>OX183132.1:8151156-9469129 GCA_945261195.1 Cryptosula pallasiana
AATATGGATGTCATCGATAATAAAGTCAGAGCAACTGTGAGCCTCAAATGATTGTTTACTACTACACAGACTTTAGTCAGTAGCACAAACAATAAGCACAGGATACAGACTACAGCTTGCACTACCGACTATCAGTGTAGTAAGGAACTTGGTAGAAAGCAATCGATCAACTCGATCCTTGCTGCGTATTCCCGCTTGTCGGTGTACGGTGCCAAGCATTCCTACTCACCCGATATTTCGGCACAGACAAGTCGACCCTTGTTGCACCGACTGACTACAGAAAGGGCCGAACAGCCACTTCCAATTGCACTTGTGATTGTGGGGAGTTGTATAGGTGTGCGCAATACCGCAATAACTAAAATCCTGTACAATAATCATAATAATCATAATAATCATAATAATCATAATAATCATAATAATCATAATAATCATAATAATCATAATAATCATAATAATCATAATAATCATAATAATCATAATAATCATAATAATCATAATAATCATAATAATCATAATAACCATAATAACCATAATAACCATAATAACCATAATAACCATAATAACCATAAAAACCATAATAACCATAATAACCATAATAACCATAATAACCATAATAACCATAATAACCATAATAACCATAATAACCATAATAACCATAATAACCATAATAACCATAATAACCATAATAACCATAATAACCATAATAACCATAATAACCATAATAACCATAATAATCATAATAATCATAATAATCATAATAATCATAATAATCATAATAATCATAATAATGTGCAGGAAAAACTACGAACTTCACCTACAACAAACAAACAATATCTAACAGTTCCATTTAGTACATTTATTGGTCACATGTTGCGATCGATGCATAGCCTCGACGCAACCCACGCTATTATTATTATTATATTTTTACTACAAATTTATTTCCATTTATAAGTAGTAATATATGAGCAGATCTCCCTACCAAGTGTTTTTTTGTGGATTAGACCTTGGGGTTGAGACAATGGGTTACGGCGTTGGATGAATTCGCCGAGTTTATATTGTATTTTACTTGAGGGGTACTTGAGTGGCATTTGAATGGCATTTAAGTGGCATTTGAGTTTTGATTAGTTTTTTACTTAATTTGAACTTATATGGCATATAGATTTTGAATGTATGGCATTCAAGTTTTGATAACTTTTTTACATAACTCGAACTCATATGGTATCTTGAGAGAGAGGGGAGAGGAGAGAGGAGAGAGGAGAGATGGGAGATGAGAGAGGAGAGAGATTTTTTAGTTTTCTATACATTCATGTATATATGGTTAGTTATGTACATATTTATGGCTATATTTATATCTACATAGAGAGAGGGGTACTTGAGTGGCATTTGAATGGCATTTAAGTGGCATTCGAGTTTTGATTATTTTTTTACTTAATTTGAACTTATATGGTATCTAAATTTTGAATGTATGGCATTTAGGTTATGATAATTATTACATAACTGTATACATAATTATAACTCATAGGGTATCTAGATTTTGAATGTAAGACATTTAAGGTTTGATAATTTTCTGTAATTCCGACTCATATGATATCTTGAGAGAGAGGAGATATATCTACATTGAATAAATACAGTGATTAAAAATGAAAGAATATGTGAATATATACATTTATTGTGTAATAAGTAGGGAAAATCTCATATAATATAGCTAGAGTCAGTAAATACTAAGTAATAACAATTAATACATAGTCTTTTTTTCATTTCATTCAATTTTTCATAAATTTTTTTGCAAAAAGAAATCATTCTCTAAATGGTTAAATTTCATCTAATTGTACAAATTTACAAAAAAGGAGAATGTGATAAAATAGATATCATAATAGAGTGTAATAAGTTGAATATATAGAGTTAAAGTCTATAAAAACTTTTTAATCTGTAAAGTATTTGATGACTTTACAAGAAATATCATCACATTCAGGTTCAATGATGATGAGAAGATTTTCTTCAAGCTTAAGTTTACTATTTTCCGATATAGACAGAGAAAGTTTTGAAAAACCCTCCAAATCATTATAAATAAAAACTCTATAAATCGACGGTGTTGAATTTGTAATTGATACTGAATTGTTTTCGCATATGATGTATCTATCACACACACAATCAGTAGTAGTTTGGATTTCTTCAGAATTGTATATAGTAGAGTTTGTAGGGCTTGGTTGTTCCAAAATTAAATCGACTAAACCCAGAGCTTGTGGAAGAGATGGAATTGATGGTGATAAAGCCGGAACTACTGGCTTGTTTGTAGTGGTTGTCGTCGGGGTTGTTGTCGTCGTTGTCTGTGGAGTTGTGGTGATTGTTGTCGTTGTATGTGGAGTTGCAGTGGTTGTTGTTGGAGTTGTTCTTCGAGTCGTAGTTAGTAATCCTTCATCGTATAAACGAATGTAATTTAAAGCTTCGTCGGTTTTGCAAACAAAGTAGTGTTGAGGCCACATATCATAATTGTCACAGCTTCTACGTAGGTGAGTAGGTTCCATGAAACATATGAGTCTACGCATACGATATTTTAAGTTTTTTCTTAAAATACGAGTTACTGAATCAACCGCTTCCATATTAAGAATTCCCCGAAAACATCCAGACGCTCTATGAGATAAAGTGAATGGTGTAAACTCTGTTACAAGACAATAACCGCTTAGGATTGGGAATAATAGGAGATAGATGCAATATCTCATTTTTTTTTTATTCAGAGAGAGAGACTTTTAACCTAGTTTATGCTTTCATCATCTAGAGTTAACTGTCTTGCATTTCGGTGGTCTTTGGTTAATATGCTTCAACTAAAGCTCTATATTTATAACCTTGGGATTGCATTTGTCTTTGGTATCTCCTTGACATGTGATACTGATGATAATCTTGTTTTGAACAGACTTCAAACTTTCAAAACTCGAAAATGACAAATTTACACCTTCAATACCATTGATGTTAGTGATGATAGTAGCTATTTTCGGCTCCCTGTTGGTCAAACGATTGCATTCCACACATGCAAAGTTGGTTGTCTCAAACTCTTCTGTTGGTGGACAAATCAAACGTGAGGTGTTGTATTCAAATACACATAATTCATCATTCCAAAATAGTTTTGTATTTTGAGTAAGACCTTCCGTATTATTTTTAACCCCTATTGCGCATTCCTCCTGATTCAGAGTGTATTTTGTTGGTGTATCACAAGACACAGAATCTGTAGAAGTTATTTCCTTGCAGATCCAAGAAGCGCTTTGAGGGATGAAAAAACCACAATATAATAAGTCGGGAGGGTAGAGTCGCACACAGTTTTTTCCATTTTCATCTTTATATCGTATAGTCCTTTCGAAAGGTGAAAAAAACAAGACATCATTTTTATCCATAGCTCCGGCTATACATTCATCAATTTCGTTGGTATAGAATACTCCACTAACATTGGGAAATGTTAGTGCCAGTAGCAAGATAAATACACAGCTCATTTTTTAAAATGTTTTCGCTTTCAGTGTTGAAAGTTGAATACTTTCTTTCTTGATGTTTTTTTCTATTTATATGTAAGAGGCTAGCGGCTTGTTCAGCTCTCTCAACCGATTTTGAAGATTTGAAACAATCTCATCAAAGTGGTTACCAAAATGTAAGTATGGTTCCAATCGAGATTGAGACAAAAGAACATGTGTTTCTGTCCAGCGAAATGAAGTCAAACCTCTTAAAATCGAAATATCTATCAAATCACCCAGTTCAGCATCTTTCAAACATTGCTTTATATCAACCAGTTCGATCGCTCTTTTGAGATCTTCAAAATCTATCAACTTGTCTTGCGGACAGCATACTTTTGGATCAAAGCTCCTAGAACAGTTTAAGCATTCGAGAGGATTTGCTCTTGAAATACAATTACAGCTCAAAAGCATGCTTTGTATTGATTTACGAACTAGATTGAATCCTAACACAAAATAAAATACTTCTTCGGTGATGAGTTGAACAAAAAGAGGATTCGAACGCTCTAAAGGAATGTGTTCAAAATGAGTCCTTATGAACTTAGGAACAAAATCAGCCAATGTACCAATTGACTTGAATCCTTGAGTTTTTCCACTCATGTTTCTGCTGTAGTTCAGAGATAAATGAAGCAACTTTTTTTGTAGCAGTTCTTTTATGAGTCTTCAGATATATTTGTCGAATCAATAGTTATTATCGGGTTGACTGAGTCTTCTTTTTCATCAAGAGTGTAAGCGTATGGATATCCTTCTGCTATCGCAAGTAATTTATCCTTTAGCCGTTGATAAGCCAGTTTGCTCTGACTAGTAGGTAATAGGTAGGGATTTAATCGTGCTCTCAAATTTGTTAACAAAAAGGGAGACTTCAAATCATCAGTGGAAAGATCCAAAAAAGCATTAATCCATTCATCATGCACCAAAAAACCCATTTTAGCATTTTTCAAAACTTGTCTTCTATCAATCCAGTCGATAGCATCACCCAATTCTTTTTTGGTAGGTGTAGCGCCTTCAACCATTTCAGCATATCTTTTACAAGTGATACATTTGTCATCAACGTGTGAACAGTAACAGTTTAGTAGCGATAGATTGGTTGCTTGCTTGTAAAAACTTCCTCCTAGTACACAGTATACACATTCCTCCGTAAAATAAATCCTCAACATTTCATCAGAAACCTCAGCCAAAAAAGTCTTAGGACCTATAGCATCGGAAGCTTCTTGGTGAGCAAAGTCTTCAACACGTAACATATTTGTTGTTATTCCGTTAAATTACAAAACGCGAATGATACGTTTTCAAATTGAAACATCTATTTAATCATTCATTACTTTTTCTTTTTTTGAGGTTAATTGTTATGCTAGCTCATGTAGATCTTCATAAATGCTTTAATTTCAACCTGACAACCATCGATTGGGCAAGGTTTTACTTCTGATGAGCATTCAGTAAGCGCTTTTTCCTTACACTCACTACAGTAAATGAGATGACCACACGGAAGAGAGATATGATTTGCAATTACTTTTTTTTCATGCGTCTCAGACACACATTGAGCGAGTTTGCTTTGCTTAGTCTGATCTTTATCTTTTTTTAACGAATCAATTGATTTAGCATCATTTTTTAACAGTGGATCTTTATCTTTTTTTAACGAATCAATTGATTTAGCATCATTTTTTAACAGTGTTGACGAATTCTCAACAGTTGTAAAATCATTTTCAAAAATATGTAAGGCTTCAATCATAAAACCTATTCGCTCAAAAGGTTTTCCATTTAACACTAAAACTTGTTCGATATCGTTTTGACTGTATCCTAGTTTTTTGCAAATAAGTTTCATTTCTTCGGTGTCATTGTTGCGCGTTATTTGTTTTACTTTTTCTCGATATTTTTCAACCCGTCGCTTACACCTTTTGCCTTTTTCCGTTCGCATGTAAACATCCTCAACATACTCTTCACCTTTACTCCCGAGTAAAAAATAACAGTCTGGGAACCATCGACAGTGTTCCTCCCATGGTAGATCACTCTCTTTCCATTCTTTAAGTTCACCTGAGCAAAAGAAGCATTTTACACTATCCCCGAACTTAGTATAGTAGAAACCTGCATTGGAAAGGAGTTTCATGGAGACTTTACCCTTCCATTGTTTGAAACTGTCTTCTCTAGATGTTTCAGTAGCAAAACGTGGTGTATCAGCACGATCAATTGATATACCTAGAGGTAATACTTCTGCAGTTAAATCTCCTCTTCTGATCTTTTGTTCTTCCATCGTATAACTTTTGACAATTGAGATGTTTTTCATTTCATCTGCAAGTAGTTTCCTAGGTCTATACGGACGATTGTGAGTGTTAAATCCTCTAACAAATCGACAAAACGCAAAACTTTTAGCGTGTTCTTTCATCGGATGTTCATCTTCATCCTTCCAGTTTAGTAATACCCCTTGGCAAAAAACACATCGAACAGCGTTGTCTTTTTCAAGGTTATAGAAACCAGCTGCAGCCATGTTTTCACCACAATGTTTACCTACTCGTCTCCAATTTGTAAGAAATGATTTTCTTCGATAACTTTCATCAAGCATTAAAGCCTCTCTTTCATAAAAAGAGAGTTCATTGTAAATGAACTTGAAAAAGTCCGATGGGGAAAGTTGCGCAATAGTTTTTTGTAATTTTAATGACAAAAGACTACAGTGATTATCCGGATAAGTTGCGACGACATAAGTTATTGCAGTGGTATCAGGAAAAGTTCGTTGTAAAAACAACGATGAAGTAAGGAGTAAACTATCATCTATCCATTCAGCGCAGTCTTTAGTATTTTCAAAACAATTTCGAGTTTTTTGCATTTCTCTTTTTTCATTATAAATAGTGTTTGCTACATATCTGTTGTTTGTTACTCGACACATTTTTTATATATAATATAAGTAGTAGCTTCAGTTATTACTCAAGTTGAAGTTTTGTTGGAAAGTTCTTTTCCTTTGATCTAGTTCGTTGTTATTCTAAAAAAAATAATAATGCTTTATAGCAAAAAAATAAAAAAAGACTAAGGTTTCAATTTTTTTTTAATATACTTGAATTGATTACTATTATAATAGATCGTAAATACTTACATCAGAAATGAAGACTTGTCTTTTCTTTTGAATTAAAATGAATGATATTCCTAGTAGTTTGAACTTGAGAGCTGCTTTCTATAAAATTCGGATGAAGAAGGAGTACATTTTTCATTTTGAAGTCCTGAAATAATAAGAATAAACATAATTAAAACTTACATACAGCATTTTTTTGATATCTTAAATAGTGAATAATCTTGTTTTTTATTCAGAAAATGTCTTCACGCTTAAATCGATTACAATTAAAACAAAATATAAATACTTACATCACAAATGAAGACTTGTTTTTCTTTAATGAATTATATACATAGTTGTTTGAACTTCAGCTGTTTCCTATGTAACTCAAATGATGAAGAAGGAGGGTTGTAGTAGATGATGATGTAGTAGATCTTCTTCCTTCAGTTAGTTTGAACTTGAGAGCTGCTTTCTATAAAATTCGGATGAAGAAGGAGTACTTTTTTCATTTTGAAGCCCTGAAATAATAAGAATAACCATAATTAAAACTTACATACAACATTTTTTGATATCTTAAATAGTGAATAATCTTGTTTTTTTGTTCAGAAAATGTCTTCACGCTTAAATTGATTACAATTAAAACGAAATATAATTACTTACATCATAAATGAAGACTTGTTGTTCTTTGAATTAGATGAATTATATACATAGTTGTTTGAACTTCAGCTGTTTCCTATGTAACTCAAATGATGAAGAAGGAGGGCTGTAGTAGATGATGATGTAGTAGATCTTCTTCCTTCAGTTACTAACGATGAAGTGAATGCTTTCTGTATGAAAACAGTGCTTCTTATATAGCTTAAGTTGCACTGCTATGAATCAGCATTATTTTCACATGAATGGAAACCGTTGCTTTCGCGGGAATAACAAAATTATTTTCACGCGAATACAAACCAATGCTTTCGCGGGAATAAATAATTTATTTTCACACGAATGGTAACCGTTGCTTTCGCGGGAATAAATATTTTATTTTCACGCGAATACAAACCAATGTTTTCGCGGGAATAGATAATTTATTTTCACGCGAATGGAAAGCGTTGCTTTCGCGGGAATAAAAATTTTATTTTCACGCGAATACAAAGCAATGCTTTCGCGGGAATCAATATTTTATTTTCACACGAATGGAAACCGATGCTTTCGCGGGAATAAATATTTTATTTTCACGCGAATACAAACCAATGTTTTCGCGGGAATAAATAATTTATTTTCACACGGATAGAAACCGTTGTTTTCGCGGGAATTGAAATTTTATTTTCCCGCGAATACAAACCAAAGCTTTCGCGGGAATCAATACTTCATTTTCACGCGAATGGAAACCGTTGCTTTCGCGGGAATAAATATTTTATTTTCACGCGAATACAAACCAATGTTTTCGCGGGAATAAATAATTTATTTTCACACGGATGGAAACCGTTGCTTTTGCGGGAATAGAAATTTTATTTTCCCGCGAATACAAACCAAAGCTTTCGCGGGAATCAATACTTCATTTTCACGCGAATGGAAAGCGTTGCTTTCGCGGGAATAAATATTTTATTTTCACACGAATACAAACCAATGTTTTCGCGGGAATAAATAGTTTATTTTCACGCGAATGGAAACCGTTGCTTTCGCGGGAATAAATATTTTATTTTCACGCGAATACAAACCAATGTTTTCGCGGGAATAAATAGTTTATTTTCACGCGAATACAAACCAATGTTTTCGCGGGAATAAATAATTTATTTTCACACAGATGGAAACCGTTGCTTTCGCGGGAATAAATATTTTATTTTCACGCGAATACAAACCAATGTTTTCGCGGGAATAAATAGTTTATTTTCACGCGAATGGAAACCGTTGCTTTCGCGGGAATAAATATTTTATTTTCACGCGAATACAAACCAATGTTTTCGCGGGAATAAATAGTTTATTTTCACGCGAATACAAACCAATGTTTTCGCGGGAATAAATAATTTATTTTCACACGGATGGAAACCGTTGCTTTCGCGGGAATAGAAATTTTATTTTCCCGCGAATACAAACCAAAGTTTTCGCGGGAATCAATACTTCATTTTCACGCGAATGGAAACCGTTGCTTTCGCGGGAATAAATATTTTATTTTCACGCGAATACAAACCAATGTTTTCGCGGGAATAAATAGTTTATTTTCACGCGAATGGAAACCGTTGCTTTCGCGGGAATAAATATTTTATTTTCACGCGAATACAAACCAATGTTTTCGCGGGAATAAATAGTTTATTTTCACGCGAATAGAAACCATTGCTTTCGCGGGAGTAAAAAAAATAATTTTCACGCGAATAAAAAACCAAAGCTTTCGCGGGAATATCGCGTGAAAAAACTGCTGAGTCATAGATATATTATAAAGGTTTCATAGGGTTAATTAGTACAGCTTTAGCTATTTAAGAACCAGTGTTTTCACACAGAAAGCATCCAGTTCTACAATAGCTAGCAAGGAAGCAACATCTACACACCAACTACTACATTTACTTGAAACTCAATAAGGTGAGAATCACTAAATAATTCTTTAACATATACTGATAAAAAACTTCAACTAGTTTTGCTATAATACTTCAGAAAGTTAATTTTATGTTTTAATATTTTGTTCTTATTAATAAAAGATCAAATAGTTTCACCATAATGTATCAGAAAAATTATTATGGTTTTGATTATGTGTTTATTTTATAAATATCTAGTTAGTTTATTCTTTTCAAAATATTTTTCAAATTCCACCCATTTGTTACATATTTTTTACTCTCTTTTCAGTTCCAACTTCCGACTGAACGCTCTGAATATGAATGAAGACCGTAATACCTCATTTCTCTCAACATTCGAACCATACTCTGATGATAAAGAAAATATCCCTCCTGATTCACATTTAATAAGAAGGAAACTGAACACAATTCGACCAAAGCCATGGGATTCGGATAGAAATAAAACGATTGACTATACTTGGACTTTGAAAGCACCATCTCCTTCTCATCTTTCCTGCTTGTCAAAAAATGCCGCTAGTTTGCTCAATTCTTGCGATACCAATGACAGAGTAATGATTGGAAGGTTTCAACCACTTCACTTAAATCAAACGCCATCACTTCTCGAGATAGTCTCCATCGAACAACCAACTGAGGATGTATATAAAAACTTATGCATTATCCGCTACAATATCGAAACATTTGGCAACAGACGACAAGTGAGGTCTATGGTGAGAAATGAGGATTACAACAAATTAGCTCCAACACAACCGGATGTTCCAAAACTGGTGGTTTTTATGGGATTCGATTCAGACAAGCATCCAATCTTTCACCCTATCAACTTCCCATCCAATATTTCCCTTGAGGAAGCTAAACAGCTAAGTAGATTAATAAAAAAAAAAACACCTACTCAGTTGATCAGTATGGTTCGTATCGCAACGCTCTCGCAATTTGCTGTTGGAAGTGTAATCAGTTTTGAATCTCCTCAAATATCAACTCAGTTAACATTACCTAATGGAGATGTGGTGATGAATGCGCTACTGGTAAACTACAGATGTTTGCAATATGATGGTTTGATGATGGGAGTTCTATATATACCTGAAAAACACGCTAGCAACATCAAACAAATTGGAACAGGAGTCATACTTGTAAGAAATCGTGAAGTTAGTAGATTTGGTTATCATCGACATGATATAATCACATTCACAGCATTACAAGCGATAGAAACGGCTCAAAACCTATCCAACAAACTTGATAATTCCAACCAGATGAAGTACTTTACTACAGATGAGGTTGTTGAGAACAAGGTCTTAGTGCTTTCAATGGGAGTGGGAAACACATCTTCTACATCTTTGAGAGAACCAGCACCCCCCGGTGAAAACTATATTCAAAAAGAGCATGTCAGACAAGACAACATAGTGAGTATTTTTTATTTAATGTAAACTAACTGATATAAGTAATACTTCCAATTAGATAATATTTATTTATAAAGCAATTATTTTTTGTTTTGCTTTAGATAGAAGAGAGAGAATCAAAAACACTTGATGAAAATTATGCTCAAGAAAAAACAAACTGAACAATATAACTTGGTGAGGTGAGTTACTTCCCTTTACTATATAATGTTAACTAACCAATGTAAAAAGAACTATAATTCAAATTCATGTAATTATTTTACATTTTTGTTTAATCATCCTATACTAATACATAACTTTTGATTTTAGTTCCTTATGGAATCAAAAGTACATAGAACAGAAGTCTTCCTTCCTAGTTATAACATCAGTACAACAATGACAACATTGTAAAGAAAAAGACTATCAACCATTGATTGTCATTACAAGTTGTAGTGCTTTGAATTACTTAGTATTTACTAACTCTAGCTATATTATACAAGAATATTTTGCTACTTATTATGTAATAAATGTATATAATCATATATTGATTCAATGTAGTCTCCTCATTCTTCTCTTCTCTCTCAAAATATCATATGAGTTCGAGTTATGTAAAAAAATTATCAAAACTTGAATGTCATGCATTCAAAATGTATATGCTATAAGTTCAAATTAAGTAAAAAAATAATCAAAACTCAAATGCCACTTAAATGCCACTCAAATGCCACTCAAGTACCACTCAAGTACCCCTCAAATGAAATACAATATAAACTCGGTGAATCCATCCAACGTCGTAACTCATTGCATAACCTTCAAGATCTGATCCACAAAAAAACACTTGGTAGGGAGATCTGCTCATATATTACTACTTTTATAAACGAGGCTAAGATTGTTTTTGGCACCGCCTCTCTTGTATAAATTGGCCAACAGAGCTCCTCACAAGGCAGTGTACCTGGGGAGACTCACTGTGTATTTTCTTATGCAAAATATAACAGCACACACTCACTCAAGCTAATAACTTGATATTCTCAAACAGACAAGCATACTACGACACGATAACGGCTCGAACGACCCTTGGGTCCTGACAGCAATTAGGTTATCTAATAGACAGCGACGACGACAGATTTGTACGGCAGATAATAGCCGACGCATTCCTCCTCCAGCAATTATGCTGATAGGTGGATAACGACAAGCTATCTGACCTACAGACTGTCGGGATCGACAAGCAGCTCTCTTGCCTAGAGGTAGTGTAGGTGGCTACCGAAATAACTAAGTACTAGTTATCACAAAATCCTGCACATTGGTGGCAGCAGTGGGATTTGCGAATCCCCTGGCAAGAAGGACCTCTAGGACAGAAGGGAGCAGACGACAAATCATGGCCAACAGACGAGCCATGAGTGTAGATAGAGATCCGACCACCAGGATCATGGGGCAGCTAACTAACATACTAGAAAAGCTGACTGACGTCCCCCCAAAGACGTCTCCTTTCAAGGCGCCAGTCTACGACGGCTCTGGCGACGTGCAGTACTTCCTGCAACGTTTCCAGGAAGTCTCGGAAGCCAATGACTGGGCCCCAGCCACGGCCATTATTCATCTAAGGCAGGCACTACAAGGGAAGGCACAACAATGTGGACGAGGAGAGACGATCTGGGCGATCATGGACTCCCTAAAGGCGAGCTTCGGGCTCACCCGTCGGGAAGCCAGAGCAAGGCTGTCTGGCTACCGTAAGGAACCACGACACTCGCTCAGGGAACACGCCCTCGCCATTGAGGCGCTGGTGGAGACGGCCCACGACGACTCCCCTCGGATACAGAGGAACGAATATGCGTTGGAACACTTCCAGAACACACTGGGGAACGCGTATCTGCAAAGGCACCTGTTGGCAATCCAACCGACCTCTCTAGAGGCCGCAGTCAAGGCAGGCGACGAATACCTGCAGATACAGCCGGCCTACCCAGGCCCTAAAATCCGGGCAGTAGAGGTAGAGGAAGAACAAGAGTGTCAGCAAGTAAAAGCTACAGGGACGGCCCCTGGAGTAGAGACCCACCTGGAGACGTTGGCTAAAGCACTCAGCGCACTGACCCAAGAGGTGGCTGCCCTCAAGACTACTCAACCAGACAGTAACCCAGCCAGACCACCAAAAAAGATAATTAAATGCTGGAGGTGTCAACGAATGGGACACACCCAACGGGAGTGCCGCCTGGAGACCTGGTCCCCTAACCAGGGAAACGCAACCGGCCCGCAGCAGTAGGGAAACCTACTGGCTGCAAATGGGCCGCAAGAACCAACAGACAAGATGGGTCTGGAGGACAGACCCCTGAGGGGTGGCAAGAAGCAAGGCGTCCAGCCCGTAGCTCGCCCATGCCACCACCGAGACCAGTCCTAACACAAAATAGGTTCGACCCCCTGCCTACCCTGGAGGACAGTCAATCAGACGACGAAGGGTTACTACCACTGGCTACAACCCCCGAGGAAGAGAGGACGAGGAAACAGTGGCGCAGACGAGCACGGACTCCTACCAGACGAAGGAGAGAGCCTCGAGAGCCGCCCAGACTGCTGACAGACGTAACACCTCTTACCTCCTGCATTAACCAGATGGAGCGACCCCACAAGTCGAGCTACTACTTACCAGGCAAAATAGAGGGAAAGACAGTGACCTATCTGGTGGATACCGGCTGTAACACCAACTTGCTGGCCAAGAGCGTGTACGAACGACTACCAGACAGCCGCAAGGCCACCCTACAGGAGTATGACTCCCATGGGCTGATGGCAGACGGTACTAAGCTGCCGTTCTACGGCCTGCTCAGGGTGACAGGACGAGTCCGGTCTGTGGCATACACAGAAACGTTCGTTGTCACACAGATCAGCGAGGATGTCATCCTAGGGATGCCCTTCCTGGCCAACCAGAAGTGCCGTATGGGTTTTGATCAGCCAGTATTGTTCATGCAGGACAAGGAACTGGTGTGCACCGACCGCTATGGGAGGGCACTGATCTCCAAAGTCCAAGTGCTTCGGAAAATAGAGATTCCCCCACAGACGGAGGCCACCATACCGTGCCACCTTGCCGCACGGAGCTACTGTCCGCAAGGGGTGATCCAGAGTATACCAGGGAACATACCGCTGGCTACGAGCATAAACTCACCAGATGGACAGGGACGGGTGCTGGTCAGGTGCCTCAACCCTACTCCGAACGTGATAAGCCTGCCAGCTGGCGAGGTTATCGGAACGTTCACCGGGGTAGCAGACAATGAGGTACAACAGGCCACACCCGGGACCCCCACAGGACCAAGTCAGACGGGTTCATCGGTGCCTGACCACTTGATGGAACTGTATGAGCAGGCGAGCAGAGGGTGCAAAGACGAGCAACAGATGGAACAGTTGAGGGGATTGCTTAGGAAGTACGAGGCCGTGTTTAGCAAAAATAGCGGAGACATCGGCCGTACTGACCTTGTAGAGCATGCCATTCCAGTTGTCCAGGGCACCAGACCGGTTCGGCTGCCTCCCCACAGGCTAGGGCCTGAGAAAGAGGCTGAAGCTGAACGGCAAGTAAAAGATCTGCTAAAGAAGGGGCTGATTGAGCCCGCAGACGGGGCATGGAGCTCCCCGGTGGTGCTTGTACGCAAGAAAGACAGCACGTGGCGGTTCTGCATCGACTACCGGAGGCTAAACGATGTCACTAGGCAGGACGCCTATCCTATACCCAGGATAGACGAGTCCCTTGACGCCCTAGCTGGCAGCAAATACTTTAGCACATTGGACCTGACCAGTGGATACTGGCAGGTGCCGTTGGATGCAGACGCCAGGGAGAAGTCGGCGTTCATCACCAGGGGTGGACTGTGGCGTTGGAAAGTGCTGCCTTTCGGGCTGACCTCAGCCCCCGCCACGTTCCAGCGTTTGATGGAACGAGTGCTGCAAGGGCTGCACTGGAAGACGTTGCTACTCTACTTGGATGACGTGATTGTAATTGCACCCGATTTCGAGACACACCTGCAGAGACTAGGGGAGGTGCTGAATAGGCTACAGCAGGCCAACCTTAAGGTCAAGCCGTCCAAGTGCGAGCTACTACAGCAACGGGTCAAGTACCTGGGGCATATAGTAAGTGCGGAGGGCGTTGCTACGGACCCAGAGAAGGTACAAGCTGTAGCCAAATGGGCACCACCCAGGGACATCAAAGGACTGCAAGCCTTCCTTGGCACAGCAGGGTACTACAGGCAGTATCTGCCAGGGTACGCCACCACTGCTAAACCTCTGACTGTCCTGACCAGCAAGGACACCCCCTGGAAATGGGGGGAGGAGGAGCAAGTGGCCTTTGAACGCCTCAAGCAGGGGCTCATACAAGCACCAGTGCTAGGCTACCCCGACCCTGCCAAGACCTATATCCTAGACACGGACGCCAGTGCCGTCGGATTAGGGGCAGTGCTGTCGCAGGTACAGGACGGACAGGAAAGGGTCATCGCCTACTATAGCAAGACCCTAGCACCCGCCGAACGGAATTACTGCGTGACTCGGCGCGAGCTGCTGGCTGTCGTCAAGGCAGTCAAACACTTTCGGCCGTACCTCTACGGTCGGGAGTTCAAGCTCCGCACCGACCATGCCTCCTTGAGGTGGCTGTGCCGGCGGAAGGAGCCGTCCAACCAGATTGCGAGGTGGCTGGAGATTCTCGCTGAGTTTGTGTACAAACTCGAGCACAGGGCTGGCAAACAGCATGGGAATGCTGATGGGTTGAGCAGACGCGAACCTTGTATGGACTGCCGTCAGTGCAGTGCCATAAAGCAGCGTGATGGTGGGCCGACCCATGCTGAACTTGCCAGGGCCCCTGGACCAGAACTCCAGTTAGCGAGGCCTCCTATCTCAGAGGACGTGCTACCCAGAAGCCAACAGGCCGATCCAGTGCCAATACGAAGCCAAGAGGTAAAGGCAGACGTGCCCGAGCTGTGTGTGGTCACCAGTACAGAACTGGTGGAACAACAGCGCACCGGCCAGAACCCAGTGGCCAGGATGTACCAGGAGATCAGCGGTGGTAGGCCAGTGACCAAGAGAGAGTTGGAAGAAGGGAGTAGAGAGCTGCGCGCGCTCTACAGCCGCAGGGAGGCCATGTCGGTACAGCCGGACGGCACTCTAACTATGCAAATAGCCCCCAAAGGCCGGACCAGACTATGTGTAGTCTGTCCGTCATCCCCACGCCGACAGGTAATATGGGATACGCATGGGCTGTCCCATGCTGGTGTAAATCGCACCAGAAACGGAATCCAACTGAACTGGTACTGGCCGGGAATGTCTGCTGAAGTACGAAGACTGGTCAAGTCCTGCGAGGTCTGTCAAGTGGCAAAAAGAGGGGGAGTGCAGCCAGCCCAAGAGAGGCAGAGGTTGTTCGCCGGCCGGCCCTTCCAGAAGGTGGCAGTGGATCTGGTCGGACCTCTCCCAGAGACCAGGAGAAGAAATAAGTGGATCTTGGTGTTGTCCGACCACTTTACGCGGTGGCACGATGCCATCGCCATCCCAGACGCCACCGCCCCGACGGTAGCCACAGCTTTGGACGAACGAGTGTTCTGCTACTGGGGACTGCCAGAGGAGCTCCACACAGACCAGGGAGCACAGTTTGAGTCACGGCTCATGGCTGAACTCTGTGTCCTGTGGAACGTCGACAAAACACGTACCACCCCCTACCACCCCCAAGGCAACGGGGTAGTGGAGAGGCAGAACCGGACACTGGGTGACTCTCTACGGACACTCCTGCTCCGGCGCGGACAAGAGGAGTGGGACTTGCTGCTACCCCAAATAATGAGGGCGTTCCGCGGCACCCCACACTCCGCAACAGGGGAGACTCCGAACTACCTCATGTTGGGGCGAGAGGTTAGATTGCCTGATCAGCTGGATGGTAGACCCACAGACACCGACAAACAATTGGTGACGGAATATGCCCTCCAGATGCAAGAGGATCTAAAGGCAGCCCACGACCTACTCCGAGAACAACAGGCAGAGGTCAGGCAGGACGACACGGAGGAGCCATTGCTTTACATGCCCAATGATCTAGTGGTACTAGAGAACAAGAGGCGGGTAAAGGGTAGTAACCCAAAACTACAGCCCAGCTTCATCGGGCCATACCGAGTGGTGGAGGCCTACCAAAATCACACTTACAAAATAGAGAAGGACGGCCAGACATCGGTACAGAACGAGCGGCGCCTAAAAGAATACCGCCCCTGCCATGAACCCATGGGTAGGGCTCCCGCCAACAGGGAGACCGCCCTACGCCCAAACATGAAGGGTGCAGTCAGAAGGAGGGGCCGCCCCCGTGGACCCAGCATCAGGCAAGCCCCCGACCCTGGTGCACCACCCACTGAACACACCGAAGCACGAGAAACTGCCCAGGCTGACCTACAGGTCCTGGAGCGCCAGCTCGCCCAACTACCTGCCCTCCTGGAACAGGCCGCTCCACGGACCAACACCCAGCCTCCCCAGAACAGAGGCTGGGAGACGATACCAAGCCCTCAACCCAGACAGAGCCGACATGAGCAATGGGAACAAGACAGGGAGTGGCCAGCATTACCAACCAACAGGGCCGCTGAAGCCACCCCCCCTCCAGTCCCCAGTACAACAGAGGGAAATGCCGGCGGCCAGGTGACAGAACCCCTGGCCGAGACGGCAGTAGAACATCACCAGATTGAAGAGGAGGAGCTAGCGATTAGTGAAAGGCTGGTAGAAACGAGCAGGCCTAAGCGAACAACTAGGCTGCCGTCGAAACTAGCCGATTACCAATGCTATCAGATGACCGACAGAGAGGCAGTACATCGTAACAATCATTTATTACTACCTATGTCTATGCATATAGTCTTATATATTTTTTTTGTGTGCCTACTACATGGTTCTATGCACCTTGGTATCGTATCAATTATATTTACACTCCTTTGTATCTACGCTCTCTTGATTGTTACACATGTGACTATTTCGTTCGTATTTTTATTTTCTGTATTGGTCCCCTATGCCGACCAATGGAGGGGGCTGTGTGCAGGAAAAACTACGAACTTTACCTACAACAAACAAACAATATCTAACAGTTCCATTTAGTACATTTATTGGTCACATGTTGCGATCGATGCATAGCCTCGACGCAACCCACGCTATTATTATTATTATATTTTTACTACAAATTTATTTCCATTTATAAACGAGGCTAAGATTGTTTTTGGCACCGCCTCTCTTGTATAAATTGGCCAACAGAGCTCCTCACAAGGCAGTGTACCTGGGGAGACTCACTGTGTATTTTCTTATGCAAAATATAACAGCACACACTCACTCAAGCTAATAACTTGATATTCTCAAACAGACAAGCATACTACGACACGATAACGGCTCGAACGACCCTTGGGTCCTGACAGCAATTAGGTTATCTAATAGACAGCGACGACGACAGATTTGTACGGCAGATAATAGCCGACGCATTCCTCCTCCAGCAATTATGCTGATAGGTGGATAACGACAAGCTATCTGACCTACAGACTGTCGGGATCGACAAGCAGCTCTCTTGCCTAGAGGTAGTGTAGGTGGCTACCGGAATAACTAAGTACTAGTTATCACAAAATCCTGCACAATAATCATAATAATCATAATAATCATAATAATCATAATAATCATAATAATCATAATAATCATAATAATCATAATAATCATAATAATCATAATAATCATAATAATCATAATAATCATAATAATCATAATAATAATAATAATCATAATAATCATAGTAATAATAATAATATTAATCATAATGAAATGATACATCTTCTTATAATAATAATAATCAGTATAATTTTTAAGTGCATTGCCATCACATATAACAGAGTGCCAACAGAAAAACACTACTATCATCAAGGTGTGTGGTTAAAGAGTTGTCAATGGGATTTGTTCAAATTCAAATGCTCTGGTTCGATAGTGTAATATTGTGGTGTTGTAGGGGCCTCCAATTCAGCTATGAAATTTTCCGGGCAGTATTTCTGCATCAGGGTGTTGTAGGGGTATAATTGACTAAAGTGGCGCTGTGCTCTAGGGGTATATGGCAGAAGGATGTTGCTGTAGGGGATGATTGTGAAAAAACCTAAAAAACTCTGTAGGGGTGATTTTTAAATTTTTAGATTGAGCCTGGTGCCTATTATCTTCGAATGCCACCCCTGGGGTACTATCACAAACATTGTTTTTTTCTGTTTTTAGATTATTGTGGATGAGCTTTTACGGAAATAAAACATTATTTTTCTGTATGAAACAATTGATTTATTCATGTGATTACAGAGTTTTTACACACTGACTTTTTCAGCTGGAAAAATGTGTTTTAGTTGAATGAATAAGTTTTTTACACAAAAGGAACATCATATTTTACATGAGAAAAACTTTTTGTACATAAAAAAGACAAAAAACAACATTCATGCGAAAACCTTGCAGTACTCACTATGATTTCAGAATGTTTTTTTGTTTATGTTATTGCAAATATTATTCTTCTATTTTTTTAGATTATTATGGATGATCTTTCTGAAGAGCTCATTTGCACAGACCCGTATCCATCAGGAAGCAAATGGAGAACCACCAAGTCAACTCCAAAGAGAAAAAAACTCTTCCAAAAAAGCTAGTAGTAAAAAAGGAGTATTAAAAAAACGAGTATTAGGAAAACGAACTCTCGCTGATGAGAAAACAAGGGAGTTTGCGGAAAAAACTCGTTTAATGTTTGAATCTCTCAACGAATGGAGAACAAAGGAATTGGAAAAGTCTGGAGCTTCTCAAACGCGTAGCACACCAAAGGACTTGCAAAACGTTTGAAGATCTCCCTATCCCAAGCGTTATGTGGGTGCTTGCTGTGACACAGTCAAGTATGGATTGTAAATAGTGTAAAGTCCACTACTATAGTCCTTCGGCTAGAGATGAGCTTGAGGGCAAAATACTTTTTTGTCCAGTTGAAAGAGCTGAAAACTTCAACTATGATAATTACCCTATGCAGTTTAACATTGTGTATTTGGGCAGAAAGGAAAAACCGAAAAATAAAAAGTATTCTTTGGTATGATGTCAAACGCGTCACCACAAAGCGTCTAACCAATAGGGGAGTTAAAGAGGGAGCACAACAATTGAGTATGATGAGTAAAGATGAGCTCAAACGTAGCTTGAACATCGAGACCCTTAGTAATTTCAAACATTGCGCAATTTTCCCTTACCAAGATGTTGTTGAGAGATTAGTTCCTCATCGTTTCAGTGGAAATCTCAGTCGTAAATTGTATCCGATATACCTTGGAGAAAGATGGGGAAAGAGAGGTGAGGACACTTGTCAAGCAGATGTGTTGAAGAAGCTAAAAAACATTTTCCAGGCTTGATGATCTACAAAGGGAAAGAAATTAGTGAAAATTTTAGTACACATCATGATCTCGTATTTCTCTCTTCATTCAGTCTCATTGATTGGAAACAAAATCGTGAACATACAAAATACAGCAAAGAGATATTAAAATCGGATGCTGAAGCTGATCTTGAAGATTTCCTACGTGAAGAGTTTGATGATTTTGAAGCAGGATACATTGCTGATAAAGAGTGCGAGTCGCAAATACAACTTGGTGAGTGTTTTTTCTTTTTTATTTAATAAATTCTAACCATTGTAAAAAATACTTCAACTCAAATTAGATGAAGTTATTTATGCACCAAGTAATTTTTTTGTTTTAGATATGCAAACATAATATTGTACATAACGCAACACCGTTTTTTTTCTAGAGTCAGTCATAAAAATGGAAACAGTTAACAACAAAGAAGCAGAAACTGAACCTAAACCTCTGAATGAAGAAGACTTGATACTTCTACAAAACTTATGCAATAGAAGAATTAAAGGGAGAGTGCGGATTTTCACAAAAAATTGTAAAGTCATGCAGAAAGACTTGAGGAGCAGCTAAAGAGTTTTCGATATGAAACTTTTCTAACAATAAAGCTCTTAGGGAATGATACTGCAGCAAACATTCAGAGAGTTCATTATCAAGTACAACAACAACGACAACATCCACCAGAGCAGGTAAATACACCTATTTTAATCGAACACGTGTGCGAAGAGCTTGCTCTAAAAAGGAAAACTGTACGCAAAGAGCTTGCTCTAAGGAAAACTAGAAGAGCGGGGACTCAGCAACGTAGGACTCAAGATCCACAAAAAAATAATCATAATAGTTTTTATACTAGTTACACTGAGTTCTTTATGAGCTATTTTATCTTTTGACATAAATACTTCTGTACATTCTTTTAATATTATAATATAACTATCCAATGTCCTATCGTTAATGTAATACTTATTATATAATAAAGGTATACAATCATACAAGGCTTCATTTTTATACCATGTAAAAACCGTAGTATTAACACCCATTCAAACAACTGGTGCACACAAAAGCCACCTCATCGGGTTTACCGGAACAGGGGCATCTTTTACATATTGACAACCAGGAAAACCTTATAACCCATAACAATTATCAAATAACGAACATAACAATCAAACACAATAATAACTACAAGCAATCGGTATGTACACTCACACCGATCAACACATAGCAAAAATGACAAATACAATAAATAATGATGTTAGGTGAACATCTTGGATCACACCCCTGATCACACCCCCAATCAAAACCCCGCTGGCTTGAACTGCTCATATCTCACTAAAAAATAATAGAGAGGAGCATGTGTCAAGAGTGAGAAAGGGAAAAATAGTGATGAGGGCTCATATGTCACCAGGGAACAAGATTGCAACACATCTTGGAGATGAACCTCACAAAAATGCTCCAAAAATCAGGGAGATCTGTTCATATATTAGTACGATCATTGCCCCGAAAAACCTTTTTTATTGATCAAAACAGCTGCCAAAAAGTGAATACTAAAATGCAAAAAAAATTATTTTGTTTAAAATCTTTAAAGCAAAAGCAAAACAAATACTTGAATTTTGGCAATGAGAAGACTTTATTTTTTTTTACTTTTTCAGTGTGTCAAAACTTATTTCTGAAAGTTAAAAACTTCAGTGATTTACTTTCAAAAAGTCTTTGCAAACTTGACTTACTTTTGCTGGCAGTTGAAATTATTGATATGGATTACTGGAGATATGGAATTGTAATGCTGACTGCACTTACTAATCAGAACAAGTCTAAAATTATCCTGATTGAGCCTGATAGAAATTTGACTTATGACTGGTGTGCAAGAAAACCTCAACTATGTGAAGTAGTTCTTCCTTCTAGATCGGTAAATATTTGCAAATATTTGAGTATATAATACAAAATAAAAATGCACTTTAATATATAAAAACTTTTTCTTTTGCAGAACGTTGACCCTCTAGCTGTTATCAATTATCCAACTACTTCCAAGATTATATTGTTTACTTCGAGTGAAAACCAAAGCCATCTGATTGAGCTTAAATTAAACTGTGAGTGCGCTTGCTATTCCATTGTCTGCAAACAAAAACACTTCTCTTTTTTCTGTTCAATGTTGCTGATATATGACAAATTAAACAGAGTCGTGTTGCAAATAAAAGTAATTCTAGAACGTTACTGAGTTTTCTTAGTTGAAAAATATGAATTTGGATACTTTAAAGTTTGAACCAAACTTATTCACCTGTATGCATTGGTATTCCAATCTGTAAACTTTAAGCTCCCATAGTAATAATGTAGATGCAAACCTGGTAGATGTAATTGTTAGCCGGATGATAGTAAGTAAGCGTTGTTCAATATTTTTGATAACCGCACATTTGGTATTTACAAGTTTTTATTTTTAGGGCATTTTTTTTAATGATTGGCCGGGCATGCTGACTTCTACAACTGTGGTTGGTTTCCAAAATCATTAAAAAAATACCAATATTGGAGATATTTTCCTATTATACTGTGGTGGATTTTCATGGCCACTATATCTGTGCAAAGTCCCCCTGACAACTGCTGAGTGTCAGGCACACCAAAATTGAGTCTGTCACAGCCAGGAAACCTAGTGAGAGAGCCGGTAGAAACACTACCAGCCCTGCAGCATTCACTACCGGCCCTGCAGCAATCACTGCCGGCACTGCAGCAGTCACTGCCGGTTCTGCAGAATGCACGACCGGCCCTGCAGTGCCAATACTGACCCTATACCGGGTCGGGTAGGAGAGAAAGGCTATAGCCTGTGGTCTCAAAGTACTACCAAAAGATGCAAAAGCACAAGCTTGCTGCCTAGCTACCACCGGAATGACAAAAGATGAGGACCCCAAGCCATGACAGCTAGGAACCTGTGCTACTATTGCACAACCCTGACTCAGCACTATTGACTGTGAAGCTCCGCACCTTACTTCTGCGCGCCTTGTGTATTTAATCCTATTCTAGCGCATATCATGCTGTGGTAGATTTTGGTGAACATTCATGATAAACTGAGAGTTTGCTCCACCATATTCTCACTCAGTGTGCTAGCAATCCGCCTACAGCCATCGATAAGATGCTGTGCCGTTGGCAAAGCTGTACTGTGCCGGTAGCACAGTGTACAGGGCCGGTATAGGGCCGGTAGTGACCTATACAGGACCAGTAGTGACCTGTACAGGGCCGGTTTGACCTCTACAGGGCTGGTATGATGACTCAGGGCCGGTCTAAGATGGCTGCCATAGTTGAGAGCTTCAGAAACCAGCTAGGACTTTCCACCAAGCCAGGAACCGAAGCTACCTACCTTAACATTTGCGGTTACCAGGACCACAAGCTATCCAGAGTCTTGGGATCCTGTAGGACACTCTGATTGGGCAGTAGGAGACAGGACTCCACCCTTAACCACTTGGCGCCTTTATTGTTTAACCTATTTACATTACATGATTGGATCACTATTTATATACTATATTGCATTGGCTAAATTACTTCCTGTACTATACGTCCTATAGGATTTATGCTAATGATTTCCTTTTTTTTTTATTTGTATAATCACTTCCTGCTACTTATGATTTGTTGCACCCTTATTTGGGCATATTTTTTCTGTTACCCTGCCTATAAAAGGCACAGCCCTCTAACTATTCTTGTACTTGTATTGGTCTTTTCCTTAGGACTTTTCCAAGCAGCATAATACATTGCCAGTCTTATACTACACTGGGTTGTTGTTGTATAATACAATATGGTTTACTCATTGAAATACTGAGTTGTTCGTTTGAGCCGTAGGCTCTGATTACGATTGTGGAGTTGGCATACCCCTTCGTGGGAAGTAGATTGGAAGTTTACGTCTGGAGTGAGGTGTTGTTAATGGATCTTTGATCGGCCCCCCAAAATCCACTACAATACTACTGTTAAATGATGCTGAGTGAATGTAACAGCGGTAAAAGTGTTCATGCCTGACTGACCATGAATTAGTCACAAGTAGCACATAAATCAGTTATTGGACGGTAGTTTAATTAATGTAATGCTTGGGATTTTAAGATAGACTGCCAATAAATTTATATGCAGGAGATGATTGAAAAAAATTCTTGCGGAGTTGAGGTACTTGGATCCTACTCAACTTGGAGCTGTTTCTTTTGCCTATCGTTACGGAAAGTTTTTTTGTAAAAAACATCTTATGATCGGATTACACTAGTACGTTGCGAAACGATGTAAAAAATCGTAACAACTACGGTTCGGTACTGGTCCACACCAAAGTGCCTGTTTAGATAATCGTCTGTCGAGCGCATTAGTCCCATATGTGTATGGAAACACTTCGGGCTCCATTCCAGTTTTGAGACGATACGGAACCGGTATTGGTGCGAGCTTATCTGAACAGCTGGCGTTTTTGCTGTGGACTTGAGTGTTAACCAGTGTAAACGAAGCCTTACTGCTTTTAATTTTTTTTTTTGTCGTAGTGTGATAAATGACTGAGAAAAAACAAAAAAAATCCGTCTGCTTCTTGCATCTTCTATTCAATTTTCATTTTGGTAAACTGTAAACCCAATAAAGAGATAGCCGCCTCTGCTATGACTCATCAAACAGCTACAACATCTTAACAGGCAACACCTACTCAATGAAACCAAACCAACGGAGATATAATCTTCTAAAACAGTTATAACTAGGTTATTTGTCATTTGAAAGTAGTGAATGTTGCTAAAAGATTTTCCAATCAATAATTGAAAAAACAATTTATGGGCTTTATGTACCAGAATTTTATAGGAACAGGTCTGTAGAGCTTTCGATGGTACGGATCGCCTCCTATTATACTAATATTGCACTTAGTAAGCTAAAAGTTCTTTTCATCCACTTATAGTTCAGGTGGATTGGAGTGGCACTACTGATCTGTACTTAGATGTTGAATATGCCAGAGCTGGACACAACCCAAGCCGATACTTTCTAGTCGAATGGCCACTCGCTCGTCATTTTAGCCACACAGAATACCAGTTGTGTTATGTTTCAAGTTGCAAGAATTATAGTTCTGTCTATTTGAGGCAATGGAACAGGCGTCAAAAGTCTCCGTCCTGTAAGTAAGCTAACAAAATGCAAAGCTAAAGTCACCAAGGTTTTTATTTTACTTAAGTTTATTATTTACTATAATTTACTATAGTTTATTAGTGTTATTATTATTGCTACTTGTTTTTATAGTTTCTTATTTTTCATTACCCATTGTTATTAAATCAGTAGTATTTCAGAAGATTTAAAATACTCCGAGATATGCTCCTACATTACTACTTTCCAAATCCTGTTCTGCTAAATTTTGTGCTTATTATTACCGTTATTTTACATCAAAATTTGTGCCAAAGTAGTAACTTGCTGAAAACAGTTGTACATGTATATAGAGGCACAAAGTCCTTAGCAATCTAAAGTGTAGATATGGAGAAAGTGAAATTAAAAAAAAACTTTTGAAGCGTTCCAAATTATAACGAGTCAAATGTACAAACAGGTAAAACAACCCAGTAATTTAACCTTCAAAAAGAAGTAGGCCTTGATTGGCAAAAAATGAAAAAAGTTTTTATGATCACACTTTTACCTAGTTATTAAACATTCAAAATCAACGTAGAAGCTTCAGCTTTAGTTTTAGATGAAAAATCAATTCGTTAGTGCAAAAAGCTTCTTGTTTGGGAACTAGCTAGTCAAATTATGGAAAATTCAAAACACCGGTGTACTATAGTGTATAAGCACACCATTTTGGACTCCGAAGCAATCTGATGCAACCATTTCACGTTTTTCAATTTTTTTAATCTTTAAAGCCTTCATCAGAAACAGGATTTTTAATGCGTTTCTGTAGTACAATGAAACAAGTAGAAAAATAATAAAAAAAATAATCATGTAGCTATTAGTTTTGTTCTCCAAAAACTTGAGTGACAGGATTAGTACTGTGGAAGCAGATCTCCTGCAAAACGCATACCTGCCAACACAAGTAGTATACTAGGAGCAAATTCGCATAAAAAAAACAGACCTACCAACATACCTGTTTTTTATGTGTATTTAATGTTTTGGATTGGTAACAGACCAGTCAGACATGTATTTGTTAGTTTTTACATAAATTCTGTTAGTATCAAATGAATCTACATAAAAAACAGACCAGCTGACATATTACATTGCTGCCTTTTGGTATGAATATTGGAGTGGATTTTGGGGGCATAAAACAACTAGCTGAAGTCGGTAGCAATCCGATTTTATGCTGCCACTAGTTGCCTTTAACCTTGAGGCAACAACAGGACGGTACTACACCGAATTTGTAGTGAAGGAGTGTTCTCCACTACTCGATTAGAATAGAACCCTCAGCTCGGACGCATAACTCAGTGCTTTAGAGTGAATATGCCTGTATTCTTCCATAAGAATGTGAGTAAGTAAGAGTCCTAATACAAACTGATTTTTATGGCAAAAGTAATGCCTTTTATAGGCAGAACAGGAAACCATTCGGGTAGCTAGCCAATAACATAAGAGTAATATACAATGCACAAATGACCAGGCAGGTATAAATAACAAGCGAATTGGGTATGGCTTGTACGGTTAAACAACTGTTGCACCCAGAAGTGGTAGGCGGAGTCATAAGTCAATCTGGCCAATCCTAGGCACTTGAACTTCCAGCTGCTGGTACATAGGTTTCCTAGGCCTGTTCCTCGGCTTGCTCAAACTTTAAGGGTGATTAATTCCTGGATATGGCCCTCTGCTGCTCTCAGGCTACTTCACTGATCCCAGTATATGATGATTCATTTCCTGCTGACCCGGTATGGCTCATACAGGGTTGGTACTGACTTACCTGTACCTTACCAATGCAGGATCGGTATGTTTGGTACCCATTATTATAATCATTCTGACCATCCAATGGCTATACTAGTGATGCCAGAATAGCAGTTAAGTAATTGCACAGATGTTAGTGCTATGAAAATCCACTATACACCTCTTTTCATTAAATATATTCTTTTGTCTTTAATAATACATTAAGCAAGAGAATGAATAAGGGGTGCGTATTATCCGTACTCAAGTCGATATATACTTCTGCAAAGGTAAAAGTTTACAGAGAATAGCTGTGCACCCTATGGGTAGCATTGGAGATCTGATAGGGTATCCCTTGATGGAAAATTCCCTTTGGTTGGATGTTTACTCTCCTGTCTTCTCAGGGCAGAGGAATCTTGGGGGATGAGTCTTGGTGTTTTCTTATTAGGCAGGCGGGGGTAGGGAAAGCTCGTCGAGTCAACTGAGGCAGAGCGGGGAACTCTTTCTCATACTTACTGTTGTTGGTAGCTTCCTTTACTATCTGATGGCACTATACTTCACTGGTTGGGAACCAGCATTCCGCTAGGGTTTTCTCGTAGCGTCTTCTGGGGTCACTTCTTCAGTCAAAACTCTCTCTTCTTGGAAGGAGTTGGTGATTGGAGACACCACCCGGGGTCGAGACTGCATTGGAGCTGGTCTGGGTGTATTCGTCAGAGCAGGTCTTGTAGGAGACGCAGGGGTTCCAGCTGCAGAAGTGTTGACTGGAATTTCAGGAGAAAGAGAGGGTCTGGATCAGAAAGTTTTGGCCGCCGTTGTCTTCTTCTGGTGGCACCCGTCATGTTTGGGCAGCAAGCAGGCTCTAATGCTGCAGGAGCTTGCCCTCTCGGATCTGTGCATGGAAAGTAGTGTTTCAGTGGCAAACTCTTCTGCACTGATCTTTGGCCGTGTCGGGCAATCAAGTAAGCGTGGTTGTCGTAGGCCTCCTCAACTTCGTTAGGGCCTATGAACTTGGCTTGGAGCTTGAAAATTTGCTTTGGGCAAAAGCTCCTTATATGTTGGATAGGGACTTTTAAATGAAAAACTTGTTTTTCAGTGCCAAGAATGTTGTTTACTTTGTGCGAAAATCCCTTTATAATATATCAAAATTTTCACTCAAAGAAATTTTATTTTTTCGCAAAAATCCTTAGATATCATAAGGAGATACTTGTGCAAAAAACTAGTTTTGCCGTGCAAATAATGTTGTTTACTTTGCGTGAAAATTCCTTTATACTATATAAAGATTTTCGCGTGAAAAAAATTTTTTTCGGGTAAAAAATCCGGATATATTGTAATGGGATTTTTGCGCAAATTTTTTTTCTGCGCGAAGAATGTGGTTTACTTTCAAGAAAATAAAAAAAACTTTGTTGGAGCACTTTTTTATGGCATACAAACTAGTTCACCTTCTTATATGTTATAAAGGGCTTTTTGCACGAGACTTTACATTGGTTTCAGATCAGTTCAATCAGCTATTTATGAGCCATTGTTTTTACACGGAAAGCATCAACTTCAACAACAGTGACTGAAGGAGCAACATCTACTACTACAACTACTAGGAAGACTCGCTGATAAAGCAAGAAACAACGAATAATTATTTGACATTAGTTGAAAAACTCAACTAGTTGCACTATGGAGTTGTTTTCCTATTGCGTTGTGGAGGCACTTTCCTAGTCATAGAATTATCTCTCTTAGATAGTTTTATGCTCATAGAGCCTAACCTGTTTTCTCTCCAGATCACAGTCTTTGGCATTGACAAAATTGTCTGTTTGTCAGAGTTAGGAAATAGGTTAGTGTGTGTTAGATATAATGTCTTGAATTATTGGTCGATTTTGCACTTTAAAGTTAATAATGTATGTTATCAGTCCAAAAATATTTACTAATTACAATATTTTATTATTTTAATTAGTTATCAGCATAAAAAAAGTTATTTTTTGTTGTGTTTGATATGAATTTTTTTTTTAAAAATAATTTTCAAAGTTTCGATTATAATAAATGTAAATGATTTTATTTGCTTTTGAATAATACTATTTTATTGAATTTTGGTCAAGTCTTGAAGTGTATTAGTTTTTATGATTTTTATAAACATTATCAACATATAATGCTATCATGTGCAACTGTTTTTGGGCTAACAGCAAGGATAACTAAATTAACCTGTAGTTCAAGGCATTATCTAACATTAACCCAAATATTATTAAATATTTACTTAACGCTAGTTGAAAAACTCAACTAGTTACACTATGGAGAAGTTAATCTCCTACAACCTAATCGGTTCGCTCTCAAAAAATCTGAAGTCTTTGGATGTTGACAAAATTGATATATTTGAATTAATTATGAAATAAATAATAATAAATAACTCACATGTTTTTGTTTTTTCCTTTTTAGAATGAATAGTCAAGACGCTGAAAGTCAACTGATGATTGAAAAGTCAGAGAACCAGGAAATTATTTCTCCACCTTCATCTCCCATCTGCAGAAAGAAAAACAGAACTCTACGATCTTAAGAGATGAAACAAAATGTTGTTGATTTGAAAGAGTAAAGGCAAGATGATGAGACTATGGATAATGAAAAAGACTCGAACTGCTTTGATGATGCCGAAAAATAATGATATCCAAGACAACAGCTCAACTACCATGACAACATCAAACCCGATCATGACAACATCAAATCCATGTCATTGATTTATGAATCAATCCTCCTGCTCGTGACTAAATATGAATATGAAGAGATTCAACTGAAGCAACTGACAGGAATAATGACGAGTACTATGAAAAAAAGGCTAGTCAGTAAGAGATTGCAGAAACCAGTTCATCTCAAACTTTACATTATAAACAAAGCTCAGGACCAGATTATAAAACAACAGTGAGTTTTAGCCAAGACTCTCAGAAAAAGACCTGTGAGCAAATGGATGCTTACTTTTGTTATCATCACTTTTGATAATCTCCCCAGTAACACAATCCTGACATTCAGCAGACTTTCCGCTTGGACGAATTTGAAGATAAGACATCAGATGACATCCCTATGCATTACTCACCCAGCCATCTACAGATTCATTTGCTGTTGTTGAGTGACTCGGCTGTAAAATGGAGAAAATCTTTAAAGTTTTCTCCATTTATGGATGTTGCTCCCAAGGATGACAAAAGGGAAGATGAACAAGATCAAATTGATGTAATTGCAGAAGACTAAAGAAACAACATCTACTACAGCAGCAACCAGGACTCTTAAAAATATGATAGACACAGTGCCTGTTCCGAACTCCTGTTTTGAATCAAAACACAGCAGTGGTAAAGGTTGTAAAAAAATCCAGCCAAAATCATACTGAAGTACTTGCAGGTGGCTAAAGGAACAACATATATTACAGCAAAACTAGGACTCGTGGAAACAATAAAATGAGCATTGATTAATAATTACTTTACTCTCTCTCATTTGTAACAAATATATTCAACTATTTATAATGAAATTACAAATGAGTAACTTTTTGTCATCTTTTTTTTAAAATGGATATCAAAATGAATGACTTTGAAGTTTCCTTCTCAACACATAACTTCTACAGCTCCAATCGCTAATGTTGAAAATTTATCTTTAAAAAAGCTTACCTTTCTCCAGTCTCTGACACTTCATACAACCAAAAGCGGTTGTAATAAATACTCTAAAGAATCTGAACAATTTCCAGTTCAAGTAATTGCAGATGGCTAAAGGAACAACATCTACTACAGTAGGACTCTTGAAATGATAAGGTGAACATTAATAAGTAATTATCATTTTATTTCATGTAGGTCCGATCAATGAAAATGAATGAATCAATTGTAACAATCAATTTTTTTGTACTTTGTAGACACGGTGCTTACTTTGAACTCTTGTTTGGATCAATACGCAGCAGTAGTAAAGACTCTAAAAAAATCTGGATAAGATCAAATTGAAGTAATTGCAGATAACTAAAGGATTAACGTCCACTACAGCATACAGACTGAACAAGGTGTGTGTAGACCATTACCCAGTCTTCTTACACTACTATCATTATGAATAATTGTAGGCGTAGTAGCAAATTGCTATTATAAAATATCAATGTTATTCTTTTACAGTAATACCTTACTCCTACTTTACCACTAATAGTAATAATCTTGATATTATCCTCATTCTTGTTATTGTTATTATACAGCAATTACTCAGTAAGATTCAAAGTTAGTCGTAGTAATTAAGTGATTTTGTAATAGATTTGCACAGTGCAGCTTTCTAATCTCAGCCGGTGCTCTTACATACACATCTTTTCTTCATAAAGACTACCCACTGATGGCCAAGCTTGGATACCCACATAGTACAGCTGACCTGCCGCTCACCTAAGCCAAGCCTATGAAAGGCTAGTGCCTTGACTCATGTGTATTTATTTATAACCTATTATTTGTGCTATTGTACCAGCTTATGCTTGCCATTTTATGCCTCGCTGGGGGTATTATTCTTTACCAATCACATGTATCTATTATCAGCTGATTGTTTGTTCCCTATAAATACTCTTGCGTTCCGCCCAGCAGTTCAGTTCATAGACAGACGCTCAGATAGGAGAGAAACTTCGAGGAGTAGCGGACGCTGGAGTAACTATTGTGTAGCAAGCGAACTGTTCTGACCAGTTTTATGTTGAGTATTCACTCGACCCTTGCCTTCAGTTACCACCGTTCTTTATCTATACTTTGTGTCAATCGTTCACTTTTGTGCGTTACAATTAGGCATTGTTTGCTTTTGTTGGTAGTAATAAACCATTGTTACCTCCAACTCCGTGATATCTGTGAGGCAGTTGTGCCTGCTCTATAGCAGCATCTGATTATATCTGTCATAAGATAAACCGTCCAAAGCTTTGCCACTCTACTGCTGCGCTACCATTACAGTTGAAGCAATCCGGACAATATAGCACTCTTGTATGTACCAGTAACGGTCTACCTCTTATACGGAGAAAACAGTTACAATATTATATTAACAAGCACTAGCAATCAATTTAGGCTTCTCAACACTGACACTAAACAAAAAAACTCAGTAAATTGTACATAGTATAAAAAACACGTTTGAGCTAACCGGTTAGTAGTTAAAACACATTTTTCATGAGGATCTGCTGACAGTTGTGATTCCTTGAGTGGTGAGCAGACTTTTAAATCTGCTGTAGCTATCTTCTGTTGATCTTATTGAGTCTTTATTGGTTAGTGCATCTCGTAACAATTCTTTTGAAAGGTTAGTGCTAAGCCATCTCCCCTTGAGTTTTATCCTGTCAGTATCCGGATCGTATTTTCCATAGTCTCTCAATCGATACTACATTTTTACACCTAACGCTTGACTGTCTTTGCTAGTTGTCATGTTGGATACTTTCTTTTTAAACTCTTCTAATCGATGATTCATTCTCTCTGATACTTTATCACTATCATCGTCAATATTTTTGGCGTTGTTTTTTCCCAATCCATACTTTCTGGTAAGAGAGATGCATCCTCATTATCGGTAATTGTGTTTCCTGCAAAAAGTGATGAAGGTGAGAGTCTGAGTTCCAGCTCTCTGTGTTTTTGTACTCTCCCCTCTCAGTGCTTTGAACATTTTCATCTGACTTTTTGTACTAGAGCAAAACGTTTTCGATTACCATTGTTATTCCAAACAAAGCATTCTGGATTCTCTCCATATCTTTCACAATTTTGTCTTTTGTCGGTGTCTCATATAATGATGATGCAAATTTGTCTGGATCTTTGGTTTAGCATCACTGATCTTTCCCATTGGTCTAGGATACTTCTCTTTTGTTACAAGAAGGATACGACAACTTTATTTTAAAGGCTGATGAGTCATTAAAACATGATATTAAAACCAGTGCAACTGGAGTGATTATTGAGTCAAGAAAACTACCTCTACCAATTTGCATTAAAACCCTTTGTTTGTCCGCAATTCTTTGTTGTGCACCGATCAGTTTGGTGTAGTTCTTTCTTGAAACGCTGCGACTCGATGAGCTGTGTTGTGTACCAATCAGTCTTTTATAGCTCCTTCTTGAAACGCTGCTTCTCGATAAACTGTTTCGTATGTAATAAAAATTTTCTATTATAACGTTTTTGTCACACAAACTCCCTGTCAATCAATTATTATCACTATTTTGCTTCGATGTTTATTATCATTTACTAATTAGTTTTCTTTTTTTCCTTTTAGACTATCATGTCAACAACAAAATCACTACAGCTCAAAGATTCATTCCTGAAGTCTATCGTGAGTATATAAAAGACAATGTGTTTGTTCCAAAGAGTCAATCAAACTAGTAGCATTTCAAACTTTGATTTTCTACGACATACAACAGGTGTTGAATATGAAAGAGTTACATGATGAAACCTCTTTGCATCAACACAATCACAACATATAATTGTACAGGTAGATAATTGATGATGAATATGGACATGAATATCTACATGTGTATGAATATGGACATGAATATGGACATGGATGTGAATATGGATATAGTCGTAAATGGACATGGATATGGTTATGAACATGTACAAAAATGGACATGGATGTGGACATAGACATGTACATAAATGGACATGAATATGAACATATGCGTAAATGGACATGAATATGGACATGTATGGAAACAATTAGCTTAATTTATATTTCTTGTAATAAAACTATATCAATAACTATATAATGTTAATCCAATAATCAAGCTCTTTATACAAACCTTGGTATAAACCTGCATACCATGTTTATAGACTAATCAATGCCATATCTAAATTGCCATACAAATCCCAATATAAACCTTCTGCACAATAAATACATAACTCAAACAAATACACAAAAAAATAAAATGAGAACACCAATAACACCTGGTGCAACAAAAAGGTACCTTACAGTTTCTCGTGGTACCTGGTGCCAACAAAAAGGCACAACTCTTCATTTTTATACAATACTCAAACCCTCTAATCTAAATCATCATACAAACCCTATTAAAAACAACGCTTGCACAATAAATACTTAATCATACAATTACAAACTAAATTGATAACAATAGAAAACTGGTGCAAAAAATTACCCTCTCTGTTCCTCATACCATGTTTATAAAATAATCAAACCCATGATCTAAATGCCCCTATAAATAACAATATAAACTAGATATTGATTTGTGTTTGCGGGCAAAAACAAGAGTATTTTAGAGGATAATAAATTAAAATTGATGCCAAGTGGATTTGAACACCTGGACTGACTGCGTTAAATCACACACTCGACCAACTGCTCCATCAACCTCTCACTGAAACAATAAATCTTTAACATCCCCATTATTCTTAATGGTTATGTTTAGCAGTAAGCTTTTACTTACAAAAACTGAGAAGTTTCCACCACTGGGAATTGTAGCTGTACACCTATATTAACAGGCAACCCTCTTAGCCATCTAGCTATTAGAGACTTGATGCTGATGCACAATCTGATTAGGAACATAATGACAACTGTTTTGCGATAGCTTTATTTTTGCAAAAAGCGGCTTTTCAAGTGCCTAGATGCTTCTTTGTGCTGGGGCCACACAAGCACACCTTCACAACTGCCAATACAACATGCACTCCTGTTACTACAGTATAATCATGCTGACTTGACACCTCCCTTCTGACAATATTTATTTTTATGCGAAAAATAATTCCCTACATGGGAATCGAACCTGAACCCTGTCAACAGCAGCTCCCAGTGTTGACCATTTAGCCATCTAGTAATTTTGATATGGTTCATAAACAGCTCAAGATAAAAAAAATAGTGGTATGGCCTACAAACAAAAATCTATTTTGGGTTCGGACATCGCTAAATACTTATCGAATATTTTCAATTTTTTTCAGATTTGTTCAATTTGTCACCTGAATACTGTTTGTGCTAAAGTTTTGGAGGAGAAAAATTTTTCCCCGGTGAAAACAGTAAATAACAAACACTTTCGTCACACATTGAAAACCGTGTGGGCTTTGACTCTTACACCAAAGATCACAAACTTGACGGATGTTTATCTGAAAGAGGGTTACAATGCAATTGCAACCACGCAAAATTTATGCAAATCGGAGTAACCGTCCCCGAGTTATGTTCAGTTTTCCGTTTAGAAGACCTCTTTTGAAAATGGTATAGCTGTGTTGTCAGTATTGCGAGAAACTTGTAGTCTCTACTTTTGGAAAGTTCAAGCATTGGGCTATGCTCCTAATACATCACTTGCCGCTGACTAGTTCCATTCTGGCCTCGGAAAGCATTGAAAAGTGCTGTTTCTGTTTAGATTTTTAAATTTGGAAATGCAAAAACTTGAAACAGTTTTGGGCGATCGCTTTGAAGTTCAAAATGGTACATCGATACACTATGGCACATGTTTGTGCAAAATTTCAGTTACTTCAGCTGATTGGTTCTCTAATGGGAAACTGTTTTATGCTAAAAACTGTGATTTTCACAAAAATTCAAGATGGCCGCTTCCGAACAATATTTTAATGACGTGTCATGATGTCGAATCAGAAGGTTAGCAAAATGCACCATCTTTCAAAATTTGCTATTTTTCCGTCAATCGCGTCTGCGTTTTTTCGGCCACTTTGATGTCTAGAAAAACGATTTTTTTTTTTACCTGTTTTCGCACTTGAACTGTGATGTTCTGGAATGTTCTTTAACTTTCAAACCAACTTACTTTTTGTCCCGATGCCTATCAATCGGGTCGCAACAAAAATTTTAGCTCTATCTCTAACGGCTCTTGAGAAAAACTCGACCGAGTTCGGCAACGTTTGCGCGAAAGAATAATAAGAACTAGATATTGATTTGTGTTTGCGAGCAAAAACAAGAGTATTTTAGAGAATCAATGTTAAAAAATGATATTCATAATTGAGAATTGAACACCTGTACTGAACGCGTTAAATCACACACTCCACCAACTACTCCATCAAGATCTCACTGGAAATGCACAATTGTAACACCGTCAGTAGTAATATATGAGCAGATCTCCCTACCAAGTGTTTTTTTGTGGATCTGACCTTGGGGTTGAGGCAATGGGTTACGACGTTGGATGAATTCGCCGAGTTTATATTGTATTTCATTTGAGGGGTACTTGAGTGGCATTTGAGTGGCATTTAAGTGGCATTTGAGTTTTGATTAGTTTTTTACTTAATTTGAACTTATAAATTTTGAATGTATGGCATTCAAGTTTTGATAATCTTGTACATAATTATATACATAACTTTAACTCATAGAGCATCTAGATTTTGAATGTATGGCATTTAAGTTTTGATATTTTTTTGTAATTCGACTCATTATATCTACATTGAATAAATACAGTAATTAAAAATGAAACAATATGTGAATATATACATTTATTGTGCAATAAGTAGGGAAAATTTCATATAATATAGCTAGAGTCAGTAAATATTAAATAATGCCAAACACTACAACTTGTAATGACAATCAATGCATAAGCTTTTACTAAAAACTCTATAAAAACTTTTTAATTTGTAAAGTATTTGATGACTTTACAAGAAATATCATCACATTCAGGTTCAATGATGATGAGAAGATTTTCTTCAAGCTTAAGTTTACTATTTTCCGATATAGACAGAGAAAGTTTTGAAAAACCCTCCAAATCATTATAAATAAAAACTCTATAAATCGACGGTGTTGAATTTGTAATTGATACTGAATTGTTTTCGCATATGATGTATCTATCACACACACAATCAGTAGTAGTTTCGATTTCTTCAGAATTGTATATAGTAGAGTTTGTAGGGCTTGGTTGTTCCAAAATTAAATCGACTAAACCCAGAGCTTGTGGAAGAGATGGAATTGATGGTGATAAAGCTGGAACTACTGGCTTGTTTGTAGTGGTTGTCGTCGGGGTTGTTGTCGTCGTTGTCTGTGGAGTTGTGGTGATTGTTGTCGTTGTATGTGGAGTTGCAGTGGTTGTTGTTGGAGTTGTTCTTCGAGTCGTAGTTAGTAATCCTTCATCGTATAAACGAATGTAATTTAAAGCTTCATCGGTTTTGCAAACAAAGTAGTGTTGAGGCCACATATCATAAGTGTCACAGCTTCTACGTAGGTGAGCAGGTTCCATGAAACAGGTGAGTCTAAGCATACGATATTTTAAGTTTTTTCTTAAAATACGAGTTACTGAATCAACCGCTTCCATATTAAGAATTCCCCGAAAACATCCAGACGCTCTATGAGATAAAGTGAATGGTTTAAACTCTGTTACAAGACAATAACCGCTTAGGATTGGGAATAATAGGAGATAGATGCAATATCTCATTTTTTTATTCAGAGAGAGAGACTTTTAACCTAGTTTATGCTTTCATCATCTAGAGTTAACTGTCTTGCATTTCGGTGGTCTTTGGTTAATATGCTTCAACTAAAGCTCTATATTTATAACCTTGGGATGGCATTTGTCTTTGCTATCTCCTTGACATGTGATACTGATGATAATCTTGTTTTGAACAGACTTCAAACTTTCAAAACTCGAAAATGACAAATTTACACCTTCAATACCATTGATGTTAGTGATGATAGTAGCTATTTTTGGCTCCTTGTTGGTCAAACGATTGCATTCCACACATGCAAAGTTGGTTGTCTCAAACTCTTCTGTTGGTGGACAAATCAAACGTGAGGTGTTGTATTCAAATACACATAATTCATCATTCCAAAATAGTTTTGTATTTTGAGTAAGACCTTCCGTATTATTTTTAACCCCTATTGCGCATTCCTCCTGATTCAGAGTGTATTTTGTTGGTGTATCACAAGACACAGAATCTGTAGAAGTTATGTCCTTGCAGATCCAAGAAGCGCTTTGAGGGATGAAAAAACCACAATATAATAAGTCGGGAGGGTAGAGTCGCACACAGTTTTTTCCATTTTCATCTTTATATCGTATAGTCCTTTCGAAAGGTGAAAAAAACAAGACATCATTTTTATCCATAGCTCCGGCTATGCATTCATCAATTTCGTTGGTATAGAATACTCCACTAACATTGGGAAATGTTAGTGCCAGTAGCAAGATAAATACGCGGCTCATTTTTTAAAATGTTTTCGCTTTCAGTGTTGAAAGTTGAATACTTTCTTTCTTGATGTTTTTTCTATTTATACGTAAGAGGCTAGCGGCTTGTTCAGCTCTCTCAACCGATTTTGAAGATGTGAAACAATCTCATCAAAGTGGTTACCAAAATGTAAGTATGGTTCCAATCGAGATTGAGACAAAAGAACATGTGTTTCTGTCCAGCGAAATGAAGTCAAACCTCTTAAAATCGAAATATCTATCAAATCACCCAGTTCAGCATCTTTCAAACATTGCTTTATATCAATCAGTTCGATCGCTCTTTTGAGATCTTCAAAATCTATCAACTTGTCTTGCGGACAGCATACTTTTGGATCAAAGCTCCTAGAACAGTTTAAGCATTCGAGAGGATTTGCTCTTGAAATACAATTACAGCTCAAAAGCATGCTTTGTATTGATTTACGAACTAGATTGAATCCTAACACAAAATAAAATACTTCTTCGGTGATGAGTTGAACAAAAAGAGGATTCGAACGCTCTAAAGGAATGTGTTCAAAATGAGTCCTTATGAACTTAGGAACAAAATCAGCCAATGTACCAATTGACTTGAATCCTTGAGTTTTTCCACTCATGTTTCTGCTGTAGTTCAGAGATAAATGAAGCAACTTTTTTTGTAGCAGTTCTTTTATGAGTCTTCAGATACATTTGTCGAATCAATAGTTATTATCGGGTTGACTGAGTCTTCTTTTTCATCAAGAGTGTAAGCGTATGGATATCCTTCTGCTATCGCAAGTAATTTATCCTTTAGTCGTTGATAAGCCAGTTTGCTCTGACTAGTAGGTAATAGGTAGGGATTTAATCGTGCTCTCAAATTTGTTAACAAAAAGGGAGACTTCAAATCATCAGTGGAAAGATCCAAAAAAGCATTAATCCATTCATCATGCACCAAAAAACCCATTTTAGCATTTTTCAAAACTTGTCTTCTATCAATCCAGTCGATAGCATCACCCAATTCTTTTTTGGTAGGTGTAGCGCCTTCAACCATTTCAGCATATCTTTTACAAGTGATACATTTGTCATCAACGTGTGAACAGTAACAGTTTAGTAGCGATAGATTGGTTGCTTGCTTGTAAAAACTTCCTCCTAGTACACAGTATACACATTCCTCCGTAAAATAAATCCTCAACATTTCATCAGAAACCTCAGCCAAAAAAGTCTTAGGTCCTATAGCATCGGAAGCTTCTTGGTGAGCAAAGTCTTCAACACGTAACATATTTGTTGTTATTCCGTTAAATTACAAAACACGAATGATACGTTTTCAAATTGAAACACCTATTTAATCATTCATTACTTTTTCTTTTTTTTGAGGTTAATTGTTATGCTAACTCATGTAGATCTTCATAAATGCTTTAATTTCAACCTGACAACCATCGATTGGGCAAGGTTTTACTTCTGATGAGCATTCAGTAAGCGCTTTTTCCTTACACTCACTACAGTAAATGAGATGACCACATGGAAGAGAGATATGATTTGCAATTACTTTTTTTTCATGCGTCTCAGACACACATTGAGCGAGTTTGCTTTGCTTAGTCTGATCTTTATCTTTTTTTAACGAATCAATTGATTTAGCATCATTTTTTAACAGTGGATCTTTATCTTTTTTTAACGAATCAATTGATTTAGCATCATTTTTTAACAGTGTTGACGAATTCTCAACAGTTGTAAAATCATTTTCAAAAATATGTAAGGCTTCAATCATAAAACCTATTCGCTCAAAAGGTTTTCCATTTAACACTAAAACTTGTTCGATATCGTTTTGACTGTATCCTAGTTTTTTGCAAATAAGTTTCATTTCTTCGGTGTCATTGTTGTGCGTTATTTGTTTTACTTTTTCTCGATATTTTTCAACCCGTCGCTTACACCTTTTGCCTTTTTCCGTTCGCATGTAAACATCCTCAACATACTCTTCACCTTTACTCCCGAGTAAAAAATAACAGTCTGGGAACCATCGACAGTGTTCCTCCCATGGTAGATCACTTTCTTTCCATTCTTTAAGTTCACCTGAGCAAAAGAAGCATTTTACACTATCTCCGAACTTAGTATAGTAGAAACCTGCATTGGAAAGGAGTTTCATGGAGACTTTACCCTTCCATTGTTTGAAACTGTCTTCTCTAGATGTTTCAGTAGCAAAACGTGGTGTATCAGCACGATCAATTGATATACCTAGAGGTAATACTTCTGCAGTTAAATCTCCTCTTCTGGTCTCTTGTTCTTCCATCGTATAACTTTTGACAATTGAGATGTTTTTCATTTCATCTGCAAGTAGTTTCCTAGGTCTATACAGACGATTGTGAGTGTTAAATCCTCTAACAAATCGACAAAACGGAAAACTTTTAGCGTGTTCTTTCATCGGATGTTCATCTTCATCCTTCCAGTTTAGTAATACCCCTTGGCAAAAAACACATCGAACAGCGTTGTCTTTTTCAAGGTTATAGAAACCAGCTGCAGCCATGTTTTCACCACAATGTTTACCTACTCGTCTCCAATTTGTAAGAAATGATTTTCTTCGATAACTTTCATCAAGCATTAAAGCCTCTCTTTCATAAAAAGAGAGTTCATTGTAAATGAACTTGAAAAAGTCCGATGGGGAAAGTTGCGCAATAGTTTTTTGTAATTTTAATGACAAAAGACTACAGTGATTATCCGGATAAGTTGCGACGACATAAGTTATTGCAGTGGTATCAGGAAAAGTTCGTTGTAAAAAACAACGATGAAGTAACGAGTAAACTATCATCTATCCATTCAGCGCGCTCTTTAGTATTTTCAAAACAATTTCGAGTTTTTTGCATTTCTCTTTTTTCATTATAAATAGTGTTTGCTACATATCTGTTGTTTGTTACTCGACACATTATTTATATATAATATAAGTAGTAGCTTCAGTTATTACTCGAGTTGAAGTTTTGTTGGAAAGTTCTTTTCCTTTGATCTAGTTCGTTGTTATTCTAAAAAAAAATGATAATGCTTTATAGCAAAAAATAAAAAAAGACTAAGGTTTCAATTTTTTTTCAATATACTTGAATTGATTACTATTATAATAGAACGTAAATACTTACATCAGAAATGAAGACTTGTCTTTCTTTTGAATTAAAATGAATGATATTCCTAGTAGTTTGAACTTGAGAGCTGCTTTCTATAAAATTCGGATGAAGAAGGAGTACATTTTTCATTTTGAAGTCCTGAAATAATAAGAATAAACATAATTAAAACTTACATACAGCATTTTTTTGATATCTTAAATAGTGAATAATCTTGTTTTTTGTTCAGAAAATGTCTTCACGCTTAAATCGATTACAATTAAAACAAAATATAAATACTTACATCACAAATGAAGACTTGTTTTTCTTTAAATTAGATGAATTATATACATAGTTGTTTGAACTTCAGCTGTTTCCTATGTAACTCAAATGATGAAGAAGGAGGGTTGTAGTAGATGATGATGTAGTAGATCTTCTTCCTTCAGTTAGTTTGAACTTGAGAGCTGCTTTCTATAAAATTCGGATGAAGAAGGAGTACTTTTTTCATTTTGAAGTCCTGAAATAATAAGAATAAACATAATTAAAACTTACATACAGCATTTTTTTGATATCTTAAATAGTGAATAATCTTGTTTTTTGTTCAGAAAATGTCTTCACGCTTAAATTGATTACAATTAAAACGAAATATAAATACTTACATCACAAATGAAGACTTGTTTTTCTTTAAATTAGATGAAATATATACATAGTTGTTTGAACTTCAGCTGTTTCCTATGTAACTCAAATGATGAAGAAGGAGGGTTGTAGTAGATGATGATGTAGTAGATCTTCTTCCTTCAGTTAGTTTGAACTTGAGAGCTGCTTTCTATAAAATTCGGATGAAGAAGGAGTACTTTTTTCATTTTGAAGCCCTGAAATAATAAGAATAACCATAATTAAAACTTACATACAACATTTTTTGATATCTTAAATAGTGAATAATCTTGTTTTTTGTTCAGAAAATGTCTTCACGCTTAAATTGATTACAATTAAAACGAAATATAAATACTTACATCATAAATGAAGACTTGTTGTTCTTTGAATTAGATGAATTATATACATAGTTGTTTGAACTTCAGCTGTTTCCTATGTAACTCAAATGATGAAGAAGGAGGGCTGTAGTAGATGATGATGTAGTAGATCTTCTTCCTTCAGTTACTAACGATGAAGTGAATGCTTTCTGTATGAAAACAGTGCTTCTTATATAGCTTAAGTTGCACTGCTATGAATCAGCATTATTTTCACATGAATGGAAACCGTTGCTTTCGCGGGAATAACAAAATTATTTTCACGCGAATACAAACCAATGCTTTCGCGGGAATAAATAATTTATTTTCACGCGAATGGAAACCGTTGCTTTCGCGGGAATAACAAAATTATTTTCACGCGAATACAAACCAATGCTTTCGCGGGAATAAATAATTTATTTTCACGCGAATGGAAACCGTTGCTTTCGCGGGAATAAAAAATTTATTTTCACGCGAATACAAACCAATGCTTTCGCGGGAATATACACTTTATTTTCACGCGAATGGAAACCGTTGCTTTCGCGGGAATAAAAATTTTATTTTCATGCGAATACAAAGCAATGCTTTCGCGGGAATAAATATTTTATTTTCACGCGAATACAAACCAATGTTTTCGCGGGAATAAATAATTTATTTTCACACGGATGGAAACCCTTGCTTTCGCGGGAATAGAAATTTTATTTTCCCGCGAATACAAACCAAAGCTTTCGCGGGAATCAATACTTTATTTTCACGCGAATGGAAACCGTTGCTTTCGCGGGAATCAATACTTTATTTTCACGCGAATGGAAACCGTTGCTTTCGCGGGAATAAATATTTTATTTTCACGCGAATACAAACCAATGTTTTCGCGGGAATAAATAATTTATTTTCACACAGATAGAAACCGTTGCTTTCGCGGGAATAGAAATTTTATTTTCCCGCGAATACAAACCAAAGCTTTCGCGGGAATCAATACTTCATTTTCACGCGAATGGAAACCGTTGCTTTCGCGGGAATAAATAATTTATTTTCACACAGATAGAAACCGTTGCTTTCGCGGGAATAGAAATTGTATTTTCCCGCGAATACAAACCAAAGCTTTCGCGGGAATCAATACTTCATTTTCACGCGAATGGAAACCGTTGCTTTCGCGGGAATAGAAATTTTATTTTCCCGCGAATACAAACCAAAGCTTTCGCGGGAATCAATACTTCATTTTCACGCGAATGGAAACCGTTGCTTTCGCGGGAATAAATATTTTATTTTCACGCGAATACAAACCAATGTTTTCGCAGGAATAAATAGTTTATTTTCACGCGAATAGAAACCATTGCTTTCGCGGGAGTAAAAAAAATAATTTTCACGCGAATAAAAACCAAAGCTTTCGCGGGAATATCGCGTGAAAAAACTGCTGAGTCATAGATATATTATAAAGGTTTCATAGGGTTAATTAGTACAGCTTTAGCTATTTAAGAACCAGTGTTTTCACACAGAAAGCATCCAGTTCTACAATAGCTAGCAAGGAAGCAACATCTACACACCAACTACTACATTTACTTGAAACTCAATAAGGTGAGAATCACTAAATAATTCTTTAACATATACTGATAAAAACTTCAACTAGATTTGCTATAATGCTTCAGAAAGTTAATTTTATGTTTTAATATTTTGTTCTTATTAATAAAAGATCAAATAGTTTCACCATAACGCATCAGAAAAATTATTATGGTTTTGATTATGTGTTTATTTTATAAATATCTAGTTAGTTTATTCTTTTCAAAATATTTTTCAAATTCCACCCATTTGTTACATATTTTTTACTCTCTTTTCAGTTCCAACTTCCGACTGAACGCTCTGAATATGAATGAAGACCGTAATACCTCATTTCTCTCAACATTCGAACCATACTCTGATGATAAAGAAAATATCCCTCCTGATTCACATATAATGAGAAGGAAACTGAACACAATTCGACCAAAGCCATGGGATTCGGATAGAAATAAAACGATTGACTATACTTGGACTTTGAAAGCACCATCTCCTTCTCATCTTTCCTGCTTGTCAAAAAATGCTGCTAGTTTGCTCAATTCTTGCGATACCAATGACAGAGTAATGATTGGAAGGTTTCAACCACTTCACTTAAATCAAACGCCATCACTTCTCGAGATAGTCTCCATCGAACGACCAACTGAGGATGTATATAAAAACTTATGCATTATCCGCTACAATGTCGAAACATTTGGCAACAGACGACAAGTGAGGTCTATGGTGAGAAATGAGGATTACAACAAATTAGCTCCAACACAACCAGATGTTCCAAAACTGGTGGTTTTTATGGGATTCGATTCAGACAAGCATCCAATCTTTCACCCTATCAACTTCCCATCCAATATTTCCCTTGAGGAAGCTAAACAGCTAAGTAGATTAATAAAAAAAAAAACACCTACTCAGTTGATCAGTATGGTTCGTATCGCAACGCTCTCGCAATTTGCTGTTGGAAGTGTAATCAGTTTTGAATCTCCTCAAATATCAACTCAGTTAACATTACCTAATGGAGATGTGGTGATGAATGCGCTACTGGTAAACTACAGATGTTTGCAATATGATGGTTTGATGATGGGAGTTCTATATATACCTGAAAAACACGCTAGCAACGTCAAACAAATTGGAACAGGAGTCATACTTGTAAGAAATCGTGAAGTTAGTAGATTTGGTTATCATCGACATGATATAATCACATTCACAGCATTACAAGCGATAGAAACGGCTCAAAACCTATCCAACAAACTTGATGATTCCAACCAGATGAAGTACTTTACTACAGATGAGGTTGTTGAGAACAAGGTCTTAGTGCTTTCAATGGGAGTGGGAAACACATCTTCTACATCTTTGAGAGAACCAGCGCCCCCTGGTGAAAACTATATTCAAAAAGAGCATGTCAGACAAGACAACATAGTGAGTATTTTTTATTTAATGTAAACTAACTGATATAAGTAATACTTCCAATTAGATAATATTTATTTATAAAGCAATTATTTTTTGTTTTGCTTTAGATAGAAGAGAGAGAATCAAAAACACTTGATGAAAATTATGCTCAAGAAAAAACAAACCGAACAATATAACTTGGTGAGTTACTTCCCTTTACTATATAATGTTAACTAACCAATGTAAAAAGAACTATAATTCAAATTCATGTAATTATTTTACATTTTTGTTTAATCATCCTATACTAATACATAACTTTTGATTTTAGTTCATTATGGAATCAAAAGTACATAGAACAGAAGTCTTCCTTCCTAAGTTATAACATCAGTACAACAATGACAACATTGTAAAGAAAAAGACTATCAACCATTGATTGTCATTACAAGTTGTAGTGCTTTGAATTACTTAGTATTTACTAACTCTAGCTATATTATACAAGAATATTTTGCTACTTATTATGTAATAAATGTATATAATCATATATTGATTCAATGTAGTCTCCTCATTCTTCTCTTCTCTCTCAAAATATCATATGAGTTCGAGTTATGTAAAAAAATTATCAAAACTTGAATGTCATGCATTCAAAATGTATATGCTATAAGTTCAAATTAAGTAAAAAAATAATCAAAACTCAAATGCCACTTAAATGCCATTCAAACGCCACTCAAGTACCCCTCAAGTAAAATACAATATAAACTCGGCGAATTCATCCAACGTCGTAATCCATTGCCTCAACCCCAAGGTCTAATCCACAAAAAAACACTTGGTAGGGAGATCTGCTCATATATTACTACTACCGTCATTGTTCCTAAACATTATACTTGGCAGTAAAGTTATACTTGCAAAGACTTTTTACGTGAAAAAAATTTCCAACACTGGGAATCATACTTGTACCCTTTATACAGCAAGCAACAACTTTAGCCATCGAGCCATAGAAACCTGTTGCTTATGCGCAATCTAATTTAGTACAAGGTGACAACTGTTTTGCGATAGCTTCATTTCTGTAAAAAGCAGCTTTTTCAAGTGCAAAGACGCTTTTTTGTTCTGAGGCCACACAAGCACATGTTTCACAACTGCTAATACAACCTGCACTCCTGTTGCTGCATATACTAATGCTGACTCGGCTCCTCCCTTCTGACAATAATTCTTTTTACGCGAAAAAGAAATCCATACCTGGGAATCGAGCCTGGACCCTTGCAACCGCGGGTCACAATGTTAACCATTTAGCCATATGGCAATGTTGAACGCAGTTCAAAAACAACTTAACATACAAAGAAGGTGGTAAGGCCTACATACAAAAAACTATTTTGGGTTCGGACATCGCTAAATACTTATCGAATATTTTCAATTTCTTTCAGATTTGTTCAACTTGTCACCTGAATCCTAATTCTGCTAACGTTTTGAAGGAGAAAAACTTTTCCGCGGTGAAAACAGTAAATAAAGAACATTCTTTTGACACATTGAAAACCGTGTGGGCTTTGACTCTTTCACCAAAGATCACAAATTTGACGAATGTTTATCTGAAAGACGGTTGTAATGCGATCGCAACCAAGCAAAATTTATGCAAATCGGAGTTACCCTCCCCGAGTTATGGTCATTTTTCTGTTTAGAAGACCTCTTTTGAAAATGGAATAGCTGTGCCCCCGATATTGTGAGAAACTTGAAGTCTCTAATTTTAGAAAGTTCAGGCATTGGGCTTTGTGGCCTAATATTTTACTTTTTGCTGACTTGTTCCATTTCGGTCTCGGAAAGCGTTGAAAAGTGCTGTTTCTATTTAGATTTTCAAGTTTGAAAATGTAAAAACTTGAAACGGTTTTGTGCGATCGCTTTGAAGTTCAAATTGGTACATCGATACACTATGGCACATGTTTGTTGCAAATTTCAGTTAATTCGGCATGTTGGTTCTCTAACTGGAAGCTGTTTTATGCTAAAAACTGTGATTTTCACAGAAGTCCAAGATGGCTGCTTCCGAACAATTTTTTAACGTCGTGTCATGATGTCGAATCAGAAGGTTAGCGGAATGCACCATCTTTCAAAATTTGGTATTTTTTCGTCAATCGGGTCTACATTTTTTCTGCCAATTTGATGCTTTCGAAAACGATTTTTTACCTGTTTTTGCACCTGGATTGCGATGTTCTGGATAGTTCTGTAACTTCATAACTAACTTATTCTTTGGCCCGATGCCTCACGATCCTGTCGCAAAAAACTTTGTAGCTCTATCTCTAACAGTTCTTAAAAAAAACTCGACCGAATTTGGTCAAGTTCGCCGCGAAAAAAAAAATAAAAACAGGCAGAACAATAGTATTTTAGATTCTATCTAAAATACTATTAAGAAAAAAAAAGAAGGAAGAACAATAGTATTTTAGATTCTTTAAAATACTAATAAACAACCCTTGCATAATAAATACTTAATTCAAACATAAATAATAAAAATGAAATTATGATACCTGGTGCACACAAAAAGGTATATCCCAGGTTCTCATGGAAACTGGTGCCAACTAAAAGAAATTTGGAACCAGGAAAATCTTTGGCTTAAACTCCATGAAAGAGATCTGCTCCAACATTACTGCTAGCATATAAAACAGGTTTCCTAATTTGTAAAATATTCATTGACATTGCAAAAATAGTGTTAATTTGGGATAAATGATAATGAGCAATTTTTTTCCATTTATCAGTTCGCTGTTCTCTGACATGGACAGAATCATTCCTGAAACATTTTCTCTATTGTTCTAACTACAAATTCTAAATAAAAGTGGTGGAGTTTTAATTGCTATGAAATTTTTTCGTAGACGGTGTATTGCTTTTCACACCTGGAGTTGTGATGGTGGTCGTTGGAGTAGAAGTTATAGTAACAGGAATTGTGTCGTAGGTTGGAGTTGCGGTTGGAATTTGAGATTTTGTTGGAGCCTCTGTGAAAAGTTTGTTCTATGGTCTGACATATTTTAGAGTTTCATTGGTTTTGTAAGTGTAAATGTAATTGTCGGATGTTAACGAAGTTCATAACGCATGAAAAAAAGAAGAAGCTCATTTTTAAAGATCACTTCAAAAGACGAGCTACTAGTCAATTGTACCCGTGACAGAGAGTTTCTTCAGAGCAGTCTTCTACAGTTGGAGAAAAAATTAAGGGGAATGATGGTGTCTTTGTTGTCGCCATTTTTGTTAGAGTCGTAATTCTTGATTGCTTTAAATACATTTGGATGTGTTCCAAACTTTGTCGACTTTGGGGACCAATTGGTATTCGTCCATCGTGCTGGTTTTGGAGCAGAACGGTCAGACTTGTTAGGAGGCATACCACATAGCACATTTTGAAGTTTATTCCAAAAGAAGAGATGCTACTCAAGTATCTCTGAATCCAAGTGTTCTATGATGACATGTCAAAGTCGAGAAGATAAAATTAATGAAAGAGTATGCATTGCGAGGCGAAAACCTAAAAAGATAGATAGTGAAAGCACCCAGATATGGCATTTATTTCATTTTCTTACAAGATACTCTTTTGCCCTAGTTTGCACATCCAACGACTAGGGCTAACTGTCCCAAAAAGTGGCTGTAATCGGCTAATCTCTAGCAATTAAAAGTCGATATATAGGACATTGGGATTGCATCTGGTCTTTGTTATCTCCTAGACATGTAATGCTAATGAGGATTTTGTTCTTAACAGCTTTTAAGTTTTCAAAACTCAAAAACAACAAATTCACGCCGTTGACACTGTCAATATCAGCACTGACTGTAGCTGGTTCTGTGTTGTTTGAGCGATTGCTCCTTGGGCAGGCAAAATCGAAAGTTTCAAATTCTTTTGTCATTAGTCAGATCAGATGTGGTGCTTTGTAGTTGAATGCTCACAAATCCTCGTTCCGTAACACTTTTGTATCTTTGGTAAGTCCCTCTGTATCATTTTCAACTCCCGATAAACAATGCTCTTCATTTTGACTGTATTTCGTCAGAGTATGCCACGATGATACGTTCGTTGATTTTTGGTTTTTTCAAATCCAAAAAGCGTTTCCAGTTTGGAATAGTCTACAATAAAAAAAATTGGACGAGTAGATTCTCGAGCAATTATTTTGATTCCCATCTGTGTACCTTATACTTTCTTCAAAAGGCGCAAAGTGTAAGACATAGTCCCTTTCCATAGCTACGTTGACGCATTCATCATCATTGTCAATGTAAAAGAACCCATCGGTGTTGAAAAATAAAGTTGTCAATAGCAAGACTATTGGGCAACTAATCTCCAAAGTGATCGCTCGTTTGGTATCAACATTTAAGTGCTTTCATTCAATGGCGAGCTCAACATTTATACGCAATCGACACTTGGCCAATTCACAACCTCCAGTTGTTCTCAGAGGTGTGAGATGCTTCTATCAATATGTTTGGAGAACTGTAAATATTGTTGTGGATTTTAGTGTCATCTACTTCTGCGCACACTGTTGTTACAAACTCTAGCACCCTTATACTAACTGCTAGATAGCTAAAATGGTCATAATCAATCATGCAGGATTGACCGACCCTGCGTATGACTCAGTACCGACCCTGCATAGGGCAGTACCGACCCTGTAGCAAGCTATACCGACCCTGTATGACTCATTATCGACCTTGTAGTGCCGGCAGGAAGTGAATCAGAATAGGCTGAGAACTACAAAATAGTCTGAAAGAGTCAGGAAGGCGTATCTTGGATATAACCACCCCTAACCTAGATGGGGAGGCAAGAACGAAGGATACAAAGACAAGTTACCCAGGACAGGAAGTGCCTAGGATCGTGATTGGCTACTTACCTAATAACTCCACCTACCTTTGCTGGCACCATATCTATTCTAGCTACTTGATTTGCTACCTGTTTATATAAGACTGTTCATTTGTTTATTATGCCTTATTCTCATGTGATTGGTTATGTCTAATGATTGCTTCCTGTGAAATGCCTATAAAACACAGAGCTTGTGCCTTTTATGTTCAGTTGTAATGTGCCTTTTACAAACTCGTTTTATTCAGAAGGAATAAATGCATACTTACTCAAAAGCACTGAGTTATGCGTCTGAGCCGAGGGCTCTTTACTGGTTGTAGAGTTGGGATACTCTATCTAATTTCTCTTCGGTACACTACCGACCCTGCTGTTGTAGCAGGTAAAAATAACAACTGGTGGCAGATCGCTACCAATCTCAGCTAGTGGGTTTACAGCCCCCAAAATCCACTACAATATGGCTCTCACTGCGCTTGAGTAAACTAAATATGCGAAGGTGTCCATTCAAATACGCATAATCCTTTTAAAGTTAAAGTATCCACCAAATCATCCAGTTCAGTATTTTCAAAACATTGTTTCATGTCAATCAGTTCGATTGCTCTTTTTAGATCCCCAAAATCTATCATTTCGTCTCCGGAACAACAGACATTCTGATAAAAATTTCCACAGCAGCAGCAGCACACAAGAGAATATGCTCTTGGAATACAAATACGATGTAAAAATCTGCTTTGCAACAACTTGCAAGCCAAGTTTAAACCCAACACAAAGTAAAATACTTCTTCAGTGATGCTTTTGGTGAAAATAAGATCTGAACATTCCAAAGTACTGTATGTGAAGCCGAGTTTTACAAATTTGGGAACAAACTCGCCTAGCGGCACAATTGGCTTGGAACTCTGTTTCCTCCCACTCATCCTTTTTTCAGTCCGCAACGATAAATGATGTAGTTTTTTTGTGTCATTTCATTAATGAGTCTATAGCATCTGGTGAGTCATCATCATACATTGAGTCGATTGAGTCGTCATCGTCTAGACTGAGTGCGTAGAAATAACCGCCAGCTATACTGAGTAATGCCTCTTTAAAATGTTGGTGAGATAGTTTGTTTTGAGATACAGGTAGTAGATAAGGATCTGACCTGGTTAGTAATTTTTTCAACCTAAAGGGAGTTTTTAAAAATGCTCGATGAAAGTTTCAGAAAAGAATCTACCGATTTGTCATGCACCAACAAATCCATTTTAGCATATTTTTGAACATTGTTTTATCAATCCATTCTATCACGTCTGACAGTTCATGTTTAGTAAGTGCATCATCATCCGCCATCTCCCATGTCACAAACAAAACTTTAGACATTATCGTGCGAGCAGTGTCAAGTAAGTAGCGAAGGCTTTGTCACTTGCTTGTAAAAACAGGCTCCTAGAATGCAGTAGATGCATTTTTCTGTAAAAAAGTATCCCCAGCTTTTTAATGGAAACTTAAGCCAGAAATATTTTGTCTGCTACAACCTTGGAGTCTTCAACGTGCAACTTGTGTGCTGTTACTCCAATAAGCGACTAGACCTGAGTAGTGTATTGTTAAACGGGAATATGTATTCACTCTTTAAAACTTTTTACTTACTTTCTTTTTCTCCGTTTTATTTTTTTCGGGGTTAATAATTACAAATATTTTCTAAATCATATAGATTTTCATAAAACCTTTTAGCTCAACTTGAAAGTTGTACATCGCACAGCATATTAATATTGTTCGACATTCGGCAAGTAGTCTTTTTTTACACTACGCACAGTAAATGAGATTGGACTGACGAGGGTTTTTTCGTATGACCCATATATACATTGAGCAAATTTGCATTGTTTCAAGTTGTCTTTTTCTTTCGACTCATCTCAGTTTTCCTAGCATCTTTCATCAAAACTTTGTTGTCGCACAATTTGCTATTTGATTTACGCTCCCCCAAAACAGCTGTATAGTCATCGATCAATTTTGTTTCAGGTTTTGGTTGGAAGGTCTTGCGCTTTCCAAGATATGTAAAACTTCAATCATAAATCCTACTCGATCCAAGGCTTTCTGTCCAATGACAAGAGTTTTTCTATATCAACTTAACTATGAACCAATTTTTCACAGATACTTTTCACCATTTCTTTATTATCTGACTCGGCGAAACGTCTCTTCTTTTGCAAACGATGCGACAATCTCTCGTTTGTATTTTTTTTACTCTTTCATGTGTTTGTGAATTTCATCGATATATTTTTTTTCTTACTCATGAGTAAAAAGGAGCAGTCTAGAAACCAATGACAGTGTTCCTCCCATGGTATATCATACTCACTCCAATCTTTGATCTTTCTTGAGCAAAATACATTGGATTATCAGCAAAATCTAGGTAATAAAAACAAACTTTGAAAACGAGTTTTATAGAAAACTTTCCTTTCCGCCATTTGAAATTTTCTTCTCTAGCTGATTCAGGAGCAAGTTTGATTGTGCCAGCACAGTCAACCGAAAAACTCTGGGGTAAAACCTTTGCTCCCAAACCCATCCTTTGTCTGATTTTTTGGTCCTCGACCATATCCCTGTTGGTTACAGAGATGCTTTTCAGTTTTTCCTCTGTTTGCATCTTAGTTCTGTACTCTCGGTTAGAAGTTGACAGTCTTTTAACAAAAAAAGACAAAACTGAAAACTTTTAGCATGCTCCGTCATCAGATGCTCGTCTTCTCTCTTCCACTTTAGTCATTTTCCTCTGTAAAATGTGCATTGAATGCTATTGTTCTTCTCGAGGTTGTAAAATCCAGATTTAGCCATGTTTTCACCAGCCAATCTACCTACATGGGTCTAGTTAGTGAAAAATGAGCTTCTTCTCATCGAGAATCAAACTGTTTCTTTCATAAAATAGCTTGTTATATATGAACTTGAAAAAGTCCTTTGGAGAAAGTTCTGCCATTGCTTTTTGTAATTCCAATGACAGCAGACTACATTGGTTCTCTGGATAAGTTGCAATGATGCATCATATGTGCTACTTATATGGCATCAAATTATTTTGGAATTGTGTACAACTGTACCAAACAACAAGTGTCGACTCGCTAGCTATTACCCGAAGGAGAATGGACGACGCTATTTGACTTCCTTCTTTCATATTCGATAGTGAATGCTCAATCAGAAACTTGATTACGATTTGACTGTCACTTTTAATCGAACAGGAATCTAAATCGAAAAAAAATCATAGCGTAAAAGAGAAAAAAAAAAGACTATAAAATTTTTCCTTGAAACTCATTCAAATAAACTACAATTAATAAGTTTATAAAGACTTACAATATAAATGAAGGTTTCTTTTGTCCCCGGTAAATGACATGTATAGTTGTTGATTATAAAATTATTGCAAGAGATGTAGAAGGTGCATCTCATTGAGAATCTTAAATAAAAAAAAATAAGAAAATGTAGTACTAAAGCCTGTGTTTGTGTTTTGGAATTGAACAAATGTTATCAATCAACATATTTAATTTCAACTAGACTACAACAATTAAATTTAAAAACTTACGTATCGTTGAACACTTTTAGTGATCTCTGGGTAGGGGGGAGAGTGGATATATTTTGATGGGAAAGACGTTGAGTCATCGTAGCGGTAAAAAAAACTAAAGAAACACTCTCTATTGAAACTCGATGAGCTACCGAACTAAAATTTATAATAAATAAGTAAAACGTAGTTGTTGCCTATCTGATAAAATGCCAATTTTATCAACGCCAAAATCTTTGCAGTACTGAGAGCAACCGATATGTTGGCAGGTTCATCTTTTGATGCAGATCTACTTCTATTATACTACTAACATACTATGTTGTCCTAGCAGTCTTGTAATGTCGTGTTTGCGTATATCGTTGTGCTGATTTTTTGAGGGTATATGTGTTGTAAAATACTTGTTCCCCCTCATTTTTAGTACTGGTTAAAACACAGAGTTTTCAGCTTAACCATGTTAATTGACTTGTTAAATGATTTGATGTACATCAGTGCTAAGTATGTTGGTATTTTAGACAGTTCTTTCAGATATTTTTTAACAAGAGTTGGTGATTCAAATCAAATTAGATCGGAATGAAATTAAATCAAATTAGATCTCTGCGCTTAATAAAATTGATGATTCGGATCAAAGCAAACCAGATTCCTCTGAGATTTCAAATATTTGCAAATCCTGGATCAAATCACGCTTTTGATAGTTGAGCATAATAAATAATTGGAATATATACTTCACCAAAATTACGGTTTCAATGCCTGTGTGTGACACACAATATGACAGAGTTGAGGATAGACACTATCGGACATCAAATACCTATTACTAAAAACAGTTTGTGCTCCATTTCAACTGATATACAACAAAGTACTCAAGGAACTACCCAGGATTTTATTGTAGGGAGAGGGGAAACTGCATGAAGGGTAAACAAAATTAATAAGTTACAGCAAACAAATATTAAAAGTGACAACAAAACAATTGGTATTGAATCACAGGGTAATAGAATAGTTATTGTGGTGTTGGGATGACATCTATCTATCTTGAAGTTTTTTGGGAAACCTTCAAGAATTCCTGAGGATTTCCTTTTTAGAATTTTTGTTATAACTTGGCATAATTAATTTAAAATTTTAAAATAATTGAAGCTTTCAGTTTATTTAACTATTATTCAATATTTGTTGCTATTATTAAACAATCTAATTAAATTACTTTTACGTAACGGTTAGTCGAATATACTTGAGAGTTCTCAAAGATTTCTCAGGACTTCAGGACCAATAGATGTCATCCCAGCTCCCTTATTGTTTATTAGTAAATTTTTTTCAAAAATTATGCTGATAATAATATTGAATCGAATGTTGGAAATTCATTGTTTCTGGACTCTTCGCTGCAGTTAAAGTGCAAGTGCTGGGCAAATCTCACCAAAGCATAAAAGTTACATATCACGAGATTCATTTTTTTCGTGGTGGGATGAGATCTATCAGTCCTTAGAAATTTTGAAAATTCCCAATTTTCTTCAATTAACTATTATGTAAACATAATTTAATTTGATTGTTTAATGATAACAATAATTTTTGGTTTATCGGGCCGTTGTTCTTTCATCTCTGTTATACGGAGCTGAGACCCGGCCAGTATACAGGCTAGCTGCTCACAAGCTCAATACCTGTAGGATAAAACACCTACGTCAGATTCTAAAAGTGAAATGGTGGGACTTCATCTTGAATGAGGAGATTTTAGCCCAGGCCAACCTACCAAACATATATGAACTCCTCATCCAAAGAAACCTGAGATGAGTTTGACATCCGCACAGAATGGAGAACACTAGGCTACCCAAAGAGATTCTTTATTCACAACCTAAAAAAGGGGCTCGAGGTATTGGCCGACCGAGACTGAGATTAAAAAACACTGTAAAACGGAACCTCAAGGACAAGAAGACCTCGGTTGGAAGTTGCAATCTCTCAGCAAAAACCGAAGTCAATGGAGGAGTGTGGTTCACCAGAGGTCATCTTTGGATACGAAGAACAGCTGATGAATAATAACAAAAAATATTAAACAATAGTTAAATAAACAAAAAGCTTTAATTGTTTCAAAGTTTTCAAATTCATCATGGGAAGTTATAACACAAATTCTAAAAGTGAAATTATCAGGAACTCTTCAAGGTTTCCAAGAAAGCTTCATGGCCGATAGATGTCATCCCAACACCATTTCCTTATGCAAATCTGCACCTACTATACCATTATTTTCCACGCTGATATTTAACTCTATTTTTTAAACAACAATTTACAGACTTAACTATTAAGCCCTCAGGTAATACTGCCAGCTGCTCATCGATAGCTGTAAATGAAATTTAATCTGCAGGTTATCTTATTTATCCATTTTGCTAACTACCACACGGTTTTGTACCTCTAGCTACCCAAACATCATTTTTGTTTGTAACACTAACAAAATGTTTCCATTGAAAAAGCTATAAATGAAGAACAGACGGCGAATTATTTTCTCAAATAATATTTTTTTTCCATACAAATAGTCTTTGTTATCAAAGAGTTCCAGGTAGTAGATGTTCACAAGAATGATCATTTCAATACAAGTACAGTGGTACTCAAACTACAAAAATTGCAATAAGGGTTTTCAAATTTAGTAGAGCCGTTAGCTTGATTTGGTGCTGGGAAGACGTCTATCAGTCCTGAAGTCCTGGGAAATCCTTGAGATTTTCATATTATTTTGATTAACTCTCGTGTAAAGTTAATAACATTTAATGGTTTATTAATAAAAAAAAGTATCTTAGGCCTCATTCTAGTGAGTGACTACAATTTTTCATGCTGGTATAAAGACTACCATTTTGAAATTATTTTTAGAGTATCAAAGTTTTTTTTTAAAAGAAAAAAACTTCCTGGAATAATATTTAAAATGTATGTTGTCAGAAATAAATATCGACTCTTTCAGGGGTGTTTCTCTTTAAAGCACAGTTGACAGTCAGTCCAAACTTGTCTACACTCATTCTAAGAGGTGTCTACATTCATTTCAAGACTTGCTGCACTAATTTCTGTTGAAATTCTTTTGTGTTCTCTTGGTTCTAGATCAGAAGCAGTAGGGTTCGCTTAGCTATCAAACTTTACAAAATTTTGACATCAAGTTCAAGATTTTTACTGCGGGATGTTGGGCGATGACTAGAATTTTATTGATTTTTAATTATGAGTAGTAATCACTAACAGCTTGTATGAAATGTAATCAGATGTTAACATATTACAACTTTAGATGTTATCAACATATATGAAGGAAGAATTTCAGATACTCTCCCCACAATCATAAGGTGGCAACATCATGGAAAATACGGAATTTATAAAAGCCAAATTTTCTCTAGAAGAGATTTTCCCGCAGCTGGTAAGAACTTCTGATGGTTTGTTTAAATAAAAATGTGGCAATAATAATAGTATATTAAGAAAAGATGTGTATAATTTTTAGCGGATTTTTTAATTTCTATGTAACTGTCTTAATTTTACTGGATTTTTTTGCAATTAACCTGTTTTCCTGTAGCAGATCTGTTCAAACACAATTTATATCAGATTTGACTTTGCAGCACCAATCAGTCCTGTTTCTGGTTATTCTTTATGGGACAACCTTCATCTTGGACATGACCCAACATTTTCCGCAGAGAAACTTCAAAGCTTCTTGATTTCTTGTGATCAAGGCACAGAGTGCCCGGAAACAGTAGTAGAAATACCCGCAGCTCAAAGCAGGTTTGGTGAAAAAGGTAACTTTTTGATTAAGCATTGATTATGTTTTTCCCACCTATTGGAATTAAAGAATTTTAAAAATAGTTTTATGTTTATATGATAAGGGTGAAAAACTAAAAGAATAGTTTTTATAATGATTTTAAATAGCAAAACATTTGGAATTAAATATTGTGGGAGAATTTGCTGGCGAGCCGAGCTCAATAAATGAGACAGTTGTAGCTGACCATAATCGCTAGTGAAGAATTATACAAAGGTTATCAGTTGTCTCCCCCAAACAGTACCAAGAGTAGACAACTCTAGACAATTTGATTAATGATATCAAAGGGTCAAAGGTCGAACAGGAGTCCACCCCTATTCTTGTTAAAGACCAATGAGACCGTGAATAAGCGCTATGCTTAAGTGATTTACTATTTGTTTCATTATTATCGTGTAACCTGATTGGTTCTGTATTGTATATACCATACTTTTGTATAAATATGAGGGACTGAGCCAGAGAGCTCAGTTTTATTCCTTGCAATAAAGCTCAAGCTTCAAGACTAGTCTTGTTGATGCCCTATATAGGGAGTTGCAGAATAATAAATAGACAAGCAGATTAGCAGTTGTGTCCAAGTAGCAGCAAAAAGCACTACAATATTTTGTATAGAAACCTTTTTATTTTTTGTGGAAATGATACAGAAAGCTGTATTACACCTGAGTTTAAAATGGATGAAATGTCAATGCTAACCAATGCAAGATCAAAGAGTAAAACTTTCAGGAACAAAATTTTTTTTTTTTTACTTAGAAGTGCTACCAGTTGAGAAAGCGTTGATAGTAGTGTTTGAGCTTGTGTCGGCTTTTAGCAAACTTACAGGCCAGTCGGAAAAACACTGTGTGTATTTATGTTTAGCAGTGCCCCTGATACACAATTTATATCAAATATACTTTCAAGTGCTCACATAGGACCAGATGATGAGCAATTCGGCAAGATGTCTGTATCATCATTTAGCGATCAACAGTAATGCAGCAGTAAAATATGTTCGGCCTCAACTAAACTTCAAGCATGTAATTGTAATAGCCTCTGCTACAGGAAAGGTGCAGGAGGTATGCTAAAGAGTCCTCTCAATGGTAGGGAGATGGGTAAAGTGGCGTTTAAAAATAGTAGAGTTGAAAAAAATGTGAAAAAACTCCTACTACACTTTTCTGCGGCAAGTAACTAGCTATACTTGCATGAAAAAGTATGCGCACTAAGATGCTCTGTAACACGCTACGAGACTATGCTAAGATACTATTTACCATGTGATAAGGTTTCCCGTTTTATTCTCAGTGATAAGAAACCGCATACATAGCAGAAAATTTCTTTATTTGATGTTTAGAAACCTCTGCAGTGTATTCGTTTCGCAAAAGTCAAACCTATGCCAGTCATTGGAAAGTCTGCACAAAGTCATAGCCAATCATGGGACCGAAGAAACGATTTCTTCAACCATGACTGAGTTATGGAGGGTAACGGTAGCGCAGGTGATAAATAGCTGTGGGTGACAGGGTATCCAGCTCGTGGATGTTAGCCCGAACTAGCAATAAACTTGCTTTGATAGCCATAAACCTACAAATAGCCTGGAAAAGCTTCAACATCACTTGATTGCGGTTTGATTATCATTGGATGCCAAGAAATATCAAGACTGCAGAAAAACAGAAACCCTATAGACAAGAATTCCACACCGAGAAGCCAGAGATTGGGCAATCAGCTATTTATTCAATCTGACAATGTGTTTTATTGGTTGCTAAATACTATAGGTATCAATATATTTAGCCGCTTTTTTATAACATAGTACTGTGTGATGATTTGACACTTAGAGAGCCAATAGGTTTCTCTAGTGCAGCTCATCGACAGCTGAGATTTAATACAATCATTTTTTTCCCTTTACGCTGTTGTATAAGTAGCATTGATTGAGCATGATAGATGATAGTCACACCAAATGACTCACTTGTGTCTTGGTACAATCGCTGTCATGTTAGAGGCCAACTTCATTTAGTTTTGTTTTGTACTATTGGGTCTACTTTAACCCATGGGTCATATGAAGAGAGGTAGAGAGGTCAAGCTCAATCCAAGAGATTAGCTGACAACAGCTGCGTGGTTCGTGGTTGAGATAGATTTTTTTGGCTCACTAAAGGCATCTATTGGTCGTAAAATCATAAGAAGCATTTTGGTTTTCTGCATTGTTTCTAAACATCTCTCATACAAGCTAAATATAAATATAAATCAATGATGAAAAATGGTAATCAGCTGTTTTGATGCCAAATTTGAAGTCGGTTTTTCGTTCCACATATAATCTCAACTTATTATTTGCCCCCTTTATAACTTTTGTATTAAAAAACACCAAACTTTCATTTAGGCATGTGACATTACCATTTAGGATGCATGCCAATGCTACATAAAACCTGTCAGAAAATAATTGAACTTTGGCCAAAATTAATGGGTAAACCAACCAAAAAATTTCGTACATTGATAAAAAAAGCCTACTCTTCATGCTCCTAAGCATTTTTTAGAGATCAATGTTTTGTTTCACAATGACTAGAAGTAAATGAATTCATTTTGCTCGCTGATTTCCATAAGTCAGTTCGTGTGTTTGTATAACGGTTTTCCCCGTGATAAGCGAGGAATACGGTCACTGGTACTGCAAGATGCTATGTTGCAATGGCTGACTCTGTGTTTCAGTGGTAGCTGTGGCTACAGGATGCTGCTTGTTAGCATACACAACGGTATTTGGCAACCGGCCAAACAGATTCTAGTAGATTGAAAGTGCTAGCAATTACTTTGTTACTTCACGTTACTCAACACGCACAAAATTGCTACTAGGTATAAATAATAAGTGGTTGAATTGTCTCTGAATACTGGTGTCTGAATACTGGATACAGGCGGCTGGCGGTATAGTCTCTTAGCTGGGTGTTCCTGCAGGAGTTCTAAGCGTCTTCTCCTTGATACACTTCTGGGAACCTCTTCTCTGTAGTCCGAAACGAATCCTCAGCTGTCATGGCTATAGCTGGCTAGTATCCCACTAGCTGAGCACGCATTACTCCTAGACAGTATCTCACAAACACTGTACAATTTCTGATCACAACTAAACAATAACTGCCCTGCTGGGCTGAGAGCAAGTCTATATAAATAAGGCATAACATCAAGGATGATTGGTTAAAAGTATATAAACAAAACAGCATGTGACACATGTCATGATAAAAATAACTACTAGAGGCGGGAAATGTCCTTCCTGCTGTCTGAAGCTAGGCGGTAGTGCAGCTGCACTGCTGAAGGCGTTTAAGCGTACTCCAGTAGTAGTGGATATATAGATGATCTTGAATAAGTAGATATTTGGTTTACATATGGGTAGTGCCGGCTGTAGATGCTGGCAACACTGTGCAATTCCATTACATTTGAATAAAATTTTATTTGAAACTTTAGAAGAGACTGATTTTTCCAGTAAATACATTTCTTTCATTCTGTCATAGCTTCTGGCTATATCTAGCTTTATATAAAAGCAGAAACAAAAACAGGCTAATAGTTGAGAGAAACAAACAAGTAAAAAGTCGTTAGCTCAACATTCTTTGATAACATCAATATAATGGCTTCACCGAATGATTGGAAATGTTCATGTACCGTCACCCAATAGCTTTGAAAAGTTCTTTATGCGGCATGATTTCCTAAGACAATAGCGGTTCCGTAGGGCTTTGGACGATGAAGTTGATCGACCATTTTGTGTAGACTGTGCTCCTAGTACATACAAAAAGAATGTAAAATCTCCCGAGATTATTGACTTATATAGTTGATGATACTTTATGTTCCTTGTTGTTCGTTATTGACGATTAAGAAACAAGAAAAATCTACTCATAATGTATTGTAATAGATTTGCGTCTTCTATTACTGACGCAAAGGCATCTACTCTCCAGCACTTTGGGGTCTATCCCGTATGGATGTTGGCAACTGTACGGGGTCCACGACTCAGACACACTACACCAGGATTCACATGCATACATACTTTGTAATCCACTTCTATTTAGCAATACGTAGGGAGTAGTGATAAAGGAGCAGATCTCCCTCCTGGAGATAAGGGTCTTCTGGTCTCAAGTGTCTTTTTGTCAGCACCAGTTACTTGATGTTTTGATTTTTGAGCATTGACGTTAACTGTAGACTAGTAATTGTTGTATGAGTTTAATGATAATGTTTTCGTGTTGTGGTGGTATTTTGTTATTATCAGTTAGCATGGGTGTAATTGGTATGGATTATAAGGTTATCCTGGTTGTCGGTATGTAAATTATGGCCCTGTTCCTGGTGAGCCCAATGAGGTGCCTTTTTGTATACACCATTTTTTGAATGGGTGTTATTACTATGGTGCTTAATGTTGATTAATACATTTTATGGTGTTGGGCGCTGGAGGTTATCCTGGTATTACTACACAATTATTTGGTTAAAAAATTGTAATAGCGAATGTAAATTATAAAGCTGTGTACATGAAGATATTGTTTAAAAAATGGTAATGGTGAATGTAATAAACTATATAATATTAGCGTATGAAGTGTATGCAATGAAATACTAGTTAATGATAGGATATTGGATGGTTCTATTATAATGTTGAAAGAATGTACAGAAATATTTATGTTATAAAGATAAAATAGCTCATAAAGTACTGGATGTAACTGGTATAAATACTATTTCTGTTAATTTTTTGTAGTTCTTTGTACCTTGCGTTGAGTCCTCACTCTTCTAGTTTTAATTCGAGCAATCTCTTTGCGTACAGTTCTCCTTTTTATAGCAAGCTCTTTGCGTCCGTGTTCTATAGAAATAGGTGCATTTACTCGTTCTAGTTGATGTTGTCGTTGTTGTTGTACATGATAATGAAATCTCTGAAAGTCTGCTGTAGTATCATTCCTTAAGAGCTTTATTGTTAGAAAAGTTTCATACCGAAAACTGTTTAGCCGCTCTATCAAATCTTTCTGCACGAGGTTACAATTTTTTCTGAAAATCCGTACTCTTTCTTCAATTTTTCTATTACAGTTTCTGCTTCTTTGTTGTTGTTGCTAACTGTTTCCATTTCTATAACTAGCTCTTTAAAAAAATTGAGAAAACCCATTAATCACTATTGAAGTATGATGTAAAGGATTTCTGATGGTAATAAATAAACAAGTTTAAAGTTATAACTAAGTTTCATGATTAGTCTTAAATAATTATTGTAATAAATTTTACCTTGATGCTGATAGTCTTTCTAGTGATTGCAGTAGATCCAGAAACATACGCTGTTTCTTTAGTTGCTATACCTGAAATGTTTGAATTTTATGTGACTGAGTACAATAAATAATGCATGATTTAAAAAAACTATACTTATCAAGTTTCGTAGTTAGTTTTAAATAATGTTTTTTTTACTTTGTTGGTGAGAGATTTTAGCCAATGTAGCTGGATCGGATCATATGTTGATCCTTCAGATGTTTTGGTTGAAATGGAGGAAATTCACATGGAGCAGAGCTGTTTGAATAGCTAATGTTTTCTCGAATAGCCTAAACTTACAATCATCACTAGTATTCGCGTGAAAAATGCTTTATTTTTTATTATTATTCATGCGAAGAACTATATTTTATTCACGCGGAAAAATTGATTTTATTCTCGTGAAAAAAGGATCTTTTATTTATGGGAAAATAATTTTTATTTACCATGCTTTATTCGCGTAAGAAATATGATCCTTTGGCGCGGAAAAAAGTGCTTTTATTCGTGTAAAATAAAGAGTTTTAATTTGCTGTTATTCGCGTGAAAGAGGCTTTATTTTTTTTGATTTATTCGCGCGAAAAATAAATTTTATTCACGCGGAAGAATTGGCTTTATTCGCGTGAAAACACGATTTTTTATTCGGGGGGAAATTTTTTTTATTTACCATGTTTTACTTACGTAAAAAATATGCTTCATTTGCGTGGAAAAAAGTGTTCTTATTTGAGTAAGAAAGAAAGTTTTTTATTTGCTGTTATTCGCATGAGAAAAGCTCTATTTTTATGATTTGTTCATATGAAAAATATATTTTATTCACACGGGAAAATTGGGTTTATTCGCGTGAAAAAATGATCTTTCATTCGTGGAAAAACTTTTTTATTTACCATGTTTTACTCGCATAAGAAATATGGTCCATTCACGCGGAAAAAGTGTTTTTATTCATGTAAAAAACAGGGTTTTCAATTGCTGCTATTTGCGTGAAAAGGGCTGTACTTTTTATGCTTTATCAACGCGAAAAAAATATTTTATTCACGCGGAAAAAGTGGCTTTGTTCGCATAAAAATATGATCTTTCATTCATGGAAAAACTTTTTTATTTTCCGTGTTTTACTCGCGTAAGAAATATGTTCCATTCCCTCGGAAAAAAGGGTTTTTATCCAATTAGAAAGAGAGTTTTTATTTGCTGTTTTTCACGTTAAAAAGGGTTTGATTTTTTATGATTTATTCACGCGAAAAATATATTTTGTTAACGAGGAAAAATTGGCTTTATTTGCGTGAAAACACAACCTTTTATCCACGGGAAAAACTTTCTTATTCACCATGTTTTACCAACGTGAAAAATATGGTTCATTCACGCAGGAAAATTTGCTTCATTCACGTGAAAAACTAATTTCTTATTTGAATTTTATTAAAGCGGAAAAAAAATGGTTTCATTCACGTGAAAACATGAACTTTTATTCGTGGAAAAACGGTTTTATTTTTAGGATTTATTTGCATAGGAAAATATGTTTTATACGCGCGGAAAAAAATTATGTTATTTGCCTGAAAAAATTCACCGTATTCTGTTGTAAAAATACACAAATTTTGCTCAAAAAATACATTATTTTCGCGTGAGAAAAAACATATGTTATCAAGTGTTTTATGAAAAACAACATATTATTTACGCAATTTTACATCACAAAATGAATAGAAAAACAACCTGTTCCCGCGTGAGTTTTCCCTCGCGTAAAAAGATTTATTTTTAGGTGAAAAACTTGACTTGTCGCATGAAAAACATAATTTTCTTGTGTGCTGATACACTCCTATTTTCACGTGAGTATATCTTTTTTAGTTGATAAATCTATATGTATTATAAAGAAGTTTTTGCGGGCGGGATTTTTACAGGGTCAATCGGTGCAACTTGAGCTATTTAAGAACCATTTTTTTTCACACGAAAAGCAGGCAATTCCACAACGGCGAGCAGAGAAGTAACATCTACTGCATCTCGTGAGAGAGCATTCAGCCTCAAGGTAAGAAATACCAAATAATTAGTTGACTCTAGCTGATTAAGCGGTCTAGTTTTTTGGAACTAGTTGAATAGCTCTTCTAGTTTTCCAAAACTAAAGCTTTTAACAAAGCGCTAATAATTACAGTGTATTTTTAGCAGTTAACTTAAGTTTTGTTTTGTAGACACAATGACTTCAAACTCCAAAACACTTCCTAAGCTTCGCATTGAGCCAAAGCAACCCACTACAATTAACATCAACACCATTACTATCTCTACGCCGACCACCGCTTCCAACAACAACAGTATCAATGATAGTGATAGAGTCAACGCTAGCCCCTCTGATGTCACACCCTCTTCCCACTCGAGCAGTATCAGAAGCTACACATTCTCCAATACAATGTTGAATCCTTGAGTGGAACCGACTGACTCTCCTTTGAGCCCCACATCGGATTAAACATATCTGCACAATAAGAATGAACTCGAGCGACCCTCTGATAACAAAAGCCCGTCAATAACATTATCACAGGTTTCAATTTCCTTTTTCGTGACCGGAGATAGAAATACTAGTGCGAGTATACGTAAAGAGTTGGAACTACTCCAGTAGTAATATATCAGCAGATCTCCCTACCAAGTGTTTTTTGTGGAGTTAAATCCCGGAGTGGATGCAATGGGTAAAAACGTTGATTAGAGCAGCTGAGGTAATATTTTATGGCATTTATTTTTGATAGTTTTTTTACATTGTATAAGAATGAATGATTGCAGTGTTATTTGAGACCGATGAATGAAGTTGATACCGTTGATGGTACTACGAGCGATACGCTAGATGTTTTATCGAGTATGAAGCGTAAAGCAATGATAGTTATAATGATTTTGGTATTTGTCATAGGATTTTCTACTTTTGGAACTGTTACAAGAAACTCTCCCGTTGGGATCATAAATGAAACTACTGTTGGATGATGAATATCTTTTTATGATGATGGAGAAACCCGAAGATTATGACCCAAAGGATGTGTTCTCCTTTTACGGTAATGATTGCAGGACCAACTGGTTCGGGGAAGACACAAGCGATCTTACGAATGATTGAAGCTAGTCAGACTATAGCTCACCCTCCGCCGACGGAAACTCACTACTGTTATGGAGCCTATCAAAAAGCCTTTGATGATATACCAGGAGTGATTTTTCATGAAGGAATGATAGATATAACGGTGAGTTTTCCCAGAGATGGACAAAACCGATGGTTGAAAATAGATGATCTCATGGATGAAGTTTCTGGTAAAGCTTATGCCAATGCTCTGTATACAAAACATAGTCATCATTTGAACATAAGTGTATTTTTTATTATTCAGCATCTCTTTTTAGAAGGGAATCGTACAATTTACTTGAATAGTCATTATTTTTTTTCATTTAAAAACCCTAGAGATGCTTCTTCTATTTCCTATTTGGCTCGACAATGTTTTTCCTCAATATTAAAATATGTACAAGAGGCTTTTGAAGACGCAACAAAGAAACCATACTCTTATCTACGAATAGACAGGACTCAGCAAACGAATGATCAACACAGACTATTGGGAAACTTTATATCAGATCTCCCTATGATATTATATGTACCCAAGTAAAATCATATAAAAACAATTACTATTCGTTTCATCTCACACATCTTTTGTTATTCAACGACGCAACACGAAAGCATTATAATGACTAATTAAAAAAATATGCTGCTGTGTCGTTATTGCTCAACAATGCAACCTTAGCTATTCAAAAAGTCTGTTATAGCTAAAGCCAAAAAAGAACTTATTATGACTCTAACGGAATGCGCTAAAGCTATTATAAACGGAACGATACCATTGACAACTTCTCAGTATAATCAGTTGCAGCGAAACACGAAGGATATTAGCGTTTTAGTTAGAAAATCAACGTTAGATGATAAGAAAGCTGTATTGGAAAAAGGAGGATTTTTATCCGCTCTACTAGGACCTATTATCAGTACTGTAGTTCCTGGGATACTGAAAAGTGTAATAAGAGGAATTGGAGGACTGGGAGGATAAAGATGAAACTCTCAACACGAATGATGCGGAATAGAATGGCACTTTTAGCTGTGGATGATCTGAGTAAGAGAGGAAAAATTGCTAAAGTCGAAAAGGCCAACTCAGGTCTGTTTCAATCATTGATAGAAAGTGTTAAAAATATTATACTAGGTAATGTTCTTCTTGATTCTGATTCTGATTCTAATTCTGAGTTGCAGCGTTACAAGAAGGAACTAAAGAAACTAACTGCTAGAGGAACAATTAATGATAAGCGTAAAATTTTGACTCAGACTGCTAGAGGTACTCTCTTGGACGCTATTAGAACTCCTATTGTATCTGTTTTATCTTCAATAAAACGATGAATCGTCAACCTTTAAAATTCTCTAAAAGTATTTTTATACTCTCTGAAAACGAATACTATAGATAAATGGAAAAGAATGGGAATAAAACGGTGATAAAGGAAGAAAAGACCACACCCCCATGTATTATAATCCTATAGAAGCTATAACAGTGAGAGATGTGAAGAAAAAGCGAAATGCTCCACTGGAAACAGCTTATGATTCTGACTTATCCTCACATGAAAAGTTAGATGAAAATGTTCAAAATCTATGTAGGTATTTGTTTGATGTCAAAAAGATTAAAAATAATCAAAATCAGACACGGGTGGTTGGTTGGAGTCCTATTAAGAAACAAAAGATAGAACCTACTTCTCCTTTGGCTAATAGCACAGTTATTGATGATAAACCTGACACTCCTTCACCAAATTTTGATGATGACACTGGGTTAGAATCAGTAAAAACGAAGCTGTTTGATGGTGAAGACTCAACCCTACTTGGAAATACATCTGTCACCGATGGAGATAATGAGTATGATAGTGAAAGCGAACGCTTAAAAGAATTTGAAAAAAAGGTAGCTGGTTTAACAACAAAAAAAGGTGATCAAACGATTGGTGTCAGAATGTTGAATAATCTGTGTAAAATTGGTAGATTCGACTCGGAGAAGAACAAGCTGAAAATCTGAGATCGTTGGTTAAATCCTATGGCTTCCAAAACCTTACTACGAGATGTTCTAACCAGAGGAGGTAAAATAAAATTGGGAAACACCAATTACGGTAAATTTAAAAGCTTGCTAGCTGATCAAGGAATCACAACTGTAAGAAAATCCCCACACCAAACACGTCAAAGTCAGAAGAAAAGTTTGGTCGTTCGCGGTACTAATTCATGGACATCAACACGCTAAGAGAGCTGTATTACAATCCTGCATTACACTAGAGCTAGAGCTTTACTGAAAGCTCGTAGAAAACGAGAAATGAAAAAAATAAATCGCAAAAGGGTGAGTGGAGAGGATGCCCAAACGTTACATAAAAGAGTTGTAACTAAGTGTAAGTGTCGTCCTACAATTGTAGCTGGAATAGGGGAACAGATTCAGGTAGATTTGATGGATGTTTGATCTTGAAAAGAAGAAAACGATAATACAGCATTTTTACTAACAGCTGTTGATTCTCTTTCTAGAAAAGGATGGGCTGTACCACTCATCTCCAAATCAGGGCAGGTTGTAGCCAGAGGATTGAGAAGAATACTAGAAGAGGAAAACTACAAAGCTTTACAATCTGATAAAGGTAAGGAGTTTGACAATGTCAATGTCAAGAGTCTCCTGGCAGAGAACAAAATCAAACGCTTTACAACCGAAAATGAGACGATAAAGGCATCAATGGTGGAGCGTTTTAACAGAACTTTAAAAGAGAAGATATACAGATATCTGACGTATAAAGATAACGACAGGTATATTGATGTTTTACCAGATATGGTTACCGCGTACAACAACACTGTTCGCAATGTTATAGGTATGAGACCAAACGATGTGAATTTTTAGAATCAGGAACTTGTATGGAATCGTGTGTATGAAGGAGGTGAACACAGTTTACCTCAAGAAGCAAAATTAAAGATTGGGGATTATGTGAGAATTAGTAAGGCAAGAGGAGCGTTTGAAAGAGGATACACCCCAAATTGGACGATTGAGATTTTTATAATCACAGAAGTGCTTACCAATGAAAAACTTGTTGTATATAGGGTAAAAGATTTGGCTGAGGAGATGATCGATGGCACCTTTTACGAAAACGAGTTGTAAAAAGTAAAAAAACTTACGAGTTTCAGAATTAAAAGATATTGAGAAGAAGAACGAGAAGAGGTAAAAGACAGATTCTGGTTAAATGGTTAGGATACGGAGAAAAGTTCAGCGAGTGGGTAGATGAATAGTTTATAAGGAAAGAACGTTTGATATAATCATCATACGTCGGGAAAATGTCGATGATGATAACTTTACCCTCGAACTCTAGTGCTGAAGAGTTTCCTGATAACACCAATTCTGATTTTACAGTAAGACTGTATAAACATTTTGATATCATTGGCGGTAAATGGGAGATAGCTCTGCTAGATATGTGTTATTCTAATAATTGGAAGAACGTTACCGAAGGGAAAATATATCTAGAAAAGACCAATGTCTCTGGTAGAAGTGAAAAGTCCTTCATCTTAGTCGGTAATGGAAGATATGATAGTTTGGAGAAGTTGGAGGAGGTTATACAAAAGAGACTGAGTGAAATGGATTTAGACAAAAATTCGCCATATCCTACGACAAAGTAAGCAACGCCAGTTTACTAACTAACAGCGATCCTGATACAATCATGAGGTTTTCCAGAGATCTGGCGTACATTTTTGGATTTGAACCAAGTGGAAAAACTACGTATCATCGTGGTAGATACAATAATGTTACACCCCCTGATATAAATTTCGGACTAACCTCCTTGTATGTCTATTCCAACATTGTTGATAACAGAATGGTAGGAGATACGAATGTACCTTTACTAAGAGTGGTTCCAGTTCAAGGAAAGAAGAATAGTGTTGTGTATTAAGAATTTAAAAATCTTCATTATGTCAACACTTCATCGTTAAATAGCGATCTGATCCAAGTACTTATAACGAGTGACGATGGTGAGCGAATACCATTTGATGGTGGAAAGGTCGTGTTGACGGTTCACTTTAGAGAAAAAAAATTATAATGAGTTTGGTACGATACAACCCTGAGGACTCGAAAGATTTTTTTGATGAGTACTACAAGATGCAAGCTGGAAATGGAATTGGAGTGTATAGCGGACGGCGGGTGATGCCTAATATGAGAGGAAATGGTCTCGGTAGTATTTTTTCAAGTATGCTCAAATCCGAAACACCACTGCTGAAACGAGGAGCAATTACTCTAGGTAAGAGAGCGCTCTCGTAGTAATGTAGCGCGAGATGTCATCGATGGACATAGCTTTGCAGCATCAGCAAAGAAGAGGGGATTAGAAGAGTTGAATGATCTTGGGGGAGATGTGCTCGGCGCAGTTCGCCCAGATCGTGTGAAAAGGAGAAAAACAAGTGGTGGAAAGAAAAGAAGAGGTGTTGGTAGACGTTCCATATTTTAATACCATCAGAATCAGGTATAAAGACATCACAGCTTGATATTTATGTTCATTAAGTGATAACGCTTCAAGCAAACATCACTCGCAAAAGATGGTTAGTCTAAATGGAACAACAAGTAATAAGTTGGAAGGTTCTACCTATAACATAAATCCATCGTTGGATGTGTTTGCTACGGAGCCAACAAACATATCGGTAGAGAGATCGGAATACGTTGTCATCAGACCTGATATGTTAGATCCTTATGGTAGTATTGAGTTAACCTTGTCAGGGAGCACTGAACATTACACAGATCATTACACAACTCGTTTCTGCAAGTTGAAGCCACAGTTGTTCAAGATGATGGAGCCGTTATTGCTGGTACTGATGACAAAGCAGTTGTGTGGATGGGGGATTCAATGCATGCATTATTCAGCTAGTTGAAAATGTCGATAGAACGAACTACTGTTGAATACGCTAACAGCTACGGTTTACGCTCCTACTTTTCACAACTACTCGAAAACAGTGCAGACAAAAAGAAATATCAAGGTAAGATGGAAAGATGGTTGTATGATGATTCGACTAGCAAGGACGCTAGTGATCACAAAACTGCAGATAAGAAAAAGATGAGAGCTTTAATCAAAGCTGGGAAGGTAATAGAATTAACCAGGAAGCCTCATCGCGCGTTATTTCAGCAAAAAAGTTAATAATTCCTGGTCCTAGTATGCAGCTGGAGTTTGAGCGTGCCTCCAGCAAACTAGCCTTGTTTGCTGCAAGCGAGTCACCAGCAGGAAGAGCCTAGATTACAATTGATAAATTTGAACTTCATCTTTGTAAATTTAAGGTAATTCCTACAATACAAAGCTCTCAACTCAGTTTGGCATTGGAAGGTCACAACTACATTTATCCAGTTGATCGAAAACCGATAAAGCTATATGGAATCCATGCTGGTGTTGCACAGATCGACATCACTTTGGAAGAACACACACAGAAACCCAAACAAATTTATTCAGGTTTGATTAATCATAACGCTTTGAACGGACGTTTTGCCTTGAATCCGTATAAGATGCAACATGCCAATGCTGATAGTATTGTATTGAGAGTTGGTGATTGTCCAATCAGAAGGAGATTTGAGCCGAATTATGCTAGAGAGGTTTTTGGAAGAGAATATCATCAGTCTCTACACTCTACCGGAACTTTGCTCGATGGTGATAGTCTTGGTATTACAAAAGAACAATACCTTGATGGCACTGCACTTTATGGATTTGATTTGACCGGTGATTTTCTTAAAGAAGGATTTCACTCCATGAAAAATGTCACAACGAGCGGGGAAATTCGCTTTAGCACTAACACGGCTGATGCTTTATCCATGGTAGCCTACTTTGTAAAAGACGGCGTGTTGGAGATGGATAGCACTCTTCAACTAGTTATTGCGGGAGACGCAGTGCTTTAAACGGAAAGCTAGAGATGAATACTCTACAGATTCGTTCGTTCTTATCTTCAGACGATTTATGTCGAAGTGTAGGGATTCACGCTGGAGCCAGAGATCAGTTTTGGAAGCAAATTTGCAATTTTCCAACAGGATGTTTTGTATTCAACACTCATTATTCTCACCAACCTGGAGAGCATTGGTTGGCTGTGTACGCTAATGATTCAGAGGTGGATTTTTTGGACTCATTTGGACGTTCTGTTTCCTTCTACCCTGATGTAAATGAAATACTAAGTATTCACAGAGGATATGAAACAATACAAAGTAATGAAACACAACCACAAATTTTTTTGTCAGCTGTATGTGGTGATTATTGTGTATATTTTTGTTTACTGAGAAGTAGAGGTTGGAGTATGGATGAAATTGTTAGAAGTTTACGAGATATAGGGAGTAGTGAGATGAGAGATCACTCAATACGAAGATTTATCATACGGACTTATCCTAACTTCGAGTTCATACGAGACAATACAGTAGAAGGAATAGATGGAGTATATATACAAGGAGCTAATTTGCTAAGTAAATTGTTAGAATAAATTATTATAATTGAATTTTATTTGTTATAACAAATAAGATGAATAAAATACAACTTATCTCAGTATTTGTGCTAAATACTACAGAATCTACAAAAATATTTTTTTGTAATGTTCAAAGTTAATGTTGAGGAGTTCATCTCTTGCAAGATGCAAATAAGATCCTCTCATTTTCTTCATCAGAAAGCGCTCTTTAGTTATATCTAAAAGACATAGTAACTAATTACTCTATCATACATAGTTATATGAATTAATTAAAAAAAAAATACTTTGGATCCTACAGTAAATAGAAATGAAAACTTACCATCATAGAAGGTGAGATACATCTCTTGTGTTATCGATTAGGGTTCCAATGTGCTGTTTCGGACAATCCTCTTTTTCATTCTCATCAAAATAGGAGAGGAAGTTGTGTTGTAGCAAAGTATCAAACAGTTCAGAGGCTTGAATGAAAGCTTGAAGGGCTGAGAGTAAAATGACATCGCACTGTCTGCAGTTTGTGTTAGTCCTTTGAATACAATAACACTGCTTTTTTTCCGATACCACAGCTGAAGCTATTTGAGCAGGAATGTTGATATCTCTAATCAGTAGCTCTCCATTTACCATACATCTGTAATTAGCCACTAGACTCTCAGCAGTCTTGTTCCAATGAGTATCACATTTTCGTAGCATTCCAGGATTCTCAAAAGCTATAGCACTTCCTGATGGAAAGTCATGTAGTGAGCAACGCTGAAATAAGCCCGTAATTGTCTCATAATCTTGCCTGATTATGATTCGAATACATCATCGACCTTTAGATTACATCCGTGACAATCAGCAGAATGAACAATTGCATCCCCTGTCTTTCCTTCTCCCATATAAATTAAAACAATTGGGCGTGTTTGCTTAGCTTTATTAGCAAGCAGTCCTATTACAGTTGAGACATCACTCTTCACTCGTGTTCTCTTTTTGTCCTTCCGATAGTTGTAAGTGATGGTACACTTTGATTCATCACGAAATTCAACGGATAAGACCTCCCTAACTGTTGGTATTAGTAGATCGCAGATTTCCATGGATTCTTCAAGTTTTTCAAGACGAGCTGGAGAGAGAGAGTTTAACAAGCCGGCGCTCTTGCAGGCAAGGGTGGTTAGTTCATCACTTCTGGCATCTTGAAAGGGTATTCTGGTGTGCTGAAAAAGTGTATCGTCTCCAACATCCATCAAAAGTTGTTTTTTGGAGTTCGAGACACTTTCGCTATCATCTTTTGTCAAATCAATGAAAGTTCGTTTCATCATAGGTGTACTTTTTGAAGACAGCTTGTTAGTAGGATATATGACTGATGTAAAATCTTGTTGGGATTCCGGTTCATCAATCACCAATTGACTTTCTGGCATATGGAAGATAGGGGAAGATGGTGAGGAAAGATTTTGCTGAGATTCTGCTTCTACATTCATTGGTTGACTTCCTTCGTCTTGAGTATTCATTCTGAAAAAAAGAAAATTTTGTTTAATTCTTTGTAATTAAATGTAAAGATAGATAGGACATAAACCTTCAGCTGGTTGTGTTAGCTAGCAGAAAATAATTATGTTTTATTCTTCCCTTTATGAAGAGGGAGAGCTCCTAGTAGTTGCAATGAAAGGTGTAGTAGATGTTGCTTCTTCGCTCATTGTTGTTGAACTGAATGCTTTCTGTCTGAAACCCACGCCTCCTAAATAGCTAAACTTGCACCAATTGACACGGATTAAGTTCAATGAAAAGGTTAAAGCTTGTGTATATGTTACCAAGACATTTTCCCGCGAACAAGACAGAAAAAACATCATTTGGTTTCGCGGGAATAAAATAATTGTTTTTCACGCGAATAAAATATGAAAAACAATTCAACTTTTCACACGAATAACAGTAAATAAAGGTTTTTTTCACGCGATTGCAACAATTTTTCACGCGGATCAAAAAAATTATTTCAATGCCAAAAACATGTTTTTTCACGCAAAAATAAAAACAATGCTTTCGTGGGAATAAAATAATTATTTTCATGCGAACAAAACAGGAAAAACAACTAAAATTTTCACGCGAATAACAGTTAATAAAAGTCTCTTTTTTCACGCTAATGCAAAATTTTTTCACGCGAATCAAAAAGAATGTTTTAATACTGAAAAACATGTTTTTTTTACGTGAAAACAAAAATAATGCTTTCACGGGAATGAAATAATTATTTTCACGCGAATAAAACAAGAAAAACAAATCAACTTTTCACGCAAATAACAGTAAATAAAATTATCTTTTTCACGCAGATGCAACTATTTTTCATGTGGATCAAAAAAACATGTTTTTCACGCGAAAAGAAAAATAGTGCTTTCGCGGGAATAAAATAATTATTTTCACGGGATTAAAACCTGAAAAATAAACCAAATTTTCCCGCGAATAATGATGAATAAAAGTCTTTTATTTCACGCGAAGAAAAGATCAAAGTATCCGCAAGGAAATAATAAAAAATTTCACGAGAAACAAAACAATGCTTTCGCGGGAATAGAATAATTATATTCACACGGATAAAACATGAATATTTCACGCGAATAACACTATTATGATAGGGTTTTCGCGTGAGTGTTTTTAATGGTTGTAAGCTAAATGTGTAGGTGTGGCTTATAGTATATAAGAACAGTTCTCTATGCATAAAAATCATTCTCTTCAGCAATAGCCTCCAAAACATCCACTAGTACAGCATTTGTATTACAGTTAACAGCAGATTTCTTGGTGATAAGGTAAGAATTAATAAAAACGCTATTTAATAGAAGTTAAAAAAATATAAAGTTTGTAATTGTTTTACAACACTGTTTAATCATCCTATAGTAGTACATACCTTTTTTATTTTAGTTCATTATGGCATCAAAAGCGCACAGAATAAAGGACTTCCTCCCGGAGATCCACCATAAATACATAAAAGAAAATGTCGTTGTTCAGGAAAAGGCTAGATATCGACTTACATTACAAGCTGTAGCGTTATGTATGACACAGCATTTACTAACTCTAGCCTCGTTATTTGGAGAGATTTCCCCGTTACAATACCGACCATATACAACACATAAAAACATTGAAAATCCTGAAAAAATATTTCGTCTCATGATTATAAACAATTTTAAGACTGTTTTAAAAATGTCGAAATCTGTAAATATAAATGATTATTTAAAAAAAATTAAAAGAAAGGCATGGGATAAAGCCCTCACTCAAAGTTCAATTAAAGTTCAATGGAATGAAGAGTTATTATATGATTTTAAGACAGATATATGTAGATATATACAAACAGATGAATGCATAGCTTCATCTATTTTTTCATTTACAACGATGTTAGAACTTTCTCAAGTATATAACATTTAATATATACAATACTCATTATAGAATAAATGTATACAATCATACAATGATTCATTTTTATTCAATGTAGACATGAATAGGAACATAAATATGCATATAGCTATGTATATGTACATGAGTGTTCAAAATCTAGATGCCATCAGAGATAAATTTATGTAAAAGAAAAATCAAACAATAAATGCCATAAAATATTAACTCGGCTGCTCTAATCAACGCCGTAACCCATTTCATCCACTCCGGGATAAAATCCCACAAAAAAACCCTTGGTAGGGAGATCTGCTCATATATTCCTACTTCAAATGGGAGGAATAATGACAGGAGCTATGATGAAAGGTTTGTTGGACATAGGGAATTTCGTGAGTCTGCTAGATTTACCAATTCCCACAGTATTTGAGATTTTCGGTGTCAATTCCCTTGAAGATTATGGTATTTTGGATTATGAATACGTTTTAAGAAATGGAAATCAGATTCGAATAAAGTCACTGATTGATAAAGAGCTTACGTCGGAGTTTTTACATCTCGATTGCTCTCTTCCGCACACAGTACTGTACATCGGTGCGCGAGAGCAAGATCAGTTTGATCTTCGTATTGTAGGAGACTATCGTGACCTAGGACTGAAACAGCAGCGAGTTTTAGCCAAGAATTTGGGAAACTAATCATTGAAGCAATTGAATGCCTACTTTGATATCATCACTTTCGATAATGTCTCTGTCAACACACTTCTGAAATTTACCAGACTCTCCGCTTGAAAAAGTTTGAAGTTGTATCAACAGACAGCTTTGAAAATAGAACAACAGATATCACCTCTACGTGTAGCCCTTACTTTCGCCTACAGATATGTGTCAAATGACGGATGTTTGATGAATGGAAAGATTGTCATCCCACCTGAAATGTTTTTAAAAATCAAAAATTACGAGCAAGGTATTATCCACTTTAAAAGCATGATGACGAGTCAAAATGGAGTAAAAAAACGCATTCTTACAATTCTGACGGTTGAAGAAGCCTTATCGCTATTGAGTGTTTTGGGTGGAAAAGAGGGGAAAGCTTTCATTTTTTCGCTATTCGATAATTCTGAGGAAGTGAAAAGCACAGATGTTGATATTGTTGATGCTTATGGTGATGATGAAGATGACGATGATGATGATGAGGATGATAGTGAGACGGATGATAGCTCTGAAAATATAAGTTCTGAAGATGAAGAAGAATAGCGCTGAAGACAAAGCTGGTGTTACAAGTGAATCTAATACAACTAGCAAAATACTGATATCTGAAATCTGATTAAGGTACGTAAATCTTGTTTTTTTACAAACTTTGTTAGCGTTTCTCAACTAGTTAGCTAATAACTGTATAGTATTAATGTTGTTTTGTACCATAGTACGATGTAGTTGCTATATAAACATCTATGTATGCTTTTAGATAGAACACGTGTACAAGCGAATAATTGACGGGTTGCTACGACTGTCAACAACAGCTCACGATTACTAAATTATCTACAATTGAACTCATTATTTGTATTGTACAATAATTTATATATATATATTATACATTTATATACACACACATACACACACGCATGTAAGGGTGTATGTGTGTGTGTGCGTGCGTGTGTGTGTGTAAACTTATAAATGCAACAGATAAAGTTTTGTAAAAATAGTGTAAAATAACTTACTCATATACTGTTGTTGGTTGGAAGCTAGCCATATTTTGTTTTTGAAATAGTGTTCTAGTGTCAATGATAATGCTGAGAAAAAACTGATGGAATTCCGTCAAAAAACTTTCACTTATATACAAAAATCTAGAGTCATTAATCAAAGCACAAATCGACGCTAGTTACCTGTTATCGCGTATGATAATTGTTTGGGTTAGACGTGGAAATTCAATTAGAGATTAAATAGGGTGGAAGTCATTAATAACTCTATGCAGCCTTCTTATTCACAGATACTAAATAGGGTGGGAAGTTATTAATAACTCCATCCAGCCTCCTTTATTCACAAATATAGTGTTATAAAAGTTTGCTTCCATTCAGACTGACAGCTGAAGTTTAGGTTAACTGCTGACTTGTAGCTTTATATTAAATCATTTGATAGTTTATTCAATGAAGCATATATAGGTTACACAGCTTACACATGTTACAACGTTCTCAGATCCAAAGTAGATGCTAGATTAGCTTGTATTGAAAAATGAATTGAAACATATAAAGTAATTATTGTAATCTCAATTCATAGTAACAGCAAATAACAACTTGTAAGCCAACAAATACTTATAAGCTTGTAAGTCAGTCTGCCAAAAAAGTGTAAGGGTATGTTATAGTTGTACTACATCTCTCAACTATAAAAATTTCTTGGTTCATGGGTAGATGCTAAATCCCTAGGTTAAACATTAACCTATAGCTTTATATTAAAACATTTGACATTTTATCCAACGAACAATGTTACATGCGTATTACTCCCTTCCGTATTACACTACTTGACTCCAAAGTTTTCTTGGTTGCAGAGCACATGCTAAATTACCTTGTTTTAAAAAATAGATAAATGAATAGGAATATATGAAGTAATTATTGTGATCTCAATCCATAGCAACAGCAACTTGTAAGCCAACAAGTACTTACAAGCTTGTAAGACAGTCTGACAGTTAGCTGTAAGTCAAACTGACAAACAAGCGGATAAGATTGCAATTTGTTTACACTTTTTTAGAGGTCTACAAGTCTATAAGCTCTAGTATTACTATTTGTTTTAAAACTTTAGATAGTCAAATGCTATATAAAAAATTAGAAAGAGTAATTAACAAAATGCTACCCAAGGTTATTTAGAACGTAAACAAAAAGCAATTTAGGATTAGGTTTCAATGGAAGCGGATGTCTGTGTCTGTATTAAGTAATGATTTCCTTAACTTGTAACAAAATGATTCATTTATGGGACCTTTTTTCAAAAACACAGGTGCAAAAAATAGGAAATGCACACTTGGTGATAAAAAAACCAGGCAAATGTAATGTCTCTTACTCTTCCTTTAATTTTAGTCTCTGAACTTTCAGTAAAGCAAAAAATAGGAAATACACATGGTGATAACAAAAACAGGTAAATGTAATGGCTCTTAATTTCCCTTCAATTCTACTCACTAAACGTTCAGTAAGTAAACATGTTAACTTAGTTAACAAAAAATTTACTGCATCCCTATTGCACATTCATAACAAAACTTGTGTTTGTATTTTGTAAATCATAAAACATAAACAAAAAGCATTTATTCTACAAAACTCATAAACTTCTGTGTTATTTACTTAGTTGATTTAGACACCAGTTATAATTGAATCTATATTTTTTAATAAATATGTCTTGAAACGAGCTTAAAACCTCTCATTTGCAGACATTTATTGACCCTCAGACATTCAACTAGAATCGATTTTGTAATCCGAGAAGCATAGACATCTGTTACTTACTGTGCGCTTTGCGTAGAATGAATAAATGAAATAATTCGAGCGAGTGTATGATTAATTACTTTTCTGAAGCAATTTGTTAGCGTACATGTGTAACCGAAAAGGGAGGTCATAAATTTGTTTGACTTTAAAACCGGATGCAAATATTATGGCGGTTACAATAATGTGAGGGACGCCAGCACTCATTGCTGTACTACGTACTGTCTAAACTTATTTATTATTATCTACTCCTTGTATTATACACTGTCTGCGTCTATTTAATTATTTACTCAAATGTCTATGTCCATGTGTCGTTCTACTATTAGTGCCTAACTACGTGATTCTATGCTGTACAGATCTATGCATACACTGTTCTCCACGATTTATTATTATCTTTTACTCAGTGCTAATTGGTGCTTGGCAAGGCGTTTCCACAGTTTATTATTATCTTTACTCAGTGTTAATTGGTGTTTGGCAAGGCGTGGCTTGCCAGATTTTACACAAGGGTGTGACCATGTTAAAACATACCCGCCTACTGTATTTATATATCTATGTTTGTGCAATAAATGTTAGAGTTAGCCTGACTCTCAGAAGATTCTATTCTCAAGAAGCAGCACTGAGCACAGCTAGAAGTAGCATAACTACAAGCGCTGGTCAACTATTAGCAAGCACGAGGCTTGGCGGAAAGTAAGATAGTTCGCTCTCTTACTGCGTATTCCCTCAACCCGAGGTGTACGACGCAAAGCACCTGGTGCCCTATTAGTTCGACACACATTGCAATCCGAACTGTGGAGTTCGAAACAAACTTACACAATAATAACTCAGCGTAATTATTGTCGGTCTCGACTGAGTCGAAACAGACAAGTAGTAATTACAGCACCATTATTGTCGGTGGCCAAAAGTTCGCAATAAACTATAAACTAAACAGTAATTCCTGCGGAATTATTGTATGCAGCAGAGTTCGAAACAAACTTTAAACTAGACAATAATAACAGCACTGATTATTGCCGAGCCTAGAGAAGGTTCAGACGCAGCCAATAATTATTGAATAATTATTGCAACTGCCAGAACTTGTTCCACACCAGATTCGGTTGTTCTCTTGCATGACCAAAGTCAATAGTAGCCTGTTAACAATAATTACAGAATTATTGTGCACTGCATTAGCTAGGGTTGGCAGAGCGTTCGGGAGGTGTACAGGTGGCTACCACCCAGACAGTAAATTCCTGTACAATAATACCTGAAAGCGGCTTGCGTAAAATTTGCCTTGACTAAAAACGTGATGGTGAGTTTAAGGCGAGTACAAAATATCGTAAACACTATAGCGGATATTATAAAGTTTTCCAACTGATTTTTCTCGTTGATAAAAAAGTTTGTTTAGCGGATACTTCGGAGTTTTCCAATTGGTTTTCCTCGTTGAAACCCTTAGTTGCTCCTAAACAGTTGATAATCGCTTTCATTATCACTCATTACGAAGCATTATTGTAAATAATAATAATAACGCTGTAAATAAATAATGTAGTAGACGCTAAATTCTCCCAACTTTCATTCATATAAAGTTTAGTCCTAATACAATAAACAATTTAAAAACATAACACAGTTTTTGCTAACAGTAACAGTGATATCGTAAATAATTAAAAACATTAGCTGAAGAGTTTTCATTATACAAATCTTCTAACACCAAAACTCGTAATAGACAGGTCAACCTACAGGATAACCTCTGGATCAACCTCCAGCGCCCAAAACCATACAATGTATTAATTAACATTAAACACCTTAGTTATAACACCCATTAAAAAAACTGGTGCATACAAAAAGGCACCTCATCGGGTTCACCGGGAACAGGGCCATCGTTTACATATAGACAACCAGGATAACCTTATAATCCATACCAATTACACCCATGGTAACTGATGATGACAAAATACCGCCGCAACGCAAAAACATTATCACTAAACTCATACAATAAATACTAATCTACAGTTAACATCAAAGCTCAAAAACCAACACATCAAAACACCAAGTAACTGGTGCTAACAAAAAATCACTTGGGACCAGGAGAACCTTATCTCCAGGAGGGAGATATACTCTTAAATTACTACTTAGGGGTACTTAAACACAATCCACAAGACTTCTACCTTCTCCCATGCAGAGCATCTCCTTATGTAGTAGAAGGCAGGAAATCTCACCGCCTTATTAGGGGTGAGCCGATAACAGTCAATAATACAAAAGACTTTTAAATAATAATCGACATTACAAAACACAACAATAGATCTAGTCGATGAGAGGAGCAAGCACATGGCAGAGTGACTTTGGGCCCTTTTCCCGCTCTTATTGGTGGTGGTGAAGTATTCCACTGCTTATTTGATGTCTCTGCTCCCTAGCTTCTGCTTCTACCACTTACACTGCTTCAGGATCCAGATAATGAAGGGTCTCAGCTCCTTAGGCTTCAGGCTACTGTTATGAGGCATCAATAAAGGCCGGCCCGGGGTACTGACCCGGGGTAGGTCCTGTATGATATATGTATGCGTTACACATGGTCTATACAAGGCCGTATAGCGGGTATCGTTAAATCCAGAACAATAAGTGTATGGGAAGAAGGGAAAGGCTCCGGGTCCACTTCAAAGTTATTACTACAGGTAGGGTGAGGGGTAAAGGGGTTTCCAAGGTAGGGAGGGGGGGGTGTGGGGAGATTGGCGGGGTGGCTGACATAACATGGAAATCCCCGCAGTCTTACATTGCTGTTATTTTTACCATGTCAGCCTAAATTTTGCAAATTTTACAGTAAGTGATCACCTACTATTTTACAATCTTGCTGTCAATGTACTTTTGACTTGACCCACGGCTTACTTACCTTTAAACCTTAGAACGATGCACCGTCGGCCATAAAACTTCCCGGGTCCTTTTGGAGATACAGCCGCTACCATTAACTCTGCACGCTTGCACTAAGAGCTATCTGTAGCTAAGTGTTGGTATTGTCATGTCTTTCATCGTTATGGTTCTTGATGCCTTTCTGTTAGTTGTATTCATTTCCTGTGAGTAGTAATATATGAGCAGATCTCCCTACCAAGTGTTTTTTTGTGGATTAGACCTCGGGGTGGAGGCAATGGGTTAAGGAGTTGAATGAATTCGCCGAGTTAATATTGTATCTCATCTGAGAGGCATTTGAGTGGCATTTGAGTGGCATTTAAGTGGCATTTGAGTTTTGATTGTTTTTTTACTTAATTTGAACTTATATGACATATAGATTTTGAATGTATGGCATTTAAGTTTTGATAATTTCTTACATAATTTGAACTCATATGGTATCTTGAGAAAGAGGAGAGAAGAAAAGAGGAGAGATGGGAGAGAGGAGATATATCTACATTGAATAAATACATTGATTAAAATGAATCAATATATGATTATATACATTTATTGCATAATAAGTAGGGATACATGTAGAGTAAATATTAAATATTATGAACTTGAAACAGTTCCAATATCATTTCGAATGAAAAAATGGATGATGAGAAATGTTCATCCGTTTGTATGTATCTACATATATCTGATTGAAGTTGATATAATAATTCATTAGTCCATTGTATTGAAATTAATTTTTGAGTGAGCTCTTTATTCCACGCCTTTCTTTGAATTTTCTTCAAGTAATCATTAATACTGACAGTTTTTGACATTTTTACAACTGTTTGAAAATTGTTTTTAGTCATGAGCTTAAATACTTCTACTGGATTGACAACATATTTATGTGTAGTGTATGGTCGGTATTGTACCGGTGAAAGTTCTCCATATAAAGAAGCTACAGTTAGCAAATGTTGTGTCATACATAATAATATAGCTCGTAATGTCAAGCGATATCCGGCCTTTTCCTGTACTCCGACATTTTCTTTAAACCATGGGTATAATGGTTGCTTTTTACAGCAGTTATAGGCTGATGTAACCTTATAATTAAGCTTTATTAGCTTTATATATTATAAATATCCCATGAACATGCTAAAAAAAACAAAATAATTCAGCTAAATTTTGAGACACCCAAAAACACACTTGCTGGGACAACTCCAAGATATGTGACGTCATTAATAAAAAAAACTGTGACAGTCCATGATTTATAGACATTTTCTTACACACTGAAGTTATCGGATAGTATAAAATTGTTAGCCAATTAGGTTGCGCGTTTCATTAATCAGACGAAAGAATTTCTGAAAATTGACATTTTTGCTTTGAAAAAACACCAAAAGTAAAGCTCCAAACAAAAAACTGAGGCAACAGATAGAAAGAAAATTCAATTCTGATGCATGTAGTTATTTTTGAAGAATTAATGGGCCAACACATTAGCCATAACACTTCAATCAAAGTTGGCCTTGTTTTTGCGAAAATCCCGGACATTTTTTCAAAGAATAATATTAATTTTTTTTTTTCTATTCAAGCTAGCACCTGACTTTTCACACCACTGAATAGAGAATTTCAAGCACTATTTTTTGATATAAAGAACCATAATAATAAACACTTTGAAAAAAAAATGAAAAATAATAAAAAATTACTAGTCAACAATATCTTCGTCATCCAAATAATTAATTTCTAGCATACTACCTGTCATTTCCACTTCTAAACAATTCCAGCATGCCTAAATAAATATAATCTAACCATTTATCAGAACAAATCTCATCCGTGGAGGTTCCCTGCAAAAAAATATTATTTCAAACTATCTCAGCAAGAAAAATTATTTCTTGCCCGACAAGGAACGGGGTGCGGTTCTCATAGAGCGGTTTCTGTTTAGACTGGCAGATTCACCTCAAATAAAGACCAGAAAATAGAGGAGATTCTGCTCTACACGATGATATAAAGATTTTTATTGTAGGTCTACTAGAAATACTAGAATATCTGGTGCTAAAGCCAACAACAATTTCAGCCAATCAGAATCTTGCTAACAAAAGGTCCGATGGAATTGTTTTATATTTCATACACTTTTTGATGATAAATTTGACAAAATCTATGGGAGTAAGTTCCTTAGCAGGTGTTGAAATGAATTATCAATATGTTTTATTTGACTGGGTTGGGTGGGATGTCACAGAACCCAATAAAAACTGAAATATCTTCAGATTAATACAGGCACCTTTTCTATAAAAGTAACGTTTCCTACGTAGATTCGCGAAAGCTTATTTTATCAATGACGTCACATTTCTAGCATTTTAATGGCGCTGTAGAGCAACTCCGTTTTTCAATGAAGTAAATATTGCCAATAAATATGGATAAATTTCTCATTGTTCTACGCATAAAATACAATTATACTTGTAAGATTTAGATAGCTGACATTTTCATTAGCCTGTAACAGCTATAAAAACAAACCATTACACTCATGGTTTAATATAGCTATGATATATCTTCGGGAGGTAGTCTTTGATTGTTTATCTTTTTAAACTTATAATGAATTAAAATAAAATGTTATGTATTAGTATAGGATGATTAAACAGTGTTGTAAAATAATTACATTTTAACTTCTATTAAATATTTTTTCTATTAATTCTTACCTTATCACCAAGAAATCGGTTGTAGTAGTTGATGATCCTGAGGTTATTATCAGTTGTAGTAGTTGATGCTCCTGAGGTTATTGCTGGAGAGAATGATTTCTATGCAGAGGGAGCTGTTCTTATATACTATAAGCCACTCCTACTCATTTAGCTTATAACCATTAAAAACACTCACGCGAAAACTATCATAATAGTGTTATTCGCGTGAAATATTCCTGTTTTATTTGCGTGAAAATAAAACTTTTATTCCCGCAAAAGCAACGGTTTCCATTCGCGTGAAAATAAATTATTTATTCCCGCGAAAACATTGGTTTGTATTCGTGTGAAAATAAAATTTTTATTCCCGCGAAAGCAACGATTTCCATTCGCGTGAAAATAAATTATTTATTCCCTCGAAAACATTAGTTTGTATTCGCGCGAAAAGAAATTTTTTATTCTCGCGAAAGCAACGGTTTCCATTCGCGTGAAAACAAATTATTTATTCCCGCGAAAGCAACGGTTTCCATTCGCTTGAAAATAAATGAGTTATTCCCGCGGAAATTTGTTGTTATTTGCGTGAAAATAAATTATTTATTCCCGCGAAAGCAACGGTTTCCATTCGGGTGAAAATAAATTAATTATTCCCGCGAAAGCAACGGTTTCCATTCGCGTGAAAATAAACTATTTATTACCGCGAAAGCATTGGTTTGTATTCGCGTGAAAATAAAATGTTTATTCCCGCAAAAGCAACGGTTTCCATTCGCGTGAAAATAAGTTATTTATTCCCGCGAAAACATTGGGTTGTATTCGTGTGAGAAAGTGCTGATTCATAGGATTTAATCAGTGCAACTTTACCTATTTAAGAGCCACTGTTTTCACACAGAAAGCATCCAGTTCTACAACGGCTAGCGGAGAAGCAACACCTACTAAACCTTCCATTGCAACTACTTGGAGCTCACCTTCTTTATAAAGGTAAGAGTAAAAATATTTATTTTTTGTTAGCTAACACAACTAACTGAAGGCTTATGATCTTTATGATCTTTTAAAATTAATTACAAAAAATCAAACAAAATGTTTTGTTTTTTTTCAGAATGAATACTCAAGACGAAGGAAGTCAAACGATGAATGAAGAAGCAGGACCCCAGCAAACCCTTTCCCCATCACCTTCTCCTATCTTTGATATGCCAGAAAGTCAATTGGTGGTTGATGAACCAGAATCCCAACTAGATGTTACTTCATTCACATCTCCTACTAACAAGCTGTCTTCAAAAAAACATGGATGAGGAAACGATCTTTCATTGATTTGACAAAAGATGATATTGAAACTGGCTATAAGTGCAAAAAACTAGTTTTGACGGATGTTGGAGACGAAACACTTTTTCGTCACACCAGAATACCCTTTCAAGATGCTGAAAGTAATGAACTAACCACTCTCACCTACAAGAGCGCAGGGTTAATAAACTCTCTCTCTCCAGATAGTCTAGAAAAACTTCAAGAGTCCATGGAAATCTTCGAACTACCAGTACCAACAGTTATGGAGGTGTTGTCTGTTGAATTTCGTGATGAATCAAAGTGTGTCATCATTTACAACTATCGAAAGGATGAAAAGCAAACTCGAGTGAAGAGTGATGTTTCAATCGAAATAGGACTGCTTGTTAATAAAGCTAAGCAAACACGTCCAATTGTTTTAATTTATATGGGAGAAGGAAAGAAAGGAGATGCAAATTTTCGTACCGCTGAATCTTAAGGATGTAATCGAAAGATCAACGATCCATTCAATTCATTGTACGGCAAGAGTTTGAGACAAATACAGGCTTATTTCAGTGTTGCTCACCTACACGATTTTCCGACAGGAAGTGAGAAGCTTATAAGAATCCTGGAATGCTAAGAAAATGTGATACTCGTTGGAACAAGACTGCTGATATTATAGTGGATAATTACAGATGTATGGTGAATGGAGAGCTATTGATTGGAGATATTAACATCCATGCTCAAATAGCTCCATCTGTGGTGGTGGAAAAAAGCAGTGTAATCGTATTCAAAGGACTAAGACAAAATACGAACAACATGATTTCCTACGATGTCATTCTACTCTCGGCTCTTCAAGCTTTCATTCAAGCCTCCGAACTGTTTGATACTTTGCCGCGACACACCTGTCTCTCCTACTTTGATGAAAATGAAAAAGAGAATTGTCCAGAACAGCACATCAAAACCTTAATCGATGACACAAAGAACATGTCTCGTCTTCTATGATGGTAAGTTTCATATCTATTTAAAGTAGGTTCCGAAGTATTTTTGTAAAATTAATTCATATAACCATGTATGATAGAGTCATTAGTTACTATGTCTTTTAGATATAACTAAGGAGTGCTCCTGAGGAAGAAAATGAAAAAATCTTATTTACTTCTTGCTTGGAACATTACAAAATAATAGTTTTTATGGGTTCGGTAGTGTTTAGCACAAAAAATGAGATAAGTTGTATTTTATTCATTTTATTTGTTATAACAAATAAAAGTCAATTATAATAATTTATTTTAACAATTTACTTAGTAAATTAGTTCCTTGTATATGCACTCCATCTATTCCTTCTACTGTATTATCTTGTATGATCTCGAAGTTACGATAAGTCTGTATGATAAATCACTGTATTGAGTGATCTCTCATCTCACTATATCCTATATCTCGTAAACTTCTAACAATTTCATCCATACTCCACCCTCTACTTCTCAGTAAACAAAAGTATACACAATAATCGCCACATACAGTTGACAAAAAATTTTGTAGCCGTGTTTCATTACTTTGTATTGTTTCATATCCTCCATGAATATTTAGTATTTCATTTACATCTGGGTAAAAAGAAACAGAACGTCCAAACGAGTCAAAAAAATCAACCTCTGAATCATCAGAGTACACAGCCAACCAATGTTCTCCAGGTTGGTGAGAATAATGGGTGTTGAATATGAAACATCCTGTTGGAAAATTGCTAATTTGCTTCCAAAACTGTTCTCTAGCTCCAACATGAATCCCTACGCTTTGACATAAAACGTCTGAAGATAAGATCGAACGAATTTGCATGGTATTCATCTCTAACTTTCTGTTTAAAGCACTGCGTCTCCCCCGATAGTTAATTGAAGAATGCTATCCATCTCCAACACACCGTCTTTTACAAAGTATGCTACCAAGGATAATCCATCAGTCGTGTTAGTGCTAAAACGAATTTCCACACTTGTTGTGACATTTTTCATAGAGTGAAATCCTTCTTTAAGAAAATCACCAGTCAAATCAAATCCATAAAGTGTAGTACCATCAACGTATTGTTCTTTCGCAATACCAAGACTATCACCTTCAAGCAAAGTTCCGGTAGCGTGTAGAAACTGATGATATTCTCTTCCAAAAATCCCTCTAGCATAATTTGGCTCAAATCTCCTTCCAATTGGACAATCACCAACTCTCAATACAATAATATCAACTTTAGCGTGTTTCATTCTATATGGATTCAAGGCGAAATGTCCGTTCATTGCGTTGTGATCAACTGAACCTAAATAAATTTGTTTAGGTTTTTGTTTGTTTTCTTCTGAAGTGAGGTCAATCTGCGCAACACCAGCACGAATTCCATATAGTTTTATCCGTTTTCGATCAACTGGATAAATGTAGTTGTGACCTTCCAACGCCAAACTGAGTTGGGAGTTTTGTATTGTAGGATTCACCTTAACTTTACAAAGATGAAGTTCAAATTTATCAATTCTAATCTTTGCTCCTCCTGCAGGCAACTCATCCGCAGCAAACAAAGCTAGTTTGCTGGAGGCGCGCTCAAACTCCAGCTGCATACTAGGGCCTGGAATTATTAGTTTTATTTTGCTGAAATAATGCGAGATGAGGTTTCCAGTTAATTCTATTGTCTTTCCACCTATGATTAGAGCTCTCCTCTTTTTCTTATCTGCAGTTTTGTGATTAGCAGCGTCTTTGCTTGTTGAATCATCATACATCCATCCTTCCATCTTACCTTGATATTTTTTTCTTTCTGCACTGTTTTCGAGTAGTTGTGAAAAGTAGGAGCGTAAACCGTAGGTGTTAGCGTATTCAACAATGGTTCCTTCTATCGACATTTTCAACTCACTGAATAATGTATGCATTGAATCCCCCATCCACACAACTGCATCATCATCACTACCTGCAATATCGGTTCCATCATCTTGAACAACCGTGGCTTCAACTTGCAGAAAAGAGTTGTAGAGATCTCTGTAATTTTCAGTGCTCCCTGACAAGGTTAACTCAATACTACCATAAGGATCTAACCTATCAGGTCTGATGACAACATATTCCGATCTCTCTACCGATATGTTTGTTGGTTCCGTAGCAAATACATCCAACGATGGATTTATGTTGTAGGAAAAACCTTCCAACTTATTACCTGTTGTTCCATTTAGGCTAGCCATCTTTTGCGAGTGATGATTACTCGGAGCGTTATCGCTTAATGAATATAGATATCAAGCTCTGCTGTCTTTATACCGGATTCTGCTGCTATTAAAATATGCCACGTTTACCAACACCTCTCCTTTTCTTTCCACCTCTTGTTTTTCTCATTTTCACACTATCTAGACGGACTGCATTGAGCACATCTCCCCCCAGATCATTAAACTCTGCCAACCCCCTCTTCTTTGCTGATGCTGCAAAGCTTTGTCCATCGATGACATCACGAGCTACATTTTCACCTACAGACAGTGCTCTTTTCCCCAAACTAATTGCTCCTCTTTTCAGCATTGGTGTTGCGGATTTGAGTATACTTGAAAAAATACTACCGAGCCCATTTCCTCTCATATTAGGCGTCACCCGCCGTCCACTATACAATCCAATTCCATTTCCAGCTTGCATCTTGTAGTACTCATCAAAATAATCTTTCGAGTCCTCAGGGGTGTATCGTACCAAACTCATTATAATTGTTTCTCTCTAAAGTGAACCGTCAACACAACCTTTCCACCATCAAATGGTATTCGTTGGCCGTCGTCACTCGTTATAAGTACTTGAATCAGATCACTATTTAGTGATGAAACGTCGACATAGTGAGGATTTTTAAATTCTTGATACACAACACTATTCTTCTTTCCTTGAACCGGAACTACTCTCAGTAAAGGTACATTCGTCTCTCCTACCATTCTATTATCAACAATGTTGGAATAAACATACAGAGATGTTAAACCGGAATTTATATCAGGGGGTGAGATATTTTTGTATCTACCATGAAGATACATAGTTTTTGGTCCAAATCCAAAAATATATGCTTTATCTTTGGAAAAGCTTATGGTAGTATCACGATCGCTGTTAGTTAGTAAAGTGGGGTTGGTGATCTTGTTGTAGGAGATGGTGAATTTTTTGTCTAAATCCATTTCACTCATTCTCTTTCGTATAATCTCCTCCAACTCCTCCATACTATCATATCTTCCATTACCGATTAAGATGAAGGACTTTTCGCTTTTACCAGAGACATTAGTCTTTTCTAGATATATTTTCCCTTTGGTAAAATTCTTCCAATTATTAGAATAACACATATCTAGCAGAGCTACCTCCCATTTACCACCATTGATAACCAAATATTTATACAGTCTCACTGTAAACTCGGAATGGCTGTTATCAGGAAACTCTTCACCGCTAGAGCTTGAGGGTAAAGTTATCAGCATCGAAATTTTCTCAACGTATGATGATTATATCGAACGTTCTTTCCTTATAAACTATTCATCTACCCACTTGTTGAACCTTTCTGCGTAGCCTAACCACTTAACAAGAATCTGTCTTTTACCTCTTTTCGTTCTTCTTCCCAATACCTTTTCAACTCTGAAACTCGTGGGTTTTTTTACTTTTTGCAACTCTTTTTCGTAAAAGGTACCATCAATCATCTCCTCAGCCAAATCTTTTACCCTATAAACAACAAGTTTTTCATCAATAAGTACATCAGTGATTATAAAAATCTCAATCGTCCAATTCGGGGTGTATCCTCTTTCAAACGCTCCTCTTGCCTTGCTTATTCTCACATAATCCCCAATCTTTAGTTTTGCTTCTTGAGTTAAACTATGTTCACCTCCTTCATACACACGATTCCATACAAGTTCCTGATTTTGAAAGTTCACATCATTCGGTCTCATACCTATAGCACCATGAATTGTGTTGTTGTATGCATTAACCATTTCTGGTAAAACATCAATGTATCTGTCATCATCTTTATATGTCAAATATCTATATATCTTCTCTTTTAAAGTTCTGTTAAAATGCTCCACCATTGATGCCTTTATCGTCTCATTTTCGGTTGTAAAGCGCTAGATTTTTTTTTTCCGCCAGGAGAGTCTTGACATTGACGTTGTCAAACTCTTTACCTTTATTGGATTGTAAAGCTTTATAGTTTTCCCCTTCTAGTATTCTTCTCAGTCCTCTGGCTACAACTTGTCCTGATTTGGAGATGAGCGGCACAGCCCATCCTTTTCTAGATAGAGAATCAACAGCAGTCAGTAAAAACGCTGTACTATCATTTTCTTCTTTTCGAGATCGAACATCCATCAAATCTGCCTGTAACTGTTCCCCTATTCCAGCTACAATTGTAGGACGACGTTTAAACTTAGTTACAACTCTTTTATGTAACGTGTAGGCATCCTCACCACTCAACTATTCACGGATTTTTTTTTCTCTCTCTCGCTTTCTACGAGCTTTCAGTAAAGCTCTAGCTCCTCGTAGAGATGTATGTAATGCAGGATTGTAATACAACTCTTTTAGCATGTCGATGTCCATGAATTAGTACCGGGAATGACAAACTTTTTCTTCCGACTCCCACGTGTTTGACGTGGGGATTTCCTGACAGTTGTGATTCCTTCATCAGTTAGCAAGCTTTTAAATCTACTGTAATTGGTATTTCCCGATTGTATTTTACCTCCTTTGGTTAGAACATCTTGTAGTGAAGTTTTGGAAGTTTTAGGATTCAACCAACGTTCTCCAATTTTCAGTCTGTTCTTCTCCAAATCGAATCTACCAATTTTACTCAGATTATTCAACATTCTGACAGCAATCGTTTGATCACTCTTTTTTGTTGTTAAATCAATTGTATTTTTCTCAAACTCTTTTAAATCTTCGCTTTCACTATCATGCTCATCTTCTCGATCAGTAAGAAATGTATTTCCAAGTAGTGTTGAGTCTTCAGTATCAAACAACCTCCCTTTTATTGATTCTATCCCGATGTCATCATCATCATCATTCATTTTCACTGAGTCTAACTCAATCTCTTCATTGAAATTTGGTGAAAAGGCATTAGATTTATCATCAATAACTGTGCTATTGGCCAAAGGAGAAGTCGACTCCATCTTCCTTTTTTTCTTAATAGGACTCCAACTATCCTTTTGTGCCTGATTTTGGTTATTTTTAATCTTTTTGACATCAGACAAATACCTACGTAGGTTTTCAACATTTTCATTTAACTTTTCGTGGGAAGATAAGTCAGAATCATAAGCTGTTTCCAGTAGATCATTTCGCTTTCTCTTCATATTTCTCACCGTTATAGCTTCCATAGGATTAAAATACAATGGAGGTCTGGCCTTCTCTTCCTTTACCACTGTTTTATTCTCCTTTTTTTTCGTTAATCTATAGTATTCATTTTCAGTGAGTATAAAAATACGTCTGGAGAATGTTAAAGGCTGACGATTCATCTTTTTATTGATGACAAAACAGATACAACAGGGGTTATAATAGCGTCCAAAAGTTCCCTCTACCAGTCTGAATCAAAATTTTACGCTTATCATCAACTGTCCCTCTACCACTAAGTTTATGTAGTTCTTTCTTGTAACGCTGCAACTCAATAAACTGCTCAGAATCAAGAAGAACATTACCTAATATAATATTTTTAACACTTTCTATCAATGATTGAAACAAATCGGAGTTGGCCTTTTCGACTATAGCGATTTTTCCGTTCTTACTCAGATCATCCAGAGCTAAAATCTCCATTCTATTTTGCATCATTCGTGTTGAGACTTTCATCTTTCTCTTCTCCCTCCTCCTATTACACTTTTCAGTATCCCAGGAACTATATTGCTGATAATAGGTCCTAGTAGAGCGGATAAAAGTCCTCCTTTTTCCAATACAACTTTCTTATCATCTAACGTTGATCTTCTTACTAAAGCGCTAATATCCTTCGTGTTTCGCTGCAACTGATTATACTGAGAAGTTGTCAATGGTATCGTTCCATTTACAATAGTTTTAGCGTATTCCATTAGAGTCATAATAAACTCCTTTTTGGCTTTCGCTATAACAGACTTTTGAATAGCAAAGGTTGCATTGTTGAGTGATAACAACACAGCAGCATTTCTTGTTAATTTTTTCTCCAAAGCTTTAGTCATTATAACGCTTTCGTGTTGCGTCGTTGAATAACAAAATATGATTGAGGTGAAACGAATAGTAATTGTATTTATATCCTTTTACTTGGGTACATATAATATCATAGGGAGATCTGATGTAAAGTTTTCCAATAGTCTATGTTGATCATTCGTTTGTTGAGTCGTATCTATTCGTAAATAAGAGTATGGTTTTTTTGTTGCATCTTCAAAAGCCTCTTGTACATATTTTACTTTTGATGGAAAACATTGTCGAGCCAAATAGGAAATAGAAGAAGCATCTCTAGGGTTTTTAAAAAGAAAAAAATAATGACTATTCAAGGAAATTGTACGATTTCCTTTTAAAAACAGATTTTGAACAATAAAAAACACCCTTATGTTCAAATGATGACTATGTTTTGTATACAAAGCATTGCCATCGGCTTTACCAGAAACTTCATCCATGAGATCATCAATTATCAGCCATCAATTTCGACCATCTCTGGGAAAACTCACTGTTATATCTATCATGCCTTCATAAAAACTCACTCCTGCTACATCATCAAAGGCTTTTTGGTAGGCTCCATAACAGTAGTGAATTTCTGTTGGTGGGGGATGCGCTATAGTCTGACTAGCTTCAATCATTCGAAAAATCGCTTCTGTCTTTCCCGATCCAGTTGGTCTTGCAATCATTGCTGTAAAAGGAGATCGCATCCTTGGGTCATAATCTTCAGGTTTCCCATTCATCATAAAAAGATGTTCATCAACCAACAGTAGTTTCATTTATGATTCCAACAGGAGAGTTTCTCGCTTTTTGTATTTTTTCCATAGCTTCTTCATACATACTAAACTCAGTAACACCTCCAAAAGTGGAAAATCCTACGACAAATACCAAAATCATCATAATTATCAACGCTTTACGCTTCATACTCGGTAAAACATCTATCATATCACGTGTAGTACCATCAACAGTATCAACTTCATTCATCGGTCTCATGTCAACATCATCCTCTGTTGACATCTTAACTTCCAATAACAATACAATCATATCACGTTCCATTTTTATACAATGTAAAAACTATCAAAAAAATCAAATGCCATACATTCAAAATCTTTATGCCATATAAGTTCAAATTAAGTAAAAAAATAACCAAAACTCAAATGCCACTTAAATGCCACTCTAATGCCACTCAAATGCCCCTCAAATGAAATACAATATAAACTCGGCGAATTCATTCAACGCCGTAACCCATTGCATCACCCCGGATTTTGACCCCACAAAAAAACACTTGGTAGGGAGATCTGCTCATATATTATTACTCCTGTGTGTCTGATTAGTTATTTTCTTACATAGCCTATAAACAGCTGGATTTACATGTATGCATTGCCCTTGTTCTTATATTCTGTATATGCTTTTACGATTGAGCCATCTGATGGACAGTCACCCTAGTCACATAGTACAAATATGTTGCTGAAATTCAATCAATGGGCTGATATGCGAATCCGAGGGCTTTATTTGGTTGTTAAATTAATTGTACAAGTGGCGCCAGCCATACCGGCGGTGTCCCCTCTGGAAGGAGGTACAATACTTGAGACTAGTGAAACTTCATGGTAAGTGAAAGCAAAGTATGCCACAATATTGCATTTTTGTTGATAGGATTTATATGGGCAGAAGATGCAGATGACACGAAATTGATAATTCAGGTGACTTGGCGGATAGGCGAAGGAACTTTGAGCTTTATTCCATCTCCAAACTACACACGTAAGTGTACTATTATAATGTTTATACAGCACAATAATTTAAATTGTTGGCCAAATACTGAAAGCTAACAGAATATTCAACTTTTAAATAATAAACTTTTGTTTGTATTGTTGATGATCAATTATTATCTCATACCAAACGTATCTAGGATAGGCTTTATTTTCTCCTCCATATATCAAAAAGTTTGATGCCCCGGAGTGAAAATAATCCTGAAAATTTGTTACAATATAAAAAGAAAAAAAGAAAAAAATGAAACGTACTGTTCACTAGCAATTAACATATTTGAAAAATAAACTTCTCTTCAACTTCTTAGTCCTACAACTAGGCATCCTCACTGCCGATGACACTCTTTGCAATGTTAAAATTGTAAAAGTTATTATACCGTTTGATATAATTGAATTCTTAATGGCTCAAACCAGGGCATTACGCGTCATAAATCTGACTTAATTTCCGTAAAATTCATGCTTTATGCATGTTTGAAAATCTTTTTTTTCAAGATTGGTGTTTAGTATATTTATTGTGGATCGTCTTCGAGTTCACAGAAAATGTCGAAAAAAAATTGAAATACACCGAAAAGGTTCAGTTCATAATAAAAACGCAATACGGTATTCCTAACTTACCATTATATTTGTCTATATAAAAATATAATTGTCTGTACCTCTATAACTTCATATTTCCTCTACATTGAGAGAGAGGAAGTATGCTGCAAAGAAGTCTATTGGACTAATTTATGCACTGTCAGGGTCTGGTTAGTCAATTGTTTTTAAACAGGAACTAAGATTAAATTTAGCATTATTATACGAGCCAAAATGAAACTGCCCTGAGCTTTGTCCGAATTTCGATCAGGTTTTCCAAAAGCAAAACCTGGGTTTTATGAAAACTTCCACTTAGTTGGCTATTGGTGTTGGCCAGAATGTTATAACTGATTTGTCGCACAATCATATCAGTAGTAAGGTAGGAGCAGATCTCTGTCATGGAGTCAAAGGATAAGGTTCTCCTGGTTCCAAGTGTAATTGAGTTGGCACCAGTTACCCTGAGAGCTTTTGAGGTACCTTTTTTGTGTGCACCAGGTTTCATAACTCTTAATGCTTGCTAAGTATTTATTGTGTAGAGTTTTTTTATATTGTGATTTGTGTGTTGATTTAGATGCATGGGTTTGATTATTTTATAAACATGGTATGAGAACCTGGGTACTGTTTTTGTACACCAGTTTTTGTTGTTTGTATGCTGTGCAGGGTCTGTTTTTATTATTGTATGACGATTAAATTGGGGGGGGGGGGGGGGGGGGGGGAGTTGAGTATTGTATAAATATGAAGCGTTGTATTATTGTATTGCTATTGAAAGGCAAGATCTTGACAGAGGAAAATGTGGAGATGAGAGTGAAGAATGAAGATGAGACCGTGTTGGGACTAAGAGTGACATTGTAGATGTTTTGCCAAGTTTAAAATGAAAAGTGCTAATAGTTATGGTGATCTTCATATTTGTAATCGGATGTTCTACTTTAGGAGGAGTTACTGAGTTTAGTATCAATGAAAATGTTGTCCAGGAAATACAAAAAGCAAGAACGTCTCCCAATTGAATCATAAATGAAACTATTGCCAAACATCTCCTTTATCATGAAGGGTAATGCTGAAAGTGTTGATGGAAGGATTCGTTTTTCTTTTACAGCAATGATTGCTGGTCCGAGTGGATCAGGGAAGATGCAAGCGATTTTACGACAGATTGCAACTAGCCAGACTATAGCTAATCCTCCACCGGTAGAAGTACATTCCTGTTATGGAGCCTGTCAAAAAGCCTTTGACGATGTAGCCGGAGTGATATTTCGTGAGGGAATGATAGATATAATGACGAGTTTTCCCAGAGATGGACAAAACAGATGGAATTGGTAATTGATGACTTGATGGATGAAGTTTCTGGTGAAGCAAATGCCAATGCTTTGTGTACAAAACATAGTTATAATTTGAATATGCGTGTCTTTTTTATTGCTCAACATTTGTTTTTAAAAAGGTTGAATAGTCAACATTTGTTCTTTTTAAAAACCCTAAAGAATCTTCTTCGATTACCTATTCGGCTTTTCAATGCTTTCCTGGAAGGACAAAATATGTGCAAGAGGCTTTTGAACAAGTGACAAAGGAACCATAATATTTCTAGGATAGACGTGACTCAGCAAACGGATGATCATCACAAACTATTGGAAAACTTTGCATTACTGAACCTATGATATTATATGCACCAAGTAGAAGCATATAAACACAATTACTATTAATTTTATCCCACACGTATTTTGTTATTCAACTGCATAACACGCTGTTAATATAATGACTAAAGCTCTGCAACAAAAAATTAAGAAGAAATTCTGCACTATTGTTATCACTCAACATTGCATTCGTTTCGATTCAAAGTCTGTACTAGCTAATGCAAAAAATATTTTAATGTGATTCTAATGGAATGTGCTAAAGCTATTATAAATGGAAGGATACCATTGCCAACTGCTCAGTATAATAAGTTGCAACGAAGCGCGACGGATATTGATATTCTGGTTAAGAAATCAACGATGGACGATAAAAAATCTGTATTGCGAAAGGAGGATTTATAGCTTCCCTATTAGGACCTTTCATCAGCACAGTGGTTCCCGAAATACTGACAACTGTATTAGGAGGAGAACTAAGACAAATCTCTCAACAAGGATGATGAGGAATAGAATCGCTGTTTTAGCTTTGGATGATCTGAGTAAGAGAGAAAAAATTGCTAAAGTCAAAAAGGCCAACTTGGGTCTGTTCCAAGAGTAGTAATAAGGAAGCAGATCTCCATCATGGAGTCTAAGTAGAAAGTTCTCCCGGTTCCAGGTGTACGTAAAGTAGGCACCAGTTACCATGAGAACCTGTGAGGTACCTTTTTGTGTGCATCAGTTGTTTAAAATGTATGAAACATTATAGTGTGGAATGTGGATTTAGACATTGGTTTGTATGGTGTGTCTGTGGTTCTGAAGGTTCTCCTAGTTCACTGGGTGCCTTTTTGTGTGCACCAAGTGTGAAGAATGTTTTGGTGACTTTTGATTTTAGATTGGGGGGGGGGGGGGGGGTTTTGAATATTGTATAAAAATGAAGCGTTGTAGGATTGTATTGCTATTGAAAGCTAAAATGTCGACAGAGGAAAATGTGGAGATGAGAACGATGAATGAAAATGATACTGTTGATGGTAGTACAAGTGATATTGTAGATGTTTTACCGAATCCGAAACGTAAAGCGCTAATAGTTATGATCTTGTTATTTGCGATAGGATTTCCTATTTTTGGAGGTGTTGCTGAGTTTACTATGTATGAAAATGCTATCGAGGAAGTGTAAAAAACAAAAAGCTCTCCTGATCGAATCATAAATGAAATTATTGTTGGATGACGAACATCTCCTTCATCATGAATTAGAAAGCTGAGTTTTTACGCGAAGATATGTTCTCCTTTTACAGCGATGATTGCAGGACCAACTGGTTCAGGGAAGGCGGAAGACATTTTACGAATGATTGAAGCTTGTCAGACTATAGCTTTTCTCCACCATTAGAAATACATAGCTGTTATGGCGCCTATCAAAAAGCCTTTGATGATGTACCCGCAGTGATATTTCACGAAGGAATGATAGGTATAACGACAACTTTTTCCAGAGATGGACAGAACAGATCCTTGATAACTGACGTTTTAATGCATGAAGTTTCTGGTAAAGCTGATATCAATGCTATGTATACAAAAAATAGTCATCATTTAAATATAAGTGTCTTTTTTATTGTTCAGAATCTGTTTTTAAAAGGAAATCGTACAGTTTCCTTGAATAGTCACTACTTTTAAAAACCCTAGAGATGCTTTTTCGATTAGTTACTCGGCTAGTCAATGTTTTCCCTCAACAGTAAAATATGTATAAGAAGTTTTTGAACAAGCGACAAGGAAGCCAAATTTTTTCTACGGATAGATACAACTCAGCAAAAGAATGATCAACACAGGCTATTGGGAAACTTTACATCAATTGATCCTATGATATTATATGTACGCAATTAAAAGCATATAAATACAATCACTATTTTTTTTGTCGGACACTATTTTGTTATTCAACAGTGTAACACGTTAGTAATATAATGAGTAAAGCTCTGCAACAAAAATTAAGAAGAATTGCAGCGTTGCTGTTATCACTCAGCAGTGCATCCTCTGCAATTCAAAAGCCTGTAATACTGTGGTGGATTTTAGTGTACACATCCTCTGCGCACAACCAGTACTACATCCTGGCTTCAGTACAATAGCCATTGGATAGCCAGGATACCTAGTAATTACTACCAAGTGGACGGTGACTGTATTTATTCCTATGCCGACCCTGTGCACCACCTATACCGACCCTGTGTGCACCGGTACCGACCTCACTGGGCCGGCAGGAAGTGAGTCAGCAGAGCCTGAGATCCCAAAGGTAGCCTGGGAGAACCTAAGCGCCATCTGCCGGAAGTAGCCACCCTTACCCCTCATCAAAGATGCTGGATCAAGAGCTGAAAGGACTGAGGACTCAGAGACTGGATGTGATTGGCTAAAGAGACTATGACTCCGCCTATTACCACAGAGCGCCTATTCCTTTTAAGCCCTTTACTGTAACCTTACTCGTTATGTATTTATATATTTACTCTCATTGGTGTATGTTGTGATATTGCATGATAATTGGATGATTGTTCTGGTCCACTGCCTATAAAAGGCAGAACGTTGGCCATAACAGTAAGTTGTAATTGGGACTTCTTGCTAACTCGTTTTATTCTGGTTGAATAAAGACATGTGGACTCTACTACTTTGAGATATGCGTCTGAGCCGAGGGCTCACAATTAGTTGCAGAGTAGCAATACTCTATCTGATACAAATTCGGTACCTCACTGACCTTGTTGTTGTAACAGGTTAATCTAACAACTGGTGGCAGCAAGCTACCAACCTCATCCAGTGATTTTACGCCCCCAAAATACACTACAATACCTAAAGCAAAAAGAAGACCTTATTATGACTCTAATGGAATGTGCTAAAGCTATTATAAATGGAACGATACCATTGTCAACTTCTCAGTATAATCAGTTGCAAAAAACAGAAAGGACATTACCAGCTTGGTTAGTAAATCAACATTAGATGATAAAAAAGCTGTATTGCAAAAAGGAGGAATTCTAGCCTCTCTACTAGGACCTATTGTCAGCACTGTAGTTCCTGGAATACTGAAAACTATTAGGACTAGGAGGACGAAGATGAATCTCTCAACAAGAATGATGAGGATTAGAATGGATATTTTAGCTCTGGATGATCTGAGTAAGAGAGGAAATATTGCTATAGTCGAAAAGACCAACTCGAATCTGTTTCAATCATTGATAGAAACTGTTAAAAATATTATATCAGGTAATGTTCCTCCGAAATCTGAACAGTTTATTGAGTTGCAGCGTTACAAGAAGGAACTACGTAAACTAACTGTTAAAGGAACAGTTGGTGATAAGCGTAAACTTTTGACTCAGACTGGTGGAGGTAATCTTTTGGACAATATAATAACTCCTATTTTACCTGTTTTATTATCAATAAAACGAATAAAGCTATGAATTTTCAACCTTGAACATTTTCTAGACGGTTTTTTATACTGACTGAAAATGATTACAGTAGATTAATGGAAAAAGTCGTGAATGAAAAAGCACTAGAGGAAAAGAAGAACAAACCTCCGATGTATTATAATCTTATGGAAGATATAACGGTGAGAGATGTGGAGAGAAATCGAAATGCTCTACTGGAGACAGTGCATGATTCTGACTTATCCGAGCAAGAAAAGGTATTTGAGCAAAGTCAAAAAAATCAAAAATAACCAGCAGCGAACGGTTAACCGGAGTCCTATTAAGAAAGCAAAGACAAAACCTAATTTTCCTTTGACTTATAGCACGATGAATGAGGATAAGATTGCCACCCTTTACCAATCGATTCCACCTCCTCTACAACTATCACAGATGACACTGAGTTAGATTAAAAAAAAAATTGTTCGATAGCAACAACTCAACCCTACTTGAAAGTATGCTTTTTGCTGATGGAGAGTAATGAGTTTGACAATTTTAATGTCAAGAGTCTCCTGGCATGAAAAAAATCAAACGCTTTACAACCAAAAATGAGACAATAAATGCATCAATGGTGGAGCGTTTTAGAAAGACTTTGAAGGAGAAGATTTACAGATATCTGGCGTACAGAGATGATGACAGATACATTGATGTTTTACCCAATATGGTTAGCCCGTACAACAACACTGTTCACACCACTATAGGTATGAGACCAAATAATGTGATTTTTCAAAATCAGGAACTTGTGTGAACTCGAGTGTATGAAGGAGGAGAGAACAGTTTGACTAAACAACCAAAGTTAAAAGTTGGAGATTGTGCGAGAGTTAACAAGACAAGAGGAACGTTTGAGAGAGGTTACAGCCCAAAGTTGACCATCGAGATCTTTATAATCACTGATGCGCTCACCAATGAAAAAACCTATCACATATAAGTAGTAACATATGAGCAGATCTCCCTACCAAGTGTTTTTTTGTGGATTAGACCTTGGAGTTGAGGTAATGGGTTACGACGTTGGATGGATTCACCGAGTTTATATTGTATTTTATTTGAGGGGTATTTGAGTGGCATTTGAGTGGCATTTAAGTGGCATTTGAGTTTTGATTATTTTTTTTACTTGATTTGAACTTATATGGCATATAGATTTTGAATGTATGGCATTCAAGTTTTGATAATTTTTTACATAACTCGAACTTAATTTGAGCATATATGACATCTAAATTTTGAATGTATGGCATTTAAGTTTCGATAATTTTTTTGATAGCTATATATATTTATGTACATTGAATAGAAATTAAATATTGTATGATTGTATATATTAAAGTTTATATTCTTGAAAAAAGCCATAACATAACTTCAAACGAATTAATAGATGCATATAAACATTCATCTGTTTGAATATAACGTAAAATATTAGGCTTAAACTCAAGCATTAATTCTTCAGTCCATTGGGCTTTAACTAATCTTTGTGTGAGATCTTGATCCCATACCTTTCTCTTAATATTTTTTAAAAAATGGTTATTATTCACGATTTTAGACATTTTTAAACCGTCTCAAAATTGTTTTGAATTGTTAGTTTTAATAATGTTTCCTGATCGTCAGCATTCTGGTGTAATGAATGTGGTTGGTACTGTATGGGTAGCTCTCCGTATAAAGATGCTAAAGTTAGCAAATGCTGTGTTATACAGAATAACGCAGCTTGCAATGTTAATGGATATTTCGCATTTCCCTGCACGGCTACATTTTCTTTGATATACTGGTGATAAATCTCTGGGAGGAAGTCTGTTGTTGTATATGACTTTGAACTCATAATGAACTAAAATAAAAAAGTTATGTGTTAGTATAGGTTGATTAAACAGTGTTGTAAAATAATTACATTTTAGCTTCGATTAAAATAGTTTTTCTATTAATTCTTACCTTATCACCAAGAAAATCAGCTGTAGTAGTTGATACTCCTGAGGTTATTGTAGTAGTTGATGCTCCTGAGGTAATTGCTGAAGAGAATGATTTCTATGTAGAGAAAGTTGTTCTTATATACTATAAGACACTCCTACTCATTAGCTTATAACCATTAAAAACACTCACGCGAAAACTCTATCTGAATAGTGTTATTCGCGTGAAAATAATTTTTTTTATTCCCGCGAAAGCAACGGTTTCCATTCGCGTGAAAATAAAGTATTAATTCCCGCGAAAGCATTGGTTTGTATTCGCGTGAAAATAAAATGTTTATTCCCGCGAAAGCAACGGTTTCCGTTCGCGTGAAAATAAATTATTTATTCCCGCGAAAGCATTGGTTTGTATTCGCGTGAAAATGAAATGTTTATTCCCGCGAAAGCAACAATTTCCATTCGCGTGAAAATAAATTACTTATTCCCGCGAAAGCAACACTTTCTATTCGCGTGAAAATAAACTATTTATTCCCGCGAAAACATTGGTTTGTATTCGCGTGAAAAAAACATGTTTATTCCCGCGAAAGCAACGGTTTCCATTCGCGTGAAAATAAGTTAGTTATTCCCGCGAAAGCAACAGTTTCTATTCGCGTGAAAATAAATTATTTATTCCCGCGAAAGCATTGGTTTGTATTCGCGTGAAAATAAATTATTTATTCCCGCGAAAGCAACAGTTTCTATTCGTGTGAAAATAAATTATTTATTCCTGCGAAAGCATTGGTTTGTATTCGCGTGAAAATAAATTATTTATTCCCGCGAAAGCAACAGTTTCTATTCGCGTGAAAATAACTTATTTATTCCCGCGAAAGCTATGGTTTGTATCCGCGTGAAAATAAAATGTGTATTCCCGCGAAAGCAACAGTTTCTATTCGCGTGAAAATAAATTATTTATTCTCGCGAAAGCAACGGTTTCCATTCGCGTGAAAATAAATTATTTATTCCCGCGAAAGCAACAGTTTCTATTCGCGTGAAAATAAATTATTTATTCCCGCGAAAGCTATGGTTTGTATCCGCGTGAAAATAAAATTTGTATTCCCGCGAAAGCAACAGTTTCCATTCGCGTGAAAATAAATTGTTTATTCCCGCAAAAGCATTGGTTTTCGCGTGGACAAAATGCTGATTCATAGTTATATTATAAAGAAGGTTGGTATTCATAGGATTTAATCAGTGCAACTTTACCTATTTAAGAGCCCCTGTTTTCACACAGAAAGCATCCAGTTCTACAACAGCTAGCGGAGAAGCAACATCTACTAAACCTTCTATTGCAACTACTAGGAGTTCACCTTCTTTATAAAGGTAAGAGTAAAAATATTTATTTTCTGTCAGCTGACACAACTAGCTGAAGGCTTATGATCTTTGTGATCTTTTAAAATTAATTACGAAAAATTAAACAAAATGTTTTGTTTTTTTAGAATGAATACTCAAGACGAAGGAAGTCAACCGATGAATGAAGAAACAGAACCCCAGCAAACCTTTTCCCCATCACTTTCTCCTATCTTTGACATGCCAGAAAGTCAATTGGTGGTTGATGAACCAGAATCTCAACAAGATGTTACTTCATTCACATCTCCTACTAACAAGATACCTTCAAAAAGAACATCAATGAGGAAACGATCTTTTATTGATTTGACAAAAGATGATAATGAAACTGGCTCAAAGTGCAAAAAACTAGTTTTGACGGATGTTGGAGACGAAACGCTTTTTCGTCACACCAGAATACCCTTTCAAGATGCTGGAAGTAATGAACTAACCACTCTCACCTACAAGAGCGCCGAGTTAATAAACTCTCTCTCTCTCCAGATAGTCTAGAAAAACTTGAAGAATCCATGGAAATCTGCGAACTACCAGTACCAACAGTTATGGAGGTGTTGTCTGTTGAATTTCGTGATGAATCAAAGTGCACTATGATTTACAACTACCGGAAGGATAAAAAGATAACTCGGGTGAAGAGTGATGTTTCAACCGAAATAGGGCTGCTTGTTAATAAAGCGAAGCAAACACGTCCAATTGTTTTAATTTATATGGGAGAAGGAAAGACAGGAGATGCGATTTTTCGTACTGCTGAATCTCAAGGATGTAATCGAAAGATCAACGATCCATTCAACTCATTTTACGGCAAGAGTTTGAGACAAATACAGGCTTATTTCAGTGTTGCTCACCTACACGATTTTCCAACAGGAAGTGTTATAGCTTATGAGAATCCTGGAATGCTAAGAAAATGTGATACTCGTTGGAACAAGACTGCTGATATTATAGTGGCTAATTACAGATGTATGGTCAAAGGAGAGCTATTGATTGGAGATCTTAGCATCCCTGCTCAAATAGCTTCATCTGTAGTGGCGGAAAAAAGTGGTGTAATCGTATTCAAAGGACTAAAACAAAATACGAACAACATGATTTCCTACGACATCATTCTACTCTCAGCTCTTCAAGCTTTCATTCAAGCCTCAGAACTGTTTGATACTTCGCTGCAACACACCTGTCTCTCCTACTTTGATGAAAATGAAAAAGAGAATTGTCCAGAACAGCACATCGGAGTCTTAATCGATAACACAAAGGACGTGACTCGTCTTCTATGATGGTAAGTTTCATATCTATTTAAAGAAAGATCCGAAGTATTTTTGTAAAATTAATTTATATAACTATGTATGATAGAGTCATTAGTTACTATGTCTTTTAGATATAACTAAAGAGCGCTCCTGAGGAAGAAAATGAGAAGATTTTATTTACTTCTTGCTTGAAACATTACAAAATAATGGTTTTTATAGGTTCTGTAGTGTTTAGCACAAATAATGAGATAAGTTGTATTTTATTCATTTTATTTGTTATATCAAATAAAAATCAATTATAATAATTTATTTTAACAATTTACTTAGTAAATTAGTTCCTTGTATATGTACACCATCTATTCCTTCTACTGTATTATCTTCTATGAACTCGAAGTTAGGATAGGTCTGTATGATAAATCTCCGTATTGAGTGATCTCTCATCTCACTATCTCCTATGTCTCGTAAACTTCTAACAATTTCATCCATACTCCATCCTCTACTTCTCAGTAAACAAAAGTATACACAATAATCGCCACATACAGTTGACAAAAAATTTTGTAGTTGTGTTTTATTACTTCGTATTGTTTCATATCCTCCATGAATACTTAGTATTTCATTTACATCTGGATAAAAGGAAACAGAACGCCCAAATGAGTCAAAAAAATCCACCTCTGAATCATTAGCGTACACAGCCAACCAATGCTCTCCAGGTTGGTGAGAATAATGGGTGTTGAATACGAAACATCCTGTTGGAAAAATGCAAATTTGCTTCCAAAACTGTTCTCTAGCTCCAACATGAATTCCTACGCTTTGACATAAAACGTCTGAAGATAAGATAGAACGAATTTGCATGGTATTCATCTCTAACTTTCTGTTTAAAGCACTGCGTCTCCCCCGATAGTTAATTGAAGAATGCTATCCATCTCCAGCACACCGTCTTTTACAAAGTATGCTACCAAGGATAATCCATCAGTCGTGTTAGTGCTAAAACAAATTTCCACACTTGTTGTGACATTTTTCATAGAGTGAAATCCTTCTTTAAGAAAATCACCAGTCAAATCAAATCCATAAAGTGTAGTACCATCAAGGTATTGTTCTTTCGTAATACCGAGACTATCACCTTCAAGCAAAGTTCCGGTAGCGTGTAGAAACTGATGATATTCTCTTCCAAAAACCCCTCTAGCATAATTTGGCTCAAATCTTCTTCCAATTGGACAATCACCAACTCTCAATACAATACTATCAACATTAGCGTGTGTCATTCTATATGGATTCAAGGCAAAACGTCCGTTCATTGCGTTGTGATCAACTAAACCTAAATAGATCTGTTTAGGTTTTTGTTTGTTTTCTTCCAAAGTGATGTCAATCTGCGCAACCCCAGCACGAATTCCATATAGTTTTATCCGTTTTCGATCAACTGGATAAATGTAGTTGTGACCTTCCAACGCCAAACTGAGTTGGGAGTTTTGTATTGTAGGATTCACCTTAACTTTACAAAGATGAAGTTCAAATTTATCAATTCTAATCTTTGCTCCTCCTGCAGGCGCCTCATTCGCAGCAAACAAAGCTAGTTTGCCGGAGGCACGCTCAAACTCCAGCTGCATACTAGGACCTGGAATTATTAGTTTTTTCTGCTGAAATAATGCGAGATGAGGTTTTCCAGTTAATTCTATTGTCTTTCCACCTATGATTAGAGCTCTCCTCTTTTTCTTATCTGCGGTTTTATGACTAGCAGCGTCTTTGCTAGTTGAATCATCATACAGCCATCCTTCCATCTTACCTTGATATTTCTTTCTTTCTGCACTGTTTTCGAGTAGTTGTGAAAAGTAGGAGCGTAAACCGTAGTTGTTAGTGTATTCAACAGTGGTTCCTTCTATCGACATTTTCAACTCACTGAATAATGTATGCATTGAATCCCCCATCCACACAACTGCATCATCATCACTACCTGCAATATCAGCTCCATCATCTTGAACAACCGTGGCTTCAACTTGCAGAAACGAGTTGTAAAGATCTGTGTAATGTTCAGTGCTCCCTGACAAGGTTAACTCAATACTACCATAAGGATCTAACCTATCAGGTCTGATGACAACATATTCTGATCTTTCTACCGATATGTTTGTTGGTTCCGTAGCAAATACATCCAACGTTGGATTTATGTTGTAGGAAGAACCTTCCAACTTATTACCCGTTGTTCCATTTAGGCTAGCCATCTTTTGCGAATGATGATTGCTTGAGGTGTTACTGCTTAATGAATATAGTTATCAAGCTCTGCTGTCTTTATAGCGGATTCTGCTACTATTAAAATATGCCACGTTTACCAACACCTCTTCTCTTCTTTCCACCTTTTGTTTTTCTCCTTTTCATACTATCTAGGCGGACTGCATTGAGCACATCACCCCCCAGATCATTCAACTCTGCCAACCCCCTCTTCTTTGCTGATGCTGCAAAGCTTTGTCCATCGATGACATCACGCGCTACATTTTCACCTACAGACAGTGCTCTTTTCCCCAAACTAATTGCTCCTCTTTTCAGCATTGGTGCTGCGGATTTAAGTATACTTGAAAAAATGCTACCAAGTCCATTTCCTCTCATATTAGGCATCACCCGCCGTCCACTATACACTCCAATTCCGTTTCCAGCTTGCATCTTGTAGTACTCATCAAAAAAATCTTTTGAGTCCTCAGGGGTGTATCGTACCAAACTCATTATAATATTTTCTCCTTAAAGTGAACCGTCAACACAACCTTTCCACCATCAAATGGTATTCGTTGGCCGTCGTCACTCGTTATAAGTACTTGAATCAGATCACTATTTAGTGATGAAGCGTCAACATAGTGAGGATTTTTAAATTCTTGATACACAACACTATTCTTCTTTCCTTGAACCGGAACTACTCTCAGTAAAGGTACATTCGTATCTCCTACCATTCTATTATCAACAATGTTGGAATAAACATACAGAGATGTTAAACCAGAATTTATATCAGGAGGTGAGATATTATTGTATCTACCATGAGGGTACATAGTTTTTGGTTCAAATCCAAAAATATATGCTATATCTTTGGAAAAGCTTATGGCAGTATCAGGATCGCTAATAGTTAGTAAAGTGGTGTTGGTGATCTTGTTGTAGGAGATGGCAAATTTTTTGTCTAAATCCATTTCACTCATTCTCTTTCGTATAATCTCCTCCAACTCCTCCATACTATCATATCTTCCATTACCGATTAAGATGAAGGACTTTTCGCTTTTACCAGAGACATTAGTCTTTTCTAGATATATTTTCCCTTCGGTAACATTCTTCCAATTATTAGAATAAGACATATCTAGCAGAGCTACCTCCCATTTTCCACCATTGATAACCAAATATTTATACAGTCTCACTGTAAATTCGGAATTGTTATTATCAGGAAACTCTTCACCGCTAGAGTTTGAGGGTAAAGTTATCAACATCGACATTTTCTCAGCGTATGATGATTATATCAAGCGTTCTTTCCTTATAAACTATTCATCTACCCACTCGTTGAACTTTTCTCCGTATCCTAACCACTTAACCAGAATCTGTCTTTTACCTCGTCTCATTCTTCTTCCCAGTATCTTTTCAACTCTGAAAATCGTGGGTTTTTTTACTTTTTGCAACTCTTTTTCGTAAAAGGTGCCATCAATCATCTCCTCAGCCAAATCTTTCACCCTATATACAACAGGTTTTTCATCAATAAGTACATCAGTGATTATAAAAATCTCAATCGTCCAATTCGGAGTGTATCCTCTTTCAAACGCTCCTCTTGCCTTACTTATTCTCACATAATCCCCAATCTTTAGTTTTGCTTCTTGAGCTAAACTATGTTCACCTCCTTCATACACACGATTCCATACAAGTTCTTGATTTTGAAAATTCACATCATTTGGTCTCATACCTATAGCACCATGAATTGTGTTGTTGTATGCATCAACCATTTCTGGTAAAACATCAATGTATCTGTCATCATCTTTATATGTCAAATATCTATATATCTTCTCTTTTAAAGTTCTGTTAAAACGTTCCACCATCGATGCCTTTATCGTCTCATTTTCGGTTGTAAAGCGCTTGATTTTTTTTTTCCGCCAGGAGAGTCTTTACATTGACATTGTCAAACTCTTTACCTTTATCAGATTGTAAAGCTTTATAGTTTTCCCCTTCTAGTATTCTTCTCAATCCTCTGGCTACAACCTGACCTGATTTGGAGATGAGCGGCACAGCCCATCCTTTTCTAGATAAAGAATCAACAGCAGTCAGTAAAAATGCTGTATTATTATTTTCTTCTTTTCGAGATCGAACATCCATCAAATCTACCTGTAACTGTTCCCCTATTCCAGCTACAATTGTAGGACGGCGTTTAAACTTAGTTTCAGCTCTTTTATGTAACGTGTAGGCATCCTCACCACTCAACCATTCACGGATTCTTTTTTCCCCCTCTCTCTTTCTACGAGCTTTCAGTAAAGCTCTAGCTCCTCGTAGAGATGTATGTAATGCAGGATTGTAATACAACTCTTTTAGCGTGTCGATGTCCATGAATTAGTACCTGGAATGACCAACTTTTTCTTCTGACTCTTACGTGTTTGATGTGGAGATTTTCTGACAGTTGTGATTCCTTCATCAGTTAGCAAGCTTTTAAATCTACTGTAATTGGTATTTCCCGATTGTATTTTACCTCCTTCAGTTAGAACATCCCGTAGTAAAGTTTGGGAAGTCTTAGGATTCAACCAATGTTCTCCAATTTTCAGTCTGTTCTTGTCCGAGTCGAATCTACCAATTTTACTCAGATTATTCAACATTCTGACAGCAATCGTTTGATCACTCTTTTTTGTTGTTAATTCAGTTGCTTTTTTTTCAAACTCTTTTAAATTTTCGCTTTCACTATCATGCCCATCTTCTCCATCAGTAAGAAATGTATTTCCAAGTAGGGTTGAGTCTTCACTATCAAACAACCTCCCTTTTATTAATTCCATCCCGATGTCATCATCATCATCATCATCATCATCCATTTTCACTTATTCTAACTCATTGTCTTTATGAACATTTGGTGAAAGGGCATAAGGTTTATCATCAATAACTAAGCTATTGGCTAAAGGAGAAATAGGCTCTATCTTCTTTTTCTTAATGGGACTCCAACTATCGTTTTGTGTCTGATTTTAGTTATTTTTAATCTTTTTGACATCAGACAAATACCTACGTAGGTTTTCAACATTTTCATCTAACTTTTCGTGTGAGGATAAGTCAGAATCATAAGCCGTTTCCAGTAGATCATTTCGCTTTCTCTTCATATTTCTCACTGTTATAGCTTCCATAGGATTATAATACAATGGAGGTCTGGTCTTCTCTTCCTTTACCACTGTTTTATTCTCCTTTTTTTCCGTTAATCTATAGTATTCATTTTCAGTGAGTATAAAAATACGTCTGGAGAATGTTAAAGGCTGACGATTCATCTTTTTATTGATGACAAAACAGATACAATAGGGTTTATAATAGCATCCAAAAGATTTCCTCTACCAGTCTGAATCAAAATTTTACGCTTATCATCAACTGTCCCTCTACCACTAAGTTTATGTAGTTCCTTCTTGTAACGCTGCAACTCAATAAACTGCTCAGAATCAAGAGGAACATTACCTAATATAATATTTTTAACACTTTCTATCAATGATTGAAACAAATCTGAGTTAGCCTTTTCGACTATAGCGATTTTTCCTTTCTTACTCAGTTCATCCAGAGCTAAAATTGCCATTTTATTTCGCATCATTCGTGTTGAGACTTTCATCTTTATCTTTTCCCTCCTCCTAGCACACTTTTAAATAACCCTGGGGGTGGTTTCAATTAGCGTCATAAAAGTGTCCTAAGGCCGTTTTGGTCGTTAATTTAGACCTAATTGGTCGTAGGCATTTAAGACCGTTTCAATTACAAAATCTAACGACTGCTTTATGACTAGTTTAGGTCCGATCCTATAACCACTCACTCGTGGTTATAGAAAGGTCCTTAGCATTTATTTGCATGTAATAATGATCTCATATAAATTTTTAATAAAAAAAAATGTGCGAGATATTGCCAAATGATGTCTGATAAAATAATAATTGTGGTTAGAAAATAAAAATGAAAGAAAAACGATGGTTTGAAACAGCCATTACAATCTAAACCAAATTTTATTGCGGCCATTTCTTCCCAAAACAATTATATTGTTTAGCTTGCATTTGTATCAGAACTCGTCAATCAAACTATCTCAAAAACAACAATAACATTTATAGCAGCAAGAAATATTGTTAAAAAATTATTAACTATGATGAACTAACTAATAAATAAACATTTTTTAAAGGCGGCCATTTGAAAGCTATTATAATAATGAGAATCAAATTTCAGTGCGGCCGTTTCTAGGAAAATCTTAGTGGTTTCAGTAGTCTCGCCTTAGTGCAATTATATGAGTAAGTGATAGCAAGCATATTGTGTGCGATCGTTGATGCTTCGGTCTAATACACAATGGTCATCTGCAGTAATTATTTGTTAGCTAACGACGGTCTAAATTAGCGACCACCTAATTGAAACAAGACTAGCTTGGGCCTAGGCTTGTCTTAAAATTGTCACTAATTGGTTATAGGACCAGTTAGGACCAACTTCTAATTGAAACCACCCCCAGGAACTATATTGCTGATGATAGGTCCTAGTAGAGCGCGTAAAAATCCTTCTTTTTGCAATACAGCTTTCTTATCATCTAACGTTGATCTTCTTACTAAAGCGCTAATATCCTTCGCGTTCCGCTGCAACTGATTGTACTGAGATGTTGTCAATGGTATCGTTCCATTTATAATAGCTTTAGCGCATTCCATTAGAGTCATAATAAACTCCTTTTTGGCTTTGGCTATAACAGACTTTTGAATAGCAAAGGTTGCATTGTTGAGTGATAACAACACAGCAGCATTTCTTGTTAATTTTTTCTCCAAATCTTTAGTCATTATAATTCTTTCGTGTTGCGTCGTTGAATAACAAAATATGATTGAGGTGAAATGAATAGTAATTGTATTTATATCCTTTTACTTGGGTACATATAATATCATAGGGAGATCCGATGTAAAATTTCCCAATAGTCTATGTCGATCATTCATTTGTTGAGTCGTATCTATTCGTAAATACGAGTATGGTTTTTTTGTTGCATCTTCAAAAGCCTCTTGTACATATTTTACTTTTGATGGGAAACATTGTCGAGCCAAATAGGAAATAGAAGAAGCATCTCTAGGATTTTTAAAAAGAAAAAAATAATGACTATTCAAGGAAATTGTACGATCTCCTTTTAAAAACAGATTCTGAACAATAAAAAACACACTTATGTTCAAATGATGACTATGTTTTGTATACAAAGCATTGGCATCGGCTTTACCAGAAACTTCATCCATGAGATCATCAATTATCAGCCATCGATTTCTACCATCTCTGGGAAAACTCACTGTTATATCTATCATCCCTTCATGAAAAATCACTCCTGGTACATCATCAAAGGCTTTTTGGTAGGCTCCATAACAGTAGTGAATTTCTGTTGGTGGGTGGTGTGCTATAGTCTGACTAGCTTCAATCATTCGAAAAATCGCTTGCGTTTTTCCCGATCCAGTTGGTCCTGCAATCATCGCTGTAAAAGGAGATCGCATCCTTGGGTCATAATCTTCAGGTTTCCCATTCATCATAAAAAGATGTTCATCAACCAACAGTAGTTTCATTTATGATTCCAACAGGAGAGTTTCTCGCTTTTTGTATTTTTTCCATAGCTTCTTCATACATACTAAACTCAGTAACACCTCCAACAGTGGAAAATCCTACGACAAATACCAAAATCATCATAATTATCAACGCTTTACGCTTCATACTCGGTAAAACATCTATCATATCACGTGTAGTACCATCAACAGTATCAACTTCATTCATCGGTCTCATCTCAACATCATCCTCTGTCGACATCTTAACTTCCAATAACAATACAATCATATCACGTTCCATTTTTATACAATGTAAAAAATATCAAAAAAAATCAAATGCCATACATTCAAAATCTATACGCCATATAAGTTCAAATTAAGTAAAATAATAATCAAAACTCAAATGCCACTTAAATGCCACTCAAATGCCACTCAAATACCCCTCAAATGAAATACAATATAAACTCGGCGAGTTCATCCAACGCCGTAACTCATTGCCTCAACTCCAAGATCAAATCCACAAAAAAACATTTGGTAGGGAGATCTGCTCATATATTACTACTCATATAGGGTAAAATATTTGGCTGAGGAGATGGTCGATGTCACCTTTTACGGAAACGAGTTGCAAAAGGTAAAAAAACCTACAGCTTTTAGAATTGGAAAGATATTGGGAAGAAGAGTGATAAGGGGTAAAAGACAGATTCTGGTCAAGCGGTTGGGATACGGAGAAAAATTCAACAAGTGGGTGGATGAACAGCTTATAAGGAATGCACGCTTGATATGATCATCATACGTTGATAAAATGTTGATGCTGATAACTTTACCCTTGAATTCCAGTGCTGAAGAGTTTCCCGATAACATCAATTCTGATTTTACAGTGAGCCTGCATAAATATTTAGATATCATCAGTGGTAAATGGATGATAGCTTTGGTAGATATGTTGCATTCTAATAATTGGAAAAATTTCACCGAAGGGAAAGTATATCTAGAGAAGACTAATGTCTCCGGTAGAAGCGAAAAGTCCTTCATCTTAATTGGTAATGGAAGATACGATAGTGTGGAGCAGTTGGGGGAGGTTATACGAAAGAGAATATGTGAAATGAGTTTAGATAAAAAGTTTGCCATCTCTTATAACAAAGTAACTAACACAAGTTTACTAACTAACAACGATCCTGATACAATGATAAGCTTTTCCAAAGACTTGGCATACATCTTTGTATTCGAACCAAGTGGGAGAACTACATATCCCTGTGGTAGATACCGTAATGTTACATCTCCTGATATAAATTTGGGTCTAACCTCTTTTTATGTCTATTCAAACATTGTTGATAATAGAATGGTAGGTGATATGAATGCACCTTTGTTAAGAGGGGTACCGGTGCAAGGAAAGAAGAACACCGTTGTGTACCAAGAGTTTAACAATCCGCACTACGTCAATGCTTCATCGCTGAATAGCGATCCGGTTCAAGTGCTTATAATGAGTGACGATGGTGAGCGAATACCATTTGATGGTGGAAAGGTTGTGTTGACGGTTCACTTTAAAGAAAGAGGAACACAATGAGTTTGGTACCATACAATCCCAAAGACTCAAAAGAACTTTTTGAAGAGTACTACGAAGTGCAAGCTGGAAATGGAATCGGAGCGTATAGTGGATGACGAGTGATGCTTAGTATGATAGGTAATGAACTAGGTAGTTTTTTTCAAGTATACTCAAATTGACAACACCACTGCTGAAAAGAGGAGCAATAATACTGGGTAAGAGAGCACTCTCTGTACGTAGTAACGTAGCGTGTGATGTTATCGATGGTCATAGCTTGGCAGCATCCGCGAATAAAAGAGGATTGGAAGAGGTGAATGATGTTGGGGGAGATGCATTCAGTGCTGTGCGTGTAAAAAGGAGAAAAAAAATAGGGCCTGGAAAGAGGAGAGGTCCTGGTAAATGTAGACATTCCATATTTTACCACTAACAGAATCGGCTATAAAGACACCTGAGGATGACATTTGTGTTCATCAAATGATAACGCTTCGAGCAAACATCACTCGCAAAACGATGGCTAGTCTAAACGGAACAGCGGGTAATAAGTTGGAAGGTTCTTCCTACAACCTAAACTCCGCGTTGGATGTGTTTGCTACAGAGCCTACAAACATATCGGTAGAGAGATCGGAAATTACTATCATTAGACCACATAGTTTAGATCCTTTCGGCAGTATTGAGTTGAACTGGTCAGGGAGTACTGAGCATTACACAGATTTTTACAACTCGTTTCTGCAAATCAAAGCCACAGTTGCCCACGACGATGGAAGTGATATTACAAGCAACAACGACAATGCACCTGTGTGGATGGGGATTCAACCCATGGAATATTCAGCAGGTTGAAAATATCTATCGAAGGGAATACTGTTGAATACGCTAACAATTACCGTTTACGATCCTACTTTTCACAACTACTCGAAACTCCTGTAATCAGAAACAATTATCACGATAGGATAGAGGGCTGGGTGTATGATGATTCAATGAGCAAAGACGCTGATAAACACAGCGCAGCGGACAAAAATAAGAGCAGAGCTCTAATCAGAGGTGAAAAGACAATAGAGTTGACCGGGAAACCTCATCTCGTACTATTTCATCAGAAAAAGCTAATAGTTCCTGGTCCTATTATGCAACTGGAGTTTGAACGAGCTTCCAGCAAAGTGTCTTTGTTTGCCCCCGCTGGTTCACCAACAGGAGGAGCGAAGATTAGAATCAACAACTTTGAACTACATCTTTGCAAAGTCAAGGTAAATCCCATGATACAAAACTCTTAACTCAGTTTGGCATTGGAAGGACACAACTACATTTATCCAGTCGAGCGGAAACGGGTAAAGCTGTATGGAATTCGCAGTGGAGCTGGACAGATTGATATAACTTTGGAAGAAAACAAACAGAAATCCAAACTAATCTATTTAGGTTTTGTTGATCACAACGCCCTGAGTGGGCGTTTCACCAAGAACCCATAAAGGATCCAACACGCCAATCTCAAGAGTATTGTATTGATTGTTGGCGATTGTCCGATCGGAAGGAGATTTGAGCCAGACTATGCTAAAGGAGTGTTCGAAAGAGAATACCATCAATTCCTACACACGACCGGATTTTTACTCGATGGTGAAAGTATTGGTGTTACAAAAGATCAATACCTAAACGGTACTACCCTTTACGGATTCGATTTAACCGGTGATTTTTCAAAGAAGGATTTCACTCTATGAAAAATTTTACAACAAGTGTTGAAGTTCAGTTTAGCACCAACAAAACTGAAAGTTTATCCCTGGTAGCCTACTGTGTAAAGGATGGTCTATTGGAGATTAATAGAATTCTTCAATTAGCTGTTGCGGGAGAGGTAGTGCTCTAAACAGTGCGCTAGAGATGAACACCAAGCAGATTCGATGGATCTTATCTTCAGATAATTTATGTCACAGCGTAGGGCCTATGTTGTGGAAGCAAATTGGTAATTTTCCAACCAGCTGTTTTGTGTTCAACACCCATTATTTTCATTAACCCGGACAGCATTGGTTAGCTGTGTAGACTAATGATTCTGGTGTGGATTTTTTTACTCATTTGGGCATTCTGCTTCCTTCTACCCTGATGTTAGCGAGTTGCTAAGTAATCAGAGAAAAGATGATTCAATATAAAGTAGTGAGACACAGCTTCAAAGCTTTTTATCAACTGTATGTGGTGATTATTGCGTATACTTTTGTTTACTGAGAAGTAGAGGGTGGAGTATGGATGAAATTGTGAGAAGCTTACGAGATATAGGAGACAATGAGATGAGAGATCATTCAATACAAAAATTTATCCTAAAGACTTACCCTAGCTACGAGTTTACACAAGACAAAACGCTAGAAGGAATAGATGGAGTACATATGCAAGGAACCGAGTTGCTAACTAAATCGTTAAAGTAAATTATTATGATGAAATTTCGTTTGCTATAACAAATAAAATGTATATAAATACAAAATATCTCAGTATTTGTATTGAATACTACACATCCTATGAAACTATTTAGCAATGCTCCAAGTCAATGCTGAGTTCATCTCTTGCAAGATGCAAATAAGATTCTCTCTATCTCTCTTGCTCAGGAAGCATTCTTTAGTTAGATTTAAAAGACATAGTTACTAATGAGTCTATCATACATTGATATATGAACTAACTTGGAAATTACTTTTGCGCCTATGGTAAATAGAATGAAACTTACCATCATTAGTAGTAATAAATGAGCAGATCTCCCTACCAAGTGTTTTTTTGTGGATCATATCTCGGGGTTGAGGCAATAGGTTACGGCGTTGAATGAACTCGCCGAGTTTATATTGTATTTCATTTGAGGGGCATTTGAGTGGCATTTGAGTGGCATTTAAGTGGCATTTGAATTTTGATTATTTTTTTACTTAATTTGAACTTATATGGCGTATAGATTTTGAATGTATGGTATTTAAGTTGTGATAATTCTATACATAATTCTAACTCATATGGCATTTAAGTTTTGATAATTTTCTTACATAATTCGAACTCATATGGTATCTTGAGAGAGAGAGGAGAGAGGGGAGAGGAGAGAGGAGAGAAAAGAGAGGAGAGGAGAGAGAGAGAGAGGAGAAAGATTTTTTTAGTTTTCCATACATTCATGTATATATGGATAATTATGTACATACTTATGGATATATTTATATCTACATTGAATAATATACAATTATTACATAATAAGTATATTGAATGGTATAAAATATGTTGGAAAATCACCGAATTAGTCCTCTAGATGGTTAAAATCTACAGTATTTGGGAAATAACTGCCAGAGAGGAGAGAGGAGTATTTGGTAGAGGAGAAAGGAGAGATGAGAGAGCAGAGAGAAGAGAGAGAGGAGAGAGAGGAGAGAGAAGAGAGAGAGGAGAGAGAGGAGAGAGAGGAGAGAGAGGAGAGAGAGGAGAGAGAGAGATTTTTTAGTTTTTTATACATTCATGTATATATGGATAATTATGTACATATTTATGGTTATATTTATATCAACATTGAATAACATACATTTATTACATAATAAGTGTATTGAATGCTATAAAATATGTTGGAAAATCACCAAATTAGTATAAGTAGGGAAAATCTCCCCATATAATATAGCTAAAGTCAGTAAGTACTAAGTAATACAAAGCACTATAACTTTTAATGGCAATCAATGCATACATATATATGGCATCTTGAGAGAGAGAGAGGAGAGAGAGGAGAGAGGGAGAGAGATTTTTTAGTTTTCTATACGTTCATGTATATATGGACAAATCTGTACATATTTATAGGTATATTTATATCTACATTGAATAATATACATTTATTACATAATAAGTATATTGAATGCTATAAAATATGTTGAAAAATCACCCACGCCCATATTCATTTCAATTTATGTACATATCCATATTCATGTACATGTATGTATTAATGTCCATTTATGTACATGTCCATATTCATGTCCATATTCATGTCCATTTATGTACATGTCCAGAGAGAGAGGAGAGAGAGATCTTTTAGTTTTCTATACATTCATGTATATATGGTCAATTATGTACATATTTATGGGTATATTTATATCTACATAGAGAGAGAGAGGAGAGAGGAGATATATCTAAATTGAATAAATACATTGATTAAAAATGAATCATTATATGATTATATACATTTATTACATAATAAGTAAGGAAAATCTCCCCATATAATATAGCTAGAGTCAGTAAATACTAAGTAATACAAAGCACTACAACTTGTAATAAAGACAAAGTAATAACAGTTAATGCATAGTTTGTTCCTTTACAATGATGTCTTTGATGTACTGATGTTATATCTTAGGAAGGAAGACTTCTGTTCTATGTGCTTTTAATTTCGTAATGAACTAAAATAAAAAAGTTATGTATTAGTATAGAATGATTAAGCAAAAATGTAAAATAATTACATGAATTAGAATTATGGTTCTAGTTACATTGGATAGTTTACATTATTAGAAAAGGGAAATAACTCACCAAGTTACATTGTTCAGCTTGTTCTTTCTTGAGCATTATTTTCACCAAGTGCTTTTGATTCTCTTTCATCTATCTAAAACAAAACAAAAAATACTTGCTTTATAAATATGTTGTAAAAAATACACTAATTACACCAAAAAAGTGCTCTTTTTTTTACCGGGAAAAATGTATATATTCAACATTTTGTTGTAAAAACTACACTAATTACACCAAAAAAGTCCTTTTTTTTACCTTGAAAATGTATATATTCAGCATTTTGTTGTAAAAAATACACTAATTACACCAAAAAAGTGCTCTTTTTTTTACCTGGAAAATGTATATATTCAGCATTTTGTTGTAAAAAATACATTATTTACACCAAAAAAAGTCCTTTTTTCACCTGGAAAATGTATATATTCAGCATTTTGTTGTAAAAAATACATGATTTACACCAAAAAAGTCCTTTTTTCACCTGGAAGATGTACATATTCAGCATTTTGTTGTAAGAAAATACACTAATTACATCAACAAAGTCTTTTTTTCACCTGGAAAATGTATATATTCAGCATTTTGTTGTAAAAAAGTACACTAATTACATCAAAAAAGTCCTTTTTTCACCTGGAAAATGTATATATTCAACATTTTGTTGTGAAAAATACACTAATTACGACAAAAAAGTCCTTTTTTGACCTGGAAAATGTACATATTCAGCGTTTTGTTGTAAAAAATACACTACTGACATGAAAAAGTCCTTTTTTCACCTGGAAAATGTATATATTCAGAATTTTGTTTAATTTATGGTAAAAATTAGTAAAACTCACCTATAGTGATATGATTGCCTTGAGTTATAGATTAGCTTCTTGAGCTCGTGTTCTGGACAGTTTTCTTTGTCAGCATCATCGAAATAGAATCCATGTAGTTTGAGTCTTCATTGGTTTGGCATCATCTAAGCAGGAGAGAAAGTAATGTTGTGTAACATTGAGTCTTCATTGGTTTGGTATCATCTTGTCTTCAAAATCCATGTAGTTTGATTCTTCATTGGTTTGCCATCATCTAAGTAGGTGGTAGATCTTGAAAGAAATTCCTGCTGTGTTGGAGAAGTGTGCCGTCTTCAAAGTCCATGTAGTTTGAGTCTTCATTGGTTTGGGATCATCCAAGTAGGTGGTAGATCTTGAAAGGAATTCTTGCTGTGTTGGAGAAGTATGCTGTCTTCAAAATCCATGTAGTTTGAGAGTAGTAATATATGAGCAGATCTCCCTACCAAGTGTTTTTTTGTGGATTAGATCTCGGGTGAAGGAATGGGTTACAGCGTTGAATGAATTCGCCGAGTTTATATTGTATTTTATTTGAGAGGCATTTGAGTGGCATTAGAGTGGCATTTGAGTGTCATTTGAGTTTTGATTATTTTTTACTTAATTTGAATTTATATGACATACAGATTTTGAATGTATGGCATTTAAGTTTTGATAATTTCTTATAGAAGTTGAACTCATATGGTATCTTGAGAGAGAGGAGAGAAGAAAAGAGGAGAGATGGGAGAGAGGAGATATATCTACATTGAATAAATACATTGATTAAAATGAATCAATATATGATTATATACATTTATTGCATAATAAGTAGGGATACATGTAGAGTAAATATTAAATATTATGAACTTGAAACAGTTCCAATATCATTTCGAATGAAAAAATGGATGATGAGAAATGTTCATCCGTTTGTATGTATCTACATATATCTGATTGAAATTGATATAATAATTCATTAGTCCATTGTATTGAAATTAATTTTTGAGTGAGCTCTTTATTCCACGCCTTTCTTTGAATTTTCTTCAAGTAATCATTAATACTGACAGTTTTTGACATTTTTACAACTGTTTGAAAATTGTTTTTAGTCATGAGCTTAAATACTTCTACTGGATTGTCAACGTCTTTATGTGTAGTGTATGGTCGGTATTGTACCGGTGAAAGTTCTCCATATAAAGAAGCTACAGTTAGCAAATGTTGTGTCATACATAATAATATAGCTCGTAATGTCAAGCGATATCCAGCCTTTTCCTGTACTTCGACATTTTCTTTAATATAGCTATGATATATCTTTGGGAGGTAGTCTTTGATTGTATATCTTTTTAAACTCATAATGAACTGAAAGAGAATGTTATGTATTAGTATAGGATGATTAAACAGTGTTGTAAAATAAGTACATTTTAACTTCTATTAAATAGTTTTTCTATTAATTCTTACCTTATCACCAAGAAATCAGTTGTAGTAGTTGATGCTCCTGAGGTTATTATCAGTTGTAGTAGTTGATGCTCCTGAGAATATTGCTGGAGAGAATGATTTCTATGCAGAAGGAGCTGTTCTTATATACTATAAGCCACTCCTACTCATTTAGCTTATAACCATTAAAAACACTCACGTGAAAACTTTATCATAATAGTGTTATTCGCGTGAAATATTCCTGTTTTATTCGCGTGAAAATAATTTTTTATTCCCGCGAAAGCAAAGGTTTCTATTCGCGTGAAAACAAATTATTTATTCCCGCGAAAGCATTGTATTGTATTCGCGTGAAAATAAAATTTTTATTCCCGCGAAAGCAACGGTTTCTATTCGCGTGAAAATAAGTTATTCATTCCCGCGAAAGCATTGGTTTGTATTCGCGTGAAAATAAAATTTCTATTCCCGCGAAAGCAACGGTTTCCATTCGCGTGAAAATAAATTATTTATTCCCGCGAAAACATTGGTTTGTATTTGCGTGAAAATAAAATTGTTATTCCCGCGAAAGCAACGGTTTCCATTCGCGTGAAAATAAATTATTTGTTCCCGCGAAAGCATTGGGTTGTATTCGCGTGAAAAAATGCTGATTCATAGGATTTAATCAGTGCAACTTTACCTATTTAAGAGCCACTGTTTTCACACAGAAAGCATCCAGTTCTACAACGGCTAGCGGAGAAGCAACATCTACTAAATCTTCTATTGCAACTACTAGGAGCTCACCTTCTTTATAAAGGTAAGAGTAAAAATAATTATTTTTTGTTAGCTAACACAACTAGCTGAAGGCTTATGATCTTTTCGATCTTTTGAAATTGAAATTAATTACAAAAAATTAAACAATATCTTTGTTTTTTTTCAGAATGAATACTCAAGACAAAGGAAGTCAACCAATGAATGAAGAAGCAGGACCCCAGCAAACCCTTTCCTCATCACCTTCTCCTATCTTTGATATGCCAGAAAGTCAATTGGTGGTTGATGAATCAGAATCCCAACAAGATTTTACTTCATTCACATCTCCTACTAACAAGCTGTCTTCAAAAAGAACATTGATGAGGAAACGATCTTTCATTGATTTGACAAAAGATGATATTGAAACTGGCTCGAAGTGCAAAAAACTAGCTTTGACGGATGTTGGAGACGAAACGCTTTTTTGTCCCACCAGAATACCCTTTCAAGATGCTGGAAGTAATGAACTAACCATTCTCACCTACAAGAGCACCGGGTTAATAAACTCTCTCTCTCCAAATAGTCTAGAAAAATTTGAAAAGACCATGGAAATCTGCGAGCTACCAGTACCAACAGTTATGGAGGTGTTGTCTGTTGAATTTCGTGATGAATCAAAGTGCGCCATCATTTACAACTACCAAAAGGATAAAAGGAGAACTCGGGAGAAGAGTGATGTTTCAACCGAAATAGGACTGCTTGTTAATAAAGCTAAGCAAACACGTCCAATTGTTTTGATTTATATGGGAGAAGGAAAGACAGGAGATGCGATTTTTCGTACCGCTGATTCTCAAAGATGTAATCGAAAGATCAACAATCCATTCAACTCATTGTACGGCAAGAGTATGAGACAAATACAGGCTTATTTCAGTGTTGCTCACCTACACGATTTTCCGGCAGGAAGTGTTATAGCTTATGAGAATCCTGGAATGCTAAGAAAATGTGATACTCGTTGGAACAAGACTGCCGATACTCTAGTGGCTAATTACAGATGTATGGTGAATGGAGAGCTATTGATTGGAGATATTTCCATTCCTCCTCAAATAGCGTCATCTGTGGTGTCGGAAAAAAGCGGTGTAATGGTATTCAAAAGATTAAGTCAAAACGCGAACAAAATAGTTTCCTAAGATATCATTCTACTCTCAGCTCTCCAAGCTTTCATTCAAACCTCAGAACTGTTTGATACTTTCCCGCAACACACTTTTCTCTCCTATTTTGATGAAAATGAAAAAGAGAATTGTCCAGAACAGCACATCGAGCTCTTAATCGATAACACAAAGGACATGACTCGTCTTCTATGATGGTAAGTTTCATATCTATTTAAAGTAGGTTCCGAAGTATTTTTGTAAAAATTATTTCATATAACTATGTATGATAGAGTCATTAGTTACTATGTCTTTTAGATATAACTAAAGAGCGCTCCTGAGGAAGAAAATGAGAAGAACTTATTTACTTCTTGCTTGGAACATTACAAAATAATAGTTTTTATAAGTTCTGTAGTGTTTAGCACAAATAACTAGATAAGTTGTATTTTATTCATTTTATTTGTAATAACAAATAAAAAATCAATTATAATAATTTATTTTAACAATTTACTTAGTAAATTAGTTCCTTGTATATGCACTCCATCTATTCCTTCTACTGCATTATCTTGTATGAACTTGAAGTTAGGATAAGTCTGTATGATAAATCTTCGTATTGAGTGATCTCTCATCTCACTATCTCCTATGTCTCGTAAACTTCTAACAATTTCATCCATACTCCACCCTCTACTTCTCAGTAAACAAAAGTATACACAATAATCACCACATACAGTTGACAAAAGAATCTGTAGTCGTGTTTCATTACTTTGTATTGTTTCATATCCTCTATGAATACTTAATATTTCATTGACATCTGGGTAAAAGGAAACAGAACGTCCAAACGAGTCAAAAAAATCCACCTCTCAATCATTAGCGTACACAGCCAACCAATGCTCTCCAGGTTGGTGAGAATAATGGGTGTTGAATATGAAACATCCTGTTGGAAAATTGCAAATTTGCTTCCAAAACTGTTCTCTAGCTCCAACGTGAATCCCTACGCTTTGACATAAAACGTCTGAAGATAAGATCGAACGAATTTGCGTGGTATTCATCTCTAACTTTCTGTTTAAAACACTGCTTCTCCCGCGATAGTTAATTGAAGAATGCTATCCATCTCCAACACACCGTCTTTTACAAAGTATGCTACCAGGGATAATCCACCAGTCGTATTAGTGCTAAAACGAATTTCCACACTTGTTTTGACATTTTTCATAGAGTGAAATCCTTCTTTAAGAAAATCGCCAGTCAAATCAAATCCATAAAGTGTAGTACCATCAACGTATTGTTCTTTTGTAATACCAAGACTATCACCTTCAAGCAAAGTTCCGGTAGCGTGTAGAAACTGATGATACTCTCTTCCAAAAATCCCTCTAGCATAATTTGGCTCAAATCTCCTTCCAATTGGACAATCACCAACTCTCAATACAATACTATCAACATTAGCGTGTTGCATTCTATATGGATTCAAGGCGAAACGACCATTCATTGCATTGTGATCAATTGAACCTAAATAGATTTGTTTAGGTTTTTGTTTGTTTTCTTCCAAAGTGACATCGACCTGCTCAACACCAGCACAAATTCCATAAAGTTTTATCCGTTTTCGATCAACTGGATAAATGTAGTTGTGACCTTCCAACGCCAAACTGAGTTGGGAGTTTTGTATTATAGGATTCACCTTCACTTTACAAAGATGAAGTTCAAATTTATCAATTCTAATTTTCGCTCCTCCATCAGGAGTCCCATCTGCAGCAAACAAAGCTAGTTTGCTGGAGGCTCGCTCAAACTCCAGCTGCATAGTAGGGCCTGGAAATATTAGTTTCTTTTGCTGAAATAATGCGAGATGAGGTTTTCCAGTTAATTCTATTGCCTTTCCACCTATGATTAGAGCTCTCCTCTTTTTCTTATCTGCAGTTTTGTGTTCAGCCGCGTCTTTGCTAGTTGAATCATCATACACCCATCCCTCCATCTTACCTTGATACTTCTTTCTGTCTGCACTGTTTTCGAGTAGTTGTGAAAAGTAGGAGCGTAAACCGTAGTTGTTAGCGTATTCAACAGTGGTTCCTTCTATCGACATTTTCAACTCGCTGAATAATGTATGCATTGAATCCTCCATCCACACAACTGCATCATCATCATTACCTTCAATATCAGTTCCATCATCTTGAACAACCGTGGCTTCAACTTGCAGAAATGAGTTGTAGAGATCTGTGTAATGTTCAGTGCTCCCTGACAAGGTTAACTCAATGCTACCATAAGGATCTAACCTATCAGGCCTGATGACAACATGTTCCGATCTCTCTACCGATATGTTTGTTGATTCCGTAGCAAATACATCCAATGATGGATTTATGTTGTAGGAAGAACCTTCCAACTTATTACCCGTTGTCCCATTTAAGCTTGCCATCTTTTGCAAGTGATGATTGCTTGAAGCGTTATCGCTTAATGAATACAGATATCAAGCTCTGCTGTCTTTATATCGGATTCTGCCGCTATTAAAATATGCCACGTTTACCAACACCTCTCCTTTTCTTTCCACCTCTTGTTTTTCTCCTTTTCACACTATCTAGACGGACTGCATTGAGCACATCTCCCCCCAGATCATTCAACTCTGCCATCCCCCTCTTCTTTGCCGATGCTGCAAAGCTTTGTCCATCAATGACATCATGCGCCACATTTTCACCTACAGACAGTGCTCTTTTCCCCAAACTAATCGCTCCTCTTTTCAGCATTGGTGCTGCGGATTTAAGTATACTTGAAAAAATACTACCAAGACCATTTCCTCTCATATTAGGCATCACCCGCCGTCCACTATACAATCCAATTCCATTTCCAGCTTGCATCTTGCAGTACTCATCAAAAAAATTTTTCGAGTCCTCAGGGGTGTATCGTACCAAACTCATTATAATTGTTTCTCTCTAAAGTGAACCGTCAACACAACCTTTCCACCATCAAATGGTATTCGTTGGCCGTCGTCACTCGTTATAAGTACTTGGATCAGATCACTATTTAGTGATGAAGCGTCGACATAGTGAGGATTTTTAAATTCTTGATACACAACACTATTCTTCTTTCCTTGAACCGGAACTACTCTCAGTAAAGGTACATTCGTATCTCCTACCATTCTATTATCAACAATGTTGGAATAAACATACAGAGATGTTAAACCGGAATTTATATCAGGGGGTGAGATATTTTTGTATCTACCATGAAGATACATAGTTTTTGGTCCAAATCCAAAAATATATGCTATATCTTTGGAAAAGCTTATGGTAGTATCACGATCGATGTTAGTTAGTAAAGTGGGGTTGGTGATCTTGTTGTAGGAGATGGTGAATTTTTCGTCTAAATCCATTTCACTCATTCTCTTTCGTATAATCTCCTACAACTCCTCCATACTATCATATCTTCCATTACCGATTAAGTTGAAGGACTTTTCGCTTTTACCAGAGACATTAGTGTTTTCTAGATATATTTTCCCTTCGGTAACATTCTTCCAATTATTAGAATAAGACATATCTAGCAGAGCTACCTCCCATTTTCCACCATTGATAACCAAATATTTATACAGTCTCACTGTAAATTCGGAATTGCTATTATCAGGAAACTCTTCACCGCTAGAGTTTGAGGGTAAAGTTATCAGCATCGACATTTTCTCAGCGTATGATGATTATATCGAGCGTTCTTTCCTTATAAACTATTCATCTACCCACTCGTTGAACTTTTCTCCGTAACCTAACCATTTGACCAAAATCTGTCTTTTACCTCTTCTCGTTCTTCTTCCCAATATCTTTTCAATTCTGAAAATCGTGGGTTTTTTTACTTTTTGCAACTCTTTTTCGTAAAAGGTGCCATCAATCATCTCCTCAGCCAAATCTTTCACCCTATATACAACAGGTTTTTCATCAATAAGTACATAGTGATTATAAAAATCTCAATCGTCCAATTCGGGGCGTATCCTCTTTCAAACGCTCCTCTTGCCTTACTTATTCTCACATAGTCCCCAATCTTTAGTTTTGCTTCTTGAGTTAAACTATGTTCACCACCTTCATACACACGATTCCATACAAGTTCCTGATTTTGAAAATTCACATCATTCGGTCTCATACCTATAGCACTATGAATTGTGTTGTTGTATGCATTAACCATTTCTGGTAAAACATCAATGTATCTGTCATCATCTTTATACGTCAAATATCTATATATCTTCTCTTTTAAAGTTCTGTTAAAACGCTCCACCATTGATGCCTTTATCGTTTCATTTTCGGTTGTAAAGCGCTTGATTTTTTTCTCCGCCAGCAGAGTCTTGACATTGACGTTGTCAAACTCTTTACCTTTATCAGATTGTAAAGCTTTATAGTTTTCCCCTTCTAGTATTCTTCTCAATCCTCTTGCTACTACCTGTCCTGATTTGTTGATGAGCGGCACAGCCCAACCTTTTCTAGATAGAGAATCAACAGCAGTCAGTAAAAATGCTGTATTATTATTTTCGTCTTTTCGAGATCGAACATCCATTAAATCTACCTGTAACTGTTCCCCTATTCCAGCTACAATTGTAAGACGACGCTTAAAGCATGCCAGCACTGATCACATTTTGGTTGAGTTTCTGAATATTCAAGTCTTAAGCAGCAGATTGATGTATTAAATAACCCTCTAGGCCTACTCAGTCATGATTTACAAGCCTGCAAAATACCCCTCTTCCAAAAATGCTCGCTAATTTTTACACTGCTTAAAGTTGACGTCATCTTCGGGAATTTACTTTTTCACGGCACAGTATTTATTTGACCAATCAGATGCCGCTATTTATTTTTAGTATTATTTTATTTATTTTTATTCTACCTACATACTTATACTACTGTCCATTATTGTATAAATAAATGCCATTTATTGTTCCCTTACTCTCACCAAAAGAAGCACAATTTTTTTTATCCTGTTCATGGAAGGAGGATAAGATGAGATGATCCTTTGTTTGTGATGGTGATCACATTGGACAACCTGACCAATCCTGCAATCGTCTCTTGTTGCCATTTCACATATGAAAATAGCGTAATAAACAAGCATTGATTTGGTTTACTATGCGTGTGCACTAATCGCGTCCATATTGATAGAAACCACTAATTCGGATTTTATGCGTGCGGCGTGCAAATTGAAGCCAGGTGAAAAATGCCGCGTAACAGTAAACCTCAACATTAAATCTTAAAACCAGTTTTTGATGGGGTGTCTTCGTAAGGACTGTTTATTCCTGTTGCAATGGCCTTCAGTAGACCTAAGACTAAATGAATTGCCCAATCAGATTTCATTTAAAACGCAAACTAGGTAACTTCATTTATAACACTTTGCCATTATTTATTATAATTGACCATGCCCACATCCCGAAGATGACGTACACCGCAATCAATGGAAGTTATAGTAAGCTAAATTTCAGCTGATGCGACGAGCATTTGAGGCCAATGGCCTTTTGGCAAGCTTGTAAATCATGACTGAGTAGGCCTAGAGGGTTATTTAATACATCAATCTGCTGCTTAAGACTTGAATATTCAGAAACTCAACCAAAAAGTGATAAGTGCTGGCATGCTTTAAACTTAGTTACAACTCTTTTATGTAATGTGTAGGCATCCTCACCACTCAACCATTCACGGATTCTTTTTTCTCCCTCTCGTTTTCTACGAGCTTTCAGTAAAGCTCTAGCTCCTCGTAGAGATGTATGTAATGCAGGATTGTAATACAACTCTTTTAGCGTGTCGATGTCCATGAATTAGTACCAGGAATGACCAACTTTTTCTTCCGACTCCCACGTGTTTGACGTGGGGATTTCCTGACAGTTGTGATTCTTTCATCATTCAGCAACCTTTTAAATCTACTGTAATTGGTATTTCCCGATTGTATTTTACCTCCTTCGGTTAGAACATCTCGTAGTAAAGTTTTGGAAGTTTTAGGGTTCAACCAACGTTCTCCAATTTTCAGTATGTTCTTCTCCGAGTCGAATCTACCAATTTTACTCAGATTATTCAACATTCTGGCAGCAATCGTTTGATCACTCTTTTTTGTTGTTAACTCAGTTGCTTTTTTTTTAAACTCTTTTAAACCTTCGCTTTCACTATCATGCTCATCTTCTCCATCAGTAACAAATGTATTTCCAAGTAGGGTTGAGTCTTCAGTATCAAACAACCTCCCTTTTATTGATTCTATCCCAATGTCATCATCATCATTCGTTTTTACTGATTCTAACTCACTGACTTCATTGAAATTTGGTGAGTAGACACTAGGTTTATCATCAATGCTATTGGCCAAAGGAGAAGTAGACTCTATCTTTTTTTTCTTAATGGAACTCCAACTATCCTTTTGTGGCTGATTTTGATTATTTTTGATCTTTTTGACATCAGACAAATACCTACGTAGGTTTTCAACATTTTCATCTAACTTTTCGTGTGAGGATAAATCAGAATCATAAGCCGTTTCCAGTTGATCATTTCGCTTTCTTTTCATATTTCTCACTGTTATAGCTTCCATAGGATTATAATACAATGGAGGTCTGGTCTTCTCTTCCTTTACCACTGTTTTATTCTCCTTTTTTTCCGTTAATCTATAGTATTCATCTTCAGTGAGTATAAACTTACGTCTGGAGAATGTTAAAGGCTGACGATTCATCTTTTTATTGATGACAAAACAGATACAATAGGGTTTATAATAGCATCCAAAAGATTCCCTTTACCAGTCTGAATCAAAATTTTACGCTTATCATCAACTGTCCCTCTACCACTAAGTTTATGTAGTTCCTTCTTGTAACGCTGCAACTCAATAAACTGCTCAGAATCAAGAGGAACATTACCTAATATAATATTTTTAACACTTTCTATCAATGATTGAAACAAATCTGAGTTGGACTTTTCGACTATAGCGATTTTTCCTTTCTTACTCAGATCATCCAGAGCTAAAATTGCCATTCTATTTCGCATCATTCGTGTTGAGACTTTCATCTTTATCTTCCCCCTCCTAGCACACTTTTAAATAACCCAGGAACTATATTGCTGATGATAGGTCCTAGTAGAGCGCCTAAAAATCCTCCTTTTTGCAATACAGTTTTCTTATCATCTAACGTTGATCTTCTTACTAAAGCGCTAATATCCTTCGCGTTCCGCTGCAACTGATTATACTGAGATGTTGTCAATGGTATCGTTCCATTTATAATAGCTTTAGCACATTCCATTAGAGTCATAATAAACTCCTTTTTGGCTTAGGCTATAACAGACTTTTGAATAGCAAAGGTTGCATTGTTGAGTGATAACAACACAGCAGCATTTCTTGTTAATTTTTTCTCCAAAGCTTTAGTCATTATAACGCTTTCGTGTTGCGTCGTTGAATAACAAAATGTGATTGAGGTGAAACGAATAGTAATTGTATTTATATCCTTTTACTTGGGTACATATAATATCATAGGGAGATCTGATGTAAAATTTCCCAATAGTCTATGTTGATCATTCGTTTGTTGAGTCGTATCTATTCGTAAATAAGAGTATGGTTTTTTTGTTGCATCTTCAAAAGCCTCTTGTACATATTTTACTTTTGATGGAAAACATTGTCGAGCCAAATAGGAAATAGAAGAAGCATCTCTAGGGTTTTTAAAAAGAAAAAAATAATGACTATTCAAGGAAATTGTACGATTTCCTTATAAAAAAACAGATTTTGAACAATAAAAAACACACTTATGTTCAAATGATGACTATGTTTTGTGTACAAAGCATTGCCATCGGCTTTACCAGAAACTTCATCCATGAGATCATCAATTATCAGCCATCGATTTCGACCATCTCTGGGAAAACTCACTGTTATATCTATCATGCCTTCATGAAAAGTCACTCCTGGTACATCATCAAAGGCTTTTTGGTAGGCTCCATAACAGTAGTGAATTTCTGTTGGTGAGGGGTGCGCTATGGTCTGACTAGCTTCAATCATTCGAAAAATCGCTTGTGTCTTTCCCGATCCAGTTGGTCCTGCAATCATTGCTGTAAAAGGAGATCGCATCCTTGGGTCATAATCTTCAGGTTTCCCATTCATCATAAAAAGATGTTCATCAACCAACAGTAGTTTCATTTATGATTCCAACAGGAGAGTTTCTCGCTTTTTGTATTTTTTCCATAGCTTCTTCATACATACTAAACTCAGTAACACCTCCAAAAGTGGAAAATCCTATGACAAATACCAAAATCATCATAATTATCAACGCTTTACACTTCATACTCGGTAAAACATCTATCATATCACGTGTAGTACCATCAACAGTATCAACTTCATTCATTGGTGTCATCTCAACATCATCCTCTGTTGACTTCTTAACTTCCAATAACAATACAATCATATCACGTTCCATTTTTATACAATGTAAAAACTATCAAAAAAATCAAATGCCATACATTCAAAATCTATACGCCATATAAGTTCAATTGAAGTAAAAAAATAACCAAAACTCAAATGCCACTTAAATGCCACTCAAATGCCACTCAAATGCCTCTCAAATAAAATACAATATAAACTCGGCGAATTCATTCAACGCCATAACCCATTGCATAAACCCGAAGTGTAATCCACAAAAAAACACTTGCCAGGGAGATCTGCTCATATATTACTACTTTTGAGTCTTCATTGGTTTGGTATCATCTAAGTAGGTGGTAGATCTTGAAAGGAATTCTTGCTGTGTTGGAGAAGTATGCTGTCTTCAAAATCCATGTAGTTTGAGTCTTCATTGGTTTGGTATCTCTAAGTAGGTGGTAGATCTTGAAAGGAATTCTTTTTGTGTTGGATAAGTGTGCTGTCTTCAAAATCCATGTAGTTTGAGTCTTCATTGATTTGGTATCATCTAAGTAGGTGGTAGATCTTGAAAGGAATTCTTGCTGTGTTGGAGAAGTATGCTGTCTTCAAAATCCATGTAGTTTGAGTCTTCATTGGTTTGGTATCATCTAAGTAGGAGGTAGATCTTGAAAGGAATTCTTGCTGTGTTGGAGAAGTGTGCTGTCTTCAAAATCCATGTAGTTTGAGTCTTCATTGGTTTGGTATCATATAAGTAGGAGAAAAAGTCATGTTGTGTTACATCTATCATTGGTGTTGGTAGATCTTGACCAGATGTTTTATAGTCTTTGCTGCTACTGCGTTTTGTCTCAAGCAAGAGTCCAAAGTAGGCATTGTGTCTACAAAATACAAAAAAAATTGATTGTTACAATTGATTCATTTATTTTCATCGGTTTATCTACATAAAGTAGCGAAAAAAAAGTTTGTGTGAGTATAAAACTATCTAGTAGAGATAAATTTATATCTAGGTTCAACTAGCATTAAATAATTATTTTGTTAATAATAAATAATTAGAGTCGGTTACTTTACTAGTGCTCGGACAAACACACAATTTTGTTAATGTCAAAGTCTGTGATCTTACAAAGAAATAGCTTAGACGTTATTAGCATAAAATTTAAAAATAAATAATCAGAGTTTTCTACTAGTGTTAAATAATTATTGATATTGATTATTTTTTACCTTATCACCACTTAGAGCCAGATGATTTAATTAACTAAAGACAAATAATTATAGTAGCATTTCTTACCTTGATGGTCTCCTAGTAGCTGTAGTAGATGATGCTTCTCCGCTTGCTGTTGAAGAACTGGATGCTTTCTGTGTGAAAACAGTGGCTCTTAAATAGCTAAAGTTGCACTGATAAAACCCTATGAATCACCATTTTTTCCAATGCTCTCGCGGGAATATAAACTGTTTTTTCGCGTGTCCACAAACTAACAAACCACCCACCCTCCATCATTTGCAACATACCTATAAGCATAAATAAAAGACTTTCCGAACTATCATCTGACAAAGAGATCTTCGACAATGCCAAAGTTCTTTATCAAAACGCCTTACACAAAAGCGGGTACAACTACAACCTTTCTTATAAACCCGCCAATACCACCTTACAAACTAAACAAAAAAGGCGCAGAAACATCACCTGGTACAACCCACCTTTCGACCTCAATGTGTCCACCAACATCGGGCACGAGTTTCTTAAAGCAGTTGAAGAGTGTTTCCTCAGCATCCATCCTTTGGGTCATATTTTTAAGAAAAACACCGTCAAACTCAGTTATAGCTGCATGCCCAATATCAAAACAATTATACAAGGGTACAATAATAAGATCTCTAACAACACTAACAATACCACCACCAATAAATGCAATTGCAGAAATAGAGCTGAGTGTCCCTTCGAAGGCAACTGCCAGATTAAAAGTATCATTTACCAAGCTACAGTTACAGCTAACAACAAAGTCGAAACATATGTTGGCCTAGCTGAAGGAGAATTTAAAACTAGATATAGAAACCACAAAACATCTTTTAATACTGCCAACAAAAGAAATTCCACCGAGCTGAGCAAACATATTTGGTTACTTAAAGAGTCATCCACCCAATTTAACATCAAATGGAGAATTTTATCCCATGCCAGAGCGCATTCTAACACAGATAAGAAATGCCATCTTTATACGGCTGAAAAATTTTATATCATCTTTCAACCGGAGTTGTCTTCCCTCAACAGCAGGAGTGAAGTTGTCACCACCTGCCGACACTCTAATAAATTTACTCTCAGCCAGGCGTAGTTCTATGCCCTTAGCCACTCTTGACGCCTGTGCACCCTTACCACCTTATTAAACAACGATCATTGTGCACCTATATTCTCGGTCTGAACTAGCTGTTTCCTGTTCCATCTCCATTTTCTCAGTTGATAGCCGGCCTGATGATTGTGCCTAGAATTCTTTTCTTTTTCCACCTTTTTTCTAGCACATGAAACAATTTGTAGTCAGCCAATAGTTTTAACATCTTTCACTATTTTACCTTTTAGTATCTAGCTCCTCGATTTTTTCTTGTTGAGCACTGTTTTACTTGCTTCAGTCTTGACCGGTTTTTTCATCTCTTGGGCAGCTAATATTAATGATTAATTATTTATTATTTAATTATTTGATTGTTTCTATTTAGTCTAAGCCCCTGTGCACATCTTGTGCCCCAGTCAAACTTTTACTTGTTTACTTATATATATATATATATATATATATATATATATATATATATATATATATATATATATATATATATATATATATATATATATATATATATATATATATATACATATATATAAAGGAACGATATGGTGATAGGTTTAGTGCAACAAGAGCGCTCAGAAATAAGCTAGCTGTTTGGCCACGAATTAATCACAGAGATGGCACTGCCTTACAAAGTTTTGGAGACCTCCTTTCTAATTGTGATGTTTGTATGGAAACAATGGGAGACTTTTCAATCTTGAATGATGTGGAGGAGAATGAAAAGCTTGTAGAAAAGCTACCTGAATGGATGAAGACTAAGTGGGCTCGAATAGTGAGGAAGGTAAAGAAGGAAGAGTATCGATACCTTAGTTATGGTGAGTTCACTTCATTTGTTGTCGAGGAAGCTGAAGTACTAAATGAACCAATCTTACAAAGAAATAATCTTGTATCAGCTGCGCCAAGAAGAAACCAAGGTTCTACACAGGCAGCACCTCTTACACAAAGAAGTCAAACAAGCTCTCAAAGAACATCTTCGGCAAGAACTTTGAATACAGTTATAAAAGAAGTAAAAATCTGTACATGCTGCAAGAAAAGTCATGAAACAAATGAGTGTTTCTTCCTGGAGAGAAGGCCATATGACGAAAGAATTAAGTTTGTCAGAGAGCAGAAACTGTACTTCGGCTGTTTATTTTATCCATTGTATTTTCCTGGCTATACAAATAATTTATAGCAATACACAATACAAACCTTCAATATCTTTTCTGATGTAACAAAGTTACACAATATTTTAACACTTTATTGTCATACAATACTTGGTAATAAAACTGTACCGATGACTATACAATGTTAATCCAACAATCAAACAAGAATAAAAACCCCGGTATAAAAACAAAACATTCATACCATGTTTCTAAAATACTCAACACCATGGTCTAATACACCATACAAAATCCAAATATAAGCGAAGCCCTGCACAATAAATACTTAGTTTCAACAGTAAATTTTTCAATTAAAACACCTGGTGCACGCAAACAGTTATCTATCAGGTTCTCATGGTAGCTGGTGCCAACAAAAGGGCACTTGCAACTAAGAGAACCTTCTTTTCCTTAGATACCATGACCAAGATCTGCTCCCACATTACTATCAGCGCTCATGTGCAAGTCTAGTGTCAAGGCTTTGCTAATTGTTTTCTTTTTTCAGTGAAATTGTACAAAAGATTTAAAAAAAAGTTCAAGCAGAAATTCTTTTAACTTTTTTGGTGAGACAAATCAGGAGTTGAGAAAATGAAGAGTCTACTCTACCACTATGTCACTTTTTTACAGGAGCATTTAATTCTATTACTGTTTTCTGCTTCAAAACAGGTTGGAAAAGGTGTACGCAGAGAAAGATATGCAATTCTATGCAAAAATTACCTGTAACACCTTCCTTCTTAATCAGCAACTTATTGTAAATGATTTTGTTGCGGTCTCGAAACAAACTTCCCTGACAACTGTTAGAAAGGCACCTGTACTGTAAGATAGTATCAGTACGGTAATACAGATTGCAAATAGGCTGGTAGCGTAAGCTCTCTGTGGAAGGCAGTCAATACAAACAGTAGGAGCTACCATTATGGTAGTATAGGCTCTCTGTTGTAGAAGGTTTGTAGAGCAGACAGATACGGATAGTGAGGCATGCAAACAATAGTGATACAGGCAACCAGCCTCACTAAATACACGTCTTTCAGATTAATAATAATTTACTAGTAAAACACAAAAGCTTGCCGGATAAATAGTCCTTACAAGGGTACAGTAACTTGACTTCTCAGATCCAACAATAAGCCGGTACAAGCAATCGCTGACACTTATTGACTAGATATTGTCTCAGCCTGAGCTAATACTAGTTCTGACTAACTGTAAGCAAATGTAAAACAACTCAGAGCGTTGGGCAAACTTCCTCGCTATTTAAAGGAAAGGATAGCAGTTGAAAATATGTAATAGCATATGATTGGCTGAACTGCTAGCTAGCACAAAAGAGATATGAATCATAATGGGGTGGAATAAGCATAAGAAATCACATACATAGCTGGCTAAATAAGAACCTGGCTAGCGGCCAATATTCAAGTGTTAATTATAAAGAGTTATAAGATGTCATCGAACTATCGTACGTAGTTTGCAATCCTCTGTGCTTGATCCTGATTCCGGCTGCTTCATCTGTGTAAGTGTTTGTGCCAGCAACAGAACAGGTTTGTGCTTGTTCAGCTAGCGTTCTCAGCCCACTGCTTACTCATGTATACACTACTAGCAATCAAGCCAGTAGGCACACTATCTTACTGCATGGCCGCTCTAGGCAATTTCTATTACACTATTATGTTTTTCTTAAGTTGTTCTCCATTTTGCCAACAATCGCTCTCCCACTTTTACATGACAATACTAGATTTCTTTATTACAAATAAGGCACAACTCCAACCGTGCCAAGACAGGTAACTCTTTACAAGAAGTTGTAAGAACACCAATAGCAAGATAGGAGCAGATCTCCTAAAGACTTACCTCTACCCACTTCTTAAATCTTCTCCCTCATTATCTTACCTCTGGCACCTCTACTACAGACCACCGAGACACCGCAAGTATAGAAAGAAAGTGTAATGCTTGTAGCACTTCTAAATATATAACATAAGCAAATTGGGTTTCAATAAAGCCAGCTCAGTTTCAATCTAGCAACCCTACACCAACTTTTGAGCGACTCACTAGCCACCAGACAAGAACTGAAAATTTGACCTAATCAAAACTTTTTAGCAGCAAAACAGTGTGTCCATCAAAGAAAAGGAGCCATCAACATGAATCAATGCTACTAAAAGCGTTGCATCAGCATCACTAATACACAGGAGGGAGTATTTATATCTTAATCAGTTTCAAGAGCTAGAGTTAGTCAGAATGTGTAAAATAGATCTAACTAGGAAGCCATACTTTATTTTTTACTAGCAGTATGTTACGTTTAGTTTTTTTTTCCATTTTTAATGATTTTATTTATGAGTATATATTGGTTGTTATCTGTTAATGGCTCCCATGGTATGTTGTATAATCAGTTGAACCATAGTGCAGACCAACAAAAACATTTTTTCTGATTACACTTTGACAGTTCTCGTTCCATTCCGTTCAGTTTACAAATATTTTTTATTATATTTGATTTACTCCTGCGCTACTATTTGTCATCTACTTGAAAAGAAAAAGTGCATGAAGCTGGACCGGTACTTAAGGTTAGAGCTGAGCTTGATCACAAAAGAATGATTGAATTGTAACTTGGTGTGTTAATATTTACTAACAATACATTAGACTTTTTTGTAGGATTTTTTTACGTTATTATAGTGATTAGTGAGCGTCAAATATTTCTTTTCATGGTGTTTCTGACATTTATCATTTTTCTGCCCGGTTAGTATGAAAGTCTGAGCCCTAATGTGGCTCAGCAGAATTTGTTTATTGCCTTGTATTATGTTGGTTGATCTGTAAGAAGGTTGATATTCGATACAAAAAAGTTTAATTAAAACATGTGTTGTTCATTGCAGCCACATAAATTTTGTTCTAAGTTAGACTTTGCAACTTTTGGGGTAATTGATTAGAAATACCGCAGAGCATCGTAGAACTTTGAGAGAGCTAAGAGGGCTTTAGGCTAACCCTGGAAACCAGCAAGTAGTCTGTGAACTTGTTGGTTACAACGAGGAAGGAAACCGAGGCTGATAAAAATTGGCTGGGCAACATTGCTCGCTACACTGTTGGAGGGGTAAATTGTAGGAATGACAATTAGTTGTGTTCATAAAGACTGCAAAAACTGTTTAAAACATTCATTTTGTGTAATTTTATCAGAATGGAAAAAATATAATAACAGATCAAATTTATTTCTTTTCTTAATTCAGGTTCATTTTAATGCTCTACTTTGGTTTTCAGTTCCCACTGGTTGACAAAATACGTAGACTTTTCATGAAATTGTTTAAATTTACAGTGTTTTTTGATCGTTTCATGGTAACATAAAATAATTTTGTTATTTCTAGGTTATAATGCTCTTTGTCATTTCAGTGTACAAGATCAGACTGACAGAATTTGGTTTCAAATATGGTACCAATTACTCACTGAAAATTGGAGCAAAGACTTTGAATTTTGAGCTAGAGCCTAAACCTATCAAAAAAAACTCATATGGTAAAGAGGAGCATTTTCCATCAGGCCCAAGTACATGCTTCAAAATATAATTCGATGCTGGCTAAATTGATGTTCTTATTGAGATCAAAAGAACAGCATTGAAACTGCAATACTTCAGCTTTTAAACCCCACATCAGCAAATATATTGTTTCACTATCCATCATTGCAGGAAAGTTTTTGGAGGACTACAGTCTTACGATAACTGGATCCCTGCAACTAACATTTAACTTCACTTGTCATGAGGGTGTATCTGTTGGGGAGCTTCCAAGGCGATTGTACCTTGTGCTAACCTTTTCAAAAAATGGTGAACAAATTGGAGAATTACGTCCAGGAAGTGTACTGCTTAAATCCGGGTATGTGCTATTATGAAAAAAGAGAAAACTCATGGTTTACAGGTACATTCAACTAGCTACATATTTCTCCTGATGGTGGTTTGCAGATAAAACAAAAATTGTGTTATATAGTTTTGTCTACAAATTGTGAGATAGTTAACAAACTAATAAGTTTGTTTAGAAACAAATCATTTGTTCTACTAATTAACTTCTGTTGAGAATATCATGGAATAGAGTAGATTTTAGGATTAAATTAACAAGGCAAGCAGCTGCAAGAAAGTTTGGAAAATTATGGTATGTAGAGAAGAGAAATGGTATGGAGTGTGAGCTTGCTTGAGGGGAATGATGCTAAGCTATCGAACTACTAAATTTAATTGAGAAAAGTTTAGTCAGGACTGCAAAATTAAAGCTGTTGTAGTAGTTTTGTTTTATCTACTCAGACACAACTGGGTCTCTCCAAACAACTTCTTTAATATAATTTGGAGTCACTCCGAACTGACTTCACGGGGTCGTAGACCCAGACACACAATGACAGAGGTTCACTTCAATAATATTTATTTCATAATCTATTTAGCAAGGTACAAGTGTATTTAGCAAACTCCTCAAGCCTTCTACCTCCAACTCAAAAACAAAGCTCCTTTTATAGAAGAACAGAGAAAAGTTCACTCCCTTATTAGGGTGAACCAACCAAATAACATAATAGTAAAAATACAGCAATCACAATACATAATACAATTTCATAAACAAGTTTAGCCAATCATAATAATGAGCACATGGTAATTTGTGCGGGGCACTTTTTGCCGCTCTTTGCTTTAGCTTGGGCATTTTCCATGCCTTATTAGGGCATGCAGGTACTTTTCGACTGCTTATTAGGACATCCAGCACTTAGCTTGCTCTCCTGGTTGTTGTATTCTTCCTATTCACTTTCTGATTAGGGCATTGGGTTCCATAGGTCCCAGGCTAACTCTTCCATCTTCTTTTAAACCAGGCCTGAGGTAACTTACCCGGTGTAGACCCGGAGTAACCGGAAGTAGGTTGTATATGATGTATAGGGCCTATACAGGGTCTATACAGGGTCGGCGTCTTTGGTATCCACTTTCGTGGGATAATTTGCATCTAGGAAGAAGGGAAGTGGTCGGGGGTTATATCCAGCTGGCTAGTGGACAACAAGGGTTGGAAGGAGGGGAGGGGGGTGTGGAGATGAGGGGGGGAAGAAAGGGGGTGGCTATCTTATGCAAATTTCTCACACTGTCATAGCTTCTGGGTTGAAAATAATGTCTGTTTAATAACATATGATCTACCATTAGTAATGTTCGCCTGCAACAGACAAGCTTCTGTCGCTAATTTAATTCAATTTGGAAGTTCTGCAGCTTTAACACCCTATTTGGCTCCATTGGTAGTCAACCAGGTTGAATTTATCAATTTACAATCTCATTAAAACATCGAAATTGAATAGGTGTATATTCCTATACAATTTTGTATAGTTGGTGCTGGAAATGTATTTTGAAGACTCAGACATTGTTTTTCAGTTGTTGGCCTATAAATTAACTTGATATTTTTCAGCTAAGCAATTTTTATTAAAAGAATTTTACCAGCAATTTGAGAAAAACAATGGTATTTAATTAAGATTACGTAATTAGAAGCTGAGAGAATGAAGACCTTCACACACATCAAAAGTGAAAGAGATCAGAGAAGAAGAGCTGGAACGAAAAGTGACAATTTATTAGTTCATTAGGGTATAAGTGTAGAAGTAAAAAGCTACCCAGACATGTTTCAATAAGATAAAAAGGTTACCAATAAACACGAAAACGAAAAAGCGGGGGTTTCTCTGTCAGCCAGCAGTGAGAAAATTTGCTCATTTGAGCGGTTTAAAATAATAACAACCACAAAGGAAGGTGTCTTTTTCTGCATCTATTGATATCTGAAGAGAACCATAACGGTTTCCACTCTATCACTCACATCATTGGGTGGTCTGCTAGCAACTCTAAGCAAACTTGGAGGTCACTGCAGGTTTTGACGATTGTCAACCATGTAATGACAACCAGATGAGTAGCCAGCGATGAGGATATCTCGGATAGTAACTTAAACATGCCAGCACTGATCACTTTTTTGTTGATTTTCTGAATATTGAAGTCCTAATCAGCAGATTGTTGCATTAAATAACCCTCTAGGCCTACTCAGTCCTGATTAACACACGGTGGTGTCGGAAAAAAGCGGTGTTATCATATTCAAAGGACTAACACAAACTACGAACAGTACGATTTTCTACGATGTCATTCTACTCTCGGCTCTCCAAGCTTTCATTCAAGCCTCCGAACTGTTTGATACTTTGCTACAACACAACTTCCTCTCCTACTTTGATGAGAATGAAAAAGATAATTGTCCAGAACAGCACATCGGAACCTTAATCGATGACACAAAGAACATGTCTCGCCTTCTATGATGGTAAGTTTCATATCTATTTAAAGTAGGTTCCGAAGTATTTTTGTAAAAATAATTCATATAACTATGTATGATAGAGTCATTAGTTACTATGTCTTTTAGATATAACTAAAGAGCGCTCCCTCAGGAAGAAAATGAAAGGATCTTATTTGCGTCTTGCAAGAGATGAACTCCTCAACATTAACTTTGAACATTACAAAAAAACAGTTTTTGTAGATTCTGTAGTATTTAGCACAAATACTGAGATAAGTTGTATTTTATTTGTTTTATTTGTTATAACAAATAAAATTCAATTATAATAATTTATTTTAACAGTTTACCTAGCAAATTAGTTCCTTGTATATGCACCATTTATTCCTTCTACTGTATTGTCTTGTATGAACTCGAAGTTAGGATAAGTCTGTATGATAACTCTTTGTATTCAGTGATCTCTCATCTCACTATCCCCTATATCTCGTAAACTTCTAACAATTTCATCCATACTCCAACGTCTACTTCTCAGTAAACAAAAGTATACACAATAATCGCCACATACAGTTGACAAAAAATGTTGTAGTTGTGTTTCATTACTTCGTATTGTTTCATATCCTCTGTGAATATTTAGTATTTCATTTACATCTGGGTAGAAGGAAACAGAACGTCCAAATGAGTCGAAAAAATCCACCTCTGAATCATTAGCGTACACAGCCAACCAATGCTCTCCATGTTGGTGAGAATAATGCGTGTTGAATACGAGACATCCTGTTGGAAAATTGCAAAGTTGCTTCCAAAACTGATCTCTAGCTCCAACGTGAATCCCTGCACTTTGACATAAATCGTCTGAAGATAAGATCGAATGAATCTGTATGGTATTAGTAGTAATATATGAGCAGATCTCATACCAAGTGTTTTTTGTGGGTTGGAATCCGGAGTGAATGCAATGGGTTACGGCGTTGACTGAATTCGCCTAGTTAACATTGTATGTAATTTGAGTGGCATTTAAGTGGCATTTGAGTTTTGATTATTTTTTTACTTAATTGGGACTTAAATGGCATCTAGATTTTGAATGTATGGCATTTAAGTTTTGATAATTTTTCTACATAACTCGAACTCATATGACATCTTGAGAGAGAGAGGGAGAGGGAGAGGGAGAGGGGGAGGGAGAGGGAGAGGGAGAGGGAGAGGGAGAGGGAGAGGGAGAGGGAGAGGGAGAGGGAGAGGGAGAGGGAGAGGGAGAGGGAGAGGGAGAGGGAGAGGGAGAGGGAGAGGGAGAGGGAGAGGGAGAGGGAGAGGGAGAGGGAGAGGGAGAGGGAGAGAGAGAGGAGATATATCTACGTTGAATAAAAACATTGATTAAAAATGAATCAATATATAATTATATACATTTATTACATAATAAGTAGGGAAAATATTTTTGTATAATATAACTAGAGTTAGTAAATACTAAGTAATACAAAGCACTACAACTTGTAATGACAATCAATGCATAGTCTTTTTCTTTACAATGACGTCATTGATGTACTGATGTTATATCTTAGGAAGGCAGACTTCTGATCTATGTACTTTGGATTCCGTAATGAACTAAAATAAAAAGTTATGTATTAGAATAGGATGATTAAACAAAAATGTAAAATAATTACATGAATTTGAATTATAGCTCTAGTTACATTGGATAGTAAACGTTATATAGAAAAGGGAAGTAACTCAAGTTATATTGTTCAGCTTGTTCTTTCTTGAGCATAATTTTCATCAAGTGCTTTTGATTCTCTCTCTTGTATCTAAAGCAAAACAAAAAATACTTGCTTTATAAACAATTTTTATCTAATTGGAAGTATTACTTACATCAGTTAGTTTACATTAAATAGAAAAACACTCACTGAGTCGTATTGTCTGACTTGCTGTTCTTGAGTATAGTTTTCACCAGGGGATGTTGGTTCTCTCAAAGACGTAGAAGATACAATTCCCGCTCCCATTGAAAGCACTAAGACCTTGTTCTCAACAACCTCATCTGTAGTAAAGCACTTCATTTGGTTGGAATCATCAAGTTTGTTGGATAGGTTTTGAGCTGTTTCTATCGCTTGTAATGCTGTGAATGTGATTATATCATGTCGATGATAACCGAATCTACTAACTTCCCGATTTCTTACAAGCATGACTCCTGTTCCAATCCGTTTGACCACGCTAGCATGTTTTTCAGGTATATATAGAACTCCCATCATCAAACCATCGTATTGCAAACATCTGTAGTTTACCAGTAGCACATTCATCACCACTTCTCCATTAGGTAATGTTAACTGAGTTGATATTTGAGGAGATTCAAAACTGATTACACTTCCAACAGCAAATTGAGAGAGTGTTGCGATACGAACCATATTGATCAACTGGCTGTGGGTTTTTTTTTTATTAATCTAGTCAGCTGTTTAGCTTGCTCAAGGGAAATATCGGATTGGAAGTTGATTGGGTGAAAGATTGGATGCTTGTCTGAATCGAATCCCATAAAAACCACCAGTTTTGGAACATCTGGTTGTGTTGGAGCTAATTTGTTGTAATCCTCATTTCTCACCATGGACCTCACTTGTCTGTTGCCAAATGTTTCGACACTGTAACGGATAATACATAAGTTTTTATAGACATCCTCAGGTGGTCTTTCGAGGGAGATTATCTCGAGAAGCGATGGTGTTGGATTTAAGTGAAGCTGTTGAAACCTTCCAATCATTACTCTTTCATTGGTATCGCAAGAATTGAGCAAACCAGCTGCATTTTTCGACAAGTAGGAAATATGAGAATTAGATGGTGCTTTCAAAGTCCAAGCATAGTTAACCGTTTTATTTCCATCCGAATCCCATGGCTTTGGTCGAACTGTTTTCAGTTTCCTCCTTATTATAGGTGAGTCAGGAGGGATATTTTCTTTATCGTCAGAGTATGGTTCGAATGTTGAGAGAAATGAGGTATTGTGGTCTTCATTCATATTCAGAGCACTCAGTGAGAAATTGAACTGAAAAGAAAGTAAAAAACTAGGTAACAGATGGTTGGAATTTAAAAAATACTTGAAAAGAATAAACTAACTAGATATTTATAAAAAAAACACATAATCAAAACCAAAATAGTTTTTCTGATGCGATATGGTGAAACTATTTGATCTTTTATTAATAAGAACAAATGATCAAAACATAAAATTAGCTTTCTGAAGCATTATAGCAAAACTAGTTGAACTTTTCTGTCAATACATGTTAAAGAATTATTTAGTGATTCTCACCTTATTGACTGAAAGTCTTTCTATCGTTTCAAGTAAATGTAGTAGTTGGTGTGTAGATGTTGCTTCTTCGCTAGCTATTGTAGAACTGGATGCTTTCTGTGAAAACACAGGTTCTTAAATAGCTAAAGTTGCACTGATTAACCCTATGAAAACCATCTTGTGACAACCTTCTTTATAATATATCTATGATTCAGCATTTTTTCACGCGAAAGAAAAACAAAGCTTTCACGTGAATATTCCCGCGAAAGCATTGGTTTTTATTCCCATGAAAATAAATTTTTTATTCCCGCAAAAACAACTGTTTTTATTCGCGTGAAGATAATTGTTTTATTCCTGCGAAAGCATTGGTTTTTATTCGCGTGAAAATAAATTATTTATTCCTGCAAAAACAACGGTTTTTATTTGCGTGAAAATAAATTATCTGTTCCCGAGAAAACATTAGTTTTTACTCGCGTGAAAATAACTTATTTATATCCGCAAAAGCATTGGTTTGTATTCGCGTGAAAATAAAATTTCTATTCCCCCGAAAGCAACGGTTTTTATTCGCGTGAAAATAAATTATTTATTCCCGCGAAAACATTGGTTTTTATTCGCATGAAAATAAATGTTTTATTCCCGCGAAAGCATTGGTTTGTATTTGCGTGAAATTAAAATTTTTGTTCCCGCGAAAGCAACGGTTTTTATTCGCGTGAAAATAGATTATTTATTCCCGCGAAAACATTGGTTTTTATTCGTGTGAAAATAAATTATTTATTCCCGCGAAAGCAACGGTTTTTATTCGCGTAAAAAGAAATTATTTATTCCCGCGAAAACATTGGATTTTATTCGCGTGAAAATAAATTATTTATTCCCGCCAAAGCATTGGTTTGTATTCTCGTGAAAATAAAATTTTTATTCCCGCGAAAACAACAGTTTCCATTCGTGTGAAAATAATTCTGTTATTCCCGCAAAAGCATTGGTTTTCCTTCGCGTGAAAACATGCTGATTCATAGATATATTAAAAAGAAGGTTGGTACATGATGGTATTCATAGGGTTTAATCAGTGCAACTTTAGCTATATAAGAAGCAATGTTTTCATACAGAAAGCATTCACTTCAACATTAGTAACTGAAGGAACAAGATCTACTACATCATCATCTACTACAGTACTCCTTCTTCATCATCTGAATTGCATAGGAAACAGCTGAAGTTCAAACAACTATGTGTATAATTCATCTAATTCAAAGAAAAACAAGCCTTCATTTGTGATGTAAGTATTTACATTTTGTTTCAATTGTAATCAGTTTAAACGTGAAAAAATTTTCTGAAAAACATGATTATTTACTATTTAAGTCATCAAAAATGTCGTATGTAAATTTTAATTATATTTTATTATTATTATTTCAGGGTTTCAAAATGAAAAAAGTACTCCTTCTTCATCCGAATTTTATAGGAAGCAGCTTAAGTTCAGACAACTATGAATATCATTCATCTAATTCAAAGAAAGACAAGTCTTCATTTGTGATGTAAGTATTCACATTCTATTACAATAGTAATCAATTCAAGTGCAAATGTATATTGAAAAAAATTGAAACCCTAGTCTTTTTTTATTTTCTGCTACAGAGCATTATCATTTTTATTTTAGAATAACAACGAACTAGGTCAGAGGGAAAAAACTTTCCAACACAAACTTCAACTTGAGTAATAACTGAAGCTACTACTTATATTGTATATAAATAATGTGCCGAGTAACAAACAACAGATATGTAGCAAACACTATTTATAATGAAGAAAAAGAAATTAAAAAAAAATGGAATTGTTTTGAAAATACTAAAGACTCCATCGGATGGATAGATGATAGCTTACTTGTTACTTCCTCGTTGTTTTTACAACGTACTTTTCCTGATACCACTGCAATAACTTATGTCGTTGCAACTTATCCGGATAATAACTGTAGTCTTTTGTCATTAAAATTACAAAAAAGCTATTGCGGAACTTTCCCCAAAGGACTTTTTGAAGTTCATTTACAATGAACTCTCTTTTTATGAAAGAGAGACTTTAATGCTCGATGAAAGTTATCGAAGAAAATCATTTCTTACAAACTGGAGACGAGTGGGTAGACATAGTGGTAAAAACATGGCTGGAGCTGGTTTCTATAACCTTGAAAAAGACAACGCTGTTCGATGTGCTTTTTGCCAAGGGGTATTAATGAACTGGAAGGATGAAGACGAACATCTGCTGAAAGAACATGCTAAAGTTTTCCCGTTTTGTCGATTTGTTAGAGGTTTTAACACTCACAACCGTGTGTATAGACCTAGGAAACACTTGCAGATGAAATGAAAAGCATCTCAATTGTCAAAATTTATACGATGGAAGAACAAAAAACTAGAAGAGGAGACTTAACTGCAGAAGTATTACCTCTAGGTATCTCGATTGATCGTGCTGGTACACCTAGTTTTGCTACTGAAACATCAAGAGAAGACAGTTTCAAACAATGGAAGGGTAAAGTTTTCATGTAACTCCTTTCCAACGCAGGTTTTTAGTATACTATGTTTGGAGATAGTGTAAAATGCTTCTTTTGCTCGGGTGAACTTAAAGAATGGAGAGAGAGTGATCTACCGTGGGAGGAACACTGTCGATGGTTTCCAGACTGTTCTTTTTTACTCGGGAGTAAAGGCGAAGAGTATGTTGAGGATGTTTACGCTCGAACGGAAAAAGGCAAAAGGTCTGAGCATCGGTAGTAAAATAAGCAGATCTCCCTACCAAGTGCTTTTTTGTGGATTTGACACCGGAGTTAATGCAATGGGTTACGGCATTGAAGAGATTCGCCGAGTTAATATTGTATGTCATTTGAGGGGCATTTGAGTGGAATTTAAGTGGCATTTGAGTTTTGATCATTTTTTTACTTAATTTGAACTTCTATGACATCTAGATTTTGAATGTGTGGCATTTAAGTTTTGATAATTTGTTTACATAATTCTAACTACTATGGCATCTATATTTTGATTGTATGGTTTTTAAGTTTTGATAATTTTTTTAACATAATTCGAACTCATATGGTATCTTGAGAGAGAGAGAGGAGAGAGGAAAAGAGGAGAGAGGAAAAGAGGAGAGAAGAAAAGAGGAGAGAGGAAAAGAGGAGAGAGGAAAATAAATTATTTATTCCCGCAAAAACATTGGTTTTTATTCGCGTGAAAAGAAATTATTTATTCCCGCGAAAGCATTGGTTTTTATTCGCGTTAAAATAAACTTTTTATTCCCGCAAAAACATCACTTTTTATTCGTGTGAAAATGAACTTTTTATTCCCGCGAAAACATCAGTTTTCATTCGCGTGAAAAAAAATTAGTTCTTCCTGCGAAAGAGTTGGTTTTTATTCGCGTGAAAATAAACTTTTTATTCCCGCGAAAACATTGGTTTCTATCCGCGTGAAAATAAATGTTTTATTCCCGCGAAAACATCGGTTTCTATTCGCGTGAAAATAATTGTTTTATTCCCGCAAAAGCATCAATTTTTATTCGCGTGAAAATAAGATATTTATTCCCGCAAATGCATTGTTTTTTATTCGCGTGAAAATAATTTTTTTATTCCCGCGAAAACAATGTTTTTCATTCGCAGGAAAATAGTTGTTTTATTCCCACAAAAACATTGTTTTTTATTCGCGTGAAAATAAATTATTTTATCCCGCGAAGGCATTGGTTTGTATTTGCGGGAACAATGGCTGATTCATAAAAGTTGACACGTGATGGTATTCATAGGGTTTAATCAGTGCAACTTTAGCTCTTTAAGAGCCACTGTTTTCACACAGAAAGCATCCAGTTCTACAACGGCTAGCGGAGAAGCAACACCTACTAAACCTTCTATTGCAACTACTAGGAGCTCACCCTCTTCATAAAGGTAAGAGTAAAATATTTTTTTTCTGTTAGCTAACACAACTAGCTGAAGGTTTATGGTCTTTATGATCTTTAAAGTTAGTTACAAAAAATTAAACAAAATCTTTGTTTTTTCAGTATGAATACTCAAGATGAAGGAAGTCAACCGATGAAGGAAGAAGCAGGATCCCAGCAAACCCTTTCCCCATCACTTTCTCCTATCTTTGATATGCCAGAAAGTCAATTGGTGGTTGATGAACCAGAATCCCGACAAGATTTTACTTCATGCACATCTCCTACTAACCAGCTGTCTTCAAAAAGAACATCTGTGAGGAAACGACCTTTCATTGATTTGACAAAAGATGATATTGAAACTGGCTCGAAGTGCAAAAAACTAGTTTTGACGGATGTTGGAGACGAAACGCTTTTTCGTCACACCAGAATACCCTTTCAAGATGCTGGAAGTAATGAACTGACCACTCTCACCTACAAGAGCGCTGGGTTAATAAACTCTCTCTCTACAGATAGTCTAGAAAAACTTGAAGAATCCATGGAAATCTGCGAACTACCAGTACCAACAGTTATGGAGGTGTTGTCTGTTGAATTTCGTGATGAATCAAAGTGTGCCATAATTTACAACTATCGAAAAGATAAAAAGAGAACTCGAGTGAAGAGCGAATTTTCAACCGAAATAGGACTGCTTGTTAATAAAGCTAAGCAAACACGTCCAATTGTTTTAATTTATATAGGAGAAGGAAAGACAGGAGATGCGATTTTTCGTTCCGCTGATTGTCAAGGATGTAATCGAAAGATCAACGATCCATTCAACTCATTATACGACAAGAGTATGAGACAAATACAGGCTTATTTTAGTGTTGCTCACCTACACGATTTTCCGGCAGGAAGTGTTATAGCTTATGAGAATCCTGGAACGCTAAGAAAATGTGATACTCGTTGGAATAAGATTGCTGATACTCTAGTGGCTAATTACAGATGTATGGTGAATGGAGAGCTACTGATTGGAGATATTAACATCCCTGCTCAAATAGCTTCATCTGTGGTGTCGGAAAAAGCGGTGTAATCGTATTCAAAGGACTAAGGCAAACTACGAACAACATGATTTCCTACGATGTCATTCTACTCTCAGCTCTCCAAGCTTTCATTCAAGCCTGTTTGATACCTTGCTGCAACACACCTTTCTCTCCTACTCTGGTTAAAATGAAAAAGAGAATTGTCCAGAACAGCACATCGAAACCTTAATCGATAACACAAAGGACATGTCTCGCCTTCTATGATGGTAAGTTTCATATCTATTTAAAGTAGGTTCCAAAGTATTTTTGTAAAATTAATTCATATAACTAAGTATGATAGAGTCATCAGTTACTATGTCTTTTAGATATAACTAAAGAGCGCTCCTGAGGAAGAAAATGAAGAGATCTTATTTACATCTTGCTAGAGAACAATTTCTCAACATTAGCTTGGAACATTACAAAATAATAGTTTTTATAGATTCTGTAGTGTTTAGCACAAATACTGAGCTAAGTTGAATTTTATTCATTTTATTTGTTATAACAAATAAAATTCAATTATAACCATTTACTTTAACAATTTACTTAGTAAATTAGTTCCTTGTATATGCACTCCATCTATTCCTTCTACTGTATTATCTCGTATGAACTCAAAGTTAGGATAAGACTGTATGATAAATCTCCGTATTGAGTGATCTATCATCTCACTATCTCCTATATCTCTTAAACTTCTAGCAATTTCGTCCATACCCCACCCTCTACTTCTCAGTAAACAAAAGTATACACAATAATTGCCACATACAGTTGACAAAAAAATTTGTAGTTGTGTTACAATACTTTGTATTGATTCATATCCTCCGTGAATACTTAGTATTTCATTTACATCTGGGTAAAAGGAAACAGAACGTACAAATGAGTCGAAAATATCCACCTCTGAATCATTAGTGTACACAGCCAACCAATGCTCTCCAGACTGGTGAGAATAATGGGTGTTGAATACGAAACATCCCATTGGAAAAATGCAAATTTGCTTCCAAAACTGATCTCTAGCTCCAGTGTGAATCCCTACGCTTTGACATAAAACGTCTGAAGATAAGATCGAATGAATTTGTATGGTATTCATCTCTAACTTTCTGTTTAAAGCAATGCGTCTCCCGCGATAGTTAATTGAAGAATGCTGTCCATCTCCAACACACCGTCTTTTACAAAGTATGCTACCAAGGATAATCCATCAGATGTGTTAGCGCTAAAATGAACTTCCTCACTTGTTGTGACATTTTTCATAGAGTGAAATCCTTCTTTAAGAAAATCGCCAGTCAAATCAAATCCATAAAGTGTAGTACCATCAAGGTATTGTTCTTTCGTAATACCAAGACTATCGCCATCAAGCAAAGTTCCGGTAGCGTGTAGAAATCGATGATATTTTCTTCCAAAAACCCATCTAGTATAATTTCAATCAACCAATCACCAACTCTCAATACAATGCTATCAACATTGGCGTGTTGCATTCTATATGGATTCAAGGCGAAACGCCCGTTCATTGCGTTGTGATCAATTAAACCTAAATAAAATTTGTTTAGGTTTTTGTTTGTTTTCTTCCAAAGTGACATCGACCTGCTCAACACCAGCACGAATTCCATATAGTTTTATCCATTTTCGATCAACTGGATAAATGTAGTTGTTACCTTCCAACACCAAACTGAGTTGGAAGTTTTGTATTGTAGGCTTCACCTTCACTTTACGAAGATGAAGTTCAAATTTATCAATTCTAATCTTCGCTCCTCCTGCAGGCGCCTCATCCGCAGCAAACAAAGCTAGTTTGCTGGAGGCGGCTCAAACTCCAGCTGAATACAGGGCCCAGGAATTATTAGTTTTTTTGCTGAAATAACGCGAGATGAGGTTTTCCAGTTAATTCTATTACCTTTCCACCTATGATTAGAGCTCTCATCTTTTTCTTAACTGCAGTTTTGTGATTAGTAGCGTCTTTGCTAGTTGAATCATCATACAACCATCCTTCCATCTTACCTTGATATTTCTTTCTGTCTGCACTGTTTTTGAGTAGTTGTGAAAAGTAGGAGCGTAAACCGTAATTGTTGGCGTATTCAATAGCAGTTCCTTCTATCGACATTTTCAACTCGCTGAATAATGTATGCATTGAATCCCCCATCCACACAGCTGCATCATCATCATTACCTACAATATCGGTTCCATCATCTTGAAAAACCGTGGCTTCAACTTGCAGAAACGAGTTGTAGAGATCTCTGTAATGTTCAGTGCTCCCTGACAAGGTTAACTCAATACTACCATAAGGATCTAACCTATCAGGTCTGATGACAACGTATTCCGATCTTTCTACCGATATGTTTGTTGGTTCCGTTGCAAACACATCCAACGATGGATTTATGTTGTAGGAAGAACCTTCCAACTTATTACCTGTTGTCCCATTTAGACTAGCCATCTTTTGCGAGTGATGATTGCTTGAAGCGTTATCGCTTAATGAATATAGATATCAAGCTCTGCTGTCTTTATACCGGATTCTGCTGCTATTAAAATAAACCGCGTTTACCAACACCTCTCCTTTTCTTTCCACCTCTTGTTTTTCTCCTTTTCACACTATCTAGACGGACTGCATTGAGCACATCTCCCCCCAGATCATTCAACTCTGCCTAGCCCCTCTTCTTTGCTGATGCTGCAAAGCTTTTTCCATCGATGACATCACGTGCTACATTACCACCTACAGACAGTGCTCTCTTCCCCAAACTAATTGCTCCTCTTTTTAGCATTGGTGCTGCGGATTTAAGTATACTTGAAAAAATACTACCAAGTCCATTTCCTCTCATATTAGGCATCACCCACCGTCCACTATACACTCCAATTCCATTTCCAGCTTGCATCTTGTAGTACTCATCAAAAAATTCTTTCGAGTCCTCAGGGGTGTATCGTACCAAACTCATTATAATTGTTTCTCTCTAAAGTGAACCGTCAGCCCAACCTTTCCACCATGAAATGGTATTCGTTGGCCGTCATCACTAGTTGTAAGTACTTGAATCAGATCACTATTTAGTGAAGAGGCGTTGACATAGTCAGGATTTTTAAATTCTTGATACACAACATTATTCTTCTTTCCTTGAACCGGAACTACTCTCAGTAAAGGTACATTCGTATCTCCTACCATTCTATTATCAACAATGTTGGAATAAACATAAAGAGATGCTAGACCGGAATTTATATCAGGAGGTGAGATACTATTGTATCTACCATGAAGATACATAGTTTTTGGTTCAAATCCAAAAATATATGCTAGATCTCTAGAAAATCTTATGGTAGTATCAGGATCACTGTTAGTTAGTAAAGTGGTGTTGGTGATCTTGTTGTAGGAGATGGTGAATTTTTTGTCTAAATTCATTTCACTCATTCTCTTCCGTATAATCTCCTCCAACTCCTCCACACTATCGTATCTTCCATTACCGATTAAGATGAAGGACTTTTTGCTTTTACCAGAGACATTAGTCTTTTCTAGATATATTTTCGCTTCGGTAACATTCTTCCAATTATTAGAATAAGACATATCTAGCAAACTTACCTCCCATTTACCACCATTGATAACCAAATATTTATACAGTCTCACTGTAAATTCAGAATTGCTGTTATCAGGAAACTCTTCACAGCTAGAGTTCGAGGGTAAAGTTATCAGCATCGAAATTTTCCCAACGTATGATGATTATATCGAACGTTCTTTCCTTATAAACTATTCATCCACCCACTCGTTGAACTTTTCTCCGTAGCCTAACCACTTAACCAGAATCTGTCTTTTACCTCTTCTCGTTCTTCTTCCCAATCTCTTTTCAACTCTGAAACTTGTGGGTGTTTTTTTACTTTTTGCAACTCTTTTTCGTAAAAGGTACCATCGATCATCTCCTCAGCCAAATCTTTTACCCTATAAACAACAGGTTTTTCATCAATAAGTACATCAGTGATTATAAAAATCTCAATCGTCCAATTCGGGGTGTATCCTCTTTCAAACGCTTCTCTTGCCTTACTTATTCTCACATAGTCCCCAATCTTTAGTTTTGCTTCTTTAGTTAAACTATGTTCACCTCCTTCATACACACGATTCCATACAATTTCCTGATTTTGAAAATTCACATCATTCGGTCTCATACCTATAGCACCATGAATTGTGTTGTTGTATGTTTTAACCATTTCTGGTAAAACATCGATGTATCTGTCATCATCTTTATATGTCAAATATCTATATATCTTCTCTTTTAAAGTTCTGTTAAAACGCTCCACCATTGATGCCTTTATCGTCTCATTTTCCTCTTCTAGTATTCTTCTCAATCCTCTGGCTACAACCTGTCCTGATTTGGAGATGAGTGGTACGGCCCATCCTTTTCTAGATAGAGAATCAACAGCAGTCAGTAAAAATGCTGTATTATCATTTTCTTCTTTTCGAGATCGAACATCCATTAAATCTACCTGTAACTGTTCCCCTATTCCAGCTACAATTGTAGGACGACGCTTAAACTTAGTTACAACTCTTTTATGTAACGTGTAGGCATCCTCACCGCTCAACCATTTACGGATTCTTTTTTCTCCCTCTCATTTTCTACGAGCTTTCAGTAAAGCTCTAGCTCCTCGTAGAGATGTGTGTAATGCAGGATTGTAATACAGCTCTTTTAGCCTGTTGACGTCCATGAATTAGTACCGGGAATGACCAACGTTTTCTTCTGGCTCTCAAGTGTTTGACGTGGGGTTTTCCTGACAGTTGTGATTCCTTCATCAGTTAGCAAGCTTTTATATCTACTGTAATTGGTATTTCCCGATTGTATTTTACCTCCTTTGGTTAGAACGTCTCGTAGTAAAGTTTTGGAAGCCTTAGGATTTAACCAACGTTCTCCAATTTTCAGTCTGTTCTTCTCCGAGTCGAATCTACCAATTTTACTCAGATTATTCAACATTCTGACAGCGATCGTTTGATCACTCTTTTTTGTTGTTAAATCGGTTGCTTTTTTTTCAAACACTTTTATACGTTCGCTTTCACCATCATACTCGTCTTCTCCATCAGTAACAATTGTATTTCCAAGTAGGGTTGAGTCTTCAGTATCAAACAACCTCATTTTTACTGATTCTATCCCGATGTCATCATCATCATCATTCGTTTTCACTGATTCTAACCCAATGTCTTCATCGACATTTGGTGAATAGGCATTAGGTTTATCATCAATAACTGTGCTATTGGCCAAAGGAGAAGTAGACTCTATCTTTTTTTTCTTAATGGGGCTCCAACCAACCTTTTGTGCTTGATTTTGATTATTTTTAATCTTTTTGACATCAGACAAATACCTATGTAGGTTTTGAACATTTTCATCTAACTTTTCGTGTGAGGATAAGTCAGAATCATAAGCCGCTTCCAGTAGATCATTTCGCTTTCTCTTCATATTTCTCACTGTTATAGCTTCCATAGGATTATGATACAATGGAGGTCTGGTCTTCTCTTCATTTACCACTGTTTTATTCTCATTTTTTTCCGTTAATCTATAGTATTCATCTTCCGAGAAAATAAAAAAACGTCTGGAGAATGTTAAAGGCTGACGATTCATCTTTTTATTGATGATAAAACAGATACATAGGGGTTATAATAGCGTCCAAAAGATTCCTTCTACCAGTCTGAGTCAAAATTTTACGCTTATCATTAACTGTCCCTCTGCCACTTAGTTTATGTAGTTCCTTCTTGTAACGCTTCAACTCAATAAACTGCTCAGAATCAAGAGGAAAATTACCTAATATAATATTTTAACACTTTCTATCAATGATTGAAACAACTCTGAGTTGGCCTTTTCGACTATTGCGATTTTTCCTTTCTTACTCAAATCATCCAGAGCTGAAATTGCCATTCTATTTCGCATCCCTCGTGTTGAGACTTTCATCTTTATCTACTCGCTCCTCCTCCTAACACACTTTTAAATAACCCAGGCACTATACTGCTGATAATAGGTCCTAGTAGAGCAGATAAAAATCCTCTTTTTTGCAATACAAGTTTCTTATCATCTAACGTTGATTTTCTGACTAAAGCGCTAATATCCTTCGTGTTTCGCTGCAACTGATTATACTGAGAAGTTGTCAATGGTATTATTCCATTTATAATAGCTTTAGCGCATTCCATTAGAGTCATAATAAACTCCTTTTTTGCTTGGGCTATAACAGAATTTTGAATAGCAAAGGTTGCATTGTTGAGCGATAACAACACAGCAGCATTTCTTTTTAATTTTTTCTCCAAAGCTTTAGTCATTATAACGCTTTCGTCTTGCATAGTTGATTAAAAAAATATGTATGAGGTGAAACGAATAGTAATTGTCTTTATATGCTTTTACTTGGGTACATATAATATCATAGGGAGATCTGATGTAAAGTTTCCCAATAGTCTGTGTTGATCATTCGTTTGCTGAGTCGTGTCTATTCGTAGATAAGAGTATGGTTTCTTTGTTGCGTCTTCAAAAGCGTCTTGTACATATTTTACTCTTGAGGGAAAACATTGTCGAACCAAATAGGAAACAGAAGAAGCATCTCTAGGGCTTTTAAAGGGAAAAAAATAATTACTATTCAAGGAAATTGTACGATTCCCTTTTAAAAACAGATCCTGAACAATAAAAAATACACTTATGTTCAACTGATGGCTATCTTTTGTATACAGAGTATTGGCATCAGCTTTACCAGAAGCTTCATCCATGTGATCATCAATTATCAACCATCAGTTTTGTCCATCTCTGGCGAAACTCACTGTTATATCTATCATGCCTTCATGAAAAGTCACTCCTGATACGTCATCAAAGGCTTTTTGATAGGCTCCATAACAGTAGTGAATTTCTGTTGGTGGAGGGTGAGCTATAGTCTGACTAGTTTCAATCATTCGTAAAATCGCTTGTGTCTTTCCCGATCCAGTTGGTCTTGCAATCATTGCCGTAAAAGGAGAACGCATGCTTGGGTCATAATCTTCAGGTTTCCCAATCATAAAAAGATGTTCATCAACCAACAGTAGTTTCATTTATGATTCCAACTGGAGAGTTTCTCACTTGTTGTATTTCTTGCATAGCATCTTCATATACACTAAACTCAGTAACACCTCCAAAACTAGAAAATCCTACTACAAATACCAAATTCATAATAATTATCGGTGCTTTACGCTTCATACGTGGTAAAGCATCTAGCATATCTCTCGTAGTACCATCAACAGTATCAACTTCATTCATCGGTCTCATCTCAACATCATCCTCTATCGACATCTTAGCTTCCAATAACAACACAATCATACAACGATTCATTGTTATACAATGTAAAAAACTATGAAAAAAATAAATGCCATAAAATAATAACTCGGCTGCTCTTATCAACGCCGCAACCCATTGCATAAATCCCGGGTAGTCACCCCACAAAAAAACACTTGGTAGGGAGATCTGCTCATATATTACTATTCATTCAGTCTCCATATATATACTCTATTACATCATGTATTTATTCCATCCATTCAGTCTCCATATATATACTCTATTACATCATGTATTTATTCCATCCATTCAGTCTTCATATATATACTCTATTACATCATGTATTTGTTTCATCCATTCAGTCTCCATATATAAGTAGTAATATTTGAGCAGATCTCCCTACCAAGTGTTTTTTTTTGGGGGGTTAAAATCCGGGGTGAATGCAATGGGTTACGGCGTTGAATAGATTCACCGAGTTAATACTGTATGGCATTTAAGTGGCATTTGAGTGGTATTTAAGTAGAATTTGAGTTTTGACTTTTTTTACTTAATTTGAACTCATATGGCATCTAAGTGGCATTTAAGTGGCATTTAAGTTTTTGGTAATTTTTTTACATAATTCGAACTCAAATGACATCTTGAGAGAGGGAGAGGAGAGAGGAGAGAGTAGATATACCTACATTGAATAAATACATTGATTAAAACGAATGACATTATGTTTATATACATTTATTACATAATAAGTAGGGAAAATCTCCCCATATAATATAGCTAGAGTCAGTAAATACTAAGTAATAACAATTAATGCATAGTTTGTTCCTTTACAATGATGTCTTTGATGTACTGATGCTATATCTTAGGAAGGAAGATTTCTGTTCTATGTGCTTTTGATTTTGTAATGAACTAAAATAAAAAAGTTATGTGTTGGTATAGAATGATTAAACAAAAAATGTAAAATAATTACATCAATTTGAATTATAGTTCTAGTTACATTGGATAGTTTACATTATATAAAAAAGTGAAATAACTCACCAAGTTACATTGTTCAGCTTGTTCTTTCTTGAGCATTATTTTCACCAAGTGCTTTTGATTCTCTCTCACCTATCTAAAACAAAACAAAAAATACTTGCCTTATAAGTATGTTGTAAAAAATACACTAATTACACCAAAAAATGTCTTTGTTTACCTGGAAAATGTGTATATTCAGCATTTTGTTGTAAAAAATACACTAATTACACCAAAAAAGTCCTTTTTTTTACCTGGAAAATGTATATATTCAGCATTTTGTTGTAAAAAATACACTAATTCCACCAAAAAGTCCTTTTTTTACCTGGAAAATGTATATATTCAGCATTTTGTTGTAAAAAATACACTAATTACACCAAAAAAGTCCTTTTTTTTACCTGGAAAATATATATATTCAACATTTTGTTGTAAAAAATACACTAATTACACCAAAAAAGTCCTTTTTTTACTGGAAAATGTATATATTCAGCATTTTGTTGTAAAAAACTACACTAATTGCACCAAAAAAAGTACTTTTTTTACCTGGAAAATGTATATAATCAGCATTTTGTTGTGAAAAATACACTAATTGCACCAAAAAAATTACTTTTTTAAATGGAAAATGTATATATTCAGCATTTTGTTGTGAAAAATACACTAGTTACCCAAAAAAAACTCTCTTTTTTCCACCCGGAAAATGTATATATTCAGCATTTTGTTGTAAAAAATACACTAATCACACCAAAAAAGTCTTTTTTTACATGGAAAATGTACATATTCAGCATTTTGTTTAATTTATGGTAAAAATTAATAAAACTCACCTATAGTGATATGGTTGCCTTGAGTTATAGATTAGCTTCTTGAGCTCTTGATCTGGACAGTTTTCTTTTTCAGCATCATCGAAGTAGAATCCATGTACTTTGAGTATTCATTGGTTTGGTATCATCCAAGCAGCAGAGAAAGTTATGTTGTGTGACATCTATCATTGGTGTTGGTAGATCTTGAATTGATGCTGGTTGCCTTTTTTAAAGGGTTTCTTGGTGTGTTGGAGAAGTGTGCAGTTTTCAAAATTCATGTAGTTAGAGTCGTTATTGGTTTGGTATCATCTACGTAGGAGAGAACGTTATGTTGTGTCACATCTATCATATCAGAGGTTTGAATGAAGGTCACAATAGGTGTGAGTGGAATCTCTTGGAAGTTGGTAGGTTATGGTGAACATCCGATTATCACAAAATTCATCGATGAACACCATCATAGCTGTTAGCAGATCTTGAATTGATGCATTTTTTTTAAAAGTATTCTTGGTGTGTCGGAGAAATGTGCTGTCTTCAAATCCATATAGTTTGAGTCCTTATTGGTTTGGTATCATTTAAGTAGGAAAATCATGTTGTGTAACATCTATTAGTGGTAGATCTTGAATTGATGCCGGTTTTTTATAAAGAAATACTTGCTGTGTTGGAGAAGTGTGCTGTCTTCAAAATCCATGTAGTTTGAGTTTTCATTGGTTTGGTATCATATAAGTAGGAAAGTCATGTTGTGTAACATCTATCATTGGTAGATCTTGAGTTGATGTTGGTTTCTTTTTAAAGGGATTCTTGCTGTGTTGGTCATTGGTTTGGTATCATCTAAATAGGAGAGAAACTCATGTTGTGTAACATTTATTATTAGTTTGAGTCTTTATTGGTTTGGTATCATCTAAGTAGGAAAAATCATGTTGTGTAACATATATCAGTAGTAATATATGAGCAGATCTCCCTACCAAAGTTTTTTTTTGTGGATTTGACTCCGTGTAAATCCAATGGGTTACGGCGTTGAATGGATTTGCCGAGTTAATATTGTATGTCATTTGAGGGGCATTTTAGTGGCATTTGAGTGGCATTTAAAGTGGCATTTGAGTTTTGATCATTATTTTACTTAATTTGAATTTATATGGCATATAGATTTTGAATGTATGGCATTTAAGTTTTTGATAATTTTTTTACTTAATTTCAACTCATATGGCAGCTAGATTTTGAATGTATGGCATTTGAGTTTTGATAATTTTTTTACATAATTCGAACTGATATGACATCTTGAGAGAGAGGAGAGACCATCAATGCATACATACATACATGCATGCATGCACGCACGCACGCACGCACGCACGCACGCACGCACGCACTCACGCACGCACGCACGCACGCACGCACACACACACACATACATACATATGGTATCTTGAGAGAGAGAAAGAGAGAGATGAAAGAAGGAGATAGAGGAGAGAGAGATTTTTTAGTTTTTTATACATTCATGTATATATGGTTAATTATGTACATATTTATGGGTATATTTATATCTGCATAGAGAGAGAGGAGAGAGGAGATATATCTAAATTGAAGAAATACATTGATTAAAAATGAATCATTGTATGATAATATACATTTATTACATAATAAGTAGGGAAAATCTTCCTATATAATATAGCTAGAGTCAGTAAATACTAAGTAATACAAAGCACTACAACTTGTAATAACTACTCAGTAATAACAGTTAATGCAAGTAGTAATATTTGAGCAGATCTCCCTACGAAGTGTATTTTTGTGGATTTGACTCCGGGGTTGAGGTAATGGGTTACGGCGTTGAATTGATTCGCCGAGTTATTATTGTATTTCATTTGAGGGGCATTTGAGTGGCATTTGAGTGGCATTTAAGTTTTGATAATCTTTTTACATAATTCTAACTCATATGGCATCTAAATTTTGAATTTATGGCATTTTAAGTTTTTATAATCTTTTGTAATTTGAACTCATAAGACGTCTTGAGAGAGAGGAGAGAGGAAAAGAGGAGAGAGGAGAGAGAGAAGAGAGGAGATATATCTACATTGAATAAATACATTGATTAAAATGAATCAATATATGAGTATACACATTTATTACATAATATAGCTAGAGTCAGTAAATACTAAGTAATAACAAGTACTGATGTTATATCTTAAGAAGGGAGACTTCTGTTCTATGTGCTTTTGATTTTGTAATGAACTAAAATAAAAAAGTTATGTATTAGTATAGAATGATTAAACGGAAATTCAAAATAATTACATGAATTTGAGTTATAGCTTTAGTTACATTGGATAGTTTACATTATATAGAAAAGGGAAATCACTCACCAAGTCACATTGTCCAACTTGTTTTTTTGAATTAGAGACTAACCATTGCTAAAACAAAAAATTATTTGGGGTAAAAATAACTACAACTACATCTATATTGAGTTGAAGTATTATTTACAAAGATTAGAATTTATTAAATAGAAAAGAAAAACTCTCACCGAGTTTTATCATATGTCTCATCCTTTTTTCAGCAACATATCCTGTCTCAAAATCATCAAAATCTCCACGTAAAAAATCTTCAAGATCATCATCATCATCAATTTCTAATATCTCTTTGTTGTGCTTTGCTTGATCACAATATTGCCTCCAATAAATTTGACCGAGTCTGTATGAAGAGCAAAATGAAAGATCGTATTCCGTATTAAATTTTCCGTGGGTTTTTTTTCCTCTGTAGATCATCACACTTTGAGCATGTTGTTTAGCTTCTGAAACATATTTGTCTGGTATGGCAAGCGTCTTCATCAGCGTTTCTCCACATTGTTCAATGGTATAATGGATACAAATTACATTCGACTGTCCTCCTTTAAATTGATGAGGGACGAATCTATCAACAACATCTCGGTAAGGGAAAATAGCACCAGGTTGGAAACTATTGAGGGTCTTGATTTTCAAGAAGAGTTTGAGCTGACCTTTAGTCAATGTACTCAAATATAGTGATTCCTATTCAGCTTCCTTATTGCTTAGATGATGTCTGCTAACACGTTTGACATCATACCAAAGAACACATTTATTTTCCGGTTTTCCCTTTCTACCCAAATATACAACGTTAAACGGAGGGGGGTAGTTATCACAGTTGAAGTTTTTAGCTTTTTCAACTGGACAGAAAAGTATTTTGGGTTCGAGTTCATTTATATCTGAAGGATCATGGTAGCAGACTTGAGAATATCTACACTTCTCCTTACTTGATGGATGTATCACACCAGACACTCGCATAATGCTTGGGATAGGAAGATCTTCAAATGTTTTGCGAACCGGAACTTTTGGTGAGTCAATCACTTGAGAACCTTCAGACTTTTCTAATTCCCTAGTTCTCCTTTTGTTGAGATATTCATCTGTTAAATGAGCTATAGCTCCATTCTCCATTGTTTTCTTATCAACGGAAGTAGTTTTTTTTTACTTTTTTTTCGTTTCCTTACTACTCGCTTTTTTCGAGCAGTTTTTTCTCTTAGGAGTTGTTTTGCCGCTTTTCATTTTATTCCCTGTTGGATATGGATCTGTGCAAAGGAGCTCTTCAGAAAGATCATACATAACATTCTAAAAATAAAAGGGTAATATTTGCATGAGTGGCTAAGAGTGTATTTATTAGTTAGAGTATCTTATATAAATATATATATATGTATTTATGACAAAAGCAGTTAAGACCATAGAGTTATGATAGATTGAGAATGTACTTATTAAACTGTTGGGAGGTGGAGACAGACAACAAAGGATGCATTCAAGTATATATATATATATATATATATATATATATATATATATATATATATATATATATATGTATTTACTTAATATCATACTGCTTTTAACATCTCAATTGGTAAGAAATAAAATATAATAGGTTGAACAAAATATTGTGAAATAATAAAAAACAACTAAAAAATTTTCATAAATATGTATGAAACGCTTCTAACATTAGTTCTAAAATACCTACAGAAGAGGATAGAATTTCATCTGTTTGGACATAATTATAAGTATGTTTTCTGAATTTATAAAAAGTTTTTTTGTTCCACTTCATGTTATATAATTTTTTAAAAATTATTTGATTCCAAACACTTCTTTCAATTTCTTTTAAAAAATCATTAATATTGACGACTTCTACCATTAACAAAACGGTTTCGAAACCGTTTTTTATAATGTCATCAAAAAGTTCTGTAGATACATCATGTTTCTTACAACATATCCCAATACTCATCATGTGTTGAGTTATACAGAATACTATAACTTGGAATGTCAAACGTTCTACAGCTTTTTCTTCAACAACATCATTATTTATCACATAGTTATGATACATTTCTGGAAGGAAGTCCTTTAAGTAGATTGGGTTTGTTGTTGTATTGTTCTAAAATACAAGCAATAATTAGATAACTAAAATAATTAAAGGTTTTTCAACTGGCTTTAAATAGTATTTTTTATTAATTCTTACCTTTTCATCAGGCTGAGATTCCGACTTTAGATACAATGGTTGGCTTCCTACGTCTTGAGTATTCATTCTAAAAAAACGAAAAAAATTGGTTGAATTCTTTATAATCAATTTAAAGATAGATATGACATGAAGCCTTCAGATAGTTGTGTTAGCTAGCAGAAATAATTGTATTTTTAGTTTTACCTTTATGAAGAGAGAACCCTTAGTAGTTGCAATGGAAGATGTAGTAGAGGTTGCTCCTTCGCTCACCTTTAAAGAACTGGATGCTCTCTGTCTGAAATCCTTGCCTCTTATTTGGCTAAACTTGTACTGATTGACATGGATTGAGTTCAATAAAAAAGGTGTTATTCGCGGGAATATTTGGTTTAATTTTCTATTCGCGTGAAAATAAATGTTTTATTCCCGCGAAAGCATTAGTAGTAATATATGAGCAGATCTCCCTACCAAGTGTTTTTTTGTGGATTAGACCTTGGAGTTTAGGCAATGGGTTACGACGTTAGATGAATTCGCCGAGTTTATATTGTATTTCATTTGAGGGGTACTTGAGTGGCATTTGAGTGGCATTTAAGTGGCATTTGAGTTTTGATTATTTTTTTACTTAATTTGAACTCATATGGCAGCTAGATTTTGAATGTATGGCATTTAAGTTTTGATAATTGTTTTACATAACTCGAACTCATATGATATTTGGAGAGAGAGGAGAGAAGAACAAGGAGATATAACTACATTAAACCAATATATGATTATATACATTTATTACATAATAAGTAGGAAAATATCCTTGTATAATATACCTAGAGTTAGTAAATACTAAGTAATACAAAGCACTACAACTTGTAATGATAATCAATACATAATCTTTTTTACAATGTCATCATTGATGTACTTGATGTACTGATGTTTTATCTTAGGAAAGAAGACTTCTGTTCTATGTACTTTTGATTCCATAATGAACTAAAATAAAAAGTTATGTATTAGCATAGGATGATTAAACAAAAATGAAAGTTATGTATTAGTATAGAATGGTTAAACAGAAAATTTAAAACAACTACAAACTTTTACTAAATAGTGTTTTTTTATTAATTATTACCTTATCATCAAAAATTGACTGTTAATCAGATGTTTTTGTAGCTTGTCGTGCCTTACGTTGTTGAGTCCTTACCCTTCTAGCTTGTCTTTGAGCGGACTGTCGTTGCATGTTTCTTTTTTTTAGAGCAAGATCTTTACGAGCACACTCAATAGAAATTGGTGTGCTTACCTGTTCTAGTTGATATTGTCGTTGTTGTAATACATAATGTAACCTCTGAATGTCTGATGTAACTTCATTCCCTAACAGCTTTAATGTTAGAAAAGATTCAGTTTGAAAATTATTTAGCTGTTTTATCAAGTCTTTCTGGATGAATTTACAATTGTTTGAGATAATTCGCACTCTCTCTTCAATTTTTTTATTGCGTAGGTTTTGTAGAAGTATCAAGTCCTCTTGAGTCAAAGGTTTAGGCTGAGTTTCTGATTCTGTGTTGTTAACTATTTCCATTTTTTGTGGTTGAATCTAAAAAAATACAGATGATTAATTTTTTTCAGTTGTTTTAGTATAATAAATAATGCATGAGTAAAAACTGTAATTTATTAAGTTTTTACCTTGATGCTCTCCTAATAGCTATAGTAGATGTTGCTTCTCAGTTAGCTGTTGTAGAACTGGATGCTTTCTGTGTGAAAACGATGGCTCTTATATAGCTAAAGTTGTACGGATTAAACCCTATGAATCTCATCTCGTGTCAATCTCTATGAATCAGCATCTTTTCACGCGAAGGAAAGTCAATGTTTTCGCGGGAATAAATGAATTATTTTCACGCGAATACAAACCACTGCTTTCGCGGGAATAAATAATTTATTTTCGCACGATTAGAAACCAATGCTTTCGCGGGAATAAATGATTTAATTTCCCGCGAATGAAAGTCAATGTTGTCGCGGGAATAAATACTTTATTTTCACGCGAATAGAAACCAATGCTTTCGCGGGAATAAATGATTTAATTTCCCGCGAATGAAAGTCAATGTATTCGCGGGAATAAATAACTTATTTTCACGCGAATGGAAACCGTTGCTTTCGCGGGAGTAAATAGTTTATTTTCACGCGAATAGAAACCAATGCTTTCGCGGGAATAAATGATTTAATTTCCCGCGAATGAAAGTCAATGTTGTCGCGGGAATAAATACTTTATTTTCACGCGAATAGAAACCAATGCTTTCGCGGGAATAAATGATTTAATTTCCCGCGAATGAAAGTCAATGTATTCACGGGAATAAATAACTTATTTTCACGCGAATGGAAACCGTTGCTTTCGCGGGAGTAAATAGTTTATTTTCACGCGAATGGAATGTTGCTTTCGCGGGAGTAAATAATTTAATTACTCCCGCGAAAGCAACGGTTTCCATTCGCGTGAAAATAAAGTATTTATTCCCGCGAAAGCAACGGTTTGTATTCGCGTGAAAATAAAGTATTTATTCCCGCGACAACATTGACTTTCATTCGCGGGAAATTAAATCATTTATTCCCGCGAAAGCATTGGTTTCTATTCGCGTGAAAATAAATCAGTTACTCCCGCGAAAGCAACGGTTTCCATTCGCGTGAAAATAAATTATTTATTCCCGCGAAAGCAACGGTTTCTATTCGCGTGAAAATAAACTGTTACTCCCGCGAAAGCACTAATGCTGTATTATCATTTTCTTCTTTTCGAGATCGAACATCCATTAAATCTACCTGTAACTGTTCCCCTATTCCAGCTACAATTGTAGGACGACGCTTAAACTTAGTTACAACTCTTTTATGTAACGTGTAGGCATCCTCACCGCTCAACCATTTACGGATTCTTTTTTCTCCCTCTCATTTTCTACGAGCTTTCAGTAAAGCTCTAGCTCCTCGTAGAGATGTGTGTAATGCAGGATTGTAATACAGCTCTTTTAGCCTGTTGACGTCCATGAATTAGTACCGGGAATGACCAACGTTTTCTTCTGGCTCTCAAGTGTTTGACGTGGGGTTTTCCTGACAGTTGTGATTCCTTCATCAGTTAGCAAGCTTTTATATCTACTGTAATTGGTATTTCCCGATTGTATTTTACCTCCTTTGGTTAGAACGTCTCGTAGTAAAGTTTTGGAAGCCTTAGGATTTAACCAACGTTCTCCAATTTTCAGTCTGTTCTTCTCCGAGTCGAATCTACCAATTTTACTCAGATTATTCAACATTCTGACAGCGATCGTTTGATCACTCTTTTTTGTTGTTAAATCGGTTGCTTTTTTTTCAAACACTTTTATACGTTCGCTTTCACCATCATACTCGTCTTCTCCATCAGTAACAATTGTATTTCCAAGTAGGGTTGAGTCTTCAGTATCAAACAACCTCATTTTTACTGATTCTATCCCGATGTCATCATCATCATCATTCGTTTTCACTGATTCTAACCCAATGTCTTCATCGACATTTGGTGAATAGGCATTAGGTTTATCATCAATAACTGTGCTATTGGCCAAAGGAGAAGTAGACTCTATCTTTTTTTTCTTAATGGGGCTCCAACCAACCTTTTGTGCTTGATTTTGATTATTTTTAATCTTTTTGACATCAGACAAATACCTATGTAGGTTTTGAACATTTTCATCTAACTTTTCGTGTGAGGATAAGTCAGAATCATAAGCCGCTTCCAGTAGATCATTTCGCTTTCTCTTCATATTTCTCACTGTTATAGCTTCCATAGGATTATGATACAATGGAGGTCTGGTCTTCTCTTCATTTACCACTGTTTTATTCTCATTTTTTTCCGTTAATCTATAGTATTCATCTTCCGAGAAAATAAAAAAACGTCTGGAGAATGTTAAAGGCTGACGATTCATCTTTTTATTGATGATAAAACAGATACATAGGGGTTATAATAGCGTCCAAAAGATTCCTTCTACCAGTCTGAGTCAAAATTTTACGCTTATCATTAACTGTCCCTCTGCCACTTAGTTTATGTAGTTCCTTCTTGTAACGCTTCAACTCAATAAACTGCTCAGAATCAAGAGGAAAATTACCTAATATAATATTTTAACACTTTCTATCAATGATTGAAACAACTCTGAGTTGGCCTTTTCGACTATTGCGATTTTTCCTTTCTTACTCAAATCATCCAGAGCTGAAATTGCCATTCTATTTCGCATCCCTCGTGTTGAGACTTTCATCTTTATCTACTCGCTCCTCCTCCTAACACACTTTTAAATAACCCAGGCACTATACTGCTGATAATAGGTCCTAGTAGAGCAGATAAAAATCCTCTTTTTTGCAATACAAGTTTCTTATCATCTAACGTTGATTTTCTGACTAAAGCGCTAATATCCTTCGTGTTTCGCTGCAACTGATTATACTGAGAAGTTGTCAATGGTATTATTCCATTTATAATAGCTTTAGCGCATTCCATTAGAGTCATAATAAACTCCTTTTTTGCTTGGGCTATAACAGAATTTTGAATAGCAAAGGTTGCATTGTTGAGCGATAACAACACAGCAGCATTTCTTTTTAATTTTTTCTCCAAAGCTTTAGTCATTATAACGCTTTCGTCTTGCATAGTTGATTAAAAAAATATGTATGAGGTGAAACGAATAGTAATTGTCTTTATATGCTTTTACTTGGGTACATATAATATCATAGGGAGATCTGATGTAAAGTTTCCCAATAGTCTGTGTTGATCATTCGTTTGCTGAGTCGTGTCTATTCGTAGATAAGAGTATGGTTTCTTTGTTGCGTCTTCAAAAGCGTCTTGTACATATTTTACTCTTGAGGGAAAACATTGTCGAACCAAATAGGAAACAGAAGAAGCATCTCTAGGGCTTTTAAAGGGAAAAAAATAATTACTATTCAAGGAAATTGTACGATTCCCTTTTAAAAACAGATCCTGAACAATAAAAAATACACTTATGTTCAACTGATGGCTATCTTTTGTATACAGAGTATTGGCATCAGCTTTACCAGAAGCTTCATCCATGTGATCATCAATTATCAACCATCAGTTTTGTCCATCTCTGGCGAAACTCACTGTTATATCTATCATGCCTTCATGAAAAGTCACTCCTGATACGTCATCAAAGGCTTTTTGATAGGCTCCATAACAGTAGTGAATTTCTGTTGGTGGAGGGTGAGCTATAGTCTGACTAGTTTCAATCATTCGTAAAATCGCTTGTGTCTTTCCCGATCCAGTTGGTCTTGCAATCATTGCCGTAAAAGGAGAACGCATGCTTGGGTCATAATCTTCAGGTTTCCCATTCATCATAAAAAGATGTTCATCAACCAACAGTAGTTTCATTTATGATTCCAACTGGAGAGTTTCTCACTTGTTGTATTTCTTGCATAGCATCTTCATATACACTAAACTCAGTAACACCTCCAAAACTAGAAAATCCTACTACAAATACCAAATTCATAATAATTATCGGTGCTTTACGCTTCATACGTGGTAAAGCATCTAGCATATCTCTCGTAGTACCATCAACAGTATCAACTTCATTCATCGGTCTCATCTCAACATCATCCTCTATCGACATCTTAGCTTCCAATAACAACACAATCATACAACGATTCATTGTTATACAATGTAAAAAACTATGAAAAAAATAAATGCCATAAAATAATAACTCGGCTGCTCTTATCAACGCCGCAACCCATTGCATAAATCCCGGGTAGTCACCCCACAAAAAAACACTTGGTAGGGAGATCTGCTCATATATTACTATTCATTCAGTCTCCATATATATACTCTATTACATCATGTATTTATTCCATCCATTCAGTCTCCATATATATACTCTATTACATCATGTATTTATTCCATCCATTCAGTCTTCATATATATACTCTATTACATCATGTATTTGTTTCATCCATTCAGTCTCCATATATAAGTAGTAATATTTGAGCAGATCTCCCTACCAAGTGTTTTTTTTGGGGGGTTAAAATCCGGGGTGAATGCAATGGGTTACGGCGTTGAATAGATTCACCGAGTTAATACTGTATGGCATTTAAGTGGCATTTGAGTGGTATTTAAGTAGAATTTGAGTTTTGACTTTTTTTACTTAATTTGAACTCATATGGCATCTAAGTGGCATTTAAGTGGCATTTAAGTTTTTGGTAATTTTTTTACATAATTCGAACTCAAATGACATCTTGAGAGAGGGAGAGGAGAGAGGAGAGAGTAGATATACCTACATTGAATAAATACATTGATTAAAACGAATGACATTATGTTTATATACATTTATTACATAATAAGTAGGGAAAATCTCCCCATATAATATAGCTAGAGTCAGTAAATACTAAGTAATAACAATTAATGCATAGTTTGTTCCTTTACAATGATGTCTTTGATGTACTGATGCTATATCTTAGGAAGGAAGATTTCTGTTCTATGTGCTTTTGATTTTGTAATGAACTAAAATAAAAAAGTTATGTGTTGGTATAGAATGATTAAACAAAAAATGTAAAATAATTACATCAATTTGAATTATAGTTCTAGTTACATTGGATAGTTTACATTATATAAAAAAGTGAAATAACTCACCAAGTTACATTGTTCAGCTTGTTCTTTCTTGAGCATTATTTTCACCAAGTGCTTTTGATTCTCTCTCACCTATCTAAAACAAAACAAAAAATACTTGCCTTATAAGTATGTTGTAAAAAATACACTAATTACACCAAAAAATGTCTTTGTTTACCTGGAAAATGTGTATATTCAGCATTTTGTTGTAAAAAATACACTAATTACACCAAAAAAGTCCTTTTTTTACCTGGAAAATGTATATATTCAGCATTTTGTTGTAAAAAATACACTAATTCCACCAAAAAGTCCTTTTTTTACCTGGAAAATGTATATATTCAGCATTTTGTTGTAAAAAATACACTAATTACACCAAAAAAGTCCTTTTTTTTACCTGGAAAATATATATATTCAACATTTTGTTGTAAAAAATACACTAATTACACCAAAAAAGTCCTTTTTTTACTGGAAAATGTATATATTCAGCATTTTGTTGTAAAAACTACACTAATTGCACCAAAAAAAGTACTTTTTTTACCTGGAAAATGTATATAATCAGCATTTTGTTGTGAAAAATACACTAATTGCACCAAAAAAATTACTTTTTTAAATGGAAAATGTATATATTCAGCATTTTGTTGTGAAAAATACACTAGTTACCCAAAAAAAACTCTCTTTTTTCCACCCGGAAAATGTATATATTCAGCATTTTGTTGTAAAAAATACACTAATCACACCAAAAAAGTCTTTTTTTACATGGAAAATGTACATATTCAGCATTTTGTTTAATTTATGGTAAAAATTAATAAAACTCACCTATAGTGATATGGTTGCCTTGAGTTATAGATTAGCTTCTTGAGCTCTTGATCTGGACAGTTTTCTTTTTCAGCATCATCGAAGTAGAATCCATGTACTTTGAGTATTCATTGGTTTGGTATCATCCAAGCAGCAGAGAAAGTTATGTTGTGTGACATCTATCATTGGTGTTGGTAGATCTTGAATTGATGCTGGTTGCCTTTTTTAAAGGGTTTCTTGGTGTGTTGGAGAAGTGTGCAGTTTTCAAAATTCATGTAGTTAGAGTCGTTATTGGTTTGGTATCATCTACGTAGGAGAGAACGTTATGTTGTGTCACATCTATCATATCAGAGGTTTGAATGAAGGTCACAATAGGTGTGAGTGGAATCTCTTGGAAGTTGGTAGGTTATGGTGAACATCCGATTATCACAAAATTCATCGATGAACACCATCATAGCTGTTAGCAGATCTTGAATTGATGCATTTTTTTTAAAAGTATTCTTGGTGTGTCGGAGAAATGTGCTGTCTTCAAATCCATATAGTTTGAGTCCTTATTGGTTTGGTATCATTTAAGTAGGAAAATCATGTTGTGTAACATCTATTAGTGGTAGATCTTGAATTGATGCCGGTTTTTTATAAAGAAATACTTGCTGTGTTGGAGAAGTGTGCTGTCTTCAAAATCCATGTAGTTTGAGTTTTCATTGGTTTGGTATCATATAAGTAGGAAAGTCATGTTGTGTAACATCTATCATTGGTAGATCTTGAGTTGATGTTGGTTTCTTTTTAAAGGGATTCTTGCTGTGTTGGTCATTGGTTTGGTATCATCTAAATAGGAGAGAAACTCATGTTGTGTAACATTTATTATTAGTTTGAGTCTTTATTGGTTTGGTATCATCTAAGTAGGAAAAATCATGTTGTGTAACATATATCAGTAGTAATATATGAGCAGATCTCCCTACCAAAGTTTTTTTTTGTGGATTTGACTCCGTGTAAATCCAATGGGTTACGGCGTTGAATGGATTTGCCGAGTTAATATTGTATGTCATTTGAGGGGCATTTTAGTGGCATTTGAGTGGCATTTAAAGTGGCATTTGAGTTTTGATCATTATTTTACTTAATTTGAATTTATATGGCATATAGATTTTGAATGTATGGCATTTAAGTTTTTGATAATTTTTTTACTTAATTTCAACTCATATGGCAGCTAGATTTTGAATGTATGGCATTTGAGTTTTGATAATTTTTTTACATAATTCGAACTGATATGACATCTTGAGAGAGAGGAGAGACCATCAATGCATACATACATACATGCATGCATGCACGCACGCACGCACGCACGCACGCACGCACGCACGCACTCACGCACGCACGCACGCACGCACGCACACACACACACATACATACATATGGTATCTTGAGAGAGAGAAAGAGAGAGATGAAAGAAGGAGATAGAGGAGAGAGAGATTTTTTAGTTTTTTATACATTCATGTATATATGGTTAATTATGTACATATTTATGGGTATATTTATATCTGCATAGAGAGAGAGGAGAGAGGAGATATATCTAAATTGAAGAAATACATTGATTAAAAATGAATCATTGTATGATAATATACATTTATTACATAATAAGTAGGGAAAATCTTCCTATATAATATAGCTAGAGTCAGTAAATACTAAGTAATACAAAGCACTACAACTTGTAATAACTACTCAGTAATAACAGTTAATGCAAGTAGTAATATTTGAGCAGATCTCCCTACGAAGTGTATTTTTGTGGATTTGACTCCGGGGTTGAGGTAATGGGTTACGGCGTTGAATTGATTCGCCGAGTTATTATTGTATTTCATTTGAGGGGCATTTGAGTGGCATTTGAGTGGCATTTAAGTTTTGATAATCTTTTTACATAATTCTAACTCATATGGCATCTAAATTTTGAATTTATGGCATTTTAAGTTTTTATAATCTTTTGTAATTTGAACTCATAAGACGTCTTGAGAGAGAGGAGAGAGGAAAAGAGGAGAGAGGAGAGAGAGAAGAGAGGAGATATATCTACATTGAATAAATACATTGATTAAAATGAATCAATATATGAGTATACACATTTATTACATAATATAGCTAGAGTCAGTAAATACTAAGTAATAACAAGTACTGATGTTATATCTTAAGAAGGGAGACTTCTGTTCTATGTGCTTTTGATTTTGTAATGAACTAAAATAAAAAAGTTATGTATTAGTATAGAATGATTAAACGGAAATTCAAAATAATTACATGAATTTGAGTTATAGCTTTAGTTACATTGGATAGTTTACATTATATAGAAAAGGGAAATCACTCACCAAGTCACATTGTCCAACTTGTTTTTTTGAATTAGAGACTAACCATTGCTAAAACAAAAAATTATTTGGGGTAAAAATAACTACAACTACATCTATATTGAGTTGAAGTATTATTTACAAAGATTAGAATTTATTAAATAGAAAAGAAAAACTCTCACCGAGTTTTATCATATGTCTCATCCTTTTTTCAGCAACATATCCTGTCTCAAAATCATCAAAATCTCCACGTAAAAAATCTTCAAGATCATCATCATCATCAATTTCTAATATCTCTTTGTTGTGCTTTGCTTGATCACAATATTGCCTCCAATAAATTTGACCGAGTCTGTATGAAGAGCAAAATGAAAGATCGTATTCCGTATTAAATTTTCCGTGGGTTTTTTTTCCTCTGTAGATCATCACACTTTGAGCATGTTGTTTAGCTTCTGAAACATATTTGTCTGGTATGGCAAGCGTCTTCATCAGCGTTTCTCCACATTGTTCAATGGTATAATGGATACAAATTACATTCGACTGTCCTCCTTTAAATTGATGAGGGACGAATCTATCAACAACATCTCGGTAAGGGAAAATAGCACCAGGTTGGAAACTATTGAGGGTCTTGATTTTCAAGAAGAGTTTGAGCTGACCTTTAGTCAATGTACTCAAATATAGTGATTCCTATTCAGCTTCCTTATTGCTTAGATGATGTCTGCTAACACGTTTGACATCATACCAAAGAACACATTTATTTTCCGGTTTTCCCTTTCTACCCAAATATACAACGTTAAACGGAGGGGGGTAGTTATCACAGTTGAAGTTTTTAGCTTTTTCAACTGGACAGAAAAGTATTTTGGGTTCGAGTTCATTTATATCTGAAGGATCATGGTAGCAGACTTGAGAATATCTACACTTCTCCTTACTTGATGGATGTATCACACCAGACACTCGCATAATGCTTGGGATAGGAAGATCTTCAAATGTTTTGCGAACCGGAACTTTTGGTGAGTCAATCACTTGAGAACCTTCAGACTTTTCTAATTCCCTAGTTCTCCTTTTGTTGAGATATTCATCTGTTAAATGAGCTATAGCTCCATTCTCCATTGTTTTCTTATCAACGGAAGTAGTTTTTTTTTACTTTTTTTTCGTTTCCTTACTACTCGCTTTTTTCGAGCAGTTTTTTCTCTTAGGAGTTGTTTTGCCGCTTTTCATTTTATTCCCTGTTGGATATGGATCTGTGCAAAGGAGCTCTTCAGAAAGATCATACATAACATTCTAAAAATAAAAGGGTAATATTTGCATGAGTGGCTAAGAGTGTATTTATTAGTTAGAGTATCTTATATAAATATATATATATGTATTTATGACAAAAGCAGTTAAGACCATAGAGTTATGATAGATTGAGAATGTACTTATTAAACTGTTGGGAGGTGGAGACAGACAACAAAGGATGCATTCAAGTATATATATATATATATATATATATATATATATATATATATATATATATATATATATGTATTTACTTAATATCATACTGCTTTTAACATCTCAATTGGTAAGAAATAAAATATAATAGGTTGAACAAAATATTGTGAAATAATAAAAAACAACTAAAAAATTTTCATAAATATGTATGAAACGCTTCTAACATTAGTTCTAAAATACCTACAGAAGAGGATAGAATTTCATCTGTTTGGACATAATTATAAGTATGTTTTCTGAATTTATAAAAAGTTTTTTTGTTCCACTTCATGTTATATAATTTTTTAAAAATTATTTGATTCCAAACACTTCTTTCAATTTCTTTTAAAAAATCATTAATATTGACGACTTCTACCATTAACAAAACGGTTTCGAAACCGTTTTTTATAATGTCATCAAAAAGTTCTGTAGATACATCATGTTTCTTACAACATATCCCAATACTCATCATGTGTTGAGTTATACAGAATACTATAACTTGGAATGTCAAACGTTCTACAGCTTTTTCTTCAACAACATCATTATTTATCACATAGTTATGATACATTTCTGGAAGGAAGTCCTTTAAGTAGATTGGGTTTGTTGTTGTATTGTTCTAAAATACAAGCAATAATTAGATAACTAAAATAATTAAAGGTTTTTCAACTGGCTTTAAATAGTATTTTTTATTAATTCTTACCTTTTCATCAGGCTGAGATTCCGACTTTAGATACAATGGTTGGCTTCCTACGTCTTGAGTATTCATTCTAAAAAAACGAAAAAAATTGGTTGAATTCTTTATAATCAATTTAAAGATAGATATGACATGAAGCCTTCAGATAGTTGTGTTAGCTAGCAGAAATAATTGTATTTTTAGTTTTACCTTTATGAAGAGAGAACCCTTAGTAGTTGCAATGGAAGATGTAGTAGAGGTTGCTCCTTCGCTCACCTTTAAAGAACTGGATGCTCTCTGTCTGAAATCCTTGCCTCTTATTTGGCTAAACTTGTACTGATTGACATGGATTGAGTTCAATAAAAAAGGTGTTATTCGCGGGAATATTTGGTTTAATTTTCTATTCGCGTGAAAATAAATGTTTTATTCCCGCGAAAGCATTAGTAGTAATATATGAGCAGATCTCCCTACCAAGTGTTTTTTTGTGGATTAGACCTTGGAGTTTAGGCAATGGGTTACGACGTTAGATGAATTCGCCGAGTTTATATTGTATTTCATTTGAGGGGTACTTGAGTGGCATTTGAGTGGCATTTAAGTGGCATTTGAGTTTTGATTATTTTTTTACTTAATTTGAACTCATATGGCAGCTAGATTTTGAATGTATGGCATTTAAGTTTTGATAATTGTTTTACATAACTCGAACTCATATGATATTTGGAGAGAGAGGAGAGAAGAACAAGGAGATATAACTACATTAAACCAATATATGATTATATACATTTATTACATAATAAGTAGGAAAATATCCTTGTATAATATACCTAGAGTTAGTAAATACTAAGTAATACAAAGCACTACAACTTGTAATGATAATCAATACATAATCTTTTTTACAATGTCATCATTGATGTACTTGATGTACTGATGTTATATCTTAGGAAAGAAGACTTCTGTTCTATGTACTTTTGATTCCATAATGAACTAAAATAAAAAGTTATGTATTAGCATAGGATGATTAAACAAAAATGAAAGTTATGTATTAGTATAGAATGGTTAAACAGAAAATTTAAAACAACTACAAACTTTTACTAAATAGTGTTTTTTTATTAATTATTACCTTATCATCAAAAATTGACTGTTAATCAGATGTTTTTGTAGCTTGTCGTGCCTTACGTTGTTGAGTCCTTACCCTTCTAGCTTGTCTTTGAGCGGACTGTCGTTGCATGTTTCTTTTTTTTAGAGCAAGATCTTTACGAGCACACTCAATAGAAATTGGTGTGCTTACCTGTTCTAGTTGATATTGTCGTTGTTGTAATACATAATGTAACCTCTGAATGTCTGATGTAACTTCATTCCCTAACAGCTTTAATGTTAGAAAAGATTCAGTTTGAAAATTATTTAGCTGTTTTATCAAGTCTTTCTGGATGAATTTACAATTGTTTGAGATAATTCGCACTCTCTCTTCAATTTTTTTATTGCGTAGGTTTTGTAGAAGTATCAAGTCCTCTTGAGTCAAAGGTTTAGGCTGAGTTTCTGATTCTGTGTTGTTAACTATTTCCATTTTTTGTGGTTGAATCTAAAAAAATACAGATGATTAATTTTTTTCAGTTGTTTTAGTATAATAAATAATGCATGAGTAAAAACTGTAATTTATTAAGTTTTTACCTTGATGCTCTCCTAATAGCTATAGTAGATGTTGCTTCTCAGTTAGCTGTTGTAGAACTGGATGCTTTCTGTGTGAAAACGATGGCTCTTATATAGCTAAAGTTGTACGGATTAAACCCTATGAATCTCATCTCGTGTCAATCTCTATGAATCAGCATCTTTTCACGCGAAGGAAAGTCAATGTTTTCGCGGGAATAAATGAATTATTTTCACGCGAATACAAACCACTGCTTTCGCGGGAATAAATAATTTATTTTCGCACGATTAGAAACCAATGCTTTCGCGGGAATAAATGATTTAATTTCCCGCGAATGAAAGTCAATGTTGTCGCGGGAATAAATACTTTATTTTCACGCGAATAGAAACCAATGCTTTCGCGGGAATAAATGATTTAATTTCCCGCGAATGAAAGTCAATGTATTCGCGGGAATAAATAACTTATTTTCACGCGAATGGAAACCGTTGCTTTCGCGGGAGTAAATAGTTTATTTTCACGCGAATAGAAACCAATGCTTTCGCGGGAATAAATGATTTAATTTCCCGCGAATGAAAGTCAATGTTGTCGCGGGAATAAATACTTTATTTTCACGCGAATAGAAACCAATGCTTTCGCGGGAATAAATGATTTAATTTCCCGCGAATGAAAGTCAATGTATTCACGGGAATAAATAACTTATTTTCACGCGAATGGAAACCGTTGCTTTCGCGGGAGTAAATAGTTTATTTTCACGCGAATGGAATGTTGCTTTCGCGGGAGTAAATAATTTAATTACTCCCGCGAAAGCAACGGTTTCCATTCGCGTGAAAATAAAGTATTTATTCCCGCGAAAGCAACGGTTTGTATTCGCGTGAAAATAAAGTATTTATTCCCGCGACAACATTGACTTTCATTCGCGGGAAATTAAATCATTTATTCCCGCGAAAGCATTGGTTTCTATTCGCGTGAAAATAAATCAGTTACTCCCGCGAAAGCAACGGTTTCCATTCGCGTGAAAATAAATTATTTATTCCCGCGAAAGCAACGGTTTCTATTCGCGTGAAAATAAACTGTTACTCCCGCGAAAGCAACGGTTTCCATTCGCGTGAAAATAAATTATTTATTCCCGCGAAAGCAATGGTTTCCATTCGCGTGAAAATAAAATATTTATTCCCGCGAAAGCATTGGTTTGTATTCGCGTGAAAATAATTCATTTATTCCCGCGAAAACATTGACTTTCCTTCGCGTGAAAAGATGCTGATTCATAGAGATTGACACGAGATGGGGTTCATAGGCTTTAATCAGTACAACTTTAGCTATATAAGAGCCATCGTTTTCACACAGAAAGCATCCAGTTCTACAGCGGCTAACAGAGGAGCAACATCTACTACAGCTATTAGGAGAGCAACAAGGTAAGAAGCGCTAAAATAATTATTTGTTTTTAATTAATTGAAACAGCTAGGTTTTTGAATCTTAGTTTTTAAAAACAATCTTTTAATAAAACAATAATTTCAGTATATTTACATCATTAAACTAAGTTCTTTTACTTCTTGCAGGTATGATGACATCACACTCCAAAGCACTTCCTAAGCTCCATATTGAACCAACCACAGCTACCAACAACACTAACGCTATTTCCACTACAACCATCATTTCCACCACCAACGACATTCACATTGATGATAGAAGACCCAATCCTAACACCTTTAATGATACATCTTCTCGCTCAAACACCAATACTCCTGCTGATATAGCAATGAAACATCACGTAGTTTCAGCTAACTCTCCTTTGAGTCCCACACCGGACTACACATATCTGCATGAGAACAGTGAGGTCAAACGAACGGAGGATAACAAAAAACCGACAGTGACATTATCTCGAGCTTCAATTTCCTTTTTATTCAGCAACAGCAAGAATAATACCGTAAACAAACTTAGAGAGTTTGAATTGCTCGAGATGGGTGGAATAATGACAGGAGCTATGCAGAAAGGAATGTTGGAAATCGGAAATTTTGTGAGTTTGTTGGATTTACCAATTCCTACGATATTGGAGGTTTTCGATGTTAATTACGTTGAAGATTATGGTATATTGGACTATGAATATGTTTTAAAAAACAATCATCGAATTCGAGTCAAGTCACTGATTGACAAAGAACTTACGGTGGAGCTACAGGAACTTGATCCCGGCTCTTCACAAATCCTAGTGTACATGGGAAAGCTAGAAGAAAATCAACCCGATCTGCGTATTGTAGGAGATAATCATCATCAAGGGCTAAAACAACGAGTTATAGCCAAAATCTTGAGAAAAAAATCATTGAAACAGTTGCAAGCATACTTTGATATCATCACTTTCGATAATATTCCTGTCAACACTCTTCTGACATTCACTAGACTTTCAGTTTGGAAAAATTTGAAGTTGAAGCAGCGAAAACGAAAACAAGATACATCGCCTCTACGTATCACTCACACTGTCACTTACAGATACATGATGAATGATAGATCTTTGATGACTGGGAAGATTGTTGTCCCTCCTGAGAACGTTTTGAAGATCAAAAATCATGAATGCGGTATGATCCACTATAAAAGTACGATGACAACTGAAAGCGGTACAAAGAAACACATTCTCACGATTCTGAGTGTTGAAGAAGCTTTGATGCTTCTATCTACTTCAAGTGAAAAAGAAGGAATAGCTTTCAGACTTTCTCTATTTGATGATGCTGAGCTGATGAAAAGTTATGATGATGATGTTGCTGATGATGATGATGATGATGATGATGATGATGATGATGATGATGACGATGATAACATTGATGCTTATACTGATGAAGAAGACGATAATATGACGGATGATGACTCTGAAAACAAAAAATTTGAGGAAAAAGATGAAGTTGCCGACAATGATAGTGAGAAAAGCAATGAAGATAACAATCACATTTCAAGCGAAGCTAGCAGGATTTCGATATCGGAAATTTAATAAAGGTATGTTAATCTTCACTAGTAATAAGTAACTACTAATAACCGTATTTTTCACCATAGTATAATGTAGTTGTTATAACGACATCTATGTATGCTTTTAGATAGAATACGTGTACAAGTGAATGACTGTCGGCTCGCCAAATCTATCAGCAACAACTCATGAACATTAAATTATATATTATTTGTATTGTGCAATAATTTGTATATATTTAGTGTAATAAAGTATTTTATTCATATTTAACATTAGTAATTTAGTCAATTTGTAAAACTTTCGGGGTTACAACTCTAAAATGTTACAAAATTTCAATGTTCCGACACAAAAATGAATATTTCAAGTTATCGTCTCATTTTTCAAAAATGTTAAGACAACTCCCATTTATAATTTCTAAACTTCGTTTTTGAAAAATATGTAAAAGTTGTCGGCACATTGTGTCAAAATGGTAAGACAACTCCGCTTTTACACAAAAAATTGTGAAAAATGTTTTATAATTTGTTTGAGAAACCAAAACAGTAGAAGACTTTTTACAACCACAAGCATTATACTTTAGGTTTTACAGTTTTGTGAATTGGGTGTTGATAGTTTGTCACGATATGACATAATAATTAAGTAATTATAGTCTTTTTCATAACAATGCTATAGATTCAGTAATACAGATGTGAAATTTACTGTTTCATCATTTGGATGCAGTATGAAGGTAGTTGATGTAATATTTATTTTGTAATATTATGCAAAGTAATACGGTAAGAATGAAGCGTATGGAGTTCTCAACCACAAAACAAATAAAAATAATGCATTAGGTAAACTAATGACAGAACAATTTTACATGAAGTGTATACATATGAATAAAGTATTCATAAAAACACAGACTATTGTCTGTATATATAATATATATAGAGAGTATTTATAAAAAACATCCTATTAACTATACATTTTGTGGTAAGAAATTATAAAATAGGATAGTTGCATAAAGCCTATTCCAGAGCCATGATAATATTAAAAAATATAGTGAAATAAAAATTTTAAAACTCACCTAAGAGTGCAGTTAATACAAGAATTTCTTCTTGAGAAAAATCTGAATTTTTTTGCATTTTCTGTCTAATAGACGCTAATTTCAATTTAACACAATCATTAAAACCCTTTTTTTTCAGTCCATCTTTTATATTCAAAATTAATTTAAGTGAAGTTATATCAATCTTTTGGCTTTGTTTTAAATCTACTTGAGTTTGTGGGTTATCTGTTACAGTATTAGATTCTAAAACACTGGTTTTTGGACTGCACTGTGAACTAGCAACAGAAATTAAGTCATTATTACTTTCTTCAGTTTCTGAAAAATCAGAATCTGAAGATATAAGTGCTCTCATTTTTTTACGCTGGTTTTTAAGTAAAAGCTTTCGATCTCCAGCAACCGGTTTTTTAGCTATTGCCAACCATTTACAACCTAATTCAAAATCTAAATCGATGTTTCCAGAAAAATAACCTTCTATTGGATAGAGATATACTAACATAAAATTTTTTGGAAAAGTAATGTCCATAACTAACTCAGAATATTTTTTATTAATAAATAAAACAAAATTATTATAACTAGCAATATCAACAATAAAAAACATTTTAGTTTTCAAAATACAAGTATGTTGCTAGAGTTCTCTCAAAGTTGTATGTGATTTTCCGCATAAACAATAAAAAATAAACAAGTGAGCAAAAAAATGTCTTGAAAGAACTCGGCCAGGCTCATGCATCTTCCCTAATTTAAACTTCTTACCACAAAATATACACGAAATGCTGTCTTTTTTTTCTTTCAGTGCTTTGCTCAGCGTCTTTGTACAATATGTTATCAATAATAACGTAAGCACTGAAAGATAATACCTTGTGTTTTTGTTATCGATATCTACAAGCAAAATAAACAAATTCTCATTATATATATATATAGATAACTGTCTTGAGTATGGTATATGTATATAAAGATAATGCATATCACTTACACTTGAAGCACTCCTTATCATCTTTTATTTCCCCATCTATAACACTTCTGCTTCTGTATTGTTCTAGCTGCTGGTTCTCTGCTTGAACTAAAATAGAAAATACGAATGTAATTATGTTAGTTTTTGAAAAAAATTTATTAAAATTGAATGAATATGTAGTAAATAATATTTTTATCATACTTACATTCAAATGTGTGGCGATCATAGGAGAGAAAGGATTCATCTTTCCCTATATAGCATGCGCTTGCAATAAAGCGTGTAGATGTTTTCTCTACAAAAATAACGTAGTAAATGTAGAGTCGTTATTATTTTACCTACAGAAAAATTTACATTTTTCATAATACAGAAAAATACTTACTCATAGCAATGTGCGTGGTAGGCTCGGTCTTTTTCACCTTCTCTGCTTCACCAAAGCATTCCTCAATCCATCTCAACGTTTCATCATCCGTAGAGCTTAATAAAACAATAAATCAAGATTGTGATTAATTAAAAACTCTATATAATACAGTTGAATAATAAAGTTTCAATAATATACTTACATAGCACTGAAATCTATTTCATCTATATTTAGATCTAGTGCATCATTTGAGGTTGTAGACCTACAAGTAATATATATATATATACATTTGTATAAATTTATAAATGTAACTGCAACAAAATTGTAAAAGATAGTATAAAATAACTTACTCATTTGTTGTAGGAATATTGCTAGCCATTTTTTGTAGTTTCGCAGACTAATACTTGAAATGAAGTACAAATGAAAACTGACACTGTTTAAAAAAATAGTTTCTCTTATGTACAAAACATTGAAGTCATTTATCAAGATTAATTTGTAGACTGATTTTCTGATTATTACTATGATAAATGATATTGTTTTTTAAAAAAGTGGAAGACAATTAGGAAGTTGGTTAAAAAAATAGGAAGATAGAGATTAGATAGATTAATAAGCTTAACCACCACATACACCCCTGTGAACTTTCTTTCCATCTAGCTAAAATTTTTGAATGTAGAGCGTTGGATAAACAAATTTTACAACCTCTAGGTTGATACTCTTTTAAATATAACTAGCTAGGATGAAACTTACATTTCATTTGAATGACAACTCACATCCTTCAAACATATTTTTATAGCAACAATTTGATGTGTGATTAACTAGTTCAATTGCAATTCATTGATATGCTCTACTACAACACTCACTACTTCGAACTATGCAGTCAACTGAAGATAATAAAACAAGTGGATAAAGTCATGCTTTGCTCATGTTTTTTTTAGACGATAGCGGAGATAACTAGGATTAAAAGTAAAACCACAAATCCGTTTTGGTGGAAGGTTGTATCTGTATTAACTAATATGTAATGAAACAATAAAAAACAGGAGATATATGCAATCAAGTTCTCTTCCTTTTTAGGTTGAATTCGACCTATAATTCCATCATCTATGGACGTTTGTTGTTTTGTTTTAAATAGAAATAGCATGATAATAAATAGTGCTTAGGTGTAATTAATGACTTTTCTCGAGAGGCTTTATAACACTCAATATTAAAAAGATCAAAACATATAGGATTAAGCGAGAGATGATGATTAATGTCTTTTCTGGAATGAGTTTATTAGTAAAATGACACTTGCGTTATATTATAATTAATTACTTTTTAAAAATGAACTGGTAACATTACGTCGACTGAAATAATACCTAAAACGTCTCGCATAAATTTTGATCTGACTGAAAATGGACTGAAAACCTTCAAGGTGCGTAAAAATTATCGTAACTCGCTATAGCGGATATTCTAAGAAATATTTATTTTCTCGTTGGTAACTTGACGTAAAATATTTTGTAACGGATGTCACACGATCTCAATCGATTTTTTTCAACTGAAACACTTAGTTACTCGTAAAAATTTGATACTCGCTTGATTTCTTTGATAACAGCAATATCCCAATTGTGTTTATCGTAAATATTTCAAAAACGGATATTGCGTGTTTCAGTTGGTTTTTCCTACTGAATCACTTAGTTACTCGTAAACATTTGAAAATTGTTTGAATTTTTCGTTGATAAAACATGTTGCAAGTATCTTTTAACAAATATTACCCAATTGTGTTTATTGTAAATATTTCAAAACGGATATTGTGTGTTTCAGTTGGTCTTTCCTACTGAATCGCTTAGTTAATCGTAATTATTTTGAAAATTGTTTGATTTTTTCGTTGATAAAACATGTCGCAAGTATCTTTTAACAAATATTACCGTAATTTTCAATCAGTTTTCTTTACTAGATTACTTAGTAACTCATCAACATTCATAATTGCTTTTATTAATAGTTGTTGCAAAGCAATGTTGTATTTAAATAATATTACTTCAATTCCAACCAATTTCCTTACTGAATTACTTAATTACTCCCCAGTATTTCATAATTTCTTTCACTAATAATTACAAAGTAATATTGTAAATGTATAATGGAGTAGATACTAAATTGAAACAAATTTTTTTCATATGATTTTAAAACTTAACTAATGTAGTTTTTTACCAAACATCAGTACATCAAAGACATCATTGTAAAGGAACAAACTATGTAATAACTGTTATTACTTTGTATTTATTACAAGTTGTAGTGCTTTGTATTACTTAGTATTTACTAACTCTAGCTATATTATATGGGGAGATTTTCTTTACTTATTATGTAATAAATGTATATAATCATATAATGATTCATTTTTAATCAATGTATTTATTCAATTTAGATATATCTCCTCTCTCTATGTAGATATAAATATACCCATAAATATGTACATAATCGACCATATGTACATGAATGTATAGAAAACTAAAAGATCTCTCTCATCTCTCTCTTTCTCTCTCTCAAGATACCATATGTATGTATGTATGTATGAATGCATTGATTGTCATCACAAGTTGTAGTGCTTTGTATTACTTAGTATTTACTGACTCTAGCTATATTATATAGGAAGATTTTCCATACTTATTATGTAATAAATGTATATAATTATATAATGATTCATTTTTGATCAATATATTTATTCAATGTAGATATATCTCTTCTCTCCTCTCTCCTCTCTCTCTCTTCCTCTCTCCTCTCTCTCTCTCTCCCTCTCTCCTCTCTCTTTCTTTCTCTCAAGATACCATATGTATGTATGTATACATTGATTGTCATTACAAGTTGTAGTGCTTTGTATTACTTCGTATTTACTGACTCTAGCTATATTATATAGGAAGATTTTCCCTACTTATTATGTAATCAATGTATATAACCATATAATGTTTCATTTTTGATCAATATAGTTATTCAATGTAGATAAAACTCCTCTCTCCTTTCTCTCTCCTCTCTCCTCTCTGTCTTCTCTCTCCTCTCTCTCAAGATGCCATATGAGTTCAAATTATGTGAAAAAAGTATCAAAACTTAAATGCCATACATTCAAAATCTAGCTGCCATATGAGTTCAAATCAAGTAAAAAAATAATCAAAACTCAAATGCCACTTAAATGCCACTCAAATGCCACTCAAATACCCCTCAAATAAAACACAATATAAACTCGGCGAATTCATCCAACGACGTAACTCATTGCATAACCCCCAAGGCCAGATCCACAAAAAAACACTTGGTAGGGAGATCTGCTCATATATTACTACTAGCATTGGATTGTATTCGCGTGAAAATAAAATTTTTATTCCCGCAAAAGCAACGGTTTCCATTCGCGTGAAAATAAATTAGTTCTTCCCGCAAAAACATTGGTTTTTATTCGCGTGAAAATAAATTATTTATTCCCGCGAAAGCATTGGTTTGTATTCGCGTGAAAATAAATTTTTTTATTCTCGCGAAAGCAACGCTTTTATTTGCGTGAAAATAAATTATTTATTCCCACGAAAACATTGGTTGTTATTTGCGTGAAAATAAATTAGTTATTCCCACGAAAGCATTGGTTTTTATTCGCGTGAAAATAAATTATTTATTCCCGCGAAAGCATCGGTTTGTATTCGCGTGAAAATAAATTTTTTTATTCCCGCGAAAGCAACGCTTTTATTCGCGTGAAAATAAATTATTTATTCCCACAAAAACATTGGTTGTTATTCGCGTGAAAATAAATTTTTTTAATCGCGCAAAAGCAACGGTTTCTATTTGCGTGAAACAAAATTCTTTATTCCCGCGAAAGCATTGGTTTGTAATCGCTTGAAAAGAATTTTTTTAATCCCGCGAAAGCATTGGTGTTGTTCCGTAAAAACAATTTTTCATTAATTTAACCTTATGATAAATGGGATGATTTCAGCTATATAAGAAGCACTGTTTTCACACAGAAAGCAGTCACTTCAACATTAGCAACTGAAGGAGCAAGATCTACTACATCATCATCTACTACAACTGCTAGAAGGACTTTCTGTATTAAGGTAAGCCAACTTGGTGTACTATTGAGTATACATTTAATTTTTTATCGATTTAGATACTAACAGCAGTATGATATTGAGTAAATAAACATATATATATGTATATATAAGTAAAAGTATGACATGGGCACAAGATGTGCACAGGGGCTTAGACTAAATAGAAACAATCAAATAAATAAATAATTAATTATTAATATTAGTTGCCCGAGAGATGGAAGGACCAGTCAAGACTGAAGCAAGTAAAACAGTGCTCAACAAGAAAAAATCCTTGTGCACTTAATATTTTTGGTCTGAACTAACTGTTTCCTGTTCCACCTTCATTTTTAACAGTTGAGAGCCGACCTGATGATTGTGCCTAGAATTATTTTCTTTTTCCATCTTTTTTTCTAGCACATGAAACAACTTGTAGTATATATATATATATATATATATATATATATATATATATATATATATATATATATATATATATATGTATATATATATATATATATATATATATATATATATATATATATATATATATATATATTATATAACTTCAAATTGGTTTGAAAAAAAAATCAAAATCATAACAAGGATTTTTACTTTATCTTTTAGAATGTCAACACAAGTCAATACAAAACAACTGAAGAATGAAGAACCAAAACCTTCACAAGACAGGAGGGGGATTGATAGCAATGTACTTCTTCAATGTACTAAGATTCCTGTTCAACATGCCAGACAGCTGAAGAATAAAGAACCAAAACCTTCACCAGACAGGAAGGTGGTTGATGACAATGCACTTCTTCAACGCACCACGATTCCCTTTCAAAAGGCCAGTGAGAATAGCCTGGCAGCTCTCATCATCAAAAGCGCCTCTCTGCTAAGTACTCCATCTCCAGCTTCCAGAAAAAACATTGAAAACATAGTCAAAGTTGAAGATTTACCAATACCTACAGTTATGCAGGTGTTAACCGTCGAGTTCCATGATGAAACGAACTGCACCGTCATCTACAACTATAAAAAGGATGGAAAGATAGTTAGAGTGAAGAGCACTATTCCATTAGCAGCAGGATTACTTGTTGATGAAGCTTCGCAAATAAGACCATTGATTTTGATCTACATGGGTGTTGAAAAGACTGGAAAAGCAATTTTTCGTGCTGCTACAGAAACAGGATTTACTTTGAGGTGGAACAATGCGTTTGATGTATTACCAGAGAAGAGTATGAGACAAATCAATGCTTATTTCGAGGTAGCTCATCTTCAGGATTTTCCAACAGATAGCGTCATATTTTTCCAAAACCCCGAAGTGATAACAAAATCTGACAGGCGATGGAATGCAAATGAAGAGACTCTTCTAGTTCAATACAGAAGTGTTGTAGATGAAGAATTACTGATCGGAGATATGCGCATTCCTCATCAAATAGCTTCTGCTGTGACATCGGAAAGATTTGGAGTTATTCTGTTCAAGGGACTGAATCGAAACGCGGACAATTCAATTTTCTACAACATGAGTGTACTCGCAGCTCACCAAGCCCTCGTTCAAGCCTCGGAACTGACTGATAATCCAAAATCTGAGGATTTTCTCAACCACTTAGATGATGCTGTAAAAGAAGACTGTCCAGAACAAAAGCTCGAGAAGCTAATCTATAACTCAAGGGATTCATATCACTATAGGTAAGTTTTATTAATTTTTACCATAAATTAAAACAAGTTGATTTGTGAAAATTTTGTGTATTCTTACAATGAAAAACCTCTTAATTTCTCTTTCTCATGTAAATAACAACAGTAAAACGATATATCAAGTAAATGATCAACTCGTGAACATTTTTTGTAAAACATTTGTAAATTATATACATTTCGGATGAAAAAAGGACTTTTTGTGTGTAATCAGTGTATTCTTTACATAGAATTTGAAAAAAATAACAAAAGTTTATAATTATTTTACAACAAATGCTTAATTTCTCACGTAAATGATCAACTCATGAACATTTCTTGTAAAACATTTTTAAATTGTATACATTTCGGATGAAAAAAGGACTTTTTGTGTGTAATCAGTGTATTTTTTACATAGAATTTGAAAAAATAACAAAAGTTTATCATTATTTTACAACAAATGCTTAATTTCTCACGTAAATGATCAATTCATGAACATTTCTTGTAAAACATTTTTAAATTATATACATTTTGGATGAAAAAAGGACTTTTTTGTGTGTAATCAGTGTATTTTTTACATAGAATTTGAAAAAAAAAACAAAAGTTTATAATTATTTTACAAAAAATGCTTAATTTCTCACATAAATGATCAACTCATGAACATTTCTTGTAAAACATTTTTAAATTATATACATTTCGGATGAAAAAAGGACTTTTTTGTGTTTAATCAGTGTACTTTTTACATAGAATTTGAAAAAACAACAAAAGTTTATAATTATTTTACAAAAAATGGTTAATTTCTCACATAAGTGATCAACTCATGACCATTTTTTGTAAAACATTTTTAAACTATACATATTTTGGATTAAAAAAAAGGACTTTTTTGTGTAATCAGTGTATTTTATTTACATAGAAGTTGAAAAAATAACAAAAGGTTATAATTATTTTACAAAAATGCTTAATTTCTCACCTAAATAATTAACTCAAGTACATTTTTTGTAAAACACTTTTCAATTATATACATTTCGGATGAAAAAAGGACTTTTTTGTGAGTAATCAGTGTACTTTTTACATAGAATTTGAAAAAACAACAAAAGTTTATAATTATTTTACAAAAAATGGTTAATTTCTCACATAAGTGATCAACTCATGACCATTTTTTGTAAAACATTTTTAAACTATATATATTTTGGATTAAAAAAAAGGACTTTTTTGTGTAATCAGTGTATTTTATTTACATAGAAGTTGAAAAAATAACAAAAGGTTATAATTATTTTACAAAAATGCTTAATTTCTCACCTAAATAATCAACTCAAGTACATTTTTTGTAAAACACTTTTCAATTATATACATTTCGGATGAAAAAAGGACTTTTTTGTGAGTAATCAGTGTACTTTTTACATAGAATTTGGAAAAACAACAAAAGTTTATAATTATTTTACAAAAAATGGTCAATTTCTCACATAAGTGATCAACTCATGACCATTTTTTGTAAAACATTTTTAAATTATGTATATTTTGGATTAGAAAAAGGACTTTTTTGTGTAATCAGTGTATTTTATTTACATAGAAGTTGAAAAAATAACAAAAGGTTATAATTATTTTACAAAAATGCTTAATTTCTCACGTAAATAACACGTTTTATCACATAAATGAACAATTCATCAGCGTTTGTTGTAAAACACTTTTAAAATTATATATATTTATATATATATATATATATATATATATATATATATATATATATACAGTGTACTCCTGATATATCAAACCCGAGGGGACCATAAAATTTTGTTTGATATATGAGATGTTTGATATATATAATCATGACCGTCGGACTTTTTTATGTACACATAATAAGTCACTGTGACTATTACATGTATTTAAGCTCGGATATTAAGCATTTTGTCTTTTGTGATTGTGGTTTTTAGTAATTATTAATTAATTAAATAATTAATGGTGTTGAAGCTGAGAATTACAACAATTATGCAATGATGATGTAGGTAGTAGTAGCACATGTTGTTGTATATTATTGTGTTAGTTAAGTTACTGTTAGACTAAGTTGGTTTCATTACTTCTAACCACCTATGACAACAAACGTAACAGCTGCTACCTGTTTCTTATTATTTAATTTATTTATGATATTATTTATTGTTGTTGATGATGTTGTCATTGTTATAATTATTAATAATTATTAACAAAATCATCATTTGTTATAACAATAATAAATAATGGGTCTCTAAAAAAATAACAGCGTTATAATCATTATTAATAGGATAATAAATAATAAATTTTTAAGAAGTAGTAATAATAATAATAAATAAATATTAATAAGCAGTGAGTGTGTGTGTGTGTGTATCAATTAATTATTTGTTTTAGTATTCTAGTTAAAATTAGTAGCAGTAGTAAGTAGTGTACTTCTTCTTGAGCTCGAAGTTTTCCTGACTCCTTACTTGATTATTGCTCTCAATTCACACAGTGACAATAGTAATGTTATAGATAGATATGTCTCTCCCCACATTTTGAATAAAGTGAACAACAACAGGTGCAGACTAAATAAGGATAGCCTGGGCATGCTCTCTAGCTACAATAAGGACCAGTTATTGTCAGTATCACAACAATAATAATATGGGGTCGACCTACCGGAACTATACCACCGAGACAGAGTGTTTAATTGGAATGATAGACCTTGACATTTTTTTTTTTTTTTTTTTTTTTTTTTTTTTTTTTTTTTTTTTTTTTAAATCAACTTTATTTACTGATCAATGTACAGTTTGTAAGCAATATACAAGGTACCAATGGATCATGTTTGACATTATATGAAATAGCTATCAAAGCAAACACCCTATACCCATGCCCGCCGTTACCGGCTACTCTTCCGAAAAGGCAGAGGGGGATCTTTTACTAGCATGACTCCATAGTTATTATGGAGAGTGCAATCAAACTAGGGACCACGTTATTTTTATGCCCATATCCGACCAGGCAGAGCATAGGAGGCCAAATATCTTGCTCACAGATAACCGTGCTGGGAATCGAACCCCAGATCCAGGATTGAAGTGCAAGCACTTCAACCACTAGACCACACCACATTCATATTCCAAGATGGCAGCTCCCATGAAAACTATTCTGAGTGTTTAATACTGCAATTTTATTTTCTACTATATCGCATGCTTTGGTCGAAGTAGGACAATTTTTACTTGGGCTCATGCCAGATTAGGATTTTCTTTGTTCGATATGTAAGAAATTATTCGATATAGGAGTAGGTAATTATAATGCATTCAGCTGGGACTGATGCAGTTTGTTTGATATACCCGGATTTTTGATGTAACAGGATTCGATATATCAGGAGTACACTGTATATATATATATATATTCCGGATCCAGATAAAAAAAAGGACTTTTTTGTGTGTAATCAGTGTATTTTTTTACATGGAAGCTGAAAAAATAACAAAAGTTTGTAATTATTTTACATTAATTTTTAATCATACTATACTAATACATCACTTGTTATTTTAGTCCATTTTATCGTAAAAAGACCGCAGAATAAAGGACTTGCTCCCTACAAAAAAATAATGAGCTAAATGATGTAACTCAGTGAGTTATTTTCCTGTTCTATATAATGTAAACTATCTAATGTAGCTAAGAGTAAAATTCAAATTCAGTAAAATTTATTTATCTAATGAATAACTTTTGTATTTTAGTTCATTATGGGATCAAAAAGTACACGGAATACAGGACTTCCTCCCTGAGATATTTAATATATCATCAGAACATCAAAGAAGATATTGTTCAGGAAAAAATGCATTGTAACAATTGATATCGTAAGCTATAGTAGTTTGTATTACACAAAATTTACTGTAAAACAGTTTTAAGAATGTAAAAACTAGATATGGTGTTTTATATAACAATTATTTTCCCAATACTGTAAATTTTATTCATCTAGAGGAGTAATTTGGTGATTTTTGAGGGTTTTAAAAAAAAAATCAAAAACTATATATTTTAAAGATTGTTTTTAAAAAAAGTTAAAAAAGGTATGTAATAAAACCCTGTTTTGAAACATAAAAAATTTAAAAGGAAGGTGTTGGATAAAATCCTCACTCAAAAAATTAATGAAAATTGAATGGAATAAATGAATATTTTCCCAAATACCAATTTTTTTGTAAATATAAAGTGAAAATCTATATCATATTGTTGGTATTATGCAAAATTTACTGTAAAACAGTTTTAAAAAGGTCAAAAACTAAATATGGCATTTCTTTTGCAATTATTTCCCAAATAGCATAAATTTTAATCATCTAGAGGAGTAACTTGGTAATTTTGAATGATTTTTTTAAAAAACAATGATTAGTTTCGAAAAGATTAAACAAAAAAAGCTATATATATTTTTTTAAAACAATTATCGAAAACTATATATTTTGATGATTACTTTTTTTAAAAAATTTGAACAACAAAAAAAAAAGTTATGCAATAAAAGCCTGTTTTGAAACATAAAAAATTTAAAAGGATGCTGTAGGATAAAACCCTCGCTCAAAAAAATTAATGAAAAATGATGGAATAAAAGAATAGTTTACCAAATACAGCATTTTTCTTGTAAATATATAGTAAAAATCTCTAAACTATTGTTGGCAAAATTTACTGTAAAATGGTTTTAAGAGTGTCAAAGACTAAATATGGTGTTTCCATTGAAATGTTTATTTTCAAAAAAATCCATATAATATCATTGAATCAATCAGTCAAATTTAACACTCAAATTCTTTATTATCAAGTAGACTTAATGTTTCTATTGCGATTAATTATCAAATATTGTAAATTTTAACTATCTAGGGGAGTAAATTGTCAAGTTTGAGGTTGTTTTTTTTTAAAAAAAAATCATTACGTAATACCACATACTTCAGTTCTAATTCGTTTGAACCATTTCATGGGAGACAAAGAATAAAAAATTACATTGATGTAGTTTTCAGAATTGAAGTTGCCATCGAAAATGGATTGTTCTTGAATGGGTAAATCCATAGCCTCCTCATCATTATGACAGAAGTTTTCTGATGATTGCATTTTGAAAAACAAATTACATTGATTTAGTTTTCAGAATTGAAATTGCCATCGAAAATGGTTTGTTCTTGAATGGGTAAATCCATAGCCTTCTCATCATCATGACATAAGTTTTCTGCGGCAATATCTCCAACTTCTCAGAGATAGCGATTGTTCTGTTTAAAAAAATAATGGAAATTGTATATACAAATGATTATTTTGAAAAAATGGTAAATTTTTAAAAAACTCAAAAAGAAGATGTGGGATAAAACCCTCACTCAAAAAACTAATTTTGTATGATAGGTTGTTTACTTAACAATAAGAAAATAATGAATAATGTGTATTTAAACAATTATTGAAAAAATTATTGAAAATTGAATAGAATAAAAGAATGTTTTACCTAATACCCTGTTTTTTTTGTGAAGATATACAAACAGATAAAACTTAATCATTTAGAGGATGACTTCTTTTTGCAAAAAACTTAATGAAAAATTAATGAAATGAAAGAATATTTTACCAAATACCCTGTTTTTTTGTAAATTTGTACAAATAGATGAAATTTAACCAGTTAGAGGGAAAATTTAATGAAATGAAAGAATATTTTACCAAATACCCTGTTTTTTTGTAAATTTGTACAAATAGATGAAATTTAAACATTTAGAGGATGATTTCTTTTTGCAAAAAAATTAATGAAAATTGAATGAAATGAAAGAATATTTTACCGAAATAGCCTGTTTTTCTTGTAAATATGTACAAATAGATGAAATTTAACCATTTAGAGGATGTTTCTTCTTGCAAAAAAATTAATGAAAATTGGATGAAATGAAAGAATCTTTTACCAAATACCTCTTTTTTGGTAGATGTATACAAATAGATGAATATCTAACTTCATTCATTTTTCCATATGAGATCATGTTTGAAGGTTTTCAAGATATTGTTTTAGTAAAAGCTTATGCATTGATTGTCATTACAAGTTGTAGTGTTTTGTATTATTTAATATTTACTGACTCTAGCTACATTATATGAGATTTTCCCAACTTATTACGCAATAAATGTATACATTCACATATTGTTTCATTTTTAATCAATGTATTTATTCAATGTAGATATATCTCCTCTCTCCTCTCTCTCTCAAGATATCATATGACCCGGAATTACAAAAAATTATCAAAACTTAAATGCCATAAATTCAGAATCTAGATGCCATAGGAGTTAGAATTATGTATATAATTATGTAAAAAAATTATCAAAATTTAAATGCCATACATTCAAAATCTATATGCCATATAAGTTCAAATTAAGTAAAAAGGGGGAGGGGAGGGGGAGGGGGAGGGGGAGGGGGAGGGGGAGGGGGAGGGGGAGGGGGGGAGGGGGAGGGGTAGGGGTAGGGGGAGGGGGAGAAGAAGAAGCACAAGAGGAAGAACAAAAAGAACAAGAAATGGAAGATTTAAATTTTGAAAGACCTACCCGAGTATCGACCCTAGGTATTGTTGATGATAGCATAGCTCCAACTTTTTATGATGAAGAATGGGATGATCTGATAGCTAGATATTTGGGAGCTATGAAAACGAAACATGGAGCTGGAAAAGTCATAGAACTTTTAAATGTAAGACTTTGGGATGGGATTCCAAGACATCAAGCTGATACCTACCAAAATGACTATCACGATTCAGGAATGTTAGAATTGCTAAAAAAAGTTTGGAGACAATTGAGCTCAAGAGCGAAAGTCAACTGTAGCGTAGGTTGTATACTAGAAAATGATGGTGAACTCCGATACTTTCACTCATCATCAAACAATGCTACCGTATATTCAAAAGCTAAATTGATCGAAACTGAAGGAGATCTTGATGACTTTTTTGTTGATGTTATGGAGACTGATCATCGTACTAATAGCTTGAGACGGAGACCAAATACGACTTGGAGATTGATGCTGATCACAAACATTTCGTTTTATTTCTACAAACTACTCGGAATGGGAAAAGTTGGATCACCACCAATGCATTTACCCCCTCACCTCATCAACAACAGACATATTCGAACCATGTTTAAAAAACACAAAAGGAATACGAATTACTGACAATCTTTGTTTTTTAGATGTCTAGCATTACACAAAAAACTACAAAAAAACAGCGGATTTGCAAAAGATCCGATAATTAAGGAGGTGAAGGAGTACCAACAACAATATCATAGTTTCATCTATGGTGATAGTACTAAAAAGTATGATGGGAAAGGAGTAACAGAAGCTGATTTATTGCTTTTGGAGCAAGCATTTCAACTGAAGACAACGTGTTTTCTTTAAATGATGATATGACTTCAAAGGTTATTTGGAATTCAAACTCCAGTTACAAGGAAACTCTATATTTGGATCTTTATATCAATCACTTCAACCTTATTACAAACTTGAAAGGATATGTCACAACCTACAGATGTTCAACGTGTTCTACTTGTTATGACAGATTGGGGAATCTGAAAAGACACAGATGTTCAATCTCAGATGCAGCAACTAAGCAGTTTTTTGGAGGACAATACAGTCCTAGCGCTACAATATTCGACAAACTGAAGATTCAATTCGGGATAGATATCGGGTCAGATGATTCTTTGAGATACTATCTGTTTTTTGCAACATTTGACATAGGGTGTTAGTTACCTAATTGGGAAAAAGATCGAGATACAGACACAACCTTTTACACTAACGAGCATAAACTTTTAAGTATTTCAATTTGTTCAAACGTACCAGGCTTCAACAGCACCCAATGTATTGTCAATAACGGAGATGATGATGATGATGAATGTGTTGGAAAGTTCATTGAATACTTGGAAGAGATTAATGAAGAATCATATAGCCGATTGGAAAAACAATTTTTGCGAATCATAAAACAGATAGAAGGTGAATTACAACGACTGGAAAAAGCTGAAGAAAAGTTTCGTAGAACAGAATAATTATGAACAGAATCGTTTCAGACGGAGAACAGGAGCTGAAAAAGTTCTGGATGATTTGCACAGCTATATGAAAAAACTCCCTATTCAAGGTTTCAATTCACAGATTTATGATGTCAATGTGATGAAAGGAAAACTGCTTCAAAAATTGAAAGATGTCTCCGACAAAGATTTTGATTTTGTTATAAAAAAAGAAAACAGGATGCCTGTTATCGTAATAGGATCTTTTTTGTTTTTAGATTGTACAAACTTCATCGCTCCTGGATACAGATATGAAATGTATCTCAAAGCATACAAATGTAAAGCTGGAAAAGGATTTTTTTCTTATGAATGGATGAAAGACTTGGAACAACTTAATCAAGAACATCTACCTCCAAGAGAAGCTTTTTACAGTTCTTTAAAACAAAAAAACATCAGTGAAGAAGAGTACATGATTTGTCGAGAAGCGTGGGAAGATAACAACATGAAGGCAATGAGGGATTTTTTAAAATGGTACAACAACTTGGATGTAAAACCGTTTGTTCAAGCGTTGGAAAGACAAAGATCGATCTACAGAGAGCATGGGATTGATATGTTAAAAGATGGTATATCTTTACCAGGATTAGCGATTCGATGGATGTTCAACAAAGCTCCATAACCACCCCTCTATACCTCTCTACATACTTGGATTTCCATGAACTTGGTAACTCGTTTCGACAGACTCTTCCAATTTGTCTGATTGACAACTGCAATGCAGAACTTTATCCTCTAATAAAGAAAAACATAGTTGGTGGACCAAGTCTAGTGATGCATAGATATCATGAAAAAGGTATAACTAAAATTAGAGAACATTGGTTGGGAAAAGAAGCAAAAGTTTGTGATAGAATCTATGGAGTTGATGCAAATGCGCTCTATTTATGGTGTGTGATGCGATCAATGCCTACTGGTTAGTCTCAAAGAAGAAAAATCGAAAACTCCTTTGTTGCTGAACCAGTAAAATTTAGCAAGGTAGCTCATAGCTGGTTACAGTTCCAAATGTTTTCAAAAAAAATCAATATCAGACATCAGCTCAATGGAGGAGAAGTTATTCTTGTACAGCGATCATTACCAGTTGATGGATTCTGTGTTGAAAATCGTCATGTCTTTCAATTCCACGGATGTTTTTGGCATGGGCACAACTGCTCTTATAACAACGCTAAAGAGCAAGAGCTTCAAGCTAGTGGTAGAAAATCAAAAGCAAATCTGTTTAAAACTACGATGGAAAATGAAGAATATATCCGAGCACTAGGTTACACAGTAATCTCGATTTTGGAGTGTGAGTGGATGAAACGTGTAAAAACTCATACAAATTTACAAAAATTTGTCAACACGTTTTACAATTCTTTCTACCCTAAAATACTAGAAAAAAAGCTGAATCGAGAAGAAGTGTTGGAGAGAGTTCAATCAGAGGAATTCTTCGGATTTTGTTGAATGTGACATCGAAGTTCCTGAGGAAATGAAAGAAAAGTTCTCCGAAATGCCTCCGATTTTTAAAAATACGATGGTAACCAGAGAACACTTGAGCGATGAAATGAAAGTCTTTGCTGAAGCCGAAGGTTTTCTAAAGACTCCTCAACGATCATTAGTTGGAAGTATGTACGGAAATAAGATATTGCTAATGAGTCCTTTGTTGAAATGGTACTTGAAACAAGGATTGAAAGTCACCAAAGTCTATCAACTAATAGAATATATTCCTAGAGAAGCTTTTGAAGCTTTTAGAACATCAGTTTCAGACGCTAGGAGAATGGGAGATGCGGACCCTAGTCAAGAATTACTCGCTACTACTAGCAAGTTGGTAGGAAATGCAGCTTATGGACAAACAATCACTGATAAAGAAAGACACACCAACATCAAGTTCATCGAAGGCGCGAGAAAAGCTTCATTTCGTATCAGAGGGAACAAATTCATCTCCATGGAAGAGATAGCATATGATTTCTATGAAATCGTAACCTGTAAACAACTAGTAAGTTTAAAAACAATTATTTTGCAATTCAAAATTTATATTCTTCAAGTTTACTTTGCTAATCATTATCACCATCATTTCAGCTAGCTATGAATGTTCCAGTACACTTGGGTTTCTCCGTGCTACAGTATGCTAAACTGAGAATGCTACAGTTTTACTACGACTTTATGGATAAGTAAGTAAAACCTAATTCCCTACTATTATTGTGCATAAGTAAGTAAAACTTAATTCCCTACTATTAAACCTCGTAGTTAGCTTAAACAGTAGACAAACTTCCAAATAAGCGAAACAATCTTTTTATTTATAGATATATTGACAGAAGTGATTTCCAATATGTCGAAATGGATACAGATAGCATATACATGGCGTTGAGCGGAACATTAGAAACACTGGTAAAACCAAGTATGAAAAAAGAGTTTTACAAAGAATATGGTGATTGATTTCCACAACCATACTGTGACAAACATAGGGATGAGTTCTTAAGAATCAAAACAATGGGTTTAGAATGGAGCATGCAAGAATGTTGTGAAAAAGTACTAAAACATGGAAAAAGAACACCCGGGCTGTTTAAAGAGGAATTTACCGGAGATGGAATTGTTGCGCTTAACTCTAAATCCTATTACTGCTGGGGAGAAAAAGGAAACAAGTTTAGCTCAAAAGGTTTAAACAAACGAATTAATCAATTGAACAAAGACAGTTATCTAAATGTATGGAGACACAAAAAAGTCGTTTATGATTAAAAATCGAAGATTTGTAGTAAAGGATAACAAAATGTTGACATACAACCAAATAAAGCGAGGACTCACATATTTTTATGCTAAAAGACGAGTGTGTTCTGATAGAGTATCTACCGAACCTACTTTGGCTTAAATAAAAGCCTTCATAATAGACTTCTTTTTACAACAGTTACTATAAGTATATATATATATAATACAAAAAATCACTCATCATTCTTATAAGTATCGATAACAAATACATGAATATTTAGCTCCATCTATTTTTATGTTTGAAATAATGTTAGAAGTTTTCCAATAAATTTTTTTTAGCATTCAATGTGCTTATTATGTAATAAATTTACATATGAGTTCGAATTATGTAAAAAAAATTATCAAAACTTAAATGCCATACATTCAAAATCTAGATGCCATATAAGTTCAAACTAAGTGAAAAAATAATCAAAACTTAAATGCCACTCAAATGCCACTTAAATGCCACACAATATTAACTCGGCGAATCTAGTCAACGCCGTAACCCATTGCATCAACTCCGGAGTCAAATCCACAAAAAACACTTGGTAGGGAGATCTGCTCATATATTACTACTTATATATACTCGATTACATCATGTATTTATTCCATCCATTCAGTCTCCATATATATACTCTATTACATCATGTATTTATTCCATCCATTCAAACTCCATATATATATACTCTAGTACATCACGTATTTATTCCATCCATTCAGACTTCATTTATCTAGTCTATTACATCTTGTCTTTATTCCATCCATTCAGTATCCACATATATACTCTATTACATCATGTATTTATTCCATCCATTCAGACTCCATATATATACTCGATTACTTACATCATGTATTTATTCCATCCATTCAAACTCCATATATATACTCTTTTACATCATATATTTATTCCATCCATTCAAACTCCATATATATACTCTATTACATCATGGATTTATTCCATCCATTCAGACTCCACATATATACTCTATTACATCATGGATTTATTCCATCTATTCAAACTTCATATATATACTCTATTACATCATGTATTTATTCCATTCATTCAAACTCCATGTATATACTCTATTACATCATGTATTTTTTCCATCCATTCAAACTCCATATATATATACTAGTAGTAATATATGAGCAGATCTCCCTACCAAGTGTTTTTTTGTGGGGTCATAATCTGGGGTTATGCAATGGGTTACGGCGTTGGGTGGATTTGCCGAGTTTATATTGTATTTTATTTGAGGGGTATTTGAGCGGCATTTGAGTGGCATTTAAGTGGCATTTGAGTTTTGATTATTTTTTTTACTTAATTTGAACTTATATAGTATATAGATTTTGAATGTATGACATTTAAGTTATGATAATTTTTTACATAATTGTATACATAATTATAACTCATAGGGTATCTAGATTTTGAATGTGAGGCATTTAAGGTTTGATAATTTTTTGCAATTCCGACTCATATGATATCTTGAGAGAGAGGAGAGAGAGGAAATATATCTACATTGAATAAATACAGTGATTAAAAATGAAACAATATGTGAATATATACATTTATTGTGTAATAAGTAGGGAAAATCTCATATAATATAGCTAGAGTCAGTAAATACTAAGTAGCTGAAGTTTTTAGCTATTTCAACTGGATAAAAAAGTACAGTCACTCGTATAATGCTTGGGATAGGAAGATCTTCAAATGTTTTGCAAATCGGAACCTTTGGTGAGTTAATCACTTGAGAACCTTTAGAATTTTCTATGAATCAATATATGATTATATACACTTATTGTATAATAAGTAGGGAAAATCTCTCCATATAATATAGTTAGAGTTGGTAAATAGTAAGTAATACAAAGCAGTACAACTTGTAATGTCAATCAATACACAGGCTTTTTTTATACATTCATTATCCGCTTGAGACTACCTGTTGTCAGCATTTGATATTGAGTTTACATACCATCAACACCAAGCTGTTCATCAAAATCTTGTAATTCGTTTTCTAGGAATTCCTTAAGAACTTCATCCTCATTATTCGTTTTTGTTAGCACCTCATTGGAACTTGTTTGTGTGCAATATTGCTCCCAATCACTAGCGTTGGTTGAAGAAATGAAGACAACATTGTGGTATGGAATAGGATTTCCATTCTTACTCTGTTTTTTTCCTTTGTAAATCATCACACCAGGTGCACATCTTTTAGCTTCCTCATTGTATCTGATTGGTAGTAAAAGCGTTCTCGTCTCTCTTTTTCCATTCTTTTCAGCGACATAGCGAATGCAATTTACAATGGATTCTTCTCCATTGAATCGGAAAGGAATGAATCTTTCTACAACTTCGATGTAAGCAAAAATGGAACAATCTTTGAAATTGCTGAGATACTCGATGTCGTAAGCGAGTTTGAGTTCTTCTTCACTCATTTTTCTCAGTTTTTCAGCTTCAGCAGTAGCTTCCATTGTGGTTAAGCGTTTTGTGCTGATACGTTTGACATTGTAGTAAGTAGTCTCTGGTTTTTTTGAGTTTTCCATCTCACCCAAGTACAAAAAGTTGAAAGGTAATGGGTAGTTATCAACATTGAAGCTTTCAACTACTCTACTTGGGCAAACAACTTTCTGAAAATTCGCTCCAGTTGAATTATCAAGATAAGTGAGAATGTAGTAATTTCCGTATGCACCAGTACTCTGTTCAATAGAAACGATTTTGCAAAACTGATGGAACAGGAAGTGATGCTAGTGTAAGAAACCCTCCAATCTTTTTCAAATCACATGCCTTCCATTTTTGGAGAGATTTGGCCATCTTGAGAGCTCTGTCAGTATCAGTGAGCAATTCTTTTTGTTCCATATTGTTTGATGTTGTGGGTAAAACCAGTTTTGGAAGAGCTCGTCTCTTTATTGTTGCTTCTTTTGTGACAGAGTTAGAGTTTTTTCTTTTGGAGGGTGTTTTGAATGTTTTTTGTTTGTTTTCGATTGGCTTTAAATCCGTGTAAGAAGCAGAAAAATCCTCCATAGTATTCTAAAAATGAAAGAAATAATATATAATTCAGCTTTTCATGTGGAACTAAAAGATTATTTATTTCATACTTTACATTATAGCTAAACTAATTTTGATCTTTGCTAGGTAGGGAATAACAAATTTTTTAAATTTTACCTTTTATAAAGAGAAAGTTTCTAGTAGTTGCAATGGAAAGTGTAGTAGATGTTACTTCTCCGCTCACTGTTGTAGAACTGGATGCTTTCTGTGTGAAAACAGTGGCTCTTAAATAGCTAAAGTTGCACTGGTTGAACTCTATGAATACCAACCTTCTTTATAATATAACTATGAATCAGAATTTTGTCCTCGCGAAAACCAATGCTTTCGCGGGAATAAACAATTTATTTTCACGCGAATGGAAACCGTTGCTTTCGCGGGAATAAATAATTTATTTTCACGCGAATAGAAACTGTTGATTTCGCGGGAATACAAATTTTATTTTCACGCGGATACAAACCAATGCTTTTGCGGGAATAAATACTTTATTTTCACGCGAAGGGAAACCGTTGCTTTCGCGGGAATAAATAATTTATTTTCACGCGAATAGAAACTGTTGCTTTCGCGGGAATACACATTTTATTTTCACGCGGATACAAACCAATGCTTTCGCGGGAATAAATAATTTATTTTCACGCGAATGGAAACTGTTGCTTTCGCGGGAATAAATATTTTATTTTCACGCGAATGGAAACCATTGCTTTCGCGGGAATACAAATTTTATTTTCACGCGAATACAAACCAATGCTTTCGAGGGAAAATAAATTATTTATTCCCGCGAAAGCAACGGTTTCCATTCACGTGAAAATAAATTATTTATTCCCGCGAAAGCATTGGTTTGTATCCGCGTGAAAATAAAATTTGTATTCCCGCGAAAGCAACAGTTTCTATTCGCGTGAAAACAAATTATTTATTCCCGCGAAAACAACGGTTTCCCTTTGAGTGAAAATAAAATTTGTATTCCCGCGAAAGCAACAGTTTCTATTCGCGTGAAAATAAATTATTTATTCCCGCGAAAGCATTGGTTTGTATCCGCGTGAAAATAAAATTTGTATTCCCGCAAAAGCAACAGTTTCTATTCGCGTGAAAATAAATTATATATTCCCGCGAAAGCAACGATTTCCCTTCGCGTGAAAATAAAGTATCTATTCCCGCGAAAGCATTGGTTTGTATCCGCGTGAAAATAAAATTTGTATTCCCGCAAAAGCAACAGTTTCTATTCGCGTGAAAATAAATTATTTATTCCCGCAAAAACAACGGTTTCCATTCGCGTGAAAACAAAGTATTTATTCCCGCGAAAACAACAGTTTCCATTCGCGTGAAAATAAATTATTTATTCCCGCGAAAGCAACGGTTTCCATTCCCGCGAAAATGAAATATTTATTCCCGCGAAAGCAACGGTTTCCCTTCGCGTGAAAATAAATTATTTATTCCCGCGAAAGCATTGGTTTTCGCGTGGACAAAATGCTGATTCATAGGATTTAATCAGCGCAACTTTACCTATTTAAGAGCCACTGTTTTCACACAGAAAGCATCCAGTTCTACAACAGTGATCGGAGGAGCAACATCTACTACTACATCCACTGACTATTAAAAGTTTTTCTGTGTGAATTTGAAAATTTTCATAGAAGTTAAGACTTAATTATCTGACTTAATTATCTGACTTAATTATCTCACTTAATTTTTTGTCTACTTAAAAAGTAATGCTTTCACACAATAAATCACTCGTTCTAACAACAGTAACTGAAGCCTCAACATCTACTATATAATATTATACCAACTGACTACTAGGAGTTTTATTCACAAGGTAAAATTTATTAGCTGAGACATTTAACTTACCTTTTTATGTGCTATTGTCACTTCTTTTAAAAAGTAATGATTTTATTGTTATTATAGTGCTATGGAAACAGAAGAGGATGATACTGATGTAGACATACATAAGGAATGGGAATGGCTCATGAAAAATCAAAATGATATCAGTTTTTCAAACGCTGATAATGAATACACGAATGATGAATGCAATGCTGAATATGAAAATGAAATGGAGATGGAACTTGAAAATGCTTTTCAAGACAAACCTTCGACTTTTCAAGTTTCAGCAACTACTGAAAATACAATAGTCTTTGATAAGCAGTAAGTTTTTAAAATCATAAATTAATAATGTTAGTAGAGTAATTTTTTTTTGTTGTTTTGTTATAGTCATCTCATGAATCAGCAAAAATAATGCGTTATCTCTTTATTGTAGACAGGACTCAGAATATCAGAGAATTAATGTAAAAGAGGGAGTTGAGAATTCATCTCATAGTACACAGTAAGTTTTTGAAAACCTAACTAATAACAATGTTTGAGCCTTTTTTTCCTAATTCCATTTTAAAAATTAATTGATAATGGTGTTTAAGTCATTTTTTCTTCTGTTACATTTCATACAAAATGTATGTGAATGTTTTATAGAACAACTATTATGTGTTAACATTTTTATTGTAGACAAAGTTTAAATTATCGGGAGGAGAATGTAGAAGAAAAAAACCCTGAAATTTCCCCTAATTGGAAATGGTTAGAAGAAAATCTCATTTGTTTTCGTTTACCCGATGAAACAATCAATCAAATAGGATTTGGTGCTGAGCCTTCACCACCAAAGACTAGTATAATAGCTCAAGATATAGAGCCGGTTGTGGAGGAGATAGTTGAAGAAAATGAGAATGATGCAATGATAGAAAATGAAGAAGAAGAAGAAGAAGAAGAAGAGGAAGAAGCACAAGAGGAAGAACAAGAAGAAGAAATGGAAGATTTAAATTTTGAAAGACCTACCCGAGTATCAACCCTAGGTATTGTTGATGATAGCACAGCTCCAACTTTTCAAGATGAAGAATGGGATGATTTGATAGCTAGATATTGGGGGGCTATGAAAACGAAACATATAGCTGGAAAAGTCATAGAACTTTTAAATGTAAGACTTTGGGATGGGATTCCAAGAGACCAAGCTGATACCTACCAAAATGACTATCATGATTCAAGAGTGTTAGAATTGCTAAAAAAAGTTTGGAGACAATTGAGCTCGAGAGCAAAAGTCAACTGTAGCGTAGGTTGTATACTAGAAAATAAAAATGATGGTGAACTCCGATACTTTCACTCATCATCAAACAATGCTACCGTATATCCAAAAGCTAAACTGATTGAAACTGAAGGAGATCTTGATGATTTCTTTGTTGATGTTATGGAGACTGATCATCGTAAAAATAGCTTGAGACGGAGACCAAATACGACTTGGAGATTGATGTTAATCACAAACATTTCGTTTTATTTCTACAAACTACTCGAAATGGGAAAAGTTGGATCACCACCAGAGCATTTACCCTCTCACCTCATTAACAACAGACACATACGAACCATGTTAAAAAACACAAAAGGAATACGAATTACCGACAATCTTTGTTTTTTTAGATGTCTAGCATTACACAAAGAACTACAAAAAAACGGTGGAATTGCAAAAGATCCGATAATTAAGGAGGTGAAGGAGTACCAACAACAATATCATAGTTTCATCTATGGTGATAGTGCTAAAAGTTGTGATGGGAAAGGAGTAACAGAAGCTGATTTATTGCTTTTGGAGCGAGCATTTCAACTGAAGATAACAGTGTTTTCTTTAAATGATGATATGACTTCAACAGTTATTTGGAATTCAAACTCCAGTTATAAGGAGAATCTATATTTGGATCTTTATATAAATCACTTCAGTCTTATTACAAACTTGGAAGGATATGTCAGAGCCTACAGGTGTCCAACCTGTTCTACTTGTTATGACAGATTGGGGAATCTGAAAAGACACAGATGTTCAATCTCAGAGGCAACAACTATGCAGTTTTCTGGAGGACAATACAGTCCTACTGCTACAATATTCGACAAACTGAAGGTTCAATTCGGGATAGATATCGGGTCAGATGATTCTTTGAGATACTATCCATTTTTTGCAACATTCGACATAGAGTGTTTGTTACCTAATTGGGAAAAAGATCGAGATACAGACACAACCATTTACACGAATGAGCATAAACTTTTAAGTATTTCAATTTGTTCAAACGTACCAGGCTTCAACAACCCATGTTGTATTGTCAATAAAGGGGATGATGATGAATGCGTTGGAAAGTTCATTGAATACTTGGAAGATATTAGTGAAGAATCATATAGCCGATTGGAAAAACAATTTTCGCAAATCATAAAACAGATAGAAGGTGAATTACAACGACTGGAAGAAGCTGAAGAAAAGTTTCGTAGTGATTTTGAAAAAAGTCGTTTCAGACGGAGAACAGGAGCTGAAAAAGTTCTGGATGATTTGTACAGCTATATGAAAAAACTCCCTATTCTAGGTTTCAATTCACAGACTTATGATGTCAATGTGATGAAAGGAAAACTGCTTCAAAAATTGAAAGATGTCTCCGACACAGATTTTGATTTTGTTATAAAAAAAGGAACCAAGATGCCTGTTATCGGAATAGGATCTTTTTTGTTTTTAGATTGTACAAACTTCATCGCTCCTGGATATAGCTATGAAATGTATCTCAAAGCATACAAATGTGAAGCCGGAAAAGGATTTTTTCCTTATGAATGGATGAAAGACTTGGAACAACTTAATCAAGAACATCTACCTCCAAGAGAAGCTTTTTACAGTTCTTTAAAACAAAAGAACATCAGTGAAGAAGAGTACATAATTTGTCAAGAAGCATGGAAAGATAATGACATGAAGACAATGAGGGATTTTTTAAAATGGTACAACAACTTGAATGTAAAACCATTTGTTCAAGCGTTGGAAAGACAAAGATCGATCTACAGAGAGCATGGGATTGATATGTTAAAAGATGGTATATCTTTACCAGGATTAGCGATTCGATGGATGTTTAACAAAGCTCCTCAACCACCCCCTCCATACCTCTCTACATACTTGGATTTTGATGAACTTGGTAACTCGTTTCGTCAGACTCTCCCAATTTGTCTGATTGACAACTGCAATGCAGAACTTTATCCTCTAATAAAGAAAAACATAGTTGGTGGGCCAAGTCTAGTGATGCATAGATATCACGAAAAAGGTATAACTAAAATTAGAGAACATTGGTTGGGAAAAGAAGCAAAGGTTTGTGATAGAATCTATGGAGTTGATGCAAATGCGCTCTATTTATGGTGTATGACGCAATCAATGCCTACTGGCTATCCTCGAAGAAGAAAAATCGAAAACTCCTTTGTCGCTGAACCAGTAAAATTTAGCAAGATAGCTCATAGCTGGTTACAGTTCCAAATGTTCTCAAAAAAAATCAATATCAGACATCAGCTCAATGGAGGAGAAGTTACTCTCGGACAGCGAGGATTACCAGTTGATGGATTCTGTGTTGAAAATCGTCATGTCTTTCAATTCCACGGATGTTTTTGGCATGGACACGACTGCTCTTATAACAACGCCAAAGAGCAAGAGCTTCAAACTAGTGGAAGAAAATCAAAAGCAAATCTGTTTAAAACTACGATGGAAAATGAAGAATATCTTCGAGCATTAGGTTACACTGTAATCTCGATTTGGGAGTGTGACTGGATGAAGCGTGTAAAAACTCATACAAATTTACAAAGATTTGTCAACACGTTTTACAATTCTTTCTACCCTAAAATACTTGAAAAAAAGCTGAATCAAGAAGAAGTGTTGGAGAGAGTTCAATCAGAGGAGTTCTTCGGATTTGTTGAATGTGACATCGAAGTTCCTGAGGAAGAGGAAGAAAAGTTCTCCGAAATGCCTCCGATTTTTAAAAATACGATGTTAACCAGAGAACACTTGAGCGATGAAATGAAAGTCTTTGCTGAAGCCGAAGGTTTTTTTAAAGACTCCTCAACGCTCATTAGTTGGAAGTATGTACGGAGATAAGATATTGCTAATGAGTCCTTTGTTGAAATGGTACTTGAAACAAGGATTGAAAGTCACCAAAGTTTATCAGCTAATAGAATATATTCCTAGAAAAGCTTTTGAAGCTTTTGGAACATCGGTTTCAGACGCTAGGAGAATGGGAGATGCAGACCCTAATCAAGAATTACTCGCTACTACTAGCAAGTTGGTAGGAAATGCTGCTTATGGAAAAACAATCACTGATAAGGAAAAACATACCACCATCAAGTTCATCGAAAGCGCCAGAAAAGCTTCATTTCGTATCAGAGGAAACAAATTTATCTCCATGGAAGAGATAGCGGATGATTTTTATGAAATCGTAACCTGTAAACAACTAGTAAGTTTTAAAACAATTATTTTGCAATTCAAAATTTATATTCCACAAGTTTACTTTGCTAATCATTATCACCATCATTTCAGCTAACTATGAATGTTCCAGTACACTTGGGCTTCTCCGTGCTACAGTATGCTAAACTGAGAATGCTACAGTTTTACTACGACTTTATGGATAAGTAAGTAAAACCTAATTCCCTACTATTATCATGTATAAGTAAGTAAAACTTCCAAATAATCGAAACAATCTTTTTATTTATAGATATATTGACAGAAGTGATTTCCAATATGTTGAAATGGATACAGATAGCGCATACATGGCATTGAGCGGAACATTAGAAACACTGGTAAAGCCAAGTATGAAAAAAGAGTTTTACAATGAATATGGTGATTGGTTTCCACGGCCATACTGTGACAAACATAGGGATGAATTTTTAAGAATCAAAACAATGGGTTTAGAATGGAGCATGCAAGAATGTTGTGAAAAAGTACTAAAACATGGAAAAAGAACACCTGGATTGTTTAAAGAGGAATTTACCGGAGATGGAATTGTTGCTCTTAACTCTAAATCCTATTATTGCTGGGGAGAAAAAGGAAACAAGTTTAGCTCAAAAGGTTTGAACAAACGAATTAATCAATTGAACAAAGACAGTTATCTAAATTTATTGAACACAAAAAAGTCGTTTATGGGTAAAAATCGAGGATTTGTAGTAAAGGATAAAAAAATGTTGACATACAAGCAAATAAAGCGAGGACTCACATATTTTTATGCTAAAAGACGAGTGTGTTCTGATGGAGTATCTACCGAACCTACTTTGGCTTAAATAAAAACCTTCATAATAGTCTTCTTTTTAAAATAGTTACTATAACTATATATATATAATACAAGAAATCATTCATCGTATATATATATATATAGACTTGATCACAAAATGCTGATGATATGTAGTCTCAAGTGAATAAATGAAGGTTATAGTACTTTGTACTACATAAAATTTAAAGTAAATTTTAATAGATATAATGTTTTCTATTACAATTATTTCCCAAATACTGTAAATTTTAACCATATAGAAGCTAATTTGAGGATTTTTTAAGATGCAATGTAAAGAAAAAGACTTTGCATTGATTATCATTACAAGACCTGGTGCTTTGTATTACTTAGTCTTTACTGACTCTAGCTATATTATATGGGAAGGTTTACCCCTGCTTATTATGTAATAAATGTATATAATTATATATTGATTCATTTTTAATCAATGTATTTATTCAAGCTAGATATAACTCCTCTCTCCTCTCTCTCAAAATGCTATATGAGTTCGAGTTATGTAAAAAATTATCAAAAACTTAAATGCCATACATTCAAAATCTATACGTCATATAAGTTCAAATTAAGTAAAAAAATAATCAAAACTCAAATGCCACTTAAATGCCACTCAAATGCCCCTCAAATAAAACACAATATAAACTCGGCGAATCCACCCAACGCCGTAACCCATTGCATAACCCCAGATTATGACCCCACAAAAAAACACTTGGTAGGGAGATCTGCTCATATATTACTACTTATACTTTATTACATCATCTATTTTTTCCATCCATTCAAACTCCATATATATATACTCTATTACATCATGGATTTATTCCATCCATTCAAACTTCACATATATACTCTATTACATCATGTATTTATTCCATCCATTCAAACTCCACATATATACTCTATTACATCATGTATTTATTCCATCCATTCAAACTCCACATATATACTCTATTACATCATGTATTTATTCCATCCATTCAAACTTCACCTATATACTCTATTACATCATGTATTTATTCCATCCATTCAAACTTCACATATATACTCTATTACATCATGGATTTATTCCATCCATTCAGACTCCACATATATACTCTATTACATCATGTATTTATTCCATCCATTCAAACTCCATATATATACTCTATTACATCATGTATTTATTCCATCCATTCAAACTCCACATATATACTCTATTACATCATGGATTTATTCCATCCATTCAAACTCCGTATATATACTCTATTACATCATGTATTTATTCCATCCATTCAAACTCCATATATATACTCTATTACATCATGTATTTATTCCATCCATTCAAACTCCATATATATACTCTATTACATCATGTATTTATTCCATCCATTCAAACTCCACATATATACTCTATTACATCATGTATTTATTCCATCCATTCAAACTCCATATATATACTCTATTACATCATGTATTTATTCCATTCATTCAGTCTTCATATATATATACTCCACTACATCATGTATTCATTCCATCCATTCAAACTCCATATATATACTCTATTACATCATGTATTTATTCCATCCATTCAATCTCCATATATATACTCTATTACATCATGTATTTATTCCATCCATTCAAACTCCATATATATACTGTGGGAGATTTGCATGACAAGTATTTGATGGTAAACCCCCAACCCCCCTTGTACACCCCTGGTGCCCTTCATAATGAGTTACTACCCCGCCAGAGCCCTACCTCCTCCGGGGTTACTCCGAATCCCCCGAAAAAGGGATACCGGCCACCTCGGGTCGCTATCCCCCTATATACATCAACTTTAGCTATCCCGAACCTACCCCGAACCACCCCGAACTACCCCGAACCACCCCGATCCGGGATCCAACTACATTGATTCTGAGAGCCTGTGCCTCCCTGAAGGGGATGCGCTTCACGGAATGGAGACCGGAGCCTTCCTTCTCCCAGGATCCCAGACTAGGATGTGGGCTACCCTTATAAGGAGTGGAAGATTTGTATTGCAGAAAAGAGCGGGAACTGAAGTCTAGTCCCTCAGCTACCATGTGCTCGCTCCATGATTGGATCACCTTGTTATTGTTTGCTGTGTTTTATGTTATGATTGGCGCATTCTTATATTATCTATTGTCATTGGTCATGCCTTATATAGTAATGAAGTTGTACCCTTTTTCTCTATAAATAGAGCTGCTGTGCTTTGGGCAGGCAGTTGTTATAGTGTAAGCACCCCTTTTACTTGTTAATAATAAAGTATATGTATTGAGAAACACACTTCTATTACGTTTGAGTCGAGGACTCTGTGAGTTGTTAGCGTCGTTGGAGATAGAGATAGGAAGGAGTGGAAGGAGGAGAGAGGAGAATCCGTTGTGGCAGTTAATAGAGGACACAAATCTATTACATTGGTGGCAGCAGTGGGATATCTGAAGAACAAGGACACAACGGATAGAGAGAAAGAAGGTAAGAAGTGAGAAGATATCGATAGAGAGGATAGAGAGAGAAAGAAGAAAGAAAATAAGGTGAGAAGATAAGAAGATTGCGAGAAAATAAAGTAGAAAGAAGAGCTAGGAACTACACCAAGCCTGTTCACCCTGCTTACCGCCATTTTCCCCTCACCCCGAAGTTACCTTGACCCTGTATACCCTGTATACTGCCATTCCCCCTTACCCTTCCCCCTATACAGTGCCGGTATACCCTGTCTATCCTGTATACCTCCATCCCCCCTTACCCCGAAGTTATTCCGACCCAGTATACCCTGTCTACCTTGTATACCTCCATCTCCCCTTTACCCCGAAGCTACCCCGACCCGGGATCCACCCACCCCGATTCGGGATCCACCCACCCCGATTCGGGATCCACCCACCCCGATCCGGGATACCCGGGATACTGATTTTCTGTTACAAGCAATCATTTTATACCCCATAGCTCGCCAGTAAACAAAAATGGCAACCCAGAGAGCAAGAAGCGCTGGCCGAAATCCCACTGTTGCTCAGCCAACAGTAGCCTTAGATGAGTTGACGGACACCTTACAAAGATTGGTACAACCCCCCCTCCCCCCCCCAGAGACACACCCCCAACCCCCTTCAAACCCCCCCCAAATACAATGGCACGGCCGATGTTGAATATTTTATCACTCGGTTTACTGAAGTAGCCGACGCAAATTATTGGGGCCAAGCTACTGCCCTACTACACTTACGAGAGGCACTGAGAGACGACGCCCTTGAGTGTGGCCGCCCTCCCCATGTAGAAGGTACAGTATCTTTGCTGCCCTACGTGCACGGTTTGGACTTACCCTCAAAGAGGCACAAGCCCAGCTGATTACCCTGCGTCGTTCCCCCAAGACTTCGTTGCAACAACACGCTAATGAAGTTGAAAAACTGGTCCGTGTTGCTTATGATGACCTGCCTCCCCAAAGAGTTGACCGCATGGTACTGGAAACCTTTGCTAGCACAATAGGCAATGCGTACCTTCAACGACATTTACTAGCCTTGCAACCCCACACTGTCGAGGAAGCAGTCAGAGCAGGCAGTGAATTTCTCCAAATCAAGACAGGATTTGAAGACAAACCTTCCCGAGTCAGAGTAGTGGAGGAGGAAGACGACATGTTAGAGCCACTCAGTGGCAGAACCCCAGCCAACCCCCCACTCAGTCAAGTCCACCAGACAGCTACCTCATCCCCAGACACCCTTGCTGTTCTGTTGAAAAACATGCAGTTGCTCACCGACGCCATCAAGCTCTAGTCAGAAGAACTCCAGAGACTGAAGCAGCAACCAACCCCCCCACTGGCCATCCCCCACCCCTCCTACCCCCCCCCCCCCCCCCCCATCACACCTTCCCCCTCAGTGTTGGGGGTGTGGCGCCATTGGTCACTTACAGAGGAGTTGTCCTGTCAAACCCTGGCCATCTCCTACCCCCCTTTCTAACCAATCGTAAAGAAATGGGCGCCGCCCGCAGTAGGAACACCGGTTCCTAACTGCCCCCAAGCTCCTCGGAATTATAGGAAGGCAATAGAAAGACTAGAGCGACATAACCCTGTGACTCAGATCCCCCCTCCTCGTCCAGAGAGATGGTATCCTGTGCCAACCCCAGAACCCTGGCAGCTACCCACTGCCAACTGTTATGCGCCATTACAAGAGCTGGAAGATACAGACTACTACCCGTCTGCCCCGCCTGTCTGGGATAACAACCAACCCTATCACCCCCCGGCCCACCTGTGTGCTGACCTTCCCCGCCCGTCTCGTCAGCGACACTCCGTTAGTCATGGACACAAACTATATTACCCCTCTGAACCAGCTCAATCTCTAAGCCGAGGGATTCACCCCAAAAGCCCCCCTACTCCCCCAACCAGAATACGCCCCTCCCGCCCTCGGGAGAGACAACCCCCCTACCCCCAGACCATCAGCCGTCAGACCCACTGACATTCCTTACTCCCCGCCAGAACGCCCCTACAAGGCAAGTTATTTCTTGCCCGGTCGAATTGAACGCAAGCCGGTGTCTATACTCATTGATACCGGATGTACCACTAATTTGCTATCACAGCACCTGTTCAACTGGCTGTCTCCTACCACCCGGGATGCCCTACAAGAGAGCGACATTCACGACATTTTGGCGGACGGATCACATATCCCCTTCTTTGGTACCCTACATCTGCCCCTTCGACTGCGAGATGTAAAGACAGATGCTACGTTCGTAGTCGGACAGATTAACGAAGACGCCATCTTAGGCATGCCCTTTCTTACTGCCCACCAGTGTCACATGAAATTTGACCGTTCAGTCATTGAAATAGATGGCCAAGAACTTCCATGCACTGACCAACAGGGTCGGATGCTCTCCACATCTGTCCAAGTCATAAGAGACACTCGCATTCCCCCGAATACAGAGGCGACGGTACTCTGTAAAGTTACCAACCCCTCACACCTCCCCCTCGGTATAGTAGAAGGGACCCCAGACTCCCCGCCCCTCCCCTGATACCAAACACCACCTGCTCGTTAGATGCCTTAACCCCACTAGTCAGCCGTTAAATTTCAAAGCGGGAAAGACTATAGGTCGGTCTACAGGTGTACAGGCCAGTGACGTAGAGTTGCCATTGACGGAGAACCCCCCTACTTCCATTCCCCCACCTTCCTTCCCTCCCCCGTCCCCGAGCACTTGCAGGCACTATATACTAAAGCCCTGGACAACTGCCACACCCCCAGTGAAGTGTTCCAACTGGCCCAGTTTTTACACTCCTACGAGGAGGTGTTCAGTAAAGGAGATCACGACATGGGTCGTACCAACCTCGTGGCACATAGCATCCCCCTGAAGCCCGGAGCCCAGCCAATTAGACAACACCCCCATAGATTAGGACCCCACAAAGAGTGAGAAGCCGAGGAGCAGGTGTCCAAACTGCGAGAGAGAGGGCTGATCGAACCCAGCACTGGTGCCTGGAGTTCACCCGTGGTACTCGTCAAAAAGAAAGACGGCTCGTGGAGGTCTTGCATAAACTATCGGCGGTTGAATGCAGTAACACAACAAGACGCCTACCCCCTGTCCCGTATAGATGAGAGCCTGGACGCTTTGTCGGGTAGCCGCTACTTCAGCACCCTAGACCTGGTGAGCGGGTACTGGCAGGTTCCCCTGGACGTGGATGCCAGTGACAAGTCCGCTTTCTCCACCAGTTCCGGTCTATATAAATGGAAAGTCCTTCCCTTCGGATTAACTTCCGCACCCGCCACTTTCCAGAGACTCATGGAGAGGGTGCTCCACGGCCTCCACTGGAAGTCACTTCTCCTTTACTTAGATGACATCACAGAAATAGGCCCCGATTTCCCCACCCATCTCCACCGACTGTCCGAAGTGCTCCAGCGTCTCCAAGCGGCTGGCTTAAAACTAAAGCCCAGCAAGTGCGAGCTGCTCCAATCCCAAGTCCGCTACCTAGGCCACGTTGTCAGCGAGCGAGGTGTCTCCACTGATCCAGAACAGATCGCTGCAGTACGAGATTGGCCCCCCCCCCTCCCTACTTGTCTTAAAGAACTACAAGCGTTCCTAGGAACTGTCGGTTATTACCGCCAGTACCTCCCACGGTTCTCTACCGTAGCCAAGCCCCTGACCAGACTTACTTGTACAGATACCCCCTGGGAGTGGGCCCAACCTCAGGCAGAAGCGTTTGTGCTGCTAAAAGTGGGATTGGTCTCCGCCCCCATTCTAGGGTACCCCGATGCCAACAGTCCTTATACCCTAGACACCGACGCCAGTGACGACGGTGTCGGCGCCGTCCTGTCCCAGATCCAGAACAATGAAGAACGGGTGATAGCGTACTACAGTAAAACGCTGAGCCCCCCAGAGCGAAACTACTGTGTCACTCGCAAGGAGTTGTTAGCCGTAGCTAAGGCGGTGAAACACTTTAAGCCCTATCTCTACGCACAACCCTTTAGAGTCCGTACCAACCATGCCTCCCTCATGTGGCTCTGCAAGAGGAAAGAACCTTCGAGCCAAGTAGCCAGATGGCTGGAAGCCCTCTCCGAGTTTCAGTTCACCATAGAACACCGCAGTGGACATTTGCACGGGAACGCAGACGGACTGAGTAGGCGTTGCCCTCTGATTGCAAACAGTGTACCCACATTGAGAGTAGAGATGGTGGCCCCACCAAAGACGAGGTGATACAGACCTTCCCAAACCCCTCCCCTACCCCCCTTGCCCAGCCCTTGTCTACCGCTTCCACTCCCTCAGAACCCCGGGTAGTTGCCATTGCCCATCCACGGCCACCACCCCCTGATACAGACCTGATGGAAGCTCAAAAGACCGGCCGTCACCCCCGTAGCTGTCTTGTATGAAGCTATCCAAAGTAATACCCACGTAGACCCGCAACAGCTTGAGCACGGCAGCAATGAGTTGCGCCAATTGGAGAAGAGGAGACATTCTATGCAACTCCGCCCGGATGGTGTACTGGAGATACACCATGCCGGCCAAAACCGGTCGCACTGGTGCACCGTGTGCCCCCCCAGTCTACGAGGTAAAGTCATGTGGGAGAACCACGTCATGGCCCACCAAGGTATTCAACGAACCCTCAAAAGGTTGAATCTCACCTGGTACTGGCCGGGTATGACAGCCGACGTACGCCGAGCAGTCAACAGCTGCGAGACGTGCCAGCGTGCTAAACATGGGGGTACCAAACCCAACCCCGCACGACAACGCATGTATGCCGGCCGGCCTTGGCAAAAACTAGCGGTAGATCTAGTTGGTCCCCTTCCTGAGACCCAGCGTGGTAACAAGTGGATTTTGGTCTTGACGGATCATTTTACCCGCTGGCAGGACGCCCTCCCCCTCCCAGACGCTACAGCCCCAGTAGTGGCCACCGCCCTAGACGAGCGTGTATTTAGCTATTTCGGTCTACCAGAGCAAATGCATACCGATCAGGGTGCCCAATTTGAGTCCAGCCTGATGAGAGAATTATGCACCATTTGGAGGGTGGCCAAGACCCGCACTACCCCCTACCACCCTCAGGCCAATGGAGTTGTGGAGCGGGATAATAGAGTTCTCGGAGACGCCTTACGTTCTCTCCTCCTGAAGAGACGCCCTGAAGAATGGGATTTGGTCCTTCCCCAAATCATGAGAGCTTTTTGCGCTACCCCCCACTCTACTACTGGTGAAACGCCCAACTTCCTTATGATGGGTAGAGAGTTGCGCCTCCCTGACCAACTGACCTACCACCCCCCTCTGCTAGAGTGCGTACCAGTGCACGAATATGCCCGAGCCCTGCAAGAGAGACTAGCGGATGTCCTCGAGGCACTGAGAATGGAACAGAAGCAGACTAGAGGAGACGACGGAGAGGAGCGGTCGTTATTCCGACCAGGAGATGAAGTCTGGCTAGAGAACGAGAGGCGAAGAAAAGGAGAGAGCCCCAAACTCCAACCCAAGTTCGTTGGGCCCTATATCATCCAAGAGGCCTACAGCAACCATACCTACCTAATTGACCGACATGGACAACGTTCGGTGCAAAATGGTAGCCGCCTCAAACAGTACAAAGCTTGCCTTGAGCCCTACGGCCAAGCTCCAGCAGCCATAGAACCAACTCGCCGTCCCAACATGCGTGGCGCTGCCCCCAGCAGGAGAAGAAGCCCCCCCCCTCCCCTTCAAGACATTCCCCTACCCCTCCTAGAGCTCCCGATCCCACCACGCTTTCTCCCAGCCTTGCCATCCCCCCCACTTCCCCTATTAGAAGAACGTACACCACTTCGCCTACAGCACCCTTTACAAGAAACCCCACTCAACACCTCTAGCGAGTTTCGTGCAAATCGGCCAAGAACTGGCCGAAATAGAAGCCAGACCCCGAATGTGGGAGTTGCCCCCCACCAGTCACCCCACCCCCGGTCATAGCCCCTGCACCTACTGGACGCTCTAGGCGTATAGTGGGACCACCCCAACGCTATGGAGAGCCCTGGTGCCATCAAGTAGCTAGTGAGCAGGAGCAATTGTTCGAACAACGATTTCAGGAGAAGATGAGACTGATAGCCGAAATAACGGCCTTCACCACTAGGACTGAGGACCCCACACCCTCGTGCCTCAACTTAAAAGAATTACCAAGACCTGCTATACCTACTCCGAACATCCTAACACCCACGTTCAAAACCCCGTGGCTACAGAGCCCCCCTGAAACACCCCCCCCCCCCCCCCCTTGCCCCACGGCCATGAGTAACGCCTCCCAAGAAGTAGAACGGGATGATGAGGAGTCAGACAGTCAAGAAAGTGCAGCTCCTCTGCAATCTAAATCCACTACCGAGCAACCCTCTTGCTTGCTGCAGCTGCTGATTAACCACCTACAGACAATGACGACCCGCAACGACAAACTTTCCTTACCACTAGAGCCAGAGGATAATGATTTACTCCTCGAGGCCGGCTTAGTTGAGTGTCAACCTCCCCCCAGTAACCATGAGGAAGAACTGTTGGAGATATCAACCAAAGAGGTGCTGTTGCCTACCAACCTCCCAGTAGAAGTCGCTACTAGCAGCCAAGATGATGAGTTAACTGCTCACAACGACTGGGTTGTGGAACCTTCTACTGCTTGCGATCCCCTGGCCCTAACCCCTAAAGAATCGTCACCCCCTTACTCACCCTAGATGAGTTTCCCCCTCTTCCCCTACCCCCCACCCACTTACTAACAACCAATACTACCCCCAGCTTGACACCCCACCCCCAGCGTAGCTACAGTCAATGTATCAAAGACCCCCCCCCCCCCCCCCCCCCCAAGCCACTCCAAACCTCGGAGAGTGACTCCGAATCTATCATGGCTCGGAATAGGTGGACCACCCTGAAAAATGTCGTCCCTGGCAACCCATCCTTGTCTCCCCAGTCGCCGCCCAAAAATGAGAGAGAAAACGAGTAGGAGACAACTCCTCCATCCTCTCACACCAATCAGTCATGCCTATCTATATATATATATTTAAATTAGAGACTCCGTTGCTAATGAAGCGGAGTATGTGGGAGATTTGCATGACAAGTAATTGATGGTAAACCCCCAACCCCCCCCCCCCCCCCCTGTACACCCCTGGTGCCCTTCATAATGAGTTACTACCCCACCAGAGCCCTACCTTCTCCGGGGTTACTCCGAATCCCCCGAAAAAGGGATACCGGCCACCTCGGGTCGCTATCCCCCTATATACATCAAATTTAGCTATCCCGAACCTACCCCGAACCACCCCAAACCACCCCGAACCACCCCGATCCGGGATCCAACTACATTGATTCTAAGAGCCTGTGCCTCCCTGAAGGGGATGCGCTTCACGGAATGGAGACCGGAGCCTTCCTTCTCCCAGGATCCCAGACTAGGATGTGGGCTACCCTTATAAGGAGTGGAAGATTTGTATTGCAGAAAAAGCGGGAACTGAAGTCTAGTCCCCCAGCTACCATGTGCTCGCTCCATGATTGAATCACCTTGTTATTGTTTGCTGTGTTTTATGTTATGATTGGCGCATTCTTATATTATCTATTGTCATTGGTCATGCCTTATATAGTAATGAAGTTGTACCCTTTTTCTCTATAAATAGAGCTGCTGTGCTTTGGGCAGGCAGTGGTTATAGTGTAAGCACTCCTTTTACTTGTTAATAATAAAGTATATGTATTGAGAAACACACTTCTATTACGTTTGAGTCGAGGACTCTGTGAGTTGTTAGCGTCGTTGGAGATAGAGATAGGAAGGAGTGGAAGGAGGAGAGAGGAGAATCCGTTGTGTCAGTTAATAGAGGACACAAATCTATTACAATACTTTATTACATCATGTATTTATTCCATCCATTCAAACTCCATATATATACTCTATTACATCATGTATTTATTCCATCCATTCAGTATCCATATATATACTCTACTACATCATGTATTTGTTCCGTCCATTCAGTATCCATATATATACTCTATTACATCATGTATTTATTCCATCCATTCAAACTCCACATATATATACTCTATTACATCATGTATTTATTCCATTCATTCAAACTCCATATATATACTCTATTACATCATGTATTTATTCCATCCATTCAAACTTCACATATATACTCTATTACATCATATATTTATTCCATCCATTCAGACTCCATATACATACTCTATTACATCATGTATTTATTCCATCCATTCAAACTCCATATATATACTCTATTACATCATGTATTTATTCCATTTATTCAAACTCCACATATATACTTTATTACATCATGTATTTATTCCATCCATTCAGTCTTCATATATATACTCTATTACATCATGTATTTATTCCATCCATTCAAACTCCATATATATACTCTATTACATCATGTATTTATTCCATCCATTCAAACTCCATATACATACTCTATTACATCATGTATTTATTCCATCCATTCAAACTCCATATATATACTCTATTACATCATGTATTTATTCCATCCATTCAGACTCCATATACATACTCTATTACATCATGTATTTATTCCATTCATTCAAACTCCATATATATACTATATTACATCATGTATTTATTCCATCCATTCAAACTCCACATATATACTCTATTACATCATGTATTTATTCCATTCATTCAAACTCCATATATATACTCTATTACATCATGTATTTATTCCATCCATTCAAACTTCACATATATATATACTCTATTACATCATGTATTTATTCCATCCATTCAAACTCCATATAGATATACTCTATTACATCATGTATTTATTCCATCCATTCAAACTCCATATAGATATACTCTATTACATCATGTATTTATTCCATCCATTCAAACTCCACATATATACTCTATTACATCATGTATTTATTCCATCCATTCAGACTCCATATACATACTCTATTACATCATGTATTTATTCCATCCATTCAAACTCCACATATATATACTCTATTACATCATGCATTTATTCCATCTATTCAAACTCCATATATATACTTTATTACATCATGTATTTATTCCATCCATTCAAACTTCACATATATACTCTATTACATCATGTATTTATTCCATTCATTCAAACTCCATATATATACTCTATTACATCATGGATTTATTCCATCCATTCCAACTCCATATATATACTCTATTACATCATGTATTTATTCCATCCATTCAAACTCCATATATATACTCTATTACATCATGTATTTATTCCATTCATTCAAACTCCATATATATACTCTATTACATCATGGATTTATTCCATCCATTCAAACTCCATATATATATACTCTATTACATCATGTATTTATTCCATCCATTCAAACTCTATGTATGTACTCTATTACATCATGTATTTATTCCATTCATTCAGTCGCCATATATATACTTTATTACATCATGTATTTATTCCATCCATTCAAACTCAATATATGTACTCTATTACATCATGTATTTATTCCATCCATTCAAACTCCATATATATACTCTATTACATCATGTATTTATTCCATCCATTCAAACTCCACATATATACTCTATTACATCATGTATTTATTCCATCCATTCAGACTCCATATACATACTCTATTACATCATGTATTTATTCCATCCATTCAAACTCCACATATATATACTCTATTACATCATGCATTTATTCCATCTATTCAAACTCCATATATATACTTTATTACATCATGTATTTATTCCATCCATTCAAACTTCACATATATACTCTATTACATCATGGATTTATTCCATCCATTCAAACTCCATATATATATACTCTATTACATCATGTATTTATTCCATCCATTCAAACTCCATGTATGTACTCTATTACATCATGTATTTATTCCATTCATTCAGTCGCCATATATATACTTTATTACATCATGTATTTATTCCATCCATTCAAACTCAATATATGTACTCTATTACATCATGTATTTATTCCATCCATTCAAACTCCACATATATACTCTATTACATCATGTATTTATTCCATTCATTCAGTCTTCATATATATATACTCTACTACATCATGTATTTATTCCATCCATTCAAACTCCATATATATACTCTATTACATCATGTATTTATTCCATCCATTTAAACTCCATATATATACTCTATTACATCATGTATTTATTCCATCCATTCAAACTCCATATATATACTCTATTACATCATGTATTTATTCCATTTATTCAGTATCCATATATATACTCTACTAGCCGCAATGACTACCCGTTACCAACGAATCATGCATGCAACAATCCATTATTGGGGACTTCCAAAGTTGACCAATTTGAAGTGCAAGCTCCAATTGTAAAGATATGAGAAGTTATGTAATCAGCCTCACTAATCAGACAACCCCTAATACAATGGCATATAGATAATACTTTCTTGCATGCAAAGTGTACATGGATGCTTCATGTTATTTCTTACTCTTGTTTACTATTTATACTTCGTAATTTACATTTATGCTTTTCTCATATCATTGCTGTTGACCAAAAGAAAAACTGCAGTGTAAATATTAGTGACAATCACTTTTAATATTCATAAATGACAAAAGAGATATTGGTAATATTGGTAATGCAGGACACAGAATCATTAAGCAGAAACAGTTAGCAGATTTGAAAACATGGAGCATACTTAGAAAAGCAGAAAAATATTAGACAAACTGAAAATTCATGTATTTGACAGCAAAAGTAAGTCTAGCGCAATACTTGAGGATTGACATTGTTTTTTGTTCGCCCGTCTGGTGCATTGATGAACAACTTTGTTGACGATCCAACACGTGAGCAGGCGACATAGAGCTGTCCATGAGAGAAGCATGGTGACTGCAAGTTGATGCCAACCACTTTGAGAGACTGTCCTTGGGACTTGTTAATGGTCATGGCAAAACATACTCTGATGGGGAATTGAACTCGTTTGAATTGAAATGGTAAGTCAGTTGGTATGATGGGAATTCTGGGTATAAACACAGATTCTCCTTGGCCTGATGCTGAAATGATTGTGGCTTCGATGACATGAGAAAACATCTGTTTAACAACGAACCTGGTGCCATTACACATCTTCGGCGGATCCAAGTTGCGCAACAGCATGATGGGTGCACCAACCTTTAGTTGAAGCTTGTGCGAAGGCAAACCCGGTAGCTCCATAGCGTTCAAAAACTCGGCAGGATATTGGACAACATCATCATCGGTCATAGCTACATCGATTGATGTGTATGTTGTAATATCTCCAGGCAGTTTGCTCAGAAGCTGGTTGTTGATGTCATTGGCAGCATCATTTCTGGGGCAGACTATGGCTCGCTCCGACAGCCAGTCGGTGTTTTGAAAATTTATCAACAAATCTGGATAAACCTTGTCAGTGAGCTCTTGATGAGATTGAATAATGGTGCCATACCCTTGAATTACTGAGTGGCCATCATCCGGGCTGACCGGTAGCAAACCATTACCAACACGTAGTAGAGCACGGGCAAATTCATTTGCAGTGATATCTCCAAGAGCTGCAGCTAGCATGTTTGTTCGTAGATGCAGCTTTTCAATGGAAGGCCACAAAAAGGAGGACTTTAAACATGCGTTGATTTCATGTGCAGGAGTACCTCTCTGAATAACTGGAAAGGTTTGTCTGAAATCTCCGGACAGAAGGAAAGTGACACCACCCATAAGACTGTTGTTGTTACGAAAATCTTTCATAGTTAGATTCAAGGCCTCGAATGCTAGCTTGTGCGACATTGTACATTCATCCCAAACAATCAGAACACACTCTTGCAACAATTTAGCTGTTCCAGAATTTTTCTTGATATTACACAAAGCACTGTCAGTTTTTGCCAAATTCAGTGGGAGCTTGAGGGCAGAATGAGCAGTACGTCCGCCGGGTAGCAGCGTGGCAGCAATCCCTGACGAAGCTACAGCTAGAGCAATTTTTTTAGCACACCTGACTTTTGCTAATAATAGCTTGATGAGAAAAGTTTTCCCTGTGCCACCTGGTGCATCAAGAAATACTATGCCACCGGTACCATCCTGAACTCGCCGCAAAAGCTGTTGGTAAGCAGCCTGCTGCTCTGGCATTAGGAGTGGTTCACATTCATCAATAAAACGCTTCAAACTGTCGATGTCATATAGAGTTTCTCGCAATAGCTCCCTAGCCATGGTTGGTTGCGCTTCTCTTACAGGTGTAGGAAGGCCATAAAGAGCAAGAGAACTGTTTGTTGCCTCTTGTACTTTGTCTTCAATAGCAATCAATGCCTCATTATACATTGCATCTGTAAATGCAAGGTCGGGATCTGTGACCAGCTGTTGCGCTCGGTGCCTGATATCCACAGTCATGTGTTCCTTGAACTGTTCCCAAAGCTGAAGAGGATCTGATAATTGACATGTGCTCAACATTATTGCAAAAAGGTGTCGCAGCTGAAACGGTGATTGCACAGTAGCAGCCTCTTATAAAAATGTCTCTCTCCATTGAGCATCATCTTCCAAGAGACCAAGTCTTTTGCATGCCTCCTGGTACGAATTGCAAAGCCTACCTTCCACTGTTTTCAAGTGTTCAAATGACACTGGTCCATGTACATGGTGAAAAAGGATACGTAAAAAGAAGCACTCACGGTTATTAGGATGTACAGTGTACACTCTTGCTAAGGCATTGGTTCGTTTCATCCCAGGGTGTCCATCAACTTCAAGACCTAGCACACGACGTTTCCAACGCTTGCCTGAGGCATCCCAAGTGTAATACGCAGGCAAATGAGAGTACAACAGCGTCCTTGCAAAGTCATCTTCTGCACACAATTTGAAAAAAGCTATAAGAGTAGTATCAGGAGGGGTCTGAGCTCGCTGCTGAATAGTCTCTTCAGTGAAGTATACCCTTTGGCCATTTTCCAAATGGACGCTGAGATGTTGGACCGTGGGATAGCGGTCATGAATAGAAAAATCTAATATCCTCCACATCGCTTCATTTGCACTGATGTATCTGCCACTTTCATTCCGAGCAACTTCATCTAATTTTGCACCCTGCCTTTCAAGCCCAAAGACTGCCTGATCACTGCCCTTGTTGTTGTATTTGCAAACGTACTTGATTGACTTCACAGAGTTGCAAAACTCGACATTGATGTGCGCATTGAAAACTTTTGAGAGCAAAGGACAATATGGAACAACCCAACGATTGTCCAGATCAATGTGACAAACCTCTCCGTTCACAGTCAATCGAAGTGGGTATGTGAAACCCCCATCATCAGGTCCACGTCGACGATAAAGTGGGTAGCCATCAGCGCCAGCCACAGTCTCGCTTAGCAATGCCTTTGGATAGCGCTTGGAGCAAGTTCCATCCCTCATGCAGGGTGAATTAGGGTTAAGGCGACCACAGGGGCCGTGAACCATGTGCTTGGTCACTATGCTGTAAAGGTTTGGATCTTCATGTTGTTGTGGAAGTTCAGCACAAATAACGTTGTCAATTTGATGCGGTCTGATGTGATCTCTGAGCCAAATCAGAATGTGTGCGTGTGGAAGACCACGCTTCTGCCACTCTATTGTGTACATGTGACATCTGGTGTTGCCAAAGATTGCACCAACTGTGATGTACTCCATTAATTGCTTCAATTTCAGCCGAAACACTCTAGCAACTAAGTCATGCCTGTCATAGCTTTGCTGTCCAGGCATAAGTTCCGCTGTGATTTCATCCCATTTGCTATTACATGTGAACGTAATAAATAGGTCTGGTCGCCCATAGTTCCAAACATAAGTCATGGCATCTTGAGTTCTTTCATGCATATAGCGTGGGCCACCAGTGAAGGATGAAGGCAAAATGATGATCTGTCCTATATCATGTGCATTTCGCTCCCCTGCAACAGCATCACGCAAATGCACATAATCATCGGCTCTTAACCTTGTCTGATGGTGACGTACATACTGCAGTCTTTCAGTTTCAATCTTTGCATACATGTCAACAGCAAATTGGAGAAGCAGCTTACGACAGCGAAGTATGTAGTTGAAACTTCCGTCACGATACATCAGCCTGTAAGCATAAAAGCTCATTGCAGACACTTTTCTAGTAGCTGATGGTTGGCCAGTGCGGTTGTCAACTTGCATCAACTGAAAGTTGTAGCCATCAATACCTTTCCAAAACATAAGTGGGTACTGCAGTGCGTCATAGGCTCTATGCGTTTCAGAGATTCTTTGCAATTGATTGGTTCGTAGTTGCAAAACGATGTCCCGTTTCTCAAACTGCTGCCCCACAATTTGAATTGCAACTTCATCTATGACAGGTGCATTGAAGCGTCTTGCATGTTCGCCAGTAGGCCGCTTGTCAGCATGGATGACAACTCTATACTCATCACTATTGTCGGGAATTCGTTTTTTGGCAGTTTTAAAGTCGCGCACATACTTGTTGTGTTCATGCAGCATTTGCTGCAACTGGTATACAACATTGCCACGCACTCCATCAACAATTCTACACCGACGCTCTGCTTGCTCCTGCTGATCACCCATGAAATAGATTTGGAGAAACTGCGGTTCCTCACCTGGCATTGCAAGTAGTGACCCAGACCTGTGATACACTTGACCTTGAACTTTGAATGTTGGCATAAAGCCTGCTTCATTAATGATGCTGGCACCAACTGATGTAAGTTGAAAGCAGCTGTTATATTTCCAAATGTTTGAGAGAAAATGTTCTGACTCTGCATTTGCACCAACAAAAAGCCGTTGTAAAAATGGTGGAAGGTCCTCAGTAATGGGTTCAAGTATCACTTTACCATTTGTACAGCAGATACCCGGAGCTTCAGCTTTCCACCGTAAAGCGTTGCATCGAAGGCATTTGACAGACATCTGCCCCATAGCAAAGCAGCGATGTGCATGGTAATCACCGGTTGGGTTGTATTGAAAAGCAAAGTTTAGAGCCCATGGGCATTGCATGGGCTGATTCCTATGGCACACAGCTTCATCAACTGTTTCAGATTGCCTGGCAGCAGCAGCCCGCTCTCTATCTTGCTGTCTCCGCCGTCTAGTTTCCTGAACAGTTTCAGATTGCCTGGCAACAGCAGTCCGTTCTCTAGCTTGCTGTCTCCGGCTTTCAGTTTCTTCAACAGTTTCAGAGTGCCTGGCTGCTGCAATCCGTTCTCTAACTTGCTGTCTCCGACGTTCAGTTTCTTCATCAGTTTCAGATCGCCTGGTAGCAGCAGTCCGTTCTCTGTCTTGCTGTCTCCGGTGCTCAGTTTCTTCAATAGTTTCTGATCGTCTTGAAGCTGCCATCCGTTCTCTGTTTCGTACTCTACGTTGCTCAGCTGCTTCACTTGAGTACACAGCGCTTTCACTTGAATCGTTTTGTCTGGTCCTAACACATCTTCCGCCCTCAGAACAACTGGGACTTCTTTTCTTTGGCGGCATTTTAGCTACAATAAACTTTATTTTAGATTATTATTTAAAAATTAAATGTAAAACATAACAAACAACAGTGAAAGTGAATTCAAATCAGTGGCAGTAGTTATGTGCATCAATTGTAGGCCATGGCTTTGAATAGTTCTCTGAGAGAAAATGAACGAATAAATTATAATTACTGTTGTGATGAAGTTCGTAGAATGGGGGACATAGAACTGAAGACAACAAATAACAACAATAGGTACAGGTCCGGAAAAGAGCAGCATAGCAAGAAGAATATAAAAGCCAAATGCTCAAGAACAATCATTTTTTCAGTCTTACTCCAAAGTCAACAGTGCAACACACTTGTTGATATTTTGTAAATATGTAAATTTTCATCTATATCTAATGGAAATACGCACCAGAGTTATATATTTTCTTCAGATGTAGCCATGTACATATGTTGAGATTTTTCGTCTCCTTGCCAAGTAGAACAAATGAAAATAAAGTAGCTACGAATAATAATAAACTTTATTTTAGATTATTATTATTATCATCATCATCATCATCATCATCATCATCATCATCATCATTATCATTATCATTATCCAGGGCTGTAGTTTAGAAAATTTGCCTGGGACAGCCAAAATACGTATGACTCAAAGGCGCTGAGCGCCTTCGCTGACGGCGTGTAGCTCCGAAGCCATCCGGCCTGGGGCAGACGCTGCAAGCACCCCAGAGGGTCCGGGGAGGAGCCCCGGCCGCCAACGCATTTTGCGGCTCTACATTTTAATATAATGGGTGATTCACGATATAACAGACAATTCATGTGAGAACTTCTAAAAATACAAGAATTACACAAGTACTTCACTTTATTAACAAACAAAAGAGTTAAAAATGTTAGCATGAAAAATATACTCTGCTTACTAGGGTGGCTCGTAACGTTAGACGGTTTCGTTTTCAAAGCGCATGAACGGATTTGAGATAGTCCAGACGGTTTTCAAAGTGTCTCTTACATTGAAAATAATTGGGTAATTGTAGTAAAATAGCCCAAGTAACTATGTTTAAAAACGGGCTTGTTGGTTACAGTAAATTGATCGTCGGCCTCAGCAGTTGCGGGATTCATGCTATAAAACTGCATTTCCTGTCTGATAATCGTAAATTCTGCAAACCGGATAGTTGTCTTGCAAATAATTCAGACGGCTTAGAAATGATTCAGATGATTTGGAAAATTACAAACCGTATGAACGCTTTAGAAAGAGTATGAAGTATTTACAAACCGTATGAACTATTTTGAAATGGTCTGAACTGTTTTAAAATAGTCTAAACTATTTTGAAATAGTTGGAAAAGTTGGCAAAGCACATGGCTTTCGAACCAAAATCGATTAATCATCATTTTATTTATAGCCTCTGTACAACTTGATCAACATAAACGTAGATCAAAAGACATAGAGAAAATTAATTAACTGTATAAAACTGTTACTGAATATAATCTCTAAAATTAATTTTTACATTTATAATTAGGTTAGTAGTAATATATGAGCAGATCTCCCTACCAAGTGTTTTTTTGTGGATTTGATCTTGGAGTTTAGGCAATGGGTTACGACGTTGGATGAATTCGCCGAGTTTATATTGTATTTTATTTGAGGGGTACTTGAGTGGCATTTGAGTGGCAATTAAGTGGCATTTGAGTTTTGATAATTTTTTTACTTAATTTGAACTTATATGGCATCTAAATTTTGAATGTATGGCATTTAGGTTATGATAATTTTTTACATAACTGTATACATAATTATAACTCATAGGGTATCTAGATTTTGAATGTAAGACATCTAAGGTTTGATAATTTTCTGTAATTCCGACTCATATGATATCTTGAGAGAGAGGAGAGAGAGGAGATATATATACATTGAATAAATACAGTGATTAAAAATGAAACAATATGTGAATATATACATTTATTGTGTAATAAGTAGGGAAAATCTCTCCATATAATATAGCTAGAGTCAGTAAATACTAAGTAATAACAATTAATACATAGTCTTTTTTTTACAATGATGTCTTTGATGTAGCGATGTTATATCTTAAGAAGGGGGATTTCTGTTTTATGTGCTTTTGAATTCGTAATGAACTAAAATAAAAAAGTTATGTATTAGTATAGAGTGATTAAACAAAAATTCAAAATAATTACATGAATTTTAATTATAGCTTTAGTTACATTGGATAGTTTACATTATATAGAAATGGCTCACCGAGTCACATTGTCCAACTTGTTTTTTTGAATTAGAGACTATCCATCGCTAAAACAAAAAATTATTGGGCTAGAAATAACTACAACTACATCTAAATTGAGTTGAAGTATTATTTACAATGATTAGAGAAAAACTCTCACCGAGTTTTATCATGTATCTCATCATTTTTTTTCAGCAACATATCCTGTCTCAAAATCATCAAAATCTCCACGTAGAAAATCTTCAAGTTCATCATCATCATCATCAATTTCTAATATTGTTTTGTTGTGCTTTGCTTGATCACAATATTGTTTCCAATACATTCGACCGAGGCTGTATGGAGAGCAAAATGAAAGATCGTATTCTGTCTTAAATTTTCCGTGGGTTGTTTTTCCTCTGTAGATCATCACACCTGGAGTATATCGGTTAGCTTCTGAAGCATATTTGTCTGGTATGGCAAGCGTCTTCAACAGCGTTTCTCCGCATTGTTCAATGCTATAACGGATACAAATTACATTCGACTGTCCTCCTTTAAATCGATGAGGAACGAATCTATCAACAACATCTTGGTAAGGAAAAATAGCGCCGGGTTGAAAACTATTGAGGGTGTTGATGTTCAAGAAGCATTTGAGCTGACCTTTAGTCAATGTACTCAAATATAGTGATTCCTCTTCAGCTTTCTTTTTGCTTAGAGGATGTCTGGTAACACGTCTGACATCATACCAAAGAACGCTTTTATTTTTTGGTTTTCCTTTTCTACCCAAATATACAACGTTAAACGGAGGGGGGTAATTATCACAGTTGAAGTTTTTAGCTATTTCAACTGGACAGAGGAGTATTTTGGGTTCGAGTTCATTTATATCTGAAGGATCATGGTAGTGTACTTGAGAATATCTACACTTCTCCTTACTTGATGGATGTATCACACCAGTCACTCGCATAATGCTTGGGATAGGAAGATCTTCAAATGTTTTGCAAATCGGAACTTTTGGTGAGTCAATCACTTGAGAACCTTTAGACTTTTCTAATTCCCTAGCTCTCCTTTCGTTGAGACATTCAACTGTTAAATGAGTTATAGCTGCACTCTCCATTGTTTGCTTATCAACGGAAGTAGTTTGTTTTCTCACTATTTGTTTTCGTTTCCTTACTATTCGCTTTTTTGGAGCAGTTTTCCTTCTCTTAGGAGTTGTTTTGCCGTTTTTCATTTTATTTTCTGTTGGATATGGATCTGTGCTAAGGAGCTCTTCAGAAAGAGCATCCATAACATTCTAAAAATAAAAGGGTAATATTTGCATGAGCGGCTAAGAGTGTATTTATTACTTAGAGTGTCTTATATATATATATATGTATTTATGCCAAAAGCAGTTAAAATCATAGAGTTATGGTAGATTGAGAATGTACTTATTAAACTATTGGGATGTGGAGACAAACAACAAAGGATGCATTCAAATATATATATATATATATGTATTTACTTAATATCATACTGCTTTTAACATCTCAATTGGTAAGAAACAAAATATAATAGTTTGAGCAAAATATTGTAAAATAATAAAAAACAACTAAAAATCTTTTCATAAATATGTATGAAACGCTTCTAACATTAGTTCTAAAATACCTACAGAAGAGGATAGAGCTTTATCTATTTGGATGTGATTATAAATATGCTTTCTGAATTTATAAAAAGTTTTTTTGTTCCACGTCATGTTATATAATTTTTTGAAAACTATTTGATTCCAAGCACTTCTTTCAATTTCTTTTAAAAAATTATTAATATTAACGACTTCCACCATTGACAAAACGATTTCGAAACCGTTTTTTATAATGTCATCAAAACGTTCTGTAGATATATCATGTTTCTTACAACACATCCCCATACTCATCATGTGTTGAGTTATACAGAATATTATAACTTGAAATGTCAAACGTTCTACAGCTTTTTCTTCAACAACATCATTATTTATCACATAGTTATGATACATTTCTGGAAGGAAGTCCTTTAAGTAGATTGGATTTGTTGTTGCATTGTTCTAAAATACAAGCGATAATTAGATAACTAAAATAATTAAAGGTTTTCAACAGGTGTTAAATAGTATTTTTTATTAATTCTTACCTTTTCATCAGGCTGAGATTCCGACTTTAGATACAATGGTTGACTTCCTACGTCTTGAGTATTCATTCTGAAAAAACAGAAAAAATTGGTTCAATTCTTTATAATCAATTTAAAGATAGATATGTCATAAAGCCTTCAGATAGTTGTGTTAGCTAGCGGAAATAATTGAATTTAAGTTTTACCTTTATGAAGAGAGAACTCTTAGTAGTTGCAATGGAAGATGTAGTAGATAGATGTTGCTCCTTTGCTCACTGTTGTTGAACTGGATGCTTTCTGTCTGAAACCGTTGTCTCTTATATAGGTGAATGTGTGAAAATAAATGTTTTATTCCCGCGAAAGCATTGGTTTCTATTCGCGTGAAAATAAATTTTTTATTCCCGCGAAAGCATTGGTTTGTATTCGCGTGAAAATAAATTGTTTATTCCCGCGAAAGCAACGGGTTCCATTCGCGTGAAAATAAATTATTTATTCCCGCGAAAGCATTGGTTTGTATTCGCCTGAAAATAAAATGTTTATTCCCGCGAAAGCAACTGTTTCCATTCGCGTGAAAATTAAATGTTTATTCCCGCGAAAGCATTGGTTTGTATTCGCGTGAAAATAAATTATTCATTCCCGCGAAAGCAACAGTTTCCATTCGCGTGAAAATAAAATATTTATTCCCGCGAAAGCATTGGTTTGTATTCGCATGAAAATAAATTATTCATTCCCGCAAAAGCAACAGTTTCCATTCGCGTGAAAATAAAATGTTTATTCCCGCGAAAGCATTGGTTTGTATTCGCGTGAAAATAAATTATTCATTCCCGCGAAAGCAACAGTTTCCATTCGCGTGAAAATTAAATGTTTATTCCCGCGAAAGCATTGGTTTGTATTCGCGTGAAAATAGATTATTCATTCCCGCGAAAGCAACAGTTTCCATTCGCGTGAAAATAAAATGTTTATTCCCGCGAAAGCATTGGTTTGTATTCGCGTGAAAATAAATTATTCATTCCCGCGAAAGCAACAGTTTCCATTCGCGTGAAAATAAAATGTTTATTCCCGCGAAAGCATTGGTTTGTATTCGCTTGAAAATAAAATGTTTATTCCCGCGAAAGCAACAGTTTCCATTCGCGTGAAAATTAAATGTTTATTCCCGCGAAAGCATTGGTTTGTATTCGCGGGAAAATAAATTATTCATTCCCGCGAAAGCAACAGTTTCCATTCGCGTGAAAATAAAATGTTTATTCCCGCGAAAGCATTGGTTTGTATTCGCGTGAAAATAAATTATTCATTCCCGCGAAAGCAACAGTTTCCATTCGCGTGAAAATAAAATATTTATTCCCGCGAAAGCATTGGTTTGTATTCGCGTGAAAATAAATTATTCATTCCCGCGAAAGCAACAGTTTCCATTCGCGTGAAAATAAAATGTTTATTCCCGCGAAAGCATTGATTTGTATTCGGGTGAAAATAAATTATTCATTCCCGCGAAAGCATTGGTTTCCATTCGCGTGAAAATAAATTTTTTATTCCCGCGAAAGCAACAGTTTCCATTCGCGTGAAAGTAAAATGTTTATTCCCGCGAAAGCATTGGTTTGTATTCGCGTGAAAATAAAATGTTTATTCCCGCGAAAGCAGTGGGTTCCATTCGCGTGAAAATAAATTATTTATTCCCGCGAAAGCATTCGTGTTCTTCCATAAAAACAATGTTTCATTAATTTAACCTTATGATAAATGGCATGATTTCAGCTATATAAGAAGCACTGTTTTTACACAGAAAGCAGTCACTTCGACATTAGCAACTGAAGGAGCAAGATCTACTACAACATCATCTACTACAACTGCTAGAAGGACTTTTCTGTTTGGAGGTAAGTCAACTTGATTGAGTATAAATTTAATTTTTATCGATTTAGATACTAACAGCGGTATGATATTGAGTAAATATATATATATATGTATATATATCTTCAAATTGGTTTGAAAAAGAAATTATAACATGGATTTTTACTTTATCTTTTAGAATGTCGACACAAGTCAATACAAAACAACTGAAGAATAAAGAACCAAAACCTTCACAAGATAAGGTGATTGATGACAATGTACTTCTTCAACGCACTACGATTCCCTTTCAAAGCGCCAGTCTGAATACTTTGGCAACTCTCATCATCAAAAGCGCCTCTCTGTTAAGTACTCTATCACCAGCTTCCAGAAAAAACATTGAAAACATAGTCAAAGTTGAAGATTTACCAATACCTACAGTTATGCAGGTGTTAACCGTTGAGCTCCATGATGAAACGAACTGTACCATCATCTACAACTATAAAAAGGATGGAAAGGTAGTTAGAGTGAAGAGCACTATTCCATTAGCAGCAGGATTACTTGTCAATGAAGCTTCGCAGATAAGACCACTGGTTTTGATCTACATGGGTGTTGAAAAGACTGGAAAAGCAATTTTTCGTGCTGCTACAGAAACAGGAACTACTTTGAGGTGTAAGAATGCGTTTGATGTATTACCAGAAAAAAGTATGCGACAAATCAATGCTTATTTCGAGGTAGCTAATCTTCAGGATTTCCCAACAGATAGTGTCATATGTTTCCAAAACCCTGAAGTTATAACAAAGTCTGACAGGCGATGGAATGGAAATGAAGAGACTCTTCTAGTTCAATACAGAAGTGTTGTAGATGAAGAATTACTGATCGGAGATATGCGCATTCCTCATCAAATAGCTTCTGCTGTGACATCGGAGAGATTTGGAGTGATTCTGTTCAAGGGTCTGAGTCGAAACGCAGACAATTCAATTTTCTACAACATCAGTGTACTCGCAGCTCATCAAGCCTTCGTCCAAGCCTCGGAACTGGCTGATAATCCAAAATCTGAGGATTTTCTCAACCACTTCGATGATGCTGAAAAAGAAGACTGTGGAGAACAAACTCTCGAGAAGCTAATCTATAACTCAAGGGATTCATATCACTATAGGTAAGTTTTATTAATTTTTACCATAATTTTAAAAAGTTGATTTGTGAAAATTTTGTGTATTCTTACAATGAAAAACCCCTTAAAATTATAAATTTGTGAACATTTTTGTAAAACATTTTTAAGTTATATATATATATTTCGAATTAAAAAAGGATTTTGTTGTGTCATCAGTGTATTTTTTTACATAAAAGTTGGAAAAATAACAAAAGGTGATAATTATTTTACAAAAATGTTCAATTTTTCACATAAATGATCAACTCATAACCTTTTTTTGTAAAACATTTTTAAATTATATATATTTCGGATTAAAAAAAGGACTTTTTTGTGTAATCAGTGTATTTTTTTACATAAAAGTTTAAAAAATAACAAAAGGTTATAATTATTTTGCAAAAATGTTTAGTTTTTCACATAAATGATCAATTCATAAACATTTTTTGTAAAACATTTTTAAATTATATCTATTTCGGATTAAAAAAGGACTTTTTTGTGGAATCAGTGTATTTTTTTTACATAAAAGTTTAAAAAAGAACAAAAGGTTATAATTATTTTACAAAAATGTTTAGTTTTTCACATAAATGATCAATTCATAAACATTTTTTGTAAAACATTTTTAAATTATATATATTTCGGATTAAAAAAAGGACTTTTTTGTGTAATCAGTGTATTTTTTTACATAAAAGTTTAAAAAATAACAAAAGGTTATAATTATTTTACAAAAATGTTTAGTTTTTCACATAAATGATCAATTGATAAACATTTTTTGTAAAACATTTTTAAATTATATATATTTTGGATTAAAAAAAAGAGTTTTTTTGTGTAATCAGTGTATTTTTTTAGCTAGAAGTTGAAAAAAATCACAAAAGGTTATAATTATTTTACAAAAATGCTTAATTTTTCACGTAAATAACACGTTTTATCACATAAATGGCTTATTCATGAGTGTTTGTTGTAAAACATTTTTAAAATTATATATATATATATTTATACATTCCGAATCCAAATGAAAAAAAAGGACTTTTTCGTGTGTAATCAGTGTATTTCTTTTACATAGAAGTTGAAAAAATAACAAAAGTTTATATTTATTTTACATTAATTTTAATCATGCTATACTAATACATCATTTTTTATTTTAGTCCATTATATCGTAAAAAGAAAACAGAGTAAAGAACTTTCCCTAAGAAATAATGAGCTGAATGATGTAACTCAGTGAGTTATTTTCCTGTTATATATAATGTAAACTATCTAATGTAGCTAAGAGTAAAATTTAAATTCGGTAAAATTTATTTATATAATGAATAACTTTTGTATTTTAGTCAATTATTGGATCACAGAGAATACGGAATACAAAAATTCCTCCCTGGGTCTAATAATATGCCAGAAGAATATCAAAGAAGATATTGTTCAAGAAAAGCGCTTTGTAACCATTGATATCGTAAGCTATAGTAGTTTGTATTACAGAAAATTTACTATAAAACAGTATTATGAATGTAAAAACTAGATATGGTATTTTCTATTACAATTATTTACTTGTAAATTTTATTCATCTAGAGAGGTAATTTGATGATTTTTTGACAGTTTTTTAAAAAAGTTAAAAGTACAAAAAAATTAAAAAATATCGAAAATTATATATTTCAATGATTATTTTTTACTTGTAAATTTTATTCATCTAGAGAGGTAATTTGGTGATTTTTGACAGTTTTTTAAAAAAGTTAAAAGTACAAAAAAATTAAAAAATATCGAAAACTATATATTTCAATGATTATTTTTTAAAAAGTTCAAAAAAAATGTAATAAAGCTCTGTTTTGAAACATAAAAAATTTAAAAGGATTGTGTAGGATAAAATTCTCACTCAAAAAATTATTGAAAATTGAATGAAATAAAAGAATATTTTCCCAAATACCAAAGTTTTGTAAATATAAAGTGAAAAACTCTATATATATATATTGTTTTTAAAATAATATCAAAAACTATATATTTCAATGATTATTTTTTAAAAAAATAAAAGAATTTAAAAGGAAGGTGTAGGATAAAATCCTCACTCAAAAAGTTATTGAAAATTGAATGGAATAAAAGAATATAAAGTGAAAATCTCTATATATATATTTATTTTTTTAAAAAAATATCGAAAACTATATATCATAATGATTATTTTTTTAAAAAGTTAAAAAACAAAAAACTTTGTAATAAAACCCTGTTTTAAAACATAAAAAATTAAAAAGGATGCTGTAGGATTAAACCTTCGCTCAAAAAATTAATGAAAATTGAATGGAATGAAAGAATATTTTACCAAATACTGCATTTTTCTTGTAAATATATTGAAAATTGAATGGAATAAAAGAATATTTTACCAAAATATCACATTTTTCTTGTAAATATATAGTAAACATTTCTAAAATATTGTTGGTGAAATTTACTGGAAAATGGTTTCAAGTGTGTCAAAGACTAAATATGATGTTTTCATTGAAATGTTTATTTTCAAAAGATCCATATAATAACATTGAATCAATTAGTTAAATTTAACAGCCAAATTCTTTTTTTATCAAGTAGGCTTAATGTTTCTATTGTGATTAATTCTCAAATATTGTAAACTTGAACTGTCTAGAGGAGTAATTTGTCGATTTTGATGTGTTTTTTTCTTTTAAAAAAATTATCATGTAATACCACATACTTCAGTTCTAATTCGTTTTGAACAATTTCATGGGAGACAAAGAATAAAAAAGTTACATTGATTTAGGTTTTAGAATTAAAGTTGCTATCAAAAATGGTTTGTTCTTGAATGAGTAAATCCATAACCTCCTCATCATCATGACAGAAGTTTTCTGATGATTGCATTTTGAAAAACAATTTTTTTTCTTTTAAAAAATTATTACGTAATACCACATACTTCAGTTCTAATTCGTTTTTAGAATTGAAGTCGCCATCGAAAATGCTTTGTTCTTGAATGGGTAAATCCATAGCCTCCTTCTCATCATGACAGAAGCTTTCTGATGATTGCATTTTGAAAAACAAATTACATTGATTTAGTTTTCAGAATTGAAATTGCCATCGAAAATGGTTTGTTCTTGAATGGGAAAATCCATACCCTTCTCATCATCATGTCTAAGTTTTCTACCCCAATATCTCCAACCTCTCAGAGATAGAGATTGCTCTGTTTAAAAAATAATGGAAATTGTATATATAAATGATTGTTTTTTGAAAAAAATGGTAAATTTTTGAAAAAAATTCAAAAGGAAAATGCAGGATAAAACCCTCACTCAAGAAACTAATTTTGTATGATAGGTTGCTTACCTAATAATAAGAAAATAATGAATAACTTATATTTAAGCAATTATTGAAAAAATTAATGAAAATTGAATAGAATAAAGGAAATATTTTACCAAATAGCCTGTTTTTTTGTAAAGATATACAAACAGATAAAATTTAACCATTTGAAGGATGATTTCTTTTTTGCAAAAAAAATAATGAAGATTTAATGAAATGAAAAAGTATTTTACCAAATACCTTGTTTTTTTGTAAATTTGTACAATTAGATGAAATTTAACCATTTATAGGATGATTTGTTTTTGTAAAATTTAATGAAAATTGAATAAAATGAAAAAATATTTCACCAAAATACCTCTTTTTTGTAGATGTAAACAAATAGATGAATATCTAACTTTATCCATTTTTTCCATTTGGGATCATGTTTTGAAGGTTTTCAAGATAGTTTTAGTAAAAGCTTATGCATTGATTGTCATTACAAGTTGTAGTGTTTGGTATTATTTAATATTTACTGACTCTAGCTATATTATATGAAATTTTCCCTACTTATTACACAATAAATGTATATATTCACATATTGTTTCATTTTTAATCACTGTATTTATTCAATGTAGATATATCTCCTCTCTCTCCTCTCTCAAGATATCATATGAGTCGAATTACAAAAAATTATCAAAACTTAAATGCCATACATTCAAAATCTAGATGCTCTATGAGTTAAAGTTATGTATATAATTATGTAAAAAATTATCAAAACTTGAATGCCATACATTCAAAATCTATAAGTTCAAATTAAGTAAAAAAATAATCAAAACTCAAATGCCACTTAAATGCCACTCAAATGCCACTCAAATGAAATACAATATAAACTCGGCGAATTCACCCAACGCCGTAACTCATTGCATAACCCCCAAGAACTAATCCACAAAAAAACACTTGGTAGGGAGATCTGCTCATATATTACTACTTAGGTTGTATTGATTATTTAAAATAATTTGAAACAAATAATATTTAATTTATTTATTCAAAGAAAATTCAACTGTTCGGTGTCTAGGAAAAACATTATCAATCATAAATGGACTGTAGATCTATGATCAATAGAGCGAACCAGCAAATCAGCTCGGATTTTCAAAGCCCACGAACGATTTCACAATGCGTTCAGAAGTTTTACAAAAGCTCAGACTATTTCAAATTTGTTCAAACGATTTGGAAAGCGTTCAGACATTTCAAAACGCAAAACAGAAAACGTTCTGAGCCACCATAGCTTACAGAGTTCAAATTTTGACCTCGATTCTTTCTGCATTTTTTTTGCTAGTGCCTACAAATTATTTTGTTACAACTTGAGGGTCCAGTTTTTCAGTAATGTCTTTGTAAATGTGAATCTTCATTACATTGTTGAGCCTGTCTTCGGTAATGGTTGACCGAAGGCAGGTATTTACTCGCTTCGATGTCGAGAATGACCCCTCGCTTATAGCGTTGGTGGCAGGAAGAACTAGAATCAGTTTAACTAGAGCTTTCACCTCTGAGAGTAGATGTCGACTGGGAGTGGTTTGAAACCAGCGAATGAAATCTGAGAAGCTCTTTACTTTTACTAACATAGTAACAATTCTGTAAAATGCGTACATGACAAACATCTGGTACCCTCTTTTCTTTGTGTAGCCAATCTTATACTGCTCAGGCTATTTTTATACATGCTTGAGTCACTCTTTGTTTGCCACCCTTTCCTTTGAATGTCATTAGGGCTAACACCTACAGAAAGGAATCTTACATAACGCTTTGTATAAATAAATACAGCGGCTGAGCCTTTCACTAATATCAGTGTATATCGAGAGGCACAGCTAGACAATTCTTTTCAAGAATAAAGATAGCTTTACACTCACTCAAGCTTTATACTTGAACACTGCGCAACAGACAGCTTACTACTCTAGAAGGCAACCAGCTCTGACGACCCACTAGGTCTGGCAGCACTAGTGTTGACTGACGAGTGGTAGGCGAGGGACAGACCTGCCTGGCAGATTCTTGCCTATCACGGCACGGCCTACCTTCTAGCCGTTATGCAGAGCTGACAGCAAGCTTGTCTGGACAGACAGACAGCTCTGCTACCTAGAGGTAGTGCGGGTGGGCTACCAGGGTAACTGCGGACATTACCACAAAATCCTGCACAATAATAAATAAATAATAAAACATGTAATTAATAAGTTATTAATTAATATAATAACAATATTAGACAACTATTATTATCATTATAGTATTGTACAGGATTTTGCTCTGTGGTAGCTTAGCCTCTGCACCTGTACTTCCTCCCTTCACTCAGGTTGACTTTGCTAGCTATATTGGCACGAGCCGTGACCAGTTGTCGTACTTAGTAGGGAGTCATCGCTGACTATTAGCTAAGTCGACTGGTCATGCATCCGCCTCACACTGCAGTGGTCGAACCGTTGCTTAGGCAAGGTGGAGTAACTCGGTGTATGTTTATCTGTTACACTTGTCAGTATATGTATAGCAAGCTATAAAGCATATGTTGCCAAGGTAAGTGCGCAATGAAGTATTTTGTTAGACAAAGTGACTTCGGAGAGTAAGTGGAGTAACTCTGATTTTATTATGGTAAAACTGAAGTAGTAATATATGAGCAGATCTCCCTACCAAGTGTTTTTTTGTGGATTAGATCTTGGAGTTTAGGCAATGGGTTACGACGTTGGATGAATTCGCCGAGTTTATATTGTATTTCATTTGAGAGGTATTTGAGTGGCATTTGAGTGGCATTTAAGTGGCATTTGAGTTTTGATAATTTTTTTACTTAATTTGAACTTATATGGCATCTAAATTTTGAATGTATGGCATTTAGGTTATGATAATTTTTTACATAACTGTATACATAATTATAACTCATAGGGTATCTAGATTTTGAATGTAAGACATCTAAGGTTTGATAATTTTCTGTAATTCCGACTCATATGATATCTTGAGAGAGAGGAGAGAGAGGAGATATATATACATTGAATAAATACAGTGATTAAAAATGAAACAATATGTGAATATATACATTTATTGTGTAATAAGTAGGGAAAATCTCTCCATATAATATAGCTAGAGTCAGTAAATACTAAGTAATAACAATTAATACATAGTCTTTTTTTACAATGATGTCTTTGATGTAGCGATGTTATATCTTAAGAAGGGGGATTTCTGTTTTATGTGCTTTTGAATTCGTATTGAACTAAAATAAAAAAGTTATGTATTAGTATAGAGTGATTAAACAAAAATTCAAAATAATTACATGAATTTTAATTATAGTTTTAGTTACATTGGATAGTTTACATTATATAGAAATGGCTCACCGAGTCACATTGTCCAACTTGTTTTTTTGAATTAGAGACTATCCATCGCTAAAACAAAAAATTATTGGGGTAGAAATAACCACAACTACATCTAAATTGAGTTGAAGTATTATTTACAATGATTAGAGAAAAACTCTCACCGAGTTTTATCATGTATCTCATCATTTTTTTTCAGCAACATATCCTGTCTCAAAATCATCAAAATCTCCACGTAGAAAATCTTCAAGTTCATCATCATCATCAATTTCTAATATTGTTTTGTTGTGCTTTGCTTGATCACAATATTGTTTCCAATACATTCGACCGAGGCTGTATGGAGAGCAAAATGAAAGATCGTATTCTGTCTTAAATTTTCCGTGGGTTGTTTTTCCTCTGTAGATCATCACACCTGGAGTATATCGGTTAGCTTCTGAAGCATATTTGTCTGGTATGGCGAGCGTCTTCAACAGCGTTTCTCCGCATTGTTCAATGCTATAACGGATACAAATTACATTCGACTGTCCTCCTTTAAATCGATGAGGAACGAATCTATCAACAACATCTTGGTAAGGAAAAATAGCGCCGGGTTGAAAACTATTGAGGGTGTTGATGTTCAAGAAGCGTTTGAGCTGACCTTTAGTCAATGTACTCAAATATAGTGATTCCTCTTCAGCTTTCTTTTTGCTTAGAGGATGTCTGGTAACACGTCTGACATCATACCAAAGAACGCTTTTATTTTTTGGTTTTCCTTTTCTACCCAAATATACAACGTTAAACGGAGGGGGGTAATTATCACAGTTGAAGTTTTTAGCTATTTCAACTGGACAGAGGAGTATTTTGGGTTCGAGTTCATTTATATCTGAAGGATCATGGTAGTGTACTTGAGAATATCTACACTTCTCCTTACTTGATGGATGTATCACACCAGTCACTCGCATAATGCTTGGGATAGGAAGATCTTCAAATGTTTTGCAAATCGGAACTTTTGGTGAGTCAATCACTTGAGAACCTTTAGACTTTTCTAATTCCCTAGCTCTCCTTTCGTTGAGACATTCAACTGTTAAATGAGTTATAACTGCACTCTCCATTGTTTGCTTATCAACGGAAGTAGTTTGTTTTCTCACTATTTGTTTTCGTTTCCTTACTATTCGCTTTTTTGGAGCAGTTTTCCTTCTCTTAGGAGTTGTTTTGCCGTTTTTCATTTTATTTTCTGTTGGATATGGATCTGTGCTAAGGAGCTCTTCAGAAAGAGCATCCATAACATTCTAAAAATAAAAGGGTAATATTTGCATGAGTGGCTAAGAGTGTATTTATTACTTAGAGTGTCTTATATATATATATGTATTTATGCCAAAAGCAGTTAAAATCATAGAGTTATGGTAGATTGAGAATGTACTTATTAAACTATTGGGATGTGGAGACAAACAACAAAGGATGCATTCAAATATATATATATGTATTTACTTAATATCATACTGCTTTTAACATCTCAATTGGTAAGAAACAAAATATAATAGTTTGAGCAAAATATTGTAAAATAATAAAAAACAACTAAAAATTTTTTCATAAATATGTATGAAACGCTTCTAACATTAGTTCTAAAATGCCTACAGAAGAGGATAGAGCTTTATCTATTTGGACGTAATTATAAATATGCTTTCTGAATTTATAAAAAGTTTTTTTGTTCCACGTCATGTTATATAATTTTTTGAAAACTATTTGATTTCAAGCACTTCTCTCAATTTCTTTTAAAAAATTATTAATATTAACGACTTCCACCATTGACAAAACGATTTCGAAACCGTTTTTTATAATGTCATCAAAACGTTCTGTAGATATATCATGTTTCTTACAACACATCCCCATACTCATCATGTGTTGAGTTATACAGAATATTATAACTTGAAATGTCAAACGTTCTACAGCTTTTTCTTCAACAACATCATTATTTATCACATAGTTATGATACATTTCTGGAAGGAAGTCCTTTAAGTAGATTGGATTTGTTGTTGCATTGTTCTAAAATACAAGCGATAATTAGATAACTAAAATAATTAAAGGTTTTCAACAGGTGTTAAATAGTATTTTTTATTAATTCTTACCTTTTCATCAGGCTGAGATTCCGACTTTAGATACAATGGTTGACTTCCTACGTCTTGAGTATTCATTCTGAAAAAACAGAAAAAATTGGTTCAATTCTTTATAATCAATTTAAAGATAGATATGTCATAAAGCCTTCAGATAGTTGTGTTAGCTAGCGGAAATAATTGAATTTAAGTTTTACCTTTATGAAGAGAGAACTCTTAGTAGTTGCAATGGAAGATGTAGTAGATAGATGTTGCTCCTTTGCTCACTGTTGTTGAACTGGATGCTTTCTGTCTGAAACCGTTGTCTCTTATATAGGTGAATGTGTGAAAATAAATGTTTTATTCCCGCGAAAGCATTGGTTTCTATTCGCGTGAAAATAAATTTTTTATTCCCGCGAAAGCATTGGTTTGTATTCGCGTGAAAATAAATTGTTTATTCCCGCGAAAACAACGGGTTCCATTCGCGTGAAAATAAATTATTTATTCCCGCGAAAGCATTGGTTTGTATTCGCCTGAAAATAAAATGTTTATTCCCGCAAAAGCAACAGTTTCCATTCGCGTGAAAATTAAATGTTTATTCCCGCGAAAGCATTGGTTTGTATTCGCGTGAAAATAAATTATTCATTCCCGCGAAAGCAACAGTTTCCATTCGCGTGAAAATAAAATGTTTATTCCCGCGAAAGCATTGGTTTGTATTCGCATGAAAATAAATTATTCATTCCCGCGAAAGCAACAGTTTCCATTCGCGTGAAAATAAAATGTTTATTCCCGCGAAAGCATTGGTTTGTATTCGCGTGAAAATAAATTATTCATTCCCGCGAAAGCAACAGTTTCCATTCGCGTGAAAATTAAATGTTTATTCCCACGAAAGCATTGGTTTGTATTCGCGTGAAAATAAATTATTCATTCCCGCGAAAGCAACAGTTTCCATTCGCGTGAAAATAAAATGTTTATTCCCGCGAAAGCATTGGTTTGTATTCGCGTGAAAATAAATTATTCATTCCCGCGAAAGCAACAGTTTCCATTCGCGTGAAAATAAAATGTTTATTCCCGCGAAAGCATTGGTTTGTATTCGCCTGAAAATAAAATGTTTATTCCCGCAAAAGCAACAGTTTCCATTCGCGTGAAAATTAAATGTTTATTCCCGCGAAAGCATTGGTTTGTATTCGCGGGAAAATAAATTATTCATTCCCGCGAAAGCAACAGTTTCCATTCGCGTGAAAATAAAATGTTTATTCCCGCGAAAGCATTGGTTTGTATTCGCGTGAAAATAAATTATTCATTCCTGCGAAAGCAACAGTTTCCATTCGCGTGAAAATAAAATATTTATTCCCGCGAAAGCATTGGTTTGTATTCGCGTGAAAATAAATTATTCATTCCCGCGAAAGCAACAGTTTCCATTCGCGTGAAAATAAAATGTTTATTCCCGCGAAAGCATTGATTTGTATTCGGGTGAAAATAAATTATTCATTCCCGCGAAAGCATTGGTTTCCATTCGCGTGAAAATAAATTTTTTATTCCCGCGAAAGCAACAGTTTCCATTCGCGTGAAAGTAAAATGTTTATTCCCGCGAAAGCATTGGTTTGTATTCGCGTGAAAATAAAATGTTTATTCCCGCGAAAGCAGTGGGTTCCATTCGCGTGAAAATAAATTATTTATTCCCGCGAAAGCATTGGTGTTCTTCCGTAAAAACAATGTTTCATTAATTTAACCTTATGATAAATGGCATGATTTCAGCTATATAAGAAGCACTGTTTTTACACAGAAAGCAGTCACTTCGACATTAGCAACTGAAGGAGCAAGATCTACTACAACATCATCTACTACAACTGCTAGAAGGACTTTTCTGTTTGGAGGTAAGTCAACTTGATTGAGTATAAATTTAATTTTTATCGATTTAGATACTAACAGCGGTATGATATTGAGTAAATATATATATATGTATATATATCTTCAAATTGGTTTGAAAAAGAAATCATAACATGGATTTTTACTTTATCTTTTAGAATGTCGACACAAGTCAATACAAAACAACTGAAGAATAAAGAACCAAAACCTTCACAAGATAAGGTGATTGATGACAATGTACTTCTTCAACGCACTACGATTCCCTTTCAAAGCGCCAGTCTGAATACTCTGGCAACTCTCATCATCAAAAGCGCCTCTCTGTTAAGTACTCTATCACCAGCTTCCAGAAGAAACATTGAAAACATAGTCAAAGTTGAAGATTTACCAATACCTACAGTTATGCAGGTGTTAACCGTTGAGCTCCATGATGAAACGAACTGTACCATCATCTACAACTATAAAAAGGATGGAAAGGTAGTTAGAGTGAAGAGCACTATTCCATTAGCAGCAGGATTACTTGTCAATGAAGCTTCGCAGATAAGACCACTGGTTTTGATCTACATGGGTGTTGAAAAGACTGGAAAAGCAATTTTTCGTGCTGCTACAGAAACAGGAACTACTTTGAGGTGTAAGAATGCGTTTGATGTATTACCAGAAAAAAGTATGCGACAAATCAATGCTTATTTCGAGGTAGCTAATCTTCAGGATTTCCCAACAGATAGTGTCATATGTTTCCAAAACCCTGAAGTTATAACAAAGTCTGACAGGCGATGGAATGGAAATGAAGAGACTCTTCTAGTTCAATACAGAAGTGTTGTAGATGAAGAATTACTGATCGGAGATATGCGCATTCCTCATCAAATAGCTTCTGCTGTGACATCGGAGAGATTTGGAGTGATTCTGTTCAAGGGTCTGAGTCGAAACGCAGACAATTCAATTTTCTACAACATCAGTGTACTCGCAGCTCATCAAGCCTTCGTCCAAGCCTCGGAACTGGCTGATAATCCAAAATCTGAGGATTTTCTCAACCACTTCGATGATGCTGAAAAAGAAGACTGTGGAGAACAAACTCTCGAGAAGCTAATCTATAACTCAAGGGATTCATATCACTATAGGTAAGTTTTATTAATTTTTACCATAATTTTAAAAAGTTGATTTGTGAAAATTTTGTGTATTCTTACAATGAAAAACCCCTTAAAATTATAAATTTGTGAACATTTTTGTAAAACATTTTTAAGTTATATATATATATTTCGAATTAAAAAAGGATTTTGTTGTGTCATCAGTGTATTTTTTTACATAAAAGTTGGAAAAATAACAAAAGGTGATAATTATTTTACAAAAATGTTCAATTTTTCACATAAATGATCAACTCATAACCTTTTTTTGTAAAACATTTTTAAATTATATATATTTCGGATTAAAAAAAGGACTTTTTTGTGTAATCAGTGTATTTTTTTACATAAAAGTTTAAAAAATAACAAAAGGTTATAATTATTTTGCAAAAATGTTTAGTTTTTCACATAAATGATCAATTCATAAACATTTTTTGTAAAACATTTTTAAATTATATCTATTTCGGATTAAAAAAAGGACTTTTTTGTGCAATCAGTGTATTTTTTGTACATAAAAGTTTAAAAAATAACAAAAGGTTATAATTATTTTACAAAAATGTTTAGTTTTTCACATAAATGATCAATTCATAAACATTTTTTGTAAAACATTTTTAAATTATATATATTTCGGATTAAAAAAAGGACTTTTTTGTGTAATCAGTGTATTTTTTTACATAAAAGTTTAAAAAATAACAAAAGGTTATAATTATTTTACAAAAATGTTTAGTTTTTCACATAAATGATCAATTGATAAACATTTTTTGTAAAACATTTTTAAATTATATATATTTTGGATTAAAAAAAGGGTTTCTTTGTGTAATCAGTGTATTTTTTTAGCTAGAAGTTGAAAAAAAATCACAAAAGGTTATAATTATTTTACAAAAATGCTTAATTTCTCACGTAAATAACACGTTTTATCACATAAATGGCTTATTCATGAGTGTTTGTTGTAAAACATTTTTAAAATTATATATATATATTTATATTTATACATTCCGAATCCAAATGAAAAAAAGGACTTTTTCGTGTGTAATCAGTGTATTTCTTTTACATAGAAGTTGAAAAAATAACAAAAGTTTATATTTATTTTACATTAATTTTAATCATGCTATACTAATACATCACTTTTTATTTTAGTCCATTATATCGTAAAAAGAAAACAGAGTAAAGAACTTTCCCTAAGAAATAATGAGCTGAATGATGTAACTCAGTGAGTTATTTTCCTGTTATATATATATAATGTAAACTATCTAATGTAGCTAAGAGTAAAATTTAAATTCGGTAAAATTTATTTATATAATGAATAACTTTTGTATTTTAGTCAATTATTGGATCACAAAGAATACGGAATACAAGAATTCCTCTCTGGGTCTAATAATATGCCAGAAGAACATCAAAGAAGATATTGTTCAAGAAAAGCGCTTTGTAACCATTGATATCGTAAGCTATAGTAGTTTGTATTACAGAAAATTTACTATAAAACAGTTTTATGAATGTAAAAACTAGATATGGTATTTTCTATTACAATTATTTACTTGTACATTTTATTCATCTAGAGAGGTAATTTGATGATTTTTTGACAGTTTTTTAAAAAAGTTAAAAGTACAAAAAAGTTAAAAAATATTGAAAACTATATATTTCAATGATTATTTTTTTCTTGTAAATTTTATTCATCTAGAGAGGTAATTTGGTGATTTTTGACAGTTTTTTAAAAAAGTTAAAAGTACAAAAAAATTAAAAAATATCGAAAACTATATATTTCAATGATTATTTTTTAAAAAGTTCAAAAAAAATGTAATAAAGCTCTGTTTTGAAACATAAAAAATTTAAAAGGATTGTGTAGGATAAAATTCTCACTCAAAAAATTATTGAAAATTGAATGAAATAAAAGAATATTTTCCCAAATACCAAAGTTTTGTAAATATAAAGTGAAAAACTCGATATATATATATATTGTTTTTAAAATAATATCGAAAACTATATATTTCAATGATTATTTTTTAAAAAAATAAAAAAATTTAAAAGGAAGGTGTAGGATAAATTCCTCACTCAAAAAGTTATTGAAAATTGAATGGAATAAAAGAATATAAAGTGAAAATCTCTATATATATATTTATTTTTTTAAAAAAATATCGAAAACTATATATCATAATGATTATTTTTTTTAAAAAGTTGAAAAACAAAAAACTTTGTAATAAAACCCTGTTTTAAAACATAAAAAATTAAAAAGGATGCTGTAGGATTAAACCTTCGCTCAAAAAATTAATGAAAATTGAATGGAATGAAAGAATATTTTACCAAATACTGCATTTTTCTTGTAAATATATTGAAAATTGAATGGAATAAAAGAATATTTTACCAAAATATCACATTTTTCTTGTAAATATATAGTAAACATTTCTAAAATATTGTTGGTGAAATTTACTGGAAAATGGTTTCAAGTGTGTCAAAGACTAAATATGATGTTTTCATTGAAATGTTTATTTTCAAAAGATCCATATAATAACATTGAATCAATTAGTTAAATTTAACAGTCAAATTCTTTTTTTATCAAGTAGGCTTAATGTTTCTATTGTGATTAATTCTCAAATATTGTAAACTTGAACTATCTAGAGGAGTAATTTGTCGATTTTGATGTGTTTTTTTCTTTTAAAAAAATTATCATGTAATACCACATACTTCAGTTCTAATTCGTTTTGAACAATTTCATGGGAGACAAAGAATAAAAAAGTTACATTGATTTAGGTTTTAGAATTAAAGTTGCTATCAAAAATGGTTTGTTCTTGAATGAGTAAATCCATAACCTCCTCATCATCATGACAGAAGTTTTCTGATGATTGCTTTTTGAAAAACAATTTTTTTTCTTTTAAAAAATTATTACGTAATACCACATACTTCAGTTCTAATTCGTTTTTAGAATTGAAGTCGCCATCGAAAATGCTTTGTTCTTGAATGGGTAAATCCATAGCCTCCTCCTCATCATGACAGAAGCTTTCTGATGATTGCATTTTGAAAAACAAATTACATTGATTTAGTTTTCAGAATTGAAAAGGCCATCGAAAATGGTTTGTTCTTGAATGGGAAAATCCATACCCTTCTCATCATCATGTCTAAGTTTTCTACCCCAATATCTCCAACCTCTCAGAGATAGAGATTGCTCTGTTTAAAAAATAATGGAAATTGTATATATAAATGATTGTTTTTTGAAAAAAATGGTAAATTTTTGAAAAAAATTCAAAAGGAAAATGCAGGATAAAACCCTCACTCAAGAAACTAATTTTGTATGATAGGTTGCTTACCTAATAATAAGAAAATAATGAATAACTTATATTTAAGCAATTATTGAAAAAATTAATGAAAATTGAATAGAATAAAGGAAATATTTTACCAAATAGCCTGTTTTTTTGTAAAGATATACAAACAGATAAAATTTAACCATTTGAAGGATGATTTCTTTTTTGCAAAAAAAATAATGAAGATTTAATGAAATGAAAAAGTATTTTACCAAATACCTTGTTTTTTTGTAAATTTGTACAATTAGATGAAATTTAACCATTTATAGGATGATTTGTTTTTGTAAAAATTAATGAAAATTGAATAAAATGAAAAAATATTTCACCAAAATACCTCTTTTTTGTAGATGTAAACAAATAGATGAATATCTAACTTTATCCATTTTTTCCATTTGGGATCATGTTTTGAAGGTTTTCAAGATAGTTTTAGTAAAAGCTTATGCATTGATTGTCATTACAAGTTGTAGTGTTTGGTATTATTTAATATTTACTGACTCTAGCTATATTATATGAAATTTTCCCTACTTATTACACAATAAATGTATATATTCACATATTGTTTCATTTTTAATCACTGTATTTATTCAATGTAGATATATCTCCTCTCTCTCCTCTCTCAAGATATCATAAGTAGTAATATATGAGCAGATCTCCCTACCAAGTGTTTTTTTGTGGATCTGATCTTGGAGTGGGGCAATGGGTTATGGCGTTGAATGAATTCGCCGAGTTTATATTGTATTTTATTTGAGGGGCATTTGAATGGCATTTGAGTGGCATTTAAGTGGCATTTGAGTTTTGATTATTTTTTTACTTGATTTGAACTTATATGACATATAGATTTTGAATGTATGGCATTCAAGTTTTGATAATTTTTTTACATAACTATATACATACTTGAGAGAAAGAAAGAGATAGAGGAGAGAGAGGGAGGAGAGAGGGAGAGAGAGAGGAGAGAGAGATTTTTTAGTTTTCTATACATTCATGTATATATGGTTAATTATGCACGTATTTATGGGTATATTTATATCTACATAGAGAGAGGAGATATATCTACATTGAATAAATATTTTGATCAAAAATGAAACATTATATGATTATATACCTGATTACATAATAAGTAGGGAAAATCTTCCTATATAATATAGCTAGAGTCAGTAAATACTAAGTTATACAAAGCAATACAACTTGTAATGACAATCAATGTATTCATACATACATACATACATATGGTATCTTGAGAGAGAAAGAGAGAGAGGAGAGAGAAATCTTTTAGTTTTCTAGCAATTAATGTACATATGGTCAATTATGTGCATATTTATGGGTATATTTATATCTACATAGAGAGAGAGAAGAGAGGAGATATATCTAAATTGAATTAATACATTGATTAAAAATGAATCATTATATGATTATATACATTTATTACATAATAAGTAAGGAAAATCTCCCCATATAATATAGCTAGAGTCAGTAAATACTAAGTAATACAAAGCACTACAACTTGTAATAAATACAAAGTAGTAACAGTTAATGCATAGTTTGTTCCTTTACAATGATGTCTTTGATGTAGTGATGTTATATCTTAGGAAGGAAGACTTCTGTTCTATGTGCTTTTAATTTCGTAATGAACTAAAATAAAAAAGTTATGCATTAGTATAGAATGATTAAGCGAAAATGTAAAATAATTACATGAATTTGAATTATAGTTCTAGTTACATTGGATAGTTTACATTATTAGAAAAGGGAAATAACTCACCAAGTTACATTGTTCAACTTGTTCTTTCTTGAGCATTATTTTCACCAAGTGTTTTTGATTCTCTTTCATCTATCTAAAACAATTACCATGAAAATGTATATATTCAGCATTTTGTTGTAAAAAATACACTAATTACATCAAAAAAGTCCTTTTTTCACCTAGAAAATGTATATGTTCAGCATTTTTGTTGTAAAAAAATACACTATTTACACCAAAAAAGTCCTTTTTTTCCCTGAAAAATGTATATATTCAGCATTTTGTTGTAAAAAATACACTAATTTCACCAAAAAAGTCCTTTTTTCACTTGTAAAATGTATATATTCAGCATTTTGTTTAATTTATGGTAAAAATTAGTAAAACTCACCTATAGTGATATGATAGCCTTGAGTTATAGATTAGCTTCTTGAGCTCTTGTTCTGGACAGTTTTCTTTTTCAGCATCATCGAAGTAGAATCCATGTAGTTTGAGTCTTCATTGGTTTGGTATCATCTAAGCGGGAGAGAAAGTAATGTTGTGTAACATTGAGTCTTCATTGGTTTGCTATCATCTTATCTTCAAAATCCATGTTATTTGAGTCTTCATTGGTTTGCCATCATCTAAGTAGGTGGTAGATCTTGAAAGGAATTTTTGCTGTGTTGGAGAAGTATGCTGTCTTCAAAACTCATGTAGTTTGAGTCTTCATTGGTTTGGTATCATCTAAGTAGGTGGTAGATCTTGAAAGGAATTCTTGCTGTGTTAGAGAAGTATGCTGTCTTCAAAATTCATGTAGTTTGAGTCTTCATTGGTTTGATATGATCTAAGTAGGTGGTAGATCTTGAAAGGAATTCTTGTGAAAGGAATTTTTGCTGTGTTGGAGAAGTATGCTGTCTTCAAAACTCATGTAGTTTGAGTCTTCATTGGTTTGGTATCATCTAAGTAGGTGGTAGATCTTGAAAGGAATTCTTGCTGTGTTGGAGAAGTATGCTGTCTTCAAAATTCATGTAGTTTGAGTCTTCATTGGTTTGATATGATCTAAGTAGGTGGTAGATCTTGAAAGGAATTCTTGCTGTGTTGGAGAAGTGTGCTGTCTTCAAAATTGATGTAGTTTGAGTCTTCATTGGTTTGGCATCATCTAAGTAGGTGGTAGATCTTGAAAGGAATTCTTGCTGTGTTGGAGAAGTATGCTGTCTTCAAAACTCATGTAGTTTGAGTCTTCATTGGTTTGGTATCATCTAAGTAGGTGGTAGATCTTGAAAGGAATTCTTGCTGTGTTGGAGAAGTATGCTGTCTTCAAAATTCATGTAGTTTGAGTCTTCATTGGTTTTCAAAACTCATGTAGTTTGAGTCTTCATTGGTTTGGTATCATCTAAGTAGGTGGTAGATCTTGAAAGGAATTCTTGCTGTGTTGGAGAAGTATGCTGTCTTCAAAATTCATGTAGTTTGAGTCTTCATTGGTTTGATATGATCTAAGTAGGTGGTAGATCTTGAAAGGAATTCTTGCTGTGTTGGAGAAGTGTGCTGTCTTCAAAATTGATGTAGTTTGAGTCTTCATTGGTTTGGCATCATTTAAGTAGGTGGTAGATCTTAAAAGGAATTCTTGCTGTGTTGGAGAAGTATGCTGTCTTCAAAACTCATGTAGTTTGAGTCTTCATTGGTTTGGTATCATCTAAGTAGGTGGTAGATCTTGAAAGGAATTCTTGCTGTGTTGGAGAAGTATGCTGTCTTCAAAATTCATGTAGTTTGAGTCTTCATTGGTTTGATATGATCTAAGTAGGTGGTAGATCTTGAAAGGAATTCTTGCTGTGTTGGAGAAGTGTGCTGTCTTCAAAATTGATGTAGTTTGAGTCTTCATTGGTTTGGCATCATCTAAGTAGGTGGTAGATCTTGAAAGGAATTCTTGCTGTGTTGGAGAAGTATGCTGTCTTCAAAACTCATGTAGTTTGAGTCTTCATTGGTTTGGTATCATCTAAGTAGGTGGTAGATCTTGAAAGGAATTCTTGCTGTGTTGGAGAAGTATGCTGTCTTCAAAATTCATGTAGTTTGAGTCTTCATTGGTTTTCAAAACTCATGTAGTTTGAGTCTTCATTGGTTTGGTATCATCTAAGTAGGTGGTAGATCTTGAAAGGAATTCTTGCTGTGTTGGAGAAGTATGCTGTCTTCAAAATTCATGTAGTTTGAGTCTTCATTGGTTTGATATGATCTAAGTAGGTGGTAGATCTTGAAAGGAATTCTTGCTGTGTTGGAGAAGTGTGCTGTCTGCAAAATTGATGTAGTTTGAGTCTTCATTGGTTTGGCATCATCTAAGTAGGTGGTAGATCTTGAAAGGAATTCTTGTTGTGTTGGAGAAGTATGCTGTCTTCAAAACTCATGTAGTTTGAGTCTTCATTGGTTTGGTATCATCTAAGTAGGTGGTAGATCTTGAAAGGAATTCTTGCTGTGTTGGAGAAGTATGCTGTCTTCAAAATTCATGTAGTTTGAGTCTTCATTGCTTTGATATGATCTAAGTAAGTGGTAGATCTTGAAAGGAATTCTTGCTGTGTTGGAGAAGTGTGCTGTCTTCAAAATTGATGTAGTTTGAGTCTTCATTGGTTTGGCATCATCTAAGTAGGTGGTAGATCTTGAAAGGAATTCTTGCTGTGTTGGAGGAGTATGCTGTCTTCAAAACTCATGTAGTTTGAGTCTTCATTGGTTTGGTATCATCTAAGTAGGTGGTAGATCTTGAAAGGAATTCTTGCTGTGTTGGAGAAGTATGCTGTCTTCAAAATTCATGTAGTTTGAGTCTTCATTGGTTTTCAAAACTCATGTAGTTTGAGTCTTCATTGGTTTGGTATCATCTAAGTAGGTGGTAGATCTTGAAAGGAATTCTTGCTGTGTTGGAGAAGTATGCTGTCTTCAAAATTCATGTAGTTTGAGTCTTCATTGGTTTGATATCATCTAAGTAGGTGGTAGATCTTGAAAGGAATTCTTGCTGTGTTGGAGAAGTGTGCTGTCTTCAAAATTGATGTAGTTTGAGTCTTCATTGGTTTGGCATCATCTAAGTAGGTGGTAGATCTTGAAAGGAATTCTTGCTGTGTTGGAGAAGTATGCTGTCTTCAAAACTCATGTAGTTTGAGTCTTCATTGGTTTGGTATCATCTAAATAGGTGGTAGATCTTGAAAGGAATTCTTGCTGTGTTGGAGAAGTATGCTGTCTTCAAAATTCATGTAGTTTGAGTCTTCATTGGTTTTCAAAACTCATGTAGTTTGAGTCTTCATTGGTTTGGTATCATCTAAGTAGGTGGTAGATCTTGAAAGGAATTCTTGCTGTGTTGGAGAAGTATGCTGTCTTCAAAATTCATGTAGTTTGAGTCTTCATTGGTTTTCAAAACTCATGTAGTTTGAGTCTTCATTGGTTTGGTATCATCTAAGTAGGTGGTAGATCTTGAAAGAAATTCTTGCTGTGTTGGAGAAGTGTGCTGTTGGTAGATCTTAACCAGATGTTTTATAGTCTTTGCTACTGATGCATTTCGTCTCAAACAAGAGTCCAAAGTACACATTGTGTCTACAAAATACAAAAAATTGATTGTTACAATTGATTCATTTATTTTCATTGGCTTTATATACAGCGTTTTGTCTCAAACTAGCATAAAATTTAAAAATAAATAATTAGAGCTTTCTACTAGTGTTAAATAATTATTGATATTGATTAGTTTTTACCTTATCACCGCTTAGAGCCAGATGATTTAATTAACTAAAGACAAATAATTATTTTAGCATCTCTTACCTTGATGGTCTCCTAGTAGCTGTAGTAGATGATGCTTCTCCGCTTGCTGTTGAAGAACTGGATGCTTTCTGTGTGAAAACAATGGCTCTTAAATAGCTAAGGTTGCACTGATAAAACCCTATGAATCAGCATTTTTTCCAATGCTTTCGCGGGAATATAAACTGTTTTTTCGCGTGAATAAAAAACAGTGTTTTCGCGGGAATAAATAATTTATTTTCACGCGAATGGAAACCGTTGCTTTCGCGGGAATACAAATTTTATTTTCACACAAATACAAACCAATGTTTTCGCGGGAATAAATAATTTATTTTCAGGCGAATACAAACCGTTGCTTTCGCGGGAATAAATATTTTATTTTCACACGAATGGAAACTGTTGCTTTCGCGGGAATAAATACTTTATTTTCACGCGAATGGAAACCGTTGCTTTCGCGGGAATAAACATTTTATTTTCAGGCGAATACAAACCATTGCTTTCGCGGGAATAAATAATTTATTTTCAGGCGAATACAAACCGTTGCTTTCGCGGGAATAAACATTTTATGTTCAGACGAATACAAACCGTTGCTTTCGCGGGAATAAACATTTTATTTTCAGGCAAATACAAACCGTTGCTTTCGCGGGAATAAATAATTTATTTTCAGGCGAATACAAACCGTTGCTTTCGCGGGAATAAATAATTTATTTTCACACGAATGGAAACCGTTGCTTTCGCGGGAATAAACATTTTATTTTCAGGCGAATACAAACCGTTGCTTTCGCGGGAATAAATAATTTATTTTCAGGCGAATACAAACCGTTGCTTTCGCGGGAATAAATAATTTATTTTCACACGAATGGAAACCGTTGCTTTCGCGGGAATAAACATTTTATTTTCAGGCGAATACAAACCGTTGCTTTCGCGGGAATAAATAATTTATTTTCAGGCGAATACAAACCGTTGCTTTCGCGGGAATAAACATTTTATGTTCAGGCGATTACAAACCGTTGCTTTCGCGGGAATAAACATTTTATTTTCAGGCAAATACAAACCGTTGCTTTCGCGGGAATAAATAATTTATTTTCAGGCGAATACAAACCGTTGCTTTCGCGGGAATAAATAATTTATTTTCACACGAATGGAAACCGTTGCTTTCGCGGGAATAAACATTTTATTTTCAGGCGAATACAAACCGTTGCTTTCGCGGGAATAAATAATTTATTTTCAGGCGAATACAAACCGTTGCTTTTGCGGGAATAAATAATTTATTTTCACACGAATGGAAACCGTTGCTTTCGCGGGAATAAACATTTTATTTTCAGGCGAATACAAACCGTTGCTTTCGCGGGAATAAATAATTTATTTTCACACGAATAGAAACCGTTGCTTTCGCGGGAATAAATAATTTATTTTCACGCGAATGGAAACCGTTGCTTTCGCGGGAATAAACAGTTTTTATTCCCGCGAAAGCATTGGAAAAAATGCTGATTCATAGGGTTTAATCAGTGCAACTTTAGCTATTTAAGAGCCACTGTTTTCACATAGAAAGCATCCAGTTCTTCAACAGCAAGCGGAGAAGCATCATCTACTACAGCTACTAGGAGAGCATCAAGGTAAGAAACGCTAAAATAATTATTTGTCTTTAGTTAATTAAATCATCTGGCTCTAAGTGGTGATAAGGTAAAAAACAATCAATAATAATTTAACACCAGTAGAAAGCTCTAATTATTTATTTTTAAAATAAATAATAAAAACTTGTGAAAATGAACTGGTAACATTACGTTGACTGAAATAATGCCTAAAACGTCTCGCATAAATTTTGGTCTGACCAAAAATGGACTGAAAACCTTTACCTTTAGAGCGAGTACAAAATTATCGTAACTTGCTATAGCGAATATTCTAAGAAATATTTGTTTTTTCCGTTGCTAACTTGACGTAAATATTTGTAACGGATGTCACATGATCTCAATCGGTTTTTGCCAACTGAATCACTTAGTTACTCGTAAACATTTGATACTCGCTTGATCTTTTGGTTGATAACAGCAATGTCCCAATTTGGTTTATCGTAAATATTTCAAAAACGGATATCGCGTGATTTCTGTTAGTTTTTTCTACTGAATCGCTTAGTTACTCGTAAACATTTGAAAATCGCTTGACTTTTTCGTTGATAAAACCTGTCGCAAGTATCTATTAACAAATATTACCGTGATTTCGATCAGTTTTCCTTACTAGATTACTTAGTTACTCATCAACATTTCATAATCGCTTTCATTAATAGTCGTTGCAAAGCAATGTTGTATTTGAAAAATATTACTACGATTCCAATCAATTTCCTTACTGAATTACTTAATTACTCGCAGGTATTTCATAATTTCTTTCACTAATATTTACAAAGTAATATTGTAAATATATAATGCAGTAGATGCTAAATTGACACAAATTTCATTTATATGATTCTAAAACTTAACTAATGTAGTTTTTTACCAGAAATAATAATAGTTTTTAAACAAAAATCAAAAATTAACGCTGATTACATGTATGGTAAACATAATAAGTGTAAATATATAAAACTAAAAGAAATATTTATGCTCTAGATAGTTTCATACTCACACAAACTGTTTCTTCGCTACTTTATGTATATGTAGATAAAGTCAATGAAAATAAATGAATCAATTGTAACAATCAATTTTTTTGTATTTTGTAGACACAATGCCTACTTTGGACTTCTGTTTGAGACAAAACACAGTAGCAGCAAAGACTATAAAACATCTGGATAAGATCCAATTGAAGTAACTGCAGATAACTAAAGGAAAAACATGTGCTACAGCATACAGAGTGAACAAGGTGTGTGTAGATTATTACTCAGTCTCATTACACTACTATTACTAAGAATTATTGTAGGTGTTGGATAAAGGATTGAGCAGTAATGTTAATAAATTCTAACCATTGTAAATAATACTTCAACTCAAATAAAATTAATGAAAATTGAATGGAATAAAAGAATATTTCACCAAATACCCCTGTTTTCTTTTGGATATATACAAATAGATGAATATCTAGCTTCATCTATTTTTTTCATTTGAGTGCAATTATTTCCCCTCCTCTGTCCTCTTTTCCTCTCTCCTTTCTCTCAAGATACCATATGAGTTCGAATTATGTAAAAAACTATCAATACTTAAATGCCATACATTCATAATGTTTTCTATTGTAGTTATTTCCCAAATACTGTAAATTTTAACCATCTAAAGGTCTAATTTGACGATTTTCCAAGATATTTTATAGTATTCAATATACTTATTATGTAAATAACTAAAAGAAATATTTACGCTCAAGCCTCCTCTCTCTCCTCTCTCCTCTCTCCTCTACCAAATACTCCTCTCTCCTCTCTTGCAGTTATTTCCCAAATACTGTAAATTTTAACCATCTAGAGGGCTAATTTGGTGATTTTCCAACATATTTTATAGCATTCAATATAGTTATTATGTCATAAATGTATATTATTCAATCTAGATATAAATATATCCATAAATATGTACATAATTATCCATATATACATGGTTGTATAAAAAACTAAAAAATACACTACTATTACTAAGAATTGTTGTAGGTGTTGGATAAACGATTGAGCAGCAATTTTAATAAATTCTAACCATTGTAAATAATACTTCAATTCAAATAAAATTAATGAAAATTGAATGGAATAAAAGAATACTTCACCAAATACCCTAGTTTTCTTGTGGATATATACAAATAGATGAATATCTAGCTTCATCTATTTTTTTCATTTGAGTGCAATTATTTCCCTCCTCTCTCCTCTTTTCCTGTCTCCTTTTTCTCAAGATACCATATGAGTTCAAATTATGTAAAAAACTAGTAATACTTAAATGCCATACATTCATAATGTTTTCTATTGTAGTTATTTCCCAAATACTGTAAATTTTAACCATCTAGAGGTCTAATTTGACAATTTTCCAAGATATTTATGCTCAAGCCCCCTCTCTCTCCTCTCTCCTCCCTCCTCTACCAAATACTCCTCTCTCCTCTCTTGCAGTTATTTCCCAAATACTGTAACTGTAGATTTTAACCATCTAGAGGTCTAATTTGCTGATTTTCCAACATATTTTATAGCATTTAATATACTTATTATGTAATAAATGTATATTATGCAATGTAAATGTAAATATATCCATAAATATGTACATAATTATCCATATATACATGAATGTATAGAAAACTAAAAAGTCTCTCTCCTCTCTCTCTCCTCTCTCTTCTCTCCTCTCTCTTCTCTCCTCTCTCATCTCTCCTCTCCCCTCTCCCCTCTCTCCTCTCTCTCTCTCTCAAGTAACCATATGAATTCGAATTATGTAAAAAAATTATCAAACTGTAAATTTTAACCATCTAGAGGTCTAATTTGACAATTTTCCAAGATATTTTATAGTATTCAATATACTTATTATGTAAATAACTAAAATTCAATGTAGATATATCTCCTCTCTCCTCTCTCTATGTAGATATAAATATAGCCATAAATATGTACATAATTAACCATATATACATGAATGTATAGAAAACTAAAAAAATCTCTCTCCTCTCTCTCTCCTCTCTCTCTTTCTCTCAAGATACCATATGTATGTATGTATGCATTGATTGTCATTACAAGTTGTAGTGCTTTGTATTACTTAGTATTTACTGACTCTAGCTATATTATATAGGAAGATTTTCCCTACTTATTATGTAATCAATGTATATAATCATATTATTTCCCAAATACTGTAGATTTTAACCATCTAGAGGTCTAATTTGGTGATTTTCCAACATATTTTATAGCATTTAATATACTTATTATGTAATAAATGTATATTATGCAGTGTAAATGTAAATATAACCATAAATATGTACATAGTTATCCATATATACATGAATGTATAGAAAACTAAAAAGTCTCTCTCCTCTTTCTCCTCTCTCCTCTCTCTTCTCTCCTCTCTCATCTCTCCTCTCCCCTCTCCCCTCTCTCCTTTCTCTCTCTCAAGTAACCATATGAATTTGAATTATGTAAAAAATTATCAAAACTTGAATGCTATATGAGTTAGAATTATGTATAGAATTATCAAAACTTAAATGCCATACATTCAAAATCTATATGCCATATAAGCTTAAGTTAAGTAAAAAAATAATCAAAACTCAAATGCCACTTAAATGCCACTTAAATGCCACTCAAATGCCCCTCAAATAAAATACAATATAAACTCGGCGAATTCATCCAACGCCGTAACCCATTGCATAACCCCAGATAATGACCCCACAAAAAAACACTTGGTAGGGAGATCTGCTCATATATTACTACTATCATATGAGTCGAATTACAAAAAATTATCAAAACTTAAATGCCATACATTCAAAATCTAGATGCTCTATGAGTTAAAGTTATGTATATAATTATGTAAAAAATTATCAAAACTTGAATGCCATACATTCAAAATCTATAAGTTCAAATTAAGTAAAAAAATAATCAAAACTCAAATGCCACTTAAATGCCACTCAAATGCCACTCAAATGAAATACAATATAAAATCGGCGAATTCACCCAACGTCGTAACTCATTGCATAACCCCCAAGAACTAATCCACAAAAAAACACTTGGTAGGGAGATCTGCTCATATATTACTACTGCCCTTGTATAAGCTTTTGCTACAGCAGGGTCGGCTGTACGTAGGGTGGCAGCAGACGGACTCGGCCCATCGCCACAATAATAAAAAGAGTTGAGAGGCAAATTGCACTAGCCTTGAAAGAGCATCAGTTGTGTCCAATTAGTATGAGCAAAACTACTACAATATTACATTATTTCAAAATTAAATTCAGTTTTATGCATCATAAAACCTGGGAAACTTCAGACAATTGGCTCACGCTAGGTTATGTAATTCTATTTTAATGCAGCAGTAATTGCTCGACTTGAAGCAGAAAAACGACGGTTTGGTTTTTATATATACTCCTATATTTTTAGAACATGGAACCACTCTGTACCATTAAACTTAACTGCTGGAAATGAAGACTTTCTCAGGGATTCAGACATACAGGCTAGAGTTCATTTTATCAGGGGTTATGTTATTTACAAGTTGCTTGTAAGTCTTGAAGGTACGGAACTCTGAACCATCCAGTAATCTTTGTACCCAATTCTGCGTTGTACTGAAAATCAATAATTGATTATAGATCTGATTACCTTGACTTTGTTCTAACTTTAAAATGTTGGTTTGTTTACTGCAGGAGTGAAAACCAGAACAACGAAACTCAAAGGTTTTGAATCTACAGTGGGGCTTACAACTGTTCCAGAGGAATTGACTTCTCTAGCGGAACAAAAATTTGAAAGTTCTTTGCTAATTTTGCTATCTGTGGCAAGCTTCTGTTTGGTAACTACTTGCTAATTTCTCTGTTTTTCAAAACTAACCTTTGAATGATTACTGCTAATAAGAGTTTGAAATTTTATTTAGAATTATTTTAGTTTACAAGATTGTGGTAAAACATCTTTTTAATGTCTAAGTTATAGGTAAAAGTTATCTGGCTTATTTAGAACTTTTTATCTCAGCTCATTCTGCAGTAAATCTTCAAAAAAACTTGTATCAGTGGTTTTGCTGGAGATTTTTTCATTTCTTAATGATCGTTTTTAAAGCATGCCAGCACTGATCCCTTTTTTGTTGGGTTTCTGAATATTCAAATCTCAAGAAGCGGATAACCCTCTAGGCCTACTCAGTCCTAATTTACAAGCTTGCCAAAAAGCCATTGGCCTCAAATACTTATCGCATCAGCTCAAATCTAGCTTACCATAACTTCCATTGATTGCGGAGTGCGTCATCTTCGGATTGTGTTCGTGGTCAATTATAATAAATAATAGCAAATTTTTACATATGAAGTTACATCGTCTTTGCTTAAAATGAAATCTGATTGGGAATTCATTTAGTCTTAGGTCTACTGAAGGCCATTGCAACAGAAATAAAGAATCCTGACGAAGACAACCCAACAAAAATTGATTTTAAAATTTAATGTTGGACTTTACTGGTACGCATCATTTTTCACCTGGCTTGAATTGGCACGCTACACGCATAAAATCAGAATTAGTGGTTTCGCTCAATATGGACGCAATTATTGCACACGCATAGTAAACTGAATCAACGCTTGTTTGTTACGTAAGTTTCATATGTGAAATGGCAACACCAGACAATTGCGGGTTTTGTCAGGTGATCCAATGTGATTACAATCACAGGAGTCATCTTATACTCTTTACATAAACAGGATAAAAAAATTGTGGTCATTTTGCTGAGTTATATAACAATAAATGGTATTCCTAAAAGAATGGACAAGTAGTATGTAGGTAGGTAGAATAATAATCAATAAAATAACAAAATAATAAAAAAAATAAATAGCGGGATCTGATTGACCAAACAAATACTGTACAGCAAAAAGAAAATATCCGAAGATGACGTCAATTTTAAGCAGTGTAAAATTGGCAAGCATTTCTGGAAGAGGGTTATTTTGCAGGCTTGTAGATCAGCACTGAGTAGGCCGAGAGGGTTGTTCAATACATCAATCTGCTGCTTTGGACTTGAACATTCAAAAATTCAACAAAAAATTGTTCAATGCTGGGATGCTTTAACTTATATAACTTCCCTATACCGGTATATACTTGCCTATACCGGTATATACTTCCCTATACAGTTTTATCTATAGCACTAACAACAAAGCTTTTCCAATTTCACGTGTTTGCTAACAACTATTATAATTGAAGCTAAATAGAGACATTATCTAAAGTTATTAAAAAACACAAAATCATCTTTTTGTTTATTCTTCACAGTTCTCACCGGTGAAATCCAATATTTGATGATGCTGTTAGATATAAAATAAATGGAGATATAGCAAAATAAAAAGTTTGAGTTTTTCAAAAACAACAGCTACAGGTAGATGAACAAAATTAGTTTTGGATCTGAATGGCTTGACTACACCTTGAAAGAGCATTGAAAAACATTAATTTGTTAAACTTTCAAAAATTTTAAAAATTCAAACAGCAGACTACAACTGCTTTAAAAACCCAATTGGTATATTGATACACTATTTTACGTCTGTGCTGCAAAGTTTTAGGTGGTTTTGTCAAGTAACAAAGCTGCAAACTTAAATTGATCGCAAAATTAAAAGCAGCCAGCCTTTGAATGGTTTTATATCCAAAGATATCACTGAGGAGACTAAAAGCTTCCTCACATAAAAGTCTGTCAACTTTCGCAACTGGAGACTTCGCACGTAAGAGTACTTTCATCTGGAGTCGCCAGTGTTTTTCCGGACCTCATGACTAAATTTGTGCATTTATCTCCTAAAAAAACAAAAACTAGTTTTACATCAGAGTTTTTATCCGTAAAGAAGACAGCTTTGTCAAAAGAACTATTGTAGCTGTTTCCATTTAATAACTTATAAAATGAAAAAGGACATTCAGGGCGGTAAAAATATAAAAAAAACATTTAAAATGAGTTTTTTTTCGGTTTAGGTATTTTGAGATGAGTGTTTTAATTTTGCTTTGAATAACTTCTCTGTTCAGTCAATTCACAACTATTATTTATTGTAGTAAATCCAAATCAATAATTTGAATATATTTAATAATGATGCCGTGGTTCGATCGCTATTTTCAGGAGCAAATAACTTTTGAGAAAAAATGTCGCAATCCGCATTAATTCCTACTTTATAAAGCAGTTTAATGGCTCAAAGGCTAACTCTGAAAGTACTTTCAAATTTGATTGGCTGGAAGCTGGAAAATTATAGGAATGATGCTTTTTAAACTTAATTATCTGATTAGAGAAAAACGCGCAGCCTGCGCAAAAAATTTATTACTGGGAATCCAAAAAATAATTATTGCGGGCTTATATAAAACAATGGACAAATTCTGGAAATCCCCATAAATAATTGGGGTTTCCCCACTGTTTGAAAACTTTCTTAGGCCGCTCGTTTTTCTCTAATGAATTGCTATTTATTGTAATAAACAACTATGTTGCTCTATGACAGTTGTTGAGATTTGATATGTAGGATAATAATAAAAAAGCAAGCAAAGTGATAGCATTTTATTTCTCTCAGTTACTAATGTTTGCTGATGGGGGGTGGGGCGGGGGGGGGGGGGGGGGTGTAGAGGCTTAAGTAATATTTTAGTAGATTTTAATTAGCTCCACCCTTTGCACCGTGGGGTATGACTGGTTAGTTCAATAGCAGCTCACCGATGTGCTCCATTACATCGACACACTACATCTGCTTGTGTAGCCATTGACAAATCTTAACAATCCATCGTGTAGGTGCACCAGCACAAAGACTCAGTGTAGTCAGTGCAATTTAGCCACGCCTAAAATGAACCCAATTTCATTGCTGGAAGTTTTCTTTGTGTACAGAGTGGATTTGGTCCACACAATACAGCATCAGTAACTATGTTTACTGTACAGTATTCAATTTTAGGGCTTAACTATGCTTCAGTCGATACGTTGTACATAGATCATCAAGATAGCTTGCCTCATGTACATCTACTGATTGTTTCTGCCAACCGAAAATGTTGATTGGGTTTCCATCTTCGTTTTTTCTATTATCCATTCTCAAGTAATACTGGATAAACTCACTGTGGGTGTGGTCACCATTGCACATGAAATGCCCCGCAATAACTCAATGTGGGTGTGGTCACCGTTAGACATAAAATGCCCCACCATAACAGAAAAGGAACACCCACATCTGACCCTCTTGTATGAGCAGTTGGGGGCAGACAACTCTCTTGTATGAGTAGTTGGGGCAGATAACTCTCTTGTATGAGTAGTTGAGGGCTGACAACTCTCTTGTATGAGCAGTTGGGGGCAGACAACTCTCTTGTATGAGCAGTTGGGGGCAGACAACTCTCTTGTATGAGTAGTTGGGGCAGACAACTCTCATGAATGAGTAGTTGGGGGCAGACCATTCTCTTGTATGAGTAGTTGGGGCAGACAACTTTCTTGTATTAGTAGTTGGGGCGGACAACTCTCTTGTATGAGTCATTGGGGCAGACAACTCTCTTGTATGAGTAGTTGGGGGCAGACAACTCTCTTGTATGAGTAGTTGGGGCAGACAACTAAATGTATTTGAAACAATGATACTACCAAGAGTGAAATGATGGGTTGAATCGTGAGTTCCATCAAGATTTGTTTGATCAGTTATTGATGAGAAACTTTTTTGAAGAGTATCAAAACCTACAGATAGCCTCTAATAATATGTTATCAATTATTTGATAACGTTTTGTTAGAAAAAAAAGAACATTGTCAATCCGTAGGATAAATCAGTAGGTGATTGCTCGGTGTACATGTGCCGTAAGCAGAAATGTATACACTTAACAGCTTCCAAAACTCAGCACACTCGATTGCATTATCTTTTTTTATCTTCGTGTTGTGCAATACAGCTTTCACTCCATAAAATTGCAATAAATTGCCTTACTATTATTAGTTGAATTGTTCGCTAATGAAAGCCTGTAGTAACTACTGATGGCAATGGATTATTTTGTAGGTGGCTGCAATCATCAATGCTATAATTTACTATTATGGCTTATTCTGCTTCCGATATCGCCAACGACGACGAATTCATAGAGTTCGCAAAGTTGAGGCTAATCCAGTTGGAGATATTCTCATTGCAGACAAGACCGCTTATGAAGCGATGTATTATACGACAGGCGCGGGAGCAGCTCTCCAGCATGCCACGCCTGGAGTCATGGAAGAGAATCTCATTGATGACACACCAGAAAAAGTACGAGGCAAAAAACTTGTGACCAAGGGAACTGGAAGGCACAAGAAGGTGATCGAGGCAATTAAATCGACACCAGCGGTAGAAGATCAAAAGGAATTAGCGTCTACAGAAGACCCATTTACACAGAAATTGTATGGTAACCAAGCTGGCGTAGAAGGTCTCTACAGCACAAATAATTAACTTTACTACCAAGGCTATAAATGTACTAAAATAAGCCTGAGGTGAATTAACCTTTCTAGGTTTGTAAAAGCTAAAGAATGCTTTCTCTGCAAAGTCGCCTAAGTTCTAAAATTTTGTGTGGAATCAACCCAGCGTAACCAGTAACATTTATAGCAAAGTTAAACCCTTTTCTCATAAAATGGGGTTTAATGAATCGCCATAATAACTATGTGTCTAAATTATGTGCGCTGACTTCTATCAACATTTACCTTTCATGTTGTCTCATCCACAAACACTTTCAGTTTCGTTCAGTTGTCAATAAATGACTCTCATCCTCTCATAACAATATTTTTGTCATACTTTGAAAACAATTATGACTATGTAAAATATTAGGTTTTTAAAATTAAATCATTTTTTGTAAATTACTCAGTTTCAACCAATTGAAGTTATAATTACAAAGTTAGTTTAACAAAAACATTTTTCCTCTGGTAGTTTCACAATAACATTCGCTCACAACAAACTTGTTGCTATCGCTCAATGAGTGAAATGATAATTCTATTAATTAGGTTGCTAAATTTCAACCCGAAATGGTAACTTCTAGCAAGATTATTTCATCAACTGAATTTTTTATTAGTCACATGCGATGATATTATATTATTGATTTGAAAATTTGTTTATAATTCTAAATAGACTTACAAACTAAAGCAATCATGCGGAATGATAGCATACGTTTTTTCATAGTTTTACATAGCTTTTTTTATATCAATTATTTTGCCATACATAAGGAGGAGTTTTATCAAAATGTGCAGGTAAGCTGGTAAAAAACACTACTTTCTCTGGCTGAGAGTTTTTCTTTCGTGAATTTCATCTGAAACCAGGAAAAAATCATGTAAATCACAGAAAGAGCAATTTCTCAAGTTTTTTTTCAAATTCAATAGTATCACAACTTTTGGCTTGGAGGGAATGTTAAAATCATTTGAGATATTGTAACAAATAGTTTTCAATTTATAGTCCATTATCACTTGCATGTAGCTGGTAAATCATTTCTTACTTGAGGATGTATTGTAGTGAATTTGCATTAGTTTTTTGAATCCATCCCTACTCCTTGTTTCCACTCCTTTCCCCTTACCTCTTGTCCTACACCCCTGTCATCCTCTTCCCTTCCATAGCCATCCTCGCCTCTATAGAAATGGGCCATTATGTCTCCTTCCCATTTACTTAACTGTCCTAGTAGCTAATATCCTCAGTGATTGATGCCTCCCTTCACAAACGCCTCCCCCCCCACCCTAATCCGTTGAAGCCTACATAGTCTACCCCCCCCCCCCCCCCCTCTCCCTTCCAGTCCCTTGAGTCCCAAGCCCCTAGTGCAGTTAATAGTCCCCATATCCTCTTCTAAACATTGGTACAAATTGCCACAGTTTTACCTAAGTTGCTATGCCTCGGGGACACAACTCCTTCATTAGGACAGATGTATCGATAGATCTAAATAACGAATACCCCGTACAAGCAGGCGTATTAGACTAAAGCTATACAGGCTTTTCATGTACGTCTGCCTGATAATGATCCAAGGAGAAACTTTGATTTCAACTACCACATAGCTTTATAAATACAGGGGCAATTATTATGTTTGTGAGCTTGTTAGAAGTGAGAAGTAGCAACTATCTGCACATTATATCTTTGTGTCATTTAATCTTACATAAACGTACTGACTTTTCCAATGCATTAGCTTATCTGGCCCGTGGCTATTATTGTATATGGTAGTTGGTTGATCGGAGTGTTGGGTTCGAGGCTGAATCAAATGAAGATCAAGTAAAGTTTGAGTCAGTTTCAAGTCAAGATTAAGCCAAGATCAAACCCAAGTCGAGTTTATGTAGATTAGATTTGTATAAAATGGCTTCCCATTCCGCTAGGAGCAAGTATATGTTATAAATTCTAATAAAAACTAGTCAGCACTGTGCAGTGCAACTGTCTCATCAGCAGGAGGAGACACCAAGGTTTTTATAGTATTTATTAATACAAACTGCTTTAAAGCGCTCATGACTGGCCTGGTGAGATTACTCTGGGTGTTGAGTTGTTCTCTCATTCAACACTGTAAAACTGTTGAGGAATATGGTTGACTGCTCATGATGTTCAAGACATTTATGGAGATTCTTGGCACTAAGGTCAACAGAAGTTGCTATCTGCAGGCAAAAGCTCTATTGGGGTAATATATAGCGTATTTAAACAAATAGTTGTAGCTTTTTCATTAACTTTTCATTTTCAAATTAACTTCTAAAAATCTTCATTAATAGAGATTGAGTGTGTTTTTAATTTTTTTAATAAGAGAGCAAGAATTTTAGATTTAGTCTTTGACAAACTTTCATGCGGAGGCTCATGTGGAGGCTGGTGTGCACCCATCAAACTCTCATGCGGAGGCTGGTGTGCACCCATCAACACCTTCAATGCAACAATTTGCTGACTCAAAAGTTTTAATTTTCTCGCGATCTTATTTTTTGCATTTTCAAAATTGCTGCACAATGCCAATATGTGGGGGCTGGTGCTTCTATTCAAAATGCCAAATTTTTTAAAACTCACTCAGTAGCTTGATATAACTTGCTGCATCTTTGCAAAATTTCATTGTAATTGCAATTTATTCTTGTCAACAGTTGTTGATGTATTAGGAGTTATCTTTCTCAAGAGAGGGCAACTCTAAATAAGACTTCAGACACAATTTGACGAGGTAAAAATAATTAAATTGAACCGAACCCAAAATGTGGTTTCTTTAAACCATTTGACATTGACTTACAATTGCAGTTAACTACAAAAGAACCGTTCACCAGAATTGGACCGTCAGCAGACCAGCCATTGTGTGTGGAAAATAATAGATTTATTTGTAGAGTTAAAAGAAAAAAGCTACAACTAAAATGTTGTGTGAAGTATAAATTTGTAGCTTCGCCAAAGCGCTATTTTACTTATACTAGGTTTAGGGTTGTTAAGTAAGATAAACTTCAGCAGTAAAGGCAAAACCAATAATTGAGTGAGTGATAGCTTATTTTACTAAAAGAAGTCAAAATATGTCCTCACTCTAACGCACAAAGAAATAGATTTAGCAATCAGCGAGTATAGAAAAAATTAATATTTTAAATGCACTCTGTTTGCATAGACTTGAGTCAATTGTGAGTTATATTTGTACACAAAGTACTCAAAAAAGTTTTTGTAGTCTTCTGGGCTCTTGAAAAGACAAAAATTTCCAATAAATACTTGAAGCTAAGTTGCTTATGGTCTTACAAAAAGCGTTTCTAACAGCGCTCTAATAATATGTCTATGAGAGAAATGTTAGAAGAGCTGAAGCTTGTACGGGGAGGAGTGAGCGAATGTGTAGGTGACAACTATCGAGTCTCTCTGGGTTGGAGTGAAGGCACTTTGTGCATATGTCGTCAGTTACTTTTGAGGACTGAGCCTAGTTTGAGCTACTAAACAACTTGGCCTACTTGTAAAAAAACAACTATATTTTGAGGTAGCAAGTAGAATTTTTTACCTGCACTTTCTACCTTCACTAACTACTTGTTTTGTCTACCTATGCTGTTTACGTAACTTTGACCAGCTTGGCCTAAATAAATTGCAATGTAAAAGTTATTCAATATGTACATGACTGGTTATTAAACTTGTCTGATGCTTTGAGAATTTGGCTACTGTAAATTATTATACTACAAGCATACAAGTTTCTTTTTGCATTCCTTTCACAGAAAGTGAGTAATTTGAAATATAATAAGGTACAACTACGTTGATATTACTACAGAATGCCTACAGACGGGAGGCTGTAGTAAGCAGTATGACACAATATCACATGACGCAGATGAAGTAATTATTATGCATTTGTAAATTAACAAATGAAGGCTCAGTAAACATTTGCACAAAGGTGAAGTGCATAGCAAATAAAGAAATGAGATCTTTCGTCAAGCTCACTATCATTTATTGATCCAACAAAATAGGTTTTTTTCATGAATTTTATGTTTCATGCAGATTTTCGTTAATTTTTGAACAATTGTAACTCACAATTGACATTACCCCAGAGAGTAAGGGTATTCAAACGCTAGTTTAAATTCTTTGAGTGTAAAAGTTTTATCCCATTATTATATAATCAAATTTTCAGTCCACTTGAAACTTACTTTTCAAAAATTTTAAAAGTTGTATATTACAAATATCTGATTGGCTTGATGAGATGTTTGTAGAGTATAATGTTTTGCTGACTACCAACAAAACATCCCATAGACTCAAGAACAAATTAGTGAGTTAGTTAACCAGTAAAATAGCGATTTGTTTCTTCTGAGTTTTTCTAAGAATTTTTAGTTATTCATTTTCTATAAAACAAAAATGATATAAAACGCATCAAACCAAAGCTTTAATATAACATTAAACTTCGGTATGCTAATTGTGTGTGAGGAGGCAACTCCTGTGAAGAACTGATAACTCCTCACCGGTCCCATGACGTTTCTGTTCAGCAGTTTTAGTTTTCACCCATGCAACAAGCAGCACTTACCATGAAATGATCTTTGCTAACTAGAAAGAGGAAACGACTCTCAATAGAAGCTGGGGCAGTTCACTCAGTTCCCAAGACTTTAAAGTCTGATCAATGCTTTATACATCATCATAGTATCTACCGAGTATTAGTCTTGATTGCATTACTGTGAGTCTCTAACACTTATCGCTTCGTTATGCATTGTACAATGTAATATAATGTCTGAATTTCATTCTCAAAATGCCTACTATAACGGGAGTGCTTGCTGTACCGGGAGTGCTTGCTATACCAGGAGTGCTTGCTATACCGGGAGTGCTTGCTATACCAGGAGTGCTAGCTATACTGGGAGTGCTTGCTATACCGGGACCACTTGCTATACTGGGAGTGCTTGCTATACCGGGAGTGCTTGCTATACCGGGAGTGCTTGCTATACCGGGATCACTTGCTGTACCGGGAGGTCTTGCTGTACCGGGAGTGCTTGCTATACCGGGACCACTTGCTATACCGGGAGTGCTTGCTGTACCGGGAGTGCTTGCTATACCGGGAGTGCTTGCTGTACCGGGAGTGCTTGCTATACCGGGAGTGCTTGCTATACCGGGACCAGTTGCTGTACCGGGAGTGCTTGCTATACCGGGAGTGCTTGCTGTAGCGGTGTGCAGGCTGTACTGAGTATGCCAGGTGCACTAATTATACTGGGTGTATTAGGTACACTGGAGTGTTCCAAGTTTTTATTAACTGCATAGAAACCAAATCCTTAACGAGATATCGACTAACTTTTAATTTTCTGGAAGATTTTAGTGGGTCCCCAACTGTTTCTTATGCTTAAAAATTCTATCACCCATTCCGTATGGCCAGTGGTGTATGAATCATCACTTTTGTGAATCAACATCCTGTGACCCTTATGTGGGCGATTGTTACAATACATTATCTACAGGTTGACATACATTACGTCCCGCTTAAATGCAAACATATAACTCTATCTATTGACCTAGCAATGTTTGCTCTGCTACTTTAGGCTATATAAATAATAGAGAAAACCTGTTTACCTTAACAACGCCTTTACTTATATATTCAAAGCATTGCTGATATCTCAGCGCAGTACATTGTAGTAAGTGGTAGTGCCAGGGTCGATATATCCAAAGCGTCATATAACAGTATATAAAAATGGGTGCAGGTATGTAATTGCTATGTCAATGGACTCTCTGTTGATTATTTAGCAACGGACAGAAACCAACGACTGGCTAGTAGTACTTAAACTTTTGTTTGTTATTAGATGAATTTAATAAGTTTGAAATAATTAAATAATTTTACTAATTATTATTTAATTTCACTTTTTTAGAAGACCGGCCACCTGCATATGACAGCATATTCAAAGAGTTGGCAGCAAAGAAAGCAGGGTCGAATGGCGTGGCTGACTACACAAAAGGGGCAGCGGAAGTGTACAGTAAGAAAGCGTCAGGCTTCATTGGGATGTGTATGTGTGGTGTTTGCTGTGGAATTCTTGGAATTGCCCTTCCTGTAACAGAGATTGTAATTGGTGAGTATTTAATTCTCTGCTGCCAGTATATTTATTTATTATTTGCTACTAAAAAACTGCGATCTTTTGTGATTAAAAGGGACTTTTCAACCAATACTACTTTTTCTATCTCAGTTTCACAGTTTGGCCACATTTATCAAACCTAGGAACATTTTGATTACATCGAGTAAAAGTATAGTACGCTCCTGGCGCCAAAGTACTGGTGCATTAGATCGTTTGCAACAAGCGGGTAACTAAGACTAGCAGATAACTCATCTAAACCAAACAGTTTCAAATGCTACGACTACAAGCAGAAGACTGGTAACCTCAATTTATTCCTGAATTCATTTGTTTAATATTGTTTTTTTCTTAAAAAACATATACACTAATGCTGCAGGTAGCAACACATTCAAGCAAGGAATCTCTCTGATTATTAAGTACAAAGAGCTTGAATGAGAGTGGCGGGAGGGGTTTTAATTCCCTTATATTCCTGCTAGCTACCTACTTGCTTAATATTCAATTTCTGCTTTTTAGGTTCTCTTTTCCTCTATCAATGCAAAGCAAAAATACTGATACCGATTTATCTCATTGCGTTTGGAGCTTTGGGGGTGCTGATGAGTGGAGCAGGAACCATTGCAAGGATATTGAAGCGTAAGTATTTGCTCATTTTATCCATATGATCACAATGATACTTGAATTATTTCATATTAACAAATAATTGCAATAAAAAGATGTAATAAACTTTAACACTATCAGCGCATTGTTATTGTTCATCCAAAAATGTATTATTGATTTTGCAATTTAATCTAGAAGTAACTTGAGTAATGGAAAGAATAGTTGACCTAAACAGGAGATAATAATTTTGAAAGTTTTTAATTATTTTTAAATGTATCCACAACTCTTTTGTGAGGAGAGTTTACCTAATCAACAGCTAGACAAGGCCTCTAACTTCATGAAATACTTTCAGGAAAACATATACAAGACAGCGAAGCAGCTGAAGAGACAAACGGGCGGGGGAAACGCATTGGCCTCCATGTAAGCCAATTCATGAGCATCGTTGTGTTGGTATGGATGATAATTGGTAAGTAACACATGTACTTTAAAGTGCAAGTAGCACCTTTGAGTTTTCTGCATAAGTTACAAGCTCCCCAGGCAGTGATTAAACCGTTCCCATTCTTAAAATTGACTTACAGTAAATTATTTGGATATTTACTTGAACATTTAGCTCATTTGGATCATATGGCTCATATGTTTTGATATTGTCAAGTTGTCTTCTCTTTAATTTAGATTGGGACAGTTGGAAAAACAACTTCCCTACAATAACTGTCGCCCAACTTCTTTGTCACACTGTGTAGCGCTATTAATAATACCCAGCTCCCAATATAGATAGCAGACTATAAACAAGTTGTCACCAAATCTACAGTGGTGACCCTGTAGTAGGATCACCAAACTACCGCATTGCAGCTATGTGGTAGCATTTAAATTTTGGGTGTTTATTGCTTCTAAATCACTGTAAGCATCAGTTGAAGTGTTGCTTCTTTGTGTTTGTATCTTTTACACTAAAAAGGTTTTTAAAAAATAGTGAAAAAAAAGAAAAACAACAAAACTAATAATAGTTTCCACCCCCTTATTCAATGTCTGCGCAGTGAGTCACAGGAAGCCGTCCTAGTGCATTGAATGCAGCTGCAATCCTATTTTTTTATGATAGATAGTACATGATATAAATGGCAGGGTTTGTCTCATAACAAACAACCAAACTAAAAGATGTATCAGTTCTCTAAATTGGTAAATAATCAGTTGTTACTCTATCTATTGATCAAAAAATGTCACTGATATTTTAGATAGATGGGTTATTTGCGTGTATCAAATTTTTTGTTTACCCATGGTTTTTTTTATTATCCAACCCCAGATAATTTTTAGTACCAAATAGTTCCTCAGCATCTTAGCTATCATACGATAATAATGGGGATAGTGATGATAAAAGTACATACGCCAGGTGTCGCTAGAGTTTCAAGGTATTTAATTCTATTGGCTGAAAGTATAGATAGGCTGATGACCATTGTCAGTTCTCATTAATAAAAGATAAGGTACTCATTCATAACCTCCGAAAAGTTTAATTACTATTTGAAAAAACTGAAACAAAGAGTATGTGGTTATATTACGAGCTAAAATTATTACTTAATAACCCTGAGTCCTTGTCTGTTGATTAACAAAATTATAATCACAGAATAAATTTTTTTGTTAAATAAGCGTCATTTATTTATAACGGTAAAACCATATGGTAATTATCGGTGAATAAAAGACAAGTGTTGAATTAGGCGCAACCTTGTCTTTAGCTCATAGTAAAAAATTGAGCATTAAAACTTGTGGTCATTTTCACACATCAGCACATTTCCAAAAAGTGCACTTTTAAAGCATCATAGATTCAAGCAGTTGGATAGTAACTGAGCTTCAGGTGATAGTAACTAGTATTTTTCATCAGACTAAAATCTCTAATATGGCAAATGAATTGGCAGAAGAAACAAAACAAAACGCCATGCAAGAATAGGCTAGCGAACATCAATCTCTACACCCAAGCCAAATGAAAAAAATCTGAAAAATGACTGACCACCAATTACGCTTGGCATTGTTTGATATATTCCAAGAGACTTCTTTCCTCATTTTAGCACAATGTACAGTTGTAAAAAAAGTGCAGTTAATGTCGTGTATGACTAAAAGCTGGAGTTGGTTTTCTTCCTGTTGAAATCATCACTCTGCAAGGTCATGATGATCTCATAGCCAATGAATATAAATAGATCATTGAGGTGGTCAACTGATAGTCTATCTTATTTTCATGAGCTCGCTCCAAAACCAAGAGTAGACAACTCTGACTTTGAATTAATTTTAAGTTCTAAAATCGCTGCCGCTTCTTAAAAAATGGCATCAGTTAAAAACAACTCTAATATTATCATCGGACTCACCATATTTCAAACCATACACTGATATTTCTAGCTCAAAGGTGCTACTTGCACTTTAACTACCAGCCTGTTTCTGCTTCAAAAAAATAGACCATTTAATTATTTTTGTAATCAGGTCAAAATGGAGAAAGTACAAATCACAGTTGTCACCATATTTCAAAACTTTTAATGTTTTGCTTTGTGTTTATTCAACAGGAAGTAAATGGGTATTTGAAGAAAGAGAATGCGCAACCACCGATGGTCTCATGGTCAACTCGACGAACGTTGATTGTTTTACAAAAGACCCAAACTTCTCTGAATCCTCATTCTACTGCCAGAGGCTTCTTTATGACTTTGCATATTATGAATTGATAGCTAAATGGTGTGTTATTGCCCTCATGCTGTGCATTGGCCTGTTGGTATGCTGCTGCGCCTGCTGTGCCTTCTGCTGCATGGCTGGAAAAATGAAACAAGAATCAACCGAGATGGCTGCTGGTAGTACTAATAAAAGTTACTCGTAAATGCCTACAGACGGGAGGCTGTAGTAAACAGTATGACACAATGACACAATATCACATGACGCAGATGGAGTAGTTATTATGCATTTGTAAATTAACAAATGAAGGCTTAGTAAACATTTGCATACAGTTGGAGTACAAAGCAAATACAGAAAGCATACGCGTTTTGTTAAACAGTATGTTCTATATTTACTTTTGTCCGTTGATTGGACAGTTTTGCTTCTGTTTTCATATTATATTTCTTCTAGTAGTATGGTAAACAATATTATTTTCTTCCGTAGCAAATCGATGAGTTATTTTCTAGCAACTCAGATCAAAGTATTGTGAAAAATTGTTTTCATTTCTTACTACCTCTGAATTATTTATATACAATTACTTGGTTAACTTCCTGGCGTAAACATTCAAGTGTTTGTATTCTTCTTTACTTGGTTTGTTTCTACTCACACTGGTAAGTGTGTCAGTAAATCCTTTCTGCACTATCCAGGAAAGTATGATGCCGGAAATGTAAAAGACTTGAATATTGATACCTTGTCTGTTCGATATAGCAAACGATAATAAATTCTTGACCCAGCCACAAAAGCTATTAGACTCTAAAATAAAAAACCAGTTTACTAAACTTGGCAGTCAAACCTCGCTCGATTGTATCAAACATTGTGTATCACCTAGCAACCAGCTATCATAATTCATAGCTTGTTGTTTCCTTGCCTTTATCAGAGTGATAAAGTAGACAAAAGGGGCGTAATCCAAAAGCCACACAACAGAAGACAAACATTCGGACAGGACGTGGTCGTTGCAGATTACTTCAACGTTGGGCTATATTTATCTAGAAGTACCATGTAACGAAATTTACATTATTTTTTTCCAATTGTTACCGATACTCATCCACAACAAGGACTAGTATGTCAACTGTCATAGACAAATTAAAACTGAATAATCTGTAGATTATATGTCGTATTATAATCTGTGCTAGACTTGCCCCACAAAGTCCCTACTACACACCCCTTGATCTACCTTTCTGCCAGACTACAGCCACCTTCCCAACCCCTCTGCTCCTTCAAAGCTCTTTTAAACTACCAACTCTGCCCCCTTCCCCTCTGCTCTCTTCCCCTCTGCTCCCTTCCCTATGCTCTTGCTAACAAGACCCTCACCAACACAAATACAGTAGTTGCCTCCCTAGTTTGTAATACATATTTTCCTTCATTTGTCTTTATTAGGACCCCTGATATGTCGTCCCCCTTATCCTTCACAACTCTTTAACCCTTCGTTTTCTACAAGCTAGCATGCGTCCTTGCTTACACAAAACTGTAGACAAAAATACTCCATAAATTGCAGACATCCCTTCGATGTAGATGCATCCAACCCTCTTTATTAGATTGCACCTCTGAATACCTGCCAAATCCTTTGATACCCAAACAGCTGTTAAATGAGCCACTTTTTCCCGACAGAAAAACACAAAACTCCTTGTTCAGATACCGACTGCTTCCTCTTTTGGTTCGTCGTCAAACTTTGCATAAGCAAACAAAATATTTATTTTGCTTATATAAGATGTTTCGTTTGTCGACAGCTAAACGCAGAAGAGTAACATAGGATTCAGGACAGCAGCTCAGCTCAGGACAGCAGCTCAGGATTCAAGAGCACAGTTTAATATTGGACAAAACTTGGTAGAGCAATTCAGCGGTTTCGAAAGAATGGCTAAAGGTTCTGATCCGAAGTCATCCAAATAGCGACGACCTAAATTTGCTGGCAGTTGTGTAGTGTTAGAAAGTGTTTACTAGCCTGATGAGAAACAGCTCAGCTGTATACCGCTACATTGCTATAGTTACTAGTACTTTCATCTCTTAGCATCAATCTATCGATGTAACATATACATAGAGTTATTAGTAAAGTAGTACTTACATGTGTATGTACATGAGAATTTAAGCATGATGGCAGTCATTTAGTCCATTGTTAGTTAATTGAAATAGGTGACAAGCTAAATTTAATTATTTTAATTCAGGAGTGAAATCCACGCTAATATAAGCATAAAGTTTGCAACCACTAACCTGATTTACTATTCGAAGTTGTCTCCTCCACATTTCAGATGAGAAGACAACTGAAAACAATCCCTCTATCTTGAATAGCAGAGTTGAAGCACAAAAAAATAATAATGGTGTATTACTTTGACTATTAATTGTGCTAAATATTCCATAAGGACATGCATGCAACTGTACGGAGATTCAAACAAGTTTATGATTTAGAGTTCAGTTCATCATTTCTCAGTTTGAACTAAACCATCAATATATGCATTTTGCATCTCTAATTTTCTACATGTCTCTCAACTCTCTTTTTGCCTTTGTTAATTACATATTATATATATTAGTTATATAACATGCAATTACAGAAAGTGTTGTCTACATCCTAGTTATTTGTATGCTTCACCAGTCAAGTATGAAAATAATTGGGTTGTGTACTCAAAGCAACTCAGCTTGCCAAGGAAAGAACAACTTCTATACAAAACTGAATTCGGAAACGAGCATTATAACTCAATAAAGCATTGTCAACAAGTTAATAAACACTTTCATCAATGGGTGGTTGCATCGTTTCTGAAACTAACAATTGGAAAGTTCTAAAAGGTTTTCAGGTTTGTGAAGCTGAAAACTTATTACTCATGAGAGTTGTCTTTCCTTTAATGTAAATTTGACATTGGCTCAGGCCCACCCTCTGATATTACGGGGATAGCAATTATGGCATACATTTGTGCAATATTCATGTGAGCGCAATAAAATGTTTGCCATCATAACTTGACTATTGACAGATTGTAGACAAGATACTATTTGTAGTAACTTTCTGTATGGCAGCGGCATCAGCTGCCAGCCTGCCAGTCACAATGTCAGGTCTCTAGTACGTTGACCGACCAGGCTATTCCTTTTTACCAAAATGTAACTTATATGAAGCAGGCTTCTTATATTTCAACAACTGAACATAAAACACTTTCCGGCGGTTAACATTACTTATTTGTACAGTAGCATGCACCGTTTTTAATAGCTGATCATATTGGACATTTGCAGAAACTGAAAAAGATGACAACTTAAATTGATGTAACAGCTGTATATTTCTGATACGATATCACAGATCATAGCAGTGTAAGGAATATTAGTTGAAGTTTTCACACAGGAAGTACTGCGGAAGCGGTACGTTTTGAGAATGAATAAAATATACTGTAAAAGAATTTTAGACCCGTTTGTCCGCCTGGAATGTAGCTGATGATGTACCACACCATCGCTAGAATCTGTATGGAAGCACAAATGATGGTCATAAAAAGGCTGCGTTTCCACATGGAAAAATATAGTGTTGCGCCAATGGTAAGAAAGTATACCAACGAAAATAGTATACGATCGCCAGAAAATAAATGTTTGAGATGGTTCACAGGCCCCCATAATGCAGAAAAACTCATTAGGAAAAATAGGCTACCCATTGTATACAAGAGAGCAAATTTTCTGGCTTTAAATACCAGAAGAGGGATATAGAGAGAGCACATGAAAAAGCAGAAGAGACCGAGGGTTAAACAAAGCATGAAGCCTATGATCCTTTGCTTCTTCGACAAACTGGTTAAACAGGGGTCACTCTTAGCCTTAGTAAACCACCCATCAGCTTCTTCAGATGCATCCAGAAGTTTCTCTTGATCTCCCTGGCTGGTTTTACCAGTAAACGCAGACCAGCGGTCACCTACACTTTGTGTTAAACTGTTCACACTAAGACTCGAGGTTGCACTGGACAAAAACCCGCCAACTGAATTCGTCTTCTCTTTATTGTTTTGTACAAAGTCTTGTAGGCTTCCAGACATTCTTCATATATTTATCGCAGCAAGCAACCTACAAAAACGTGTATATAGGCGTAGGTTTGGAAATAAACCAATGAAACAGCATAAAATCGCAAAATACCTAGTCTGAGTTGATGAAAACAGCCACAATTTTGATAATTCGAGTCATTTGCAATTGTTATTTATTAGTAGTAATAACTACTTACATTTCTATCTACTATTTGTGAGAAAAGAGTGAGGACATAAAAACCAGTGATCAGTAAAAACATGCTGTTAACAAACATTGAAATAGCAGTTTACAACAATAAATGAGCTAGATTTTTTTTTATTCCTAAGAGAGTCGGAGCTCATTTAGTAACTGCCAAAAGCAACTTTAACTGCTCAGGTAGTTATTAAATGACCATTAAACTTTCGAAACCCATCAATTTCAGAGTGAATAATTATAAACATCATAAAAGAAAAAACAAAAAGATGTTTCTCTTACTAAATAATGATATTATCAAAGCAGCAATAATAATAATGATCATTAACAATAGCATAATTAATTATTGTTGTTATTAGGATGATTATTAATGTTTATGCTTACTATTATTAACATTGTTTGTCGTAATTAATTATCATCATTGATTGTTATTATGATTACCAAATTTGTAATGACTGCTGATCATACAATATGCATTTATTTAACAAAAAGTTCATAATAATAAATTATGAAAATAATAAATATTGTTATCATCACAAATATATTGTTGTTATAAAAACAATTATCAATTATATTTAATTTTAATATATTATATTAGCATCTTTTATTACATTTCCATTATTATTATTAGTAAATGGTTATGATGGTGGTTAATTGAAAAAAAAACTATTATTATCATTATTATTAAATGTTGGAATGAAAATAGATAGGAATAAAAGTCGACAGAATGAATGTAGATACTTCTGAGAATAAATGTAAAAATTTTCTGCTTTATAAAATAATTGACATTCATTCCAGGTCTGTTGACAGGTATTCCAAAATGAGTCTACATTTGTTCCAGCTATGTCTGCATTCATTTGTGTTTACGTTCATTCCAATCTCCTCATCATTAGTAATATAAAGTAATATTGCTATAAAAGCAAAACAAAACACAGGAATGAATGCAGACATAGCTGGAATAAACATAGTCAGCTCTTGGAATGAATGTCCACAGAGCTGGAATGAATCTCAACTATGCTATAGTGAAGAAATTTTTGGAATTCATTCCCGGAAATGTCTACATTCGTTCTCGGCAATATATAAAAAAATCATTTCGACTTGAATTCCATTTGTCTACTTTGACAAAAACGGTAAAATTTTATACGGAAAAAAAGTTGAAATGGCTGTTTATATGTTGCCAGAAATGAATGTCAACACTTCTGGAAATGAATGCTGAATTGTTCTTTTTTATATCATAGTCGACATTCATTCCAGGTTTGTTGAGATTCATTTCAGGAGCTGTCAACATTCATTCCAACTATGTCTGCATTCATTCCTGTCTACATTCATTCAAATATCTTTGAGACACGGCGCTGACTCTACTACTTTGTTAAGTACTGTGCAGGATTTCACTGTGTGTGTGTGTGTAAGTGGTAGCTTGGCTAACCTGCACAACCTCTCCAGGTCGGTGATGGCTCTACTTGTGTTTGCAATGACAACAACTACTGACTGCAGGTCGACTGACCCTTTAACAGTGCTGCATGGCAACTGTCGACAGGGTCGAGCTGGCTAGTTGTGTTGACTATGCTAGACAACAGCTACGGTCGAACATTGATGGTTGGAATAGCGAAGCTGATTCTGACCAACAGAGGTTCGGCGTACTGCTCATGTATTACTACTCGCTTGTGTGGTGCTCTGAATGTACGTGCATGTACTGGTGCGCAGTGAAGTTATTGTTTATGAGACAAAGAACTTCTGAGAGAGTGCTAGGCTTAACTCTGCTTTATTGACTGACTGACACTCATATTTATATAGACGATTACATAATAGGCACAAGACAAAACAAAGACAAACAATAGCTGAGCTGTAAGACACGCCTGATATGTATGATTAAACTAATAGAAAACGAGTGGGTATGGCCTATGGATATGGCTGGTTGATTAGCACATGTTAAACATATAAGATTGCATGGTAAGGTAAGAATATATAAATGTACATAGAGTTATTTGCTGTAAAGCGTAGGCATAGAACGTCACATAGAACAAAGATGGCGCCGTCCGCCACAGTACTACTTAATTACTCACTATAGTTTAGCCCAATTTCGTGTTAGTAAGTTTTATCTTTTCTTTAACAAATAAAGTTAGTATAACATATAGTGTTTACATAAGATATATCCTTATATAATATAAGTTCCAGTAATGAGTGCTCAATACAAGGGCATAGAGCAACATGAAATTAAAAGTTAAAGGAACTAAATATTTAACTAATGCATTTTTTATAGTTATAAAGATAAGTAATAACATGTTTTAGTAAAATATTTAGTTCCTTCAACTTCGATTTTATATGTATCTGATATGCCCGCATTCAATAACAAATCCCCCCCACATCTATTCATCCCTACCCAAACGCTCTCAAGCTGATCAAATCAAATCATCAAACGTGAAAAAATACGTCTAGTGGATAAAATCTCAAAACTTAGCATCGCTTTTGGGGCCAACAAGGAGTTTGGGACTGGTTTGCAGCCATTTGACAATCGAAGTATTTAAAACCACGATAATATATAATAATAATTATTATAATTAATAATAAAAATAATAAATAAATTATAATAATACTTAATTAATAAATAATAATAATTAATAGTTGATAAGAAAAATTATAGTTGCTATTATTATTATTATAATATAATAGCAACTATAATCTTTCTTCTTATCAACCATTGTTATTAAATTATTATTATTAAATTATTATTATTAATTATTATTAAATTATTATTATTAAATTATAATTATTAAATTATTATTATTAAATTATTATTACTATTACTATCAATTATAATTATTACTACTATTATAATTATTATTATTACTATTATTATTATGAATTATCATTACTATTATAATAATAATAATATTAATTATTATTTATTATATATAAGCAAAAAACAAATAACAACAATAGTTTGTTATATTATTTATCGTTATTATTATTAACAATAATATTTATTATTAGATAACAATAATATCATTATTGATTATTATCAATAAATAATTTTTATAATAATTAATAATAATATTAATTGCTGTTGTTCGTTGTTGTTGTTGAGGTGTGTTGTGTTGGTTGGTGTTGCTATTAAAATTATTATTCATTGTTATAAGCACAGTTATTTTTTGAGCTTAAGGGTATTTACCAGGAAAGAGATGTACGCTTTTCTCAAAGACTTGCACAATTTAAAATGTAATACTCGATAAATCGGATTGTTTTTGAATAGCAATAATAATATATATTACTGCTGTTGTTGTTTGAAACACAGAACATTCAGTTTCCACAGCACCGGATGTTTAAAAGCTCTATGTTTTTATCACGTTTCCATAGACTTGTTTTGAAGGAAATTAGCTACAAAGACGCAGTACTTCTACATCAAATACAATAAAAAATCACTGTCGAAGTCAGATTTCTCTATAGAAGCTACAAAAATGTTACTGAGAAAGTAACTCTTAATACAAACATCACAAGAAGTTAAGATAACTCTGAGACCGATCAAAGTTTCATGTTTGGAAAAGTTTCCTCTGAGGCTAACAATTCATTCTAGAGCGAAATACCTATGTTTGCTGGAAACAATAAATCATGGACATATTTGTTCACATACTGCAGTGCAGCCTACTTTGGGCACTACCTACTGATCCCAGCTAGGATCGACTGAGCCCGAGCTGAGCCCCTTTTGAGCATCACAAAATTTGCCATGCGGAACACTGGTGAAATAGAGTTAGAATAGACGGAATAGACAGAAAATCTTTAATTGGATAAGAATCCAAAAAAAACTAGTTAGTACTTCCTGTTATACCACTTGGATATGAAATTTTTCCATTACCAGCATTAGAATAACAGTTACAATAACCATTCCAATCTATAGTACCATCAATGAAATAACTGAGCTGCATAAAACTGAAAACAAAATCTTCTACATGAGCAAGTGAAAATCAAGCAACTAAAAACTATTAAAGTGAGCAGGCTGCTAACATAAGCAGTTCGGGCTCATAAGTGATTCATTTAGCTCATCAGCCTTCCTTAAAAACTAATAATTCTCATCTACTGCACAAATATATTGCATGGCTGACTGACTTTCAACACTCCATTTCACTATTTAACAACCAACAAGTCACAAGTCAACACCTGTAACTATTTGTCACTTCAAACAGGGTTAGTCAAATGGTTAATCAATTTATTGCATACAAAAGAAATATATTACAGCTAAAGAAATGCCGTATATAAACAAACAAACCTAAGCATCTATTGGAGGCCAGCTTTGTAAAACAACTATCAAATTAAATTCAAAATGAGAAAGTTGGGCGAGTACCTCAACATAGTAATTTCTGTCAATCATTGAGATGAGCATACAATACAAACAAATATATCAACTAGTAACTCTACCTGATTATATTCTGTCAGTTAAGATAAAAACTAACTGTCAAAAAGCCGGTAATAATTTTTAATTTTACAATACACTAGTAATAGCCTGGGTTGCTCAGTTAGCCATCATAATCATCATCAGGTTCCAGCTTACGCTTCACAGCAGGTCCAGTAGAGAATGCAGATGCTATGGCTAAAAGAGAAATGTCAATGCATTTATTACCAAACATGCACTGCATGCATTGATTGTCGTGAAAACAAGGAACAGACAACTCCCAATATAGCTTATTTGAAGATATTGCATAAAAATTTACTAACAAAAAATTTACAAAACAAGTTAATGTAAACAAAGCTGATCATTGACGAGTATTCTACTATACCATATTCAGAGAACAAACCAAACTACCGCAGTAGAAGCCATCAAGTTTGGTAACCATAGCGATATACAACAAACAATGCTACCAATGGTCAACATGAACTCAGAGCACAAACTCGACTGAAAACAATCCAAGCAATACATGGCATAGACATCAAAGCAATACATGGTACAGACATTAAAATGAAGCTGGAAAGTCACATCAACACTGACAGCAAAAAAATGACATTTTGATCAATTGTTTCCTTGACATACTGATTCTGAAGTTACGAAAATAATGTATTTGCCAATCAAATGAGAAAGAACGAAACTCACAGAAACTCAATTCAAACAGCATTATCATTCATAATTTGAACCTAATTAACAACAAGGACACACATGAGTGCACTAAAATAAAGCAAGATTAGTAAAACAATAATAACTACTCAGCAAACAAACCACATGATTTTTTCACAAAACTAAATATCATCGTCTCAAGCCAACAAATTAAAAAAAAAAGAATAGACAACTCTTTTCCTCAAATTTCACAAAGTTGTTGACATCACAGTAGAATGCCTGGCACAGCAATGGTGACACACGTCAAGCTGAAGGATAGAAGACAGTTTAGATAGAGGGACTACCTTGTGTTGTGTATTGTGCAGAAATAGGGTTGACTATGGCCGGTTGTCTACCCCCGGGTTGGGTCTTAGCTGGCCTGCTATTGGCTCCTTGAATAGAATTACTTCTATTAACCAATGAAATGCCTGGTTGTTTGGGCATTCTGGGCTGTCTTGTACCTAATACAAATCAGGAATGAATATTTTTGTACTTCAAAACACTCAAATCATGCATATTAACTGTTCCAATTTTGAATGTTCTCCACACAGTACAAAATCAGCATTGCCGCGAGTATGCAAAGCGCCCATACACATGCATAGCCATTGTACCTGCTACGGCGTATGAGAACACTGGCTTTCTCTGCGATTTCAGCTGATAATTCATAGCAGATAAGCAATATCTATCGGGTGGTAGCTTCGGCCCGGTATATGGTTTTATTACTGGAAGTGACTGGGTATTTCTGTGCGATGCAATATCTACAAACATAAATAAGGAGTTGTCTTACTATGAGCATGGGCACACAACTCTCACCAAAAGAAAGCAATACAATCATAGAGTTCCATACAGACAATAATGTGCATCAGCAGCTTTGCGTTCTCAAATATAAAAAAAAAACTAGAAAATTCTAAGTAACAAACTTTTTTTCTAAATATCCGAATGAAAAATAAAATTTTATTCTAACAAGTAAAAGCATATTTCATTAAAAGTTTTCTATAAAAAAAAATCACTATGAAAAGCTTTATTCCGTACAGATTCGTCGTCCACATAAAAAAATTGACATGTTCACAGAGATTACAAAACAAACAACAGTTTACATACAAAATACAACAAACTATTTAGTGACACAAAGCTATTAAATGAGCACATTTAGCGTACCTAGTAGCAACTCGCGTGGAGGAGGGTTTGTGTAACTTTTGTCTAGCTTTAGCTGTACAGCCAGTTTTGTGTCTTCCACATCTATTGTTTTCTTACCCGCATGGCTGGAGAACGCCTTGGCATCCTCTAATATTTCTGTTGTGTACCCTTGTAATAGTGAATCTATATATTGTGTACCCAGGTAATGTTCAGTATAAATGTGTACCCTTGTAATAGTGAATATGTCTGTTGCGTACACTTGTAATAGTGAATATATATGTTGTGAACCCAGATAATAGTGAATATAAATGGTTTGCACCCAGGTAATGGTGAATATATATGATGTGTACCCAGGCAATAGTCAATATATATGGTGTGTATCCAGGTAACATTTAATACATATGGTGTGTACCCAAGTAACAGTAATACCTATATAATAATTTTTTTTAAATGTGTCATACATAATTATACTATACCAGACATATTCAATAGCTGTAGCCTACTATACCAGACATATTCAATAGCTGTAGTCTACTATATCAGACATATTCAATAGCTGTAGCCTACTATATCAGACATGGACAATAGCTGTAGCCTACTATATCAGACATGGACAATAGCTGTAGCCTACTATACCAGACATATTCAATAGCTGTAGTCTACTATATCAGACATGTTCAATAACTGTAGCCTACTATATCAGACATGTTCAATAGCTGTAGTCTACTATATCAGACATGTTCAATAACTGTAGCCTACTATATCAGACATATTCAATAGCTGTAGCCTACTATATCAGACATATTCAATAGCTGTAGTCTACTATATCAGACATATTCAATAGCTGTAGCCTACTATATCAGACATGTTCAATAGCTGTAGCCTACTATATCAGACATGGACAATAGCTGTAGCCTACTATATCAGACATGTTCAATAGCTGTAGTCTACTATATCAGACATGTTCAATAACTGTAGCCTACTATATCAGACATGTTCAATAGCTGTTGCCTACTATATCAGACATATTCAATAGCAGATCTAGCATGGACTAAATGCACAAACATTTACTTACTGTAGGCAAAATCGAGGAGTTGAGAGACGACTGCAGGTTCATATTCATTCACACCGGTGTCCTTGAGAATAGACTGAATAACCTGCACATCCCTGGGGACACTGCTATGTTTGCCTTCTGAACCAGCCATCTCTATAGATAATGCATTCACCCAATTCACCTGAACGGAATGTCAAACTGATTGCTGCAAATAGAACACAATATAATGGCTCATCAAAATAAAAATATACACTTCTCATATGCATGAAATTATATGTTGTTTTCAAATCAACAAAAGTAAAAAATTGAAATTAAAAAAAAAAATTTATTTAGCACCAACAAGTATGCGGTAAATGGAGTTTTCAAGGAATCTTTGGATGGAGCAATTCTGACTCTTACTTGGTTACCATATATTACTTCTGATATAAATCTCTTTACTCGTACCCAAGCTACACAGATGAAAAGAGCAGTTTTGTTAATCATTGCTCAGCACTCAATTTGGTATAAATATGAAACTTTCGTATTCTATGTTTTGCAAACATTTTCTATATATCCGTATTGCATTCACAAGCCAGATGATTCGTAAAAAAATATAGAATTACCACTGCAACTCTATGATAATCATTTGAGCAAAACAAAATATATTAATGTGGATGATATGTTATGGAATATTTAAACAATCAAGAAAAGATCAATCACAGAAAAATCACAACATGTCTCAGAGATTACTGTACATCACCTTTTAAGGTGTGTGAACACAATGGCTTAACAGATGTGCACAAAATATATTGAATAAATCATTTACTGATAATTAAACTAAACATATGAAAATAAATTATCAAATTTGAACTAGTCACACCTGATTGTTTAAAAAAAAATTACCCAGAAATGATATAGACAATCACCGTCATCATGTTGTGGTTATAATTTATTTATTTTGATATACATGTAGTGTATTACATGTATGAGTATTTAATTATTTTCATATCCACATAAGTTGCATCAGCTAGCAAGGTGCTCAATAACATTAGCGATTTTTCATATTATTTTTATTATAACACAACAAATTCTAATATCATGGTGTGTATGCTGCCTAAACACATGTCATGTGCATTTGTAGGTGTATTTGCCGGCTGGATCGATGAACATCTGCTATTATTTATATTTGGGGACCGCATTGGTGGGCGGCAAACGCATCGATTCAGGCTTTCACATTTATTATACAATAAGAAATAATATCCTTCGATCCGGATCCGATTGTGAAAATATGAAACTGGTGTGTGCATTGCAGTGAACATAATCTTTTTCATTAATGTAATTCATGTGCATTTCATCAATGGCGCTTATCATATCGTTGATTGATTACTGATACTCATAGCGTGATGCTACAGGAAGTAGCAGATAGTGATAGGGAGTCACAGAATAAACAACTTTATACTTGTCTGGTTGGTAACATTTATTTTGAAGCAATACATTTCTGATTAACTATAACAATTTTCTTTATTGTTTGAACAAAATGGCTCTGCTTTTTATTATGAAGACCAATTTATCTATAAGAAACTATTATTGTATGTAATTAATAATAGCAAACGAAACTCGTAATCTATTTTATTAACAAATAATGATAAAATAATAATACCAGGGTTGAATTGATTTGAAATGAACATCATCCACACGGTGATGTATTAATTTTACGTGATGGATCGGCAGTGTTCGCAACCTATAAGAATGCCTCGCAAATCAATTTCATTTTTTTCCTGGGGATGATATTTCGGGATCCACCTAAAATACTGCTACAGACTCATTCGCATTAAATAAATTGCAAGAAAGATTACATGTTTAATTTATCGTATGGACCGATGCTGCCGGTGAATTCACCTTGTGTTGGCATTCATTTCTTTCAGCATTTATTCTAATAACCCAATAAAGAAACTTAATACGTAATATAATTTCATTATCTTACCAGACTTCAAACCGAAACAAATATGAACACTCAGGTATGTTATGATTACAGCCCAATCATGACAAAAAGCACCAATGTTGCAATTATACTTCGGATAAGCTTTGCATATTTCATTTTTTGCTAAAATAATGATGACCACTAACCAAAATTACCATTATTATCATTTATTATCATCGCCTATTTATTCCATGATTACCATTGCTTGCTGTTTTCTTCTTTCAGTTTATTTTATTAGTCAGCAATATTACTACATATAATGCTTTCATAGGAACAATTATTGTTGTTATATTATCACAGTTATATTTTTTCTACTAATTTATACTCAATTATGCACACTGAGTTGTTAGTAATTATTTTAATAATTTATCACATAACCATGTTACTTTATCAATGATATGATATATTTCATACCTGGGATATACCACTAGTAATTGTGTCAAAACTAGTATGATTATTATGAAGGAGTAAGATTTAAGCAAATTAAACCGAACAATTACTTGAAGTAGTTTAAAAGAACACAATAAATAATTACCATAACTATAACTAAGATGATCAGAGACAAGTTTGAGATATATAGCGGGGTTCCGCATATTGACGTAGGTTAACTGTGACTGCGACCTGATCTAGAACAAATGGCATTGCAGGGAAAGCTGGCAGTTTACACCCTTTTCCAGTTAAGATTCTCAACTAAGGAAAGTAGGGCTTTGTATGCAAGTAGTTTGCTTAACTAGTAATCTAGCACGGTGCTAGTGGGTCAAGCAGCACTTTAGGATAGTAGTGGCTGGTAGCGATACAATTGCATAACAGCCAACTTGAGGAGTACCAGATACAATTAGATTACTTTGAAAGCTCTTGTAAAATTCTTTTACAATTGGTTCGGGTGTGTAGCGTGTAGGTGGGTGGCGTTGTTTGCTATCGCTGAGTATACTCTTAATTACTACACAGTTTGCTCAGTATTTAGTGTATATTAAAATTCATTAAATAATATTAATAATGTCACCTTATTTGCTTGTTTAATATTTGGCATTGCTTGCTAAGCATACTATGCTGTAAATGAAAAGCTATCCAGTATTTAGCCAACTGAGATAAATAGTTATACTGCTGTCAAACTCACACAAAAGTAAAACTGTCAAATAAGAGCGATGAGATATATCAACAGCTGAATTAAAAATCCACTTGAAAACCTTGTGCAAAAATAATTTAATAGTCAATTATTTCATTGATTTACGGTAGAATGAAAAAATGATGTCAGAACGTGACTTAAAATTTTTAACCTCAATCAGTGGAGTATCTCGACATATTTCCTGAGCTGAAAAAAATCTTTCTTCATCAGTTTTTGGCATAGTGTGTGATATTACCTTCTACTTTATCAAATCAGCCCTGATTATGTACTGTGTGTGCAGAGTACCCATTTTGATTGGACTAGTGAAACCTTCATTTTATTTGATTGGCTAAGCATACACTAAGTACCCAAATTATATGCACAGTCAACACCTGTATGCTGGTTTATGAGCTTTAGTATTATGGTTCTTGTTTTATGTCCGCATTTTTTACTGTTAACTGAAATAATTAGCTGAGAGCTTCAATTCGAGGTATAGTAACAATCAAAATCTAGTGTGGATAGCAAGTTGAGGCTCTTTATCGCACTCTCTTCATTAAAAGCTTATGAAGAAATGGCTAAGTAATGCCCCTGTGACGTAACAGCTATGACATCACACACACCAAGTACTGAAATCGTCTTTGAACATCTGTAATTTGAGAATGGCTGCTTTTACAGCGACAATTTTTTGCACGTAAAATCATTATTACTCTTGATGATGTGAAAATAAGCTAAATGTAAAACTTTATCAATATTTATGCACAATGGCTATAGTAGTTCAGGCTGGGATATGCGCATACTAAGAATCCACACAAGTTGCACTTAAATAATAATAATGTGAAGGGAACAGTGGTCAGGCACACTCAGTACCACTTCATGTCTTATAGATGCCGCAATAGTGCCTGCTTGTAAATGATTATAACTTCATTGTATACACTTTTACCACCAAATTTCAACAGAAATTTGTAAAATCTTCCAATTTTTAAAAAATGTGGGTCCTTTTTACTTTTAAAACGTAGGGATTTTAAAAAAAACATTGAGTTTTGCGTTTCTCTTTATAATCGTTCTGAAATCCGGTGTATGCCTACCGTATATATTATTATATTATAGCTATATAATTATGTCAGATTGGTGGTGTTCATCTTTTTCTGAGATGAAAGAAAACTGTCGGCTCTCAATCTATGTAGGAAGATCTATCAGGAAGAAATCAAGTAAACTATTATCTTAAAAATGAGGACTACAAGCAGACTTTATTTTTTGTTAATGACCTCTTTGATATTCCGAAGTACAATGCAGGGTAGGAAGTTATGTATCGAATAATTCAAAAAACTTGGAATTATTTAGATTACTTGATTTCTCAAACTATTGAGCATTTTGTGAACTTATCAGTCGTGAAATCTCTTCAGGCCCACAGGTGTTTCAAGGGTTCGATATTTGCAAGAACAAGATGCATGATACCATACTAGCCTACCACATAGACTAAAAATCACAAATCATTACGAAATATTGAGCAAGAATTTATTGTAACTGTGAAGGGTTACAACTGGTAGCCACCTCGAGGTAGGCAGAAACGTGTACTCGAGCCAGACCCTACAGACAAACTCACCGTCGGACAGGCTGTATCAGTATTTGCCCTTAAGCATTGTCTACCTGAAGGTAGGCCCTGATAGACAAGCGTTCGCCAGATAAGTCTGCCACTAGTGAGACAACAATACTACTAGACCTAGCAGGTCATCAGCACAAGTTCTTTTAAAGTAGTCAAGTCGTACTGTAAGTATGTTGGTGTGCGAACAGAGTTCAAGTAGAAACTTGATTGAGTGTAAGATGTGCTTTATTCAAAAAAAATACATCAGCTGGGACTCTTCAAATACACCGTAAAGGAAGAGGCTCAGCAGGTGTATTTAGGCCAATGTTGACCTTTATCTTTAGGGCGGTTCAAATTCATAGCCTCAAATATAATAATGAAAAATAGCGGAAAAAAGGTTTCGAGATTAATAATAAAAAGTGTTGCTAACAATATGAAATATACCAAAAAATAGAATCGTTATTATCAGTATAATAACAAGTGTTCTGATTTGTTTCCAGGTTACCCACAGGCAGCTGTGCCATATTTTTGCTGTAAAATTTATCTAAAACATAGTCTATGTTTTCATGGCAATATAAATTCAAAATTGAAAACAAATCTTCAGCCTTAACCGCTAAACCACTCAGACTCTGTGATAACATCACTATCACATCGGACACTAGTATATTATTTGGTCAAGATATGATAACATAGCAACAACAACAAAAAAAGCGCAAGAGAGAAAAGAAATTTTGAATATTTTTTTATCATTTGAAAAAGTCCAAGTAATCAATGATTAATTCCTTGCAAATTATTCATTAGAATGTTTCATCATGATCATGTCAACCTAGGTAAAGTTACTTATTATTGTAGTACCTAAAAATAACCACAAGAACCGCCATCTACCTAGCTAGCCGCTTGGCCAGTCATAGTATAATTGCCAGCCAACCATTGCTGATGCGAAGCATGAATAACAACAGAGGCCATATCATTATCCTATATATTTATTTATTATAATTATTTGATAATAATGGTACTATAATAATACTTCTACTACTAACTAATATTCTTATAATATATAATCATTAACAACTTTGTTAATTATATATTATAAGAATATTAGTTAGTAGTATAAGTATCATTATAGTACCGTTATTATCAAATAATTATAATAACTAAATATGTATGATAATGATATGGCCTCTGTTGTTATTCATTCTTCGCATCAGCAATGGTTGGCTGGCAAATATACTATGACCGGCCGAGCGGCTAGCTAGGTAGATAGCTAGCTATGTAATGATAATCATTATTATTATAATAATATTTATCATTATTATTATATTATATCATTATTATATATTATCTTTGAAAGATAATACATAATGATGATATAAAATATATAAGTAATAATGATATATATTATAATAATAATTATCATTATTATTATTACAAGAATGATAAATAATGAATCATCAAGAATGAAGCAGTTGCATTGTTGTTGTTGTTGTTAATGATTTTAATGATGAGGAATTACTATTATTTATTGAGCCATTGATAATATTAACCAATAAACAAATGATAATAATCATAATAATAATATATTATTATTACTACTATTATTATTATCATCATCATCATAATGATAATAACAATAATTGTACTAATATATAAAAAATAATAATAATAATATAATAATTATTATTCATTATAATTATTATGATTATTATTATAATAGTAATAATCATAATAATAATTATTATTATTATAATTATTATATATATATTAAAAAATTAAGAAGTTGAAAAGACAGAAAAAAATACTTGAAATAAATTATTATATAATATATATAATTAAGTTAAAAAATTTATTTTAAGCTCACTCACTGCTGTAGTAGTAGCACTGACTGAGTGAGTTCAAAATGATATTAAATTTAATCTGAAAACTAAACTGTCAGAATTTTCTGCCGCCGGTTTTGTGTTTCAGATTGCTTAACTAGGCTCAGTCATTTCTATTCAAGTGGTCCGGTCAGAAAGAAACGAAAATGAATTTTATTCAATTTCTATTCGATTTTTTTAATGATCCATCCAGAGATTCTTTTTCTACATAAAGAGTTTTGCGTGCACGCAGTGATTGGTTTATAAGTTCTTGAAATGTGATTGGTTGTTGGCTATTCCTAAATCCAAAATAGATAACATAAGAATACTAAAAAAATTTAACAATCATTATTAACATAACTATTATTATATCTCATAAATTACTATAAATAAATAAATAATAATAGAGGCAAAGTGTTGATGATGTTTACTAACCAAACCTTTCTATTATATAAAGATTTTTTGTCCACTCGGTGATTGATTAAAAAGTTCTTGGCAAGTAATTGAATGTTGGCTCGTCCTAAATAACAAATTAAAAAAACTATTAAAAGAATAAAAATTATTAATAACAACTGAATAATGCAATAATCATTTTATATATATTAAATTACTATAATTTACAATTATTGTAAACAAACTATTGCCCAATCAACATGCGCTCCAGTTTCAACCAATCGACATGTGCACGAAAAACTCTTTATACAAAAAAATCATTGATCTACTTTGAGACGTTGTGACTTGGCCCATTGTGAAGAAAAGGTTTTCGCCAAATATGTATCCCAGTCATTTTCAACGGCTGTGAATGTGAAGATACGGCCAAAATCACAACGGAGCAGACGTGGGCTGTAAACTAAAACTGAAAAAGGGCAAACGGTATGAATGCCAAACTTTATTAACCCTTGTTCTATTAAAAAAGATTGTCTTTACTCGATATATTTAAGATACATTCTAGGAACGGAGGCACACCATTAAAAACAAACATTGGGGCGGCTAAAGTAGCGAATAAGCTTTGTACTTGTTACATTTTATACCAAGAGAGATGGAGAAAGGTTCTATTCTCTCTAATAGTAACTATATTATATATTTTGTGTTCAAATCTTTTTTGTGCAAATGCATAATATTTGTTTGGTTCAACTATTTATGTATCCTGCCGAATTTGTTGCACTGCCACCAGCCCCTTACCAACCACTGAAATATATTTCAGTGTACCACCAACCACACCACAACAGACAACAGCTGTAGTTAATAATAAATTAAATAATAATAAATAATAATAATTATAATAATATATATTTATTATTATTATTATTATTATTATTATTATATAATATATTATTATATTACTAATTAACAATTACATTTTCGACATGTAAATGTACTAACAGCTGTCTGTGGTGTTGTTGTTGCTGTTGTTTGTATTAATTGTTGAACTTGTTGTTATGATTGAGGTGGACGGTATTTTAAATATAATATACATATAATATATTTACTATTAGCTAGACAGGTGCTTTTTATATTTTATCCATATTTTATTAAAATATATAATAGCTGCTTCGAAATTTAGCTATTACACAGTATTAACAGTTACAACAACATCTATTTTGCAAGTACGACACTACAATACTTACAATATCTCCATACATTGCCAGAAACATATTTTATTATTATTATTATTTGGAAAAACAAGATGGCTGTCCACTTTGCACCGCCATGTTTATAATCTCAAAGCATCATACATAGCCTCACAGATATTATACTCTTTTCTGATTGGTCATCTATTATACTCTTTTCTGATTGGTCATCCCTTGCAACCAATCAGCTGCCTGCATAACATATATAAGGCCATGTACATACTCAATAAAGTCAGTTGGAATTGTACTCCAGCTCACACCTTCTATTCTTATCAGTGCTCTGATAGATAGAACTACACGATAGACTCACAGGGTTATTCATGTGCTAGACTAAAACTTTATAGCCAAAGTCTGGGTTGGACGGCCATATTGTATAAAATTTATCATAAACACCAAGTAGCTTGATAATATCTCGCGGAAGCTTCTGCAGATATTTAGCTAGTAGGCAAAAACTTGCCCTAAGCAACAGAGGTAACTTAGGCTGTGTTCAGTCAGGTTCCTATAACTTCCATACGATAGTAGAAAGGCTGTGCTCAGTCAACTACCGCATTATTAATCCAAACGTTGCTCTCGGATCTGGCTGTGTTCAGCTGATCCCCCAGTCGTGTAATTAGGCAGTGTTTTGCCAGTTACTCTCAGGCTAGACAATTAAGTGATATCTTGCGGAAGTCCTTGCAGATATCTAATTGCTAGGTATTGTTCACAGATTCAGCTGTGTTCAGCTAATCTCCCCGCTGTGTAAATTAGGCAGTGTTTTGCCAGTTACCCTCGAGCTAGACAATTGAGTGATATCTTGCGGATGTCCTTGCAGATATCCAATTGTTAGGTATTGCTCTCGGATTCAGCTGTGTTCAGCTAATCCCCAGTTGTGTAAACTAGGCAGTGTTCTGCCAGCTACTCTCAGACTAGGCTTCACTCAATTGAAGGTCACTTACTCCTACCGTCAAGGGACGACCCGTACAGTACATGATGATGATTATTATTATTGTCGCTACCACGACTTCTACCGCCACCACCATTACTACTACTACCACCACTACTTTACTACCACTACTATTAATAATACCACTACTATATTATTATTATTACTACCACTACTACTATTATTGCTACTATTATCACTACCCCTACTATTACTACTGCTATAACTATTACTACTACTTTCACTACTACTACTATTATTACAAACTATTACTACCAATTACTACTGCAATAATATTTACCACTACCATTACTACTGTTATTATTATTATATTAGTTATCAATAGTAATTTCACCCGCACCCACCTGATGATGATGATGAGTATTGATTGATACAATATAGTAAGAAAAAAAAAATAGTAGTAATTATTAATTAATGGTAATAATAATGTATTTTTTTAAAAGTAAAGTTAATAATGTGCTGGACTGTATGATGGCCTCATCATAATAAAGGACACACCGTAGGTAGCGCCACCTGCACCTGCGAATAAGCTTTATACTTGTTACATTTCTTTTTAAGAGAATACAAAGAGGGTACCCTCTTTGGAGAATAGTTCTATTCTCTCTGGTTATATTTTGTTTACAAAAAAAGTTCTGTGCCAACGCGTAATATTGTAAAAGATTTGCGTGCACTAGTTGTGTACGACCTTCACCGGAGCACTGTTTACTAAAGCTGGGGTAACTTACTGTTGGCTATTGGTAAATGGTAGCGTACCGGTAGCCTCAGGCACTAATTAAACTCCGTGTTGCGGCGTCTACTGAACGCAGTATAGCTCTGCCAACAACCGGCACTTAAACAATTACTTAGTCGATCCCTCACTGCTTGGGATAATTACACTAACAATACGGGGATCTGTTACACAATATAATGAGATCCTTTGTCTATCAATTTAGCTGACTCAGCCTCGTGCGTAGTTTCAGAAACAATTGACAATCTTTCTACTTAAAAAATGTCTCCGGCCATTTTTATACTTATCTGATATGTCATTGATATGTCCTTATGAGGTGCTTCAAATACCAACTTTGTCAAAATTCAATTTATTTCTATGTTTTTTTAACAACATTGATAACAAGCATGTTGTGAGTGTTGTCTCCCCTTCGAAATCTTTTGGGAAAACATATGACGTACGCAAGTGTTTTAGCGAACGCTATACTTTTGTTTTTACTACTAGCCACAATGTGCCGCTATTACTACTAGTTAGTTACATCAATCAATTAGCCAGTATGTATAATCGTTGAGGTCACTTGTACTGTTATGCTTCAGCGATTTTGGTGATCCCAAGATTGTCAAACAAAAGTTTAGCGTTCGCTAAAACACTTGCGTACGTCATATGTTTTCCCAAAAGATTTCGAAGGGGAGACAACACTCACAACATGCTTGTTATTAATGTTGTTAAGAAAACATAGAAATAAATTGAATTTTGACAAAGTTGGTTTTTGAAGCACCTCATAAGGACATATCAATGACATATCAGATAAATATAGAAATGGCCGGAGCCATTCTTTAAGCTTAACTTTGGTTATCTTCTTCGTCAATCGAGTTAGGCAGACTTGGACAATATCTAAGCATTCAGTTACTATCAAGGATATTGCGATTCACAAGTTAACACTGCTTCACAAGTTGTACAGCAAAGGAGAGAGTTACAGTTGATATAAATATATTCTCCAGCAAGAGACAAAACTTACAATAGTGGTGAGAGATGTTTCGAAGCGCTAATAACAATCCTGGTACATTTGACAAATGACTTACAATACACTCCAGTTAATGATTGCGAGGAACACAACGTTACACCACGTTACACAGTTCAACTCTTACACGACTACTCCAGAGCTCTGCAGGCTTTGGGCGATTTACCCCCGTATTTACAAAAAATTAATGCAACTAAGTACAGTTGAACTAAAAGCATACAATTGGATAAAATACAGCAATACCATTGGCTAATCCAAACGTGACAACTGACAAGAAATAAGCGCAAAAAAATTGTATACTCTGAAGCGTCAAGACATAGACATATAAAATAAATAAGAATAAACGCTCGCATTACAAACCTTGCTATAACGATAGTTAGTTGATGTCACCGTAACACTTCCTAGTCCGAGGTTCTCTCGAGTCATCTGTCCAGGTCGTCTCCATCATTGTGAGTACACAGGCTGTCTCTTGTTGCTAAGCATCCAGCTAACATCCTTTCCAAGGTAGGGCAACTCCTAGCGCATCTGATCACTTGCACTTGCTCACTAAATTCTATTACAATATTTGTTTTGTTCATCTATTTATGTATTCTGCCGACTTTATTGCACTGCCACCAGCCCATTACCAACCACTGAAATATATTTCAGTGTACCACCAACCACTCCACAGACCGCTGTTATTACATGTACATGTAACAACAGTTGTCTGTGGTGTGGTTGTTGTTGTTTGTATTAATTGTATTATGATGATTATTATTATTATTGTCGCTACCACCACCACTGTTACTACCACTGTTACCACCACCACCGCTACTACCACCACCACTACTATCACTACTACTACTACTATATTATTAGTACCATAATTACTATTATTACTACTATCACTACCACTACTATTACTACTTCTACTATTACTACTACTTTAACTATTACTACTACTATTACTACTAATATTACTATTACTACTACTACTACAATTACTACTGCTATTATTATTATTATAATAATTATTAATAGTAATTTCACCCGCACCTGACGATGATGATGATGATGACGATGATGATGAGTATTGATTCATACAATAATGTGCAGGATTTTGTAGTGGTGTGTGCAATTCACCAGGTAGCAGGCACCTGCACCTCCCTCAGCACTCGACTAGACTGCAGGCCTCAGTTCATTAGCCTAGGCAGGCACTACTAGTTAGTAGCGCCGGCCGGCATTGCTGGACTGCGTGCTTGCCTGAGTGCTGTCCTAGGTGCTGGACTGCGTGCTGGACTGTGTGCTGGCCTAAGCGCTGGATCGATTGCTTCTGTAAGCTTGTAATTTATTGCAAGGCTTCTGTTATTGCAAAAAGTATTGCTATCTTCATGTAAGCAATAAGAGAGAGAGAGAGAGTGTGTGAGAGTAGTATAGCTTCTTGTATTCTTCTGTCTGTGCTCCTCCAACTACTCTGAGTTGTGAGGCAGCAGCAGCCAGTATTTATATAAAAAGGTTACATAATATTCTTTGTTTACAGGTAGCCCAATAATATAACAAAAGGTAGGTGGGCTAGCATAAGGTATTGTAAATGGGTAGCACAATAGCCTTAGTGACATAACAAGTGGCTAGTGGAAGAAAGGATAAGATACAAATGTCATGTACACAAGTTTTGTATGGCTAGCTACACAGAGCAGTGTTTGTTGCTTTTGATATTCCTCCCATAGGCCCGTATCTGGGAGTTGTCTTCTTGATAGAGTTATGCAGCGCCTTGGTTGGATTCGAGCCATTTCCTGTACAATATCATAACAAAGAAAATAAATAGTAGTAATTAATTAATGGTAATGATGTATTTTTTAATAGTAAAATTGATAATGTGCTGGAATTTATGATGGCCTCATAATAAAGGACACACTGTAGGTAGCGCCACCTGCACCTCCTATCATCTTGATCATTTGACCACTAGGCTACAGTCCGCCATTACTTGCGAGCGATGCACAGTAGATAGGTCTGATCAGCAGTAGTTCCTTGGCATGACCGGCCTAGACTGACAGCTGATTGTCTTTGTCCGCTGCTAAACGAGGTGGCCTCCACCACCTGGTCCGCTACTGCTAAGTCCACCCTGCAAGAATGGCTCTATTGTGCTTATTCAACTGACTGTATAGTTGACTCTACTCCTATTGTCTGCTTAACTAATGATACAAAAAAGAGTGAAGTTGAGAGTTATCTGAATGGTGTATTGGTTCAAAGAACTCAATCTTCTCATAAATACAGTCAACTTTGGCTACTAAATGTACTGCGCCAGTATTTAGACTGTCAAGGATTAGGTCACACCCAGTGTGAGAACATCAGACAAAAACTATTTAGTCATGTATGATAGTAATAATAAGATATATGATTGCAAGCAATATATATATACACATAGCAAATCAATTCTAGGGGAATTGTTCCCACGTAGCACTTATTTCAGACTGTCACTGTTTGTAGTTTTGAGATTAGTTGCACGGCGCCATCCTGTTTGTATTTGCGTTCCTTTACAATAAAATCATGTTGAATAATTGTTATTATGCAATAAAAAAATAATTCCAGCGAATTAATATTATATCCAGTGTTCCTCAGAGTTATGTCTTGGGGTCAGCCCTCTTTCTGATATAAAAAATAAATAATAATTAATTAATGGTAATGTATTTTTTTTGTATTAAAATTGATAATATCATTTTGAATAATCAGTATTACGAAATAAAATATATTGATCCAGCAGATTAATATTACGTTGGGTGTTCCTCAGAGTTCTGTCAGGGTTCTTTCTGATATACATCAATGATATATCTGTAGGATTAACCTCCAAAATTAGACTTTTTGCGGATGATGCACTGCTGCATTTATCATTGAGAGATGAAATTGCTGCCGGAACTTTTCAGGACAATCTGAACACAGAGGCCTAGGCGAAAAGGTGGGGAATGTCTTTTAACACAAAAAAGTGCTCCATGATAACTTTTGGAAATAGAGCAGGAGTTGAACCTCTTGATTATAAATATACATTGGGAAATGCAAAGTTAAAAGAAGTAGAATCTTTCAGGTATCTTGGTGCGACAATCTCGAGAAAGTTTGAGTGGGGTGAACATATTATTGCAAATTGTTCTAACACTTTGAGAACTCTCGGGCTTTTGCATCGCACAATATCACTACCACACGAAAAAATTAAGCTACTGGCAACAAAACTCTATGTGGACCTAAACTTGAGTATGCCGCCAAGCTCTAGGATCCCTTTTTGATCAAACACATAAATGACTTGGAACTGGTACAAAATAATCCTGTGCATTTTATAGGGAACATGAAGGGAGATCTGGAGTCACTGAGAAAAAAAGCACCTTGAGGCTTGAATTGCTTCCAAGCCGCAGAAAGACCCTGCGGCTGCTAATGTTTTGTTTATTACTTATTAATTCAGAAGAGCCTTTTCAAGAAATAAGGATAATGATAAACCAGTTGGTTCCCCCCACAGTCATCATACACGATCTCAGATGCAAAGTATTCCTGTTGCAATCTTTACAAATAGAATGTTTTACAGCAGTTTTATAATGCGGACAGGTAGAAAAATAAGAACTCTTTAGTCAAATAAACCAATTTTGGTATGTTTCTCTTAGATCATCGATAACCTCTTTTTCCGCTCGGAGAATGGTCTAGAGGCTTTATTTTAAACTTGAAATTGAATTATTGTTACTTACTACTATCAATAATAATACTAATGTGTTTTATTTCATGATACATCATTATTATTTATGGTTATTATTACTATTATTATAATTAATATGTTTTGATCTGACAAAAACAACATAATACATGGGATTGAAATGCTCCAAAACACTCACTGTCCGGCCTGTTCCCTTTATTATAGCAAACTTTGAAGGACGAGCTAGTATCATTCATGACTGATGCTTGCAACAATCTCAACCTCCATACACTGGAAGGCAGAAGGATTAATAAGAGGATTTCCCTGTTGTTGAAAATATTGTTTGTTGAAAACCAGAGCAGCGTCCTAGCATTTGCGCATGAAGAGCTTATAAATGGCAGAAAAACACACATTACAGTCATCGCGGGGTCTACCACACGAAATGAGCCCATGCTTATTTATGCTTCCTTTCTCCTGACTGTACAGAAGTTTGTTTTTTTTTGCCTAGAACCATTACCGATTTGCGTATCTCACATAACGCAGCTGGAACTGCTTCAAGTTCTTTTACACACTTTGCAATCATTATATAACAATATCTGAGACACTCTCTCCCAAGGCCTGCACTTTAGGGCTAATCATGAGTGTACTAAAAGTATGAAGCAAACATTGAGGTAGTATATTTAAAGGCGCCATACAACATTTGCCTTGCATGACAGGAGTCATATGAGAATACTACTGCCATAGCAAGCAACAGCTACGAACAGAAGACAAGGCTTTTTTTGACGTTACGTAGGCTACTAAAAACCTGAAGCTTAGGTAATAATCGCAGAAGCACATCGTATGATATGAGATATGGCTAATCCAAAAATTTGATTGACAATTACTAGAGAAACTCAAGAGGTCTAATCACACTCCTTGATGGAATCAACAGCAATGGGCAAGCTGCACCTTGCACTAGTATTTTTATAAATAGAGCGTCGTAGTCTTGTTTCTTCCATCGTCCTCTTCTGGTTACTTCACATACGTAACAGCAATACACACATTGACACTATTGATAGCATTTGATACTGCATATATATATATACATACACATTAACATTGTACTAACATCGTAAATAGCTTGCGCAACTTTTTTAAGTTGGTTTAAAATAATTTGAAATAATTTTGAGGTGTTCTGGGTACATTGATATGAAATTTTTCCATGTCAAAACTAAAAGATTAACTCTCAAAACAAGTTTTGGAGGATGTGCTTGGAGTTAAAAAGTGTGTCAATTTATGTCCAAACTCCAGGCAATTAACTATTTTCACTCATGCTTAAAGGCCTGCGCGAGTTTTATTTATAACAGTTGATAAGTTCTTCACATCGGCTGGTCAATTCCATCATACATAATAGCATCTACTAAACTCATAAGAGCGTAGCGTTTATTAAAGCAAAGCATTAATGTATAAATTTAACCCACACTGTTTTTTCAATTTTTTAAATATGCTTCAGTTATTATTTCTTCAATAACTTGGGGCCACAGGTTGCTGGAAACAAAATTTGAAAAGAGGTGGAAAATAAACACTAGTCTGGACAGTTTTAGTTAATCATTGTGCTGCTTACTTAGTTGTGGACTTGATAATTGTTATTTTAAAAATGTATCATAAACTGGCAATCTGTCAGTGCACCATAACCTCGTACTGTATTAGTTCATGATACCTTGCTGCCCTATAGTTTTGCTGACCTATTGGTATACTATTTATTTTAGATCATGTACATGTGAAGGCATGAAAATAGATAAAGTAGCCCTTTTCAAATGGAAGTTTAAAAGTTTTTATTTCCTATAATGAAGCAAACTACAGATGCATTACAACGTGAGTGTGATTAGGCATTGCTGATTTCACTTTAATATAACGACAGTTAGGCATAAAATCATCTGCTGTGAGAGCTAAAACGAAGTAATATGGGTGAACAGAGTGTAATTTTCTAAACTAGTTTTCTCAGCAACTATAACTGTGAAGCAAACAAGTTTAACACCATTGTGACTAAGATATCATTCTACATCATAACCTTTTTAATAACCCAATCCTGATTATGCAAAACTTTCTAGACTAGCTATATATAGAAGCTCAAATGGCAGCCGCAGCATTACACAGCAAGCTGATTGCAAACCAGTTCTATTTACGTTAAAGGTTTATTGCGCTCGTTATAGACAAGTATCGTCATCATCGGAAATAATAATAGTGTAGTCAATAACCACAAACAATAAGAATATTTTACTAATAACAATGATTGATGGCATTGCGTACTGTTATAATATATATCATTTTATTTTTTACCGCTGGCAACAATTCAATGTTGCTGTGTTGAAATTAACTGATACGATATTTAAATAAATTATTCATAAATCGCTGTTCGTTTGTATATAACTGAAATCAGTAGCAGAGTGAAAAATGTTACTCGTGATAATAATAATTAATCCTAGCCTTTGCCGTAATCTCATTATACACTTAAAACACTTTGCACATGCAATAAGCCTGCGCTGTCTTCGCATTGGTGATGGTATGCCTAACTAAAGAGAGGCTGCAACGAAAAAGACTTTTGGTGTGGGGTGTCTTTAAAAAACCAAAAATCAAAATAAATGAATCGTATTACTGCGTAGGGCACCAACAACATCACAAACAATCGTAGTCATAGCAACAAGTAATGACGTATATATTCTATTATCACAAGTAATTGTATGTACCACATATATATGTAGTTTATAATATAATTATCTATATATTTTCCACAAAATGGTAGAAGTTTCTGGTCACATACAAGGAATAGCTTGTATGTGACCAGAGCTCTTCATGTCTTGCCGATAATAAATCAAGGTTGCCCTAGCTCTCAGAAGAATCTTACTCAACACTCAGAAGAACAGACTCAAGCTGAAGAAATAATCACAATGACTTGGGCTCACCTGACACCCAATGCAGGCAGAACTCGTATTGAAGAGTTGTTCAGACAGTTTGGTCATCAACACCATCATCACCACTGCTGTACGGCACCGAGTCTCCCGCTTCCACAAACAAGTCAGTTTGAGCCATAGTGGTTTTAACTGTACTAGCAAATTCGAACCTACTGAATTAATGATACTCAGTATAAACCACATAATCCATGCATTACTTTGATTAGTGGTAACTGCAGCTGTTAGGAACTGTGCAGGTGGCTAGCTTCCTCTTCAGACAGAAATCCTGCACACTAAAATAAGTTGTACATCATTAGATTCCTAACATAACAATGTTCTGTATTGTCTGTAACATAATGTAGCTGGATGCCCTTTTGGGACTTAGTGGAATTTTGGTGAAAAGACAAATCTGTAAAGTAGTTTTCTCAAGTCTACAGGTAAAATCAAAAAGAGGCACGTAATCATATATATTTGTGCATTGTGGATTTTGCTATCCAATGCAGTTTGATTTTTAGTTTTATGAGCTTCAGTTTCAAAGATATTCTAAAAGTAGATGTGATTTTTTTGCAGCCGAAAGTCAGCACTGTTGAGGGACAAATTCTTATTTGAATGCTTTTGCTCATTTTATGCCACTATTGCTATACATTTGCACTAGCTAAAGTTCGTAGAAGTGGTGGCAAGCATAATGGTGCATGGGGAGCAGTGCATTACATACACTCTGCTCCAGCTAATATAACATTGCATTACGACCAATATAATTTTTTTATTAATGAATTGGTTCACAGACTGTTGTTAGTTGTATAACCTAATTTGCACATGATAAATTTTAGAATAGCATTCTAATACATATTATCTGCAAATGAAATTATATCACTAACTACTGTTTGTGGACTAGTTGATATATAATAACACACCTAAGTATTAGTGAAAATTATGGTGGTGTTTCTAGCTATTATTATTGTGGGAATGATTGTGTTGTGGATCTCCTTATCATTCAGTGCTTATTATTATATTTTTACCGGCAGTACTACTCGTTGTTTTCAAATATACCTATGTCAGCACGCTTTATTCTCGTTCCGTGTCGCCCTTCGCCCTATTATTTTACCCATCCTGTTGCGCTGCTTCCCCGTTCTACCCTCTCCATCTCTCCCTACCTCTCTCTCGGCTCAATTTTAAGGATAACACAGGTGTGCTGTGTGTTGGTACGCCGCATTTGTTATTGGAACAAATACATGTAACTTAAAAATTATAATTATGAAAAAAATTTGCAATCTGTAGCACTGGAAGAAAATACTTTGAGTCATAAACCAATGCTGAGAATTGTTTGATTGACACTCTTGCCACCGCATATTAGCAAAATGTAACTGTTTATGATTTGTCTCCACTTAAATATCTCCAGTTGAGAACGAATGGCAAGTTCAAACCACACCCCCCCCCCCCCCCCCCAGACATTAGATCAATCTAATGGAATGTTTTCACAGCAGTTTCTCATTTTTTTCAGTGTAGCGATTTAGGCATCCATTCATCTGAAATAACATGCAAATATACAAAAATGCGTGACAAAAGTTGTTGATGTTTATATATATAAGTTTCGTACATATCATTTGTATAATAAAAGAAAAGAGGGAAAAGAATTTAACTACCACTTTTCACACAAAGAAAGACATCAAAGCTTTCCGTTTCCCTATTGATGATCAGTAACTGTTAGATAAAATGGGAAAATATGTAGAGGCTCTGATAAAACATACACTCACTAGGATGATTATGATTCATAAGCAGAGACACACCACAGATTGCTTCCTATCAATGTCACATTTTTGACTTAGTGGTTCACTCGGCTATAGAGCACCTATGCACAGTGATATTTATGTGATCGGCAAAACTTGTTTTCTATTTTAAACCAATTTATTTTCAGCTGCATATGAATCATTTAATTGAATAAACCTCCACCTATTTACTCACCCCCTCCTCGCCCTTCCACGTTTTAGTATATGTTCACTGCAATAGAAACTTAAATAATACTAATTTGATGACCTACGCATTCATTGTAATAACAACAAGTTAGACCAACGACAATTCGAAAGGACGCATCTTGATCATTAGATATCAGCATACGGTAAATCCTAGGTGACCAAGAATTTATATACATGAAGTTTACATGTCAAGATCAAACGATTCGCTGCAGAAAGTCACTTTCTCTGATAAAATATTTTATATTTTAAAATCAACAAGTCAGTATTTTCCATACTCTACTATCCTGATGCTGATATCGTGATAGTAAAATTTTTACAACTTGTTCTTTTTTAATTATCACAATCTTGTAGAATATCCCCCCCCCCCCCACATCAAGTATAAAATGTGATATCTGGGAAATGTGAACGACACTCCTAACTTTTTTACATTGAAAGCGACTAGTACAAAACCTGCTGTAAAGGGTCTCCACTCATGATTTCCCTCGCCAATTTTTTCATCCCTCAATAATAATTACACTTTTAAATATTCTGCAAAAACTTGTGAAGCCAACAAAAATATCATGATCATTACAAAACTTTTATTGAAGTATTGTGTTGTTCAATCTATCACATAATCATTGTAATATTTCAAGTCAAATCCTAATGATTACTCAATGATTACTCAATGGTTCTACATCTCTGCTTATCCTGCTAAGTATCGTCAGCGATTTTTTCTTCATCGCTATATGTCACCTCCTCCATACCCAAATAAAAGTTGGCTGTTTTCACTGCTAAGGAATTATGAATTACTTCCACTTTCCACCTTGCGCGTCGCCCCCTAGGATGCAATAAGCAAGCAAGAGTCACGCCTCTCCATGTCAAAGGTTGAAGTTATTACAAAACCACTTGTTTGGCAACTCTGCTCTCACAGATAACCAACTTTATGGCATTTGTCACACCCTAACATTAACTAGTAAGCTTAAACTTTTGGTGCCGGGGGAAGGCATAAGCAGTTCGTCACAGATTTTTTATCAGTTAAGAAGTTTGCAGGCTGAGGAATACCCTCTTTAAAAGTCATGTGGCTCAGTAAAATTTTGTGAGTATTACTAGATGTATGATTAGCGTATTTTATTTTTGACAGGCCAATGTCTGTTAGAAGCTCCTAAATCAACCCGTTGACAAAAGCAATCACTGAAAGGAAATGAATCTGCCTCGTATATCAAGTGTAGGTCATATGATAAAAGCTAATAGTTTGGTCAAACAAGCCCAGCTTGCCTCCCGCGCCGCACAGACCAGAAAGGTATGAAGTCATTCCGTAATCTTGAGAAAATTTGTTTTTCAATTACCAGCTAACATAAGGTAATCGATTTTAAATACATTTGCCTCTCACTCCAAGAAGTTATATTTGCTATAAAACAATTGGTCTTTCATTAAAACATTGTATAATTGATTGTTTTTAATTTTGCAATTTTTCTCGGGACATAATTGTCGATAGTATTAGCACATGTTATTTTGTAGAACAGCTCTGGTTTTCAATACAGCAAACGATTGGTAAATTTGCATTCGGAGACACCTGATTCTAAGCCACCATTAGTCATTCTCTTACCTTGGTTGAATGCACGAGAAAAACATATCAGTAAATATGTTGATTATTACATCCGCAAAGGTAATCAAGGTTTTTTAATTCGTATTACTAAAATGGCATGATATAAATTTATTATATAATATGTATAGCTATTGATAGTTTGCGTTGTTCATGGCGGGTTTTATATTGTTTGAACGTTGCAGGTTACGACACTTTGGTTGTGACAGATATAAAAGTGATGACCTTTCTATGGCCTAATAATTCTTTTGCCGCAATCGACAAACTTCATGAGGAGTTGAAATGCGAGGAATATGCCAACAGACCTCTTATAGTCCACAGGTGTGTTCACTAAATTTTTGAGCCCACAGGTTGATATAACAAATGTGCAAGCTTTTTAAAATTTGGGTAAGAAGTGCTCATTTATGTTAGCAATGGTCTTCTTTGCTCTCTTTAAAGGGCTTAGGACGGGCTTTTCAAGACGCACTTTGTGTGTAGAGTTGTTTTCTCATCAAGCATTGTAAAACTATTGAGAAAACTCACTCGCGTCAACAAAACACCAATAGGTATCATGTAGAGGTCTATGGAGGTCTATGACAATGCGTTCGGCAGAAGGGACTATCTGCATTATGATATTATATAGTATATTACAGCAAGTAGTTTGTACCATTTTTGTTACTCTTTCAGTTCCAAACTACTTTTCAAAAATCTTAATTATTATTTTTTAGTGCTTTGGAAGGCTTTTCTTGGAAAGATAGCCGGTATTTCAGATTTAATTATTATCGTTGTTGTGAAAAAACAACGCCGGAAATACAATTTCGGCATTGTTTTTTTTCACCTAGTATTATCATGAAAGTATACTAATGTTATTGTTTGATTAATTTTTCACATGAAAATTATTACTTTGATAAAAAAATGTCATTATTTCTTTTGATTTTGATGACAAACACTATCACGTGAACGCCAGTGTATACATAATAGCAAGCTTACCAAAGATAAAACAAATTGCTGACTTCAGAAAAACAGCTCCAAAAAGATTAAAATTTGTTGCAATATCATTTTTTTGCAGTCAAATGAGTCTCTGCACAAAACTAATATCCAGGACGCCCTATTTCTATGCGAACAAGCCAATTTTTTGAAAACTCGCTTTATAGCTCTATATAACTTGGTGCGTCTTCGAGAAAAAAAGGCGTCTTGGCAAGTGCTGACTGCGTCTATAGGAATCATCGTACTGGTGAGAGGGCAACTCCAGATAATTTTTCTGAACACATTTCAACCTCAGAAAGTTTAAATTAAATCAAATCCTTTTCAAATTAGGCGTCATAGGCCCTTTAAGCAGGGCTCGAAAAATTTATGAGTTTTTTTAATAATTCAAAAACTCGAAATTATTTGAATTAGTAATATTTTTTTGAATTATTTAGATATGATGTTTTTTTCAGATTTGCAGGTTTTTCAAACATTTGATAAATAGAAGAACTTCATGATGGATACATGACTAGCATACCTTATTGAGTAAAAAACACAAAGCAATGTACTTGTTTAATTTATTGTTCATAGTCGGATGTAAAAATGTAAAGGAATCGGGAGACTTAACCACTAATCAGCCCTGACTTCCTGATAATACCACTATCACATCAAAACCTAGTATGCTCTGATAGTATATTCAAAGTTTAAAAAAAGAAAAAATGAAAAATTTATGAAACTTGAAAATTTCGTGAATTTTTCAATTGAAAAATTCGAATCAATTGAGTTATTCGTAACAAATTAATCATTTTAATTATTCCTGCGAACTATGCTTTCACGCCAAAATATTTTGTTAGCTCGGAAGTTTTTCTTTCTCACTCATTAGTAAACTATCATGACATTTGCCAGTTCTGCCGCAATTACTTGAGATAAACCATGCAATGAGTTATATATTTTACTTTTCCAGGGTTGTCTTCCTTTTCTTCAGAATGAATATTGAAAAATGTTGTATAATTATTATTATTCTACTTTAATATTAAAAACTGTGAATTAGCTTTTATTTATTTTTGAATTCACTTAAAACCTATCATTTTTATATTGATGTAGCTAATCTTATTCTACTTTCAGTCAATTGCGTTGTAATTTATATTTAATTATTATAGAATACAGAACCATTTCTGAAACTTAATCCTTTCAGTAATTTTTCCTTTACAAGTAAGTTTTAGAATTTGATAATTTGCAACTAAACCAGTTTTTCCTAGCTCGGTCAACTCGCCTTTAAATTGTTGAGTTGTGAACAAAAATTGTGTGCGAGGCAGCATCTATTGCATTTGTACTGCCGTGTGCTCTAATGGGGTTGTGACATTAAGAGTTATCTCTCTTTGAACTTTCTACATCCAACCGGAAGTTACCATCGTTCGTAGTATAAAACATAGTTACTTCATGCAGACTCGCGACAGTTTTTCCCTGATAGCTTCCATGCTGTCAATTGTATACTATAATGACATGTCCGTAAAAACACTTTAGACTATTTTTAAAGACAGCAGCATCAAATCTACCTGCAGCAACAAAGATTTATATTTTTTTTACAGTTTTTTTCAATTATTATTTATTACAGTTGTTATCCACGGAACTCCGGGGCTTGCCAAAAAAAATAACAGAGACGATGCGTCCTGTAATAAAATCTATTCGTAGCAATATCCGGTTGCTTGCAAAAAGTTCAATATCACAAACCCAATTCATTGAAACTGAGCGAAAAAGCTAGGTTATTACTAACACATTTAGTGCCGGGCGCATCGTCTTCCTTCTCTTTTTCGGCAAGCCTCTGATGCCCGTGTTATCATTATTCTAACTATTTTTTTATATAGTTATTAGTGAAATCTTTTTTTATTTATTATAATCATTTATAATTATGATTCTACTGTTTATGATTGCTATTGTAATTATTAAGGTTATTATTGAATTGTTATTAGATAATAATAATTATTATAAATGATGCTTCTTATAATTTTATAATAATAAATAATAATTATAGTAGTAAGTAACAACTTATTATTATTATATTATTATTTATAATTATTATATTAATAAATCAATTATGATAAAAAAATGAATAATTGATTTTATTATTATAAAAAATTGTCACCACATTAAATTCTTATTGTCATTTATAATAATAGTTTCATAGAGGTGTAGATAGATGCTAATGATTAATTACTTGTATTATTATTATTTCCCGCACAGATACCAGACTATCCATTTACACATAAACGTTGCGTTAAATAAGTTAATTATCGTTGGTGTCTCATCGTATTTATTAACTACTGTACCAACGATCGTATATAATCGCTGACTGCATCGTGGTTATTTAATGATTATTATGCTCTATAGCTACACTTGTGTGATTAAAAACTTATGTACGTGTAATCTGCTATAGCCCTGTGAGCTCCGTGGCTTGTTCAATTTTATCAATCGCATTGTAATAGCCTGTTTATTCTAGTTTAACATCTCAACTCCGTATTTCTGCATGCACTCTATATAAAAATTTCGGCATTTTCCGGTTGGACTTACACCAGCGCCCCCTATAAGGGGGGATAACCCCAGTCACAACCCCATTAAGGTATAGCTTCGCAAAATTTTCATCGTTAAATTTTTGCAGGAAAAAGTAAGTTGAATTTATGCTTTTATATATCGTAAACTTGATCATAATCCTGCTAAGTCACAAAAACTTGTTCAGTTTTGAGTGATACAAACAAACTAAAAATGTCCATTGGTAGTATAGATCTCAGTCTATTAAGTGCATCAGCTTATCGTTGCTCTTTGACTATTCCTACTAACCAACTTGTCTACTACATCCCTGCTTTTGAATGTTACTCCTCAACTAACCACTCCTCTCATCAGTCCTCATTGGAACTCTCTGTGTATCCTTCCATACCGTATAAATGTATTAATTATTTTTGGAATCCAGCAATGAAAAATATGTTTTAGTTGGAGCGTGGGAAGCTATATGTTAGCTGTACTCTTCCATCGTATGGCCACTAATCCAGACAGGTATGCTGATGTAAGCAGTCGTGTGATTGGATGTATAGCAGATAGCCTCACCATTGGTAAGTGATCGCTGAAGTTTAAATGTTGATGCTAAATCATGTTTTGAACAGAAGATTTACTGGTTAGCTTCTGATTTTATTTGCATTGCAGGTTGTAATAGAAGTCTACTCAACATTGAACACACGGAGTAAATTTATTATTTTTAATTTTTTTTTTGTGTATGCAGGAAGTCCCGACCGAATGGTTTCTGGCATAGCTACAACCATCTCTAAAGGGCCATTGACGAAGTATATCATCAACTCAACCGTATCTGCATATCTCTATGTAACTCGTCCTTGGACTGTTGATGTCTATGAACAGCTAGTCGATATATTCTTCAACTCTCCCCTTAAAAAGGCCCCAATATTATATTTTTACTCCCACAATGATCCCATGTTGGACGTATCATCCATAAAGCAGCTGATAGAGCATCAGGAGAAGAATGGGTATGAAGTGTATAGCAAGTGCTGGCAGGTGTCTGCGCATGCCCAGCACATAGCGCATCATCCACAGGAATATACATCTGCTCTAACAAATTATCTTATGGTCGTAGACCCTAGTAATAAATCATGGCTCAAGTCTGCTCTTTAATTATATTTCTATTTTTTTGTGTTCTGTCAGCATCTAGCCTACTTCTTGTATTGTTATAGTGATTGAAGATTTGCATTGCTAGTAAGTGTACATTACTAATTTGTCATCTATTTTTAGATTTAATAATAAAATAATTATTTCTCATGTTTATGCTGATTATTGCCAATGCTGTCAGTTGCAGCACTAGATGTACAGACCCATTTATTGAGCCAGCATTCATTAGAGGGCAATTGTTGTAGTTATCCTTACACAAATAGAACGGGCACATAATCTTTGACGATTACTACATTTTTTATCAATAAATAAGCTGAGTAGCGGCGTAAGAGTAAACTTGTGTGTACAGCTACTGGTTGCCTGCTGAACAACGCATCACCCACTCCTTGTGAATAGGTTTGACCTCACTCCAAAAAAGCTGTCAGACTTCCAACCAACCGCACTTCTGGTTCTCCTATCAGATTTAATTAACATTTGGCCTTTTGCTGTAAGTGGTAAACTACAGAGTTATCAGTTGTTGTTGTTTCTGTTGGTGAAGAATTTTAGTAACAATCACTAACTGCGAGTTTTTTGGGATTTGTTGAGAATTGAAATAGGACATGCTTTGCCAGAAAGTTCCCACAGCCAAACTCAGTCGCCAGGCAACCTGTAGGTGTCCACACACACAATAAAAATACTGGTAAATGCTAACAAGTTCAGTAGGTCCAGCTTTTTGTTCCGATATTCTCTGTCACAATGATTTTAGTTCTATGTTGCCGTCAAATGATTTTTCTCATAGATGTACTACTGTGGAGCTTCATTTTAAATGAAAGTAAGGTCACACTGGGTTAACAACTAAATCAAATTTATTGTTTCCAATTTTTATTTGTTCCACTTTTTGGCTAAATATATAATAGTAAAACAAGTTGTTTTATGCTAATTAATCAATTATACAATAAATAACGTTTTTATTATGATATAAAGTAGTTTATTACTTTTATACAAATAAAAAGCTACAACTATCAACGTTACCTCCAGTCAAACAACCACACCAGATCTAGAACAACTTGAAATGTATACGTTCGGTTTAAACTTCAAACTTCGTCATCTGCAACTTACTGCTCTACTGGAGTATTTTTTTTATGGAATTGTTTTCTTGGAAACAGAACCAAAACCACCGGAACCTAAGACTGTCAGAACGTGAAGCTTTTATAAATTCAATAGCTGAGTTCCAGGCATAAAGTTATATTGAATGTTATTAAGCAACTGCCTGCAGTGCGTAGTTTCTTTAGGTAAATTAGTCACTTTCTTCAGACAGTGTAAACATAGTAAAACTTCTCTTGCTATCTGTAGAATTGGTAGACAGTTTTTTCAGCAACCTTGGATTGGAGCTTAAGTCTGAAAATTAATAGAAACAATTGTTCATAAGTTACGTTGTACTTACGACATAGAATCAATTAAATTATTTAAAGTGTTTAGAATAGTCACCGGACATTGTTGCAGGTCCATTCTCTACTTCTGTATCCAATGACTTGTGCTTTCTTTCTAAACTGCTGGTTTTGTTCTGAAACATGATATAACATATATAATATACCTTTGCTGGCAAAAATCATGTTTACTGGAAAGATGTCTCTGAAAGTGCAAGGGAAAAATTAAAAAAGGAAAAATTGACGACATGGAAAGTTTCATAGTCATCAGAAAAAATTTACAGGCATGAGATTATTAATCTGTTGTCATTGGTTGGTTTTATACTCCCAAAAAATCAAGTTTTACCGCAGTGGAGGCACATGTGGTCTAGTGGTTAAAGTGCTTGCACTTCAATCCTGGATCTGGGGTTCCATTCCCAGCACGGTTATCTGTGAGCGAGATATTTGGCTTCCTATATGCTCTGCCTGGTCGGATATGGGCATAAAAATAACGTGGTCCCTAGTTTGATTGACACTCTCCATAATAACTATGGAGTCATGCTAGTAAAAGATCCCCCCTCTGCTCTTTCGGAAGAGTAGCCGGTGTAACGGCGGGCATGGGTATAGGGTGCTGCTCACACAAGCTCCAAGCTTATGAGACCCGTCTTTAGGGTTGCCCATGAGGCACAGCTCAAACAAACAAGTTTCTTTTGAGGAAGTAAATACAATCTAGCTGCTAGTATTTTCACCTAAATAATAGCAATTTAAGTGCATTTCCATGCCTAGGATCACAAGAGAATCAAAACATGTTATTACAAATTTGTTTGAATGTGAACTCCTGTTCTCTATTAGTATGTTTGCGCAAGAATCGAGCAGTTGTAATTGGTGAGTTAATTGGATGAAATTGTGCGAACTCTTAGCCATTATCCATTCATAGCTAAGTGGCACAATGGCAGCCTTATTCCTCGAGAAATAAATACAAGATCTTGTACCCTGCTAATGAAGCTTTTTAAAAGATTTCCCTTCGGCCAATGAGAGGTGCTCTTCTCCTTCATCTCATCCTTTACTACGGTGTTGAATGACACAGCACTTTGGGATCGCTTTAACTGAAACTTGCTGACGTCTCTTTCTGGGGTAGGTTGGGATACAGGTAGATTTTCTGTGCTGTTCATCACTGAGGACAGACCATCTGCACCGCTGTCAATGCTAAACAAGTCCAGCAGTAATGTGAACGATTTGGGAAGTGGTTTTAGAATCAAATGTGAAACCAATTCTTCATTAAAGCACCATAATCTTTTATTTTGTTCACTTTTATGATAAATTTTATAAACCTGGCCCCTTGACTAGCTGCAGTGCTTTCACGCCTTGGGCCCCAACATTTCCTTAAGCTGCTAATACTTTTCAATTACTACATTTTTGTTTTGAAATAAATAAAACAAACTATAAAGTGCTTTAAGAATTTATTCACTTCAACCTTTTATTGTGCTTTTCTCTTCAAATTTAAGTGTTTAAACCACAGGTTTTTGCCAGTGTTTCCAACAATCGAATAGTTTAATGATCCACATGAAACTATCAAGCTCCAATAAATAATCCATAGTAACTTTTGCACCGTGAAGAATGCATCAACTCAGCTTAAATTTTTATTTTCTTTAACAATCTCCTTCGTAATTTAGATAATAGTACTTGCTGATTGGGCAATTCATTGACCTCTAATCTCACCTGCTTTGTAAAGAATCACTTGGAGCAGAGACCTCTTCAGATGTGGACATCTGCTTCTGCCATTGCTTCATGTATGAGCATTTCCTTTTCATTTTCATCGCATCTGCAACAGAGTAAATTCATTTAAAACTTCTACTTAGCTGATCAAATAATTAAGTCCAAAAATATTCTATCAACTTTAGTCACTGTTTACGCACAAAAAACAACTACTTATTTTCATAAGATTCGTCTGGTAGTTGTTTTCCAGAAAATTTTGAAATGAAAAGTGTTTATTTTGGTTAAAATTTCTTTAGAAGTCTCTGTGGGTAAGCTAACAATCTTTTCAGCTAATTGAATCATTTTGGTAAAATCGTTCGTTTCATGCAAATTGCTACTTAATGTACTTACCTCAGCATTTTCCGAAGGAAACAGCTAGATGTTAGTGTTAGGTCAAGGTTGTTTTGCACGTACTATATACAGTGGTTTGGTATGCTGGGTGACAATGGCTTTAATGCCAACTAATATCACAGGGGATTCAGTATGTTAAAAACCAAATAATTGAATTCCTCATACGTTAGGTAGATTTTTGTATGAAATTCTTCAAACCTCACTACAAAATCCAATTACTCGCGTGCACAGAAACCAAATTGGGTTTTTAGACATTACAATTTGAATGTTTTTACCAATTGTTCAATAATCATGTTTTACAAGCTCTTTTGACCGAAGTTGTATAGCAGCTAACTTATTAATTTATAACAAAATAAAAATGTTTGAAATAGTTTGTTCAGGTTACTAGCTACTAGCTACAGTGGCGTAAAGTGTCAATGCATATACATGCATTTGTGCTCTCAAAACACTCAGTGAAATATATCATGTTTCCTTACTCAAGTTTCTAACCAGTTCTGCAACTTGCTTAAACTTCTTACCTGTAAGTCAACAGCATTAAACTGGATTACCATAATACAACAAACGAACGCGTTATTAGTATTTATATTATACATAGCATATATTACATATAGTATATATTATATAAAGAATACACGTTATCTACAGTACATTAAAGTAATATCTAAATGTATATGATAGTAATGTTAGATAATCCTAGTTATTAAGTTAATAAGACAAAGTTATTCTAAAACTGGCTGAGGTAGGAAAGAGAGTCTGATAGCTCTGTAACCAGATACTTGATGAGACATTTTAAAAAAGCTGTTCAGCCATATCCCAACTTGTTACCGCTAAATAAAGCTTATTTTCTGTCATTTGTTGGTCACAATCGTCAGTTTTCACTCACAAAAAGTCATAACACCTGAATACAAAAGGTCATAACACCTGAATACAAAAGGTCATAACACTTGAGTACAAAAGGTCATAACACCTGAGTATAACTAAAGTTTTGATGTTATTAGTTTTCAGAATGTGGTGTAACATTGTAACGCATGTACAATAAATTTGTGCTCTTTTCAAATCCCCCAAATCGCTGCTGCAAATTATTAGAGTTATGGTAAGTTGTTGTTAGTAGAGAACAGCAAAGACTTATTACGTTACTTTCTATTACAGTTAGTAGAGCTATAGAGAACATTGATTACACTACTTTCTACCAGAGTTAGTAGGGCGATAGAAATTACTACGACAAGCTGGACAAATGTGTCCTAGTACGTCGTTTCTTCTTACTTCCTTGAGCCCCTTTACTCGCTTTCTTCTCATAGTCTGGTATGGTCATCCCATTATTTCTTAGAACTTCCAGCAGCTCGTAACGAAACGATGAAACTTCCTGTTTGATCTCGTTCATGTCGTCCTCTACAATTTTAACAACTATTGTTACAATATTAGTGTTATAAGGGCAGTTTTCAGGTGTTGGTGCTTGAAACCATTTCTGTCACTTTACCTGTCTGGAATTTTTTTTCTCTGTAATTGATTTTCACAACAAATAAACAGCTCTTATTTATTATGATGATTGATCAGCAAATTTTTGACCAACCCATGATTCTTTTAACCTTTCCTCTAAAACTAGTCATAAGTTAACAAGCCGTTAGATTGTTATTTTTGGAGTTTTAGAAAAACTTGCTCATTAAACAGAGCAAGCTGACATAATTTTAAAAGTTATTTGACAAAAAATATTGTGAAATACATAATTTTTATGCTGTAAAGATACAATTACAATCACTAAATTATTAGTATATTACACACAACTGGTACTATATAAAAGATAAAAAGTTATAAAGGACATTTAACCCAAAACATGCAACTCTAATAAATCACCATAAACACTTGCTGATGCTTTTTTAGTAAACTTAGCTGGCAAGACAAGAAGGAGAAAGTGGACTGGTTACAATTATCAGAGCTGTTATTTTTATTTTACCGAAATCTGTCCAAAGAAAGACATTAAGCTAATAACACTTTCCCAACTTTTGCCAAAGTGATCCATAAGGTACTCAAACATGGGCATGCCTTGTTTGGTGTATCTGGCATTGTTTGGTCAAATCTAAAACCACTTAACGAAACATGAACTAGCAATTTCCTTAGAGCTACTCATTGCTCATTGCTCATTGCTAAAGGTCCCAAAAACATGAATATTGAGAGTATTTTCTCCTCACGTAGCAAAACAGTTTTTATTCAAATCTTTTGTCATAACAAATCCAAATAGTGCCAGTATGAGATGCTAAAATCCAAAAATACTTATCAGCTCAAAATCGTCCTTAATATAATATTTAAGTTGCTGCCATGAGAGCAATGTCAATGCTTTCTGATAGGTTAATCCTATGCAGTAATCATTTTGATAAAAATCCAATGACAACAGTTTTGGCGAAGTTGTGAAATTTTAAACTCATCAAATTTTGTCCACACACTGCCGCTTTTGCTCATTTTACCATTTATTCACCTATGCCAGGTTACCTGCCAGGTTACCTGCCAGGTTACCTGCCAGGTTACCTCAGGTTAAATGATTGGGTGGAATTCAATAGATAACTGTTGAATGCAGAAATATTATGCTTTCTTATTTTTGTGATGTAAATTGTGATACTAGAAAACATAGTGGCATAAAGTTATATAATAAACAATGTTTTGCGATGAATACATTTACTCAAACTTGAAGACAAGTACAGAAACTACAGGGTTTATCCTCACCTGTTACACCATCGTCAATCTTCCCTCTAGACTTGTTCATTATATAACGCTTTATGAGGTTTCTCATCACCACTTGATATCTTGCCTCTTTCTCATTTATTTTTTTTAGGGATTTCTGCAATTTTAATATCTTTATGAATCAAAATGATTGCAAAAACGATAAAAGTATCGATAAATGAGATTAGGAAATTTTAAAAAGATTGTACACTTATGAGTAGAGAGACTTATCTGCAAAGTTTACATTGTTTGTGGGATTTACCACTTGGTAACGTATTTTTTTGTTTATTTTTCTCAAACAATCAGACAACAGAAGTAAGCAACAGGAGGCTTCACACGCCCATTAGCAGAGGTAGTAAAAACGCAAAGCTTTGGTCTGAAAATACGACGCAATAAATTTTAAGTTATTTGTTGATTCAAAGTTTAAACTCAAGCGATTTTGTGCTTTTCGAATGCTTTCACGGATTTAAAAATTTTTGATAAGAAAGCAACTACAGTATTGGTTATGGATGGCAATCTGAACTAATGGTTGCTTTGTAAGTTGACTAAGAAAATAAAAATAAAAAGTAGTGTGCAACACTTAACAACAGCGAAAGTATAATTATTACCTACATGCCATGTACAGTGTAGATGTGTGATGTAATCCACTATTTCATTCATTCAAAACTATCTACTTTATTTCAGAACTTAAAAATAAACGTCATACCTTCTTTGTATCAATGGTGCTTTAAAATAATGTGTATGATTTTCATTTAAATATAGAGTTTTGTACAAACGCTGTTAGAATGAAGTTTACTTTAAACTGATAAAACTCATTTGGGAACAAAAAAAACTTGTTTGTGAACACGCTAAAATCTTTGTGTTTTAGAATTTTTTTATTAATGATTTTTATAATAAGCATTTTAATTTGTTGAATTTATTTCAAAACCTTCAACACTCACCCTTAATATAGTCCAGTTTCGTTTTTTTATTTTAGGCAAACAGCTGGCACAAATCCCGTTTTTAAACCAGATAAAGAATGAGTAGAGAGTTTTGGGAGTAGGTATAAAGTTGAACGGAGCTGGTAGGGTTCCACCTTGCTCAAAGTAACTAAGCCAGAGCTTAGATCGCGCAAACTTCCATTCAGAGTCGGCTTGACTCTACAACCCACCAACAGAGTTCCTGTTATGATTTGGGATAATTATACCGATTTGATTAATAAGATTTATTGAATGAAAAAGGCCTATTTAAGTAGCTCACGGATATTATCTGGTAAGAGTTGTTCATCATTGCAATGAGCATGTTTAGTAGAACTATCACAGTGATGTAGCTGTAAACACCAAACATGGTGCGGCCAGCCAACTCGGTGAAATTGTGGTTTTCTGTGAGGGTAATGGCGTCCAAGTCAACCAAGCCAAATATTGCCCAGTACAGAGTCTGAGTAATCTGGAACAAGCTACAACAGCACAAATATAGATAAAAACAAAAACGGTTAAAAAATAATTTGATTTGTTTGTTGCAAATGCGAATCTGACAACTATTCAAAACAAAAAAAGAAATCCATCATGCAAGGGCAATATTTTACTTGGAGTAACTAAACATTCCACTGGCTCAACAATTTGAGTGTAATGCTAAACCATTCAGTAGATAAAAGACTCTTACTTAGGAAAGTACTTAAGCAGTTTGGACTTGCAGACTTCAGAGTTAGGATCACCAGTCTCATCACAAGCTATTGCTGTCGACTGAATGTAGTACCAGAGTAGCTGATTTAGGCCACACGCGAATGAGAAGAGCACAAGTACAGACACCACTGCCCATTTGGTTATATCCATTATCATACGTCCTATTAAAAATTACTTATCAGCGTATGGAACATCACTTCAGATCTATGTACCTAAAGAGAGATTCAAACACTGGCCTCTCGAATCTAAGGAGATTTGTAAGGAGCCCCTGTAGGGAACTCGCCTAAACAAAGCTAAAAAGGGGCCCATATTATGTTTAATTTACAATAAAGAGATTTTTAAAGAATTAAACAAAGATTAAGTTACATCAAGAGATCTGTGTGGGGCCCATTTAAAGTTAACTTATCTAGCGATATCAGTAAAGGGCCCAAACAAAATAGATCTGTGTGGGTCCCAAACAAGGGCAAACTTACATAAAATGAGGCCCTCCTTTACTATAAGGGGCCCAGGTAAAGTCCACTTACCCAAAGAGATCTGTAAGTGATCCAAGTAGAGATTTTACTTACCCAAAGAGATCTGTAAGGGCCCCAAGTACGGGTTCACAGAAAATATGTAAACAAGTTTAAGAGTGCTAAGAGTGTTGGCGGCTGCAAACAGTGCCTCCGCCAGCAAGTTTGGATCAAATGCATCCCAGTCGTGTCTGGACAGCTCTGCACAGATATATCCTTGACTTCTTTCATTCTCCACCTATACATCAGGTTACTCAATATGTGTGCGTATATTTATGGATAAAACTTCATAAAATCTACTTGATTCCATAGAGTTATTCGTACCATGGAGCGTTTCATTCATAAAGCGTTGTATGTATTGCTACTGAAATTACCTTAAAGTAAGCAATGGTGCGCAGTGTGATGGTACAGAGGTAAAGAGCGTTGGTGCCAAAGTCTAGAAGGTTCCACATATCTGTAGAGTACTCTGCCAAACCACAAGTGTAGACTTGTTTGGCTTCAGCCCAAATTAGTCCTAAACATTAATATGAGAAATTTTTTTGAACAAGAAAAAGAATGTAAAAATCCTATGCATAGAATTTGAATACGTAATGTACGCTCAATGTTTTAAAAGGGTAACGATCATCATGTTCCCATTACATTTCTTTCAATGTCTTTGCTCCTCGGCTTTAGTGGGGTAAATGATAGAAACTATTTCACATAGACATACAAATTTCAACAGTAGATTAAGATTTATTGTTTCATCAATGTCATCTTTGGTTTAACTTACCGATGACGTAGAAAGTAATAATGTATTCCGTCTGAGTAGGTGGTCGGCCACGCCTTTCATCGTCTAAATTAGCTGCTTTGTCTCTGAAGTCAATACGGTTTGAGGCCAGAATCAGCAGGACTGTAATTCATTAGACAGTATCAACAGAGCTGTAGTGTATCAGAGAGTGCTGATGGAACCAGAGTGTACTATTCATTGAGTGAATCAAAGCCCTACTTACATAGAAATATACAATATGAAGCGCTGTGTATTATAAATTTTACAAATGGACGTCTCATGAGTCTGCCGAACTTTGACCTTGGACAGAGGATGTAAAGTAGGCCGCTGATTGGTGCAAACAGTCCAATCAGAAGAATTAATAGGACTTTGTAGCCTGTTTTTTGCCTACGAAACCCTGGAAGTCCTTCGTACCAGATGGAAGCGAGTAACTGTTGACAGTATGGGTGGGCTACAAACTGAACAGGCAGCAGATTACATAAGTGTCATCTATGTTGAATAATCTATCAATTACAAGGCATAAAAATATGGCTTGATTCTAATATTGTTTCAACATTGTTCCTAGTGAAACTTTTTAGTAACTTGCAAAACTTTTGCTATATTGAAACATTAAAACAAGTTAAAACGCTAATTAAAGATATTATAAAAAGACTAGACAATAAATAATTTGGGTTCTTGTATTTCAAAGTGGTAATTTATATTTTTCAAGTTTCACTCTCTATTAATCTTAGTACTATGGTATTTCCGTCTTGCTTGGCTCAATTTCCTTGATACAACCACATATCACTAATTATGTCCTCACATCTCTCTGCTTGTACTTGATAGCCAACTTGAGTCTGCTCAAAGTCATGACTTGAGTGGCTGGGGTAAGTAGTGAGCTGTCTGTCTCGTGGTTTAGGATAACTTCTAATTCTTCGGATCCTCTTGACTGGTCCAACAACTCTGTAGCTAGTGCAGAAGCCTGCTCAGCCAGCTTGATGTATGTTGTTTTAAACTCATGTTCCAGCTGGCTCAACCTTCTGTGGGGAAAACATGTTTGATGAGTTGGCTTGTCCAACAAAATTTATAGAGATGGGAAGGATAAAATTAGAGATACCAATAGAAAAGATTGACAGTAAAGGTACAGCTTAGAAAAGAGATGTAATGGTGAAATGGCTAAAGCATTATTGCTGCAATCAAGAGTCTATCGTTCCATTCCTGGTACAATTACTCTTCAGCAAAGTTTTTGGATTTTCATAGCTTGTGTTGGCTGGTATAGGTATAGAGTGCTGTTCCGACTATCTCATAGTTTAGCTGGCTGGATATAAGGTTGCCCTTGGTAGACAAAGAGTGTCACACAAAACTCGCCCAATTTTTTTCCATCAAGCCGCAGGTTGCCTATTTGCTGTTGACTAGCTGCACCATACAATTTTTAATCTGTGGCAAAGTTTTTCTGCAGCCAACAGCCAAACTGCGCCAAAAACAGATAACTCTGACGCTTCCAGCTATCTAAAGTCAATTTATACAATTTGGTAAGTAATAATTTATTTTTGCAGGAAGGCTAAATGAATTGATGAATTGAATTCTAAAAAAGTCAGTGCTCATTTTGTTTCTAAAGGTGTGACAGTAATGAAAAATAATTTGCTAGCATTTTAGTACAAGCTTTGAACTCGAAAAAACTTACCATGTAGTTTATTTCTTCAACTGAAAAAAGATTTTTTTTGTGCCATTTGCTATCTGCGGAGTAAATACTTTTGTAAAAAGCATAAACGCTGCTACAGGGCCAGTAGTTACCAGTTTGAAGATTATAAAACAACGGAAAACAATAATTAAAAAAGTCAACAAAATACTCTCTCAATCTTCAATTATAATATTTTGTGGCAATGAAAGAAAAGAGTACAGGCTATAGTTGTTAGAGTTGGCTATCTTTCTTTTATCACTATCATATTGGCTCATCTTGTCCACAGCTGCTAGCCTAACTGGCTACAGTGCAGTAAAATCTGGGTGAGTTTCATAAGTGCTACCATTTGTCTGCTGTATTTGCCTGAGAGGTATAACCGGACTAGCAATAACAAAGGTACAGGTGATGCATAGATCAACCAACGGCCATTATGCCTGCTCAGGAGTTGTCGCGCGTTGAACTATCAGAAGCCGTCGCCGCTTTCTATATTTCAAGTCGAGACAACTCCTGACCAGGCAAAAGGATCATTGGTTGATCTAGGTGATGCACATCTGATGGACAATGGTGTAGTTTAAAGGTTTCCTAAGTATTTACGACGTGAGTAAATATATCTTACCGTAGCTCCCAGCTCAGTTCGAATGCCGTCAATATAGGGTCTCTACTGCTCACACAAATCAAACTTGGGCTGGCCAAAGCTTTGTAAGCATTTATCCTCGACCTGCGATAGAGATGGCAAATATAGGAAAGCGCATACCAATGAATACACAGCATATAGCTCTAGTCAACTTGGCCATTTCGACTTGTGATAAAACTTTATAAAAAAAGCTTACTATAGAAATTATTTTAACTCCATTAATAGGCCCTTTGATTCCCTGCTTCATCATGTAACAACGCCAAATAACTGTCACAAACAGACGAAGTAGTCCAAAAAAACTTGACCTCCAATTACCTGGAGTGACACAGTGTATCATCAGAGCTTTGGCTGATGCATTCTTTACAAGCGCATTGCACTGGATGTGGTTTTGGAATTGTCTCCCCTCGTTCAAGCAGAATTTTGATAATTTCATAGTTATCTTTATGAGCAGCTAGCATGAGTGGAGTGATGTCAGGGGTGAACGAATCCGATTCTGGTTTATTCTCAACCTCAAACTTTGAGTCACTTCCCGCTCTCTAAAATAGTGTAACACATACTTCTCATTGGAGTATGAGTCAGCAGTTTGGATGAGAATGTTTGATATCAATGAATGAGGGGCTTGTTTAAGCAGAACATTAAACATTAAAATAGTTTTTGTAAGGAAAATAAATAAATTATTAGTTTCAGACCATAAAAGCGATTACAGACTGGCACGAGTCCAATAAAATTCTCATATACAACTTTTAACACTTTTGCTAAAATTATTTTTGTTCTGCTATCTTTTGAGTTGTTGCCTCACGGAGTTGTCTTGTCATTTGTTTTAATAGTTTACTTTTATACAAGGCTTGCTGCGCACTTGCTCAATCCACGGAAAGTATCAAATGCATAGAAATATTACTAGCACTGTGGGCTTACTTGGAGTTTTGGTCTTTTCTTCTTATCCTCATGCTTGAGTAGCAGTTCGACTGCCTCCACACATTCCTCGTTGATGGCGTGTAGCAGTGCGTCGTGTACCTCCAGGTTGTAGGACAGCAGAACCTCCATTATTTCTATGTTCTCGTACTCGATGGCTATCAATAGAGCGGAACGACCCAGCGGATCTCTGCAGTTTACGTCAATCGACTTGTCTTCCTAAAACACAGAGTATTTATTTACAGCTGAGCTCTGTGGTGAGTTTATGGCTGGGGTTGTTGATGACATGGCGGTTTGCTGGCTCATTGACGAACATTTCTTTCAGTGAATCTTTTTGCATCTTGAACCAGAAAAACTACGCGCTAGAGTGCTTCTTTTATTGTTAAATTAATATGCAACCAACTATATGTACGTGTAGCTTTGTGTATATGTAACTATATGTATATATAGGTCTATGTGTATGTAACTCTATGTGTATGTAACTCTATGCATATGTAACTCTATATGTGTGTAACTCTGTGTGTATGTAACTCCAAGTGTGTGTAACTCTATGTGTGTGTAACTCTATGTCTATTCAACTCTATATGTATAACTCTATGTGTATGTAGCTCCATGCGTATGTAACTCTATGCGTATGTAACTTTATGTGTATGTAACTCTATGTGTGTGTAACTCTATGTCTATGCAACTCTATATGTATAACTCTATGCGTATGTAACTCTATGTGTATGCAACTCTATATGTGTGTAACTCTGTGTATGTAACTCTATGCGTATGTAACTCTATGTGTATGCAACTCTATATGTGTGTCACTCTGTGTATGTAACTCTATGCGTATGTAACTCTATGCATATGTAACTTTATGTGTATGTAACTCTATATGTATGTGTAACCCTATGTATTTGTAACTCTATGCACATATAACTCAATGCTTATGCAGATGGCCAATTTTGTTGGCTATTTACTCAGTCAGTGAACTACATAATATAATAGAAATCATAGTATTAATAGTCATGGATGGGCTTGGTCACTGGCCTCAGGTGCAGTTTTCATGTATTCTTTGAAACTTTCACATCTGGCTGATAAAATTACCCAGCAACAAAAAACGATCCTATGAAAAATTGCAAAAGTATGTCAAACGCGTATCTGTAGGTCTGTGTACAATTGTCTCGATATATACGCATATTCTATGAACGTATGTATTTGTGCATAAATGAATCTATTTTTTTAATTGCGAGGCAATAATTATTTTTTGTGCATATAGATGTCTCAATAAAAGTCCAAAATAGATAACTCGTGAATAATTTTCCCTCTGATCTCTTGATAAACACACAACAGTGCCAGCACGAGCTACTTAGTTGCAGTGAACTTGTGGGAACTCCTTAAAAAATCAATTTCTTTTAATATAACTAGGTTAATAGACTCGCACAAGAGCAAACAATATATGCAGATGTTTTGTAACAAACAAATTATTATAATAAAATACAATTTAGACTTTGGCATACCTCTGCCATCTCCAACACAGATTTCATTGATGCCAAGTCCCCTCTCTCTACCGCTAGTAGGAGTTGTTTCTCTTTCACATTCAATACTTTCTCTAGCCTCACAACTTCTCTTGGTCCGTGTATGACTGTACCTTCTAGATCAAACTCTGTACCCCCCAGTCCTTCGCTCTACAAGTTAATAAATAAGTCTTAGAGGACATTACGCATAACTACTTACATATGTTTACATTACTTCTTTCCCTTGTAGAAAATGACCAAATATTGTTGCACACTCAACAAAAACAAACAAACAAGCGATGCTAACTTCTTCTTTTCAGCTAAAAAACTCTGTCAGATGATTGGCCGTTAATTGCTTTCAGGCTAGTTGGCAGCCAATGATATGTGTAGAGAACTAAAGCTAGCCAAACTGAAGTGCCTTCGAGCCTAAAATGAGGCCGCTATTAACTTCTAATGTAAATTGAAAATGGTTTTCCTAGAAATGTTTACAGTGTTTGTCAAACAATAGAACTTACGGCTGAGGGATCGTTGCCGTTAGTCTTAGATCCTGTTTCACCATTTCGCTTCCTCTCTATCTCAGCTTGATATTCCCGGTAGACTTTATCCATAATCAGTAGCTAGATGCAAGAGTCTGAGATGCTGACTCTAATGTCAGCATAGCTTAGTTATAGCAGATTCCAAAGTCAAGCCTCGCTGTGCCCAGTTCTCATAAATATTATGTAAATAATTAAATTATTAATCAATTAACTGGAGATAGACTTGGAGCTATTTGAAGATTACAATCAAAGCAGAGTTTGTATACAATGCTCTTTTTGCACCAAGAAAACAAATCAAAACTGCAGTTAAACGTAAGCTCATGAATGTTTAGCTTACAAATTCTGTTTAAAACAGTGCGTGTCCAAATTCATTTGCAAGATTTTTCTATTTTGTGCATAAATAAAACTTTTTAAGTACCTATAAAGCATGTTTAACTATTAATAGTATCTATTTTTTTAGTTCGGTTTGATCTTTTTCTGCACCATTGGGACAGTAGTTAATTTTAAGCTGGTCTTTTTTCTTGCTTCATGACTTCTCAGTGTTAGCTTTCAACAAACTCTCCAGGACGGATGTTGGCGATATTTAGAATTTTTAAAAATTGCTTCCATTTAATTGTAAAATTAGAAAACAGAAAAATATTTTCAGAAGCCATGCAGACCCAATCTAAAGAAACGCCATCTTGTTTGTAGCCCATCCTAATACATAAAATAGAAAGTTTAGGTTGTAATATTCTGAACTTATAACTAGCGTTATTTTCTCCACTGGTAAACAAAAGCCAAAATGTATTATTGATTAAACAAGTTGGTAATTAATATTCAAGTAACATTGAGATGAGCTCATTCACTTATTGTGTAAGATTACCCACGGGTAGATCTTGTGAAATTTCTATGCGCAACATTACATAACACCCAACGCATTTTTATAATTACCAGTCAATGATATTGATTTTATGAAATACACAATATTCTCAGCATTTTCTATTTCTCTAACATTTGCTTAATAAGTGAACTAATGTTCTCAGGCATAGCCTAAGATTACTAATTAACTTTACATCACCGCTACCCTCTTTATACCCTGTGCAGTATCTATACGGTGATAGTTTGTAAACTTGCTATTGTAGTCTAGGGAGTTATAGACAAAAGATATGTTATTAATTGTTTTTTGATGACGATCTACAATTTCTTTGTGCTAGACACATTCCGAGAAAGTTTTCAAACACTTTGATGCGTACTAGTCGAACTCTGTTTAGTTTTGTAAATCTAGTTACATAATATATAAATTACTTCACTTGTTCAAAAGGCTTCCATTAAACTTATTTCCAAAATACGTAAAATGTAATAGTTGAACAACCACACTTGTACATTTAGTTAACTCACTTTGATCTCTTTAACAAATGATAATAATGCATTAATAGACTCGGCTAATAAAACTCACCAGATTTTTTTTTAAAAAAAAAACAAAGCAGGAAATAAGCAAGAAAATTTAGATTTTCAAAAGCTTACAACAATTGTGCAACAAAAATCTAACTAGTTTGCTTTATTTCTATTTATAGTTTTTGGTACAACCTCTTTTTGTTAACTTTTTCTTACCTGACTTGTTATCAATCTACTACTTCCAATGTTTTACTTTCAAAGTTTAAAAACAAATAATTAAAACATTCTAATGGCGTTAAATGTTGGTATATTACATTTTTTTTTAAATGTTTAATTTAAACCAACTAATTCTGAGTTATATTCTAGTAAGCAGGCCATCAAAAGACAAATTTCTAATACCGCATGGTCCGCATGTACTTTTTTAAAAAAAATTGACTTGTTCCAACATTTTTTATTAGCAATTAGGTTTGGTAAACTTCTTAAATTAAATACTGCTTGCTTGTTTTTTCATTGCTTACCTTGATTTTTGTGAGAAAGAACCAGTTAGCAAGAGCTCCATTTTGCAGTTAGTCATTCATCCGACAGCGTAGACATACAATAACTTTTAACTTTATTGACTTTCTAAAGAGAGCAATCATAAGGAATGCTGCTCACAACTATGTATATACATAAAGACCAGAAGCGCCTTATTTACACATACTGTAATTCCTTTATTTATCCCTGCACTAGGCACTCAAAACTCACACAAACCATTATCATTCGTTCTAGATGTGCAACAAGTATTGAATCACTACAGTAGTTTTGCAAGCCTATTAGAGTAAATTAAAATTGATTTTATCCAACTAGTTATACTGTAAACATGAGTTTCAACCCAGATAAGCTCCAAGGACCATCAAAAAGGATATTATCTATTCAAGTTGACTAGATATAAATAATTACCTAGTCATCTAGTATTAGAATTCCATGGAAGTAACTCACTCCTGTGTATCTGACTTTACTTAATAAGTTTTTGTTAATAATTGAAACTGTGCTTTTTAAATCAATCATCGTAAATAATCGGCATCGCTATATAAAAAAGATTAATTATATAAACTTTACTACGTGTTAATCTGTTTACTAATATTTATTATTATTGTAAATTATTATCTTTACTTCAAAAGCACATTAACGAATTTGCCTTAAACAGAAATTGTATCATTCTGCATCTCAAGTAGCTCAATTTTATGCGGTAGAGTGAAATAACTGCACTAGTAGTCTGAGAGTGAGTTAGCCTGCTTTGCACGCTTTACATGTGAGACAACCTCGTGTAATAGGCTTTGCCATCTCAGAGCAGCAAACACTTTGTACCCATAATGCATTGTATTTATCTTTTTACGCCAGACCAGGATGCTATAATGGATAGATAATTCCAATTTTCTTTCGTTTCAAGTCTGTTTTTTTTCAGTTTATTGAAATTCAAGTTTAATTTAAAAAAAGCATTGTGACTCGTTTAACAACATTTAGCATTAATGATGATAAAATTTTGCTCCAAAACTGCAATTTTACTTGGAACAATAACGAATATGGAGTATTCACATTCTTATTGAATCTTTAACCAATTTATTCCAGTTTTATGTCTACACCATATCATATAGTAATCCTTAATTATTATAAAAATCAAGCATTTTTCAGTTGGGTGACCTTGGAATTTCTTTGTCTTTGGATTTTTATTCTTTGCTGGCTGACTTATCAGTTGCGGAGGTCCAATAGAATACCAGCTGCTCGTTTCCCACAGGCTAAATTTTTATTCATTTCACTTTTTAACATTTAATTTAAAAACAGAAATATAATAATAAACACTTTAAATAGAAAAGGACCCTTTGTATAACTGTAAATACATCTCTGTCATAATTCTTGTTTGGTTCACCATTTGATTTCATATAATTAGTTCGCGACACACACACACATTTATTTAATAAGATTTTTTTTTTCAGGCTTCAAATGATACGGTGATACAATGTTAGAATTAGTTAATAAGTTTATGTTATCTATTCAATATATAGAACTAACATTTAGTTATATCGATCAGCTGATTTTCCTTTTCTAGCACTCCGTATAGCCTGCTATCGTTCTGTCACTTTGGCCATGCCACATAAACAAAATATCTCTGGTGAAGAAGATTATACCAAACTGCAATTTCATTTCCAGACCTTTCATATATTACAGACCGTTTGTATTTAGGCATGTGTAAGAAACCGTTCCTTCAAACGAAGAATTAACGATGTTGCTGCAGCTTTCAACAGCTGACACAACTGGCCTTCATTATTAACATTTAATTGAGGGAGTATTATTGACCAGATATAGAATGCTGCTCACCACACACATCGCTGCCTACCTTTTACTTTGAAATGTTACATAAACTAGATTAGCATTATCTAACAACATTTCATATTAATGTATCAATGTTGTTTATTTAGTCAGCCAATTAGATGTATCGACACGAACCAGGCCCTCCTTTCAACGCTCACTAGTTATATAACTGTTTAATGTTAAAGAATACAGGAAACTGTAGTTTCCGTGTATCTTAGCAACTTTTTATCAGAAATGCTATATTTATTCATTACTGCGCACTATAGACTTCTATGCAAACTTAATTCTTCCCAATATTGAAAGAAGATAGATTAGTTTTTACACTGTCTTAAACAAAATAGTGAGGTGGCAACAAGACTTTAAAGTATTTTCTAGTTTATCTCACTATGTCCATTTATTTGCTTTATAGCTCTTTCAGACAGCTGGACTTACAGAAAAAATTTTACGAGGCAAAGACCATAAAATATTTTAATTGTTTTGCGAAGCCCTTATCTAATTACTTCTACTCCTCAACGCTCGATCGAAATTTTGGTTTTCAAGGTAAGTAGCTTTTCACAGATTAATGAAGGTTAATGTGTAAGCCATGAATTCATACAATTGAGATAAAAATGATGTTACTATAAGAAAAGTTTTCTTCATGCAAATTCTTCGCATTGAAACTAGTTTGGCAGTAAATGTACCAACATCTCAAAGCTAGCAATACTAATTTAAAGTCATTGTCATTTAAATTTAATCAACTTTTATAGGGTTGTTGTTTGATTTTTTTCAAAAGTTACAAAATGTAAAACCATAAAATTATAACCATGCTACTGCTCTGGTATTATTCTAATTAAACGTGTAAAATGATAACAAAAGCTGTCTAAAAATTATGTTTGAAATGGACACTCTCTTAGTGACTGTTAGAAATTATCATAGTGTATAAATTTGTCTTTCAAAAAAAACTTACTTGGTATTATGCATCACAGAAAACTTTTAAATTTTCTGTGAATACTTGTTATCAAACCAACCAAGAGCTGCGTAAATAACAGAATGCGGAAAAGTTTTTGCTTTTTCTTAAAATGCTGAATGATCATTTTGCAGGCGTGATCATGAGCCAAACATTACATTTCTCAGGTATACAAACCATTACCTGAACATAGAATGCCACAAAACTTCATCGACTTATCGTAGAACAAAGATAGAAAAATATGCCTAACGATGGCTTCATCCAAATAATATGGATTTTGCCTATTTCAATCATTTACAAGCTCTCAGTGTTAACTTGTGACAAAAGACACCTTGAATTTAGGCACTAAAATAAATTACATTTTGATAGCTTTAGTTCATTGACTCCTGTCATTAACATGACCGAGTATTTTTATCGTACTGCGGGCTGTAAAACTCGTGTGACTTTGCATACATTTCACATATTACTCTACAGGATGAAATTATTAACGGAAGTTAATTTCGCGAGTTGTCTTCTCTCTGACGATTTAACGGATATTATTTTTCGTGAATCGAGAGACCATTGCGGTAAGAGAAGACAACTTCACATTTTTATACGACTCTGTCGAAAAATCGAGTAAAAATAAAAGCGCCATTAATTTTTAATGGAAATAATATTTCGCGAGTTTAGAACTCGCGTAGACGCAAAATTAACTTCCAACGAATATTTTCATCCTGTAGGGTAACTGCCTCCATCTTGTTTACATAACTTCTTAATGCTAAACTATAAGAGCCTCTTGGCGACTAACGGTTTGAAAAGACGCCAAAGTAGCAGATATGACCGCTGATAAAAATTATTTGAAACTGAAATTTAGTTTAAAACAAATAGAAGTTTATCAAGCAAAAGGTTAAGGCTTCTGATGAATGTGGTTCACTAACATGTTTCTCTGCTCAACTAAACTTCTAGCAGTCGACAGCTGAGTAATTATTGATACAAAATGCATCGTAAAAAAAGTTAGCAGTTATAAAAGAGAAATATCGTTTTTGTTTCAGTGAACAATTTTTTATAATTTTTATTCAGTGTTTAGTAAGAAATTATATATTTATTAGTTGTCTAGCCAACCAGATAGAACCTTTAGCCAAAATCAAATGTTCCACGTACAAATGATAACAATCCAGGTCACAATGTTTTATTGCAAAAATATTTAACAAACTGAAACGTTTCAAACAAGAGTATGATATTTATTGTCACACTCCTGTAATATGCAGGATATTGCATAAGATCTTTTCAACTTCTTATCCTCTGTTCTCCAGAGCTTGCTTCAGTGCCGCTATCAAATACAAAATAGAGCATACCCTCTTGGCAAATGTTCCACTGAGGTCATAGTAGAAAACAGATCAAAAACACTTAAATACGTAAATTCATCTGTCTGCATAAGTTTTATTGTAAAATGAGAAATGATTGAGATTTAACATATTCCGTTAAAACATTGACCAATGCTCTTGCAGAATACGATTAACGCTTCCATTGTATCTTTACTGGGTTTTCTTATCCTAAATGAGTAGACAACTTCTCAATTGCTGATAAAAGTATTCGATGGAAAGCAAAGAATACTGCAGTGATTGTCTCAGCCTTGGACCTCTAACTTGACTAGGGGAGGGGGGGGGGGGGGAATATAGAACACCTACCTTTCTCTGCATCTGATATGGTGGTAGAGCCAAGGCTACTGCTTGAGCCCAATGCTTTAAGTGCTTCTGCAAGGAAAAACAACTTTGTTACGTTTGTGCAGAATAATAAAGGGTAGTATATTCAAATTTCTTTGTTCTTAATGCATTCCTAATGAGAAGTTGGTCGAAAGAGCTTTTACAAAAATTAAGAAAGTTCTATTAAACTTTAAACTGTTTATTCAAACCTTGCAAGTTAGCAAATTTTCCCGCTTTCAGAGCTTTTATTAAGTTGGCTCCCTTATCACCGAGTCCTTTAAAGAAATTGTAGTCAGCTTTGTCCCAGATGTGCTGCCCAGACACCAAAAGCATGGTGGACAGTGTGAGAGCAAATATGACCAGGTAAGCTTTCATCCTATTAATTAAATTATGTAGTTTATTTATGTTTACATATAATTAAAATCTTTAGAGCTGAATAACGTATTGCATTTTAATTGTTTGTTTCCATTTTTTTCAATAAAGAAAATAAAAGAACATATGGCTCATTGCTTCATTCTTATACTAGGAGTTGCCTTCTCACATAACAAGAATTTGATTACATATAACTAACTACCAAACTATTGATGAAAAGTTTGCTCACCAGTAATTGTGCTCTAAAAAAATGAAATGAAAAGTTAATTAAAATGGAGAAGACAACTAAAAATATATAATCTGTTGTAGAGTAGCTAGGAATGTAGTAAAAACCAGGTTTCTCAATGAGTGATGGGAATAATTATGAACTTTTGTGTATATCAAAAAAGAAAGCTGCATATTATTCACAATTGTAAGTTTTGGCAAGTTCCTATATATCATGTACCGAGGGTAGATCAAATGCTCTTCATCTAGTATTATAAACTTACCTGATAGAGGGAGAGAATTATGTGTGTTGACCAAGTTACTCACGTCCGTACAACTAACTAGCTAACATTTCATGTGCTTATCTTCGCCTCAGAGCCAAACACCTGTAGGTTCTCATACTAACGCACGGGAAGTATGGTTAGTTTTTCGAATAGCAAAGTTGATAGATATGCCAATTAACAAGGAAAAAAGTATTTTTTTATAAAAAATAAAAATGAAAGAGGATGCCGCCATCAGCAAGATGCTACAATTCTAAGGAGCTGTCGTGATATCAAATGAAAATGCATTTACTACAAATGAGAATCAACTAAGCAGCTAAGGTGCTAAATTTTTGATGCTATTGCTTGAATTTTTTTTGTAAAAGACCCAACGCAACTCTATAAGTCAATATTTTAAGAAGTTTTTATTGTGACTTTTCATTAAAAAAAACATATTTTTTTTCTTTATAGACTTGTATTTTTTCCTATCACTCAGGTAACCAGTTCAGTTTATTTTAATCTTACTATCATATGAGAAGGCAATCTTCTTGGAGCATTGCTTAAACACCTTTTTATGTACAATTGTGTAGCATTATTTTCAGTTTTTTGTATAAAACGACTATAAAAATGAACTTTTTGTATAACACTATGTCGTATAATAAAAAAATCACACAAATATATAATGAACCTTCCAAAAAGAATAGATGAGTTTTGAAATGAACGATAAACCAGTTTGCTTTTTTACAAAACAAAAATTTCATATTACTTTTAGAAAAAATTTTATTAATAAATATAAGCTAAATTCTTTTAGAATTGATTTATAATTATATTTCATCATTAACAAAATACATTAGCACCCTTCTTCACGAAGCAAATTTTGCTCCTGCATTGCACTTGAGGTTCAATAAAGTTCATTATTATATCAACATATCATAAGTGAGATAATGATATAGACATAAGTAAGTGATGGAATCAGCCTACAATGGCATCAGCTGACTTTTCTTTTATACACATCACAGAGATGTGCACAGATCTTGGTACATCGGCATCAAGAGCAGTCCAAGTACACGACAGCTGTCCATCCTTATCTATGGCCTTGACAAAGTAAGTTTCTCTTTTGTGGCTCCACGGATCATTTTTAGCACACGAAACCATAGTGTATCTACAATGCATCATGGGAACTTACATTCGTTAAAAACCTTTTTAATTACGAAATATATTTTTTTATTTTTTCAATAGCTTCATGTCAAAGTCAAAAATCAGTTAACCATCGGTAACATTAATTAATAGTTATAAATCTTTTTACAACTTTAGAATAATTTAGTGATCAATTTTCAATTTTGTAATCACGATGTATCAGCTTTACTGTTTCTTTTCCTTTCGCTGACAACAAAAAATTTTTAAGGAAAGCATTAGACTATGAGAATTTGGCTACGTACAATACAAGAAAAATTAACTGCGAGGTTACAGAGGCTTGTGTTGTCCGCATTATCTGCATAGATAATGAATGTTGGAAACTTACTCTTTGGGGCATTTAACTGGCGACTCGGTAATGTTGAGTGATTGAAAAATAACCTTAGCGTCTACATCGCCTCCATATTTGCAGTTTACCATGGCCTGTGATAAATAACAGTGATATAGTGAGTTTGCTTTTGTGATCTAATTGCAAACTTTAACAGAATACACACATTTCTTTATTTTCTTATATCTTTTTAAAGATAAATGTAAACCAATACATTGATTTTGGTTTATGTAGAATATGGATGAACGAAAAAGATTTCAGCTCTCAATGACGAAGGTACAAAAAGAATTAGGAGCGAGACAAACTTACGACAGCTTTTCCTGCTGCTTTTACTCGGTGAATGGCAGAACAGCCGCCAGCATTGAGAGCATTAAACCAAGACCCATCACAGTCCTTCTCATTCTTGCAGATACATTCGGCAGCATAATAACCAGCTACAAAATCATTTTTATGGGTCTTTAAAAATTAACAATTTGCTAATAAATGATTTTTGTAGACAGAAAAGATAAATATTGTTTAGATGAACAAAAAGTTTGTTGATTACAAAATTGAAAGCTCTTATACTGACCGGGACATTCTACCACAGACACAGCGTCATCTCGGTCAGTACTTTCTGGTCCCTCTTTCCAGAATCCAGTGTACAGCTCAAAAGGATTGGCTAAAGTAGCAAGTAGTGTACAACCATTTCATTAGAGTGATACATTGACAAGTATGAACTCTGTAGTGGATTTTAGTGATCTGCTACATCTCCGCTAGCGTTGCCACCAAACAAACTGCTGTCTGCCGGCACAACAAGACAGGCAGCCTCTCAAGGCCTGACAATAGACAGTCAACCTTTCTCCAGAGGTGACCCCATGCCAGGATGGTACTTGCAACTAGTTGTGAAGGAGAACCCTCAAATTTAACAGCTGTGGTGAGCCCTCGGCTCAGACATATACTCAGTACTTTTGAGTAGTATAAACATTTATTCTTATTCAGAATAAATTATGGCATACAATAGCAACCAGTCGTAATGCTGTACTGTAATGCAATGCAATAAACTGAGTAAAAGCTCTGCCTTTTATAGGCAGAGTTCCAAGAAGTGACAGGAAGTGTTTGGCCTAGTTTGCCAAACGCTCCAATCACACAACAGAAATTAACCAATAACAATACATGTAAAAATACTAGCCAATAATAGATAGATAAATGAGTTAAAGGAAACTGGTGCCCAGAAGTAAGGGGCGGGGCCTATGGGCATTCCGGCCAGTAATAACTTGGTACTTCTCTCTCCAACGGCTCTTGATATTTTATGGCCTTAGATCCTGGTTCCTCCACTTCTGAAAGTAGTAATCACTTGGATTCAGGTCCTAAAGGTCTTTGGGCTATGTTTCCTTCCTCAGGCTATGTCAGTCATCTTGTTGCCAGCCAGGGATAGCTATTCAGGGCCGGGGTAGGAATTACCCTGTGCCGACATAGAATGATGCAGGGCCGGTATAGCAATAAATGCCTATTCCATCGCTATTTTATCTTTTAATGTAACTGCAATCAATCCCGGGCTTGCTTGATTGCTCAATTAGGCTTGCCTGATGCTTGCAGACTATCAGGGAGACCTTGCAGAGTAGTGTTCACTTATGGTGACTGGTGAAATCCACTACAACTTTATAGAAATGAGTATTTGAGAGGAAATCTCTGTTCCATTTCAGCTCACAGTTTAATAAATAGCAAGAATAGACCATTTGGGAACATTGAAATTTTAAGTAAAAAATATATTAGTGTCTTGCAGCAAATATTTTTTAAAGTTGCACCTGTTAGTTTGTAATTATTTTTAATCAAAAATATTTCAATGATTTTCTTTGACAAAAAAATGTTGAAAACAGATTTTCACCATTTGCTTTTAATTTCCGTGTAAAATCGTAGGACAAATATGCAGTATTTTATAAACACAAAAAAACTGTAACTATTTTTGGGTAACCGGCAGGCAAATTAATGCTAAGTTCGAAAAAAATGGAATACAACCGGTATAGTTGATTGGAAATACCAATGGCAGACAAGCCAGGTTGGATCAAATAAAATTGACTCACCAATAACATCAGTATTATTCTGACTCTTGGCAGACCAAACCAATGATGAGCAAATACACAGAGCTGTAAGAAAATGCACTCCATTTCCCATCATCACTTCTGAGTATAACTTGATACGACTAAACAGCAAGACAAAATATTTTTTAGATAAATCAAAATAACCAATCGGTTAAGAGCCCTATAATCAACAAAATATCTTCCAATAAGGTCACCACAATCAGCTAACAAAATACAACAGAAATGGCATATCCACCACTTAAATAAATTGTCCACTCACCTAAGCAACAAGCTGATGTCACCAAACACAAACCAACTCAATAAATGAAGCCTAAAGTCCTGTATAATAACCCTCAATGTTTTACCTATCAAGCCGTCCATCTCTCTTATCACAACACCTGATTGTTTCCACGACAAGGTAGCTTATAGATGTAACCCTTTATGGTTAATCATATTTAACCGAAAGTGGGGCCACAAAGCAGCGTGTAAAAAAAATTCAATGGAGTGAAACGAAAATACGGTAAAAACTCATTTATCCATTGATCTTCGGTGGATACTTCAATTAACGCATTTGGAAACGTCTTGAAATTGTATGCGTTTGTATAACAGAAACTTACCATATCATTTATTTGAGCTTAGCCTTAGGCACACAACATTTATTTCAGCTTAGCCTTAGATTTTTTAAACTTTTGCTAATAAATAATGCAAATTGCAAATGTGACGTTATATTCAAATAGCAACGCAGAGAGTTTAGCTCTGCATTCAATGAAATCTATTCAAAGACGTTTAATAAGATTGTTTGGTAGAATGGAATTAACTTTCATACGAAGAGCAACAAACAAGGTTTTAGAAACAATTATAAACAAGAGGTTTGTCGATGTGTAACGGATTTGCGGTTGCATGCATAATAACAGCTTTGGTAAAAAAAGACAAATAATCACTTGCATATCATTTATTTAATCAAACACTCCCAGACAAATACAGTCAAGTTATCCAACAATGGAATCACCCTGCGATTTTCTTCTTACGCACATGACAGAAATTTCCCCTTTCTCAGTAACATTCTCTGCAGTTTTTGGCCTCCATCCACAAGATATTTGCTTGCTTTGAGTTAAAGCTTTGATAAAGTATGTTTCCTTCTCATGAGTCCAAGGGTAGTTCAGTGTACAGGAAGCGAAATTGTATCTAAAACAACCAATAAAACAGTTTTAATTTAGAAAATTCCGGACATCTCTACAGTGAGCATTAAATGACGCAGGCACTCACCCTGAAGGACATTCTACCTGTTCTATCATACTGCTTACAGACTTTCGAATAACCTTAGTGTCAAGATGAGCTCCGTACTTGCAATGCACCAGTCCCTGGAATTAAATAAAATAAATGATCAGTTTCACTTGAACATTCTCTAAATATCTCTACAGCGGACGCACATAGGCAGTAACTAGATGGTAATGATACATAAAATAATCCAGTTTATTATTTCTTCAGTACCAATTTTGTCCGCATATTGATCGTTGCAAAAATTACATTATTTTTTCCAAGTTAACAAAAACCCAGTAAAATCTTTTGCTAACTACAAGTTTAAATGCACCAGCAGGCCTGTAGAAACCTTTGCATATTACAGAGCTTGCTTCTAGTTCGTCATGAGAAGTGTACTCACTACAGCATTGCCAGGAGCCTGTGAACTCCTGTAGGCAGTACATCGTTTGTGGTTGTCTGGGTCAAAAGCTGACCCATCACAATTAGTCTCATCAGCACAGACACACTGGTGGGCGTAGTAGTTCTCTGTAGATAGTAAAAATCAGACATAGCCAACTATTGAATAACTCTATGAAAGCGTGTTAATCATATATCAAAGATCACCTGGACAGTCAACAGTCGATGGGGCATCATCCTGGCTCGCACTTTGTGGTCCCTCTTTCCAAAAGCTAACTTCTCCATCACAGATATCACAAGGGACACCTGCAACAACATACTCCTCTACAGTAGGCAAAATCAGACATCAAAGTCAGTTAGAGCAATAAGTGAACACATTTCATATTCAAATGAAAACATCAAGCCTGATCAAAGCTATCATGAATAAAAAAAAATAGTTAGAAAAAAATGAAAATGCAAAGTTTACAAATTACGTAAAAAATAAACGATAGCAACCTTCTCTTATAAGGCTCCAACAAAATTTTAAGATATAAGTGATAAGTAACAACAGCTTCTCTTACCTTCTTGTTTTGCTGCTGGAACTAGTAACACTGCGATGAATGCTGTAAAAACCTTCATCCTAAAAAATTTTGCCGAAGTTGCATAATTAAAAAGGTTAATAAAGTAACAACAACAAGCGAAACAATATGTAAATAATAAATTGATTTCACATACTCCAGTTTAGTACGAAATCAAACTACAATTAAAAAAGCTCTCCTCAGCTGTAGTTGTCGTTTGGTGCAATTCTTTTGTCTGCCAATTTTTATTCAAGCTATCCCAGTTACTCAGCTGTTCATTTCCACGCTGATCTGAATACTATTTACAGCAAAAGTTTTGAGCCCTTGCCTAGGACTCAATTCTTATCAGAGTCTGGCACATAATGTAGATCTCTGCTGTGAACTGTACAAACAAAAAGCTCCAGCTTAGGCAGATAGACATAGTAGACATGTCGTCTCTTTCACTTACCATTGTCGTAGTTTGACTGACAGCTAAGACCAGGTTTAACATTATTGTGAATCAATTATTCCTGTTGCAAAATCAGTTTCAACACGCACAAGCAAACACCAAAAACATTCTTTTGATTGTCCAGCTGTCTTTCAAAAATGTGTCTCAACGTAATAGTGTATGACACCAGTTTGTAAACATTGTTGAAGCAACAGTACAATGCTTCACTCTTTGATTATTTTATTTTCTAAGTGTACTGGCCAATAAAACAAACAAAAACCTAGCCACAACTGAATAACAAGTTATTTTTGCTAATATAATTTTTTAGAAAGGCCGTACTGTTCATAAAATGGTGCTGCCAGTGGCCAAGTGTCATAGATTCCTACTGCCACTTATCCGTGAAATATTTTGCTATCAATTGAGGTCTTTTGTAAATTGTTTGGTTTCCAAATATTGTCCGTATACTACGCTGTTTATTTATAAAAAATAAAATAAAACATAGGTTTGACAAAGTTTGTTTTTGCCAACATGAGGAATATTGTTCAGTCTATAGGAATTACAAAACATAATGCGTTAGAAATTTATTTCATCAATTGAAGAATATATAAATGTATATAGTTCAAATGCGAAAAAATTTACAGCCGAAGTTGAAATCAGCCAACGACATCCTCGGTGATCTTCCTTCTGATGCACATCAAAGAGAGGTTGACGGGTTTACCTATAGAGCTGACTTCCTCCCAGCCGCATGCTATTTGCTCAGATTTGGTGATAGTTTTAGTTAAGTAGGTCACATGAGTCGGAGACCATGGGTCTAGCTTGGCACAGGAAGTCATAGAATATCTACAACAACGGCAGCATAATGATTTCGATACAACATCAACAATCCATACAAATGGAATTTTGTACAGTTATAGTTTGTGACAAGTAGCCAATTAAAAATAATCAAATGGACAAAAAATAATAATAAAAAAGTGATAAGCATTGATAAATAAAATTTTTACTTATCAGTGCTTGCTACTAAAATTGTTTATGATTTAGTGGAAGCATGTTTTTTGAGACTAAATAAACTGTTTTCTGGTTAATTTTATCAACTCACCCTTCAGGACACTGTATGGGCCCATCAGAAAGATTCACTGTTTTAAGTACAACTTTAGTATCCAGATGTTCTCCGTACTTGCAGCGTACCATAGCCTGTGAATCAATAGTTTCTGTGAACATTAAATATGATGAGTTCTCCGAAATGAAAAATTTGGCATTAATCAATTACTGTTAAATAATTGAAAAAGGAAAAAAATTTAAAGGCCCTGCGCATAAATAACTTGATAGTCACAGAATTCAACAACTTTTGGTAGAATGGGAGAATTATGTAGTCGAAAAATAACCTCAAAAACTCATCTGAATCAGAATAGTATTTCTGCGTATTTTACTAGCTCAAAAATTGCTTCAATTCTGATTAGCCAGATCGTCTCTCTCGAAGGGAGTATAAACCCCCACACACTATCGTAAGCCCCGTCGCTTGAGAGCCGCCCTGGCTAATGAGTGATCGGCATGGTGAGTGAATTCACCTCCTACTATATGGACACCAATTGGGTATTGTGCTCACTGAGCATTGGACTAGTGAAACGCTTCACTGATTTGATTAGCTAAGCGAACAGTGAATACCCAAATCATATGCACAATCAACATTTGAAAGCGGTGTTTTGAGCTATATTTTTAGTGTTGTTATTAAATATGGATATTTTTGACTTTTAACTGAAAAAGTTTGCTGGGAGCTTCAAATTGATGTACGGCAATGATGGATACTTAGTTTTGCCAGCAAAATAAGAGCTGTTTACTGCAATCTCTCCATTGAATTCTGGCAAAGTGATACCTCTAGGGATGGTTCCAAATAGCGTCATAAAAGTGTCCTTAGGTTGTTTTGGTTGTTGAGTTAGACTTAATTGGTTGTGGGCATTTAGGACCGTTTCAACTACAAAGTTTAATGGCCGACTGTTTTATGACCAGTTTAGGTCCGATCCTGTAACCACTCATTTGTGGTTATAGAAAAGTCCTTAGCAATTATTTCCATGTAATAATGGCCTCATATAAATTATAATAAAAGAAATTGTGTGAGATATCGAAAAATAATGTTTGGTAGAATAATGAATATAGTTAGAAAATAAAAATGAAATTAATACAATAATTTGAAATAGCCAAATAAACCAAATTTTATCGCGGTCATTTCTTCCAACAGAAAACTATATTATTTAGCTTGCAGTAGTATTAATTATAACTCATCAATCAAACTATCACAAAAGAATAACAACATTTATAGCAGCGATAAAAATTGTTTAAAAATGATTAACTTTGATGAACTAATAAAATAAATAATTTTTAAAGGCGGCTACTCCTAGGGGTGCACAAAGAGTTTTGTGGGGGCCCATGGCCATGTTGTCATTTTCACACGCCGATGCTGATATTTTGCAGCGCATTGGCAATTCTGTATTTTTGCATGTATTGATGTATTGATGTATTGATGAGCATTTAAATGCCAATAGTAGTTATACCCTCTCACACTCACTTTCTCCATAACTAGCCTATGAAATGGTTTGACCATTACCACACGACTGATGACCTTTGCCAGTTCCATAGTTACTATGATAAGTGTTGATAGGATCGCTTATTCTACATACGTATACAATACTACCCAGTAACTACCTCAGTATTCTCTGACTATGACTATGAGTACTAATAGTAATAAATAAATAATAATATTTAGTAATAATACAGAGTAATATTAACAGTAATAGCAATACTAATACTGGTAGCAATAATACTAAACAACTAGGTGTAATACTAATAACAATATTCAGTAATGGTAATGGTAACACCAATGGAGTATGACAGTATAGTTAATCACTCAGTTACTTAATAACACCGTTCTTTATTAATCAGATGTTGTACATGCGCATGAAAATAATCTCGCGCTAAAACCCTCACATTGTCTTTGATTGGTCACAGGTTTAGACTGTTGGTGTGTTTGTTGGGGCAAATGCAGTCATTCTGCATTTTCCCCAACACCCACACCAGCAGTGTCTCATGAAAACGTTCCGATTTTGTGTTTGCATCTTGAAGTCCAATAACTCTGTATGCAAGAGAAGTACACAAATCGTTGCGCGGTATAAAGCACACGTGCAATGGCTGTTGGGTTACAACCAAAGCTGTTTGCGGTGGAAGTTTTATATAAAACATTATTTAGCTAAAATACTAGGGTTCACTTTTTACTATAATGTCATGTTTCAACGACTCTGTGGGGAAAACAAAGAAGACATTCATTTTCTAAATTCATGCAGTTTTTATTAATACATATTTTTTTACAACCGAACTTATTAAAGATTAAAGTCTGCAAATCCATATTGACGTGGTTACTTTTGGTATGGAGTTTGCTAGAAAAAACCGATGCAAGGGTTATGTCCAAAAATGCTTCTCTAACACATGGAATGGAAAACCCCCTTAATAAAATAATGACTGCTATAAACAACAATAATAAATGCTACAACGAGTAACATATGCCATTTTAATGAAAGGGCCCATGATTTATAGGATCCTAGGCTAAGGGATCAATGACACCCAAGTAGTTGGGAACCCCTGATCTGAAGGAAAAAGAAAAATTGCTCGGCAGCATCTAGTTCAACCAAGTATACCTGGCAATTTTAATTCTAAAACTCCCATTGAAATTATTTTACATAGTTTTTTAAACAAGCCGCACAAGTGTTACTAACTATTTATAAATTTATAAAAACAAAAGAGTCTTTGAAAGGGTCTAAGTCGAAATAATTAAATATTATTGCTTGAGAGAAATCCATGATTGCTAATCTCAAGTACTAGGCAACCGCAAAATTTTGAGCATACCGTTTTTATGACAAGTTGTAATAATCTAAGCATTCATCTTATCGGTGGGACATGCCCACTGATCTAAACTTTTCTTACCACAGCATTGGTGGCACCAACTCCCCTTCTGAGTGCAGTACAAAGCCTCGGGTTTTTGTCATCAAATGTGGAGCCATCACACGCCAGCTCACTTTTACAAATACACTCATCAGCGTAGTATCCCTCTGTCAAACACAGTAGTGCAGTATTTCTACACAAGGTGAGATAGGTAGACTCTTATTAAAGAGCTGTAAAGCACAAGGTGAGATAGGTAGACTCTTATTAAAGTGCTGTAAAGCACAAGGTGAGATAGGTAGACTCTTATTAAAGAGCTGTAAAGCACAAGGTGAGATAGGTAGACTCTTATTAAAGAGCTGTAAAGCACAAGGTGAGATAGGTAGACTCTTATTAAAGTGCTGCTGAGAAAGTGACGACTTGGTTAGTGGAATCAAATTTAACTAGAATTCTACTATGCCAAGTGGTTGCTTTACGGTGTGACCTTGATACAAACTAGTGTAGGCTAGCGTAACAAGTGGTGCTGGGGATGATGACCCTTTTTTGATTTACGAGTTTTCGAGTGAATGTTTCTCTATTTGTCTCTTTTTGCCTGCGAAAAGGGTTTCTCTTTTCAACAGATTTGTCTAATGATAAAGTTGAGAGAAAGCTAAAAATAAACTTTCAAATTCATTAAAAAACTTAATTTATTCTAAAAGAGAAAATAAGTCTGCTTAATACTAATGAGTCCACTATCCAACATTTGTAAATTTTGGTACACTAACAAAATTTCCATCTACAAAAAATGTCTGTTGAATGTTGTGGGAAATAAAGATATAATATTCATCGATAGTCATACCAGGACATTCTACGCTAGATTTTGCATCATCTTTGGGCCCACTTTGTGGTCCTTCTTTCCAGAAGCTGGCTATCCCTTCACAGGCATCACATTGCAGATCTACAACAGATGAATTTGGGCATTTGTGTCTGAACTTGAAACATATTCCTTCGAATTAAATTCTGTTCTCTTACCTTGTGATACATCAGCTATAACTGTTGTAATTAGACTTAGGACAGCTACGGTAAATATTTCCAGCTTTACCATCCTAAATAATCAAACGCACTGGTGCTTTTTAAATTATATTAAGCTTACTTTATTTTTTCTATCTGCTACAAACAAAATGCACTCTTTTAATTAACAGCTGAGAGTCAACTCACCTGTTGGCTGTTATGGCCACTAAATAAAAAGCTATGCCGCAATTTCGGTATTCGAAAAGTTCAAGTTCCACAGCTGTTACCTCTCACTACCTCTATAACCAAAAGTTTATCTACAATCTTCTACATTACAGCGTTAACATTTACCAAAAAATTATTTAGCCAACTGTAAAACATTCACTCACTTGAGCTACACACTAGAAGGTTACTATATATATTTTATTATTACGTTGAACCTTGTTATTTTGTGTTGACCTTTGATTGGTCACAGGCCCCATTGCATGCAACCGATCACCAGTCCAAGGTGTGACAACTCCTATGCACGCAAAGTAGTTGTTTGTTCATGTACTTGAACCATGCTTTTTTAGTAATGATGGACAGCAAGTGTCTCATCTGACATCCGCAGCTCCGCAGTAAACTACACGGAAGCTTTACACGGAAGCTTTACACGAGCATTAGCATGAGCAGCGGTAAGCTCAAGATTGCTGGCTCTACTATAGTCAGGGTGAAGATAATTTTGACGTAGATGTCTGCCTCGAAGACAACGGAAGGTCAAGGACAGTAAAAAGGGATGAAGATAATGGAACTTACAGTTTTAGGCTCACCCTCGCTATCTGCTGTTGCTGCTGCAAAGCATTATATGGCAAGTGGTACTTGGCAGCATTCAAATGTTAGATGTACGGCCTTAGCACACATCACCGGCTTGGCTAATGTCAAAAGCAATTTTCTTAATTAATGCTTCAAGTCATTGATTGTTTTTTTTTAGACAACCGCAAGCTGTTCTGATAGATTTAGGGTGTCTGCATTGACAGATGGATAGTGCAGAACAGTAGAGTCCTCCATTTGTCTACCTTCATCTTTGAACAAGCACTGATTGTACACATTGTAAAATTGTAAGCTGTTACGGACTCGCTTCCATTCGGCATCTCTAACATATCCCCAAACCTTTTTGGTTTATCACATACCAGGCAGACTCCATGTCTCTTGCGATGCCTTAACAATTTCACCAACCATATTGTAAGCATTGATTATGTCACAGTTGTTACCTTGCAGATGCTAAGAAAGCATGATGGTCTTTTTGATATCAATAACATCTAAAAAACCAACAGCATGCAGTCAGCCGGTAAAGTATAAAGATCCTATCGTACTTTGAAAGTTTTTGAAGTCAGAGTAGGGAGGCTTAGTGTAGAATGTTTAGGTGAAGTGTGGAAAGAACAAATTATAAATGATAAGATGCAGTTTTATCAAACGGAATTGCAAAAAAATGTTTAAAAAGATGTTTACATTTTATTTTGTTTGCTGTTGAGGAGCAGTTGCTGATAACATACTGCAGTGAAATGTGGGGTACTACTAATTCTGTCTACACCCCTGTATGTGGGGTGCTACTAATTCTGTTTACACCCCTGTACCCCTCTCCTTAATCCTATACCCTCGCCTCTCTTTCCTCTTGCCCCATCACCACAAAAATAGCCGGCAAGTCTCCCCTCTCCTTCCTGTGGTGCCCCTACAACTTAACCCTTATCAAAATGTTGCTTTACACCACCCACTAAGCCTCCAACCTTGTAAATCCTCCAGTCTAAACACTCCCATCCCCTCTCCACCATCCTCTAGCATACATGGCCCCCAGTCTAAACACTTCCACCCTTCTCCACCATCCTCTAGCATACATGGCCCCAGTCTAAACACTTCCACCCTTCTCCACCATCCTCTAGCATACATGGCCCCAGTCTAAACACTTCCACCCTTCTCCACCATCCTCTAGCATACATGGCCCCAGTCTACACACTCTCATCCCCTCTCCACCATCCTCTAGCATACATGGCCCCCAGTCTAAACACTCTCATCCCCTCTCCACCATCCTCTAGCATATATGGCCCCCAGTCTAAACACTCCCATCCCCTCTCCACCATCCTCTAGCATACATGGCCCCCAGTCTAAACACTTCCACCCCCTCTCCACAGTCCTCTAGCATACATGGAAGCCCACCTCTCCCTCTGCTAAACAACAATAGAAAATTGCCACCGACTCTACCTGGGTTGTCTTTCCTTGGGAGCACAACTCCGGAGATGTAGACAAATAGGTGCTGGAACCTACGTAGGATGCTGAGGAAAGATGTGCTGAAAGGATCTAGAGGAATATTCTTGCACGCCAACATTTTAGGAGGAGAATACAGTGACTTTTTAAATAAACCTGCTTACCAAGGAGCCAATCAGACTTCAATATTTTCAACCATACACTAACATTACAAATAGGAGCCCAAAGCTCATTATTTTTAGCAGGTTGCCAGCTTTGTTACATGAATGTTCTAGACTGTATTTGTCTAGCTTTCGCACATAATACAAAAATAACTAACTTTTACCATTGACTAGTCGGTCTGGCCAGTTGCCTTAGTTACAACTGGTAGTTGATTGGTTGATCAGTTGGAGGTTGAGTTTAGGTTGAGTTTTTCTAGGTCGAGCTTATGTCGAGTCCAGGTCAAGTGGCATTTATTTTAACGCTTTGGTTTTTCTATCTATCATCACAATTATTACCCTCAGACATTCAGAGGTATTCGTTGGTGTTAATTTGAAAATTTCACAGTAGACTCAGCTGGCACGCAGTTGTGCTTCACCGGAGTTGAGAGATGGAAGTTTACTCGGCAATCTCAGGAAGACCAAAAAACAACAACGACTCACTTTTAAGAAAAAAAAACAACAACAACCACTCTTAAGTTTCTTTTCATAGTTTTCCAAATAACAGATGCTGCAAACGTGAACTTCTCAAACCATTTCTTGCTCGCTCAAACAGTTTGCAACCATTTTGGTACAAATGCAACAATTTTTCTGAAAGCCACTAAAATAACCAAAAAAAAATTTATATTAGTGCGTAGCCTGGTACATGGCATAAATTGAAATTTTTGGCCCAAATATTTTAACGTGGATAAAAAATATCTTTTCATTTTGGAATCCGTGTATTCTAATAACCATAAGCTTATTTTTCACATCCATTGGACTTTTTATTTTACTCCATCAATAATGATAAGCGAGGAAACAATAAAGCATTTCATTTAATTTTTATAAGCTGCTAATTTTGGCGACTTTTCTTGGTAGAAAACCGCAAAACTATGTTTTTAAAAGAAAACAACTACATATTTAGACATTTTTTCGCCAGATTTTTATCCTATCATTTCTATGTACAAAGATTGAATACTTGCTAACTTTATGACATGAATAGGAAGTGAACCTAGAGAAAATTGAATTTCATTGATGTGTGCTATCACCTCATATAGAAAAAATGGTCAGAATGTAGCATCTACAGTATGCAGGAACTCCCCCCCCCCTCACAACTCTCTTGTAAACTAACCATAGCCTTAGGATAACTTTGTATATGTTTAATTTTGTCAAAATTAGAAGCATACCATTACTTTACATTGCAAGAAACTATTTTATCCAATCACAAAATCAGTGCTCTTTCTTCTTACACACATTGCAGAGAGGTAAAGGTTATCTGGGTGGCCAGGGAATACAGACACCCGCAGCTTCCAGCCACAAGTGATCTGTTTTGTCATAGGGTCAATGACCTTGTACAAGTAGGTTGTCCTTGACGCGGACCATGAGTCCAATTTAGAACAAGACTCCATCAAGTAGCTATGACAAGATCACTAAATATAGAATAAGTAAACCGTTAGTAGACGCTTAAATACCAAAACTTGAAATGCTCACCCTTCAGGGCAGGAGAGTTCTACGTCAGCCTTTGTCAATCCACTTTCTACAGCCTTTGCCTCTACTAGTCCTAAGTGTTTACATCTTACCAATGCCTGTTAGGTAATAGACACAAAACTACTGAAAATTTTTTCGCAGATAAAATGTATTTCATCTCAACAGCTGAGCAAGCAAGCAATTAACTAACCCTGGAAGTCGTCGGAGGTTTGGTAAACCCATTATTTTGACTGACGCACATCCTGCTGTTTGCTCTATCGAATGTGGAGCCATCACAATCAGCGGAATTTTTACAGATACACTCAGCAGCGTAGTAGCTAGCTGCATATAAAAGCATAAATAGACATTCATTTAGATGTTTACATAAGTATATTCATAGGAACGGGCATAGATATGTGTATAAAAGTGTGCATAGACATGTACATAGACATTTACAACGACGCAAAACAATAAAGTATAGTTTATCATGGAAAAAATTGAGTTATCACAATCACTTTAAAGATTGAACTCTCCACCTTCTACCACTCTAACCACTAGACCACATGTGGTCTAGTGGTTAGAGTGCTTGCACTTCAATCCAGGATCTTGGGTTCGATTCCCAGCCGTATTATCTGTGAGTGAGATATTTGGCTTTCTATACTCTCTTCCTGGCCGGATATGTTTGATGTTTGATTGCACTCCCCATAATAACTATGGAGTCATGCTAGTATAACATCCTCTCTGCTTTCTCAGAGGAATAGCCGGTGTAACGGCCGGCATATGTATAGCACACAAGCTCCGTTCACGAGACCCATCTTTAGAGTTGCCCATGAGATACAGCTCAAACAAAACAAAAAAAACAAACCTGACGTACAATTTTTTATGACATTTAATATTTGTGGAGATAGTCGGTCTTGAAGATTTTGGAGATTGCGCAATGTCACTAAAAAGTTAAAAAGATTAAACTTCGTTTTACTTTTTCAGATTTTCAGCAGTTTTCAAGATTCTCATTTTATGTAGCGTAGCAATAGGATGAAAAACTAAAACCAATAACGGTACATATCACAGTGTAACCTGAACCATTCATCATTTGTTACCTCTAGCAATCAATTTGTCTTTTGACAGAAAGGTAAAAAATTATTACTATTTTCCCACCTTTTTTTAAAAGAAATATTAGATGAATGTACGTTATGTGATCGTGCTCGTAAGTGTTAGCTTTTTATATCATATAAAACATAGCGTTTAACTTTACCAGAATATTTCGTGATTGCCAAGTGTGGGCAACTCCAAACACTAGTGTTACTAGCAGCGTGTTGTACAAGGTGTCAAGATTTGTGAGGAGATCAACCATAAAAAATAAACACAGAAAATGTAAAACTTGACATTAGCAGGACACTCGACTATAGATTTTGCGTCATCCTTGGTAGCACTTTCTGGTGCTTCTTTTCAAACCTCATCCAGACTTTGCTCACACGCTGTAGGACAAAGTAATCGATTAATCTAAAATCGATTTTAAGTCTGACATACTGATTACTATTGTTTGTCTCTTGTATTCGGATAAAAGATACAGAATTAAAGTTGCTGGCATATTTTTTTCAATTATAACTAAAAAAACTATTCATCAGAAGGTGAGGCAACGCAAAACAAGAAGTTTTTCTGTTTGATCTAAATTTTTAAATACCATTGTGGAAAATCTTTAGTCACATTATTTTTTTAGAATTTGATTTTTGAGGTAAAACCTTTAAGGTTTATATATAGCTAAGGTGGCCTTTACCTGATTGAAGTTTTTTTGGCTTTTCTTGCAATGGTTGGCAGATTTCGTCATGCTGATTTACAAAATAACTCACAACAGCAACGGCAAGCAAACCTGCCAGCAACTTGATCATTCTTGGTTGTGGGTCAAATTGCTCAATCTAAAAGTTGTTAAGAAAGTGGATGAGTGTAACAATAGGCTTACTAAGACACAGCACAATCTCACAAACAATACAAAAGTAAAGAATAATATAGTTTATAACTTCATGATTCTATACCACACATGTTGAAATAAAGTTGCATAATTTACATTTACCTTGTGCATCAACGACCTGACAGAATGGGGAGTGAAATAAGTGCCGCGATCAGACAGCTGTTAGTTTTACGGTATCAGCTGGGTAGTTACATGACTACATTCTTTGACTAGTGGACAAAATATTTGAGCACGCATTCAGGTCAAACAGAGAAAGATAATACTAGGTGCAAAAACAAAGTAACAAGCCCTCTATTGACTATATTTGATAAAATAATTTAGAGCTTCGATATAATATTTACATCCTCATCTGATGAATTTTCAACACTCTCATGTGTACGAACTTTGTATTAAGCTGTGCAATAGTGTCTGTTCAAAAGTTTATTTGAGTGTAGTGCCACCATATGGCTTTCTGTGATGAGTGAAAAGTTATATTGTTCTAAATAATAAACCCAAGATTAAATAATTTTGATATTGCTATTTCCCGTTTAATATGGGGCTTCCAGTAAAAAGAACTATTAGGATTCACATTGAAACTGAATCTACAAGCCAACAGAAGCACAGACAGCTGTCAATGAAACATAGCTTACTATTACTACAACCATAATGTAATGAAGACAATAGAGAAAATTTCCTGCTGAACGCCCACTGCATAAAGTTCTTAAACAAAAACTGTAATCTTAGATGTGCAGGTGACATGCATGTATTATTGTATTCACTCTCATTATTCAACAACTTTGTATAGTTTGCATAGAATAGAATGAGACAAGAATATTAGTTTTGAGTGTCTCACTAAACAATAGGAGTTGCACATACAAACTCTCAGTCCCTAGTGGACATGTAACTGAGGATTATCCTGCTATAACGTGCTTGCCCTTCCATCTAGTACTTATCATTGCTGAATGGTACAAAGTACTTGCTTGCTCAATTACCTTGTAGAATTATTACACCAACAATGCCTCTGTCACAGAACCAGTGCCTTTGTGTCCTGTTACTGGAGGCCCTTAAAATGTACAGCTTGTAAGAAGTTGGCCGCTTAGCTGGTCCGAACATTTCTTGCAGTTAATGTAGCCTATTCACCTTTTATAAAGAGCACTACCTTTACCAGCGTGTTACTTTCACTTCTCAGCATTGCTTCTAAAGCAATCTCAACTCATGGATAAAGTTTTCTTGGCAGACTCAAGCACTGGACCTATGCCTGCTTTCAGAAAACTTTATAAAACGTATTTTCTAAAAAATTTTTCGAATGGGCAGAAAAAAGTTTTCCAGCTACACAAAACCACTTCTTGCCAGTGCACTAACCACTTATTGCCAGTGCACTAACCACTTAGTGCCAGTGCACTAACCACTTATTGCCAGTACATTAACCACTTAGTGCTAATGCACTAACCACTTATTGCCAGTGCACTAACCACTTATTGCCAGTGCACTAACCACCTATTGCCAGTGCACTAACCACTTATCGCCAGTGCACTAACCACCTATTGCCAGTGTACGAACCACTTATTGCCAGTGCACTAACCACTTATTGCCAGCGCACTAACTAGTGAGTTGTAAGCACCTTTTAAAACGAACCAGAAAAGTTTAAAACCAACGCTCACTGCCCGAATGCATATGTCTGTTTTATAAATTATCAGCAAGTTATCTGGCTTAGTTTGGGAAGGTATAGGCAGCGTTCGGTTTTCTCCTCAAATAATTTGTTTTTAAATTCTTCTATATCGACAGGCATGTTACTGGAAAAATTATCGATTTTTTGTAGGTAAACGCAATGGAAACTAGTGATTTACAAACAAAATCACCTCACACATTCTTCAACCTTGATTAAAATGCATCATCTTCAATTATCATCCAAGACTCAGTCATCAATATAAACCAAAAGAATACAGCATAGTAAAAGAAGTTTAAACTTTTTTTGCCAAAAAACCTCTTTTTAAATTACAGATCTCAAATCCAAGTGATTACTATGTCAATGAATTTTATGACAAAAGAGCAATTAGCTTCCTACAATCGGCTGTTTGACTTTTAGAAATCACACACTTGTGTACCGACTATACAGTATAACTGCCTTTTTTATTAGATGACAAAACTAGAAAAACTAATGAAAATATTTGGCAAGCAGCCAATGTCAGTGTCCACAATCAAGCTCCTGTGGAAGAATTGACAGCTGTTGAATCTTTTGATGATTTTGACTGTATCATCTGCTGAAATTGAGATCTTTGAGTCTCTGGGCGTGGGATTCCTGGAGGTGCTGCGAAAACAGTAAGTAGCGTTGTAAATGAATCTTAGAGATTAGCAAATATTGCAATTAATTAAAATTTTTAGGAATTTTTGGCGAACCTTCCGGCACTTTTTGTGCTTCAGCGATCTGTTGTACTAAGTCTATGATAGAGCCGTGCTGTACTGCGTAGTCTGTCAGAGTAAAGTAATCTCCGAGCCTTTCCTTTTTCAGATATAACTCCATATCTTGCACGACCAAACCTGCTCAAATAACTCATGTCTCAAATATTTTTATTACAAACACTTTTCAATCGAATATTAGCAAAAAACTTAAAGTTATAGTTTGATTCTATCGGTACAAAAGGATTCCAACTTTTAAAAAAATGTTGCAGTTTCTTTTCAAGATGAGCTCATCACAAGGTAATTTATTAACAGAAATGTGAGAGTGCTTTAATACTCGTTGTTTCATGTATTTTAACGTAATAGTTTGAATTTAAAACAACAGCGCACCGAGTTATTTATTTAGCTGTCAAATCGAAATTCTTCATAGAATATTTACAGCGGTAATAGAAACTTGCATAATTTGTAAACCCTCTAAAAAAAGTCTCTCACCTAATCTTTTAGCTAGCCCCAGCTTCACATCCCAAACCCTTTCATATGGATTGATTTGAAGAGCAAACTTTGCTGAGCTCTTTAGCCTGACGAGTACCAAAGTTTGCTCAACAATGAGCTTCATTGTCGGGGTGTAGCCGTAACGCCTCATTCCATAGTCTCTAAATGAGCAATAGTCGAGCATAGCTTTATTGTTAAACATCAGCTTCTGCTGAAAAGGGCAGACTCCTGTAAAGAATACCAACAGATACATGTTTGTGTCGATTTCTAACACAGTTGCTAAAAATAATAATGATAATAATAAAATTAATATTTGGTATCTTTTACCTATGATTCTGCTGATACGATTCTTCAGCTGGCCTATACTTTCTGTCGGTCTACATTTGATATGCATGTAAGTATTTTCGTACTTGATGATTGTTTGAACAGTGCGAGTGTCAACCACAGGGTAATAGTAATCATCACTGTCACTGTCAGCCATTGTCTTCTAAAACTTCAATAGTTCCACATGGAAGGTGCTTATTAGTCAGTACAAGTGAAAAGTATTAAATGAAATTGCTAAATACAAAAAGCTGAATTAAGCTTTAAAAAGCTTTGAAAATCTGGGTATATCTTTGATGTTACTCATTAAAAATTTGTTGGGTTCTTAACAAGAGCTTTCAAACTTACTCCTGGCATTAACAATTTCAAAATTTAAAACGTTTTCCTTCAGCCTCGTGAAACAATTAAAAAAAGCACAAAAAAAATCTACATGTGCTTTGCTTATTAATGCCGCCGGTAAAGTGCCACTGAACATATGAACATCAAATATAGTGATTTTTCTTGGGGCAGCATTTTGTGCCAAACAAAATTTTAACTTTTTCAAAACTACAATATGTAAAACATTTTTACAAAACAAGCAACAACTGCAGTTGTTTTATAATTATATCTATGAGGAAAAATCATGAATAAACACCTATTTTCAATGGTACACTCACCTTTCAGAAATCCGATGTTTTACTAGGTTGTAGGTTGATGTGTACTGGTGGACACCTGCAGAAACAATACTGAGAAAGAGGGAGAGAGAAAGGGAGCTCAGGGCTATACTGCCCAGTCGTAATCCCTCAACATCCAGTAAACAAAGAACATTATATAACTGTTGTTCAACTCTCAAACCCTGTAAACAATACAACTTACATAACAAGCAACTTTCTAAGAGAACTATAATTACTGAGATGAACTGAGAGAACTTGTAACAAGTTGAAATATCATCAATAAATCCTAAACTTGCAAACCTTATAATTTGAAGTTTGATGATTTTTAAATTGACTGATATCCAGAACGTGTTTTTTTTCGGTCTCGATTTTCATTGTCACATTCGATAACTTACATGAAAAGACAGCAGTTAGGAGTTATACGAATTCCATTTTAGATTTGATATTTAGTTGATCATGTTATATGCTAACAAAGAGTGTTGATGGTAGATGCGTTATCACAAGCAGTTTCAACCAAGTTCATACTAAACGTACTAGTCTGTTTACTTATTCAATCCATAGTTTCACTTGAAACTATGCTGTCGAAGAAAATATTCTTTTTATAATCGAACAAAAAACTGTGGTTATCGTTAAAGCTGGGGCAATCACAAGGAGTTTATTTCACTGGCGACGAATAAACCAGCTTTTTGTGCAAAAGTGGGAAGGCACGTGTGGTCTAGTGGTTAAAGTGCTTGCACTTCAATCCTGGATCTGGGGGTTCGATTCCCAGCACGGTTATCTGTGAGCAAGATATTTGGCTTCCTATGCTCTGCCTGGTCGGATATGGGCATAAAAATAACGTGGTCCCTAGTTTGATTGCACTCTCCATAATCACTATGGAGTCATGCTAGTAAAAGATCCCCCTCTGCCTTTTCGGAAGAGTAGCCTGTAACGGCGGGCATGGGTATAGGGTGCTGCTCACACAAGCTCCAAGCTTATGAGACCCGTCTTTAGGGTTGCCCACAAGGCACAGCTCAGAAAACAAAACAAACACCAGAGAGGATAATCAGAAGTAAGCTGAATTGTAGCGCAGAGCTATTACAAAAGCTACCCAATCTTTACTGGCTGTCTTACACTTGTACCTGTACTTAGATGCGAAGTTTTAACAAACTGATCCGCAACTTTGCATGTTCTAGAAATATTCATGCAATTACACTCATTTGTTAACCAAAAAGCTATCTAGCTATGGCAAAACTGTGACCTCAATTTGTGGAGTTGCCTTTTTTGTATGTTTATGCGAACACTATTTCTATCAGGTATCCAATTACTATTATAGTTGTGAAATGCAAGTTGGTGATAATCCAGCAATAAACACCAAATATTGCATGCAGCAAGCAGTATGGGTGTGGCTTAGTTTAGTGGCTTTATGAGAAAGCTCTACCTTGAATATAGAGCTGACTATGACTGGCAGCAAGCTACAAGTATAGATATACACTAAACAAACCAAAAAAACAAACAAAAGTCAGTAAATAATTACTAACCTATAAGATACGGCCTAGTTTAAAATCATCGCAGTGTCATCAATCAACACCAGACAAGAGCGGAGCAATCAATGTTTCAACTTTATGTAAGTTTGCAACGGTTTAATTATTTCTATAAACAGTTCATTTACTCAAGTTCTTTTTCAGAAAACTCAAGGTTTATAAAAAAGGGAGAAATCTCAAAAACAGATAAAGGCTTACTACAACTTAGGACACTTTTGCTCTCTAAAACTACCCAAATATGGTAAAATGTGGTATGATCACGTTACTACTAGTTTGCAGCGAATGGTCGTAATGTAAATATTCTTTTTCTGCCAATGTCTCATCTTTGCAATGCAAGATCGAGAATTGTGTATAATTTGTAAAGGCGAAAGTCTCCCTGGTAGAGTTATATAGAATGGTTTGTTGTTGAACCATTTTAGGACAAGTAATCTAGGTTTAGATTGAAACGAAACGATGTAACATTCTGTAAGATAACTGACAGAGCATTTGAAACTCAAGTAGAATATATTTCTGCGCCTCAAAGTAAACAAAAAGAAAGTTCTTTCGAAAATGATGCAAAATATTTTGTCAAGCTCTTTAGCTCCAAGCACAACTTGACTATTTTGGGAGGTACTTGGCTAGTAGATTCACTGATCTAGTTCACTCCTTCTACTGGTATAAAACAGTTTCAGTAGCTGGAGTCTCTCTTTATTACTTCTAGACTCTCAATTACTGTTACTATAATTGCTTCAGAGTCTTTGCAGACTCTGATCTCCAACAATTGACTCCATCAAACCATCGAAACACATATATCTGCCACATTCAACCAACTGCCTACTTCTCTGAGAATCTCACAAACCCTGTCTGTTTTCAAATCAAATTTATTCAAACATCTTTTAAATACCAATGGAGAATTATTTTAAACGAACTGTGTTTGAGTAGACTTCTTTTTTTCTGTGTTCATTCTATTTTCTGTTTTCATTTTTGATTTTTTGTTTTTCTTTTAGCTATGGCACTTTATGAAAAACATTTTTATAAAATGATATTGTTGCCAATAAAGTATCATATATATATATATATATATATATATATATATATATATATATATATATATATATATATATATATATATATATATATATATATATATATATATATATATATATATATATATATATATATATATATATATATATATATCGACAATAAAAGATGGCAGAACTTTAGTATACTATAATAAAATTTTACCATAGATGTTTTCTGTTCAAAGGCACAATATAACTTATGCGATAAAAAGAACGTCGCATTATACAGTGGTCATGTTGACCAACTACATGTATGTAACAAAAAATAAAAAAACTGGAAAAGCTGAATCTAAGTCTGCCCGTTAGTGTTGATGGTAAGAATTTTATCCACCAAAACTTAGTTTTTCCAGCATTGCATTATTTTCTTTTCTGACACATTCTTTAAATGCTTTTGCTGTTTTCGGGTTATCTTCTTTTCATGATAATCTTCATATATATTGTCACTACTTGGGAGTGAAACCAACCTCTGAGTTTAAGTGTTGTCAACCTAACAAAAGCGGGGTTTAATCGCGAAAGTCTTGCTCAAATTCTAACAATAACAATTGAGTTTAAAATTAAATTTTATAAAATACGAGGAAGAGAAGGCAACTCTCCCTTGAAGACTAAATCATAGCAAGTGGCTGTAATGGGAAGGAATGGAGTTTTGGGACCTTGAGGTGAGGCTGCCAAGTGACAGGAAGGATGAGAGAGAAGAATGGGGTCTCTGAGATCAGGTTGAGTAAGCTGTGAGGAAAGAAAAGGTGCCAAGGTGTACAACTTTCAGCATCAATCAGTTTCTGTAGAAATCATTTTGTTTCGCCTCTACATTTGAAGAAGCGAGGCTTCTCCAAGCAGGTACATGGGGAGTGAAGGATAAGGACTAAGGGGAGGAATAAACAGGGGCAGGAAGCAAAGGGTGGTTACAAGGAAACAAGACAAGCCAGTCTTTTTGCACAGCTTTACCATAATGCCCGCCAAGCGATACCAAATACGATTGAGATGTAAGCGGCAGTACATGCGTGTTTATTGGACGACAGATTTCTAAAGCCTTTGTCATTATACCATTGCGCGGGTGACGTTTATTAGGAAATTAGTGAAGCGTTAGTAGTACAGTAGTTAACTAGGTGACTAGCGTACTACTGCCAGTCTTACTAGTCTCACCATCAAATAGAAACTTTAGTATCAACAACAAGAGAACAATTTGATATTGTGGTTGATAGGACATCTTGCAACTAGCGGTTACACAATGGATACCACATCTCTTAACATGAGAACTGGATTTATCAGAAATCCTCAAGGTAGGTTAACCAAAAGTAATAAAATATCCATTCAACTTCTACAGCTAGTTGGTAACTACTAACTACTAGCAATTAAACAACTATCTGTCACAGCTAACAAGAATTTAACCAAAGTTAGTGTGAGATTGGAAAAAGTACCGTTGACATTTTCATTTCATGTGTACAGTTAACCAATTCAACATCATTTTCCTAAAACTTGAAGGAAAATTAAAACAATTATGGGTTTATGAAATTATGAAACACTGGCTGAGCTATTAAACAAACTTATCTCAATGACTACATAACAAAATCTTCAACAAAGGTAAATCCTTTTTTACTAAAGAATGGCACCTCACTTGTTGACCTACCTGCTATTTGTTATACCATAAGATACAACAAACTCACTAAATTACATATTTTAGAAAAACCAAGAAAGTCAGATTGGGGGTATTTTATTTGCGTGGAGAACAGAACCATAGTGGTTATCTACATATTCCTAATGATAGCCTTGTGCTTCATGCTGGGCCTCAGGTACACGGTGCTGGCAGTGATGGAAACCTTGGATGAATAATCAACTGGAGCTATATCAACTTTACATTTTTATCTCTAAAAGCTTTCTTTTGCACATTTCTGGTAGCACATTTATAATAAAAAGTCAATGCTGAACATTCCATATTTTAGATTTCATTTCAAACTTATTTTGTTCATTTATTCACCATTTTTACCATATTATTTATATCATTTTTAAATTTGATGGAAAACATTAACGCCCTCTACAAGGGGGATAACCCCAGTTCACAATAACTTTTTATTAACCGTACTACATGGATCATCTTATTTGCAATGTTGAAGAATTATACTAAGAATATTACACATTTTTATATGAAGTTTATGTAAATATAAAGCTTTTTAAAGAAAACCAAGGTCAATGGCCTCCACATAGCAACAAACTAGTAGTGCTGCATTTAAGATTTGGCGACTGTGGCAAATAAATGATTGACCCATGTGCTCGACCAATGATTAAGGCTGGCCTATGTTTTGTTTAACTTCTCAAAGCAGTAAGAATCGCTGATAGCAAACTCTTATCTTTTCTACTAGCCGTGTTAACATGAGCCATTCATGTCCTCTAGTTGTTAGTAGTGAGTTAGTGTCAGCCTGCAACTTCCTTTCAAAGCAGCGGTTATCATTCTATTGCATTATATGTATGTTATTGTTTTCTCTAGCTAAAATGAGTAGATAAAAAATGGAGGATAAAGCGAGCGGATGAAAGGAAAAGGACAGCACGGTTTGGTTTTGGACAAAAAAGTCAGTAGGGCGTTAAAGCGTGCAGAATCACAAGCGAAACTTTGACAATCATTCATGAAAGAGGTGAATGAGAATATGATTGTGTTGTATAACAGCAATGACCCTGCTCCATTGTCTCCTCAGTTGTAAGTTGTACTAGAGGCGGTGGATAAATATTCTTATTAGCGCATCAAAATGTCTATTGACTCTTTCATTTGGTAATGCGACCAGTTAGTATGGTATGCTTAATTGTTGCTAAAAGGAGAAATCAATCAACAAGTGGTTGCTAGGCAACTACAATTAGTAACTATTTAAAAAAACTAGCTGCGTACAGAACGTATCCATACTTGCTCCCTGTTGTAAAGGTTTTTTGCTCGGAAGAATATTGAAATGGTGAATGAATTGATCAAAGAGCGCGTGGAAGATACATTGTTTGTCTGAGTCACTGGCTTGGGAGTAGTAACCATTTACAAATGCAGAATTTATTTGCTCAACCTCTTATGGTTAAAATATGCCAACCTCCTATAGCTGAGGAAAAAATTGTTCATTTGCCACATACTTGCAATGAACAGCTATTCAATTTTTAAATACTTCATATAAATAAAAAACATGAAACCACCCGCTTTTGATGCAACAACAAAAAGCCTATGCAAGGGCTGTACTACCTGATATCAATAGATGCTGCACAAAACCTCGGAAATAAAACGCCAAGGTGATAATTTGATTTTAATTTTCTGTCAGTTCCTGCAAGTCTGTCTGTTTAGCTAGCAAACTACATATCTACAATTTCCGTATGGGTCTATGGCTGACTAATGTAGTACATATTCACAAGAAGTCAATTATGTACCACATAGTCAATTGTAAGACAACTCCGAAATTGCAAAAGAGAAGACAACTCATACAAATGTTTGCACTGAGGTATATTAGTAAAAGAGTATCAAACAGTTTGTATGCATAAGATTAAGTAGTACGTGAAAAGATACATCTATGAACTTTTACACGGCGTACTCAACTAGGCAATGTTTGATGAATTTCCTTCTCTCTCACTCTCTTCTCCGCCTGATGCAGAATTCTTAAACAATCTGTATACTCAGAGGTTATGCTTATGTCTGTAGCCTGCACCCCATCAAACATAGACTCAGTGTCCACATGGTCAACCTTAGAACTCAGTGTAGGTTGCACAGAAGCTAAGCCAGACTTATTCACGCTCTGAAGTGTGATGGACGAAGCCACAGCGCCGATACTATCAACTCTCTTTCGTTTGGAGGGAGAGGAAACTACGCTAGAGTTGCAGGAAGTGAGGTCAGACCCTGTAGTAGTCGAGGAAAGCCCGGAGACTAGTAACTGAGAGACTGGGCTACCCTTCCATTGTGTAGGGCAAGTTAATGAAGTGTCTTTAATAGCAGAGTGCTCTTGGCTCGATGCCAGATCTGCAGCCGGCAGACATACACCTGCAGCAGGTGCTATAGGTGGTGCCAGTTCTGTAGAGAAGAGAGATTTGGACACAGAATGTGCTGAGCCTAACAAACCTACAGAAAAGAGTAATTCAGTCTTAATTCTTAGATAATGACTACAATTGCAGTGCAACATCACTCTATGGTCTGGCCAGCTTTCAACGCAGTCACAAAAAACATCCAAACCATATCTATCGCTATTTAAGTAAATCACTGCATGACTGAAATTAAGAGATGAACAACTGTCTTCAACATGTGCTATATTATGTACGACCGTTAAAAGTCTTAAACTTGGAGTTGTGCACCTTATAAATAGTTGAGGCATGGGAGGGTAACTCTGATTTTAATGCGCAGTAAATACAAAAATAGTTGAGAAATTCCCTGCAGGCACATTCATGTAAATAGCAATCACTAAGATTAAGGGAAATACACCAGTTTGGTGTAACAGACGTGAACAACCATGTCAATAATATATAAATAAATATTTAGGAATATTTAGGCCAATAAAAACGTTGAAACGTGGATAAAGGGCCCAAGACAAACTTTGCGAGACACTCTGTGTGTAGAGTTGTTCTCTCTTTGCGAGACACCCTGTGTGTAGAGTTGTTCTCTCATTGTGCATTGCAAAACTATTAGTAAAAATTAATTTGCAGCAACAAAAATGCAATAGTTCCATTGAGGTCTATGGAGGTCTATGACCAAATGGTCAACAGAAGTGCCTATCTGCAATCGGCAGTCGCATTATAATATTATACAGTACATTGAACGAGTGATTGTAACATTTTTAAATTTTCAGTTTAAAATTAACTTTTAAAAATTCTTGTTATCGTTTAACGCTTTTAAATTTTCTCTCAGGTAGATAGCGAGTAATTTGGATTTATTTATTACGGTCGTTGTGAAAAAAACCAACGACGGAAACATAAGTTTGAAGTGTTGTTTTTTAATCTCTTATTAATATAAAATTATACCAATAATATTGTTTAAGTCTTACCTGAAAACTATTTTTTTGTTGAAAATTGTCCATTAGTTTCTGTGATTTTGATCACGATACACTGTCACTTGAAGGCCTATGTGTACATTAATGTGGCTTTGCCAGATATGAAAAAAAGTACTGACTTGAGAAGAACAGAATCGAAAAAAATTAAAAAATTGTTGTAATCTCATGTTTCCACAATCAAAAAGTCTCTGCACAATGCCAATATTTATTTCTATACAAACAAGCCAAAATTTAAAAACACGCTTTACAGCTCTATATAACTTGCTGCGCCTTTGTGAAAAAGTGCATCTAGATCAGCACCGATTACGTCTATGGGAATCGCCTTACTGGCGAGAGGACAACTCCAGATAAGTTTTTGAACACATTTCAACATCAATTTTAATTTCAAGTTTAAATTAAATCCTCTTAAAATTAGGTATTCTGAGCACTTTCAGTCCTCAATCAGAGACCTGGCGTGCGTTCATTGTTCACAGGTAATCAAGCTGAGGACCTACCATTATGAGTCCACTCAGAGGGTTGAGAATGTTGAGGGACTTGCTTGAGCTGGCCCCGCAGCGTTTCTATGTACTTGTCACTAGCGTCCAAGGCTTTCTCTAGGCTAACTATCTCCTTCTTCTGCTTCTCTATTTGACTTTCTAGTGTGGCCACTGTGAACCTTCCCACTCTACAGTGTATAACTCTATTAATGTACGCTAGAGTGGCCACTGTGAAATTTCCTACTCCACAGTACATAGTTCTAATAATATAGCGAGTTAGTTTACACAGAATAACATATACATAGAAATACATAGAAACAAAAAGGGAAATAAATAGAGTTACACTTACATAGAAATACAAACATTCATAGATTAATTGTGCTTTTATGGGTATTCATCGCTCCCAAGATGGGTGAATGATTAGCCATTTGGTCGCCGAAGTAATCCCTTTAACTTAGGCCAACAAACTAACACAAAAACGCGGCTCACTAAACCGATCATCCAATGAACTCCATTCAAAAGTTGGTAAGTGAACATGGGGGCATGCAACTCCTAATAAAAAACGCGCAGTGTATTCAAAGCAAAATACACATAAAGACTTAGGCTAGTGAATGATATGCGTGAAGTGTTTGGCAAACCATCAAGTCAACTTTCTTGAATGCAAGGATATGAGTCAACTTGTGTGATGCAATGTTATTACATTAATTTTATCAAGTATTTATGATAAAAGTTAATAAAAAAAATGGCGGTGAATCAACAAATAACTGACGACAGGTTACTTGATGGTATAAATAATTATTAATATATTGTTAGTGAATAGTAGACGCTGCCAACACTCACCAAGAATGCTATAATGTGGCATCCAATTTAAAATAATAGAATAAAAAGATTTATTATATTTAATTAATTGTGCTACTGCTTCAGCGAGGTACAATTTTTGTAGACTCTAGCGGGTAATCACGTGGATAACATTATTACAGGAGGATGCAACTCCCACAATATTATTATCACCAATCATTCCATTATATTATGTAATGAAGAATTAAATCCAATTGAAAAGGGATCAGCCTAATCCTCACATACAAAGCATTACCCTCAAGTAATACAAGAAAAAACTCCCTTTATGGTTGTAATAGTTTACATGTACATACATAGGGCTACACATACATAGAGCTACATACGCATGGAGCTACACATACATAGAGCTACACATGCATAAAGCTAATCATAGAGCTACATGTGCATAGTGCTACACGTGCACAGAACAACACATGGATAGAGCTGAACATACATAGAGCTACACATACATAGAGCTACATACGCATACAACTACGCATACATAGATCTACATATGCATAGAGTTAAATACGCATAGAACTACACATACATAGATCTACATATGCATAGAGTTACATATGCATAGAGCTACACATACATACATAAATATGTTTAAAAACCTCTTGGGTCAATAAAAACATACACACACTATGAATTGTTGTGATAGACAGCCACACAGAGGGTATGACTAAAAATGTATCAATTAATTTCTGCATCATTAGCTTTTCTTAACACTTAGCTAGTAACACCTGCAAAAACTCTGCAGTAAATCTAACCAACAAAGCATCATGCGAGAAATTCACTTTTATACGCTGAGGAAGGGACATAGACAAGGGCATCTGACCAAAAAGTATTTGATGTAATGTGGGATTCGCTGACGACCCACAAATAGGTAATTCTTGGACATTTACCTATGACTAAATAGACATAATGGATCAGCGATAGTAAAAGGCAGTTCAGGAGGTGTATATAAACTACATAGCTGTTGTGAGACAACTTCGGAGACAACTCGTTAAATAATACAATCAAAGCAAACAAGAAGAATCGCTACTTCCCTGACCTTCCCATAACCACAGTCGTCTACATACAGTTGCGCGAACGGAAGTGGTTACCAAGGAAACGAGGTCCTAACAATTACTGCCAGTCATATAACTTATCATTAAAAATTGTTGATATGGTATGAAAAAACATTGTCTTACCATACAAATACCCGTCATATCTTGCACTCTTTTGCAAAAATATGTGCGGAAGAGCCTATTTAACACACTCAAAAGCCATGCCAGTTTCTTCAGATAAATTTTTAGTAGGCTCTACAAAATTTCTCCATTGTAGGTTATATGAAAAATATGCTCCGTCCCTTTATTTAGGACCTCAAATTCACTTTTATATAAGCTGCGTGATTCGCGTAACTGCATGTGGACAACTGTGCCTGTAACTTAGGCCCAGTAATACACAAGCACATATGAAAGAACTAAATGCGTCACAAGACATTACTACCTCCAGAAACCACCCTCCAATAACAACAATAATAGTAATGCTCAATGTTAACAATAAATTAAATATGATATCAAAGGCAGGAATGAAGAATGCAACCTCAAATTGAACATATGCTGCTAAGCCAAAGTGTACAACCCATATACTCAGCAGTAGAAACTCTGCGTCACAAACAAACTCATCATCTGCCAAATGAAAATGGGCCAAGAATGTAATCAGGACCATCCTGTCTGTCGCCACAACAACGAACCCGCCCTTGATCAACTCAAACCGAAGAGGCAATACTTCTACTCAACATATCACACATACTCGACATCTGGAGATTGGTAAAACTATTTTCCAGAAACCGATGTAAGTCATTTAATCAATTTCACCTTTCTACATGAATAGAAGCAATAGCGCAATTAGAGGTAAAGAGAAGACAACTCACTTGCTGGGAGTGCGCTGGCTCAAGTCATATCTCAGTCTATCATTCTCTCTAGTTAAAGACACATTAGCTTTCTCTAGTTCTGTCTTTTCCTGCACAACAGCACACTCAGAGTTGAAACATAGTAACGGCAGACAACTCCCAACAAAAATTTTTTATTGTCCCACCTGTTCACTTCTGTTGAGATCTCGAGCCACCTTTTGGTACCGTTGAGTGACTTCACTCAACTGATTATTAAGTTTTTCCGCTGATTGCTGGTAATCAGAATCACCTGCATCTGTGGGTAGGAATCGAGATGATGTACTGGGAACCGCTTTAGTGGTACTCAGTCTATTATTTTCTTCTTGTAAGTCTATAATTTTTCCATTAAGCTGTTGAATTTCCTCCTGTAGACAGACACGCAACAATTACTGCTACTACGGCATTCACCAACACAATTTTAAGAGATGCGACACAATGCTATCAATCTCAATACAAAAAGATATTTATTTTGAAGGTCATATTATTGTTATTGTGAGAAAGGAATGAATAAACAACTAATAACTTGAAAATGTACATGAACTATCACACTTTAAAATTAAACAAATAAAATGAACTCTTTCACAAAGACCACGTTCTTGATATCATAGCAAACTCACTTCGTATGAGTTGAACAGGGATTTGACTCTAGCCTTCCTTATCATTGGCTGTGAAAAAGTGGATTTACCTTCCCCTGAGGATTCTTGTCCACCTGAACAGAAATTTATCATACAAACGTCATACTTCAAACAACGTCAAACTTCATACAACTAACAGCAAAAGAGGATAAATAACAAATGGTACCTAGTAGGTGTCTGTATGGTCTCTCAGCATCGATAGGAACTCTACAGGTGGGACAATGCTCATTCTTACTGGTCCAAATAGCAATACAAGCTTTGCAGTACACATGGTTGTTGTCACAACAGACAGGTTCCTTCACCTACAAGTGGTTTGAGGTAGTTCATAGGTTGTATATCAGTGGAACATCTCAGACCGGTTCAACCAGTGGTGCTAACACAATACACTCTGGAGACTGGGACAGTTTAACAATTCAATTCTTACAAACAGGATTAAAAACGTTTGTGCAGCACTCAGTCACTATGTTCCCATGGTACGAATTCGTTCGGGTTGAACTCATATATCGTCCATTCGGGTCATGGGAATTGTGACTCATACGAGTTGGTTCGGGTTCATTCATGCTGGCTCAGTGCGGTTCCTCAAACCGTATTCGTTCTGGTTGAGCATTCATTAGGATCATGGGAATCGTTCGTGTTAATGAAATAGAATTCGTTAGAGCAGCTCTTTCGAGAAAAAGGCGTTAAACTGGCGATTTGACTCTAAATCAGTTTTTGCTTTTTTTCCGACTGCAGTTTTTACATTAATATAATAATTATCCTTTGCAAGTTTAACAACAGCTTAGTTATAAATTATTTACCATTTTTTCGGGAAACCGAATCATAGCTCTGTTTGATAAGTGAGCAAATTAAATTATTATTCTTCTTGTACTTGCCAAAAAATTATTATTTTTTATTATTTAGAACAATTGATTTATTTATTATTAATAATTATTTATCATTTTTATAGCTATCATTATATTTATTAATAATCATCTATAATTATTAGCAATAGTTTCTTCTTTTATTATTATTCATCTACTTACTACTATTACTAGTTTATGCTGTGAAAATTCCACAAATTTGACTCGTATTACTGCTTAGTAATACTATCTCACTACGATCAAGTAATTATTGCGCTCGCTGCTCACTGTAAAAGAAGGACAACTCCTGCATATGATTCAATTCGAATTATCATAGGAACAATTAGTAGTGCCAACCCGAATGAATGCTAACCAACTCAAATGAACGTCCAATCCGAACGAATTTGCACCATGGGAACATGGTGATTCCCCATAACAACGAAAAAACTACTGCAGACTTCTTTTATGACAAACCCCAAGTCAGCCAATTAAGAGTTAGTAACTTGAGTAAAAAGTTTAACCTACTATAAATAAACTATTGCAGAATGCAACTTAGTGGATTATGATTAGAAATTTTGTTTGTTATCGACAATAATTGCTTGAAGGTGAGTTCAGTAAATAAATACCCAGGTCGGTCTCAAAGAGGCTGCAAAGGTCTACAGCTGTGTTCTATTGCTAAGATAGTCCATTCTGCTGTAGAGGCTATGGGAACGCGAAGAGCTCCTCAAAAAATATGTTACTGTACTAGAATGTCTAGCTTACAATCGTTAGTGTGCATCTTAAGCATGGACCAAACAATTTACATCAGACCCGCTTCCGAAAGAGATATAGCTGCTAATCACAACAGTGGCAGCATGTGTTACATGTTATGGCTACTTGTGACATCTACTGGGTATTTTGTGTACTAAATGGTACAGTTATCTACAGACGCAATCAAAACAAACTATCAATCAAACAGCAAATAAATACAATATCAAAAAATATGTCGATTACCACTGAGTTCTAAAAACTGCGAGGACTGTGCAAAAGGGAAATGGAACGAACGTAGACAGGAATGAACGTCGACAGGAATGAATGCAGACACAGCTGGAATGAACGTAGACATATCCTGGAATGAATTTCGACAGACCTGGAATGAAAGTCGACTATGCAACAAACCAGAGAGTTTCGACTTTCATTCCTGGATATGTCTACGTTGGTTCTCGGCGATATATAAAATATCATTTCGACTTTTGTTCCAGGAGTCGTCTACTTTGGGAAAAACGATAATTTATTTTACTCCTGGAACGAACGTCGAAATGGAAGTTTCAATAGTGCCAGGAATGAATGTCGACACTTCCTAGAATGAACGTCGAATTTTTTGTTCTCTCTGATATAGTTGACTTCCATTCCAGGTCTGTCGACATTCATTCCATGATGTGTCTACGTTCATTACAGCTATGTCTGCATTCATTCCTGTCGACGTTCATTCCTGTCTACGTTCGTTCCAAATACCGTGCAAAACATAAGTGATTTTGTATGACACATGTAGATGGGGTTGCCTCATTTTTTCATAGTCTACAACCTAGCTGTTCCGTTTTTTTGCATGAATTCAATGAGTAAAATTAAAAACAAAAATAAACAACTACTATTATGAACGAAAACTATAACAATTATAAGTAAGTAATTAATAGTAGTAGATATCCCAAGCTTGCTGATTTTTGTGTTTGTTATTATTATTATCAATCAATCATAATTAAATTTACTTATTATTATTATTAATTAATAATCATTTTTAATTCAACTTACTGCACTTATTAATTATTATTATTATAAGTGCATAATAATAATAATACTATTATATAAATAATAACAAATAATAATAATTAAATAATTATAATATTATTAAGAACTAATTAATTAATTATTATCTCATAATAATAATATAATAGTAAGTAGTAGTGGGTTGTAATTATTATTATAATTATTATTATAATAATAATAATTGGTAGTAAAGATTCAGAAAAAGAAGTAGTAGTAGGTATGTATGTATTTACTTATTATTAATTAACGACAGAGAAATGTTTTATCCATTTTTAATTAGTATTAATATTATTAATGGTAGTTAATTTTAATAACAATAAATAATAGTAGCTATTATTATGATTGTTGTTGTTTTGGGAGTAGCCTTTTTTAGTTTAAAAAAAATGTATGATTTTTTTTAAAAAAAAAAAAACCACTCACCTTTGCCAAACAAATTTGACAAGAAATCGGTAAAGTAAAAGCAAAACTAGCAGTGGTATTATTTGTAGACATATTTTCTCTAAATATGTATTACTTGTGAAAAAGCGGTGGAAACATGGAGCGTTAAATAAATACAGCACCAACAAAACAACAGCAGTGAGTATTATTATTATTTTTTAAAAACTTGGATTTTGAAACACCGCTATAAACGATTATTAGTCCGAAATACAGCAACAACACGCCAAAATAAAACACCGACTACTGTACACAATTGCTTGCTGGCATACAGCTTATTTACAACTTTGTTTTTCTCGATGGCTGATGTTATCACATCAGAAGTTGTGATCTCCGTTGAAGAATGGAACTAAGAAAGACAACTCCGGAATCGTCAAAATACTAAGGCCATTTTTATTATATTATATTCCATCCCATTGCAATCGTAAAACTTTACCAACCAACACAACTAGCTGTGGCAGAATTGTAAAACATATGCAAAAAGTGTTGCCACCAGATGTCAAGTAACTGTTCAAACCTGTATAACAAACCAAAATTTTGACTCCAGCATTTTACTAAACTAACAAATTGGTCAAATATAAACTGACATGATTATGTGCAAAAGATTTTCTATTCACATTGCGACATTATAGAAAAGTTGAGAACTTCAAGTTAGTGCTGTCTTCTAATTGAGCTGAAGATTAAAAGTTATAGTCTTTTGAATAAGATCACAAGATTATTTTATGCAAGATTAATTTAATTTTGGAAATAACGTAATCTAAGAGTTTTTATGAATAATCAATATTCAATTTAAGGGAGAGACTGTCGTAATATGAGCTCGTGTGAAAAAAAACCATGAAACTTTGATAGCAAAAAGTTGTGCAACTCAGGCTGTTTCCAACAGCTCAAGTTATCACTAAAAATTGAAGAGTCATCTTTTCAAATAACGGGAGGGACCTTTCAAACTAAATGTATGTAAAATAGAAAAATGGTTTGTTAATAAATAGACAGTGCATAACCCAAGAACAAATAACTTGTTAATGATTAAAAAAAATTAGTGATGAAAAATAAGAGGGTTAAAGAGTGTCAGCAGGTGACAGCACTATTTAACATTGATATTCTTTGATTCAACTTATCAAGGCTTCAAGAATGATGACTTGTTAAAAGGAAAATATAAACTACTGAGTGAATTTTTGAATTGTTTTTATATTTTTTACCTATAATCTATTGGCTTGATTTTATAATTCAACATTTTCATAAATCTTAAATCGTATTGAATACACCGGATTATATATAAAACAAACAAATAAAATTCACCATATTCTCACTATAAATGTAAAGAAATGTATTTTAAATAAAAGTCTCAGAAAATTATATGATTGGCAAAATGAAATAGATAATATTAGTGAAATGAAAAATAAAAAATGAACATCAGCTAACATCTACATAAAGAAATCTCTGGCTAACTAGACATAACATAGCTCGATAAAGTTCACACCAAATATCTATCTACATGTATATACATCATGTGGATAAGGACAAATGTTAGAACTTGGAGTATATGATTAAAAAAATAATATGGTAATATGTGTGGTGGCCAAAGAAAGGGGGCATTGGTAACAGGCCGATTTTGCTGTCAATTGTCAAATTCTCTCACAAAGAATGACAAATTTCTCAATTGGTGAGGTTCACATGTCACTGAACAAAGTTTCGCATAGACTTTTCTTTCTTTGGCTTTTTGAGCTGGAAGGTAGCTTGTCATGTACATCTCTTCATCTCTGATCATTACCATTTCGGTTTCTCTTCCAACGTGTCCCATGTTTATCTACAAGGTAGCAGTTTGCTTTTAGAGCTTCTCAAAAACCACTTAATTCTCAATGTGGGGGAATTTTTTTTCAAGATTTCTTGATAAAAACAGCAACAACAAGCAACTAAATGCATTTAGCTACATATTACATTCAATTGCTTACATTGATAATAGTTCCATATTTGATATTTTAAAATACAAAAATTGTGTAAAAAAATCTCATTGTTTCTGAACAAAACTATTAAAGTTTTTACGGACTTTTTACTAGTGAAAAAAAATTAGTTCTGTTCTGGTTTGTAAGCACAAAACCTCTATTAAAAACCGGCAGAAAATTTTCTTGTGGTGTAAAACGTTTTTCTATTTAGGTACTTTAGGCTTATGCCCAATTTGCGTGATTAAATAAATGTATAGGTTTCAAAACGATTAAAATAATTACAAGTAAAAGAAGCAACTATTTATTATAAATATTAGTTTAAACAAAATCCATGAGGTTTGATGATGAAAAGTCAAAGATTCAGCATGGCATCTCAATTCATAATTTTGATCAATTATGAAAATCTTTCCTAGGTTTTTGCTTCAATTTCGATTCACTATCACTTGACAGAGAAGTAATAAATAAGCAAAACAGTTGATAATTCAATTGACTTTCTGTAAGTTCTTAAAAGCTAAAAAATGTAAAATATGCAGAGAAAAAACTGGCAGCTCACCTGATGTGTTTTCTGCTAATGAAAGTTGAATCAACTTGTGTCTGTCTTGTCTGACCTAAAATGCTTCCTGACTTCCTTTATATAGCTCTACTCTACCAATGGGCTGGCCAATCTCTTGTCAACAATGTTATCACGCGCCAATTTGCGATCGCATGACATCAACTAGAAACCAAGGTTTAATATGCTCTCTCATGCATATCTTGAAAACTAGAAGGCGGGTTACAACGTGTTTTATTTGCAGCAGTCACGCTGCAAAACAGAGAACAAGCATGATACCATAGAACTGCCTTGAAGTTTTGCGGTTTACGATACTCATTGCTAATTGGTTACAGAACAATGACTCAAGCGGGCATTCACAGGATATTCGCTCAAACAATTTTGCATATTTTTGTGCGGGTCGATAAAATGTGTTACACGCGTGCAAAAGTACGTGAAAATGGGAAAAAATGTGAAAGATGGCCAATTGTTTGAAGTTTTTAGAAACTGAATACCAGTAAACATTTACACTTGTCTTCAAGAGAAGCTCACTAACTTATCAATGAAAGTGCTGTCTCCTCAAAATTTTGGTTTTCACCTAGCAATTTGCGTCATTTATGAGTTTATATTAAGACATGTTTGCAAACCAAACGTCACATTATGATATTATTAGAAGGTGATACTTCTGTAGAGTAATTTGGTTTTGTAACGCATTGCTCAACTTGTTGTTGTGGCTTTGGAATGGGAGGTGTTAAATACTTCACTTGTTACAAAACACTAATATATCTTAAACAACATAGGGCTTTGGTGACAAATCTTAATTGTTTCTACCTACGATATCACGTATCTTCAGTCTAATATTGGCATATATTTCTTACAGATTAATTTTGCACCGAATAGAAAATGTGTTGTTCCCACTCAGTCGTCTGAGATATTATATATTATAAAGGTATTTTTAACCGTTTTCAAAAGAAACGCCAACCATTTACATTGTTGTGGAGTGCTTACAATTAAATCCCTATGTCAGATCATGACAGCCTAGAATCATTGAAGAAGCCAGTGGAATCTGAATTCTTTTAATATTCATACCAGTTTGCTCAATTACCATAAAAAAACTACAACCATGATGATATGCTGATGAAACTTTTTTGATTGCAACCTACAGGCGCAATATTACACCATATTGAGCAGAAAGCTTGTTTGAGAGTGAATATACAAGAATTTAGCATGCTTGTAACTTTTTTTTGTTTTTTTCTTTGAGTTCCATCAGTAACAACTCACCAAAATAAACCTAATCCAAATAATTGAATCAGTTGCCTAGCCTGAAGCCGTATTATTGAGTGGTGCAATTATAATCTAGGTTTTGGCAAAAGCATTTTCAAAGATGGTTGATTGATGTGTTTCTGACCATTGGGGTTATGCAGGTTGGCTAAGAGAATCACTGCCGTGACATTTGAGGCAAGGAATTAAATTGTTATCTAATGAATGAGCCCAGCTGCATCTTTTGAAAGGGCTGGCTTATTTGTTTACGATTTTAGAGCTTTCTTTTGTTTTGGAATTGTTATCAGACACTGAAAGTGATCTATTATAATAAGTATAAAAGTTGGAAGGCAGTTGACTGGGAAGCTTGGAGTAAAACTAGCCAACTGATAGACCTAGAAGGAACGCACACCAATACAAAATGCAAACGGGAAGAAAATTTATTATGGACAAGAACACATGAAATAAATATTAGTTTAATGAAGATGAACAAAAACTGACTAGATAACAAAGACAATTACCAAAAAAATTAACAAAAATAATATTTCAGGCAACAAATTTTTTATCACTATCAAAATGTGAAAATGCACAGCGCCAGGGCATTGCTTGCAAGTACAAATTAGCACTTGTAATACTTTTTCTACTGCAGCCAACAAAGTTCTGTGAGGCTACCGGACGGGAGGGGTCACAATAAATAATAACAAGTCCATTAGTTCACATTGTATTCTAAGCTGAGTGGAAAATATGGAAGACATCGTAAAGGCAAGTCTGTGATCAAACGACAATTATTTCGTTTTTGCAGTTTTTACAGCCACATTTCTTTTTAGTGGCAGCTCGAGTCTGACAGATGATAGACGAGAATCGAGGAATGTCGTCATTATGTGGAATCTCCAGCTCTGATGTTGGAATCATCTGGTTTGAGAGAACCTGAAATACAAAATACACTGCTGGAATCGTTAACGTAAAATCTTCAAAAATTCCAAGGTGAAAATAATCTTAAATGACAAAACCATTACCAGATACTTTATCACAAACGATATTTCTTCTGACATTTGAACTCTATACGATTTGTAAAAATTGAATTGTTAAACTCACATAACTCAATTGTGAAAATTATGCACTTTAGAAATGCAAAATTTTATCACCTGAAAATAATTTTGAAAGAAAATTAATTGGGTTTATTTCCAGCCAAATAATAAATTAATAAATTTTTAGCGATGAACAGAGCGCAATTTGAAACCACGAACTTACTGAGTAGGCAGCTGCTTCAGGTTGGCTGAATTGCTCCGAGCCGCTGTTGATATTCCCCTGAGAGTGATCCGGCTTATATTGAGAAAACTGGGTGGACAAAAAAGGCAGGGAATTTGCTATGCCATTAGATACAGACAATATATCGTCTGACAACTGCATTGTCGTCTTTGTAACAGACGTGGCCGTGCGACTTGGTAATGAAGAAGACGTGCTGTACACGCACTCCAGCAACCTACAGCATGACCACCATATTGTACCAAAACATTACAAACATCATTTCGATGAATAAATAAATTATCAGCACGCAAAATTATTTAACTGACAATGTTTTCCCAAAATCTCAATCATTTATTCTTGAAATGTTGCACACTGGCAAGAGAATTAGTAAGCAGTGAAAAATAACAACTGCGTTCAACTGTCGCATTGAAATTTTATTAAAGTTTCAATATTTCCTAGCCTAACAATATGAAATGAGCAAAGTTGCCAAATGACTCACTGAACATGAGAGCAGTCCCCACGAGTCTTGCAAACACAGGAAACCCATTGCACTTGTACAACTAACGCAACATCATATCAAACATTGACATAAAACTAACAGAATTAGTAGCAACTGACAATTATTTAATCGCACAACAGTGGTGGTAAAGAATATCATTTTGTCATGTAAATTCCTTAGTCTGGTCAATTGGTAGAGACAATGCCATAAAAAGAGCATCATGGCAAGAGCGCGAGATAGCTAGGGGAACTGGAGAGCAGACACACATCACCACACCCCATTGAGTGTTGTCTAGTCCTAGCAAAAAGCCAATGAACTTGTCTAGACTAAAGCCAAGGTCGATCCTGTTACCATGGTGACAAAGACCTAACTGAAGCTTGATGTAACTAGCAGGCATAATTGGACACCGGAGAGCTTGCAGGAAAAACTAATGTTGATAGCACATGTGGATGACCACTAGCTGGCAGGGAGGATGTGGACGCTTGTGCATTAGACAACGGGAGAATTAAAATATTACCAGGGCAACCAGTAATGCTGAAAAATTACTGGTCTTCACACACTAATAACCTTGTGACAAAAAGGCTGATAGAATAAAACACTCTATATATATACTGTTCATTCATTGAAGGTCGTTTCACTCAACTGGCTTATCTTTGCAAAGTCTGGCACCGCACTTGGCAAAAAAAACCACCATGCGCACTGGTAGTAATTGGTAGGCATAAACAATGGGACGATCCCATAAAAATGTTTACGGCTCGTCAAAATGTTGCCGTAAACCATGGCAGTACTGACACGGGCCATTTCCACACAAAATATTAGTGAGTTGTGGTTGAGTTGTCTTGCACCCATGTACTTTTAAATCCATATTTTTGTACACTGAATCATGTTTCTGATTGAGGGCTTACTAATCACTTTACCCAGCAGAAGAATTGTCAGTTGCTTTGTAGCCATAAATGGCCAGTACTTGTAGAGAAAAACGGACAAGTTGTCAATTTTCTGCTAGGCAAATTACCTGTGGGCGAGCTGTAAGTTGTTGTTGATGGTTTGTCTCTCCTCCAGCATTTGTTGTAAGGCTGAAGCAGCTTCAGAATATTTTTGTGTAAGAGATTGATTGGCTTGAGAATGCTCCTCGGCCTGAACCCTACCAAAACACACCCCCCCTTACCTGTATGTTGTGCTACACACTCAAGGTCTACGGCATGCAATAGATATTTACAAATGTGACTAATGTGACTGAACCTCAATGTACAGATATTAACTGCAAGCATTACAAAATTCCACTAAAAAGTTCAAGAATTTTTCAAAGACGTAATAAAAGTTTTGCTCAATTCAACTGATGGGTTTTGGGAATTGCAGGACGACACACAGAAGCTGTCGAACCAATTTAGAGACAACACAACTTTGGGCTACAAGGCTTAATAGCGTTCAAGGTCTGCTGTGCATTTAAAAAATTGTTTATAAAATAAACAGAAAAGACAACTGTGTTAGTTAAAATGAATTAAAAGCAATCGTTATTGCTAATTTTAAGCAGAAGAACAGCTGTGATCTTCAAGTTGCTGCATCTAATATTGTGTTGATCTGTTGATGAATTCCTATTACAGATTGGAATGTTGTTACCTGCTGCTTGTTACCTGCGAGATGGTTTATGCGCGTGTAAAGGAAATATTAGCCTGAATTGCAAAGTGTCCAATTTAGCATATATTCTAAATATACGCATATTTATCAGAAGCAAGCTTTTTATCGTGGAAGACCGCACATTTATCAAATAAAAGTGGAAGCAAGCCCAGATATACCAGCATTTACCATAATCAAATAAAACTGTACCGGGCACACGAACATACAAAATAAATATTCAACACCGAACCGTCCAGCTTTACTGAAGAAGTCAAGGCCAAACATGTCATTGATGAAAATGGCTCTAAACTGTTTCTAACGATCCATTGGTTGACCGCAATGGTTGGCGAAAATCCGGAACGTGAGCGACCTCATTTTCAACCACGCGATTCATTGCTGGACATTTACTATGTTTCCACATTATGACAAAATATCGCCAAATCTCTGTGGTTTGTTACCACAAATAATTGGCGACAACGGCATATATTTCCACAGCTCAAACTTTGTATTGGTTAAACCATGCCAACATAGGCAGTTGCAGTCAGTGTGCTGTTAAGTGCAATTTAGCAGACTAGCGTTGCAGGCTGTTTTTATTATTATTTTCTTATCTTGTGGAATAAATACATGAATAAAAAAATCAAAGTTGTTCGCTAGCTAGGAAAGCTGTGTAGCGACAAAGGATTTTAGTAGCACACTGGCTATGATTCAATATATTATTTATTATTATTAGTTAGTAGGATTAATAAATAATAATAAGAAAAGAACCAAGTGAATTTTTGCTAAAAAAATACTACCATTTGTTTTTAATTACTGCAATAATTAATTACCAGCAGCTAAGATCCGTTTGTTTCAAATCAGTTGCATTGTTTCAAAAATAACGGTGTAATAAACCACAAACGATCCTAGTTAGTTAAATTAGTTAAATATACACACACACAAGCTAACGATGCCATGCGGTTACAATGGATAATTTGTGGCTTCCTGTTTTATTACGTATGCCTGGTTTTATCTGTGACATTAGCGTTTTCAACAGCAATAAACATCTGGAATGCGGCTTATCGCTAATTTTTCGCTTTCAGAAAGAGACAAATGTTTTTCGACAAGGCAAATTTATCGACAATGGTATTTCCAACAGGAATTTCCCTTTATCGCAGGCAGTATCGCCAATTTGTCATGATGTGGAAACATAGTAATTGTCAAAGTCTGCGAGATGTTGCCGTTTGCTACCCACAATCCTTGATCAAGCTAAGATTTACAATAATAGTGATTTTACCAGCAGCCGAACACAGAAGTCCGATTTCTGCCATAAAGCTAGACCAATACATATTAATTCAAACTGCACCTTAGGACATTAGAGACTATACCCTTAGCACAGTAGAGAGTACACAAGTCTTTTGCAACCAAACAACATACATTTTTATATCATAAGTTAGTTAGAACATGCATATAACCAACCTGCTGGCCATATATTTGCTACGCCACATATCTGCCTGTATAGAGATTCTATCAAGATCTTCAACATCTTTGTACAACTTTTCACTGTAGGAGCCAACTGTAGCGGAGAGCTGAGCCTTGTCTCTGTATAAATGATGGACATCGAACGGAAATACGAGATGAAGTTTTAGTGGATACAAAATAGCATTCTTTTAAAACTAGGTGAACAATGATCGATACAAATTGTAAGTATATCAGGTGTCGATCCATTTGTTATGGAGTCATACATGCATTTGAACGTTTCCCACATATATAAATAAAAAGGGATAGAGCACAAACACGGCAGAACTGATGAGAATAACAAATGAAATAAATGACTTACTGAGCCAATTTTTCTACTCTATATTCTAGATCACTACCAACAGAAGCTACTAACAACTTCTTTAGTTCTGCGTTCACCTAAAATTATATGGCGACATATATTAAACCGAGCAAAGGTTTATAAATCTCATATACATTTGGTTGGAAAAACAAAAAAGACTTGCAATTAATCAACACTTAATCAACTGATGGTACCGTTGAACTATCTTGACTTGAAGTTTTATTTAAACACAAGAAGTAACAAACATAACAAATGGCCAATGAGTGTACTGCGAAAGAAGTCGAGAATAACAAGTCTGCCAGTGATTTGAGGATCGTCATAAACAATAAATTACTAACTTACATTTCTGAAAAATTAAAAAGCTACAAATAAAACAATTTTAAAAAAGCCTGCTAGTTCCAGCCATGCCATTCAAACCAACTTCAATACCGAAGCGAGGGCACTGGACTGCAAACATGCATAAAGACATGATTAATAGAATGAGCTATATATATAACTATACCAAACAACACCAGCTTGTCTGGTGACAGGCAGACAGACAAATTTACATCTAAATATATTCCTTCATGCACGATTGAGTGAACAATATTGACTACATGCTGGTCTTGCAGCAAATCTGCACACCGCCAGCAGGAAATAGAACTCACGGTCGATTACATTACACATCAGCAAAAAACTTTGGTGAAATATTGGTTTGAATGCCGAAAAATATGTTGGAATAAAAACAATGAGAGGCTATAGCATATATAATTCAGAAATCATAAACACAAAGTTACATTTGATCTATGGGGTCGAGCGACTAAGTTACCTATTATCTTGATAAGGAAGTTTTTCAAATAACAATTAAGGAAAGTGGTTGAAAAAACCAAAGTTTTGAGCCGTCTTCCAGATGTCAATAATTCAGGAAAGCTGTGGTTGAACAGAAGCCAAAGTTTTGCTCACTTGCATAACAAATTTAGGCTTGCACGAAAATAACTTTGTTTTGGAACTCAAACAATCCTTCCTTTTGACTCCAAACCTTATATTTACCAAAACACCCTGGCAAGAAACAAACCTTCAGTTGATTGTCCAGATCGTTCTGTAGTTTGGTGATGAGTTTACCATGGGCTATAAGATCTTCCTTCAATCGAAAATGATCGCCGTCTGATTCTGTACTATCACCACCAGACCCACTAAGTACTTCCTCTTGGTCATCAGCGTCTCCTGACAGCGTGGACACTATAGGTCCTACAATGTTCACCGGTCGTTGCTGCAACTTTGAGCCTGAAAAATTTAAAAAGCATCGCTGTTAGTGATATTGGAATATCAAATTAAGAACTCAAATGACAATGCGTCACTGTTACAACTTCTCTGATCACAAAAGGTTCGCTAAGCCTGTCAAAAATCTAAAAAATGCAAACAGAAGATGATTGGACACGAAAATGTAGAAACAAACCAAAGCTGTACAATTATTGGTGAACCAAACTCAATGGGCGTGGATCGATTGTTGATTATGATCTGCAGTAACCATGTTTTGAAGGTCGTGACATTTAAGGTCGTAATATGTCCATCAATATTGAGGTTTTAGCAGTAAAACATGGTCGGCAGTAACATTTGTTGGCTGAAGGTTTCCGCAGAATTTATACAGTTTTATTGATGAAACCATAAAAAATGCATGCTTGGTTCATTATTAATTAAATTAAAAACCCAGTTGATTAGTTATAAGAAAGTAAACGAAAATGTTATGGGATGAAAATATTAATTTAAATAAATTGTCGGTGGTAAACTAAGGCAAAAATAATAAAACATGATTAATATTTATATTACCTACAGATAACTGGATGTGCTGCTTATGCAATAAATGCACAAAAAGTGGTTGTCAAATGTGTTGAATTGCAAAGGGCCAATTTCACCTTTGTTGACAGCGTCATCGTTACCTGTTGGTACTACATTATGATGCCGTACCACTGTTGCCAACAAAAAATTCATGCATAGGAAAAATAATCATCAAAAAGAATGATGGAGCATGGGTACATCTAACTCAAAATATTATCGCCTTTTGGTTGTTGAATAAAAATAAAACTGCAAAAGCAGCTTTGCTGAAATCTGTCGCCTTTAATAACTGAAGCAATGATATTACTAAGGGTATTGCCAAGAAGGGAAGCATGTGACTTAATTTGTTGAATGACCTCGCATTTCTATGACACAATTGACCGATCAAATAATGCTCTGGCGCTTTGGAATAACCATTCTGGTGCCAAACGCGATGTGCCAAAACACCATTCACGGAACTTGGGAAATTTAAACGTGGTATCAGGAAACAATCAACCGTCTTTTAATTCAGAAGGTTCGAACTAAGGTGCATTCAAGTGTATGCTATTAACGCACATTAGAAAAAATTCATTAGGAATTGAGGCTTTATTGTTAATTACCACTGCAGCATATTAGAATATAATATAATGATTCAAATCACAACTGATCAAGCACATTCACTATTTATATAGTTTACATTGAGGGAGGGTACGGATATTGGCCAGTCATCCTTCTACAATTGCATTTATTTATGTTTACAGAGTTTAAAGTACTGATTTACAAAGCTGTAATCTGACTGAATGCTCTGAAACAAAAATCACACAGTTAAAACAAAATACATAAAAACGCGATTGGAAAAAAATATCGAAAAACGGTTATTATTTATTGTCAGCGTTCACAGAAAAACATGTTCAAAGGCTGGTTCTTATTGGTCACTGACAGTCTCCGATGAATCACTGACAGTGTCAGTGATGCATCACAGAAGTGATGTTCACATTATCATAATTCAACGCTGAATGCAGCCCACTGACATCAGGAGCAGTCAGTGATGCTATCACTGACAATACCGTACATTCCCAATAAAGTTGACCCATAAATCATAACAACCAATAGAATAGCAGTTGAGTAGTAGCGACTAGCAGTCAGTGATTGATAGCGTGAACATTGCAGAGAGAAAGATGTGCTATCATAAATGTACGGATTCCAGACAGAGAATTCCAAGTAATTACATATATATACTATAGCAGCAATTACAACTGGTTTATTTATCAATAATAAAATAAATATAGTACAATTTATACTGTATATTATTAATTGTTCATTTGGTATAATAATATACCATGTGGATAAATTCTGTTAGTACAAAATCGCACAGTGGTTGGGGATAGTCACAATGATATTTCTGGCAAATATGGTCAAAGCTGAATCAAGTTGAGCAGATAGATGATATATAGACAAATTGACTTGGCCAATTCTCTTCACCACCTAAAAACAAAATAATAATAACGTTGACTGAAGTGAGTGGTGATAATAAATATTATTACAATAATAAAAATGTTGTCTTTACTAACCTTTTTCATTATCTTCTTAACAAGTCTTTCAACTATAGTGAATCTCAATGGCTTAAATATCAAAAACGCACAATTGGGTGTCATTATTATTACTTATATGCTACTCATTCGATAGCGATTACTATAATTAATACAATTGTTGCATTCCTGATTTTTTTATAGTTTTATTTGATAAAAACTAAGAATAATTCAATAATAGTTAACAATAACGACAATAATAATAATAATAACAACAATAGTCGCCTAAAACAATAAATATGAGAAATAAAAAATAGATAAAAGCAATCATTTCAATCAATGAGCAGAAAAAATAGAAGGCCAACCACAAGTAGTTACTCTTTAACACCAGTCTAGCATTTCTTACCTGGTAAACAATAAGCAATGGTGAGTATACATTATCTTCATTTTGAGTATCTGTTAATTTGTTTTTTGAACACCATAACTTGCGAAAATAAATCAATGAGAAATTAATGATGAATTATTTACTTATCTGTAGTTAGGTGAAACATAAAAGGCTATGACAAAAGAGCCGTTAAAGTTTTCCAAGTCAACTTAGATCTGTCTCTGACAAACGGCGTGCATTAGTTTGCAGTGCAGCAATGCATCGCCGTAGTTATTTATTCCGTCATCAGAAAAGTTCGGCACTGCCAAACTTTCTTGATCATACCGCGTTGCTACGGCGACAGCAGTAGTCCATGTTCACATTAGCGGGAAACCATCGGCGGTAAGACAGTTCTGACCATCGCCTTAGCAATGTGAACCGGTCTTAAATAGAAAGCATTTTGGGAATTACATTCTGGATACACATAAGAGGCATTCTATCAGATCAAAATAAAAATGAATGATACTTCTTGCCCTGTTACACTTTTTGTTGGAAGTTGACAGACAACCAACAGTTTTAAAAGTCAGTTGAGAGACCAGAAAATTAAACAGATTTGCTCAGACACATAAATCATCAAAAACCTATTTGTGCCAAAAAGAGTGGAACCAAACTAGATTGGCAGTACCTTGGGTAGATGCGATCGAAATTTAGAACAAAATTATACAGATTTTTCATCAGTCAAGTGTATAGACACAGCCAAGGTCTTGTCAAAAGTGATAGGTAATCTATTACATAGCTTTGTATCATGACAGATGTAACGTTGCGCTGGTATTTGCAGGGCCCTCCTGCCATTTTAATGAAAATGTAAACGTATTCATTGTTATGCAAAAAAATAATCTTTTTCCATATTTAGCTCAGAAATGCATGAAAAACAAATAATAGGAAGGGCTTCACAAAAACAATGTCTAACATCCTGAAAGGTGGACAAGCTGATCAAGGATATTGTTGCAGATCACTAAAGTTTATGGGAGCACAACAGCGCAATACACTGCAGGACTATCCGAGGCACATTTGCTCCGCAAATTTGCTGATGATTTAGACAATCGGCACAAAATTTTCTAGTCAGAATTCTATTCTTCCAGTGTAAACATAATGATCAATAACTGTGTTGGACTGTGAGCACTGTTCCATTCATTTGTCAAAATAAAGTACACCCAACCAACGACAATTACAGATACCAGCTTACTGCAATATTTCAAGTTATTCCCTTTTCAGCAGCAATTCACCTGCTCAAAATCATCACGATATTTGATATAAATCAAAAATTGTTCTCGGAAATTGCTGGCCACAAAAGACGTATCCAAAACAGTGCAGCTGCACAAAAATATTAGAAAATTTAAGAAACTCCTAAAAGCAAGAAGAACAGAGCCAAAATTTTTAAACTCCAAATTACATTCTACACCATCATTGGGATGCACCGTTTTAGATGTCACTATTGAGGCAAAATCTTTTGCTGAATCTTTTTGTGAAGCTGTGATTGCATACACACCACCTTTCATATAACGAGGCTTTGGGATCAAAATATAAAAAACTGAAGCATATTTTTTATCATTAAACTATTTTCAAGGTTTAATCAACAAGTTAAGAACGATTTCAGAACACTTTGAGAAGAATGACATTGCTGAGATTATATATTCAAATTCGATAATAATTAAATCAGAAATACTTGCTATTCTGTTGAGACAAAACTGCTAGATGATAAGTTTTAAAAGTTAATTTTAAACTAAAAAACTCGTAGGAAATGTTAGAATAACATGTTCAAATGAGCTATATGTATAATGTAATAATGGAGATTCGGCTAGCAAACAAGTACCATTTACATATATTCTTTTGAGGCAATAAAAATATACCAGAAAAATTATTTTTATTAGTAATGAGGTATTGCTAAACTTTATGAGATATTGATGTAGCATATACGAGAAACTCCGACTGTTTCCAATGAAGGTAAAATCGTACCTCTACCGATTCCTTAGGCACCTGGGTCAACCGGTGTAAGTAAATGCAGTTTTAGTCAAACATCGGACTCGTAAGTTGAGGAAACATTGCAAACATTCACTTGATATGATTATGCTACGGTGTTATGTTGTCGTAACTGGCTACAATTGCTACCAAGTAGTTACACAAAGATCAATTGATGAATCAAGAAGTTAACTATGAGTAACGTATCCAAATTCAATTTTTGTTGTAAGTGCTGAACTAGCGCGAGGAGCTCTGCTAAATTTAAACTATTGCCAACGCTTGGTGCAATTTCTGTTGACACAAATTTAGCATAATATGTGACAAAGCAATAACATAAAAATGAGTTGTCTTCTCTTACCATAGCAATATGCCACTTAGACTAAAAGGCAGAAATTTACTAATTCAATAATAACTTTTATTATTACAATAATAAATAAAAATTATTACCACTACTTCTACCACAAGGAAAAAATAAACAAGTATTTTTTTGCGTTGCCAATAAATGATGATGCTACGGCGCACATACAGTTGTCATGGTAGAGTGTTATCAATTTAAACTCCTGCTAACAGCCTCGCTTGATGTTGTTTTATTTCCATTGCTCTTGTTGTTGTTGTACCAAATATAGAGACTCGACGCGTCCAAAACAGAAATATCGCTTACCGTAAAACGACTGCTTTTGTTCTACATGCATATGCAAATCCACTTTCAGAAAAACACAACTCATCAATTTTTAGCAAGTGTTTTCTTGCGATGACATTGAGGCACAAACTGTCGGAAAACCACAGCATGAAAAACCCTATTTTGTACTTGCAGACGTAAAACAATTTTCCCTATTAGCCACGATTGTGACTTCGAGTTGACATACTGTAAGACCTAATAAAACTTAAAAACTGCATAAAAAATTTTTCATCTAGTTCAATGGCGTTGAACGGAAAACTTTGTCACATTACTGATCAAACCAATCCCATAGCTAATTTTCAGAGAACTTCGAGAATCGAGAGGGCAGTAAAGAAAATGGTGACAACAAATGAGAATTTGAAAATTGAGCGCAAGAATATTAAAAAAATGTAAAATGTGTAAAGCCATTTTTGTTACCAGCTTTCAAAATGTAGAAATGCAGCATATTCCTAAAAAACTGTAACTTGGCATAACTACTCAGAGCAAATGTCACTGAGGTACTAAAAAATTGTCAAAATCCTAATAGGAATGGGATAGAAATCAAACGTGTAAAAGAATTTACATGTTATACCCATTTCTCAAAGCAATTACTTCAATTAGAGTAGAAACTAGTGCTGCACGATAAGACGATATGGGCCGATATGGTTCGATACAAGGAAGGGCGATATGTCTACCGGGCATTATTTGCCAGCGATATCATTATCGTATTATCGTCGTGAATCAATGTAGCTGGTTATCGGCCCCGATAATCGACCCAGTTAGATTTTTGCAGAAGGACAGATAACTCTTAATTAATTTCATGACGTTGAAAAGTTGTTTGCATGCCTTCACACATCATTATCCTTCATGCTGCCAAAACAGAGAGCTTGGTGGTAAGTTAGTCAGCCAGTTTGATTAATTTTGCTCATTGTTCCACTATCTTTCACGAACTCTTGTGGATCATAACAATCAAAATTAATTCGAAGCAGTTTCAGCTACAGTGAGCCATGTATAATTGGTAACAAACATGAACGAATTGTATTAAAAGTAATTAAAAAAAAAATATTATAATAATAATAATAATAAAATAAATATCATTATCATTATTATATATAATAATACTACTGTATCATATATATTATTATTATAATAATTTTTTTTTTATTTTTAATACAATTCATGTTTGTTACCAATCATGATAATTGATAATCATCATGCATGGCTCACGGTGTTTTCAGCACAACAGTCATCGATCATCATGTATGTTGTTAGTTAGCATAATATTAGTAGTAGTACTAGTAGTAAAGTATTATTATTAATTATTATGTATTTTTTTATGGAATAAATAAATCAAATAATTATAATAATAATTATTATTATAATAATAATAAAAGATTTAATAAAAAAAATGGTTACCTACCTCTTTCCTACCTATTACCTAATTATTAATGATTAATTAATAATAATAATAATACTACTGAAAGCATAATAATAATAATCAGTTATTATTAATTTAATTAATTAAGTATTTACTTACTGATAATTATAATAATAGTAGTAGTAATAATAATAAATAAATAATAAAATAATAATAATTATCATCACCTCTGCTTCAATAATAATAATTACTACTACTACTGTAACTAACCTCTATCAATCTACTATTCACTTCATTCATAATAATATTATTATATAATAATTAATATAATAATATTAATAATTTAATAATATTTTATATATCAGCATTGGTAATTGTGGAATAATTTATTGTTTACATAATGCATTAAAACTGCATTTCCTGTCAACCAACAACAACTGTGCTTACGTTCAAACTTTATTATTGTTTTGCAAATTATCTAGATGTTGTTTTGCAATGATGAATGAATCAGACAAAAAAATTAAAAAATGAAAAAATACTGTTTAAACGGTTTAGAATTAGTAGTAGTAAGCTATTCGCGAATTGTATGAACAATTTGAAATTAGTCTGAGTTGTTTTAAAAATATCCAAACTATTTTGAACTCGTTAAAAGGTTTGCAAAAAGCACTTTCTAAAGCATTCATTCAGACATTTTAAAAATAAAACGTTCTTAGCCACCATAGTTTGCGCTGTACATATCTATTCTTTATTTTTAGGTCAAGTTGAAGTTTGATATATGGTTGCTGCCTGGAGTACTTATGACATCTAAGTAAGAAGAGAGCAAGATGATTAGCCTGATGGTTGACCACGGAGATGAAAGTCAACACTACTAATTACGTCATTTTACCACCACGCCTCATTGTGTGCTTATGTTGTTGTGTGATCTACCTTAGCCTACTGTTACACAGAACTTTTTGGCATTATTCACTGCATTTATTGTACATCTGTGGTGATTTTTAGTTTGTTTTAGTTGCATGCGTGTGCTTAGATATTGAATACAAAGTTTATTGTTAGGCACACCTTAATATGTGTACTAGTTTTATTGTCTCGTTATACTTGAGTTAATTGCATAAAATGGTTTCCTTATATGTTTGTTTTTTGTTGGCTGTGTCTCATAATACATAAATGCAAGTAACACAGGCTCATTTGATAGAAGCTGTAGAAATTCTTAACGCAAACTTTTATGTTCCTATGGTTAATCTATCATGAAACATGGGTTATTCAATTGATATATGACGAGTGACCACGACCATATTCTCCCCAAAACACGATATTGCCCCCATATCGACCCACTTTCACCTGCAACAGTATATCGAAAAGAGGACAACTCCAAAATTCGATATAAAACGATATTCAATATTTTGCATGTAAAATATTGAATAGGCATATGCAGTGATATTGAACAGCACTAGTAGAAACCATCTTACGTTTTCTGCTTTTAGATTTTGTGTGACGACGAAGAGATCTGGCTGCTAAACGAGATTCGTAGAGAGACTTGCGATGTACTGAGCTGGCATCACTGTCCAAATCACTATGCAGTATACTACCGGTACGACTGGATATGTCAGAGGCAGCTATTGGACAAGATGTGTGGGCCTAAAAATAGAAGCTTTGGTCAATGCTCGGTTTCTGACAAAAGAAACAAGCTGACATTTCATTTATGTATTAGGTTGATTAAAGTTGCAGTTTTCTAGACTAATGATGCCATTGCTAATGCAATGCATGTGAATAATACTTTATGACAAGTCAATGGTGTGAGTAGTCACAAAAATGTTAAAAAATCTACAAATCTGAATTGTTTTCATACACTTTGTAAAATATATAGACTCAAGTTCCCAAATTAGAGAAATATCCATAACATTAGATATAGATTTAGGGAAAAACCCTCAGAAAACTAAAATTGATGCCTCATATGAGCCTCACAATAACATCTTTATAGCAATAAGCATTCGCTTTTAATATTAAGGCAAACAAATATTTGGTTCCGAGAAATACATGTGGTGGTAGGGCTGATTGAAACAGATTTTGATCACTCAAGACTTCAAGATAAGAACGCTTATAAATTACTAATTCAGAGAAGTTTTTTCCTGCGGCAATGTATATCCTTGATTAGAACGAGTTGCAAATTAAAGTCATTTACCCTGTTCAGGTGTGGAAATATACATAACATTTTCATTAAATAAAATGAATATTTCAACAGCACATCGATGTAAACCATAATTATAAAACAATTATACTTTTCTAATATCTGGGACATCAGCATAAAACTGCGTTCACACTATACTCTAATTGGCAATGCGAATATCTGTTGGAATCAGGAGTTCTTAAATCGATTATTTTCAAAAGTTCACATTTGCAACTTTCGCAGCCAATATCGCATGTCATTGACAATGTACACACCTAGCATTTTGTTGATATTACACACAGCATGATATGATCATCATTAATAATATATATTCTTATCCTTTCGGTTGATTATAACGGTTGTTCCCTCATCGGTAATAATAAATAAATCAAAAATTATAACAAATAAAGGCAAATACATTTTGACTTTTATGAATAATACTTCTTTAATTATTTATACCAATCATGGAGTTTTTATTTATTAGCATTCTATTAATAATTAGGCTCGCAATTGATCAGGAAAATTTAAAACAAAACGAAACTTTAAATATAATAAAATATATCCTTATATATACATATAGAGTGGGAGACAAAACTGGGTTAAAAAATTGTCAAGCGACTGCAAGTTTGATGAAGTTCTAAGCTGGAAAGCTGTGATATGCACTCTGATTGGCTGGAGAGATCAATATTTTCACAGAGCTCCATCACTGTCTGACCCAAAAGAAATTCCATTGGAGATAAAATGATCAGCGTGTGCACAGTAGAAACTTATGACCTGAATTTAACCTAGAGTGAACGTAACTACATTTAAGAACATGGTGCACAAGTAAAATACTTTGACCTTTGTTGGCTCTTTAGGTATATATTTGGGCATCACTTGGCTCATAGGTATGGCATTGTTTTTACCATCCACAAGTATACTGTGTCGCACAACTACAAGGCTACCTGGATCTATTCTTCTCACATTGTCTGGGATCCTTTTACTGTCCATGAGGTTGGATTTCTGAGCTAAAAAAGAGTCACTCTCTGCACATGTTGTTGCAGCAATTGCAAAATATACAAAATTATCGCCTAAGTTTTAGGCCAACATTTGAGGCAATATCTGTTTATTTTGCTGTCAACAAGCTGTGTTATTGGTTGGGAGTTGTATGTTCCTGCGTGATGGTTGTGGCCTGTGAATGGATTTCATTGGATGATTGGTTCAGTGGGCGTGGTTTTTTCTGCTGGTTTGTTGGCCTAAGTTAAAGGGACAGCTTCGGCGACCAAATGGTCGCCGTTGCAAAGATTTTAGTAAAAATTAACTACCATCGTTGGCCCATAGCTTGATCAGCTATGTTTTGCTTTGAACTTTTTATTAGGCCTTAGTTTATTTTCGGCTCTTCTTATTATTGATATTTATTATTATCAGTTATTAATTATTTTGTAGCCAGCACCAACAAAGACAGGTTTGAAGACTTAAAAAAATTGATATTAATATTTGTATATTATTCAATATACTATTATTGTTATTTGTGGGATGAAGAATAATTATGGTGAAAATAATAAGAACAATAATAAATAATACATTGAATATACAATATTATACATATAATAATAATATTATTTTTAAATCTTCAAACCTGTCTTTGTTGGTGCTGGCTTCAAAATAATTAAAACTGATAATAATAAATATCAATAATAAGAAGAGCCAAAAATAAACTGAGGTCTAATAAAAAGTTCAAACAAAACATAGCTGATCACGCTATGGGCCAACGATGGTAGTTAAGTTTTACTAAAATCTTTGCAACGGCGACCATTTGGTCGCCGAAGCTGTCCCTTTAACTTAGACCAACAAACCAGCAGAAAAAACTCCGCCCACTGAACCAGTCATCCAATGAAATCCATTTAAAAGTTGCCAAGATAACGATGGGGCATGCAACTCCCAAGAAAGAAACACAGCATATTCCAAGTAAAATACACATTAAAATATAAACCCATTTATATTTCAATGAAAATACACATATGCCTCAAATGTTGGCCTAAAACTTAGGCTAACAAAATTATGGAATCGAAAGGTGAAATGTATGTAAGTAGCTTATGCATTCAATTCTGATTAATAATGTTGTCAAGAAAGAAATTAGGCCAGCGAATAGGCATCCCAGCATTGAAATTTTTTTTTGTGTAATTTCTTAATATTCAAGTCTTAAGCAGCGGATTGATGTATTGAATAATCCTCTCGGCCTACTCAGTGCTGATCTACAAGCCTGCAAAATACCCCTCTTCCAGAAACGCTCGCCACTTTTTATACTGCTTAAAATTGATGTCATCTTCGGATCGGAAGTATATTTATTCCTTTACCGTACAGTACTTGTCTAGCCAATCAGATCCCGCTATTTATTTTTATTATTATTCTATTTATTATCCCATTACATACTCACTACTTGTCCATTCTTGTATGAATACCATTTATTGTTCCCTAACTCACCAAAACAAGCACAATTTTTTCTATCCTGTTGATGTAAAGAGTAACTACTACTACCATTATGATTACATATATGTAGACCTACATGTATATGAGTGTATATATACATAGCAAGTTCAAAAAGTATCATGGTGTACCCACGTGACCAGTCAAATCCATTAGTATATGAAAATGTCCATCGTTATATTGATGCATTTTTTAGGAAAAAATAAATGTTTTTGGAACTAAGGCACCTATCACAAATGTAAGGTTATCACCAGATGATAGCGAACCATATGTCGGAAATTCTGGCCAATAACAAGTCATCCAAGATTCATCGCTAATGGTAGTAATTTGAGCTCAAAATTTGAGAATTTCATTGAGAATCTGTCAAGTTCTGAAATGCCATCTTGAAATATAAATGTTATTAAACTATTGAAAATATGTTTTCTATGCAATGGTACATCATTTTCATTAATTGGTCCATAAATTTTAATATTCTAACAGTTTCTTTCAAAATCAAAAAAAAATTATTTTCAATTGTCAATAGGCTACAGCATGATATTCTGTATCACAATGTAGTAACATAGTGCGGGTGGCAGAACTCCCCTCCTAATGGTTATACTATGAAAACAGATACTCTGGCTACGTCATTACAATTATTGTTGCTGGTGTGCATTGATTGTTGATGATTGACTGACTCTTGACCATCTACTTTTTATTTGTTTTGGGTCCAAATGTTGTTATTATTTACAAATTTTCTAATCGTCTTTGAATTAGATGGTAATAGGTAGCAAAATATGTTTCTATTTAATAGTTCAGTGAATTTTCAATAATTCTTATTATTATTTATTAAATTTAATAGAATTAATAATAATAATGAAGTATTATTATAAACAAATAATAATAATGTACAGGAAAAATCACGACCAGTTCCTGTGCAACCTGAAACAATCTGAACATTTATATAAGCAATTCCATTTATCACATTCATCTATTACTGCGTCCACACTATATGCGTTGCTACCAACAACTCCGTATTTATAACCTCGATACCGAACCTGATGTTCTATTTTTATTATTATTATATTTTGAGGCTATATTCTAGCACCGCCTCTTTTACATACATACAGTCGCTGAGCTCCTCATTTGGCAGTGTACTGGAGAAGCTCAGCTGGTTTATTCTGCTAAGAATACAATACAGCACACACACACTCAATCAAGCTTATTACTTGAACCTTACGACAGAGAGCTCTACTGCTCTAAGGACAACCAGCTCTGACGACCTCTTGGGTCTGGTAGCAACTGGTGTTGTCCGACGGTAGTAGACAGAAGGCAGGCTTGCCTGGCAGACACTAGCCGAACAGTGCTCCCCCTCCAGCAGGAATGCTGATGGGCAGACACCAGCAAGGCCGTTCTGACAGCAAGCTGTCTTTAGCGTCCACAAACTGATCACGAAATATGACGTCACACGTCAAAAGTATCGATATAAATATTTGTAGCACCTATTTTTTTTCAGTTTCCAAATATTCGGGAATTACTAAATTTTTAATAACTTGGGACCACAGGCTGCTAGAAACAAAATTTTAAAAGGGTTTAATAGGATACACTTTGCCGAACGAGATTAATCAATCACTGCACTTCTTACATATCTGTAGTTTTGGGAAAAATTGTCTGGAAATGACGTTGTAAACGTGACTTTTCCCAGTGCGCCGATGAACCATATGATTTTAGTTTATGTTATATCACTAGCCTGTCTTATTACCGACCTGTTGATATACTATTTGTTATAGATCCTTTACATCTGGAGGTAGGAAAATAGATTTAATAATTTCCTTGCCAAATAAAAACGTAATTTTTTTTAATATATATTATCATGAAGCAATTAGTAACTAACCGCAAATTAATTACGCTCGCTTGGTCTTGCGTTACGGATTTCACCTAATGTATCAATAATGAGGCGTAAAACTAACCGCAGTGCGAACATGAAACAAAGTAATTTTTTTGCTGAGAGGGTCATTTTTAAAACTCATTTTCTCAGTAACTATCAATGAGAGACAAAAAAGTTTACTACTATTGTGACTGCAAGATATGATTCTAATCCATGATATGTCTTTTAACGCCCCAAGGCTGATTTGAAAATTGCACTTGTGCTAGCTACTGTCTTGACAGACAGACAACTCTGCTACCTAGAGGTGGTGCAGGTGTGCTACCAGGGTGACTAGTGACGTCACCACAGGGGCACTGCAGTGAGTAGTAGTTGCAAGCATGTCTCTTTGCCTAAGTCCACTATCATACACCCTACATACACCAAGGGATATCAACTTTTGACCAAAATCAAATTTCAAACCTCCAAATCTCTCTTTACAGACATGATACAGCATAAATCTCTCGTAGATAGGTTGACTGGCCACAGATCTACACATTCCAATAAAAAAAAATTGTAAGCTCACCTCAATGTGAAAATTATTAAGCTTTTTCTTTCAGAAACTGGAGTTTCCACAAAGACACGGGCAACAGTTCGTTAATAATAATGGGATTGGCTGAGATAGTTGAGCTCCACCCACGAACTGTGTGTAGTTCGAGCGTCATTAATAACTGTGCTTTTGGGTAGGTCATGGGAGCGTCCCGGATGTTGAAGAGAAAAAGAAACTGGGCTAGGAAATTATGTCATTGACAAGACCTCTGTTGCCCGTGTCTTTGTGGAAACTCCAGTTTTTGAAAGAAAAAGCTTATTAATTTTCACATTGAGGTGAGCTCACAAATTTTTTTTATTGGAATGTGTAGATCTGTGGCCAGTCAACCTATCTACGAGAGATTTATGCTGTATCATGTCTGTAAAGAGAGATATGGAGGTTTGAAATTTGATTTTGGTCAAAAGTTGATATCCCTTGGTGTATGTAGGGTGTTTGATAGTGGACTTAGGCAAAGAGACATGCTTGCAACTACTACTCACTGCAGCGCCCCTGTGGACGTCACCACAAAATCCTGCACAATAATAAATAATATCATTGTTTGATAATCATAATAATAATATATATATATAATACTTTATTGGCATCAATATCATTTTATAAAAATGTTTTTCATAAAGTGCCATAGCTAAAAGAAAAACAAAAAATCAAAAATGAAACAGAAAATAAAATGAACACAGAAAAAAAGAAGTCTACTCAAAACAGTTTGTTTAAAATAATTCTCCATTGGTATTTAAAAGATATTTGAATAAATTTGATTTGAAAACAGACAGGGTTTGTGAGATTCTCAGAGAAGTAGGCAGTTGGTTGAATGTGGTAGATATATGTGTTTCTATTGCAGCTGGTGTGTTGGCATAAAGTTTCTTGCAGTTACGAAAATTAAAATTGCAGCTACGAGTGGTGGTAAAATCAACAGAAATAAAGCTAGGAAAAATATTATTAAAAATTTTAAAACCAGTGATTGCCGTAAAATATTGAGCCAATTTTGGTAATGGTAACAGTTGAATTGAAGTGGCGATGTCATTTGTTCTAATTAACGAAAGAGGAATGGTATGAACATTTGCTATCAATCGAAAAGCTCTTTTCTGTAATGAAAATAACGATTTTGACAGGTATTTAGGAGATAGATTGTGATAAATAATTATACCATAAACCAGGTGACAAAATATAAAGTGATAGTAAAAAGCTTTCGCTGATTTGTTAGTAAGATAGTTTCGTGATAGCTGCAGGAGGTTTATGTTTTTACGAAGTTTGGCTTCTGTTACTAAGATATGGTCATCCCAAGTGAGCCTATCATTTATCATAAAACCCAAAAGTTTCGTTTTGTTTTTTCGCATCAAGTTTTTACCTTCAAAAGTGACAAGGAAACTATGCAAACTATTATGATAATTAAACAAAAGAAAATGCGATTTGTCAGTATTGATAATCATTCTATTTTCAACACACCATTTTGAGATTTTTGTCAAATCGTAATTGCAATTATAGTTTAATGTGGAGATGTTACTGTGTGATGATAAAAAGATAGTGTCATCAGCATACGCTAAAGGTTTAGATGTTAAAGATAATTTGAGTAAATCGTTTATATATAAAACAAAAAGGGTTGGTGCTAAAATTGATCCCTGAGGGACACCAATATGGACAGGTAGGGTTTGGGAAACATCATCTCCTATTTTCACCAGTTGATATCGTTCATTTAAAAATGATTTAATGATAGAAAATGCTTTTCCATTTATACCACAATGTGTAAGTTTTAGAAGAAGATAATGATAATAATCACAAAATAAAATTTTCCAATCATCAATCATCCTGTGTTTGTCTAATTCCTGCATAAAATTTTACCATAATAATAATAATAATTATTATAGATAGATATAAGTAAGTCAAAGAAATGTGAAACAAAATCAATACAGTGGTCAAATCAATAATGGCAGTTGAGAGTTTGTTTACAGTATTACTAATTCTAACTGTTACTATATTAATAAATCATAATTAGTAATGATAATTATTATAATAAATAAATAAATAATAATAATAATTTATTTAATAATTATAATTAAATTAATAAATAATAATAATAATAATAATAAATAATAATAATAATAAAACCGCACACAGTTGAACTAAACTGAGTGATTATTATATGTTACTGTACGAGAAATTTCTTTCAACATTACCAATAGAAACTGCACCACCACTGAACAAGTGGTGGAACAGTTACTATGTACGTATATCAATTATTATTACTATTTACTAACTAACTCACAACAAATAATACACGCAAAACATTTCACTTTTCAAGAAAATTTGACTGTTTCCGGTGTGTTATTTTCAGCAACTAATGCGCAGTTGTGGATTTGACTTAGAAAAATATCTCAATTTCGAGCTTAGACCCTCGTTTTCAACAGATAATTTTGTGAAAACCAAAACTATGTTTATTATTTGCTCTAAATGTATATTATTTTGTAGTTCAATTACCACAAAATAATTCGGAACTACATTTTTAAAATAGCCCGGAAAACTAATATGCAAAAATATCATAGACTTCTATGAAAAACATAGAGTGAGTAATAAGCAGTTATAATGCATACTGATCGAACCAATGTTAAGAAAATGTGCTAAGTGTTTTGCTTACCTAAAACAAAGAGCCAAATACAAATGATGAAACATGCTGCTAGTAGCAGCTTGCTAGTAAACAAGTTGAAGCTACTGCTACTCTCCCTTATTTCGTTCTACGAGTAAATTGATGATGGCGAATTAGATGCTAATTATTTTTCAATAATTATAAAGTTGGTGAAATGAATAAAATAATAATTTATTTCCAAGCAACAAGCAGCAAGTACAGTGAGCCATGTGTATGTAGTAGTATGTATGTATGATTGGTAATAACAAACAGGAATGGTATTAAAAATAATTAAAAAAAAAATTATAATAATAATATATATAGTACTGATCAGTATTATATATATTATAATTATTATTATAATTTTTTTTTAAATTATTTTTAATACAATTCCTGTTTGTTACCAATCATACATACATGGCTCACTGTGGCTGCAAGCAGCCTACCTGTTGTTAAAAAATGGTTGTAGTTGTTGTTTAGTAGTACTCTAATCTAATAAGTAGTAGTAGGTAGTAGTCAGACAGGGAGTCAGAAACACATTCGCTATTCTAATTCTTCTCATAGTCATAGGCGGCTCCAATCCACTGACCTGGCGGTGGGGGAGGGTAGCTAAAAATAGTATATATATGAGAAGAATAATAATAAGTTGTTATTATGTACATAAATAATAATATATATATTAATTAATTAATTATTGAAACAAATATACACATTAATATTTCCTTGAGGTTCTTGGAATGATCTATTTTGATGAGCTTGTGTGCTTATTTGTCTTATTTACTTTTTGATTTAGACCGTTGTTCATAATAAATTATTATGTTTTGTTTATTGTTTTTTTACGCATCAGAAAGAATTATTGATTGCCCGTTTTCATGTACTGCCAACAGCGTGGTTAGGGTTGCCAAACGCACAAGCTTGGAGAGTTTGTGTTGATTATGGAAATATTTCCACAAACAGAAGTCACAATTCCTACCTACAATGAAAGTTTAATCCTCAAAATTGTTACAGTTGGTTTTAAATGGTCATCATTGAGGTACATCGCTCAGTAATCAACAAAAATTTGGTGTGTTGCCTATATCACACTGCAGTGTATGTGCTTGCATTGAAAAAGTTTGTTTCTTCATAACAATGTATGTGACTGACCAATGTTACAGGTATTACCCCTGAAAAATGAGTACATTGCTTCCCCCAGCCGCATTTTCATCTGATACTGCAGAAAAGAAACTACTGTCACCTTCAAAGTTTACGGCATCTTCATCAAGGTGATCAGACTTTGATAACCCAAAGGATTTGGTATTTTTGCTTTTGATTTTTCAATGATACTAACAAATACTTTCATATAAACATTAGGAAACCTGTTGAGACAGCAACACAGAGAACACTTTCTCCAATCATAGAAAGTGCTGACACTTTAGATTATTCAGCGCTTAAACAGTCGGTACTAAGTTCTCCTGGTAGATCTAGAGACAATATCTGCAACAAAGTTGAAGTTGATGGAGAGATTGAGAGGCTGCGCAAAGAAAACTTCCGACTGATGTATGTTACTGTTTTAGTTAAAATATTGGATGTTGTTTTGGAATTCATGAATAAAAAAAGGTTTTACGATCACAAAATTGCCAGCAGGCAAAATACTGAAACAGAATTTGTTGTTTTGTGATAAATGCTTGTTTTCTTATATATAACAGTTAGACAGGATCATTTAAGTAGTTAGTTGTTAATTATTCGGCACAATTACCTTCAAATGCTTGTATTTACGTATGGTAATTTTATTTCATCCCAACTTAATCTCAACTAAAGGTGTTATAATTATAATATGGTGCTGGTGAAGTATTTGAGTACATTTTGAAAGTCGAGCTTCAGTGGTAACCACCAACCAACTATCTAAAGATAGCCCATGATCAACTTTCTAGGGAAGAGAATCTAAAAAGGACTTATGAATGTGCTTTGCCAAAAGCTCTGTCACTTAAACCTCTACAGGCAGTGGATTCCAACATACAAAGGCATGTTGATAGTTTGATCAGCAAACAAGCTGAAGAAATTAATGAATTAAAAGACCAAGTAAGATCTATCATTACCTAGCATCAAGGCCTGACTGGCTTGACATCCTGACTTTTTAGGTCATGAATAGTAAAATGTCTGAGTCAATAGAGAAAACGCGCAGCCTAAGAAAATTTTCAAACAGTGGGAAAGCCCCAATTAATTATGGGGATTTCCAGAATTTGTCCATTGTTTTATATAAGTCCGTAATAGCTATTTTTTGGGATTCCCCAGTAATAAGTTTTTTGCACAGGTTGCGCGTTTTTCTCTATTGCGAACGGTTTTAATATATAGTGAAAATTCCCGAAGGCATAACTATTAACCGAATTAACCAAATTACAACTTACAGCAGACGGTGAAAAAAACAAATAATAATAAGTTTGCTCTACCCTGATGCTATATTGTTGGACATTTTGTCACTTTTGTACATTTGAATTCCTTATTTATTGCAATGAGACATTGAGGTCAGAAGTGAATACTGTTGATAATCAAATTATTATTCTGAAAATTGGTAGTTATCTTCTTTATGATTTGTTCAGTAAACTATAACATTTCATTAAATATTTATGTTTTTATAAACAATGTTCCATTGCATACGCGACATAGTGAATTACGAACACATACTATTTTTTTGTACTTTGTTCGGCGAACAGGCCGCGAATACTCTTAATGTTAATCCACCTTTATTTCATATCTGATGGTAAATAGTTTAGTCAAAGATCATTCTATCATCAAATGTCTCGCAGATAGTTTTCGAACAAAATTGGGAATTCATAGCTCATTCCTAAATCTTACTTTTTTTGAGAAGGTATAGTTTGACTAAGTTGATTTATCATTTCAATTGATGGTACTACATTTATTATTAATAATATAATGATAAAGAAGTCATTGCTATATTAAAAGTTTTTTGCGTATCTTTTTACTGAGTGTTGTCACTTTCTGTCAAAGCTACTCAACCAGAGGAGAGAGTATGATGATATTTTGTTGGAGATGAAAAGAGACGTAGCTAATCGTGAGGATGAGCACCAGCGTCATCTCTCACTCCTCAGAATTCAACATGAGCAGGAGCAGAGATCAGCAGATGATCAGCTGGAGGCTACAAAAAATGCCTTTACAGTGAGTCAGCTGCCTGTGGTAATGTCAAAATCTTCCTGAAAAAATGATTTTCATCTCGAATGATAGTTCTTTTTGTTAATGCCATGTTTTTGGCTTGGTTCAATCTCAGTTAACCGGTCAATGTACATCTAAGTTGTCATTGTTTGCTTGCGAAAGTGAGTCATTCCTGCTAAAAGGCGTCTCATACCACCTCGTCTCGTCTGGGCCAATGGGGACCTGGTAGGAGTAATCTCCCATTAGCGATGCACCTGGAAATACTTAAGTCGATTATATAACTTATCATTAAAAATTGCTAGTAGCTTAATTAGTAATTTGTTTTGACACTTTTACAGCTAGTTATTTGGCAGCAATAAGGTTTCTGAGAACATGAAAAGACTTCATGCGGCCTGTGACAAAATATTGAGAAATAAAATTAATGATTTAGGAGTTATGAAGTTAATTTTAATGCGCAAATAATGTGTTTTGGTTTGAGGTTAAAACTTGCAGAAATTTCTTTGTAGTAGCGATTATATTACTACAATACCTGACTCGACACAAAAAGCCTACAAGTAAACCACACCTACTTTTGGATTAATATTTCATATGTGAGAATGACATGCTCACCTGTTGTTATAATGAGAATGACATGCTCACCTGTTGTTATAATGAGAATGACATGCTCACCTGTTGTTATAATGAGAATGACATGCTCACCTGTTGTTATAATGAGAATGACATGCTCACCTGTTGTTATAATGAGAATGACATGCTCACCTGTTGTTATAATGAGAATGACATGCTCACCTGTTGTTATAATGAGAATGACATGCTCACCTGTTGTTATAATGAGAATGACATGCAGGGAGTGGCTGTGGTTTTGGCATTGAATTAGGTTCATAGTTCCAGCACAGCGTAGTAGTAAACAGTATTGTTTATTATTTATTATTACCAACAATTTTCTAATAGTTATTGTTATTTATCAATAATCCTATTCATTGCTGATGTAAACTTGGACTGCTTGCTACTGCAGTTGTTGAATGTGGTTGCAGTTATTAGGAAATAATATCATCATATATTTTTCCACCAACTCCTCATTTTGCTTTCACCCAGTTTTTTTCACACCTTTGTCTGATAATTTTGATTTCAACTCAAAAGGGTTATGTTTTCTTATTTAAACAAATTTTTTTTGCAAGTCCCTATAAATACCTTATATGACTATTATTATTTTCTACTACTGAAAGTTGCTAGAATTCCGATCCGCAACGGATATTGCGATACAGCCTATATTAAAAGCAAGACAATCATATAAATAATAGTTCCGGTCGAATCATGTTTTGGGAGATAACTCCTACCAGATCCCTATTGTTTTTAATACATAAAAGTTTCATAAAATGGTGATTCGGCACTAGTTTTTTGTTTCACAGTTATTTATGGTATGTATGCCTTAAATGTATGTATACTCTGTAGATTTCTGATACATAGCTCTTTTAGCTAGCTTTTAAAGATTTTTTGGCAATTCACTAGTCAGAGTTGTCTTTTCTTTATCATAAAGTTTTAACCAAAATACTATGAGTAATAAAAAGTTAATTGCTATTTTTTTTATTGAATTTGAAAATCATTGTTTATTTATAATCTATATTTTGTAACTTTCTTAGTCAAATAATGTGTAAATCAAATTTCACAATTATTGTTGTTGTTGATTACAACAACTACGCCGTAAACCAAAATCTGGCATTTTTTTTCTTCACAAATAAATTATAAATAATGATAATTGGCATATTTTGATATATTTATGATTATTTAAGTTAGAAATTTGTTTCTTAAACTGCAATATTGCTTCAGTTTTTGAGATATTGGGCATGTCATTTATCATGTGAATGCCAGTGTGTACATAATAGCAAACTTATCAATAATAAATTGAAATCCTGACTTAATTAGAACATCTGAAAACAATTGCAACCTGATTTTTGTGCTCTTGAGAGTCTGCGCACAATGACTATTACTGGAATGCCCTCCTATGCAAACAGGCCAAATTTCTGCAATTCCGCTTAATGTCTTGTATAATTTGTTGCGTATCGAAAAGAAATTGCGTTCAAGTCAGCATCTATTGCGCTTTTACTATAAATGGAATTAATGAGAGCACAACTTCGAAAAAAAATCTTTCGGCAAAAATCGCTAGAAATAGTTAAATTAGGTTTAATTGAGCACAAAATCAATGACATAGCACCTTTAACTGATGTCTGTAATATTTCTCTGCTGTTTTTTGTTCACGCGAATACGGCCAGCAGTTTGTTATTACATTCATGCTGGACTCCTTGTCATATTCCATTTCGTGTAGATTAAATGATATATTAGCAACCATATTCAATTTAAGTCAAATCTGAAAATGTTGTTGGCGCGGTACTTTTTGCACTCTGATGAATCAGAGCTCTTGTGATGCTAGCAGACCAACTTCTATATGGTATGTCCTAGCTCTGCAGTGATCTGCTACTATATGTTGACTCCGTTGTTGCAGAGAAAGGAAGAAGACTTGGAGGAGAAATACAGGAAACTGAAGGACTCTGTCCTGTCTGCGAGAGAGAGTTTGGATGAATGTAACTCTGAGAAGCAGAATATGTTTGAGTTGACTAAATCTCTTCAATCGCAACTCAAGTTAGTCTGATTATTGTACCGCTCTACTGTTGTGTAATGACAGAGTTCTTAGACAACTCTATGTTTAGATGTCTGTATGCGAGATGGCGAAATTCTGGTATATTGTTTGTTTGTACTAGTATGCTTGAAGTAATGTGATATTCTCATATGCATCAGCTTTTTAAAATGACAACAAACACACTGATTTTTTTAATTGTATTTTTTGTCAATTGTGTTTTATTTAATTTAGGTATTTACTTACTGTTGTTTCTGGTGTATTTACATAACTTTTGTTGATGGTTCTCGATATGAGTTCTGTTAATGATCCATACTTTAATTATTCACAGATGTTTCGAATTGGCAACAGTTCTCTCAATCACTCAAGAAATGATCTGACTGAGCCGCAATAAATAATATTGGGGTTTATGTCATTGTTAGTTGTTAATTAAAACTGGTTGATTCTTTTATACCAGCGAGCGAGTTTTAAAACAGTGGCATAGGTATAATTTTCACCAACAAATCTCTTTTTTAGGGATATGACTTGAAATGATGCTAATAAATAAAATAATTAAACTGAATCAACCGAACGAGTAAAACCCAGCACATCAACAGTTAATTACTTATAGAATCAAAAATAGTTATTTATTTTATGTTTTTGCAGTTGATGAGCTTTTTTGTTATTTTTTCGTTCTAATAAAATAATTATATTATTATACTAATGAACTAAGTCGGTGGAGCAACGTGCATCAATAATTATTTACTTATGAAACGATAACCAATGGAGACTGCGATGGTCTTTCTCAAGCAGCATTAGGTTCTGGAAACAGCTCTCAGATCTCGGTAGCGCTATTAAGTATTTATAAAATGTTGATGAGGTCTTATTATAATAAATGGCGATATATGTCATTGGAACATCCGAAAAGTTTATTGACAGTAAAATTGAAACACTCTTCTCAAGATTAATAGCAAATTTTCTGTCATAAAAAAAGAATTATACAACCATAACAGTTTTTGATAATCGGCAACTTTTTCTTTATTGGAAGCTTTATACTTTATACTTTGTGCTCTCATTAATTCCATTTATGGTATAAGTGCAATAGATGCTGACTTGAACGCAATTTCTTTTTCGATGCGCAACAACTATTTTAGAGTTGTCTTCTTGTGGGAAAATAAAAATTTTGTCAGAGTCATTTGGTCCTAGAAATTCTAGCGATTCCCTGCGTTTGTACTTTTACCAGCGCTGACCCCATTCTTTATTAAGTGGCGATGTGCTTGATGTTTTATTTTATTATTATTTATTATCATTGGTTATTGAATAATTTTATTTTAGTTAACTTGTATGAATGGGTCTATTGGAAGGTTAGTATAATCATTATGCAGAAACATGCATTTTATTGACTGATGTCTAGTACTAGCTGCATGCTTATTCCATCAAACTTGTTTCAAAGAGCGATGCAAGAGTCCTGTGATACCAAAGAAAGGATTGTGCAACAGTTGCGTACCCAGTTAAGTACTTATCAACAAAGGGACGGGGAGAAGGAGCGATGGCCTCAAGAGAGAAAGCAGCTAGAATCCAAGCTATATGCCACCTCATCTGAGTGGTAAGTCTTGGAGAACACTAATAATGTTATTTTAAAATAGAGCAAAGTTCTATGGTGTGGTTATTGCAATCGTAAAATTATCAGTTGCTGGCAGACAAAACTAGGAAACAGAAATTATTCCCATATTCTGGCGGCGCCTACTTTATTTTTAGTTGGGCATAGAGGAGTTTATGGTACATTTAAAAATGTTTTATAGTTATAGCAATCGGGTAGTTCCAGCGATCGAATCACAACCCTATAAGTCACAAGTACCTTGAGTCATTCAATACTGAGTCGCCAGTCAAGAGCTTTTTTGTGGAGCAAATCCAGTCACAAGTTTTTCAAGTAGTAGCAAGCAAATAAATGGGGTCTCTGCAGGTTTGTAGGTGCTATTAGTAATGGAGATACTGGAAGCCCCCTTGCCATGACCCTTACCATTAAAACGAAAGTCAACTCATTTTAACAAGAATTATCAATTTTTTTCCAATTTACAGCAGTAGATAAGTGTGGGGTATATAATCATAATGACGGCCATTTACCTATATCATAACAGTACATTGCCACTATCAAAGCAAGCCACAGTAATTTACCAAGGGCGCACCCTCATTAGTTTATGTTGGCGAGCTCAATCGAATCTGAAATACGAAACTATGGCTCTACTCATGAGCATAATATTTAATTAATTTTTTTCAAGGGAATAAACCAAAATCTTTTAAAACAAACTTTTAAGGGCTATATTTATTCCTTGAGCTTTCTCAACGACATAATCTTTGTCATATCAACTGCTTAAATGTCACAGATCAGGATAATAGTCAAGCAAGTCGTGATTTCTAATGATAAGTTAAACGCTAGACCTTGCTACTTCTGGTTGCATCGCTAAAGTGAAACTATACTGCCCAGACCTGATTGAATTATTTGACTTGTGGCAAGGCTCCAGAGGCTTCCTGCTATATTTATAGCTAAAGGTCTGGCAGTTGATAAGTCTCTAGACCGATAGTGGGTTAGATTGTTTCATGTCCTTTTGTCCTAATTCACGCCCTCCCTAATACATTATTAGTTGTGTTACAGTGGTCAATTGGCATAGCCTTGCTCGGTCAATCACTAATGGCTGAACGTATGACACCATCTAATGTTAATGACATCACTAACTGCGTAGACTCACCTGTATTTGAACTTTATATCCTGTTCGTTAGGACAAAGCATCCTGGAGTGTCAATCAATGTATTACTATCGCTCTTTTATCTAATATTCATTTAGTTTTATCACTTCAATAGATATTATTTTTATTTGTCGTAATTTTCAAACATTAAACAAGAAATTTGGTGAATATTCATACAGATTGTTGAATTTTTCAGCCTAAATAATAAATGTATGCCCACAACAGCCTTTGACATATGTTCAAGGTTACACGTATTCGCTGCGTGCTTTCCTCTGTAATAATTTATCTGTCTCTACCTCGGTTTCTCGAGCCAAAATATTTTCAATTATTTACATTTTTTATGCGTTATATTTAGACGGCGTCTGCTCTTAAAATTTTTTCCTAAAATCTCACGTATTCAAAAACCGAGCCAGACCTCTTCATGTGATTTATGGAGAGTCTAAGCGTATTCTGTCGCCAGTGTTCACTAATGTTTTGCATGCTCAAGTACGGCTTTGGCAAATCAAATCTTTCGCGTCTCTCTGTCTAGTTTACGCCCAAATGTGATTCAGACCAGGACATGCATTCACATGCAGGAGTCTCGTTGGTTTCCGTTCATTTGCTGGCACGACTTCTACGACCTTGCAATCCTCATTGGAAGTTTGAAAGTGTTGGTGCTAAATTGATGATTCACAATCTACATCAGTATCTGACATGCCTTTGATTAGATTTTTTTTTAATGGAAGTTATTTTGCTGAAAAAAGTCATGCAAAGCAATCTGCATCTCAGCTCACTCGTGCTGCACAAATTTTCTCGTTAAAATAGATTTATTTTATTGATATCGGGCATCTGTTTAAATCTGGTTACAAAAGAATTATTTCATTTGTAAGTTTTTTGCTGTTCAGTATTTATGTTATGTTTTTTTTGGCCACCCTTGTATATATATATTAGTTCTTACCAAGCCAAGTTTTGTTACTGCAATATAGCATCTAAAGGAAATAAATCAAAATTTCTTCCTCACTTTAGATGCGGTGACGGAAATAACTGTTTTGTTGATGATATTCAACCGTTTATAAAATATCTAGAAATCAATGTCTTTCATACCCGATGTAGTCCTGATTCAATAAACATATTTTTTTTGTTTTTTCTCTGGTAGCTTATAACATAATATCGAAGCATCAAGTAAAGTTTATAGTAGTAGTAGGAGTGGATTCTACTACAGCGCGGCGTTATAATTTTCCCCAACTAGCTGTGTTTACTGTACTGGAGTTTTTCTGTTCCCTCAGATTCCATTTTTGATTTGATACAGTCACCTTTGAGTTATATCATTAAATGGTGTTGTGTATTTTGTTCATTAAGTGTTTGCGCTACTAAAAATTTCACATCTTAGAATATTGTAACACTTTATGTTTTTCGTGGCTTCGTATATCCATACCGCTTCAGCCATAAATCGCTTCTTTTTGTTAAAAGAGTTCGGTTTGTCAGGAAGGGGAGGGGGAGGGGACAAAGGGGTCAATAAATGGTGTTGTCACGCAAAAAAAGTAAATACTGAAGAGAAGAGATATCTATCTCCAAGTGGTTCATTGGCAAGTATTGTACGTCGTCTACTTGGCACGTTTTGTTGTTGATTAGTTTTATTTTTAGTCTAAGTTGAAACTTTTGCACTGGTTAGTTAGACTCAACATGTGAACCAAATGTTTTCTCGCTACCCTTCTCTACACATAAATGCAATATATCATTCTCTCAAAATTTTTTCTCTATACTTCATAGCAAGTACAAATAATTTTACAGTGTTGCTTCAAATCGTTCGATGACATCGAAATAATATTTTCACCATTTTATGTTTCTGTTATCTTTTTATCAAAAATTTTTTCAAGTCGAGCCAATAAATGTTCTAGTATTTTTTTCAAATATTCAAATCACTTCTATTTATACCAGTTTCTTTTGTTTTTATATCACGCAGTTCATATGAAAATTTGTAATCTTTTCGATGTTATTGAGCAAGAATATGCCAGAGAAATAATTGCTTTTTGTTTGCAACAATGACTTATAGAAACCAAAGAGGCAGATTTTGATGAATTTATTAGTTTGAAGTTAGACTAAAGAGTGACAGAGTGAGGATTAATTGATATCTAATCACCACCCACATGTTTTTTTATGAATAATCATTTTTTATTTTTTGTCACAGCGAGACTCTGCGGAGTGAAAATGAATTGTTGCTGTTGAGAATATCCTCCATAAATGACATACTGACAGCTCAACAGGATAGCCTCAGGTCTGGTGATACAGACAGCTGTGAACAGGACAAACTTCATTCACTTCTCAACAGGTTAGCAGACATAAAACAAGTAGTCCTGAAGTTTAGAGTTGGAGTTATCTGTACTTTTTAGGTAGTACAACTCCTATCTCCTTTGACTCAATGTGTGTTTTGAAGAAAATAGGATTTGGGTTCAGCCTCTATGCTATAATAAGAGTATTTGCGGCGTGTTCGTCGAGCAAAAGACAAAAAGTAATAGGTGTTCGTAAGTCAGCATGTTGCATATACATGAGTCAGCATGTTGCATATACAGTGGAGCAATAGTTTCAAACATCATAAGAATAAAATGAACTGTTATTGGTTACTGAACAAATGGTAAAGAAGACAACTCAGATTTATAAATAATTGAGAAAAAGTAAAAACGGCATCGTCATAAACTAAGATAAACTGTAAAGTTGTATTTTTACTTAGTATCTTATGAGCAATAATAATTATCTCGTCGCATTTTTGAGAATACAAAACCGGTATATAAAAATATAAATTATTAAGTGTTCAGTTTCATTCGCGACCGACATACAATATTAATAAATGCTCGTTGATTTTTTTCCTGTTCAGCGAGTTCCGAACCAACTGATTATTTTTTGATTAAGCTTATTGCCGATCTAATTATTTTTAATTATTTTGCTGTATCGCTGCTCATTTCTTAGTTGCACCTCATGAGTAGAATACCACCTTGTACACATTGTAATAAAATTTGCACTCAAGATGGCTCTGTATACTTGCAAAAATGTGCAACCTGAAAAAGTTTTCAAATACCCAGTTACGGCGATTTCGGGATTTGGTCCATCGTTTTGTATAAGCCCACAATCATTCTTTTTTTGGTTTCCCTAGCAATAAAAAATTTGCTCAGGATGCGCGTTTTTCCCTATTGTAGGTAAACATGCCAAGTAGCAGAAAATTTTTTTTCTTCCCAATTCCTATATCGTGTATGCATCTGGTTTACTGATACGAGAAATATGGTGTTGTTTGATGTACAGTTGACTTGGCTTACATGTATATTACATAATTTCCTTTGAAATACAGCTATCATTGTAGACTAGAGATATACTTCATAGCTTTTTGTTTCTTGTTGTGGTACAAAGTCCATAGCCTATCTTTGGAGCTTAATAAAAGACTGTCATTTATTCAGTTTCTTGCTTCATCAGCTGAATAAATTAGAATAGTTGCCTTTATGTGACAATGATAGAACTCAACATTGATAAAGTGTCATCAGAGAAGACAACTTCTATTTGTGAAAAAATAATCTAAATCAGACAATTTAAATATAACAAGTAGCTGAGGTCGAAAGTAGTTATTATTATTTACAAGTTCTGCTGCGGAAGAGTATTTCTGTCTGTGCAGTGTGTTTCACAAATAATGAAACATAATTTAAGCAAAACATTAATAGATAAACTTGCAATGGCGATGGCCGCTGTGAAAGCTCTATCATCAACTTGAATATAACGAATGTCAAAGTTAATGATTTAGCGTTCTAGGCTAGTTTATCTGAGGATTAATCTGTTGACCCGGTTGATTGTAGCTGGAGATACCGAGTGTACCAGTTGTTGGTGCAGCAGAAGTCAAAGGAGCTGGTGGACAGGAAGGAGGCAGCTGACAGCCGGCAGCAGTTGGAGACAATGAAAACCCAGCTACAGTCCCTGCAGAGTAGAGCGAGAGAGCTATCTAGCACAGTCACAGAAAGGGACGGTCAGATATCCATCCTCTCTCAGCATAAACAGGTGCAGCAGCTAAAACTGAGTAGAACTCACAGAATTCTTTTTCAGATTAGAGTGTCCGTGTTTTTCATTCCTGAATGATTGGCTAACATGGTGAACTTTCTACTAGTCAGTCACTTTCTACTAGTCAGTCACTTTCTACTAGTTAGTCACTTTCTACTAGTCAGTCACTTTCTACTAGTTAGTCACTTTCTACTAGTCAGTCACTTTCTACTAGTCAGTCACTTTCTACTAGTCAGTCACTTTCTACTAGTCAGTCACTTTCTACTAGTCAGTCACTTTCTACTAGTCAGTCACTTTCTACTAGTCAGTCACTTTCTACTAGTCAGTCACTTTCTACTAGTTAGTCACTTTCTACTAGTTTGTCACTTTCAAAGCATGCCAGCACTGATCACTTTTTTTTCAAGTTTCTGAATATTCAAGTCTTAAGCAGCGGATTGATTTATTAAATAACCCTCTAGGCCTAATCAGTCCTGATTAACAAGCTTGCCAAAACCCCATGGGACGCAAATGCTCGTCACATCAGCTGAAATTTGGCTTACTATAACTTCCATTGATTGCCAAGTACGCCATCTTCGGATTGTGGGCGTGGTCAGTTATAATAAATAATAGCAGATCTTTATATATGAAGTTACATCGTCTGCATTTAAAATGAAATCTGATTGGCCAATTAATTTAGTCTTAGGTCTACTGGAGGCCATTACAACAGGAATAAAGGATCCTTACGGAGACACTCCTTCAAAAATTGATTCTAAAATTTTATTGTTGGTCCAATCAAATGACTTTCACCTGCCATGGGTTCTAATGAACGTCTTCTGGAAATACTCGAGAAAGATTCCAAAATCTGAATAAAAAACATTTGCGAAAAATGGTGGCTAAATGTTTTTTTTAAAGTTGGTGGCTCTCCCATTGAAACCTCAGTCAAACAGTCAAACCTTTTTCTCTTGGAGCAATACATAGTTTTTTCTTGATTAGAATTTTTCCTAGTTAAAAGTTTTCTTCTAATCCAGTATGATATTTTTCATTTGGCTTGAATTGGCACACTGCACGCATAAAATCGGAATTAGTGGTCTCTCAATGTGGACGCAATTAGTGCACACGCATCGCATCGTATACAAAATCACCGCTTGCTTATTACACATTTCATATGTGAAATGGCAACAAGAAACGATTGCGGGATTTGTCAGGTGATCCAATGTGATCACAATCACAAGGATCATCTAATACTCTTTCCCTCAATAGGATAGAAAAAATTTTGGTTGTTTTGTTGAGTTATAGAACAATAAATGGTTTTCCTAACAGAATGGACAAGTAGTATGTAGGTAGGTAGAATAATGATAAATAATATAACAAAATAATAAAAAAATAAATAATGGGATCTGATTGGCCAAATAAATATTGTACAGCAAAGAAGTAAATATCCGAAGATGACGGCAATTTTAAGCAGTGTAAAATTGGCAAGCATTTCTGGAAGAGGGGTATTTTGCAGGCTTGTAGATCAGCACTGAGTAGGCCTAGAGGGTTATTCAATACATCAATCTGTTGCTTTGGACTTGAACATTAAAAAATTCTACAAAAAATTGTTCAATGCCGGGATGTTTTAAATGATGCTCCTGTTTTTTTTTTACATTCACTTCATCGATTGTCATCAGCCTGAAACTTTTAGTTATGTTTTCGGATGATTTTATTTACAGATAGTTTTATTCGTAGAGTTTAAAAACTTATTGCATTCTCTCGTCATATTTTCTCACTGCCTCTCATTTGTGCTAGTTAACTCGAAAATAAGCTTAGACAAGCTATGTTTTCTTTTACCGCTAGAAGTTGGAGTTGTCTGTAGTTGGTCTACAGGAGAAGATAACTGAATACAGAGTGAAGGAAGAGGCTGAGGAGGAAAGGTGTGGCCAAGCAATGGGTGCTGTTAGGCAGCTATACATCCAGTGAGTAATTCTGTTCTTGTTTGTTAACATGTCACTTGGCAATGTCGGAGCTACTATCGCGAGAGTTGCATAAGTATGGCAAAGCAAAGCCTTCGCTCCGATTGAAACTACGGATTCTGACAAATACAGACTTTTTATGTCTAACAGAGGTATTTACAATTATTGGCCAATTTTTATTCTCATTGGGGTCAGCACTGGTAAGAGTATAAATGCAAGGAGTCGCTAGATTTTCCAGGATGAAATGGCTTTAGCAACATTATTATCTTTCCAAAAGAAGACAACTCTGCGAAAATAGTTGCTTTGGTCAAAGTTATATCATATAGGCGTTTCTGGTGAAAAGTTTTCAAATTATCAAGAACTTCTTGAGTATAAAATAACATAGTTTTTCTTTTCTTTTACAAAAAAATGTGTTGTTGGCATCTGGAGATTGTTTCAACTTTCCTTTTCATGTATTTTTTCTATGTTTAAATGAAAACTGTTGTTATTTATTATAATAACACCTAATCAATGGATATATATACTTATTAAGCGCTACCTAGCTTCGCAAGCTCTTTCTCCTGGGCCAAATGACATTTGAGACAGGCTGTCACAGTCCTTATTGCACAAGACTGGGTGTTCTATTATTATTTTACTTCAAGATGATTTTTCGAATTGACAAATAATTTTTTTAGTCCATGCACAGAATTGTTTTGTGCTGCAGGTTTGAGTCGCAGGTAAATGCGCTGCAAAATATAGAAGAGAGGGTGAAGCAACAGGACTCTAGGGTTATATCTGCTTGTAAACAGCTGAGGCGTTGCCATGGTAACTACTAATTGATTATTCAATAAGGCCTTGAATAATGTTGTCAATGTTTAAACAACAATTGTTACATTTTTTGCTCCTCGTACCGTCCAGTTGTATTGTGAGTGCTTAGTTCATGAAATCTTTAATTATTACAACCAAATTTTCTTATCTACATTTTCTACTGTTTTTGAGTGGGTTTATTATAATACGCTAAACAGTCTAAATAACTACTAACAACTGTGTTCATTATATTTGCTGTTGGAGTTGTCCTACTATTATAAAAGGATAACTTCAATTTAAGTATTTTCCAAGTTAGCCCAATTTCTCATAAAAGTTAACAAGCGTTGTGTTGTAGCTACTGTTGGTGAGAAGTTTGAAGTTCTTAATTGCAAGTTGACGCAGAAAGTTGACGAAAGCGATGATCTGTCTGGCCAGCTGTATGAAAAAGTCGGCGAGTGCGATGAATTGGCGAAAAAGCTTGCCAGTAGCGATATGGTGAAGCAAGACATTCAGAGAGTAATTCTTTGTTTACTGTTACATGACTAATTTTTACTGTTAAATTACCATTTACTGTCTCATGACTACCGTTTACTGTCACATGACCACCGTTTACTGTCACAAGACTACCGTTTACTGTCACATGACTACCGTTGACTGTCACATGACTAACGTTAACTGTCACATGACTACTGTTTACTGTCACATGACTACAGTTTACTGTCACATGACTACAGTTTACTGTCACATGACTAACGTTAACTGTCACATGACTACTGTTTACTGTCACATAACCACCATTTACTGTCACATGACTACCGTTTACTGTCACATGACTACCGTTGACTGTCACATGACTACTGTTTACTGTCACATGACCACCGTTTACTGTCACATGACTACCGTTTACTGTCACATGACTAACGTTAACTGTCACATGACTACTGTTTACTGTCACATGACTACAGTTTACTGTCACATGACTACTGTTTACTGTCACATGACTACTGTTTACTGTCACATGACTACTGTTTACTGTCACATGACTACCGTTTTAGAGATATGCCGAGCTACAGCAATGTTTATTAACGCAAACACAGCTTGTGGAGGAGAAGGAGGAGACAATTAACAAACTGAGGGATGAATCGAATAAACTGACCAATCATATGGACCTGGAGGTTTGTAGAAATGCTAACATTTGTTTGTCTATGTACAGACATCCTTGCCTTAGTTTTGGTTGGTTTAACGCTCTAATTTGTTTAATTAATTTGATTGTCGTCTTTGTGGGAAGAACTTGAAATATTTGATTTAATTTTGCATTTATGAGCAGCTAAATTTGTTTAATTTTGGTTGGTTTTCGCACTTCGCTCCACATGTTGATGTACCAAGGCTTTACCGAAGTGACAGTTGTTCACAAGGCTACACATGGTGCCTATAAGTGCATCACTTTTTTGTAAATGTTTTCTTTTTTAATTGAGGATGTTTAATTGTTGGCTGTCATTTGCCTGTGTAGGTTGGCTTACCAAACTTGCATCTCGATGAAATGGTTTGTTGTTTTGGTATATTATACGACTGATATCTATGATGTCTAATTAACATGATATAGATAGATATATATCTAATGTTCCACACTGGCCCTCTGTCGATATCTAGCCCTAGCTTTACTCTCTGTATGATACGTATACATATAACAACATATTTTATAATATAACTGTCTAATTCATTTGCTGGTGTTTTGCCGAAAACCCTACTTTTATGTGTGTCAGCGAAAAATTGCCATCCAATACTCATTTGTTAAGTCATTAGAGTTATCCACTCTTTGGTGCTTTTTTGAGAGCAAACAACTTTTGAGATGTTTTGGTTTTCCATGCTCTCTCATGTTGATGCTTTTTGATTAACTCACTCGGTTGATAAAAACTTTATACCACAGATTACTTGAAAATTAAATATTTTGGGGCTGATTCGTCTTCTCTTACAAAAAGGTTTTAGCATTAGTTTAGCTCACTCTGTACATTCCATTTCACCAGAATGAGAGCTTAAAGTGAAACTGTTGCAGCACCAATGGTGTGCTATCTATAGACGGTGCACTCTCTTTTGTTTACTCTAGAAGTGCGCTATTTTTATATATATGTTGGACTATTTTAATTTTAACTATTTAAAACTCTTTTATTTTTAAATGTACGTGCCTTTCCGCTCATTGATCTCTCCATGTTGCTTGATGCATTGCAGAGGAAGAGTATTGAGTCAGAGATCAAAGCGCAGTACAAAGATAGGATAATCCACTACGAGTGTGATATATCTGCGCTCAAAAAAGATCTCGCTAAAACTGGTTAGCTTTATTTCCTTGTTTCCTTTTATCGCATCGTTACCAGTGGAGTGGCATTGATTACAAACTTTGTTTCTAGAATTTTTCAAAAAGAGTCTCTAGCTTGTAAAAATTATGATTTGCCGTCTTTGATTGTTTTGGTGTAGTGTATTACCTTGGAGTTGCCTTCTCATCAAATAAATTCTGTCAAGTATTTAACTAGGAACTTTCAGAATTTGGATTTATTCTGCTCTAGTCTTCATCACCCATTTAAACAGTTCATTTTTACAATTTATAATTTTTAATTAACGGCAGGCTGTTATTGTCAAATAATTTATTCTAGTCAAGTGGATCATAATTGTCTTTTAAATATTGTTATTCCTGTTTATTTGAGAACTAAATTGAAGATGATAGTTTTCCTGCAAAACTGAGATTTGTGTGGAATTTAGGTAAAATAATGATTTTTCTAGAAGTTTTGTGAATGTACTGGCAATGACACATACAGAATACTTGTACAATGATATTTTCTAACATTCTAATCAAAAAATATTAAATGAATGAAAATATTTTCATCAATGAATTATTTAAAAGTAGTTGTGGTGGGTAGGCCTACGTATAAATATTTTATGTTGAAATCATTGGCTTGTTGAGAGGATAACTCCACATCGACATCTTTTTACTCCATTACCTAAAATGTTCTCGTTGGAGTATCTGTTGTTGTGCGGTGTTTACCCTTTAGAAGGCGGTCTGAAGTATTGCTATCAATATCTATTGTTTGCTCTCTCGCTTGTTGAATCTTTCATTTAATTCGCTTCCTTAGTCGTTGCTCTGAGACAAGCAGAACGGAGACAAGCTAATATTCATACCTCACATACACGAGAACTAGATGATGTGACATCACACACTAATAATAGAATACAATCTCTGGAGTCGGAGCTGGCAGGTGTTCAAGTTGAACGAAATCTTCTGCATTCAAATCTGGCAGCACTTGGATCGACAAAACACAGGTGAAGCGAAGAGAAGCAAAGGAAGCAAATGCATATATAGAGCATTTCGTTAGGCGTTATCACGTTTCTTTTTATGCTCCTCAATTTTATAGCAATATATATGTGTGTGCGTGTGTGTGCGCGAGGGTGCACGTGTTAGGGGACGTGTGTGCAAACAAGCGTGTCTGTCAACCGGTTTCATATTAAAACTTGTGCAAAGATACCCAAAGTGATAATTTTGAAAATGAAAATAATCTTTTTTGCCCAGGTGAACTCTTTTTCTTACAAATAGTTTTGTGTCACCCAAAAACGCCCAATACTATGGTGATGAAATATTTGGCTGGTCACATCTGGTTCTGGTACTATTCATCTGCTGTACTACCATTAAGATATTTTTTGTCAAACTGCAATTGATTTTTGCTATATCAAAAATGTGTGTCAACAAATGGCTCACGAATGCTGTGATAGGCAGGAAACATAGATTTTTAATGGTTTAAACATTACAGGCATCTGGAAAATTTGGTTGTCAAAATTACGAATTAGCTGTTACTGTATTGTAGGCGTTTACCCCGAGTAACTAGGAGCCTGGGCACCTCTCCTCAAACCTCTCCGTATAAAAGTAACACTGTAAACCACAGTCTAGCATCGAGCATGTCTTCCACCTCTGATGGTAAGTTGAAGATTGTGATTTATGGCTGGTTCCGGGATGATAACTATATATTGTACTTATATACATGGTGGGTAAGTCAATAGTCATTGGTTCTGCCTAACAGCACGGTAAGATATCTATTCCAGTCTGACTGACTTAACGATTTTTGTCTTTTCTACCTGAATAGGAAGCCAGTCTTACCTCATGTGATGGTTCAGCTCAGGGTTCAATTATGTATAGAACGGGTAACATGGAGTAACTCGTATTCTAAATTGTGACATTTTGATTGTGATATTCAGTGTGGGAGTTGTACTCACACGTTACTTATTTTGTGTTTTATCGAGCTTGTGGGTGACGAGCTGTGCAACTGCGATTGGCTGGTTTAGTTTGCTTAAAATCAAATTTTGCCTCTCACTCAATTCTCGCATAAGTATGTGAGAGAGAGGAACCTTATTTCCTGCGGATGGCACTCCTACTACAATTGTAAGGTCAAGGACACAAAGCATCTTTACATTAATTTGGTCAAAATATTCCAGTCCGTCCAATATAAAACTGACATATTTGGTCTTGAAAATACACATAGGTATTCTGACAATACACATAGGTATTCTGACAATACACATAGATATTCTGACAATACACATAGATATTCTGACAATACACATAGATATTCTGACAATACACATATATATTCTCACAATACACATAGATATTCTCACAATACACATATATATTCTGACAATACACAAAGATATTCTCACAATACACATAGATATTCTCACAATACACATATAAATTCTGACAATACACATAGATATTCTCACAATACACATATATATTCTCACAATACACATAGATATTCTGACAATACACATAGATATTCTCACAATACACATAGATATTCTCACAATGCACCGATGCATTAGCTACTTAATTGTAAATGTACAGGAATATTTTTATGAAGCCCTAAACAATCAAGATCGACATCTCTTACAAAGTACTGTTACTTACAAAGTACTGTTACTTACAAAGTACTGTTACTATTAACTTATAGTCACAGCTGCTATTTTTATTTTCCCTTTGCTTTAATCACATTGTGGTTTTTTTTTTGCTAGGTTGAAAGTATACTTAGAGGTTGTCGTAGCTGATAGTTTTCTTGTATTATCCGTGTGAAATAATAAATTGAGTGTCAAACACAATGTTTTTTATTTCCTCCCTTTTCGTATAATTTATCATATTAAATATTGAAGATCGACTAGCTCCATTGGTCTTAGTTATGACTCTGAGGTATCCTGTCTACGGCAAGCCGCTACGTCTTATGGGTTTGTGTTTATCTTTTGCATTGCTTGCCCCATTTGGTACTGCAACGTAATTGGCTACATACCAGCCAGGCGAAGGTTGTTGATAGAAACTATCAATTCGTGTTTTGAAATTTTTTGCCACTGTAACTTCTCAATAAACTCTTAGCTTTCTTTCTTTTTGATTGTTATGGTGTTGTTGTTGTTACGTTGTTGCCATTTTGCTGACCTGATTACTGCTGAAATTAGTTTTTATGAGATTCTCATATCTCAAATCTAAAATTTTGTGTTTTCAAGGGTTTATTATTTTTACAGTTAGAAATAGTAGCTAAGTGGACAATGATTATTATTATTAGATTAATTTTTCTCCCACCAGGAGGAATAACTATTATGAGTAGTGGGCTTGCTAAGAATTTCATTGTCGGTTCTGTAGCTTTAGTTGGAGATTGTTGCTAAGCAACTGCATTTTGCAGCGTCTCATGTTTATTATTGGAAAACCAGCGGTCTATTGAAAGTCGAGTTCTATGGTGAAGACGAGGGCTTTCCTTAAACATGGCAGCAAAATCTTGAAAATTGAACTAAAGTGTTGAAGATAAAGATGGAATGCTGAAGATCAAATGGAAATGGGTGGAAAACAGAAAACATTTGAAGTTGCAAAAATTGTATTGAAGATGGATAATGAGTTTTGGAGAAACAAAGTGAACATTGAAACGAGAAAATGTATGTTGGAGACACCAATAGTGCTGTTGGTCATTCTAGATTTTCATCGTTGGAGAAATTTGAGTGTGTTGGTGTGTTTTGTTGCCCAATGCAATGAGTATGAGGGGTGACTTCACACTAGTATACCCACCTTTCACTTGCAATAAAATCTTGTTCATCTTCGAGTCTTCTATTTGATCATCAGCAACCTTCATCCACTTTTCAACTTTTGATTTTCAATTTCCAATATTCCAGATTTAGATGTCATCTTCATCTTTATCATGTTAAACTTTCTTCATCAATAAACAGCGAGTTTGCGCCACAGAAATGGAAACTAGAGCTAAACCTGATAAAGCCAAAAATCCCCAAGTATGTATACACGAAATTACTTTTTTCCAAAAGTATAGTCCCTTCGCTCATTGAAAGAAATAGAATATATGTCAGCTGTTTGTAATTCAAGAAATAGGTCACATGAAACAAAATATGAGTTTCAAACAATAATAACATTTTAGTGCTTTCCGCTATTCCACAGTGGTAGCACCTTGCATGTTAGAATCAGATTAAATTGTACCCACGGGATGAAATTATGTAATGCCTGTATGGTATATGATGCCTGTATGGTATATGATGCCTGTATGGTATATGATGCCTGTATGGTATATGATGCCTGTATGGTATGTGATGCCTGTATGGTGTATAATGCCTGTATGGTATATGATGCCTGTATGGTATATGATGCCTGTATAGTATATAATGCCTGTATGGTATGTGATGCCTGTATGGCATGTGATGCCTGTATGGAATATAATGCCTGTATGGTATATAATGCCTGTATAGTATATGATGCCTGTATGGTATGTAATGCCTGTATGGTATGTGATGCTTGTATGGTATGTAATGCCTGTATGGTATGTGATGCCTGTATGGTATGTGATACCTGTATGGTATGTAATGCCTGTATGGTATGTAATGCATGTATGGTATGTGATGCCTGTATGGTATGTGATACCTGTATGGTATATAATGCCTGTATGGTATGTAATGCCTGTGTGGTATATGTGCCTGTGTGGTATATAATGCCTGTATGGTATGTAATACCTGTATGGTATGTGATGTCGGTATGGTATGTAATACCTGTATGATATGTGATGCCTGTATAGTATATAATGCCTGTATGGTATATAATGCCTGTATGGTAGATGATGCCTGTATGGTATTTAATGCCTGTATGGTATAAAATTCCTGTATGGTAATATGATGCCTGTATGGTATGCAATGCCTGTATGGTATGTAATGCCTGTATGGTATGTGATACCTGTATGGTATGTGATGCCTGTATGGTATATAATGGCCGTATGGTATGTAATACCTGTATGGTATATCATGCCTGTATGGTATGTAAAGCCTGTATGGTATGTAATGCCTGTATGGTATTATAATGCCTGTATGGTATGTAATGCCTGTATGGTATATGATGCCTGTATGGTATGTGATGCCTGTATGGTATATAATGCCTGTATGGTATGTAATACCTGTATGGTATATGATGCATGTATGGTATGTAATGCCTGTATGGTATGTAATGCCTGTATGGTATATGATGCCTGTATGGTTTGTAATGCCTGTATGGTATGTAATACCTGTATGGTATGTAATACTTGTATGGTATGTAATGCCTGTATGGTATATAATGCCTGTATGGTATATAATACATGTATGGTTATAATGCCTGTATGGTATGTGATACCTGTATGGTATATAATGCCGGTATGATATGTGATACCTGTATGGTATATAATGCCTGTATGGTATGTGATACCTGTATGGTATATAATGCCTGTATGATATGTGATACCTGTATGGTATATAATACCTGTATGGTATGTGATACCTGTATGGTATATAATGCCTGTATGGTATGTAATACATGTATGGTATGTGATGCATGTATGGTATGTAGCGCCTGTATGGTATGTAAAGCCTGTATGGGATGTGATACCTGTATGGTATGTGATGCCTGTATGGTATGTGATGCCTGTATGGTATGTAATGCCTGTATGGTATGTAATGCCTGTATGGTATGTAATGCCTGTATAGTATATAATGCCTGTATGGTATATAATACATGTATGGTATGTAATGCCTGTGTGGTATGTGATACCTGTATGGTATATAATGCCTGTATGATATGTGATACCTGTATGGTATATAATGCCTGTATGGTATGCAATGCCTGTATGGTATGTGATGTCTGTATGGTATTTAATACCGTTATGGTATGTGATGCATGTATGGTATGTAATGCCTGTATGGTATGTAATGCCTGTATAGTATATAATGCCTGTATGGTATATAATGCCTGTATGGTATGTAATGCCTGTATGGTATATAATGCCTGTATGGTATGTAATGCCTGTATGGTATGTAATGCCTGTATGGTATGTAATGCATGTATGGTATGTAATGTCTGTATGGTATGTAATGCCTGTATGGTATGTAATGCCTGTATTGTATGTAATGTTTGTATGGTATGTAATGCCTGTATGGTATGTAATGCCTGTATGGTATATGATGCCTGTATGGTATGTAATGCCTGTATGGTATGTAATGTCTGTATGGTATGTAATGCCTGTATGGTATGTAATGCCTGTATGGTATATGATGCCTGTATGGTATGTAATGCCTGTATGGTATGTAATGCCTGTATGGTATATAATGCCTGTATGGTATGTAATGCCTGTATGGTATGTAATGCCTGTATGGTATGTAATGTCTGTATGGTATGTAATGCCTGTATGGTATGTAATGCCTGTATGGTATGTAATGCCTGTATGGTATATGATGCCTGTATGGTATGTAATGCCTGTATGGTATGTAATGTCTGTATGGTATGTAATGCCTGTATGGTATGTAATGCCTGTATGGTATATGATGCCTGTATGGTATGTAATGCCTGTATGGTATGTAATGCCTGTATGGTATATAATGCCTGTATGGTATGTAATGCCTGTATGGTATGTAATGCCTGTATGGTATGTAATGCCTGTATGGTATGTAATGCCTGTATGGTATGTAATGCCTGTATGGTATGTAATGCTTGTATGGTATGTAATGCCTGTATGGTATATAATGCCTGTATGGTATGTAATGCCTGTATGGTATGTAATGCCTGTATGGTATGTAATGCCTGTATGGTATGTAATGCCTGTATGGTATGCGATGCCTGTATGGTATGTAATGCCTGTATGGTATGCGATGCCTGTATGGTATGTAATGCCTGTATGGTATGCGATGATCTATTTGGATTAAACAAAACATACCATTTAATTTTTCCCTTGTAATCTTTATTCATTTTGTTTAGTGACTTTAATATAGTTTGATATTTACTTATCTTGCTAGAGCAGGATTACTAGTTAACCAATACTATAATTTTTCGCTAGTAGGGCCCCTTACATAATACTCCTGGAGTTATAACATTATTTACTAACTGCAATTAGCCAAATAAGTGCGCAGTTCATGTTTAAAACAACTATCAACGATGAAAGATAGGCAATGCAACTGTTATTAATAAATGAATATGGTTAGGTTGCATATTGTAAGAAATTCTTTAAAAATAGTCTAAATTATATTTATTGGCCTATCATTCACTATATTCCCATGGTTCGAATTCGTTTTGGTTGAACCCATAACTCATCAATTCTGGTCGTGTGAATTGTGATTCCTACGAGTTGGTTCGGGTTCGCTTGTGTTAACTCAGTTAGCTCCTCAAACCGTATTCATTCGGGTTGAGCATTCATTAGAATCATGGGAATTTTTCGTGTTGATGAATGCGAATTGCTTGGACTGGTTTTTTTTGTGGATGAGGCATTTAACTGGCATTTTGTCTTTAAATCAGTTTTCGTTTATAATTTTCACAATAATGATTCTTTGCAAGTTTAACAACAATGTAATTAATTATAACATATTCACTATCTTTGTGGGACGCTGGTTGAGTTCAGAGAATCATAGCTCTGTTTGATTAGTGGGCAAACTAAATTATTATTATTCTTATAAGAATAAATATTTATTATTATTATTTTATGGCTATAATCTAATATATAATTATTAATTATGATTTCTTATAGTTCTTATCATACTTATTGATAATCATTTATAAATATTATTGTTTTTATTGTTGCTCAATTATTTACTTTTACTATTAGTAAGTGCTCTAAAAGTTCCAAAAATTACTTGGTAATACAAGCGTGGTTGTTTACCATCTTTCTAACAATAAAATAATTATTGCACTCGCTACTCACTGTGATGGAAGGACAACTCCTGCATATGATTTCAATTTGAGTTATGATAAGAATGGTTTGCCGTGCCAATCCGAATGAATGCTAACCTACTTGAATGAACGTTCAACCCGAACGAATTCGAATCATGGGAACATAACGATTATTTATTTAGAACTGCATGTTTCAAATTTTGATCGTAAGTAATAAAAATACTAATATCTCATAACTGTGCAGGTTGTTTTAGGCTAAAATGTATTAGACAGGGAAAGATTACTTTCTATACTAATTTTGCAGTGTCGTCAAAAGCGTCACTCAGTAACAGACAGCCATATTGATGTTGATTATTTTTCAAGTGCAAACGAACATTAATTTGGAGTTATTATCGCTGCTAGGCCCAGGATCATTACAAAGCAATCTTGTGTGTGTGTCTGATGTATGTCTTGCAGTGTGGTCTTTTGAAAAAGAAGAAACATATTAGAAGCTTGCGCGTTTGGCAATACGTGTGTTGAAATAAACCCATAATGGCTTAACTGGGTGACAACCTGTATGCATACAGCAGTGGTTGGTGCATGCATACAGGTGGTCACTAAGTAACATTTAATATATGGTTCAAGCTATTAATCATAATCTGGCATTTACCCAGAGTGATGGTCCTTAGAAATGCACCGAGTCATTTATACATTTTAGCCAAGCCATATATTAAATATAATATACCTCAGTTATTGTATTAACATTCTAGTGTTTGGGCTGAGAGAGCTGAGAAATCGTATATGCTCATTAATTATTGGATTTGTGGGTTGATTGCTTTCAAACCACTGGTGTGACTAGATGTTTTTGTCTGGTGTGGCACCAATAAGTTATTGCTTTGTACATTTGAATAAACAGAACTTCAAGTCTATTAAAATACCATTATGGGTTTGGTACAGGTTCAACCTACCTGCCAGTGTCAAGCAGTGGTCTAGATCGATATGAATATAATTACATCTATCACCGCTATAGCCCTATCAAAGCCTGTTATATTTTTCTTTGCCCATTGGTTGCCTCTACCGCCATTGTCCGTTGTCTCACTCTTTCAACTACAAGTCCAGGACTGGTAGTTGTTTATTTTGTTGATTGTGGAACCTTATAAAATGCGCTGGTAAATCAACTTGCTTTAGAACCCTATTCAGTCCCGTAGAACGTATCATGATTTGTAAAAGAAACTGCGTTTTTTTCTATACCCCATCGCTTCACTAAATCTGTCAAAATCGAAGGGATGTTTGAAGCATGCTGGGAGGTCACACTGACCAGCCTTACTGCTTCCACCAATCATCAGGTTTCGGTTTCAAATATTCAAAGTGAAACAGTTTTAAATACAGTAATATAAATAGTGTGGATTATAATTCACAATCACAAATTTTAATCAGGGTTATCACTTTTCATCAATTTAATTTTTTCTATTGCCACATGTTTTGAATTGACGCCACAAAAATATGTTATTCCAATTGTTTATGGTACCATTTATATTACAGTTGTGACATGTTCTAGTAATTATTCATACTCGTATTGTAAATTGAACCATGTCATGTTATATGTAACATACAGCAACATATAAACTGTACATACAAACAAACAATGTATACAAAAACATATAATGTAACAAAAGACACCAACTGTACAGAACAACGTATTTCAATTGTCGGTTTGGTTATCTCACAGTTGAGGTGCGATGTGATTGAATTGATTCAGTGTTTCACTATAAGAACAAACTGCTTATATACTGCTCAATATAACAAATTCAAACATAGCATTTCACATAAAGTCTCAAATAATGAATGGTCTTGCTACATTCTCAATGCGTTGCAGGTTGTCTTTGACCTACATTCTTGAGAGCTGATAGTATTGACTAATGATATAAGCTTCCATCTTGAGATAATTAGTTGTTTGTACCTCCGTGGTAGACCAGCCATGTCCTGTTTTTTATACAACCCGGGCGTTTATGTTAATTCCATGGTTGCATTCATGGACATTTGCACAGAACTAGCTAGAGTTATAAGCTTTGATCAGTTGGTTAGACTAATGCAAAGGAAGTGCACCACGAAATAATTGTTATCCTAGGTGCCAGGTACAATAACTGGCTGTAGATGAACCCTACCACACAAGTTTGATTGATGGTGCAATTCATCTTTTGCTACGTTACTAGCTCCACCACAGTATACAAATAGAGCTCCTTTAATTTCAGCCATCCAAAGTTTTCATCGGTTTTTTTTGTAACCAAAAATTCTGTTGTACAAAATACTTGAAGAAAGATGATTATTTGGATCCCGAAAGCAACGAATCTTCATCTTTCATACTAAAACAGCTCGGCCATATCAAAACAATTTGTCATTTTCTTCTTACATTAGTTTTGTTTTTAACTGTGCAAACTATATTTATTTTAGGACTATAAAAACTAATTTTTTATATTACGAATAAGTATTTACTCTTGTATGTTGCTCATTGAATAATAAATAAATGTTGCATAAAAATGTATTTCTTAATACTTGTTCCCGAGTAGTCAACCAAAGTGCTCCAAAACAATAAAACTAATAAAATCGAGATGAAAATTTCTTTATTATATGACCGGGCTTTTCCATGAATACCAAAGTGAAAGGCTTTCGTTTCAAATAAACAAGAAACAATAAAAAAAACACGTAATGTAACCCATTCACAGCTTCTAATTGAACATTGCCACATTGCATTGAAAGGAGGGTAGGTTTTATTTGATATAGTTGTCATCCATAGACATGAGGGAATGTGCATATCAGTTGACAATTTTGTCACTAATCATGATGATAAGATTAATGGATGTAAGGGATCATGCAGCAAACGCCTTCCTCTGTATATGTTAGTTTGTCAGACTAATTACGTTTCTTCAAATAATACTGATAAATATTCATTCCAAATTCTTACTCCCTTTGTTGTTTGCGGTAAACATATGACGCTGTATTACAGATAAAATCTCCATATTGGGTTCGGTCACTCAACTTGCCGCCAATATCTTAAACTCAGAATCTGATACAGATGATGCGGACGAAGCTTATGACAATACTCCCACATTTCTCTCCACCAATCAAATGTGATATTGTACTGTGTATACTTTTTTATATTTAATATTTATAGTTTTTTGTGCTTTTGTCATGGTATAATATACCGCTTTTTTGTTTTTGTGAAACATGTAACATAGTTGAATGTGAGTAAATTGCGTGTCTTTGTGTTGTTTTTTCATAATATGCCTGTAGCAGTTCATTTCTTTCAATCTTTGCTCTGAGTTTTTATTTATTGTTCAATTTAATGTCCATTTATTAACTCCGTAGTGGTGACGTTTTGATTGCAATATGAAATTCATAAATATATTTATATTTGAATTTTATTTCTCTGATATTTCCTTTACTCTAAAGTATTACTTTAGTACAGTTTAATCCTTGGTTCGTTCCTTCATTTTCAATTATAAAGTTACTATAAGGGATACCTAGCAGAAAAATCTTCAAGAAAACAATCCATCATCATTTATTAAGCACATTTCAGTACCGGTTAGTTGACTGACCAAGCACCCACAGCTCTTTATACTAGCCCTACTTATCACTAGCGACTATACGTTAGTTCTCGCAGGGTCAGCCATAGATTGTAAATCATCTCGAAAATAGATGCTTAAAACGGCTTATAACTTGAATCGTTCAATCATTTAGAAATAATTTTAATCGCAGTTTTATGCCACATCCACCAAACCAAAAACTGTATATTAGTGAAAAAAATGAATGCTGTTATGTTGATGGTTTAGTTTGTCAATCAAGTTTGAAGATTAACCTACGACCTCTACTTTCAACACAAGGCTGCTGTCATAAGACATCGTATGTAGTTATAACTCTCAGACTGTTAGTGTTCACGCGTTCAGTGAAGAACTTGACCAACACTCAGTTGAGTTGAGCCCAACTCGTGTAATGCATTAATGCATTTTCAACCGACCGTTATTTCAAAATCTCATTCATCCTCACTTCTGTGTTATTCGGAACACCAAAATTTAATTTTATTTCTACAACTTCAGTCATAAAGAAGTTGGTCATTGAATGATAATTGTCCTTTTCAACGTAGTTTTCACACTGGAAGTTATTATTATGTGACTGATACGAAATTTACTAACAGAACTGCTGATTTTTGGAACTTGTATATACTAGGAGGGCTGGTTTGTTTGTTTGTTTGTTAGCCATTGCTACTACTTTTGCTTGCTGTGACGTTTCTCTTGGTACCAGCACAAATGCCATGTTGATGTAGTGACTTAGTTTTCTCAAACTGCTGTGATCAATCAACGTTGCGTTGCTATGGCTACGCTTACCGATTTTGAAGGCCACATCACTTCCACGGGCGCGGTGTGTCAGTTAGGTTGTTACATTAGAGCAATGCCACTGGGAAATATTGCTGTGGACAATCCACTCTCTCACATCAGCCAGGTATTCTAGCTTTAACATCTATTTCATCATTTAAAAGTACTTCTATAGATATGGTTTTGGACAAAGCAAACTTGTTACTTATAACTGACAAATATGCTGCATATTTTATTGTTCATGTTGGTAGAGAATGGAAGGGATGCCAACCAGTTGGTTTCCATAGCGGAAACTTGTCCATGAACACCCGGAAACAGCATGAAGCATTTTTATACCTGACTTGTTGCAGTTTTGAAAATATGACAAATTAGTACTGGCAACCACACTGGTAAGTTATTTTGTTCTTTCGCTAATCCTTCTGTAATCTTAATTCTCCATTTACTATTCTGTGAACCATATAAATATTTTTCCGAAAAAGTTTCTCTTTCGGTCGGTGCTAGAATGATTTTTTTCTTCTTTTGTTCAAGTTTTCAAAATAATCATTGGGTGAAATGAAATTGAACTTGGGTTTTGTCTTTCCTCTTTTTACTACAAACACCTTATCTCTTATTACAAAAAGCTTGATGTAGGCTTTGGTTTCTTGATTGAAATCAGATATATCAAGATCAGGATTTTTGTTTCACATATCTCAGAGAATAATTACATCCTTTTTTATTTGGTTCTTTAGAATTCTATGAAGAAAAACACTAATGTGGAAATAAGTGGCTGATATCACTGCGTTGTAAGATTGCTGCAACTTATAAATCAACCCAACCATATCTCCTGCAAGATGTGTAAGTAGATTAAATACGCTAGTAGAAGGGGTTCAATATGCCTACCATACTCAAAGTTCAACCACAAATTATCACTTTGAACTACAAACTGCTGAAAGTTGCTCTCTTTCTGGCTGAAAATTTGTGATTGGCTATAATTTTTATTATATTAAGTCCATGGTTCACACAATAGTAAAGTCTACTGTTTGATTTTTCATACGTGATGAAAACCTTAATTACACTGAAAGTCTTATCAGGCATTTAGCCACTGCATTAATAGCTGTATCAATTGTTTACATTCCTACAGCGAGAAACAATCATCCGAGAGCTTTGTCTATACTGTGTATAAGTTGTGTCGTAAAGATGGAGACCCACCAAAACTAAAAATTCTGCATTCAGAGATAAATAATGTAGTGTATTTCAACTTACATGCAAGTTGTGGCAGTACCTCTTAGCTTCTATCTCAGCTCGAGTTGAGCTCCTCTTCCCAGCTATCGCTTTTTGCAAGATGGCGTCTGCCCATTTTCAGAGTTCCTCCTACGCATGCCCGGATGCTACATCCGGTCGCACCACAGATAGTAACATTCTGGGAAAGTGTATCACATGAACTTGAATGCCCCGCATTTTGCACAGGTTTTAATCATTTCAGCCGATGGTTTTGCTCTCATGACCAAAAGTCAATTTTTTCAAACATTGTTGGGCATACAACTCCAAATTTGGCAATACTTGCTATAGGTAAGCATATCATACGACTATATGTCCACAACAACGGTTCTCATGAAAACAAATTGTTGGTTACGTTGAAGTTACAATGTCAATAGCCAATGCTGTTGATTGCTGGTGCACCCCAAATGACTAATTGGATCGAGAAAAAAATGTCCATATCTTCTTGCTGTTAATAATCCAAATGTTCTAGCTTTGCCACTATGTTATCATTCTTTTCGAGGTAAAGCTAGTTTATAACCAGATTTCCTTAAAATCTCACTGCTGCAGCAACCATGACAACCATTGAACTTCTCTTGAGATTGTGGTAAAGATTGAAAATAATTTTTTAAATTATCTGTTTTATGACCAAAATTGGTCTGGGAAGTAGTTAGCCTTAAACGTTTGGGGCCAGTAAGTTTTTGAAGATGTTCACACTCTGTATTATTAGCCACGCCGTGCTATTCATTTTTTACAATGATTGTCTCTGAGTTATAGTGTTGTTGCTGTTGTTTTGACTTTTTTCTATCAATACTTGAGGAAGTTTGTTATGCTGTTTACAAATACACTCAATGCTTTTGGTTTTGTTTTTTTAATGAGAGGGTTATGAGGTTAGTTGAAATGTTGGGTTTCACGTATTTTTTCTTTTATCCCCAGCAGTTTATATTTACAGGCCTTGAACCGTGCAGTTTTTCCTGTTGATTTACTAAAGCACGGAGTCTTCTTTTGCGAGAAGCGAGCAATCGATTGCGATATTTTTATTTTTTTTTAGTTCTTGGAGTTTCAGGTATAAGTTTGACGTTTCAATTTATTCGTTAATCCAACTGTTTGAAATGATTGTTCGACTAGCATTGTTTGTTGTCGAGGGGAGCATGCATATTCCTAATCAATCATCTATAGATCCTCAAGGTATAGTCTTTGGAGGCAGTATTTTTGATATGAATTTAAATTACTTTTCTATATAAATTTACAAATAGGAGTTACGTTTAAAGCTGGAATCGGCTCTACTCAGTTTGTTTCCTCCTTCGACTGTACTAGTTCAAAATCTATCAAGCTATACGTTCTGTGGCTGATCTAAAGTATGAAACCTTTTTTTTAATTCCGTACTGCACATCTAAAATTACCTTGACAAAACTTAGATTAATGTTTTTACCACTATCACTTTTTGGACTTAATTTTGAAACCTCATCTTCAGAATCTGAAGCTACAAGTGCTCTTAATTCATCTAATATTTGCTTGTTTTTTATTCTGACTATTAAGTAAAATTCTTAAATCTCCAACAACTGTTTTTAGTCACTGTTAACTAACTACTCCCATACTCAAAATCTAGAACACATTTATTTGGAAAACAACATTCTATTGGATAAAGATAAACTAATGAAAAAGTTTTTGGAAAAGTTATATCTTTGACTAAATCAATATAATTCGTATTAATAAACAAAATAAAATTATTGTAGCTCGCGAGATCGACAACAAAAATTGTTTTGGAATGAAAATTTAACGATAGTCCCTGAGTTATATTGTTTTTGCTGTTGTTTTGACTTTTTTTTCTATCAATACTTGAGGAAGTTTGTTATGCTGTTTACAAATACACTCAATGCTTTTGGTTTTGTTTTTTTAATGAGAGGGTTATGAGATTGGTTGAAATGTTGGGTTTCACGTATTTTTTCTTTTATCCCCAGCAGTTTATATTTACAGGCCTTGAACTGTGCAGTTTTTCCTGTTGGTTTACTAAAGCACGGAGTCTTCTTTGCGAGAAGCGAGCAATCGATTGCGATATTTTCCTTTTCTTAGTTCTTGGAGTTTTAGGTATAAGTTTGACGTTTCAATTTATTTGTTAATTCAGCTGCTTGAAATGATTGTTCGACTAGCATTGTTTGTTGTCGAAGTGAGCATGCATATTCCTAAGCAATCATCTATAGGTCCTCGAGGTATAGTCTTTAGAGGCAGTATTTTTGATATGAATTTAAATTACTTTTCTATATAAATTTGCAAATAGGAGTTACGTTTGAAGCTGGAATCGGCTCTACTCAGTTTGTTTCCTCCTTCGACTGTACTAGTTTAAAATCTATCGAGCTATACGTTCTGTGGCTGTTCTAAAGTATGAAACCTTTTTTTTAATTCCGGACTGCACATCTAAAATTACCTTGACAAAACTTGGATTAATTTTTTCACTACTATCACTTTTTGGACTTAATTTTGAAACCTCATCTTCAGAATCTGAAGCTACAAGTGCTCTTAATTCATCTAATATTTGCTTGTTTTTTATTCTGACTATTAAGTAAAATTTTTAAATCTCCAACAACTGTTTTAGTCACTGTTAACTAACTACTCCCATACTCGAAATCTAGAACACATTTATTTGGAAAACAACCTTCTATTGGATAAAGATAAACTAATGAAAAAGTTTTTGGAAAAGTTATATCTTTGACTAAATCAATATAATTCGTATTAATAAACAAAATAAAATTATTGTAGCTCGCGAGATCGACAACAAAAATTGTTTTGGAATGAAAATTTAACGATAGTCCCTGAGTTATATTGTTTTTGCTGTTGTTTTGACTTTTTTTCTATCAATACTTGAGGAAGTTTGTTATGCTGTTTACAAATACACTCAATGCTTTTGGTTTTGTTTTTTTAATGAGAGGGTTATGAGATTGGTTGAAATGTTGGGTTTCACGTATTTTTTCTTTTATCCCCAGCAGTTTATATTTACATCCCTTGAACCGTGCAGTTTTTCCTGTTGGTTTACTAAAGCACGGAGTCTTCTTGAGCAATCGATTGCGATATTTTCTTTTTTTTAGTTCTTGGAGTTTCAGGTATAAGTTTGAAGTTTCAATTTATTTGTCAATTCAGCTGCTTGAAATGATTGTTCGACTAGCATTGTTTGTTGTCGAAGGGAGCATGCATATTCCTAAGCAATCTATAGATCCTCAAGGTATAGTCTTTAGAGGCAGTATTTTTGATATGAATTTTAATTACTTTTCGATATAAATTTACAAATAGGAGTTACGTTTGAAGCTGGAATCGGCTCTACTCAGTTTGTTTCCTCCTTCAACTGTACTCGTTCAAAATCTATCAAGTTATACGTTCTGTGGCTGTTCTAAAGTATGAAACCTTTTTTTTTCATTCCGGACTGCACTGAGCGCTTCTAGAACACAATGATAATACTAACAAATATAGTGAAATAAATAATTTAAAAATCCCTTAACAGTCCAGTTAAAACAAGAATTTCTTCTTGAGGAAATTCTCGATTTTTTCGCATCTGTTGTCTAATAGAAAATAACTTTAATTTAACACACTCATTAAAACCTTTTTTTAACTCCTTCTTGCACATCTAAAATTAGTTTAACTGAGCTTAATTCAATTTTTTTGCTGACACTCTGTTGGCATTTTTGTATATCTGTTTGAGCTTGCTGATTATCTGTCACGGTATTAGATTTTAAAACATCGGTTTTTGAACTGCAATGCACACTGTCAGAAGTAAACTGATTATTAATTTTTTCGTCAGATTCTGAATCTTCAGAACTTGACTTTTTAACTTTTGGGCTTACAACTCCGAAAATATTACAAAATTTTAATGTTTCGGCACAAAAATAAATATTTAAAGTTATCCTCACATTTTTCAAAAATGTTAAGACAACTACCATTTATAATTTTTAGGTATCGTCTTGAAAAAAATCTTTAAAGTTATCACCACATTTTGTCGAAATGGTAAGACAACTCCGCTTTTAAAAAAATTGTGACAATGTTTTATAATTTGTTTGAAAACCAAGGCAGTAGAAGACTTTTTTACAACCGCAAGCATTATACTCTAGGTTTTACAGTTTTGTGAATTGGGCACTGATAGTTTTTCATGATATGACACGATAATTAAGTAATCATAGCCTTTTTCATAACAATTTTATAGATTCAGCAATACAGATGTGAAACTTGCCCTGTTTCATAACTTGGATGCGATAACTTGAAGGCAGTTAATGCAATATTTATTTTGTAATATTATGCAAAGTAATACAGTAAGAATGAAGCATATGAAGTTCTCAACCACAAAACAAATAAAATAATGCATTAGGTAAACTAATGAGAACATTTTTACATGAAGTGTATACATATGAATAAAGTATTCATAAAAACACAGACTATTGTCTGTATATATAATATATATATAGAGAGTATTTATAAAAAACATCCTATTAACTATATATTTTGTGGTAAGAAATTATAAAATAGGACAGTCGCATAAAGCCTATTCCAGAGCCATGATAATATTAAAAAATATAGTGAAATAAAAATTTTAAAACTCACCTAAGAGTGCAGTTAATACAAGAATTTCTTCTTGAGAAAAATCTGAATTTTTTTGCATTTTCTGTCTAATAGACGCTAATTTCAATTTAACACAATCATTAAAACCCTTTTTTTTCAGTCCATCTTTTATATTCAAAATTAATTTAACTGAAGTTATATCAATTTTCTTATTATCAATCTTTTGGCTTTCTTTTAAATCTACTTGAGTTTGAGGGTTATCTGTTACAGTATTAGATTCTAAAACACTGGTTTTTGGACTGCACTGTGAACTAGCAACAGAAATTAAGTCATTATTACTTTCTTCAGTTTCTGAAAGATCAGAATCTGAAGATATAAGTGCTCTCATTTTTTTACACTGGTTTTTAAGTAAAAGCTTTCGATCTCCAGCAACCGGTTTTTTAGCTATCGCCAACCATTTACACCCTAATTCAAAATCTAAATCAATGTTTCCAGAAAAATAACCTTCTATTGGATAGAGATATACTAACACAAAATTTTTTGGAAAAGTAATATCCATAACTAACTCAGAATATTTTTTATTAATAAATAAAACAAAATTATTATAACTAGCAATATCAACAATAAAAAACATTTTAGTTTTCAAAATACAACTATGTTGCTGGAGTTCTCTCAAATTTGTATGTGATTTTCCGCATAAACAATAAAAAATAAACAAGTGAGCAAAAAAATGTCTTGAAAGAACTCGGCCAGGCTCATGCATCTTCCCTAATTTAAACTTCTTACCACAAAATATACACGAAATGCTGTCTTTTTTTTCTTTCAGTGCTTCGCTCAACGTCTTTGTACAATATGCTATCAATAATAACGTAAGCACTGAAAGAAAACACCTTGTCCTTTTGTTATCAATATCTACAAGCAAAATAAACAAATTCTCATTATATATATATAGATAACCGTCTTGAGTATGGTATATGTATATAAAGATAATGCATATCACTTACACTTGAAGCACTCCTTATCATCTTTTATTTCCCCATCTATAACACTCATGTTCCTATATTGTTTTAGTTGCTGGTTCTCTGCTTGAACTAAAATAGAAAATACGAATGTAATTATGTTAGTTTTTGAAAAAAATTTATTAAAATTGAATGAGTATGTGGTAAATAATATTTTTATCATACTCACATTCAAATGTATGACGGTCGAAGGAGAGAAAGGATTCATCCTTCCCTATATATCCCCCGCTCGCAATAAAGCGTGTAGATGTTTTCTCTACAAAAATAACGTAGTGAATGTAGAGTCGTTATTATTTTACCTTCAGAAAAATTTACATTTTTCATAAAACAGAAAAAATACTTACTCATAGCAATGTGCGTGGTAGCCCTGGTCTTTTTTACCTTCTCTTCTTCACCAAAGCATTCCTCAATCCATCTCAACGTTTCATCATCCGTAGAGCTTAATAAAACCATAAATCAAGATTGTGATTAATTAAAAACTCTATATAATACAGTTGAATAATAAAGTTACAATAATATACTTACATAGCACTGAAATCTATTTCATCTATATTTAGATCTAGTGCCTCATTTGAGGTTGTAGACCTACAAGTAATATATATATATATACATTTGTATAAATTTATAAATGTAACTGCAACAAAATTGTAAAAGATAGTATAAAATAACTTACTCATTTGTTGTAGGAATATTGCTAGCCATTTTTTGTAGTTTCGCAGACTAATACTTGAAATGAAGTACAAATGAAAACTGATACTGCTTAGAAAAAATAGTTTCTCTTATATACAAAACATTGAAGTCATTTATCAAGATTAATTTGTAGACTGATTTTCTGATCATTACTATTAAATGATATTGTTTTTTAAAAAAAGTGGAAGTCAATTAGGAAGTTGGTTAAAAAAATAGGAAGTTGGAGATTAGATAGATTAATAAGCTTAAGCTCTACATACACTCCTGTAAACTTTCTTTCTACCTAGCTAAAATTTTTGAATGTAGAGCATTCGATAAACAAATTTTACAACCTCTAGATTGATACTCTTTTAAATATATCTAGCTAGGATGAAACTTACATTTCATTTGAATGACAACTCACATCCTTCAAACATATTTTTATAGCAAAATTATGATGTGTGATTAAGTGAAGTTAAATCAATTTTCTTATCATCAATCTTTTGGCTTTCTTTTAAATCTACTTGAGTTTGAGGTTTAACTGTTATAGTATTAGATTCTAAAACACTGGTTTTTGGACTGCACTGTGAACTAGCGACAGAAATTAAGTCATTATTACTTTCTTCAGTTTCTGAAAGATCAGAATCTGAAGATATAAGTGCTCTCATTTTTTTACACTGGTTTTCAATCAAAAGTTTTCGATCTTCAGCAGCAGGTTTTTTAGCTATCACCAACCATTTACTCCCTAATTCAAAATCTAAAACAATGTTTTCAGAAAAATAACCTTCTATTGGATAGAGATACACTAACGCAAGATTTTTCGGAAAAGTAATATCCATAAGTAATTCAGAATATTTTCTATTAATAAATAAAACAAAATTATTGTAACTAGCAATATCAACAATAAAAAACATTTTAGTTTTTAAAATACAACTATGTTGCTGAAGATCTCTCAAAGTTGTATGCGATTTTCCACATAAACAATAATAAATAAACAAGTGAGCACAAAAATGTCTTGAAAGAACTCGGCCAGGCTCATGCAATCCCCCTAATTTAAACTTCTTACCACAAAATATACAAGAGACGTTGTTTTTGTTTCCTTTCAGTGCTTCACTCAACATCTTTGTGCCATATGCTATCAACAACAATGAGAGCACTGAAAGGAAATACCTAGGGCTTTTGTTATCAATATCTACAAACAAAATAAACAAATTCTCATCATATATAGATAACTTTCTTAAGCATGGTATATGTATATATATATATAAAGATAATGCATGTCACTTACACTTAAAACACTCTCTATCTTCTTTTATATTTCCGTCTAGAAGACTTAATTCTTTATATTCCCTTAATTGAGGATTCTCTGCTTGAACTAAAATAGAAAATACGAATGTAGTTATGCTATTTTTTTGAAAAAATTCGAAAAATTTTTTATAAATTGAATGAGTATATAGTAAGTAATATTTTCGTCATACTTACATTCAAATGTGTTGCGTTCATAGTACAGGAAGTTTTCGTTCTTCCCAACACATTGTTTACTTCCTATGAATCGTGAAGATGCTTTTTCTACAAAAAAAAACATAGTAAATGTAAAGTCATTATTATTGTACCTACAGACAAATTTACATTTTTCATAAAACAGAAAAACTTACTCATAGCAATATGCGTGCTAGCTTTGCTCTTTTCCGTCTTCTCTTCATCATCTTCAAAACACTCCTCCAACCACCTTAGTGTTTCATCATCGGTAGAACTTAATAAAACAATAAATCAAGATTGTAATTATTTAAAAACTCTATATAATACAGTTGAATATTGAATAATAAAGTTTCAATAATATACTTACATGGCACTGAAATCTATTTCGTCTATATTTAGTTCTAATGCAACATTTGAGGATGTAGACCTACAAGTAATTTATATATATATACATTTGTATAAATTTATAAATGTAACTGCAACAAAATTGTAAAAGATAGTATAAATAACTTACTCATTTGTTGTAGGGATATTGCTAGCCATTGTTGTTTTGCAGAGTAATACTTAGAATGAAGTATAAATGAAAACTGATACTGTTTAAAAAAATAGTTTCTCTTATATACAAAACATTGAAGTCATTTATCAAGACTAATTCGTAGACTGATTTTCTGATCATCCTATGATAACTGATATTGTTTTTAAAAAAGTGGACGTCAATTAAAAAGTTGGTTAAAAAATAGGAAGATAGAGATTAGATAGATTAATAAGCTTAAGTCATACATACACCCTTGTAAACTTTCTTTCCACCTAACTAAAATTCTTTGAATGTAAAGCATTGGATAAACAAATTTTACAATCCCTAGATTGATACTCTTTTAAGATACATCTAGCTAGAACCAAACTTACATTTCATTTTGAATGACAACTCGCTTCCTCCAAACATATTTTTATAGCAAAAATATAATGTGTGATTAACTAGTTCAATTGCAGTTCATCGCATATAGACACATCAACAGCAAAACATTGATGATGTAGTGTAGTTCCGTCTTTATATCATCAGACAGTAAATTAAAATGTGAGAGCTTAAATTATAGTTTACAACGTCAAGTATGAGTTAGGAATGTAATAAACACTTTAAAGTTATCTGATAGCATTTAAATATGTATATGTAACATATAATTCTTGTTTTATTAGACAAAACAGCTTCCTAAAAATAGAAAATACACCATGTATGTTGATATATTGTTTGTATTTCACACAAAAGACAATGAGTTATTTTAAGAAAAGTAACAGTCTAACTAACAAAAAAGTGGATAAAGTCATGCTTTGTTCATGTTTTTTAGACGATATCGGAGATAACTAGAATTAGAGATACACCACAAATCCGTTTTGGTGGAAGGCTGTAGCTGTCTTAACTAATATGTAATCAAAAAATAAAAAACAAGAGATAAATGCAATCAAGTTCTCTTCCTTTTTAGGTTAAATTAATGACTTTTCTCGAGCGGCTTTATAACACATAACATTAAAAAGATCAAAACATATAGGATTAGGCGAGAGATGATGATTAACGGCTTTTCTGGAATGAGTTTATTAGTGAAGTGACACTTGCGTTGTATTATAATTAATTACTTTTTAAAACTTGTGAAAATGAACTGGTAACATTACGTCGACTGAAATAATACCTAAAACGTCTCGCATAAATTTTGATCTAACCGAAAATGGACTGAAAACCTTTAGGGTTAGTACAAAATTATCGTAACTCGCTATAACGGATATTGTAAGAAATATTTTATTTTCTCGTTGCTAACTTGACGTAAAATATTTTGTAACGGATGACACGTGATCTCGATCGATTTTTGCTAACTGATCACTTAGTTACTCGTAAACATTTGATACTCGCTTGATTTCTTTGATAACAGCAATATCCCAATTATGCTTATCGTAAATATTTCAAAAACGGATATTGCGTGTTTCAGTTGGTTTTTCCTACTAAATCGCTTAGTTACTCGTAAACATTTGAAAATTGTTTGATTTTTTCGCTGATAAAACATGTTGCAAGTATCTTTTACCAAATATTACCGTGATTTTCAATCAGTTTTCCTTACTAGATTACTTAATTACTCACCAACGTCCATAATTGTTTTTATTAATCATTGTTGCAAAGCAATGCTGTATTTAAATAATATTACTACGTTTCCAACCAATTTCCTTACTGAATTACTTAATTATTCGCCAGTATTTCATAATTTCTTTCACTAATAATTACAAATAATATTGTAAATAAATAATTTACCAGGAATATTTATGCTCAAGTCTCCTCTCTCTCTCCTCTAAACACTCTCTCTAGATATATACAAACACAGTTATTTTTATACGTAAACTCAATCTCGAATGCTGATAATATGTGGTCTCAAGCGGATAAATGAAGTTAAAGTACTTTACATTACACAAAATTTACTGTAAATTTTAATCATCTAGAGGACTAATGGTATCCTCTCTCTCCTTTCTCTCAAGATATCTCCTCTCTTTCTCTCTATTTCTCTCTCTCTCTCCTTTAACCTCTCTCCTCTCTCCCTCTCTAGATGTATACAAATTCAATTATTCTTATATGTAAACTCGATCTCGAATGCTGATGATATGTAGTCTCAAGTGAATAAATGAAGTTAAAGTACTTTGTATTACACAAAATTTACTGTAAATTTTAATCATCTAGAGGGCTAATGCTACCCTTTCTCCTCTCTCCTCTTTCCCTCTCTCCTCTCTCTCAAGATATCATATGAGTCAAAATTACCAAATACTGTAGATTTTAACCATCTAGAGATCTAATTTGGTGATTTTCCAACATATATACCCTATGAGTTAGAATTATGTATATAATTATGTAAAAAAATTATCAAAAACTTGAATGCCATACATTCAAAATTTAGCTGCCATATGAGTTCAAATTAAGTAAAAGAATAATCAAAACTCAAATGCCACTTAAATGCCACTCAAATACCACTCAAGTACCCCTCAAATGAAATACAATATAAACTCGGCGAATTCACCCAACGTCGTAACTCATTGCATAACCCCCAAGACCAGATCCACAAAAAAACACTTGGTAGGGAGATCTGCTCATATATTACTACTGATATTTTTTCAAATTTACCCATCTGGCTAGAGCAACACTTACAAAATATACCCCTATGCACTTAGTCGTCAGTTCAACCCACACTCCCTAAACACTTGAAAACCCGTATCCCACTGTATGATGTTAGCATGGATTATGAGTATAATAAATGTAAATGATCTACATATATCTAGATGTGTTTTAAATATGTGACTGTATGTCAATTCAGTTCATAACCTGGAATTGAGAACACTTTACAACAATAGAGTGTAACATGTAAACCTTGGTTCATCGGGCAAAATACTCTCCTAAAGTAGCAACTCCACTATGTGCACGCCTTTCACAACATTCAACTAAAAAATAGGATTTTTCAATCCAAAAAGTGTATGCGTCTGTTATTTCTGCTACATGTGTCATTGGAAGAGCAAAACAGCAAATAATAGATGAATAAATAACAACAGACGTGAGCTAGTGGTTAGTGACTTTTCTCAGATGAATTTATGAGTAAAGCAAGACTAGTGGTATATTATAATTAATTACTTTTTAAAGCGTATCGTTAGCGCACAACGTTGATCGAAAAAGAACCGCATAAAGATTGTCTCAAAACGAAAATGGAGTGTAAATATTACGTCGACTAAAATAATACCTGAAAACGGCTCTCATTAAATTTGCCCCGACTAAAAAGGTGATGAAGACAAAAGTTTTCCAATTGGTTTTCCTTACTGAATCGCTTAGCTACTCAGTTTTTCAGAATCTGAAGTTATAGGTGCTTTTAAATCATCTTATTTTTGTTTGTTTTTTATTCTGATTATGAAGCAAAATACTTAAATCTCCAACAACTGTTTTTTGTCATTGTTTACCAACTACTCCCACACGTTTGGTTACACAACACATTTGTATATATATAAATAGGCAGATGAAGATGAACAGTTTCATAGTCAAAATTCAGAGATCTCCATCATAATGTTTATTATAATCAACCTTCACAAGACTCTATACATAAACTTGAAGGTAAAATGTCAGTCAAACAAACCATTGACTGCTAATACTAAATTAAATTCTAACTTGTGCTGCTGACATAGACATGTAGTTCAGTGACTAAAGCACCTTTCTGGGTGGTCTGTGGTATAATATGCCTACCTGTAGAGGAAGTATAATTGTTTGTGAGTGTTTGTCTCTGTTATCTCTCACACTATTATGTAATTCATTCTTTCATTCATACACTCAACTGTGTAGCTAACAGTGATTGTGGAGTTGCCCCCCTTTTTACAGAATTTATGTTTAAACGTTACAAAAAACTGTAAAACTTTAGGCTAGTACTATGTTGCCACAAATGATCATAAGCGGATTCTCTAGTGTTTTTTCATTGTTATTGGAGAGAAACCTTAAAAATCTGCCTGCCATATACAGCAGTAAGTAATTGGGTGTGCCGGTAGTTTAACATTCTTTGTTGTACTAAATACTTGAGGTTGGGTCTTTTTTATGACAACCACCAATTGATATTACCTTAGTAGTAATATATGAGCTGATCTCCCCACCAAGTGTTTTTTTGTGGGGTTGAATTCCGGGGTTAATGCAATGGGTTACGGCGTTGACTAGAGTCGCCGAGTTAATATTGTATGGCATTTAAGTGGCATTTAAGTGGCATTTAAGTTTTGATAATTTTTTTACTTAATTGGAACTCATATGGCATCTAGATTTTGAATGTATGGCATTTAAGTTTTGATAATTCTTTTTACATAATTCTAACTCATATGGCATCTAAATTTTGAAGGTATGGCATTCAAGTTTTGATAATTTTTTGATCGCTACAAATATATTTATGTACATATTCATGTCTACATTGAATAGAAATAAAACATTGTATGATTGTATATATTTATTACATAATGAGTATATATTAAAGATTATATACTTGAAAAAGCTCTAACATAGCCTCAAACGAAAAAATAGATGAAGTTATACATTTGTAATACACCTCTACTAGCACCTCTACTGTAGGGTATATTAGTGATTGCCTGATACTGCTAAATACGCCGCGAAATATATGTCCAAATTGTGAATTGCTTGATTCTCAGAATGGTCAGAGGGTAGACAACTCTTATTCAAACTAGTTCACAACCTTAAATTAACCAACTGTAGGGATAGACAACTTCTGCTTGATATCAATTTACAAGTTCAAATTAGCCTTCTGGGAATTCTCCTCCAGATACAGACAACTTCTATTTTAAAACTCCAAGATTACTTCTGCTCTTACTCTTAGACAATACAAAGACTGTTAAATACTCATTCAAAATATCCTTTTATTAATCCAGAAAAATCCCTGCGTTGACTGTAGTCAGGGATGAAAAAACTGGAAAGAGAATACTAATACTTATCTGATTTTCCCAAAATCCTTAAGAGTGGTATGTAATCCAAAAATCCAGAGTAGGACAATGATACAAAAACAAACTAATACACTAACACAACAAAAATACGCAATGCCAAAAAGTATAAGCCCAATGGCTAAAAAGTAATACCACTAATGTCCGTAATACAAAAATCCAACGCAAAAACTGCCACTGGTTAACATACAAGATTAACAACTAAACTAAAACCGTATACTGAACTTGGCTTCCAGAAGTTTTCTAATTCATAGATCAGTAAGCATGCGGATCTGGAAGTTGAGGGCAAATCCCTGGAAGTTGAGTGCAAAGTCCAGCGGAAGATGAAACCAAAAATAATGCATATATAGAATAATATGGTCTTCATACCAGTAGAATATCATTTAGTCTTAAACCATAATTTGCCTTACTGGGTGCAATATAAAATGATTAATACAGGTTTGCACTCATTATTCCCATAATAGTGGTCAGTGTCATACAAGCCTAAAGTTACAGCTGGTCACGAGAGCAGCCCTGGACGGTACGGCAGTGCCTGGCACAAACATGTCTCCAATTGAGTTTACTGTTCGGGTTATATGGGGAGCCTTCTTCTTTTTCTTTGTCGGTGTGTTATATACATGGGTCCATACTGTTTGTCTATTCCTTGTACGGGTTTCTGGTGAGGAGTTGTCTTCTTCTGTCATAATCTGAATAATTGATATAAGTTAAATGGCACAAGCCATTACACATTCATCTGTTTGAATATATCTTAAAATGTTGGGCTTAAAATCACATAGTAGTTCTTCAGTCCATTGGACTTTAACTAAACTTTGAGTGAGAGCTTGATCCCACGCCTTTCTTTTAATTTTTTTTAAAAAATCATTCATTTTTACGGTTTTGGACATTTTCAAAACTTTCTTAAAATTGTTTTGAATCGTTAGTCGTAATATTCTTTCTTGATTGTCAGCATATCTATGTGATGTACGTGGTCGGTATTGTATTGGTGACAGTTCTCCATATAATGACGCTAAAGTTAGCAAATGCTGTGTTATACAGAATGCTGCAGCTTGTAATGTCAATGGATATTTCGCCTTTTCCTGTACGATGACATTTTCTTTAATATACTTGTGATATATCTCCGGGAGGAAGTCCTTTATCGTATATGTTTTTGAACTCATAATGAACTAAAATAAAAAAGTTATGTATTAGTATAGGATGATTAAACAGTGTTGTAAAATAATTACATTTTAACTTCTATTAAATAGTGTTTTTATTAATTCTTACCTTATCACCAAGAAATCTGCTGTACTAGTTGATGCTCCGGAGGTTATTGCTGGAGAAAATGGTTTCTATGCAGAGGGAGCTGTTCTTATATATTATAAGCCACACCTACTCATTTAGCTTATAACCATTAAAAACACTCACGCAAAAACCTTATCATAATAGTGTTATTCGCGTGAAATATTCCTGTTTTCTTCGCGTGAAAATATTTATTTTATTCCCGCAAAAGCATTATTTGTCTTTTCGCGTGAAAATATGTTTTTTTAGTATTTTTTTTATTTGCGTGAAAAATGGTTGCATTCTCGTGAGAAAAGAGACTTTTATTTACTGTTATTCGGGTGAAAAATCGGATTGTTTTTCATGCTTTATTCGCGTGAAAATAATTATTTTATTCCCGCAAAAGCATTATTTGTCTTTTCGCAGGAAAATATGTTTTTTTTAGCATTAAAATACTTCTTTTTGATCTGCGTGAAAAATGGTTGCATTCGCGGAATAAAAGAGACTTTTATTTACTGTTATTTGCGTGAAAAATTAGATTGTTTTTCATGTTTTATTCGCGTGAAAAATAATTATTTTATTCCCGCGAAAGCATTGTTAGTAGTAATATATGAGCAGATCTCCCTACCAAGTGTTTTTTTGTGGATTAGACCTTGGGGTTGAGACAATGGGTTACGGCGTTGGATGAATTCGCCGAGTTTATATTGTATTTTACTTGAGGGGTACTTGAGTGGCATTTGAATGGCATTTAAGTGGCATTTGAGTTTTGATTATTTTTTTACTTGATTTGAACTCATATGGCATCTAGATTTTGAATGTATGGCATTCAAGTTTTGATAACTTTTTACATAACTCGAACTCATATGGTATCTTGAGAGAGAGGGGAGAGGAGAGAGGAGAGATGGGAGATGAGAGAGGAGAGAGATTTTTTTAGTTTTCTATACATTCATGTATATATGGTTAGTTATGTACATATTTATGGTTATATTCATATCTACATAGAGAGAGGAGATATATCTACATTGAACAAATATATTGATCAAAAATGAAAATTATATGATTATATACCTGATTACATAATAAGTAGGGAAAATCTTCTGGAGAGAGGGGAGAGGAGAGATGAGAGAGGAGAGAAGAGAGAGGAGAGATTTTTTTTAGTTTTTTATACATTTATATATATATGGATAATTATGTACATATTTATGGATATATTTACATTTACATCATTGAATAATATACATTTATTACATAATAAGTATATTAAATGCTATAAAATATGTTGGAAAATTACCAAATTAGACCTCTAGATGGTTAAAATCTACAGTATTTGGGAAATAACTGCAAGAGAGGAGAGAGGAGTATTTGGTAGAGGAGAGAGTATGTTGAGAGAGAGGAGAGATAAAAAGAGGAGAGAGGAGAGAGGAGATATATCTACATTGAATAAATACAGTGATTAAAAATGAAACAATATGTGAATATATACATTTATTGTGTAATAAGTAGGGAAAATCTCATACAATATAGCTAGAGTCAGTAAATATTAAATAATACAAACTTAGGAAGGAATACTTCTGTTCTATGTACTTTTGATTCCATAATGAACTAAAATAAAAAGTTATGTATTAGTATAGAATGGTTAAACAGAAATTTAAAACAACTACAAACTGTTACTAAATAGTATTTTTTTATTAATTATTACCTTATCATCAAAAATTGACTGTTAATCGGATGTTTTTGTAGCTTTTCGTGTCTTACGTTGTTGAGTCCTTACCCTTCTAGCTTGTCTTTGAGCGGACTGTCGCTGCATGTTTCTTCTTTTTAGAGCAAGTTCTTTACGAGCACACTCGATAGAAATTGGTGTGTTTACCTGTTGTAGTTGATATTGTCGTTGTTGTAATACATAATGTAATCTCTGAATATCTGACGTAACATCATTCCCTAAGAGCTTTAATGTTAGAAAAGATTCAGTTCGAAAACTATTTAGCTGCTCTATCAAGTCTTTCTGTATGAATTTACAATTGTTTGAGATAATTCGCACTCTCTCTTCAATTTTCTTATTGCATATGTTTTGTAGAAGTATCAAGTCCTCTTGAGTCAAAGATTTAGGCTGAGTTTCTGATTCTGTGTTGTTAACTATTTCCATTTTTTGTCATTGAATCTGAAAAAAACAAAAAAACAGATGATTAATTTTGTTCAGTTGTTTTAGTATAATAAATAATATATGAGTAAAAACTGTAATTTATTAAGTTTTTACCTTGATGCTCTTCTAATAGCTGTAGTAGATGTTGCTTCTCTGATAGCTGTTGTAGAACTGGATGCTTTCTGTGTGAAAACTATGGCTCTTATATAGCTAAAGTTGTACTGATTAAACCCTATGAACACCATCTCGTGTCAATCTCTATGAATCAACATTTGTTCACGCGAAGGAAAGTCAATGCTTTCGCGGGAATAAATAAATAATTTTCACGCGAACACAAACCAATGCTTTCGCGGGAATAAATAAACTATTTTCACGCGAATGGAAACCGTTGCTTTCGCGGGAATAAATATTTTATTTTCACGCGAATAGAAACCAATGCTTTCGCGGGAATAAAGAATTTATTTTCACGCGAATAGAAACCAATTCTTTCGCGGGAATAAATAATTTATTTTCACGCGAATAGAAACCAATGCTTTCGCGGGAATAAATGATTTAATTTCCCGCGAATGGAAACCGTTGCTTTCGCGGGAATAAATAATTTATTTTCACGCGAATAGAAACCAATGTTTTCGCGGGAATAAATGATCTTATTTCCCGCGGATGAAAGTCAATGTTGTCGCGGGAATAAATACTTTATTTTCACGCGAATGGAAACCGTTGCTTTCGCGGGAATAAATACTTTATTTTCACGCGAAAGCATTGGTTTCTATTCGCGTGAAAATAAAGTATTTATTCCCGCGAAAGCAACGGTTTGTATTCGCGTGAAAATAAAGTATTTATTCCCGCGAAAGCAACGGTTTCCATTCGCGTGAAAATAAAGTATTTATTCCCGCGACAACATTGACTTTCATCCGCGGGAAATAAGATCATTTATTCCCGCGAAAGCATTGGTTTCTATTCGTGTGAAAATAAAATATTTATTCCCGCGAAAGCAACGGTTTCCATTCGCGGGAAAATAGTTTATTTATTCCCGCGAAGGCAACGGTTTGTGTTCGCGTGAAAATTATTTATTTATTCCCGCGAAAGAATTGGTTTCTATTCGCGTGAAAATAAATTCTTTATTCCCGCGAAAGCATTGGTTTCTATTCGCGTGAAAATAAATTATTTATTCCCGCGAAAGCAACGGTTTCCATTCGCGTGAAAATAGTTTATTTATTCCCGCGAAAGCATTGGTTTGTATTCGCGTGAAAATAATTCATTTATTCCCGCGAAAGCATTGGTTTGTATTCGCGTGAAAATAATTCATTTATTCCCGCGAAACGATTGACTTTCCTTCGCGTGAACAAATGTTGATTCATAGAGATTGACACGAGATGGTGTTCATAGGGTTTAATCAGTACAACTTTAGCTATATAAGAGCCATCGTTTTCACACAGAAAGCATCCAGTTCTACAGCGACTAACAGAGGAGCAACATCTACTACAGCTATTAGGAGAGCAACAAGGTAAGAAGCACTAAAATAATTATTTGTTTTTAATTAATTGAAACATCTAGGTTTTTGAATCTTAGTTTTTAAAAACAATATTTTAATAAAACAATAGTTTCAGTATATTTACATCATTAAACTAAGTTCTTTTACTTTTTGCAGGTATGATGACATCACACTCCAAAGCACTTCCTAAGCTCCATATTGAACCAATCACAGCTACCAACAACACTAACGCTATTTCCACTACAACCATCATTTCCACCACCAACGGCATTCACATTGATGATAGAAGATCCAATCCTAACACCTTTAATGATACATCTTCTCGCTCAAACACCAATGCTCATGCTGATATAGCAATGAACCGTCATGTAGTTTCAGCTGACTCTCCTTTGAGTCCCACACCGGACTACACATATCTGCATGAGAACAGTGAAGTCAAACGAATGGAGGATATCAAAAAACCGACAGTGACATTATCTCAAGCTTCAATTTCCTTTTTATTCAGCAACAGCAAGAATAATACCGTAAACAAACTTAGAGAGTTTGAATTGCTCGAGATGGCTGGAATAATGACAGGAGCTATGCAGAAAGGAATGTTGGAAATCGGAAATTTTGTGAGTTTGTTGGATTTACCAATTCCTACGATATTGGAGGTTTTCGATGTTAATTACGTTGAAGATTATGGTATATTGGACTATGAATATGTTTTAAAAAACAATCATCGAATTCGAGTCAAGTCACTGATTGACAAAGAACTTACGGTGGAGCTACAGGAACTTGATTCCAGCTCTTCACAAATCCTAGTGTACATGGGAAAGCTAGAAGAAAATCAACCCGATCTACGTATTGTAGGAGATAATCATCGTCATCAAGGGCTAAAACAACGAGTTATAGCCAAAATCTTGAGAAAAAAATCATTGAAGCAGTTGCAAGCATACTTTGATATCATCACTTTCGATAATATTCCTGTCAACACTCTTCTGACATTCACTAGACTTTCAGTTTGGAAAAATTTGAAGTCGAAGCAGCGAAAACGAAAACAAGATACATCGCCTTTACGTATCACTCACACTGTCACTTACAGATACATGATGAATGACGGATCTTTGATGACTGGGAAGATTGTTATCCCTCCTGAGAACGTTTTGAAGATCAAAAATCATGAATGTGGTATGATCCACTATAAAAGTACGATGACAACTGAAAGCGGCACAAAGAAACACATTCTCACGATTCTGAGTGTTGAAGAAGCTTTGATGCTTCTATCTACTTCAAGTGAAAAAGAAGGAATAGCTTTCAGACTTTCTCTATTTGATGATGCTGAGCTGATGAAAAGTTATGATGATGATGTTGCTGCTGATGATGCTGCTGATGATGATGATGATGATGATGACGATGATAACATCGATGCTTATACCGATGAAGAAGATGATAATATGACGGATGATGACTCTAAGAACAACAAATTTGAGGAAAAAGATGAAGTTGTCGACAATGATAGTGAGAAAAGCAATGAAGATGTTGACAATCACATTTCAAGCGAAGCTAGCAGGATTTCAATATCGGAAATTTAATTAAGGTATGTTAATCTTCACTAGTAATAAGTAACTACTAATAGACGTATTTTTTACCATAGTATAATGTAGTTGTTATAACGACATCTATGTATGCTTTTAGATAGAATACGTGTACAAGTGAATGACCGTCGACTCGCCAAAATCTATCAGCAACAACTCATGAACATTAAATTGCATATTATTTGTATTGTGCAATAATTTGTATATATTTAGTGTAATAAAGTATTTTATTCATATTTAACATTAGTTATTTAGCCAATTTGTAAAACTTTCGGGGCTACAACTCTAAAATGTTACAAAAATTTCAATGTTCCGACACAAAAATAAATATTTCAAGTTATCGTCTCATTTTTCAAAAATGTTAAGACAACTCCCATTTATAATTTCTAAACTTCGTTTTTGAAAAAATATGTAAAAGTTGTCGGCACATTGTGTCAAAATGATAAGACAACTCCGCTTTTGCACAAAAAAATTGTGAAAAATGTTTTATAATTTGTTTGAGAAACCAAAACAGTAGAAGACTTTTTACAACACAACCGCAAGCATTATACTTTAGGTTTTACAGTTTTGTGAATTGGGTGTTGATAGTTTGTCACGATATGACATAATAATTAAGTAATTATAGTCTTTTTCATAACAATGCTATAGATTCAGTAATACAGATGTGAAATTTACTGTTTCGTCACTTGAATGCAGTATGAAGGTAGTTGATGTAATATTTATTTTGTAATATTATGCAAAGTAATACAGTAAGAATGAAGCATATGGAGTTCTCAACCACAAAACAAATAAAAATAATGCATTAGGGTAAACTAATGACAGAACAATTTTACATGAAGTGTATACATGTGAATAAAGTATTCATAAAAACACAGACTATTGTCTGTATATATAATATATATAGAGAGTATTTATAAAAAACAGCCTATTAACTATATATTTTGTGGTAAGAAATTGTAAAATAGGATAGTTGCATAAAGTCTATGGTAAACTAATGACAGAACATTTTTTACATGAAATGTATTCATAAAAACACAGACTATTGTCTGTATATATAATATATATATATAGAGAGAGTATTTATAAAAAAAACATCCTATTCACTATATATTTTGTGGTAAGAAATTATAAAATAGGGTAGTTGCATAAGACCTATTCCAGAGCCATGATAATATTAAAAAATATAGTGAAATAAAAATTTTAAAACTCACCTAAGAGTGCAGTTAGTACAAGAACTTCTTCTTGAGAAAAGTCTGAGTTTTTCTGCATTTTTCGTCTAATAGACGCTAATTTCAATTTAACACAATCATTAAAACCCTTTTTTTTCAGTCCATCTTTTATATTCAAAATTAATTTAAGTGAAGTTAAATCAATTTTCTTATCATCAATCTTTTGGCTTTCTTTTAAATCTACTTGGGTTTGAGGTTTAACTGTTATAGTATTAGATTCTAAAACACTGGTTTTTGGACTGCACTGTGAACTAGCAACAGAAATTAAGTCATTATTACTTTCTTCAGTTTCTGAAAGATCAGAATCTGAAGATATAAGCGCTCTCATTTTTTTACACTGGTTTTTAATCAAAAGTTTTCGATCTTCAGCAGCAGGTTTTTTAGCTATCGCCAACCATTTACTCCCTAATTCAAAATCTAGAACAATGTTTTCAGAAAAATAACCTTCTATTGGATAGAGATACACTAACGCAAAATTTTTCGGAAAAGTAATATCCATAAGTAATTCAGAATATTTTCTATTAATAAATAAAACAAAATTATTGTAACTAGCAATATCAACAATAAAAAACATTTTAGTTTTTAAAATACAACTATGTTGCTGAAGATCTCTCAAAGTTGTATGCGATTTTCCACATAAACAATAATAAATAAACAAGTGAGCACAAAAATGTCTTGAAAGAACTCGGCCAGGCTCATGCAATCCCCCTAATTTAAACTTCTTACCACAAAATATACAAGAGACGTTGTTTTTGTTTCCTTCCAGTGCTTCACTCAACATCTTTGTGCCATATGCGATCAACAGCAATGAGAGCACTGAAAGGAAATACCTAGGGCTTTTGTTATCAATATCTACAAACAAAATAAACAAATTCTCATCATATATAGATAACTTTCTTAAGCATGCTATATGTATATATATAAAGATAATGTATGTCACTTACACTTAAAACACTCTCTATCTTCTTTTATATTCCCGTCTAAAAGACTTAATTCTCTATACTCCCTTAATTCAGGATTCTCTGCTTGAACTAAAATAGAAAATACGAATGTAGTTATGCTATTTTTTTGAAAAAATTCGAAAAATTTTTTATAAATTGAATGAGTATATAGTAAGTAATATTTTCATCATACTTACATTCAAATGTGTTCCGTTCATAGCACAGGAAGTTTTCGTCCTTCCCAACACATTGCTTGCTACCTATGAAACGTGAAGATGCTTTTTCTACAAAAAAATAACATAGTAAATGTAAAGTCATTATTATTGTACCTACAGACAAATTTACATTTTTCATAAAACAGAAAAACTTACTCATAGCAATATGTGTGCTAACTTCGCTCTTTTCCGTCTTCTCTTCATCTTCAAAACACTCCTCCAACCACCTTAGTGTTTCATCATCGGTAGAACTTAATAAAACAATAAATCAAGATTGTAATTATTTAAAAACTCTATATAATACAGTTGAATATTAAAGTTTCAATAATATACTTACATAGCACTGAAATCTATTTCGTCTATATTTAATTCTAATGCAACATTTGAGGATGTAGACCTACAAGTAATATATATATATATACATTTGTATAAATTTATAAATGTAACTGCAACAAAATTGTAAAAGATAGTATAAATAACTTACTCATTTGTTGTAGGGATATTGCTAGCCATTGTTGTTTTGCAGATGTGTAGATGTTGCAGATGATGTAGTATAAATGAAAACTGATACTGTTTTAAAAAAAATAGTTTCTCTTATATACAAAACATTGAAGTCATTTATCAAGATTAATTTGTAGACTGATTTTCTGATTATTATTATGATAAATGATATTGTTTTTTAAAAAAGTGGAAGACAATTAGGAAGTTGGTTAAAAAAAATAGGAAGATAGAGATTAAATAGTTTAATAAGCTTAACCACCACAAACACTCCTGTAAACTGTCTTTCCATCTAGCTAAAATTTTTGAATGTAGAGCGTTGGATAAACAAATTTTACAACCTCTTTTAAATATAACTAGCTAGGATGAAACTTACATTTCATTTGAATGACACCTCACATCCTTCAAACATATTTTTATAGCAACAATTTTCATATAGACACATCAACAGCAAATCAATGATGCAGTGTAGTTCCATCTTTATATCATCAGACAGTAAATTAATATGTGAGAGCTTCAATTATAGTTTACACCATTAAGTATGAGTTCGGAATGTAATAAAATACTTTACAGGTACTGATAGCATTTAATAACTAGTTCAATTGCAGTTTATTGATATACTCTACTATAACACACACTACCACAAACAATCATATAGACACATCATCAGCAAAACAATGATGTAGTGTAGCTCCATCTTTATATCATCAGACAGTAAATTAAAATGTGAGAGCTCCAATTATAGTTTACAACATTAAGTATGAGTTAGGAATGTAATAAACACTTTAAAGATATCTGATAGCATTTAAATATGTATATGTAACATATAACTCTTGATTTATTAGACAAAACAGCTTCCTAAAAATAGAAAATATACTATGTATGTTGATACATTATTATTTCACACAAAAAAACAATGAGATATTTTAAAAAAAGTAACAGTCTAACTAATAAAACAAGTGGATAAAGTCATGCTTTGCTCATGTTTTTTAGATGATAGCGGAGATAGCTAGGATTAAAAGTAAAACCACAAATCCGTTTTGGTGGAAGGCTGTATGAAACAATAAAAAACAGGAGATAGATGCAATCAAGTTCTCTTCCTTTTTAGGTTGAATTCGACCTATAATTCCGTCATCTATGGATGTTTGTTGTTTTTGTTTTAAATAGAAATAACATGATAATAAATAGTGCTTAGGTGTAACTAATGACTTTTCTCGAGCAACACACTTGATATTAAAAAGATCAAAACATATAGGATTAAGCGAGATGATGATTAATGTCTTTTCTGGAATGAGTTTATTAGTAAAATGACACTTGCGGGACACTTGCGCTATATTATAATTAATTACTTTTTAAAAATGACGTGTTAACATTACGTCAACTGAAATAATACCTAAAACGTCTCGCATAAATTTTGATCTGACTGAAAATGGACTGAAAACCTTCAAGGTGCGTAAAAATTATCGTAACTCGCTATAGCGGATATTCTAAGAAATATTTATTTTCTCGTTGGTAACTTGACGTAAAATATTTTGTAACGGATGTCACATGATCTCAATCGTTTTTTTTCAACTTAAACACTTAGTTACTCGTAAACATTTGATACTCGCTTGATTTCTTTGATAACAGTAATATCCCAATTGTGTTTATCGTAAATATTTCAAAAACGGATATTGCGCGTTTCAGTTGGTTTTTCCTGCTAAATTGCTTAGTTACTCGTAAACATTTGAAAATTGTTTGATTTTTTCGCTGATAAAACATGTTGCAAGTATCTTTTACCAAATATTACCGTGATTTTCAATCAGTTTTCCTTACTAGATTACTTAATTACTCACCAACATCCATAATTGTTTTTATTAATCATTGTTGCAAAGCAATGCTGTATTTAAATAATATTACTACGTTTCCAACCAATTTCCTTACTGAATTACTTAATTACTCGCTAGTATTTCATAATTTCTTTCACTAATAATTACAAATAATATTGTAAATAAATAATTTACCAGGGATATTACTTAATTACTCGCTAGTATTTCATAATTTCTTTCACTAATAATTACAAATAATATTGTAAATAAATAATTTACCAGGGATATTTATGCTCAAGTCTCCTCTCTCTCCTCTAAACACTCTCTCTAGATATATACAAACACAGTTATTTTTATTGTACCTTGCGCAAAAACATCCCCTAAAACTTGTTTTTAGGCTGAGTCTTATGGGTTATTTTAGGAGGAGTTTCAGTCCTGGGAGTAGATACTAAATTGACACAAATTTTTTTCATATGAATTTAAAACTTAACTAATGTAGTTTTTTTACCAAACATCAGTACATCAAAAACATTATTGTAAAGGTATATTATATAGGGAGATTTTCCATACTTATTATGTAATAAATGTATATAATCATATAATGATTAATTTTTGATCAATATATTTATTCAATGTAGATATATCTCTTCTCTCCTCTCTCCTCTCTTTCTTCCTCTCTCCTCTCTCTCTCTCTCTCTCTCTCTCTCCCTCTCTCCTCTCTCTCTTTCTTTATCTCAAGATACCATATGTATGTATACATTGATTATCATTACAAGTTGTAGTGCTTTGTATTACTTAGTATTTACTGACTCTAGCTATATTATATAGGATGATTTTCCCTACTTATTATGTAATCAATGTATATAATCATAAAATGTTTCATTTTTGATCAATATAGTTATTCAATGTAGATAAAACTCCTCTCTCCTTTCTCTCTCCTCTCTCTCAAGATACCATATGAGTTCCAATTATGTGAAAAAAGTATCAAAACTTAAATGCCATACATTCAAAATCTAGATGCCATATGAGTTCAAATCAAGTAAAAAAAACAATCAAAACTCAAATACCACTTAAATGCCATTCAAACGCCACTCAAGTACCCCTCAAGTAAAATACAATAAAAACTCGGCGAATTCATCCAACGTCGTAACCCATTGCCTCAACCCCAAGGCCAGAACCACAAAAAAACACTTGGTAGGGAGATCTGCTCATATATTACTACTATTGTTTTTTCCGTATGCCAAAAAATTTGTTATTTCCCGGGAGACTTTTATTTCTCTTCGCGTGAAATAAAATACTTTTATGCATCATTAGTCGCGGGAAATTTCTTTTTGTTTTTCAAGTTTTATTCGCGTGAAAATAATTATTTTATTCCCCCGAACGCGTTGTTTTTTTATTTCGTGTAAAAAACATGTTTTTTAGCATTAAAATAATTTTTTTGGATCCGCGTGAAAAATTGTTGCATTCGCGTGAAAAAAGAAAATTTTATTTACTGTTATTCGCGTGAACAATGGTGAGGTTTTCAGGTTTTATTCGCGTGAAAATAATTGTTTTATTCCCAAGAAAGCACTGTTTTTCTTTTCGCGTGAAAAACATGTTTTTTCATTAAACTCAATCCGTGTCAATCGGTGCAAGTTTACCTATTTAAGAGATGAGGGTTTCAGACAGAAAGCATCCAGTTCAACAACAGTGAGCGAAGGAGCAGCATCTACTAAACCTTCCATTGCAACTACTAGGAACTCTCCCTCTTCATAAAGGTAAGAATAAAAAATAATTATTTTATGCTAGCTAACACAACTAGCTGAAAGTTTATGACCTATCTATCTTTAAAATTAATCACAAAGAATTAAACAAAATCATTGTTTTTTTCAGAACGAATACTCAAGACGAAGGAAGCCAACCGATGAATGTAGAAGCGGAATCTCAGCAAACCCTTTCCCCACCACCTTCTCCTATCTTTCATATGCCAGAAAGTCAATTGGTGGTTGATGAACCGGAATCCCAACAAGATTTTACTCCAGTCACATCTCCTACTAACAAGTTGTCTTCAAAAAGAACACCTATGATGAAACGAACTTTCATTGATTTGACAAAAGATGATATTGAAAATGTCTCGAACTGCAAAAAACGATACGAGACGAGACGATACAATTTTTCGTCACACCAGAATACCCTTTCAAGATGCCAGAAGTAATGAACTAACCACTCTAGCGTACAAGAGCGCCAGGTTGTTAAACTCTCTCTCTCCAGATCGTCTAGAAAAATTTGAAGAATCCATGGAAATCTGCGATCTACCAATACCAACAGTTATGGAGGTGTTATCCGTTGAATTTCGTGATGAATCAAAGTGTACCATCATTTACAACTATTGAAAGGATAAAAAGATAACTCGAGTGAAGAGTGATGTTTCAACCGAAATAGGACTGCTCGTTAATAAAGCTAACCAAACACGCCCAATTGTTTTAATTTATATGGGAGAAGGAAAGACAGCAGATGCGATTTTTCATTCTGCTGATTGTCACGGATGTAATCGAAAGATCAACGATCCGTTCAACTCATTATCAGGCAAGAGTATGAGACAAATACAGGCTTATTTCAGCGTTGCTCACCTACATGATTTTCCACCAGGAAGTGTTATAGCTTATGAGAATCCTGGAATGCTAAGAAAATGTGATACTTGTTGGAACAAGACTGCTGAGAGTCTAGTGGCTAATTACAGATGTATGGTAAATGGAGAGCTACTGATTGGAGATATTAACATCCCTGCTCAAATAGCTTCAGCTGTGGTATCGGTATGTGGTATTCAAAGGCCAACACAAACTACGGACAGTGCGATTTTCTACGATGTCATTCTACTCTCGGCTCTCCGAGCTTTCCTTCGAGCCTTCGAACTGTTTGATACTTTGCTACAACACAACTTCCTCACCTACTTTGATGAGAATGAAAAAGAGGATTGTCCGAAACAGCACATTGGAACCCTAATTGATAACACAAGGGATGTATCTCGCCTTCTATGATGGTAAGTTTTATTTCTATTTACTGTAGGATCCAAAGTACTTTTTTTAAATTAATTCATATAACTATGTATGATAGAGTCATTAGTTACTATGTCTTTTAGATCTAACTAAAGAGCGCTCCTTGAGGAAGAAAGTGAAAGGATCTTATTTGCGTCTTGCAAGAGATGAACTCCTCAACATTAACTTTGAACATTACAAAAAAATAGTTTTTGTAGATTCTGTAGTATTTAGCACAAATACTGAGATAAGTTGTATTTTATTTACGTTTTATTTGTTATAACAAATAAAATTCAACTATAATAATTTATTTTAACAATTAACTTAGCAAATTAGTTCCTTGTATATGTACTCCATCTATTCCTTCTACTGTATTGTCTTGTATGAACTTTAAGTTAGGATAAGTCCGTATGATAAGTCTTCGTATTGAGTGATCTCTCATCTCACTCTCCCCTATATCTCGTAAAATTTTTTTATCAATTTCATTCATACTCCAACCTCTACTTCTCAGCAAACAACAGTAAACACAATAATCCCCACTTACAGTTGACAAAAAATTTTGTAGTTGTGTTTCATTACTTTGTATTGTTTCATATCCTCTGTGATACTTAGCACTTCATTTACATCTGGGTAGAAGGAAACAGAACGTCCAAATGAGTCGAAAAAACCCACCTCTGAATCATTAGCGTACACAGCCAACCAATGCTTTCCAGGCTGTTGAGAATAATGAGTGTTGAATACGAAACATCCTGTTGGAAAATTGCAAATTTGCTTCCAAAACTGATCTCTAGCTCCAACGTGAATCCCTACACTTCGATATAAATTGTCTGAAGATAAGATCGAACGAATCTGTATTGTATTCATCTCTAACTTTCCGTTTAGAGCACTGCGTCTCCTGCAATAGCTAATTGAAGAATGCTATCCATCTCCAACACACCATCTTTTACAAAGTAGGCTACCAGGGATAAACCATCAGTCGTGTTACTGCTAAAGCGAATTTCCACACTCGTTGAGACATTTTTCATAGAGTGAAATGCTTCTTGAAGAAAATCACCGATCAAATCCATAGAGCGTAGTGCCATCAAGGTATTGTTCTCTGTGATACCAAGACTATCCCCATCAAGCAAAGTTCCGGTAGCAAATCTTCTTCCGATTAGACAATCACAACAACTCTCAATACAATACTATCGACATTGGCATGTTGCATTCTATACGGATTCATGGCGAAACGTCCGTTCAAAGCGTTGTGAGTAAATAAACCTAAATAAATTTGTTTGGGTTTCTGTTTGTTTTCTTCGAAAGTGATGTCGATCTATGCAACACCAGCGCTGATTTCATATAGCTTTATCCATTTTCGATCAACTGTATAAATGTAGTTGTGACCTTCCAATGCCAAACTGAGATGAGAGTTTTGTGTTGTAGGATTCACCTAACTTTACAAAGATGAAGTTCAAATTCATCAATTCTAATCTTCGCTCCTCCTGCTGGTTACTCGCTTGCAGCAAACAAGGCTAGTTTGCTGGAGGCACGCTCAAACTCCAGCTGCATGCTAGGACCAGGGATTATTAGCTTTTTTTGCTGAAATAACGCAAGTAGTATAGTTAACCATTTTTCAACAAGTTTACCCATGGGTCATGCGAGCACTACTCCTGTCAAGCTTTCAGAATAGCTCACTATGTAATCAATCATTTTTTCATCTAAGGCTATTCCTATACCGTTAATAAAGAGTTTACTTTGAGAGCTTTTATTTTCGCATTGATACACAAACTGACACGCTAGGATCTACTAACAAAGCGATGTTTATTACCATTTGTAAGTGTAAAGATTCTCACGGTTACTTCGTCACCCAAACAATAGTAGTAATATATGAGCAGATCTCCCTACCAAGTGTTTTTTTGTGGTTCTAACCTTGGAGTTTAGGCAATGGGTTACGACGTTGGATGAATTCGCCGAGTTTATATTGTATTTCATTTGAGGGGTATTTGAGTGGCATTTGAGTGGCATTTAAGTGGCATTTGAGTTTTGATTATTTTTTTACTTAATTTGAACTTATATGACATATAGATTTTGAATGTATGGCATTTGATTTTTTTTGATGTTTTTTACATTGTATAAAAATGGAGCGCGATATGATTGTATTGTTATTAGAAGTTAAGATGTCGACAGAGGATGATGTTGAGATGAGACCGATGAATGAAGTTGATACTGTTGATGGTACTATACGTGATACGATAGATGTTTTACCGAGTATGAAGCGTAAAGCGTTGATAATTATGATGATTTTGGTATTTATCGTAGGGTTTTCCACTGTTGGAGGTGTTACTGAGTTTAGTATGTATGAAGAAGCTATGGAAAAAATACAAAAAGCGAGAAACTCTCCTGTTGGAATCATAAATGAAACTACTGTTGGTTGATGAACATCTTTTTATGATGAATGGGAAACCTAAAGATTATGACTCAAGGATGCGTTCTCCTTTTACAGCAATGATTGCAGGACCAACTGGATCGGGAAAGACGCAAGCGATTTTTCGAATGATTGAAGCTAGTCAGACTATAGCACACCCTCCACCAACTGAAATTCACTACTGTTATGGAGCCTACCAAAAAGCCTTTGATGATGTACCAGGAGTGATTTTTCATGAAGGGATGATAGATATAACAGTGAGTTTTCCCAGAGATGGTAAAAATCGATGGCTGATAATTGATGATCTCATGGATGAAGTTTCTGGTAAAGCTGATGCCAATGCTCTGTATACAAAACATAGTCATCATTTGAACATAAGTGTGTTTTTTATTGTTCAGAATCTGTTTTTAAAAGGAAATCGTACAATTTCCTTGAATAGTCATTATTTTTTTCTTTTTAAAAATCCTAGAGATGCTTCTTCTATTTCCTATTTGGCTCGACAATGTTTTCCATCTAAAGTAAAATATGTACAAGAGGCTTTTGAAGATGCAACAAAAAAACCATACCCTTGTTTACGAATAGATACGACTCAACAAACGAATGATCAACATAGACTATTGGGAAATTTTACATCGGATCTCCCTATGATATTATATGTACCCAAGTAAAAGGATATAAATACAATTACTATTCATTTCACCTCAATCATATTTTGTTATTCAACGACGCAACACGAAAGAGTTATAATGACTAAAGATTTGGAGAAAAAATTAACAAGAAATGCTGCTGTATTGTTATCACTCAACAATGCAACCTTTGCTATTCAAAAGTCTGTTATAGCCAAAGCCAAAAAGGAGTTTATTATGACTCTAATGGAATGCGCTAAAGCTATTATAAATGGAACGATACCATTGACAACATCTCAGTACAATCAGTTGCAGCGGAACGCGAAGGATATTAGCGCTTTAGTAAGAAGATCAACGTTAGATGATAAGAAAGCTGTATTGCAAAAAGGAGGATTTTTAGGCGCTCTACTAGGACCTATCATCAGCAATATAGTTCCTGGGTTATTTAAAAGTGTGCTAGGAGGAGGGAGAAGATAAAGATGAAAGTCTCAACACGAATGATGCGAAATAAAACGGCAATTTTAGCTCTGAATGAACTGAGTAAGAAAGGAAAAATCGCTATAGTCGAAAAGGCTAACTCAGATTTGTTTCAATCATTGATAGAAAGTGTTAAAAATATTATATTAGGTAATGTTCCTCTTGATTCTGAGCAGTTTATTGAGTTGCAGCGTTACAAGAAGGAACTACATAAACTTAGTGGTAGAGGGACAGTTGATGATAAACGTAAAATTTTGATTCAGACTGGTAGAGGAAATCTTTTGGATGCTATTATAAACCCTATTGTATCTGTTTTGTCATCAATAAAAAGATGAATCGTCAGCCTTTAACATTCTCCAGACGTATTTTTATACTCACTGAAAATGAATACTATAGATTAACGGAAAAAAAGGAAAATAAAACAGTGGTAAAGGAAGAGAAGACCAGACCTCCATTGTATTATAATCCTATGGAAGCTATAACAGTGAGAAATATGAAGAGAAAGCGAAATGATCTACTGGAAACGGCTTATGATTCTGACTTATCCTCACACGAAAAGTTAGATGAAAATGTTGAAAACCTACGTAAGTATTTGTCTGATGTCAAAAAGATTAAAAATAACCAAAATCAGACACAAAAGGATAGTTGGAGTCCCATTAAGAAAAAGAAGATAGAGTCTATTTCTCCTTTAGCCAATAGCACAGTTATTGATGATAAACCTAATACCCTTTCACCAAATGCTCATAAAGACATTGAGTTAGAATCAGTGAAAACGGATGATGATGATGACATTGGGATGGAATTAATAAAAGGGAGGTTGTTTGATACTGAAGACTCAACCCTATTTGGAAATACATTTCTTACTGATGGAGAAGATGAGTATGATAGTGAAAGTGAAAATTTAAAAGAGTTTGAAAAAAAAGCAACTGAATTAACAACAAAAAAGAGTGATCAAACGATTGCTGTCAGAATGTTGAATAATCTGAGTAAAATTGGTAGATTCGACTCGGACAAGAACAGACTGAAAATTGGAGAATATTGGTTGAATCCTAAGACTTCCAAAACTTTACTACAAGACGTTCTAACTGAAGGAGGTAAAATACGATCGGGAAATACCAATTACAGTAGATTTAAAAGCTTGCTAACTGATGAAGGAATCACAACTGTCAGAAAATCCCCGCATCAAACACGTAAGAGTCAGAAGAAAAAGTTGGTCATTCCAGGTACTAATTCATGGACATCGACACGCTAAAAGAGTTGTATTACAATCCTGCATTACATACATCTCTACGAGGAGCTAGAGCTTTACTGAAAGCTCGTAGAAAGCGAGAGGGGGAAAAAAGAATCCGTGAATGGTTGAGTGGTGAGGATGCCTACACGTTACATAAAAGAGTTGTAACTAAGTTTAAACGCCGTCCTACAATTGTAGCTGGAATAGGGGAACAGTTACAGGTAGATTTGATGGATGTTCGATCTCGAAAAGAAGAAAATAATAATACAGCATTTTTACTGACTGCTGTTGATTCTCTATCTAGAAAAGGTTGGGCTGTGCCACTCATCAACAAATCAGGGCAGGTAGTGGCAAGAGGATTGAGAAGAATACTAGAAGGGGAAAACTATAAAGCTTTACAATCGGATAAAGGTAAAGAGTTTGACAATGTCAATGTGAAGACTCTCCTGGCGGAAAAAAAAGTCAAGCGCTTTACAACCGAAAATGAGACGATAAAGGCATCGATGGTGGAGCGTTTTAACAGAACTTTAAAAGAGAAGATATATAGATATTTGACATATAAAGATGATGACAGATACATTGATGTTTTACCAGAAATGGTTGATGCATACAACAACACAATTCATGGTGCTATAGGTATGAGACCGAATGATGTGAATTTTCAAAATCAGGAACTTGTATGGAATCGTGTGTATGAAGGAGGTGAACATAGTTTAGCTCAAGAAGCAAAACTAAAGATTGGGGATTATGTGAGAATAAGTAAGGCAAGAGGAGCGTTTGAAAGAGGATACACTCCGAATTGGACGATTGAGATTTTTATAATCACTGATGTACTTATTGATGAAAAACCTGTTGTATATAGGGTAAAAGATTTAGCTGAGGAGATGATTGATGGCACCTTTTACGAAAAAGAGTTGCAAAAAGTAAAAAAACCCACGATTTTCAGAATTGAAAAGATATTGGGAAGAAGAATGAAAAGAGGTAAAAGACAGATTCTGGTTAAGTGGTTAGGATACGGAGAAAAGTTCAACGAGTGGGTAGATGAATAGTTTATAAGGAAAGAACGCTTGATATAATCATCATACGTTGAGAAAATGTCGATGCTGATAACTTTACCTTCAAACTCTAGCGGTGAAGAGTTTCCTGATAATAAAAATTCCGAATTTACAGTGAGACTGTATAAATATTTGGTTATCAATGGTGGAAAATGGGAGGTAGCTCTGCTAGATATGTCTTATTCTAATAATTGGAAGAATGTTACCGAAGGGAAAATATATCTAGAAAAGACTAATGTCTCTGGTAAAAGCGAAAAGTCCTTCATCTTAATTGGTAATGGAAGATATGATAGTATGGAGGAGTTGGAGGAGATTATACGAAAGAGAATGAGTGAAATGGATTTAGACAAAAAATTTGCCATCTCCTACAACAAGATCACCAACACCACTTTACTAACTAACAGCGATCCTGATACTGCCATAAGCTTTTCCAAAGATATAGCATATATTTTTGGATTTGATCCAAAAACTATGTACCCTCATGGTAGATACAATAATATCTCACCCCCTGATATAAATTCTGGTTTAACATCTCTGTATGTTTATTCCAACATTGTTGATAATAGAATGGTAGGAGATACGAATGTACCTTTACTGAGAGTAGTTCCGGTTCAAGGAAAGAAGAATAGCGTTGTGTATCAAGAATTTAAAAATCCTCACTATGTTGATGCTTCATCAATAAATAGTGATCTGGTTCAAGTACTTATAACGAGTGACGACGGCCAACGAATACCATTTGAGGGTGGAAAGGTTGTGTTGACGGTTCACTTTAGAGAGAAAATATTATAATGAGTTTGGTACGATACACCCCTGAGGACTCAAAAGATTTTTTTGATGAGTACTACAAGATGCAAGCTGGAAATGGAATTGGAGTGTATAGTGGACGACGGGTGATGCCTAATATGAGAGGAAATGGACTTGGTAGTATTTTTTCAAGTATACTTAAATCCGCAGCACCAATGCTGAAAAGAGGAGCAATTAGTTTGGGGAAAAGAGCACTGTCTGTAGGTGAAAATGTAGCGCGTGATGTCATTGATGGACAAAGCTTTGCAGCATCAGCAAAGAAGAGGGGGTTGGCAGAGTTGAATGATCTGGGGGGAGATGTGCTCAATGCAGTCCGTCTAGATAGTACGAAAAGGAGAAAAACAAAAGGTGGAAAGAAGAGAAGAGGTGTTGGTAAACGTGGCATATTTTAATAGTAGCAGAATCCGCTATAAAGACAGCAGAGCTTGATAACTATATTCATTAAGCAGTAACACCTCAAGCAATCATCATTCGCAAAAGATGGCTAGCCTAAATGGAACAACAGGTAATAAGTTGGAAGGTTCTTCCTACAACATAAATCCAACGTTGGATGTATTTGCTACGGAACCAACAAACATATCGGTAGAAAGATCAGAATATGTTGTCATCAGACCTGATAGGTTAGATCCTTATGGTAGTATCGAGTTAACCTTGTCAGGGAGCACTGAACATTACACAGATCTCTACAACTCGTTTCTGCAAGTTGAAGCCACAGTTGTTCAAGATGATGGAAGCGATATTGCAGGTAATGATGATGATGCAGTTGTGTGGATGGGGGATTCAATGCAGACATTATTCAGCGAGTTGAAAATGTCGATAGAAGGAACCACTGTTGAATACGCTAACAACTACGGTTTACGCTCCTACTTTTCACAACTACTCGAAAACAGTGCAGAAAGAAAGAAATATCAAGGTAAGATGGAAGGATGGCTGTATGATGATTCAACTAGCAAAGACGCTGCTGATCACAAAACCGCGGATAAGAAAAAGAGGAGAGCTCTAATCATAGGTGGAAAGACAATAGAATTAACTGGAAAACCTCATCTTGCATTATTTCAGCAGAAAAAACTAATAATTCCAGGTCCTAGTATGCAGCTGGAGTTTGAGCGTGCCTCCGGCAAACTAGCTTTGTTTGCTGCGAATGAGATGCCTGCAGGAGGAGCAAAGATTAGAATTGATAAATTTGAACTTCATCTTTGTAAAGTTAAGGTGAATCCTACAATACAAAACTCCCAACTCAGTTCGGCGTTAGAAGGTCACAACTACATTTATCCAGTTGATCGAAAACGGATAAAACTATATGGAATTCGTGCTGGGGTTGCGCAGATTGACATCACTTTGGAAGAAAACAAACAAAAACCTAAACAGGTCTATTTAGGTTTAGTTGATCACAACGCAATGAACGGACGTTTTGCCTTGAATCCATATAGAATGACGCACGCTAATGTTGATAGTATTGTATTGAGAGTTGGTGATTGTCCAATTGGAAGAAGATTTGAGCCAAATTATGCTAGAGGGGTTTTTGGAAGAGAATATCATCAGTTTCTACACGCTACCGGAACTTTGCTTGAAGGCGATAGTCTCGGTATTACGAAAGAACAATACCTTGATGGTACTACACTTTATGGATTTGATTTGACTGGTGATTTTCTTAAAGAAGGCTTTCACTGTATGAAAAATGTCACAACAAGTGTGGAAATTCGTTTTAGCACTAACACGACTGATGGATTATCCTTGGTAGCATACTTTGTAAAAGACGGTGTGCTGGAGATGGATAGCATTCTTCAATTAACTATCGGGGGAGACGCAGTGCTTTAAACAGAAAGTTAGAGATGAATACCATGCAAATTCGTTCGATCTTATCTTCAGACGTTTTATGTCAAAGCGTAGGGATTCATGTTGAAGCTAGAGAACAGTTTTGGAAGCAAATTTGCAATTTTCCAAGAGGATGTTTCGTATTCAACACCCATTATTCTCACCAACCTGGAGAGCATTGGTTGGCTGTGTACGCTAATGATTCAGAGGTGGATTTTTTTGACTCATTTGGGCGTTCTGTTTCCTTTTATCCGGATGTAAATGAAATACTAAGTATTCATGGAGGATATGAAACAATACGAAGTAATGAAACACAACTACAAAATTTTTTGTCAACTGTATGTGGCGATTATTGTGTATACTTTTGTTTACTGAGAAGTAGAGGATGGAGTATGGATGAAATTGTTAGAAGTTTACGAGACATAGGAGATAGTGAGATGAGAGATCACTCAATACGGAGATTTATCATACAGACCTATCCTAACTTCGAGTTCATAGAAGATAATACAGTAGAAGGAATAGATGGTGTACATATACAAGGAACTAATTTACTAAGTAAATTGTTAAAATAAATTATTATAATTGATTTTTATTTGATATAACAAATAAAATGAATAAAATACAACTTATCTCATTATTTGTGCTAAACACTACAGAACCTATAAAAACTATTATTTTGTAATGTTTCAAGCAAGAAGTAAATAAGATCTTCTCATTTTCTTCCTCAGGAGCGCTCTTTAGTTATATCTAAAAGACATAGTAAATAATGACTCTATCATACATAGTTATATGAATTAATTTTACAAAAATACTTCGGATCTTTCTTTAAATAGATATGAAACTTACCATCATAGATGACGAGTCACATCCTTTGTGTTATCGATTAAGACTCCGATATGCTGTTCTGGACAATTCTCTTTTTCATTTTCATCAAAGTAGGAGAGACAGGTGTGTTGCAGCGAAGTATCAAACAGTTCTGAGACTTGAATGAAAGCTTGAAGAGCTGAGAGTAGAATGATGTCGTAGGAAATCATGTTGTTCGTATTTTGTTTTAGTCCTTTGAATACGATTACACCGCTTTTTTCCGCCACCACAGATGAAGCTATTTGAGCAGGGATGCTAAGATCTCCAATCAATAGCTCTCCTTTCACCATACATCTGTAATTAGCCACTATAATATCAGCAGTCTTGTTCCAACGAGTATCGCATTTTCTTAGCATTCCAGGATTCTCATAAGCTATAACACTTCCTGTCGGGAAATCGTGTAGGTGAGCAACACTGAAATGAGCCTGTATTTGTCTCAAACTCTTGCCGTACAATGAGTTGAATGGATCGTTAATCTTTCGATTACTTCCTTGAGATTCAGCGGTACGAAAAATCGCATCTCCTGTCTTTCCTTCTCCCATATAAATTAAAACAATTGGACGTGTTTGCTTAGCTTTATTAACAAGCAGTCCTATTTTGGTTGAAACATCACTCTTCACCCGAGTTATCTTCTTATCCTTTCGGTAGTTGTAAATGATGGTGCACTTTGATTCATCACGAAATTCAACAGACAACACCTCCATAACTGTTGGTACTGGTAGTTTGCAGATTTCCATGGATTCTTCAAGTTTTTCTAGACTATCTGGAGAGAGAGAGTTTATTAACCCGGCGCTCTTGTAGGTGAGAGTAGTTAGTTCATTACTTCCAGCATCTTGAAAGGGTATTCTGGTGTGACGAAAAAGCGTTTCATCTCCAACATCCGTCAAAACTAGTTTTTTGCATTTCGAGCCAGTTTCATTATCATCTTTTGTCAAATCAATAAAAGATCGTTTCCTCATTGATGTTCTTTTTGAAGGTAGGTTGTTAGTAGGAGATGTGAATGAAGTAAAATCTTGTTGGGATTCTGGTTCATCAACCACCAATTGACTTTCTGGCATGTCAAAGATAGGAGAAGGTGATGGGGAAAAGGTTTGCTGGGGTTCTGCTTCTTCATTCATTGGTTGACTTCCTTCGTCTTGAGTATTCATTCTAAAAAAACAAAACGTTTTGTTTAATTTTTCGTAATTAATTTTAAAAGATCATAAAGATCATAAGCCTTCAGCTAGTTGTGTTAGCTAACAGAAAATAAATATTTTTACTCTTACCTTTATAAAGAAGGTGAGCTCCTAGTAGTTGCAATAGAAGGTTCAGTAGATGTTGCTTCTCCGCTAGCTGTTGTAGAACTGGATGCTTTCTGTGTGAAAACAGTGGCTCTTAAATAGGTAAAGTTGCACTGATTAAATCCTATGAATACCAACCTTCTTTATAATATAACTATGAAACAGCATTTTGTCCACGCGAAAACCAATGCTTTCGCGGGAATAAACAATTTATTTTCACGCGAATGGAAACAGTTGCTTTCGCGGGAATGAAAATTTTATTTTCACGCGAATAAAAACCAATGCTTTCGCGGGAATAAATAATTTAATTTCACGCGAAAACAAACCAATGCTTTCGCGGGAATAAATACTTTGTTTTCACGCGAATGGAAACTGTTGCTTTCGCGGGAATAAACATTTTATTTTCACGCGAATACAAACCAATGTTTTCGCGGGAATAAATAATTTAATTTCACACGAATAGAAACTGTTGCTTTCGCGGGAATAAATAATTTGTTTTCAGGCGAATAGAAACTGTTGCTTTCGCGGGAATAAATAATTTATTTTCACGCGAATAGAAACTGTTGCTTTCGCGGGAATAACTAATTTATTTTCACACAAATGGAAACAGTTGCTTTCGCGGGAATAAACATTTTATTTTCACGCGAATACAAACCAATGCTTTCGCGGGAATAAATAATTTATTTTCACGCGAATAGAAACTGTTGCTTTCGCGGGAATAACTAATTTATTTTCACGCGAATGGAAACAGTTGCTTTCGCGGGAATAAACATTTCATTTTCACGCGAATACAAACCAATGCTTTCGCGGGAATAAATAATTTATTTTCACGCGAATAGAAACTGTTGCTTTCGCGGGAATAACTAATTTATTTTCACGCGAATGGAAACAGTTGCTTTCGCGGGAATAAACATTTCATTTTCACGCGAATACAAACCAATGCTTTCGCGGGAATAAATAATTTATTTTCACGCGAATGGAAACCATTGCTTTCGCGGGAATAAACATTTTATTTTCACGCGAATACAAACCAATGCTTCCGCGGGAATAAATACTTTATTTTCACGCGAATGGAAACCGTTGCTTTCGCGGGAATAAAAAAATTATTTTCACACGAATGAAACAGGAATATTTCACGCGAATAACACTATTCTGATAGAGTTTTCGCGTGAGTGTTTTTATTGGTTATAAGTTAAATGAGTAGGAGTGTCTTATAGTATATAAGAACAATTCTCTCTACATAAAAATCATTCTCTTCAGCAATAATCTCAGGAGCATCAACTACTACAATAACCTCAGGAGTATCAACTACTACAGCTGATTTTCTTGGTGATAAGGTAAGAATTAATAAAAAACTATTTTAATCGAAGCTAAAATGTAATTATTTTACAACACTGTTTAATCATCCTATACTAACACATAACTTTTTTATTTTAGTTCATTATGAGTTCAAAGCCATATACAATAACAGACTTCCTCCCACAGATTTATCACCAGTATATCAAAGAAAATGTAGCCGTGCAGGAAAATGCGAAATATCCATTAACATTGCAAGCTGTGTTATTCTGTATAACACAGCATTTGCTAACTTTAGCATCTTTATACGGAGAGCTACCCATACAGTACCAACCACATTCATTACACCAGAATGCTGACAATCAGAAAACATTATTAAAACTAACAATTCAAAACAATTTTGAGACAGTTTTGAAAATGTCTAAAATCGTAAATATTAACCATTTTTTAAAAAAAATTAAGAAGAAGGTATGGGATCAAGATCTCACAGAAAGATTAGTTAAAGCCCAATGGAGTGAAGAACTAATGCTCAAGTTTAAACCTATTATTTTACGATATATTCGAACAGATGAATGTTTATATTCATCTATTACTTCGTTTGAAGTTATGTTATGTCTTTTTCAAGAATATAAACTTTAATATATACAATCATACAATATTTAATTTCTATAGGTATATTATACAAGGATATTTTCCTACTTATTATGTAATAAATGTATATAATCATATATTGGTTTAATGTAGTTATATCTCCTTGTTCTTCTCTCCTCTCTCTCCAAATATCATATGAGTTCGAGTTATGTAAAACAATTATCAAAACTTAAATGCCATACATTCAAAATCTAGCTGCCATATGAGTTCAAATTAAGTAAAATAATAATCAAAACTCAAATGCCACTTAAATGCCACTCAAATGCCACTCAAGTACCCCTCAAATAAAATACAATATAAACTCGGCGAATTCATCCAACATCGTAACCCATTGCCTAAACTCCAAGATCAAATCCACAAAAAAACACTTGGTAGGGAGATCTGCTCATATATTACTACTAACAATCTATTTGTGGGGTGTATGGGAACATGCTGACACTACCGTAGAGTTGACACTTCCACAGAGATTATTTTTAATCCTAAATGATAATAATATAATTGATTGTGTTAGTTTTTTGAGGTCCGTTATTTTTTACAATAACAACCGCAGACACGTATCCGTACCGCTTTATAAGCAGTGAGTAATCTGCAATCTGATATTGAACGTTACAGTGGCATCCAATTACGATCTAACATCGAGCAGTGATTCTTCATCAGCAAAAAAAATTCTCCTTTCCGTACAACTGAAGTTAATGGTAAACCTTTAGCTGCAGTTCGACCATGGCTAAAGAGGGAAGCACCTCCCGCTAGGCCGGGTTTTGGTAGAGAAGATCGATTTCTACTGATAGCTGAGTATATACATTTAACTTATATTTAGAGTTTTGAACCATCATTTGATTTATTTTTTTCTTTTCTTATTAATGATTATTTTAGCAATCCAGCACTAAAAAAGCATGGAGGTCTCGTTACTCCTGGTGAATTAGGTTATGTGGAGCTATTGCATGCATGGAGACAGTGAGTGTTTTGTTGTTATCGTTTATCACAATTCATCAAGACTTTTTTATATTGCGATGACAAGCTATGCATTTGCGGTAGTCTGTCAATGGTGATTGATTTGAGATACTGACAAGAACGAATCCATTTGTAGCAAATCATCGATTGGAATAAAGTCTCACTGTGTGTGAATGCAGGAGATTGGAAGCTTGGAACATGTGAGTTCTGTATATATTTATTTTTAAAAATAAATGGATACAATAGAGTAAGCGTCCAAATTTTCAGACATAAGAGCTAATTTGGTTCATCAAAAATGGATAATCAACAATCTTTAAAGACTTAGTATCAGCCTCTTTGATATGTTTGTACTGGTTTTTTATATAGTTAAATACTATAGCATCATTTGTATAGAGATCTGAGTCATTGCTAAGCATGTGTACGATATGTTGTAGAGTATAACTACGAGCTATATGACTGATAAAAAATGTACAATATTCACCGCAAACCATGCTGTTACTAGATTGTAAACGTTTCTCGTTGTATTCCCATTCTATGCAATTATCCAAGGCATCTCCAACCTCGGGTAAGTTATAAGGTGGCATACCGAAACTATCAAAATATATTCCTCTCCTATCTCCGTATTTTACTACCGCTACCCAATGTTCACCCGGATGGTTGTGCGGTTTTGTATTTACCACCAAACAGCAAGGAACTTTCATAGCAGCCATTGGAATAAGATCGATGGGGAAAACTCCCAAAAAGTTCATATCTCTTACGTTTTCTTCAGAGTTCAGTATAGAGTAGATTTGTTTACTATCCATAACTTAGCTGTAGAAATTTGGAAGCACCGATCTGTTTTTATCAATCTTGATAACGGAGTCAAACTTTGAGTAAACAATAACGTTTACTGGTCTATCCAATGGTGTAGCGAACTTTGCTTCAAAACGAATGTTACCCTTCTTTAATAGGTGAAAACATCCGTCTTCACTAAGGTTAGGGGTTAAATCAAAAGCTAGTAGCGAATACCCATTCTCGTACTCCATTCGATCTATCCCAATCCCGGCATCCTCAAAAGCTCTTCCTGTACTCTCAAAAAGAGTGAGTAATTTCTCAAGGTTTGATGATTTTCAAAATTCGAATGAAGTGGTTTTGAATGAATTAAGCGACCTTCGCGTACAAGACTGGTGTATTTTAAATTTTTGTGTTTGAAATTGAATGGATTTAGTTTGTACGATCCTTCAAAGCTCTGAGAATCTACAAATCGTATAACTATTCTCTTTGGTAAGATACCATTGAACAAGTTCTCCTCATTACACGATAAAGATCCAGTGGCGATGTTGAAACTTTTCATTGTCACTCTTCTGATTGGGTACAAAGCGGGTTCTAGTTTTTTTTCCAACTTTTCGATATGTTTCAATTGAATACCTTCGTTAACTTTCACTTTTCTAACGTAAAATGCAGCATTAGTTATTTTGAGTTTGTAGTCAGTTCGATCATCAGCCATCAATAAAAGCTTGTCCGAGTTTCGAATGAGTTTTATTTTCATGTCTACTCCGTTTAACAGATACTTGTTTTGAAAAAATATATCAGAGTGCATTTTTCCCATTAGTTGTACCGATTGACTTTTATCTGTGAATCATCTTCTAGCAACCAATCCTTTATTCTCATTTTTAAAATCATCCATTGCTCCCGCTGTATCTGTTTTTCTGTATTGCTACTTTCAATTTTTAGGTTGCTTTTCAACATGCTCTCATCAACTTTTGACAGTTCTCTCGTCTTACTGCTGCAGCTTTCGGAACCAATGCATTTTGAAACTGAGTGAGTACATTGTTGTACGATTGAACTTTTTCAGCTTCTGTCATCTCTTGATCGTTTACAATTGATAACATCAACTGATCTAAATGTTTCACCTCTCTTTTTGTGATAGGTTCCAATCTTTCCTTATTTATTTCTAGATGGTAATAATTGATCAACATTGTTCGCATCAATCAACAAATATTTCTTTGCGTCCGAACTCACTTTTTGCTTTTCTTCTGTTTGACCTCTTTTTTTAGATATAGCTTTCACAATAGGTCCTATTACAGATCCTAGCAATGGAGCGATCAATGCTGTTAGAAATCCACCTTTTTGTATCAATTCTTTTTTTGACTTTTGAGTCGTAGATTTTTTTGCAATTCTCCTTATTTGCTGTTTATATTTGGCTAGTTTTTTTTTCTCTTGATCAGATAAGCTAACCTTACCTTGCCACATGTTATGACAAATGTCAAATACACAGTTAACAAGTTCAGGTTTAGCCGATTTAATAACAAATCGCTTAGTATGGTTATCGCACTTGGCTGATAATTGAAGTGTTGGTGTATGCTTTTTGACTCTTTTAGTCATGATCCTCTACGGATGAAGTGTAACGCTCAAATGACGTATTGCTTGATTTCGGTTCATAAATATACGATCTAACAGGAGGAAATATTCCCTTTCTTAGGCTTAGAAAATCTTGAGTGTTTTGTTTTAGGTGCACAAACAGATACTCGTAGGGTACAGATGTAGCGTCTTTGAATGCATCTAGCATAAATTTTGATTGGCTAAAGGGATACATTTGTCTCGCTAAAAACTGTATTTGATTTGCATCACGAGGATTTCGAAATAAAACTAGATACGATGAGTTGAGATTCATTGTTCTTATGTGAGGGCTTTTGTGAAAAATATTTTGTGTTAAAAACACCTAGCTCAAATTTCTGTGATGTACATATTTTGTAAAAACTTCAGACATGTTCTGATTCACTTGCTCCATCATATCATCGTAAATAATCAACCTTCTTATATTTTAGTCCAAATTGTCGACATCAATCATACCCTCGTAAAACTCCACATTTTTAAATGTATCATAAAGCGGTTGATATTCTTTGTAGCAAATATATTTTTTTTTCAGGATGGGGTGCAATCATTTCATTTATGTGTGAAAGCAAATGGCTCACCCAAACTGATTTTCCAGCCTGACTGGATCCTGCTACAATTGCTGAAAAAGGATGAACCAATGGGAGTGTCATGGTTACAAATGAATCAGAAAAGATTATTGTTGATCATATATAGCGAACCACTTATCAACAACATCAACCAACCAAATGCTATCATATAATGCTGTGAGTAAGCTTTAGTTTTCTTCTGTTTCTATTTTAAATTATACTGAATTTCCTATAAAAATTGTCCAATTTTCTTCATTACATCTCTCTTTGCGTACAGCTTCCAAACTTCTAATGTACAATATAAAGAAGTTGCCAAGCTTCCTCTAGTCCTTTTTGATACAATTATTGGTTTTGTTAAAGATTTAGCCAACTGTTTGCAATCTAATTCTATGGATGATACAGACAACGATCTAGTTTTTTCTCTGTTGTCAAAGTCTATAGATTAAACTATGTCATTGAGTTTTGTCAATGCCTGATGATCATGAATGAGTAATCGTTTCGATTTGGTTAATTTGAACCACACAAACTGATGTAGGTTGTCTGAGATCAAGTTGAACCATTCATTGATACAAGACATCGTTTATTCCAGCTACCACAAATAGAAAATGATTTAATGCAAATACCTGACAGTAATTATATACAGTCATAAATATGGTTAGGTTCCCTCCCAGCACAAACTATTTACAAGTGCGTGGGATAAGTAGTTGTGCCGTCTTCATCTACCTTTCTTTCACTATAAAGATAATTTAGTCCTTTTCTATTTTGGATGTACGTAAATATCTTGCTACCTTTATCTCGGAATCCTTTATTTACACCCGTAGATGTTTGTTGGTTGGTTAATACATGATGATAGTCCTTCGCGGTCAGTCGATTGTGTCTTTTTGATAGTCTTTTTGAGCTATGCTTCGATTGATCACTGCTACAGTAGTAACATTTACTGCATAAAGCTATCACTCCTTCACCTGTCCATTCGGTGTGAAATTTTCCTACAGTTCTCGAGTCAAACTCAGCAAAAGGTTTGCAACAATCTTCTGGAACCCATTCTTATGATGAGAACACGTAATCAAAAAAGTCTTTTTGTGATCGATGCAATAATCTCTAGCAAACCAATTTTTGTATTCTTCGCCAAATTGATTTCTTTTGTCACTCGATATAGCAAGAAATAGATTTGGCTCTGAAAGCGAGAAATACATCGAATCTGTATCGCATTGAATCAAAGCAAACTTGTCAAACTGCACAAATAAGCATAAAAAATCGTAATAGAATCTGAGTAGCAATAGCTTGGCATATTCCAATACAAAGAAACCTATTTGTATTGGTATATCTAGCACAATCATATTCTTAGCCATCTCGTGTTCCATCACATCGTCAATCTCCTCCAATCCTTTGAATCAATTCATATTTACTATTTCCCCTGCCGCTGAGTCATTGTAGCACTTTGTAAAGATTACATCTGTGTGTAATTCTTAGTTTACCAAAGTTCTTCCATAAGCAGAGTTTCATGCAATACAAAAGTATTTTCTTATTTTTATCACAAAAATAAATAAACCGCATAGTGTAAATGAAATTGTCTCTTGATCAATTAGAATCTTACCCATCAGCTTGCAAGAGTCTGATATGATTTTCTTTGAAGAGTCGACATCATCCATTCTACTATCAACAATCACTTCATTACCAAAATCTGTGAAACATTTAACAGGTTTATATTGAACTACTTGGTGAACTTCTGTTACTATAAGTCCATGGTTTAATAACCAACGTAACAATGGTGTCGCGAACAACATCTGTTTCCCGAAATAACTGTTTAGGAGTGTTTTGATTGGAGTTTTGAATAAACTGTTAGACTCTGCAAATTGCTTCATGTGCATACTCAGATTGTCCCGTGAGACAGTTGCATGCTTGCAGATTGGTTGAAATTCTGAAAACATCAACTTCAAGTTATCAGGCGTGTATATATCGCATTCAACCATTCCAAACAATTTTCCGGATTTTACTTCATCTATAATTTTCGATTGCGATAGTTTCCATCTCTTGTCTATAACAAAATCTTGTTCCTCACAAAACTTTTGAAGGTTAGCGTCTTTTCGCTTCATTTCCAAGAATTCGCATTCCCATATGTGATGCACTTTGAAGCCTAGTTCTTTGAGATAGTTCAGGTCTTTATACGTTTGCAATTGATGTTCAGGTTTTTCAACACACTTGAGTCCTTACCTTTTGGAGAATAGCTGCACATGTGAGAATGAAAATAACAACCTGACAATTGAAAAACGTGCTCCTCACCTCCTGATATAGCGTATCTATCAACAGTTAGGCGTTTACCACCGCATCTCTTTTCCATATCATTGAACATGTGTTGGCATGATATATCAAGTTTTTTCTCCATAAACGATATCCATTCGGTAGCGAGTTGACCATGAACACTTCGTTTTTCAGCAACAAATCCGTTTACTTTTCTTCTTCTGATATACGAACCAGTAGGCATTTTTTTCATCAGGTTACTAAGGTACATTCCACTTATATCCATGCCTATACAGGTGTCGGTCAAGAGAGCGTTCTCACCGAAGTATTCCGGTTTTATTCTTGTCTCTCCTCTTTCTTGGTATCTGTTGAATACCATTGACAATCCCCCTCTAATATTGCTTTTGATAAATTGATATAAATCTTTATGCCTCTCTCCAAAAAGGAACAATGGAACATGTTTTGTTTTGAGAGCTAATAGTCTTCTTATAGCGAGTCCTGGCATTGAAATAGCCATTTTGAAATTCAGATTTTTACTTCTAAAGAACTCGCTCTGTTTCTCTAATGCCTGAATACATCCTCTGCAATCTTCGTTGTTGTAATACACCAATAAATCTTTTAATGTTTTCATGTTGTGTTTGTCCCAAATAATTTTACAGTACTGGTAATCTTCATCACTAATACCTTCTTGCTTCAGTTCACTGTAAAAGTCAATTTTGCTGGGAAATGTTGTTTGCTTCAACACATCCAGTGATGTAAACTTATCATAAATCCCAAAAAGATTTTTGGCTTTCACGTCCATAGCTTTCAAGTATGCTGAGTAACTAAAGCCCGGAGCTAGGTAGCTAGTTACATTGAGGAAGGTTAGATTGTGGTTTTTGTACACATGTATGAATTTCCCTTTTGTACTATAAATTCCGGTTGTTGAGATGTGTTAAACAGATATCACATCAAGTCATTTCTGATAAGGGGGGTTATCATAAGCAGCCGAGTTGAATCCAAACACTAGAAGATTTTTCAAATAGTCGATTAGTTCGGATTTTAACGAGAGAAAGCTGTTCTCGATAGTTTCAACGCTATCACCATTCATTAATGTTTCTTCTTTGGCTATCAGCTCTGTGATTTTCTGATCAATTGACTCAAATACATCCCTATAATTATGCTCTAGCTTCAGAAAACAAACCTCTGAGATCTTTTCTAAATATTGCATCATCTGCGATACTATCGTATAAGAATTCTCGTTTTCATTCACAAAGCGTAGAGGTTCCTCAAATCTCGGTACGTTGCTTGCAATGCTAATGGATGCTAACTTAAGCTCAGCCTCCCAAACCATTGTTTTTGTGTTCTTTGGTAGATTATACTTGTCAAAGTATGCTTCAGTATCGAATACTGAGTAATAAGGATAATGGCGTCTATCCTCATCCACTGATATTCCATATTCTTCCAACGTTTCAAATATTGTTTTAGGTGGTGTACACAGACCAATAGGATAGATGCGTTTCGTAGAATCTTTACACCTAGCCTGGTGTGTATTAAGTACGCCTGCGGATTTGAAAAGTTTGGGACAGAATTCACATTTGTATTACTTGGTGTACAGACGTATGTTCTTGATCCAACAAAAGTGTTTACCTTCCAGATGCAAGTTGAGCTTCTGCTCATGAGACGATACAGATCTTCTTATTAATGTTGCTTCTGTATGACTGTTCAGTATTTTCAATTTGTATACATTAACTGAAACAGAAAATAATCCTTCTGCTATGTCTACATGTAAATAGTTCAACTGTATCCCATAAAACCCTGACTTTACATTTTTCACCCTCTGAAAAGCATTAAAATATTCTTGGGTAGCTTTTTCCAAGTTATTGTCCTTATTTGTCATGTAAGCTCAAGCTCTGAAGAAACACAAATTATCTTTGTATAATTTTCGATTGCTATCTTTTTCAATGGTTACTATTGCTTTGTTTTTGCGTACATGATCAGGTATTTGATCACAGCATCCAATAGGATGGTTTGGGATTGGTTATACCAAAGAATTTATGCTGGTTAATATGTGTAATGCCCATGAAGTGTTTGGCCTTTGACGGGTGGCGTTTTCTATTATGTCCATGTCACTCAGTTGACGAATAAAGTTTTCAAAGTCTGAAAGTTGTTCGATAAGGATCGGTTTTTCAAACAGGCGATCAATGTTAGGCGATGCATGGAAATACCTCAAGCTAGCCTCTGCATTATTGCTTAGGATAGATTCTATTTAAGCGTTTATCTTAAATTTCCATCGTTGATCATCAAATACGGCTCGGACATTTGAGCTTTGTAATGCCGATGTTATATCGTTGTTTTGTATCATCACATTGTAAATTTTGGAATATTTCCGAATTAACGCAAATGTTCTTATAGCAGTCCAGTTCTTCTGTATCAGTTCTCTTGTATCTTCATTTGATCTCATTGTATCGCATGGTAAATCATTCTGGTTAGTTGTAAATGAAGCGTAGTGATTTGCAGTTATCAACGGTTGCGATACATTTCTAACAGCAATGATAGAAGACCCCTGTTTTCCCTACAACATTATAAATATCATGGATAAACATGGCAATGCTTGCTTTAGTTTAGACACTGGTTATTTCTAGGAATAAATTACCGCCAATGAGCATGTGTGCGAGTCTATAGCATTGGAATGAAGTATCTCAGAGCATTCTAAACATCTGGTTATATGCTTGACCGCTTTATGCCTCGAGAGTGATTGTTTGTGCGCGTACGATTTGTCACACATCGTGCAATGGAATCTTTCTACAATTAATTGTTTCAAATGACTAGCTTTTATAACATAAGAACAAATATCAAACAATGACTAATATATTTTGCTCCAACAACATTTGATTGATGCAAGTTATTCATCGGTATATAACACAAACTAATGCGACTATATTTTCATGCATTTTAGTTATCTCAACTTTATAATACATTGATGATTTTGGACATGACATTTATTTCAGTAATTTTCATACATTAAATCAAACTCCAGTGGAACCAAAACTGTTACCACCTCTTAGTGTTCTGTATACAACATCAATATTTCTAAGATTTGGAGTTACAATCTTTTCACATATAAGCTGAGCAATTCTATATCCGTTGTTGACTGTATATGGTACTCTGCCAAAGTTATGTATGATAACTTTGACATTGCCACCAAAATCACTATCAATAACTCCTCCTAGTACATTTATGCATTGTCTACTAACTAAACCAGATCTGGGAGCAATTCTACCATAGGTATTTGCGGGTAACACTATTTGCAAATTGGTATTTATAACTGTGTGTTCATATGCAGGAATGAGCCTTGTCTGGGCTGAATGCAGATCAAGACCTGCGGCCCCTGGTGAGCCTCTTGTTGGTGGCAGTGCATTATCAGTCAGTAACTTGTCATAGAGAGTTTTTTCTACAAGAGTTTGATGCAGTGTTACTATTTTGTATACTTTATTGCGATCTGCATATCATAACAAAATTTAGTGAAAATGAATATTTGTATTTAGGGATATAGTAGGCATACATAATGACATTACATTTTTACTTGAAAAGACTATTGATCAGTACTTAGTTCAAAGCATCGAAGCAAACAGAACACTGGGTTTTTCAACATCATAGCCATTGTTGGGTGACATTGGTTCTATCAAAAGTTCTCTCACTGATAATCCCCAAACCAGATCAGTGTGGAATGAGGGTTTTTTTATCGCACCGCTCTTCAAAATTGCCTGAAATGAGCACATATCATTCTCCAAATCTTTGATAGGAATTAGTTTTGCTTCAGTTTGATCAATCGCTCGAAGACATTTTTCTCTGCTTTCATTCATAACTGTGTCTATAAATGGTGTTACGAATTTAGACTCCGGGTTTGCGTAAAATCCCACACTTTTCCCCGTTTTCTCTTCTATTGCTTTTAAGACATTTTCCAGGAGATTGTTTTTTTTAACAGAAATACTGGGTGATCCGTTCGCAAATTTACTGTCATGAATTTGAATTGTGCCTTCAGTTTTTCCACTTTTCATGTAAAATCTTTTATCGTTCAAATATGTGATGTACTTCTTGTGACATCTCGCGCTACATTACTACCTACAGAGAGTGCTCTCTTACCCAGACTAATTGCTCCTCTTTTCAGCAGTGGTGTTGCGGATTTGAGTATACTTGAAAAAAGACTACCAAGACCATTTCCTCTCATATTAGTCATCACCCTCCATCTGCTATACACTCCAATTCCATTTCCAGCTAGCTTGCATCTTGTAGTACTCATCAAAAAACTCTTTCGAGTCCTCAGGGTTGTATCGTACTAAACTCATTATAATTGTTTTTCTCTAAAGTGAACCGTCAACACGACCTTTCCACCATCAAATGGTATTCGCTCACCATCGTCACTCGTTGTAAGTACTTGGATCATATCGCTATTTATCGATTAAGCGTTGACATAGTCAGGATTTTTAAATTCTTGGTACACAACACTATTCTTCTTTCCTTGAGCTGGAACCACTCTCAGTAAAGGTACATTCGTATCTCCTACCATTTTATTGTCAACAATGTTGGAATAGACATACAGAGAGGTTAGTCCGAAATTTATATCAGGAGGTGTAACATTATTGTATCTACCACGAGGATACGTAGTTTTCGGTTCAACTCCGAAAATACATGCCAGATCTCTGGAAAAGCTCATGGGTGTATCAGGATCGCTGTTAGTTAGTAAACTGGTGTTGGTTACTTTGTCGTAGGAGATGGCGAATTTTTTGTCTAAACGCATTTCACTCATTCTCTTTTGTATAACCACCTCCAACTCCTCCAAACTATCATATCTTCCATTACCGATTAAGATGAAGGACTTTTTGCTTCTACCAGAGACATTAGTCTTTTCTAGATATATTTTCCCTTCGGTAACAGTCTTCCAATTATTAGAATAACACATATCTAGCAGAGCTACCTCCCATTTACCGCCGTTGATAACCAAATATTTATACAGTCTCACTGTAAAATCGGAATTGTTGTTATCAGGAAACTCTTCAGCACTAGAGTTCGAGGGTAAAGTTATCAGCATCGACATTTTTCGAACGTATGATGATTATATCAAACGTTCTTTCCTTATAAACTATTCATCTACCCACTCGTTGAACTTTTCTCCGTACCCTAACCACTTAACCAGAATCTGTCTTTTACCTCTTCTTGTTCTTCTTCCCAATAACTTTTCAATTCTGAAACTCGTAGGTTTTTTACTTTTTGCAACTCGTTTTCGTAAAAGGTGCCATCGATCATCTCCTCGCCAAATTTTTTACCCTATATACAACAGGTTTTTCATTGGTAAGCAGAACGGTAATTATAAAAATCTCAATCGTCCAATTTGGGGTGGATCCTCTTTCAAACGCTCCTCCTGCCTCACTAATTCTCACATAATCTCCAATCCTTAATTTGGCTTCTTGAGTTAAACTGTGTTCACCTCCTTCATACACACGATTCCATACAAGTTCCTGATTCTGAAAATTCACATCATTCGGTCTCATACCTATAACACTGTGAACAATGTTGTTGTACACTTTAACCATATCTGGTAAAACATCAATGTATCTGTCATCATCTTGACACGTCAGATATCTGTAGATCTTCTCTTTTAAAGTTCTGTGAAAACGCTCCACCATTGACGCCTTTATCGTCTCATTGTCGGTTGTAAAGCATTTGATTTTCTTTTCCGCCAGGAGACTCTTGACATTGACATTGTCAAACTTTTTACTTTTATCAGATTGTAAAGTTTTATAGTTTTCCCCTTCTAGTATTCTTCTCAATCCTCTGGCTACAACCTGTCCTGATTTGGAGATGAGTGGTGCGGCCCATTCTTTTCTAGATAGAGAATCAACAGCCGTTAGTAAAGATGCTGTATTATCGTTTTCTTCTTTTCGGGATCGAACATCCATCAAATATACCTGAATCTGTTCCCCTATTTCTGTTACAATTGTAGGATGACGCTTAAACTTAGTTACGACTCTTTTATGTAACGTGTAGGGATCCTCTCCACTCAACCATTCACAGGTTGTAATACAGCTCTCTTAGTGTGTCAATGTTCATGAATTAGTACCGCGGATAACCAAATTTTTCTTCTGACGGGTTTGTTGTGGAGATTTCCTGACAGTTATGATTCCTTGATCAGCTAGCAAGCTTTTAAATTTACTATAATTGATATTGTATTTTACCTCCTTTAGTTAGAATATCTTGTAGTAAAGTTTTGGAAACCCTAGGATTCAACCAACGATCTCCGATTTTCAGCTTGCTCTTCTCCGAGTTGAATCTACCAATTTTACTCAGATTATACAACATTCTGACACCAATCGTTTGATCACTCTTTTTTGTTGTTAAACCAGCTACTTTCTTTTCAAACTCTTCTAAACGATCGCTTTCACTATCATACTCATCTTCTCCATCAGTGACAATTGTATTTCCAAGTAGGGTTGAGTCTTCACCATCAAACAGCTTCGTTCTTACTGATTCTAACCTGGTGTCATCATCAACATTTGGTGAATGAGTGTCAGGTTTATCATCAATAACTGTGCTATTGGCCAAAGGAGAAGTAGGTTCTATCTTTTGTTTCTTAATGGAACTCCAACCAATCACTCGTGTCTGATTTTGATTATTTTTATCTTTTTGACATCAGACAAATACCTATGCAGGTTTTGAACATTTTCATCTAACTTTTCATGTGAGGATAAGTCAGAATCATGAGCTGTTTCCAGTAGAGCATTTCGCTTTCTCTTCATATCTCTCACTGTTATAGCTTTCATAGGATTATAATACAATGGGGTGTGGTCTTCTCTTCCTATATCACTGTTTTATTCTCATTCTTTTCCATTAATCTATAGTATTCGTTTTCAGGGAGTATAAAAATGCGCCTAGAGAATGTTAAAGGTTGATGATTCGTCTTTTTATTGATGATAAAACAGATACAATAGGAGTTATAATAGCGTCCAAAAGATTGCTTCTACCAGTCTGAGTAAAAATTTTACGCTTATCATTAATTGTTCCTCTAGCAGTTAGTTTATGTAGTTCCTTCTTGTAACGCTGCAGCTCAAACTGCTCAGAATAAAGAGGAACATTACCTAATATAATATTTTTAACACTTTTTATCAATGATTGAAACAGATCCGAGTTGGCCTTTTTGACTATAGCAATTTTTCCTTTCTTACTCAGATCATCCAGAGCTAAAAGCGCCATTCTATTCCGCATCATTTGTGTTGAGAGTTTCATCTTAATCCTCCCAGTCCTCCTATTCCTCCAATTACACTTTTCAGTATCCCAGAACTACAGTGCTGATAATAGGTCCTAGTAGAGCAGATAAAAATCCTCCTTTTTGCAATACAACTTTCTTATCATCTAACGTTGATTTTCTGACTAAAGCGCTAATATCCTTCGTGTTTCGCTGCAACTGATTATACTGAGAAGTTGTCAATGGTATCGTTCCATTTATAATAGTTTTAGCGTATTCCATTAGAGTCATAATAAGCTCCTTTTTGGCTTTGGCTATAACAGGCTTTTGAATAGCAGAGGTTGCATTGTTGAGTGATAACAACACAGCAGCATTTCTTTTTAATTTTTTCTCCAAAGCTTTAGTCATTATAACGATTTCGGGTTGCGTCGTTGAATAACAAAATATGTTTGAGGTGAAACGAATAGTAATTGTATTTATATTTTTTACTTGGGTACATATAATATTATAGGGAGATCTGATGTAAAGTTTCCCAATAGTCTGTGTTGATAATTCGTTTGCTGAGTCGTATCTATTCGTAGATAAGAGTATGGTTTCTTTGTTGCGTCTTCAAAAGCCTCTTGTACATATTTTACTCTTTAGGGAAAACATTGTCGAGCCAAATGGGAAATAGAAGAAGTATCTCTAGGGTTTTTAAAAAGAAAAAAATAATAACTATTCAAGGAAATTATACGATTCCCTTTTAAAAACATATTTTGAACAATAAAAAAGACCCTTATGTTCAAATGATGACTATGTTTTGGATACAGAGCATTGGCATCAGCTTTACCAGAAACTTCATCCATGAGATCATCAATTATCAACCATCAGTTTTGTCCATCTCTGGGGAAACTCACTGTTATATCTATCATTCCTTCATAAAAAATGACTCCTGTTACGTCATCAAAGGCTTTTTGATAGGCTCCATAACAGTAGTGAATTTCTGTTGGTGGAGGGTGAGCTATAGTCTGATTAGCTTCAATCATTCCAAAAATCGCTTGTGTCTTCCCCGATCCAGTTGTCCTGCAATCATTGCCGTAAAAGGAGAACGCATCCTTGGGTCATAATCTTCAGGTTTCCCATTCATCGTAAAAAAGATGTTCATCAACCAACAGTAGTTTCATTTATGATTCCAACGGGAGAGTTTCTCACTTTTTGTATTTCTTGCATAGCATCTTCATATACACTAAACTCAGTAACACCTCCAAAAGTAGAAAATCCTACGACAAATACCAAAACCATCGTAACTATCAGTGCTTTACGCTTTATACTTGGTAAAACATCTAGCATATCGCTTGTAGTACCATCAACAGTATCAACTTCATTCATTGGTCTCATCTCAACATCTTCTTCTATCGACATTTTAGCTTCCAATAACAATACAATCATACAACGATTCATTTTTATACAATGTAAAAAAACTATCAAAAATAAATGCCATAAAGCATTAACTCGGCTGCTCTAATCAACGCCGTAACCCATTGCATAAATCCCGGGGAGTCACCCCTAAAAAAAAACACTTGGGAGGGAGATCTGCTCATATATTACTATTTATGGTATACTCTTATCATAAGTTCGATTACGTATATAGATAGCTATGGAATACTTTTATCATAAGTTCGAAAGTATGAACAGAAGATAGTTCTTTATCTATTTGCATGTATTTATAAACATGCTGAACGATTATGAACCAAGAGTATTCTACTCCAGTTGTACATAGAGTATATATACTCTATATTAAATTCTTATATATAAGAATTTAATATACTATTTGCATTAGTTGAGATAATTTTACAATGAGTGGTAGAAATAGTCTGCTCATTAACATCAATACGTGTATGCATGAGAGAAAAATAGATATTCGCAAATATTTACAGTATTTGAAATTTGTTCGTTAGTAAAGAGTTCGACTATAACCTTTTACTAAGTTATACATTGTTTTTATAGTAGCTTCTTACTGAATCTTGGATGATAATGGAGTATTATGTTTAGTTTCCCTGAACAGCTCTATCTTTTGATATCTAAAACATAAAATTTAATTGGTGTAAAACTTATTTCGTCTAATTTGAGTTGAGCTATTAGTTACGATGGACAGATTATATTAAATAGAAAAAAGAAATCACTCACCGAGTTGTATTGTCCGTCTTGAACTCCTTGAGCGTAATTTTGATCTCGTACTTGCGGTTCTTTAAAAATGGTAGAAGTAACATTTTCAACTGAAAGCAGTAATATCTTGTTTTTGACAATCTCTCGGGAGTAAAGTATTTCATTTGTTCAGGTTCTTTGAGTTTGTTGGTATTGCTTGCATTGGCATGAAGACAATGATATCATGACGAAAATGACCAAATCCACTGACTTATCGATTTCGTAAAAGGATAACTCCCGAGTAGTGATATATGAGCAGATTTCCCTACCAAGTGATTTTTTTTGTGGATTTGCTCTCCAGCGTTATGCAATTTTTACCCCGTTGATTTACGCTGCTGTTTAATACTTTATGGCATCTAAATTTTGGACATGTTTTTTTTAATTTTTTTTCTCCTTAGTAATATATGATAGGTTTTGCGTGATTTTTTTGTGTAATTTTTGTGTTGAAGTAAATCTTCATGGTGTTTGAATTTTGTTCCTTGATGACAATGGTGTTATTTTGTGGTTTTTAACTCTTGACAGTGGTGTAAATAATTTTTTAGTTTCCATACATACATATTCATGTGAATATGCATAATTATGTACATATTCATGTCCATATTCATGTCTACATTGAATAAAAATGAATCGTTGTATGATTGTATACATTCATTCTGTACCAATTATTGCATAAATTAAATATTATAAACTTGGAAAAGTTCTAACACCATTTCAAATGAAAAAATAGATGCTGATAGTTATTCATCTATTTGTATATACCTACATACATCTGAATTAAAATGGTATAACATTTTATCATTCCATTCAATTTTGATTAATTTTTGAGTGAGGGCTTTATCTCACACCTTTGAATTTTTTTTAAATAATCATTTATACTCACGGTTTTTGACATTTTTAAAACCGTTTTAAAATTGTTTCCAGTCATCAGGTTAAATACCTCTTCAGGTTTGTCAATGTATCGATGAGTTGTGTATGGTCTATATTGCATAGGGGAAATCTCCCCATATAATGGGCCAGACTCAGTAAATGTTGTATAATACGTAGCACTATAGCGTGAAATGTAAGTTGACACATTGCCTTTTCCTGGACAATAACATTTTCTTTTATGTATTGATGGTAGATCTCTGGGAGGAAGTCCTTTATTCTTACTACTGTTCATTCCATAATGAAATAAAAGAGAAAGTTATGTATTAGTATAGGATGATAAAACAGTGATGTAAAATAATTATGAACTTTTTATTTTTGAATTCCTACTAAATAGTAATCTTTATTAATTCTTACTTTGTCTCAAGTTTCTGTTTCTCAAGTTTTTGGCTACAACTCGCTGTTGTTCTAGTCCTTGGTTACGGCTGTCTCCTACAATGCGAAGATCGGGTTGATCCTCTTCTAGCGTACCCATGTACACTACTGTATGCGGAGGGTTGTGATCGAGATGCTGTAACTCTGTCATAAGTTCTTTGTCGATCAGTGACTTTATTCGAATCTGATTACCATTCGTTAAAACGTATTCATAATCCAAGATACCATAATCTTCAACATAATTGACATCGAAAACCTCCAATACTGTAGGATATGGTAAATCTACTAGACTCTCGAAGTTCCCTATTTCCAACAATCCTTTCCGCATAGCACCTGTCATTATTCCTGCTGTTTCGATCAGTTCCAACTCTTTAAGTTTACTTTTGCTATTATTCTTGTCATCGCTGAATAAAAAGGAAACTGAAACCTGAGATAATGTTGCTGATGGCTTTTTGTTATCAGAGGGCCGTTCGAGTTCATTCTTATCATGCAGATATGTGTAGTCTGGTGTAGGGCTCAAAGAAGAGTCAGATGAATCTACACGGTGTTTCATCATTATAGTGGAGAATGTGTTGCTGTTTGAGCGGGAAGAGGGTGTAGCATCGAAGGTGTTAGGGTTGAATCCTCTATCACCAATGTTAATGCTGTTGTTGCTGGAAGGGGTGGTTGTAGTGGAGATAGTGTCGGTGTTGCTGTTAGTTGCAGTGGGAAACTTTGGTTCAATACGGAGCTTAGGAAGCGTTTTGGAGTTTGTGCTTTTGAGGGAATTGAATATATTTTTTTCACACGAATAAAACATCAAAAATAATCCAATTTTTCACGCAAATAACAATGAAATAAAGTCTCTTTTTTGCGTGAATAAAAACTAATTTTTTCCACGTTTAGGAAACCAATGCTTTCGTGGGAATTAAACATATTTTTTCACACAAATAAAACATGCAAAATAACCCAATTTTTCACGCAAATAACGGTGAATAAAACTCTCTTCATTCATGCGAATAAAACAAAAATGTTTCCGTGAGAATGAAACATTTTTTTTCACGAGAATAAAACATCACCTTTTCACGCAAATAAAACATCATGTTTTCACGCGAATAAAGCATCATGTTTTTGCGGGAATGAAATTTTTTCCCCCGCAAATTAAAAATAAAATTATACAAAATTTTCTGCGTGGATAACGGTAAATAAATCCCCCTTTTTCACGCGAATAACAACTGTTTTGCTTTTTTTACGCGTTGATATGTTTGAATATTGAAATAATAGTTTTTCCTACAATAGGGGGAAAATGCAATACTCAGCTATATCAAATATGTATGCAAACAACTGTATGTAAACCAAATGTCTCACCTTACTTTGTGTATGTGTGTATCTTCTAGTTTGGCAGCTTCCTTCAGCACGTCTGCTTTGGTTGACTCCCAGTCTTAGAATGTTTTATTCTTGTTCCAGTGTCCAGGTGGCTGAGTAAGGATTAAGTTATAATCCTAATAGAAGGAAAGCTGCCTGTCGAAATCTTAAGTAGCATGTGATGGATTCCCTATTGTAGGGTGATTGATCACCGCTTGTTTGTACGGAATTGCGGCAGTTTATATGCGTAATAAATTTCCGTGGACTACCACTGTTGTATGACACAGGTGGTGTACGTAGACTGTATTGTGTGTAGGTAGACTGTATTGTATGTAGGTAGACTGTATTGTATGTAGGTAGACTGTATTGTAGATTTCCAACATAACAGCGTGAATAACACTATTATGAAAGGGTTTTCACATGAGTATTCTCATTGGATGTAAGCTAAATTTATTTATGTATGTATCTGATATGTGCACACTGAAAACGTTTTGTTACTAGCTATACTTATATATCACTGTATTCATTTTATTATTATCTGATCCTATATGTTTGATTCTTACTGTAAATATTGATGCTAGATGCAACATTATAATTATACTCTTGTCTAACTTTATAGTGCAGACAAGCTATGGTGCAAAACTTTTTTTGTAACTGCAATGTCTTAGCTATGTAATTTATATGGATACGTTAGAACTACTTGGTTTACATACTAGCCAAAAGAATTATCAGTAATTAATTCATAACACTGTAAAAAGCCTGAAGTTGATTGTTTACAGCTGTAAAAACGCAACTTTTCAAAGCTTTGCGGTATCTTTGTTTCTGGCAGAATTAAAAAAATTAAAGTGTGATTTATAAAAAGTTGCAAATTTTTCATAACAAAAAGTAAACACAACTCCAGACTTTTATTTTGCTGATTCAAGGGAGCACGACTTTAAAAGTTTTGTAATTATTGAAAGTCGTAAAATTTGTGGGTCCGTAACTCGTACAATTTCACTATTTTTTAAAATGTACTGAGTTGTCTTTTCATAATTGAAAATTAGGTGTTTAACAATAATACTAATATTAATATGAATAAAATGTTTCATTACAATAAATATATACAAATTAATTTACAATACAAATAACGAGTTCAAATGTTGATTATTTAGTAATAGTGGGCTCTTGACAACTCTAGTCACTCATCAATCATCTACTTGTATACGCATTCGGTCTAAAAGCATACATCGATGTCGATATAGTAACTAGAGCGCACCATCATAAAAATGACGCTAGTATTATACATTCACTAGTTGAGAAATGTTAGTGGAACTAGTAAAAGGAAACAAGATTCACGTACCGTAATCAGACCGTTGATATCAGTATTGCGCTCATTGTATTAGAATTGCATGTAAAGTCAACATCACTGTCTTGGGAATTATTCTCACCAACAACATCATCTTCAGAGCTATCATCCAGGTAACTATAATCATCATCATCGTCGTCGCTGTCATCATAATTTGCGTTATTCTTGTCACCAACATCATCATCCGTGCTATTCTTGTCACTAGCATTGTCACACTTATTCTTGTCGCTAGCATCATCACCCGCGTTATTCTTGTCATCACCCGCGCTATTCTTGTCACTAGCGTCATCATCCGTGCTATTCTTGTCACTAACATCATCATCCGCGTTATTCTTGTCACTAGCATCGTCACACTTATTCTTGTCGCTAGCATCATCACCCGCGTTATTCTTGTCATCACCCGCGTTATTCTTGTCACTAGCATCATCACCCATGTTATTCTTGTCACTAGCAACATCATCCGCATTATTTTTGTCACTAGCATCGTCACACTTATTCTTGTTGCTAGCATCATCACCCGCGTTATTCTTGTCACTAGCAACGTCACACTTATTCTTGTTGCTAGCATCATCACCCGCGTTATTCTTGTCACTAGCGTCATCACCCGCGTTATTCTTGTCACTAGCATCATCACCTACGTTATTCCTGTTACTAGCATCATCACCCATATTATTTTTGTCACTAACATCATCACCCGCGTTATTCTTGTCACTAGCATCGTCACACTTATTCTTGTTGCTAGTATCGTCACCCGCGTTATTCTTGTCACTAGCATCGTCACCCGCATTATTCTTGTCACTAGCATCATCATCTGCGCTAATCTTGTCACTAACATCATCATCTGCACTATTCTTGTCACTAGCATCATCATCCGCCCCATTCTTGTCACCAACATCATCACTCGCATTATTTTTGTCACTAGCATTATCACCCGCGTTCAAAGCCGTGTAAGGAAAGTTATGCGACTGTGACCTAATAAAATTCACAAAGTTCCAAACATTGGAGTGCTGCTATGAACTTATAAAGGAACTTGAGGCAGATCGTATAAATTTTCAAAACAGTGAAAGGTATAGATCATCTGAATAGCACTAACTATATACCAAGTGAAAATGTGGAAGATTCTGCACTTATGGAGTGGCAATATCAAGCTTATAACGACCATTTTAGGAATTAAGTAAAAGTTAACAATTGTCTACCATTGCACGGCAAGAGAGTTCCTCGATGAAGATCGTCTTTCTTTATTTATTTTTGTTTATTACTCTACAAGAACTGACTGGCCTCTGTGTATGCAGCTGAGGCACTTTTTTACTTTAAGTTCCTGAGTGCTCAATGTTTTCAAATATAATAATCAAAAGTAATAATTATTATTATAATAGTAATGATGATTATTATTGCTATCAATTATTATTTATTTAAATTAAATAATCAATTAAATAAATTTAATTATTATTACTAGATCCTAGACCTCCTGATTATGGGGAAAGAGAGAGGCCTCATGTTGTTTGAGAAGGTTAGAAATTGAAATAAAACAAAGCTATTATTATAAAAATAATAAAATTATTGTTATTTATTCATTATTATTATAGTAGTCGTTGTTGTAGTAGTAGCAGTAAATAGTGGTATCAGTAAGCAGTAGTAGTAATGAGTACTAGAAATTAGTAAGTAGTAGTAACAAATAGTAGTCAGTAATAGTAGTGAGTGGTAGTGTTAAGTAGTAGTAAGTAATAGTAATAAGTAGTAGTGGTAAGTAGTAGGAGTCACTAGCAGTAAGTAGTTAGTAAGTAGTAGTAGTAGTAGTAAATAGTAGTAGTACATAGTAGTAGTAAGATGTAGTAGTAAGCAGTAGTAGTGGTAAGCACTAAGTAGTGATAATAATATGTAGTAGTAAGTAGTAGTAAGTAGTAGTAGGTAGTAATAAGTAGTAGTGAGTAATAGTGAGTAGTAGTAAGTAGCAGTAAGTAGTAGTGAGTATTAAGTACTTTGTAAGTAGTAGTAAGTAGTAGTAAGTAGTAGTAAGTAGTTAGTTAGTAGTTAGTCAGTAGTTAGTAAGTAGTTAGTCAGTAGTTAGCAAGTAGTAGTAAGTAGTTGGTAAGTACTAGTAAGTAGTTAGTCAGTAGTTAGTAAGTAGTAGTGAGTAGTAGTAAGTAGTGAGTATTAGTAAGTAGTGAGTAAGAGGTTAGTCAGTAGTTATTCAGTAGTAGTGAGTAGTAGTAAGTAGTAGTAGGTAGTTAGCCAGTAATTAGTCAGTAGTTATTCGTAGTAAGTAGTGAGTAAGTAGTAGTGAGTAGTAGTTGTAGTAGTAAGTAGCAATAATAACAGGCTGATAATTATTATTCATCTTTGTTAATTATAATAAACATTGTGTAATATATCATATCAACTTTTTTATAGCAGCAGAGAGCGGGTTGGAGAGTTATAGAAGAGGTTCAACAATGATAATATTTAACTAACTTGAAAATTTACATGATGATAACAATCTATATTACAAGTAATAATTGATATGTATAATATCTGATATCGTTTGGCTCAGTTATTACTATTACTACTAACACATTGATGATATTATGATTGCTGCCATTACTATCATTATTCAGATTTTCATGGTCACTTCATTCATTTGCAGGTACCTTTTGATATTTCAGTCAGTTGACTTCAAATTCAATTATTGAAAAGTGTACAAGCTCTTATGAGATAACTCACACCCGAAGAATAAAGCATAGCTTATATTTAAAAAAAAGCTACCAACCATCCGGCGAATTTTGAAGTTTCATATCTCAGTGATCCAATTAAAAGTGACATCCGCTGGAGGATCTTTCGTGACCAAAATACAATGAACAGAAACTGAACCAAGTTTGTAGTTCTCAGCATGCAAAGACTCAGGTGCTTGGTGATGACCATAATTATGCAAACATGAGTTGTATTACTTAGCTGCTTTAATGGCTTGAGTTTTCATATTAACATAAAGTCATAGCTGGAATTATTGGTGAAATCTTGAGTCAGTGCAAATCTGGCAGTTGCCTTAATATTAGGCATCTATTAGTTCTTGATTCACCTATCCGGTTACAAAATTTTTCTATTTTGGAAAACAGGGTGGCTGTATACGTATTATCGTTGCTGTGACTAATGTGTACTTTTGAAGCTAAACTTTCTAAACTCATTTTTGTCAAATAGTTACGTACTAAGGTATATGCCTCACTGTTGGAGTGTTTGAAACTTGAAACCTCACCATTTTTTTTCAAAATTATAATTTATTTGAATTTTTAAAAGTTATTTCTTAAATTTTTAGCAATCAGCCGTATAAAAGCAGACAAGAAATATTGTAGAGTAACGAAAGAAATTGATTGTTGTTTCTGAAGATCTGAGGAAAAGACAGCAAGATCAGGCACCTTCAAGAACTCATTCAACAATTGAAAGATGAAAAACTAGCAGAAGAGAATCAGCTTTCATTTTTTTGCAAAGTTACATATAATCATTTTTACATTTTTTTTCTCAGCAAATTTAGTTACTTTGCAAAGAAGTCTTGTCAGACGGTGAGCTTGCAATAGTATGACATACATGTTTTATGAAAAGAATTTTGATCTCTCTTGCCCAATTATCTGACTGTTTCCATCTCACTGGTGTACAAGTATTATTTTAGAAATTATGTTGTCATTACATAGGGAGACAAAAAGTTAGGAACTGTTCTGACGACTCAAGTTTTGTTACCTGGTGAAATTATGCCACCCAATGCTGATTCTTTTGTCGCATAACCTCCAGTTATTTTTAAGAATATGCCACCTCTATCTAAAGGCGAGGAAGAATCCTTATACTACCTGAACGGATATTGCACCCATCACTGCCAAACTACGCCAACTCTGCAAGTTGTGGGTGGAAAGCTTATGTCAATGGTGAAGCATTGTTTCAATCTAATCAGCTCTTTGGCGCAAAATTTTTTAAATGGGAGCCGGTCTTACGATGTCTTCAGTCAGAACTCAAATACCCAAGAGTATTCAACAAAATATAAGAAAATGTTTGGCTGATAGCAAGATGTACAGCCTGCCGCCATCAGCATGTCAACTTCCAGTGCTGCAGCATCTCATCTCAAAGTTTATGACGGTGTACCAGCATGTTGTGCGCAAAAAGGTCGCTGCATCAATTAAGCCTGACAGTGGCATCAGTTTTGGGAGCTGCAGTGCTGCCATGAGAGAGCTTGTGGCAAAATTTCGTAGCAGATAATTTTTCTAATTGATACATGCACATTCCTAGTTTCCTTTCAATTCATGTATAGCACTTTTTGTTGTATTAAATCTGTGGAAATTCTCATCTTTATCTTTACATAAATTTTTTCATCTGTATTGTTTTGTAGTATAATCATGTACTTGCATTAGTTTCAGGGTATGCGGTTGTCAGAAATTGAAAAATTGAAGAGGAATAGTTGGAACATGCAAACCTTGACTGTTACAGTTGCAAATTTTATGCATAAAGGTCCATAATAGGATAAATCATGGTTTAATTTGCCTATATTTTGAGTTGTGCTCTGTGCACAGAGTGTAAAATTATGTCAGATTGAAGCTCAGAAGCTTTTCTACATTTTGGTTAGGATTTCCTTTTAGATAAATATGATGTAGATAAAATTATAGGCTGTAAAGAAAATATTTTGTGATTAACGTGTGTCAGTTACATTGTAATATATATATCAAGTCAAGCGTACAAAATTAGGCGGAGCCTGTTTGTGTGGAACTTTGGGTGTTTTATATAGGCTCTATTAGTCGCATAACTTTCCTTAAACGGCTTTGCCAGCGTTATTCTTGTCACTAGCATCATCACTCGCGTTATTCTTGTCAGTAGCATCATCATCCGCATTATTCTTGTCACTAGCATCATCAAATAGAGAAAACCTGAAAGTTCTCCCCTCTTTCACAGCCTACTCACTCAATAGCAGTAAGGCTTCTTCAAATGATAACATTGTAAGAATATGTTTTTTTACTCCATTTCTATCCGTCATCGTGTTTTTGTAGTGGACAATGCCTTGCCCATAATTTTTTATTGTTGAAACGTTTTTATATTTGTTCTTCGCGCAAAAACCTCTCCATGTTATATCTACCAGCTTTTCGCGCAAAGAAAAAAATTCTTTTCGCTTGAAAACCCTTCATGTTATTAATTTTTTTTGCGCGAATGACCAAACTTGACCAATTTCTTAGCTCATGTCAATCAGTGAAACTTTAGCTATTCAAGAAGCAGTGTTTCTACACAGAAAGCATCCACTTCAACAACAGTGATTCAAGGAACAGCATCTACTACAACTACTAGGAGGATTTTCTGTATAAAGGTAAGAAAGAATAAATAATTATTGCTATTATCTGAGTCAGTCAACTCACCCCGCTATGAAGTGTCCATTTTTAAATTAATTACAAAAGAATTATAAAAGTCATCAACTCACATTTTTATTTTATCTTTTTTAGAATGAATAGTCAAGACAATAAAACCCAATCGATGGATGAAGAACCGGAAACTCAGTGTTAAATCACTCACTATGTATAAGATAGAAGCTCCAGCACAACCACCACGCACTGTAGCCACTCCAAAAGTGTCTTCCTAGCTTTCTGATTCCTTCAGCTACTTACAATCTTTTAGCTACCCTTAACCTTCACTAATCCAATAACTACATAATGCACAATTATAACATGCCCTTTTTTCCAACTAGCAAGATACACAAGACACAAGATCAACAGTTACTGTTAGCTTCAGAGGTGAAACATACGCATAGGCATACTTCAAACTATGCACTTTGGTTAGGGGCAGAGACAGTATCTACACTGGCAAGTGGTACAGTTAGGTAAAACAAATACATACCTCACCCGTGTCATATCTACCACTGGCCGCTCACCACAAGGCTCAATCTCACCAAGCGTCCGTATCGTCCGTATTGCCACAGCGGTCAAACCAATCTCGCACCACACCCGAGGGTGTTCCACCATTATCATTTGGTTTTGGTTCCGGACCACACAGCTGGTCTTCACCTCCACCTGGCTTTGAATCTGAGTCACACAGTTGACTCTCACCTCCACCTCCATTTGGCTTTGGTTCCGGACCACACAATTGGCCTTCACCTCCACCTGGCTTTGAATCCGAGTCACACAATTGACTCTCACCTCCACCTATCACAGTCTCACCTGGTTTTGGTTCCGGACCACACAGTTGGCCTTTACCTCCACCTGGCTTTGGATCTGAGTCACAAGTTGACTCTCACCTCCACCTCCATTTCGCTTTGGTTCCGGACCACACAATTGGCCTTCACCTCCACCTGGCTTTGGATCCGAGTCACACAATTGACTGTCACCTCCACCTATCACAGTCTCACCTAAGTGAGTAGCACTATCTCCCTCACCGGAGTCAGTATCGCAATCCATGTTCTCACCGGAGTAAGGCCTCTGAACAGCCTCGGAGGCGAGCTGTTGCCGGGTCACAAGTGACTGCTAAGCAACTACCTCCTGGCTTTCCTCCGCAGGAGCCAAAGCTTCCGCAGGCCTAACAGACGAGTCCTTCTGGGCTGAGACCAGCTCCTCAAAGTGGGTAGGTCTGTTAGGAGCTTCAAGGGTGCCATGAGCTCCCCTAGCTCTGACACCACTTGCAGGTTGGACCAGAGGAGCAAACCTTACATGACCTATGTGAACCTCACTCATTTCACTAGCACAACTCCCTTCACTACTGCAGCTACTACCTCGATGACTATACCTATCAGTATGTTTATACCTTTTATAACGACAGTCCTGGGAAGTATGACCCATACCATCACAAATCCAGCAGTGTACAGCTGGGCAAAACCTAATTTGGTGATCATCTCTGCCACAGCAAAAACACGCTTTAGCATCATGGAAAGCTAAATAACCTCTGCACTTACTCTCATCATTTCTTCTATCACTTTCAACTCTGCTCTTACTAGAGTCTTTTCTGCGCCATTCAGGCCTGAACCTTTCATTGTTAGAATGCCTAGTAGACCTATAATTTCTAACATGAAATAATAACTACGTAATGCACGATAATAACACTCGCAAGGTTTTTCTCCACCATCATCTCTCATCTGCGATATCCCGCCAAAAAAGGGTAGTGAAAATGCTGAAAGTCAATTGGTGATTGAAGAGCCAGAATCCCAGCAAGTTTTTTCTCCACCCTGATCTCCCATCAGCGCTCCTTCTTCAAACAGAGATCAACCACCTCAAGGGATAAAACGTTGTGTATTGATTTGACTAGAGAAGATGAAGATACTACTAATGATATTGATGATGATACGAAGTGCAAAAGAAGAATTGTGATGGATGTTGGAGGCGATTCACTTGTTCGACACACCAAGATCCCCTTTCAAGACGCCAGAAACAACAACCTGATTGCCTCACCTACAAGGGTGCTGCTCTATTAAATGCCGTGTTTCCAGCTCGTCGAAAAAACCTTAAAACAACAGTGGATATTCAAGATCTACCAGGTTTTATCCATTGAGTTTTGTGATGAATCGAATCTACAACTACCAAGAGGATGAAAAGACGATTCGAGTGAAGAGTGACATTTCAATCTAGGTAGGATTGCTCGTTAACAAAGCTAAGCAAACACAACCATCGGTTTTGATCTACATGGGAGAGGGAAAGACTGGAAATGAAAAGTTTCGTTCTGCCGATGGATACGGAAGTAGTCTAAGGATGCATTCAGCTCATTATCAGGCAAGAACATGAGACAACTTCAGGCTTCTTTTAACGTAGCCCACTTGTACGATTTTCCACCAGATAGCGTTATAAGTTTTGAGAACCCTAAAATGCAAAGAAAATGCGACAAACGTTGGAACAAGTCTGCCCAGACTCTAGTGGCTCAATACAGATGTAAGCTAGATCGAGAGCTACTGATTGGAGATATCTACATTCCTCCTCCTTTCCAACTCTACTGCGATTTTTATATACAAATTTAGTAATTTTTGCTCAATTGGATAAATGGAGTTTTGATCTTCTAACGCCAAACTGAGTTGAGAGTTTTTTATTGTAGGATTTACCTTGACTTTACATAGAGGTAATTCAAACTTGTCAATTCTGATCCTGGCTCATCCGAATGGTGACTCATTGGCGGCAAACAAAGACAGTTTGCTGGAAGCCCTTTCAAACTCCAGTTGGATAATATGACCAGAAACTATCAGTTTTCTCTGATGAAACAGCGTGAGATGTGGTTTTCCATTAAACTCCAATGTCTTTCCACCTCTGATTAACACTTTCGTCTCTTTTTGCGCGAAGCATGTTGTTTTTGTTCACGCGAAGATTGTGTTTTTTCCAGACAACAAAATGTTTTTTCAGACAGAAAATTTTGTTTATTTGCGCAAAAAAAGTTGTTTTCGCGAGAAAAAAAAACTGTTTTTGCGCAAAAACAGAAGGTTTTATGACGAGTTTTTCATGAAGAATGTTTTTTTCGGACAAATAAATTTGGTTTTTCCGACAGAAAAGGATGTTTTTTGCGCAAAAAAGTTTTTTTCACGTAAATTGTATATATTATAAAGAGTTTTTGTGCAAAGAATGATGTTTTTTTAGCACATACAGTGTGTTTTTGAAAGAAAAATGCATATATTATAAAGGATTTTTGCGAGAAGAATGTGGTTTTTTGCGCAAAGAATGTGATTGTTCTTCACTCAAAGAATGTGTTTTTTTTCAGACAAAATCTGTTGTTTTTTTCAGACAGAAAATGATGTTTTATTTGTGTGAAAATTTGTATAAAGCTGTATATGTTATCAAGGGTTCTCGCGCAAAGAATGTGTTTTCTTCGCTCAAAAAGTGCGTTTTTTCAGACACAAAATTTTCTTTTTCTTCAGACGAAAAATCCTGCTCTATTTGAGCGAAAGAAAGTTTATTTTCACACAAAAACTGTATATATTTTAAAGGGTTTTAGCGCGAAGAATGTTTTTTCACACGAAGAACTTTTTTTGCCGCGCGAAGAATGTGCTTTTTTCAGACAAAAAACGTGTACTGTGACGGACGGCGGCCATATTTAACCAGTATGACACTCTATGCATGCACTCAATGACTATTCACTCTATGCACACTATACATTTATTTTACTCATTCACCTTGTATGCAATTTTATATGTAACACATGTGGATGCACCCAGCCGTAGCTGCAAGGCCAGCCCTATCTTTTATATACTTATTCTTATTTGTCTAGCCTTTCTTAACAGGCGTGTCTTACAACTTTCTTTTGTCCTTGTTTGTTTACATATTTATCGGTTATGTAACCTTTTGTATAAATAGCCGTGTAAAGGCAGCAATAAAGCAGAGTCAGATTGCCCCACTCTCAGAAGTTTCTTTGTTCTCTAACAATAATAACTTCACAGCGCTAGTACATGCTCGTACACCAAATGCTCTATTACTCGAGTAGTAATATATAAGCAGATCAGCCTGAACCTCTGCTGGCCGAACCTAGCTCTGACTAGTTCGCCTTCAAAGTTCGGTCACTGTACTGCACTCTGCAGAATAGTGCGAACCTCTGCTGGCCGAACCTAGCTCTGACTAGTTCGCCTTCAAAGTTCGACCTCTGCCTTGCACATTGAAACAAGCTAACGCAGCCGGCAGTTAGACTAGTAAAATAGGAATGGTTACACACCATTCCCAAGGATACTAGTCGACCTGTGGGAGGGTTGTATTGCTCAGCGATAGACATAGTTGCCAACTCAGTTCGGGAAGTTGTGCAGGTAGGCCGAGCTACCAACTCACACAGTGAAATCCTGCACATTGGTGGCAGCAGTGGGATTGGAGACACCCACAAGCAGAACCCAACTGAGCGATGGCACAGAGAAGGAGAGCGCTCAGCATCGACCGAGATGAGCCATCCGGCATGCAGATGATGAACACCCTCATTCACATCTTGGACAGGATGACCATGACCTCAACCAGAAGCAAGTTCAAGGTGCCGCAGTTCGACGGCACAGGAGAAGTGGACTACTTCTTGCAGCGGTTCGAGGAAGTGGCCAACGCCAACCAGTGGCAACCAGATGACCGAGTGATACACTTAAGGAAAGCCTTGACAGGCAAGGCCGAACAGTGTGGAAGAGGAGAGACGATGGAGGAGGTGACCATGAAGCTGAGAGCTACCTTTGGGCTCACACGTTCCGAAGCACAGGCGAAACTACTGAGCTACAGACGAACGACCAGGGACAGCCTGAGAGATCATGCAAACACCGTGGAACGCCTCATCAAGGCTGCCCACAGCAACCTCCCCAGACAGAACCAAGAGGAGCTGGTGCTCCAGACGTTCCACAGCACGCTGAGACACACTTACCTACAGCGACATCTGTTGGCTGTTTGCCCCCAGAGCTTAGAAGAGGCGATACAAGCAGGCAACGAGTACCTGCAGGTAGTAGTAGTAGCAGTAGCAGCGGCAGCAGCAGCGGAAGCAGCAGCGGCAGCAGCAGCGGCAGCAGCAGCGGCAGCAGCAGCGGCAGCAGCAGCGGCAGCAGCAGCGGCAGCAGCAGCGGCAGAATCATTGTATCATTGTATCATTGAATCATTGTATACCCAACTCTCCATCCATCCTTGATATTTTTTTTTGTTTGCGCTGGTTTTGAGTAGTTGTGAAAAGTAGGTTCGAAAACCATAATTATTGGTGTATTCAACAGTATTACCTTCTACAGACATTTTCAACTCACTGAGTATTCCATGGGTTGAACCCACCATCAGGTGCGTTGTCGTCGTTACCCGCAATATCACTTCCATCATCTTTGACATCTGTGGCTTTGATTTGCTGAAACGAGTTGTAAATATCTGTTTAATGCTTGTACTCCCTGCCAAGGTCACCTCAACCCAGCCGTAAAGATCCAACCTAGCAGGTCTGATGACAACGTATTCTGATCTCTCTGCCGATATGTTTGTAGGTTCCATCGCAAGCACATCCAGCGCTAGAGAGAGCGCTCTTTTACCCAGACTTATTGCTCCTCTCTTCAGCAGTGGTGTTGCCGATTTGCATATGCTTGAAAAAGTACTACCAAGTCCATTACCTCTCAAACAATGCATCACCAGCCGTCCACTATCCACTCCAATTCCATTTCCAGCTTGCATTTTGTAGTACTCTTCAAAAAGACTTTTCGAGTCCTCGGGGTTGTATCGTACCAAACTCATTGTGTTCCTCTTTCTCTCACGTGAACCGTCAACACGTCCTTTCCACCATCATATGGTATTCGCTCAACGTCGTCACCTGTTATAAGCACTTGAATGAGATCGCTATCCAGTGATGAAGCGTTGACGTAGTGCAAGCTTTTAAACTCTTGGTACACAATGGTGTTCTTGTTTCCTTGTACCGGTACCACTCTTAGAAAAAAAACATTCGTATCGCCTACCATTTTATTATCAACAATGTTGGAATAGATTTACAAAGAGGTTAGACCATAAGTCTCACCAGGAGATGTAACATTACTGTATCTACCTAGGGGATATGTATCAAAATTTTTTGCGTGAAAATGTTTTTTTGCGCGAAGCATGTTGTTTTTGTTCACGCGAAGATTGTGTTTTTTCCAGACAACAAAATGTTTTTTCAGACAGAAAATTTTGTTTATTTGCGCAAAAAAAGTTGTTTTTGCGAGAAAAAAAACTGTTTTTGCGCAAAAACAGAAGGTTTTATGACGAGTTTTTCATGAAGAATGTTTTTTTCGGACAAATAAATTTGGTTTTTCCGACAGAAAAGGATGTTTTTTGCGCAAAAAAGTTTTTTTCACATAAATTGTATATATTATAAAGAGTTTTTGTGCAAAGAATGATGTTTTTTTAGCACATACAGTGTGTTTTTGAAAGAAAAATGCATATATTATAAAGGATTTTTGCGAGAAGAATGTGGTTTTTTGCGCAAAGAATGTGATTGTTCTTCACTCAAAGAATGTGTTTTTTTTCAGACAAAATCTGTTGTTTTTTTCAGACAGAAAATGATGTTTTATTTGTGTGAAAATTTGTATAAAGCTGTATATGTTATCAAGGGTTCTCGCGCAAAGAATGTGTTTTCTTCGCTCAAAAAGTGCGTTTTTTCAGACACAAAATTTTCTTTTTCTTCAGACGAAAAATCCTGCTCTATTTGAGCGAAAGAAAGTTTATTTTCACACAAAAACTGTATATATTTTAAAGGGTTTTAGCGCGAAGAATGTTTTTTCACACGAAGAACTTTTTTTGCCGCGCGAAGAATGTGCTTTTTTCAGACAAAAAACGTGTACTGTGACGGACGGCGGCCATATTTAACCAGTATGACACTCTATGCATGCACTCAATGACTATTCACTCTATGCACACTATACATTTATTTTACTCATTCACCTTGTATGCAATTTTATATGTAACACATGTGGATGCACCCAGCCGTAGCTGCAAGGCCAGCCCTATCTTTTATATACTTATTCTTATTTGTCTAGCCTTTCTTAACAGGCGTGTCTTACAACTTTCTTTTGTCCTTGTTTGTTTACATATTTATCGGTTATGTAACCTTTTGTATAAATAGCCGTGTAAAGGCAGCAATAAAGCAGAGTCAGATTGCCCCACTCTCAGAAGTTTCTTTGTTCTCTAACAATAATAACTTCACAGCGCTAGTACATGCTCGTACACCAAATGCTCTATTACTCGAGTAGTAATATATAAGCAGATCAGCCTGAACCTCTGCTGGCCGAACCTAGCTCTGACTAGTTCGCCTTCAAAGTTCGGTCACTGAACTGCACTCTGCAGAATAGTGCAAACCTCTGCTGGCCGAACCTAGCTCTGACTAGTTCGCCTTCAAAGTTCGACCTCTGCCTTGCACATTGAAACAAGCTAACGCAGCCGGCAGTTAGACTAGTAAAATAGGAATGGTTACACACCATTCCCAAGGATACTAGTCGACCTGTGGGAGGGTTGTATTGCTCAGCGATAGACATAGTTGCCAACTCAGTTCGGGAAGTTGTGCAGGTAGGCCGAGCTACCAACTCACACAGTGAAATCCTGCACATTGGTGGCAGCAGTGGGATTGGAGACACCCACAAGCAGAACCCAACTGAGCGATGGCACAGAGAAGGAGAGCGCTCAGCATCGACCGAGATGAGCCATCCGGCATGCAGATGATGAACACCCTCATTCACATCTTGGACAGGATGACCATGACCTCAACCAGAAGCAAGTTCAAGGTGCCGCAGTTCGACGGCACAGGAGAAGTGGACTACTTCTTGCAGCGGTTCGAGGAAGTGGCCAACGCCAACCAGTGGCAACCAGATGACCGAGTGATACACTTGAGGCAAGCCTTGACAGGCAAGGCCGAACAGTGTGGAAGAGGAGAGACGATGGAGGAGGTGACCATGAAGCTGAGAGCTACCTTTGGGCTCACACGTTCCGAAGCACAGGCGAAACTACTGAGCTACAGACGAACGACCAGGGACAGCCTGAGAGATCATGCAAACACCGTGGAACGCCTCATCAAGGCTGCCCACAGCAACCTCCCCAGACAGAACCAAGAGGAGCTGGTGCTCCAGACGTTCCACAGAACGCTGGGACACACTTACCTACAGCGACATCTGTTGGCTGTTCGCCCCCAGAGCTTAGAAGAGGCGATACAAGCAGGCAACGAGTACCTGCAGGTAGTAGTAGTAGCAGTAGCAGCAGCAGCAGCAGCGGCAGCAGCAGCGGCAGCAGCAGCGGCAGCAGCAGCGGAAGCAGCAGCGGCAGCAGCAGCGGCAGCAGCGGCGGCAGCAGCGGCGGCAGCAGCGGCGGCAGCAGCGGCGGCAGCAGCGGCGGCAGCAGCGGCGGCAGCAGCGGCGGCAGCAGCGGCGGCAGCAGCGGCGGCAGCGGCGGCAGCAGCGGCGGCAGCAGCGGCGGCAGCAGCGGCGGCAGCAGCGGCAGCAGCGGCGGCAGCAGCGGCAGCAGCAGCGGCAGCAGCAGCGGCAGCGGCAGCGGCAGCAGCAGCGGCAGCAGCAGCGGCAGCAGCAGCAGTAGCAGTAGCAGTAACAGTAGTAGTAGTAGTTGAGTTGAGAGTTTTTTATCGTAGGATTTACCTTGACTTTACATAGATGTAATTCAAACTTGTCAATTCTGATCCTGGCTCCTCCGAATGGTGACTCATTGGCGGCAAACAAAGACAGTTTGCTGGAAGCCCTTTCAAACTCCAGTTGGATAATATGACCTGAAACTATCAGTTTTCTCTGATGAAACAGCGTGAGATGTGGTTTTCCATTAAACTCCAATGTCTTTCCACCTCTGATTAACACTTTCGTCTCTTTTTGTCCGCGGTGTTGTGTTGAGCAGGGCCTTTTCTGGTTGAATCATTGTATACCCAACTCTCCATCCATCCTTGATATTTTTTTTTGTTTGCGCTGGTTTTGAGTAGTTGTGAAAAGTAGGTTCGAAAACCATAATTATTGGTGTATTCAACAGTATTACCTTCTACAGACATTTTCAACTCACTGAGTATTCCATGGGTTGAACCCACCATCAGGTGCGTTGTCGTCGTTACCCGCAATATCACTTCCATCATCTTTGACATCTGTGGCTTTGATTTGCTGAAACGAGTTGTAAATATCTGTTTAATGCTTGTACTCCCTGCCAAGGTCACCTCAACCCAGCCGTAAAGATCCAACCTAGCAGGTCTGATGACAACGTATTCTGATCTCTCTGCCGATATGTTTGTAGGTTCCATCGCAAGCACATCCAGCGCTAGAGAGAGCGCTCTTTTACCCAGACTTATTGCTCCTCTCTTCAGCAGTGGTGTTGCCGATTTGCATATGCTTGAAAAAGTACTACCAAGTCCATTACCTCTCAAACAATGCATCACCAGCCGTCCACTATCCACTCCAATTCCATTTCCAGCTTGCATTTTGTAGTACTCTTCAAAAAGACTTTTCGAGTCCTCGGGGTTGTATCGTACCAAACTCATTGTGTTCCTCTTTCTCTCACGTGAACCGTCAACACGTCCTTTCCACCATCATATGGTATTCGCTCAACGTCGTCACCTGTTATAAGCACTTGAATGAGATCGCTATCCAGTGATGAAGCGTTGACGTAGTGCAAGCTTTTAAACTCTTGGTACACAATGGTGTTCTTGTTTCCTTGTACCGGTACCACTCTTAGAAAAAAAACATTCGTATCGCCTACCATTTTATTATCAACAATGTTGGAATAGATTTACAAAGAGGTTAGACCATAAGTCTCACCAGGAGATGTAACATTACTGTATCTACCTAGGGGATATGTATCAAAATTTTTTGCGTGAAAATGTTTTTTTGCGCGAAGCATGTTGTTTTTGTTCACGCGAAGATTGTGTTTTTTCCAGACAACAAAATGTTTTTTCAGACAGAAAATTTTGTTTATTTGCGCAAAAAAAGTTGTTTTTGCGAGAAAAAAAACTGTTTTTGCGCAAAAACAGAAGGTTTTATGACGAGTTTTTCATGAAGAATGTTTTTTTCGGACAAATAAATTTGGTTTTTCCGACAGAAAAGGATGTTTTTTGCGCAAAAAGTTTTTTTCACGTAAATTGTATATATTATAAAGAGTTTTTGTGCAAAGAATGATGTTTTTTTAGCACATACAGTGTGTTTTTGAAAGAAAAATGCATATATTATAAAGGATTTTTGCGAGAAGAATGTGGTTTTTTGCGCAAAGAATGTGATTGTTCTTCACTCAAAGAATGTGTTTTTTTTCAGACAAAATCTGTTGTTTTTTTCAGACAGAAAATGATGTTTTATTTGTGTGAAAATTTGTATAAAGCTGTATATGTTATCAAGGGTTCTCGCGCAAAGAATGTGTTTTCTTCGCTCAAAAAGTGCGTTTTTTCAGACACAAAATTTTCTTTTTCTTCAGACGAAAAATCCTGCTCTATTTGAGCGAAAGAAAGTTTATTTTCACACAAAAACTGTATATATTTTAAAGGGTTTTAGCGCGAAGAATGTTTTTTCACACGAAGAACTTTTTTTGCCGCGCGAAGAATGTGCTTTTTTCAGACAAAAAACGTGTACTGTGACGGACGGCGGCCATATTTAACCAGTATGACACTCTATGCATGCACTCAATGACTATTCACTCTATGCACACTATACATTTATTTTACTCATTCACCTTGTATGCAATTTTATATGTAACACATGTGGATGCACCCAGCCGTAGCTGCAAGGCCAGCCCTATCTTTTATATACTTATTCTTATTTGTCTAGCCTTTCTTAACAGGCGTGTCTTACAACTTTCTTTTGTCCTTGTTTGTTTACATATTTATCGGTTATGTAACCTTTTGTATAAATAGCCGTGTAAAGGCAGCAATAAAGCAGAGTCAGATTGCCCCACTCTCAGAAGTTTCTTTGTTCTCTAACAATGATAACTTCACAGCGCTAGTACATGCTCGTACACCAAATGCTCTATTACTCGAGTAGTAATATATAAGCAGATCAGCCTGAACCTCTGCTGGCCGAACCTAGCTCTGACTAGTTCGCCTTCAAAGTTCGGTCACTGAACTGCACTCTGCAGAATAGTGCGAACCTCTGCTGGCCGAACCTAGCTCTGACTAGTTCGCCTTCAAAGTTCGACCTCTGCCTTGCACATTGTAACAAGCTAACGCAGCCGGCAGTTAGACTAGTAAAATAGGAATGGTTACACACCATTCCCAAGGATACTAGTCGACCTGTGGGAGGGTTGTATTGCTCAGCGATAGACATAGTTGCCAACTCAGTTCGGGAAGTTGTGCAGGTAGGCCGAGCTACCAACTCACACAGTGAAATCCTGCACATTGGTGGCAGCAGTGGGATTGGAGACACCCACAAGCAGAACCCAACTGAGCGATGGCACAGAGAAGGAGAGCGCTCAGCATCGACCGAGATGAGCCATCCGGCATGCAGATGATGAACACCCTCATTCACATCTTGGACAGGATGACCATGACCTCAACCAGAAGCAAGTTCAAGGTGCCGCAGTTCGACGGCACAGGAGAAGTGGACTACTTCTTGCAGCGGTTCGAGGAAGTGGCCAACGCCAACCAGTGGCAACCAGATGAGCGAGTGATACACTTAAGGCAAGCCTTGACAGGCAAGGCCGAACAGTGTGGAAGAGGAGAGACGATGGAGGAGGTGACCATGAAGCTGAGAGCTACCTTTGGGCTCACACGTTCCGAAGCACAGGCGAAACTACTGAGCTACAGACGAACGACCAGGGACAGCCTGAGAGATCATGCAAACACCGTGGAACGCCTCATCAAGGCTGCCCACAGCAACCTCCCCAGACAGAACCAAGAGGAGCTGGTGCTCCAGACGTTCCACAGCACGCTGGGACACACTTACCTACAGCGACATCTGTTGGCTGTTCGCCCCCAGAGCTTAGAAGAGGCGATACAAGCAGGCAACTAGTACCTGCAGGTGCCGCACCAGCCGCTAGGAGGACCACACGTTCGGACAGTGGAGACCGACCCCTACGACTTGGCTCCGACCCCACCAGGAGAGACTGCTCGTTCACAAGAGGTGCAAGACCCTCTTACGCAGCTCCTCCGCACGGTGGAAGGACTAAGTAAGGAGATAGCAGACCTCAAAGCCGAACAGAAGGAAGACACTCCCAAGAGATGCTGGGGTTGCCTGCAGGTTGGACACCATCGGAAGGCATGCAAAACTGCTCCATGGCCCAGCCGCCAGGGAAACGATTACCGCCCGCAGCAGTAGGGAGACCTGCTGGCTGCGCACGGGCACCTCAAAGGAAGGCGCAGGCACCTCTGAGGAACCAGGATCAAGCACGACGGGTGACTCCTACTTTGGACCTCCTGACCAGTCCTCCGATCGCTTTACACAACCGATTCTCCAGTCTGTCGACACTCGACGGCCCTGCCACACTGGAATCGGAGAGCGAGGAGACTCTCGAGCAGCAGGAACCAACCAGGCCCAAAAAGAAGGACAAACAAACCCAGACGCCACCACCCAAGGAGGAACGGTTCACACCCAAGCCTGTAAACCTTCAGTCAAACCAAGTGGAGTGACCCTACAGCTCCAGCTACTACCTGCCAGGACGGATAGAGGGAGAAGCAGTCACCCACCTCATCGACACGGGATGCAACACCAACCTGTTGGCAAAACGTGTCTTTGACCGACTCCCCTCTCGCCTACAGCAGGACCTACAGCCGTACGACTCGCACGGTCTCATGGCAGACGGGACGAGACTACCCTTTTACGGATTGCTAACCCTGAAAGGACGAATACGGCATGTCAAGTTCACCGAGACCTTCGTGGTGTGCCAAATCAACGAAGACGTCATTCTTGGGATGCCATTTCTGACGAGCCAGGAATGCCAGCTAGGGTTCGACCGACCTGTATTGATGATACAGGGGAGAGAGCTGGCCTGCACAGATCGGCATGGAAGGAGCCTTGTCTCCAAAGTACAAGTTCGGCAAGACACCAGTCTGCCCCCACAGACGGAGGTCACCATACCCTGCCACCTGAGTGCCAGGGAAACCTGTCCTCAGGGAGTGATAGAGAGCCTGCAGGGTGGATTACCGATCGCCACAAGTGTCAACCGACCGGACGCAAGAGGAAGAGTGTTGGTACGATGTTTGAACCCAACACAAGACACACTGAAGCTATCAGCAGGAGAAGTGATTGGCACCTTCACAGGAGTAGATGAGGGTGGAATCCAGACGCTGAACGAGCCAAGGAGGACAGAGGAACGAGCAGACGCAGGAGGAAGAGTACCCCCCACCTGCAAGAACTCTTTGACAAGGCCAAAGGAGGGTGTCAGACACCCCGACAGGAAAGACAGCTCAAAGAGTTGCTGCTCCAGTACCAGACGGTGTTCAGCAGCCACAACGGAGACCTGGGCCGAACCACACTGGCCGAACACTCCATTCCCACAATAGAAGGAGCTCGACCAATCAGGTGTCCCCCCCATCGGCTGGGTCCCGAGAAGGAAGCAGAGGCGGAACGGCAAATCAAGGATCTTCTGGAGAAAGATTTGATAGAACCCGCAGATGGAGCGTGGAGTTCCCCCGTTGTCTTGGTCAGGAAGAAGGACAACTCGTGGCGGTTCTGTGTCGACTACAGGAAGTTGAACGACATTACTAAGCAAGACGCTTACCCTATTCCCCGCATAGACGAGTCTCTGGACGCCTTGGCCGGCAGCAAGTACTTCACGACGCTGGATCTCACCAGCGGGTACTGGCAAGTGCCCCTGGACGCAGACGCTCGGGACAAGTCCGCCTTCACTACACGTAGTGGGCTGTGGAAGTGGAAGGTGCTCCCCTTTGGATTGACGTCGGCCCCCGCCACCTTCCAAAGGCTGATGGAAAAAGTGTTGAAGGGTCTACACTGGAAGACGCTGCTGCTGTATCTCGATGATGTCATCATCATCGCCCCGGACTTCGAGACGCACCTGCAAAGGCTCGGAGAGGTATTGGGACGCCTACAGCAAGCTAATCTGAAAGTGAAACCCTCCAAGTGTGAGTTGCTTCAGAAGGAAGTAAAGTACCTGGGCCACGTGGTGAGCGCCCAAGGAGTGGCCACCGACCCCAGCAAGGTCGAAGCAGTAAAGAAGTGGGAAGCACCTAGAGAGGTGAAGGAACTGCAGGCATTCCTCGGGACGGCTGGATACTATCGACAGTATCTTCCAGACTATGCGACAATAGCCAAGCCGTTGACAGTACTCACCGGAAAGGAGATGCCCTGGAAATGGGGTGGAGAGGAACAGGCAGCGTTCGACCAGCTCAAGGCACGACTAATGCAGGCTCCTGTGCTAGGATACCCCGACCCCAGTCTACCCTACACTCTCGATACGGACGCCAGTGCAGTAGGAGTCGGCGCGGTGTTATCACAGGTCCAGGAAGGAAAGGAGAGAGTGATAGCCTATTTCAGCAAGACCCTAGCGCCTGCTGAAAGAAATTACTGCGTCACTCGGAAAGAGCTGTTGGCAGTGATCGGAGCGGTCAAGCACTTCCGCCCCTACCTCTACGGACGGGAGTTCAAGCTCAGGACCGACCACGCCTCCCTACGCTGGCTGTGTCGACGGAAGGAGCCGTCGAATCAGATCGCCCGTTGGTTGGAAACGCTAGCTGAGTTTCGTTATAAACTGGAACACAGAGCAGGAGTACGCCACGGGAACGCTGATGGGCTCAGTCGCCAAGGTGTGTGCACGGACTGTCGGCAATGTAGTTCAATTGAGCGGAGAGACGGAGGACCCTCGCACGCAGAGCTCGCTCAGGAAGTCCAGTCGGCCCCGCCGAAAAAGGAGAGAGTCAACATTGCGGTGACCAACCCAATGCAGACCACCAGGGACTTGGCTAAAGAGCAGCAGGAAGGAGGAGGACCAGTGGCTCGGATCTACGCCGAAGTGAAGCGGCCGGGAAGCATATCCGAAAGAGAGCTGGCAGAAGGAGAGCTGGAGTTGAGGACCCTGTACGAGAGACGGGAGGCCATGAGTATTCGGCCAGATGGCATACTCACCATCAAGCTCGCTCACCCCACCAAGCCAAAGCAGTGCGTGATCTGCCCCCCCAGCAGGAGAACACAGGTTGTCTGGGATACACACAAGATGGCTCACACAGGGATACACCGAACCAGACAACGAATCCTCTTGGATTGGTACTGGCCGGGTATCTCTCCGTTGGTGAGGAGACTCATCAAAGACTGTGAGGTGTGTCAGGTGGCAAAGAATGGCAGGAGGACAGAGAACCCCGGGAGGCAGCGAATGTACGCAGGACGCCCCTTTCAGAAGTTGGCGGTCGACCTGGTCGGCCCCTTGCCACTGACGAAGAGGAAGAACCGCTGGGCCCTGGTCTTAACTGACCACTTCACCCGCTGGCAAGATGCCATTGCACTGCCAGACGCGACGGCCCCCACGGTTGCCACAGCGCTCGACGAGCGAGTATTCGCGTACTGGGGACTACCCGAACAGCTGCACTCGGATCAAGGAGCGCAGTTCGAGTCGGTGCTCTTGGAGGAACTATGCAGTCTCTGGGGAGTAAAGAAGACCCGTACCACACCGTACCACCCGCAAGGAAATGGAGTCGTGGAAAGACAAAACCGCACTCTGGGAGACGCCCTCCGCACACTAATCCTGACGAAGGGGCAAGACGAGTGGGACAGCCTACTCCCCCAGATTATGCGGGTATGCAGAGGTACCCCCCACTCAGCCACTGGAGAGACGGCCAACATGATGATGATGGGACGAGAAATACGCCTTCCCGACCAGCTGACGGGAACACCCCCCTCACTGGACCCCCAAAACATTACTGAGTATACGGCCGAAATCCAAGAGAATCTGCAGAAGGCTCACAGCTACCTTCGGGAACGCCAACAGGAAATAAGGAGCCAAGAGAGTGAGGAACCCCCCGTGTTCCAGAAAGGAGAATTAGTGGTGCTGGAAAACAAGCGCAGGGTCAAGGGAAGCAACCCCAAGCTCCAGCCACGATTCGTCGGACCATACCAAGTCGCCGAGGTATTTCCGAATCATACATATAAGCTGGAGAGGAATGGACAATGGTCAATCCAGAACGGCCAACGACTACGGTCCTACCGCACCTGCGAGGAGCCTGTAGGGCGGGCACCCACATGTCGGGAGCCAGCTCTGATGCCAAACATGAAAGGAGCCAGGAGAGGTCGGCCACCCAAGACAAAGCGCCCCCCGGCAAGGCCAGACGAAGCAGTCGCCCCATTGCCGATGCCACTACATTGGATAGAGAGGCCACCCACCCACGAAGAGCGTGCGCCAACACCCTTACCCACGTATGAAGAACGTGCGCCGACACCACCACCCACCAATGAAGAAGAACCCCCAGCGGTAGTCACCGAAGAGAGAAGGGTGCCAGAGAGCACCGACACCATAGAGGAAGAAACGTTGCCAATAGAAGAGGAGCGACAGCCAGCGGAGGAAGGAAGGAATGAGACACCTCCCCCCGAGGTCACCAGAAGGTCAACAGGGACCCCTGACTTAGATGTCAACGAGTGGCCACCACTCAACCCCACAGGAACGACAGCCTCCCCATTAAACCGGCCTACAAGGGAAAGAAATCGACCAAAGAGATTCGATGACTATCAGTGTTACCAAACAGAAGATCGTCCTAGCCCGAAAACACCAACTGGCCAAGCCCAGGGAGGAGAGAGAGACGAGACACCAGGAGACACCAAACCAACCAGCAAGACTACAAAAAATTGCGAGGGAAACGGTTGGGTACTGGTAAAAAGAAAGAAAAAATGGAGGAGCTACGATCAGAAACAACAAAAGAGTGCAGACGAAAAAATCAACGAAACACATGGGGAGATAAACCCCACTGACGATTTACCCATCAACCCCGCCATACCAAGTCACGAAGTGCCAACATCAGAAGTTGCGCAGGAGGAAACAACCCTCAAGGAAACCGCCGGGGAAAACCCTACAGTGTCCGCGGTGTTACATCATCCAGAACTCGCCACGTGGGAGGCGGTACTAAGGAAGCACGAGAGAAACAGAGCCAATAAAGTTGAAGACAGGACCCGCCATCATTCACTACTCAACCAGCCGCAGGAAGAGCAACACACAACAAACAACGAACAGCTGGAATTATTATTCGAAAGGATGGCAATGCTAGCCGAACAGTACAACCAGTTCGACGTTGTATCCACCACAGAGGATGAGCTACCAGAAGGTTCAATGCAGACGCTGACACAGGCACTCGAGGACACCATTAGGCTAAACCAAGTCGACATCACAGACGAACTGACCGAGCCAATAACCGCCAAGTCAAGAGAAATCTGGGTCAGTGGTGCAACTCACTGGAACATCAAAGCGGCAATAGAAGAGAGAGATAAAGGAATATGGAGATGCAAAGAGTGCGGATATGAGGAAGACAGGAAGAAGGTAGCGGCCCACGTTCGGCAACACTACACGTTCTTTTTCTGCCTGTGTGGTCAGAAGGACTCGTGCATAGACGCCATCCGCCAGCATGTCCACGCCCAAGAAAGAGCAGTCAAACATGGAGGAAAGAATAGACCCATATACGAAGTCGACGCAGCCAGATATGAGGAATTCTGCAGCACCATGGAATGGTCGACACCCCCACCATTCGGCATACCGACCCCCCAAATAGAGGTAAAACTACCCCCCTCTCAAACACAGAGGCGACTAACACCACCTAGGTTGACAACTGCCAACCGACGGAGACAAGCTACCCCCACAAGAAGGAGAACTAGTCGAGGGAGGTCGATAAAGACGCAAGAGAGCAGGAGACAGAGAGACCGAGCTAGACAATTAGATGAATACCGGAAGGAGTTCCACCGCAGGACATACGACGCCCTCAAGCTACTAAGACGAGCGGAGGCTATCAAAGAGAAGATGAGAAGAGAACACCCATAAGGACGCACACCAACGCCGCCGACCTTGTTTTATTGGCCACCATCGCCAATGGGGCGGAGTGTGTGACGGACGGCGGCCATATTTAACCAGTATGACACTCTATGCATGCACTCAATGACTATTCACTCTATGCACACTATACATTTATTTTACTCATTCACCTTGTATGCAATTTTATATGTAACACATGTGGATGCACCCAGCCGTAGCTGCAAGGCCAGCCCTATCTTTTATATACTTATTCTTATTTGTCTAGCCTTTCTTAACAGGCGTGTCTTACAACTTTCTTTTGTCCTTGTTTGTTCACATATTTATCGGTTATGTAACCTTTTGTATAAATAGCCGTGTAAAGGCAGCAATAAAGCAGAGTCAGATTGCCCCACTCTCAGAAGTTTCTTTGTTCTCTAACAATAATAACTTCACAGCGCTAGTACATGCTCGTACACCGAATGCTCTATTACTCGAGTAGTAATATATAAGCAGATCAGCCTGAACCTCTGCTGGCCGAACCTAGCTCTGACTAGTTCGCCTTCAAAGTTCGGTCACTGAACTGCACTCTGCAGAATAGTGCGAACCTCTGCTGGCCGAACCTAGCTCTGACTAGTTCGCCTTCAAAGTTCGACCTCTGCCTTGCACATTGAAACAAGCTAACGCAGCCGGCAGTTAGACTAGTAAAATAGGAATGGTTACACACCATTCCCAAGGATACTAGTCGACCTGTGGGAGGGTTGTATTGCTCAGCGATAGACATAGTTGCCAACTCAGTTCGGGAAGTTGTGCAGGTAGGCCGAGCTACCAACTCACACAGTGAAATCCTGCACAGTACTTTTCAGACAGAAAATCATGCTTTATTTGTGCGAAAAATCTTTTTTTTTCACACGAAAGCTGTAATTGTTATAAAAGGTTTTCGCACGAAAAAAAATAAGCTGTTTTACGGACAAGAAATGTTGTTTTATTCGTTGTATTCTACCAGCCAAGGAGGTTACAGTCATGATTATTATTATATTGGTGAAATGATCAAGGAAGAGTAGTTTTACCATTATTGTTATTCCTTATTACTGTTGTAATTATTGCAGTGTTGTTGTGAGTTATATCATTGCCGTGTTATCACTGTACTATTACTATCACACAAATCAATGTAAATTACTACACTCGCAATCACTTTCGGAAAGTGTTTAACTTTTTTGTTGGTGTGTAACTAATAACAATCTTTCTCTTTTTCTTAGCATAGCATAATAAGGCTCAGCAGTATCAATGCCACAGTCGACGTCATGTAAATATTTTAGTCCATCTCTATTGCTCATTATATATCTGTATGACAGTTTTAGTTGAGCTTGCTTGTCTTTTTTTTGGTTTCAATGTCCTCCTAGATTCTTTCATTCTCAAACATCCACATGACTGTATGCATGCCATCCACCAACGCTGTCTATTTTAATACCCTCATGTTAATGTAAGAAACGAAGTAATAAAACACCAGCTTTTAGATACATCCATTCACACAGGGCATTCACGAAGGTGTCATAAGCCCACTCAGCTTTTGCATTTCTGGAGCACCAGTGTAAATTGATTTACCTGCTGTGACTATTTCATCAAAGAACTGTTTTGCAGATTTACTACCTTGTGTCAATGTGAATAAGCTCCTTCTTTTCATAGACTTGTGTCAGACAAAAAAAATTGCTTAGTTTGGCCTTCAACTGCAGTGCATATTTGCCTATTACTGGCTGTCCGGTATTGAGCTGGCTAATATATGTTTGATGAGCTGATCTTCTTAATGGTTCTGGAAAATTCTGTGCAAGTTGGTTTTCATCTAACCCAAAGGTCATCATGTCGGTTTCCCTCTTCTCAATAAATCCAGTCCAGTTCTCAAGGAGTTCATCAGTGGGTGTGGTCTGAGTCTCGAAATTTGAATGGATTATTGGGGCTATCATTAGATGTAATTTGGGACTAGACTGTGACACAAAGCTTGGCGCTTGCTGTGATTGCCAGTAGGCAGCAGGGGTTGGAGGTACTGCTGGTTGATTAAGCTGGTTTTGGAAGATATCAATGGGAACTGCCGTTGCTACTGGGGTTGGCAATTAGATCTGGGTTCACTTAAAACCATCCAGCGTAAACCGACTGGGATTGACTCCCAAATTGTAGTGGCCTGCTGCTCTCTGATGATTGTTCCTAATATCTGCTGAGCATCTGGTGGACTCAAATAAACCCAATGGGCTCCTTGTGCCGGGTATTGATCCCCAGGTGGCTGTGCAACTGGGCACTGAATAGTGCCGTTTGGTGATGTTTTCTGGGATTGGGTAAAGGAGTGCTGTTCTTGGGGATGCCCACGATTGTTTGCTGCAACTCTTGTTGTAGAGGCTTGTAGCGGAGTTTGTTGTGAAGCGATGGTAGCCAAGGTCGTTGTGAGGGAGCTTGTAGTGGAGGCTGCGCTGCGTAGGAAATGTGTGGCGGTCTGCCTATCTTTTCCACTTGTCTATATAGTTTCTCTATATGCTTCCGACTTCTCTCCAATCCCTCCGCTGTTGTTTTCAGGGCCAGTGTCAGTCCTGAGGGGGCTCACTTTGAAAATAACTTGTTGCAGCTGAACAGGCTGACGTAAGAGAGGTTTATCACTGCTAGACCTCAGTGGGGGTGTGGGCGTATCATGTAGACTGGATTACAACCCATTTTCATTGGTACTCATTGTCACAGTACTGGTTGTAAATGTAGTAGCGGTGTTGGTGGTGTAGGTAGTTTTTGATGAAGGCTGGGTACTGACAGCCTGCTATGATCGAACATTTGTTGAATGGCTTGTTTCCAATCCTTTTCAATGTGTTGGATGTTGTTTATTTTTTTATATGATATTTTCTTCCAGTGGTACAGTGCCTGCAATTGACTATCAAACCTTTGAGTAATCCTCGAAAACTGCGGAAAAACCAAGGCAAATGGGGTACCCAAAACCTCTACCCCACCCATTAAAAATTCTCCTATATTTTTAATGAGCCTGATTCAGGACTACGTCAGATTGAGGATCCTACCTAACTCTCAATTGGTGGAGAATTATCCGCTCACTTCAAGCCTATTAGTGGGCAAGCATCAGAGCATTTTCAAAAATTCCTGGAAAATTGTTTTGAAAAACTCATATGAGTAGTACTGAACTTTTGCGTCAATGAGTGTTTCAAACTTCAACAGTGTCACTGAAATTACGATGGCAGCTTAGGACCCTTTGGCATCCTGTCTAGATTTTAACAGCAGCACAGAACTCTTACAGCTTATTGCAGGGATTTCGGCCTTTCAAACCCTTAAAATCCTTTGAAGTCACCACTGTAATTTTGGCGGCAGCTTAGGATCCTCTGCAGCCATTCCAAAATGTCGGCGGATTAGGTTTGAAGTCACAGCCAAAATTTTAATGGCAGCTTTGGACTTTTTGGATTCTCCACCGAAATTTTTACAGTAGCTTAAAACCTTTTGAATCCACCGCCATAATTTCGACGACTCTTTGGATTCTCAACAAAAATTTTAGCGATAGCCTAGAAACTTTTGGAGTCACTGCCAAAAATTTGGTGGCAGCTTAGGATTCTTTGGATTCACCATCAAAACTTGGCAGTAGCTTATATTGGTTATGACAACACTATGCATACTCCAGGCAGAAAAAAACACTGCCAATACTTTGGCATTTAAAAATAAACTGACCGACAGCGAAAAATGAAACTTGAGTGGCAGACCAGAATTTTATTCATATTGTAATGCCGAGGTGTATGTGTAGAAAAAGCGTAATAATAAGAAGGAAAAACGGGCTGTTGAAGTTTTGGCAGCAGTGGTGATGGTGACAAAACTATGCATACTTTAGACAAAAAAGCGCCACCAAAATTTCAGTGATTAAACGGGTGCTGAGAGACAGTGAAAAATGCAACGTATGCGGTAGACAAGCTTTTATTTGTATTTTAATAACAAGGTGTGTGGTACACGCGTAATGATGAGGCGAAAAATTGCCAAAGCATCAGCGGCTGACAGTAATGCACGCTTCGGTGCAATGTGGTAGGCATGAAACACAAAAGTACATATCTAGGTTCTAGGATAACTGTAAGATATAAGGCAGAGTATGCGTCATCTGCAGCGCCATCTGATTTCTCTGAAGCAAAGTATTTTTTTTTCAGTGGGGCTGAAGACGGCCAGGGGGTGGAAGAAGTGGTTTGATTTGTCTCTGATGCTTCCGCAACCTTGGTAAACCATAATACCAGTCGGAGACTGACAGTGTGTCACCAAATGGGATTGTACACCTACCCCCACCCCCTGATTCCGTAGTTCTGACTCTGCATTGTCGTCCTTCACTCGCACGATTCTGAGTTTGTAAAGCAGGTGACGTCTTAAAACGATTGCAGCGTCTTCACCTGGAATATTCGCTTCAGCTGTGCTTCGAAGATTCGACGTAGTGCAACGGCTTCTTCTGTCAGCTGTGGAAAGTCGTCAGCTTTACTCAGCATTTGCGGGCATAAACTGATTCCATAAAATTGCAGCTCAATGGAACTAATATATATTATCAGTTAGAAATAACTTTTGATAACTGTTAAAAACTTTTGATCACTGCATTTTGATTAAAATGTGGTAGCCTAGGTTTTAGACCCAAGTTGCATTTGCAATATGAGTTTTCTGTTATTCAACATCAATTAGATTACGTTGATTCTAGGTTTATAGTTTTAGTTTACAGTTCTTCTTTATTTACCAATGACGGAGGTAGACCACACCTGATAGCTGGTTGTCTACATAGCTTAGAACATCTGTTTGCAAATAAATTTTTTTGCAGTCTTTATATGTATGCAAGTTCAGGTAAGGCATTTCGGGCTGAACATATTTCACGTACTCTCTGAGAATTTTCATTTTCAAGTTTTTACAAAATTTATTTAGCATTTTTGTTATTTATTAAAATGTATTTTCTACTCATTACACAGTTTTGTATTAAGGGTATTCGCGACCTATAATTGCGGAATGAAATGCAATAAAAATAATTAGTTTAGCAATAAATTTCATCAATAAAAAATTGTTTTGTTTGTTTAGAGTTTGTGTGTCAACAAAAAATAGCTCACTTTGTAAAAAAATTAATATTGTTCGTAGGTCGTGAATTGAACTCAACACTAAACAAATTATAAAAGCGCGTTTGTTTGGTCATTTTCATAGACTGGTTTGGTTGCCCTGAATTGTAAACAAAATAGTTGCTATAACTGAGAATTTACTAAATAAAAAGGGCGAACTTACAGACTATATTTGTTTGTAACAATGTCATTTTCAACTTTTCTTGATTATGTAAAACTTAAGAGTTAACTTCTTTATGATTTATTTGATAATCTATAAGACGTTATTGAGAAGTTACGATGTTCCAAATTAATCTTCTGTTTCAAACGCTGTGTATTGAATTATGAACACCTAATTTTTTCGCTTCTTATTTGATGAACAAGTCACAAAAACTCTTATGATAAACACTCATTCTCATTTTGTTTGTGAATTTAGCTAGATTTTTTTGTTGCTGCCTATCTAAAATTTTGGGGTTTTTTTGCGAAGCCAAACTTTTTTTTAGTTTATTTTCAAATGTTTCACTTGGAATTTTTAAATTCTTGAGCAAGCACAGATTTCTGCACGTGATTTTCTCACTCATTATTTGCATTTTTTTTTATTCATTTGCAATCCATATTTACGTGATCACAGTTCATCATTCAAACAAAGTATGAGTTATAACACACTCAAGTCTTCCGATAAAAGTTGAATATTTTTGTTTTACTATATTAAAGAGCTCAATTTCATTAGCTAGTTTTTAGATTTGCAAAAGCATGCTTTTGTTTCGTTTTGGTATTTTTTTTAAATTTTTTCTATTGGTTACTTATCCTACATGTTCTAACACAAATGTTGATACATAGATTAAAAATTCATAAGAAAAAACAATATCTATCTTTGCAATCCTGGTAACTCATTCAGGTTGTTCCTTCCCTAGTGGTGGCTTCATATGCAATAAGTTATACCAATTTTGTTTTGCATTTCAATGACATGATTTTTGCCAATATAATTTATCATATCATTTGTTTCGAATGTAACATAACTTGTCTTAGACATTATAATAAACAATAACAAAAAGGTTTGTGGCTGACAAAGAGCTGGCATGAGTTTTTTGTTACATATCAGCATCTTCTACATTTTGTCGTAAGAAGTTTTAAAAATTGTTATATTTGCTGCCTAGTAAATTTTTTAAGTTAGAACCATTGTTGGGTTTCAGTTATCGAATTCTTGCAATTCACCCTCATTGGCAAGGCTAGTTTTTATTCGCCGCTTCCTGTCTGGCGCAAGCAACGCAGACTAATAATTCTAAAATAATGCAAATTGGCTGAGACAAGTATGGCAACTGACGATGAAAATACAATGAATCTGGTGTACGAACCTTACACTGAGGAAATTCTTTTTGCATACTACAGGGAAGAGTGAGTCAGTTTTACACACATTTAGATCTCTGGATAAGAAAAATTTTAAAAAGAGTTTGAGTACATTGTATTTTATGAGATGTTTGTTGATTTAGATTGAGTAAATTGGCGACAGATCAATACGAAAGAATAGAATGCCAGTTAGATGATGCTACGACAACGGTGTCTTCTTCCGATTTCATGACTGTACAATCTGAATACACGGCAGCAATGCTGCCTCTGAGTGAGCAAATTTTACTAAGAACCAAACGAAATTGTTCGATTTGGCAGTGTGTGTTGTTAGTAGTAAGATGGGAGCAGATCTCTGTCATGGAGTATAAGGAAAAGGTTCTCCTGGTTCCAAGTGTACTTCAAGTAGGCACCAGTTACAATGAGAACCTGTGAGGTATTTTTTTTGTGTGCACCAGGTGTTATAATTTTGAATGTTTGATAAGTGTTTATTGTGATTTGGTATGTTGATTTAGACATGGGTTTGTATGTTAGACGGTTCCGTCATGGAGGTTCTCCTGGTCCCGTTTTTGCTGGTACTTTTTGTGTGCACCAGGAGTTCTATTTTCGAATGTTTGTTTATATTGTGATTTGGTGAGTTGATTTAGGCATGGGTTTGTATGATGATTTAGATTTTGGGTTTGAGTATTTAATAAAAATGAAGCGTTGTATTATTGTATTGTTTTATAGTTTTATTATAGAAGAAACATTATAGATAGGCATGGAATACTTCTATCATAAGTTCGAAAGTATGTACAGAAGAAGATGCCTCTTTATCTATTTGCACAGATTTATAAATATGAGGTCTGATTTTGTACCAAAGTTTTTTAGTCCAATTTCATTAATAAAATTTTTGTAAAAGTTTTTTATCCTCAGAGCTTTCATTAAATTTTTTTTAAATATTCATTATATTGGATGTAATGGATATATTGTGCAGTTATTGTTTAGATAGAACCAGTTTTTGTAAAGCAGGGAACAAGAAGGAAGAACAGATTTAGTACCTCTAAAGCAAGAGAACAAAATCCATGGATCAGACAAATCCAATAGTGTGTGTGCATACAATTCCAAAATACAAAACCCAAAACTACAATTCAACACAACCCCTTAGTTGCAGGGTTTTGAATACAAACTATCCACGAACAGAAATGCACAAAGAAACAAAAAATCGCATGTACAAGGTAAAACTACATTACAATGTGCCACAAACTAAGCCTAACCTAGCCTAGTTCATACAGGCACTGTACACTATCTTACAACTAACATAGCCCATAGCTGATTGTACCGATCACGAGGCAGAGCTTTTGTCATTATATCGGCTACCATTCGATCATTCGGACAATACACTGTCATGATATGGTTATTCTGAGCCTCTTCACCGACATACTGATATCTGACATCCATATGATGGCTTTTCCTGAAACTTGAAGTATTGTTTGCAATACATATAACGAACTGATTGTCATTATAGAGAGTGAGAAGCGAACAATCTCTGTTACTAATATTGTGGCGGACGGCGCCATTAACAATTTCATTACAGCTCTATGTTTCATTGTTCTATGTTAATCAGCCCATGTCTTGTCGTTTGTCATTATTATTATTGCTAAACATGTGCTCACTATTATGCTCACTCAACCATTCAGTTACTGCCAGCCCACTACTAGTTCTACTACTTTTTCATTTGCTGTAACTTATGTCAGGCGTGGCCTTCTATCAAACGTTTTGTTCTATTTAAACCTTTTGTACTCATTTTATATAAATATCAATGTAATCAGTAAATAAAGTCAGAGTTAGCCTTGCACACTCTCAGAAGTTCTTTGTTTACAATAACTTCACTGCGCACAGTACACACCAGTATACTGAAACCATTGCACTACAAGCTGTAACAGACAAGTAGGCGCCGAACCTTGGCTAGTTTGACCTTCATTGTTTGACCGCTACCGCTGTCTAGAGTAGTCAACACAACCCGGCAGTTCGGCCTCAACCGGCAATGATCAAACATCATTGTTAGGGAGGCTACCGATCTGTGGACGGGTTGTTGCTGCTACTAGAGCACAAGTAAGCCATCACCGACCTAGGGAGGTTGTGCACGTGGACCAAGCTACCACCCCCAGTTAAATTTTGCACATTGGTGGCAGCAGTGGGATCAGTGGTACAGGAGATATGGACTACTTCCTACGAAGGTTCCAAGAGGTGGCGGAAGCCAACCGCTGGCAGCCAGAGTATGCAGTGATCCACTTGCGCCAAGCCTTAACAGGCAAGGCCAAACAATTGGATGAGGTGAGACCATGAAAGACGTGACAAGGACACTACAGGCCACCTTTGGGTTAACACGTTCAGAAGCACCGACAAAACTGCTGAGCTATCGCCGAACGCCCAGAGACAGCCTCAGAGACCATGCCCTCACAGTGGAACGCCTCATCAAGGCCGCCCGTGGCAACCTCCCCCGACAGAATGTGGAAAAGTTGGTGCTCCAGACGTTCCACAGTACGTTGGGTCACACCTACTTACAGCGAAACTTGTTGGCCGTACGCCCTCAGAGCCTAGAAAAGGCTAAACAGGCAGGCAACGAGTTCCTGCAGGTACCACATCAACCACTAGGAGGACCGCACGTCCGAACAGTGGAGACCGACCCTCTGGAGACAGGCATTGCCCAGCAGGAGAAGACTGCCCAACATCAAGAAGTGCAAGACCCTCTGGCACAACTCCTTCATACCGTAGAAGGACTGAGGAAAGAAATAGCCAGCCTAAAAACAGAAGAGAAGGTGGAAGCCCCAAGGAGGTGCTGGGGTTGCCAGCAAGTGGGTCACACCAGGAAGGCATGTAAGACTGCCACATGGCCCGGCCGTCAGGGAAATGACTACCGCCCGCAGCAGTAAGGAGACCTACTGGCTGCGCACGGGCATCCCCGAACCGAAGGGAAAAGGCACAGGGCCCCTCCAGCAACCAAGAGGCGGTACCTTGAGCAGCTCCTCCTCTGGACCTCCTGACCAGTCCCCCACTCGCCCTGTACAACCGTTTTGCTAGCCTGTCGGCACCCGACAGCCCAGTCGCGCTGGAAACGGATGGCGAAGGGACTCTAGAGCAGCAGAAATTACCCAGCCCCAGAAGGAAGGACAGGCAGACTCAGACGCACCCGCTGGAGAAGGTGAGGTTCACCCCAAAACCTGTGACCATTCTGCTGAATCAGATAGAGCGGCCCTATCGCTCCAATTATTACCTACCCGGAAGGAGAGAGGGAGAGGCAGTAACGCACCTCATAGACACGCGCTGTAACACTAACCTGTTAGCCAAGCGAGTCTTTGACCAATTACCCTCTCACGTACAGCAGAACTTGCAGCACTACGACTCACATGGGCTCATGGCAGACGGCACAAGGCTCGCCTTTTACGGACTAATCTCCCTAAAGGGACGAATACGCCACATCAAGTTCGACGAAACATTCGTAGTAGGCCAGATAAACGAAGACGTCATCCTTAGGATGCCATTCCTCACAAGCCAAGAATGCCAGCTTGGGTTTGACCGCCCCGTACTACTCATTCAGGGGAAGGAGCTGGCATGCACCGACCGACATGGAAAGAACCTAGTGTGCAAGGTGCTGGTCCGACCAGGACACCCAGCTACCCCCACAGACAGAGGTAACCATTTCGTGTCACCTCAGTTCTAGAGAGACGTACCCTCAAGGGGTGATCGAGAGTCTGCGTGGTGGGATACCAATCGTCACTAGTGTCAACAAGCCAGATGCCCACAGACGGGTATTAGTGACATCCTTGAACCCCACTCAGGACACCCTGAGACCGATGGTAGGAGAGGTCATTTGCACCTTTACGGGAGTGGAAAAGGGTGGCATCCAAACACTAACAAAACCCAGAGGGCCAGAAAGACAAGGAAAAGCATGAGGGGAGATACCCCCCACCTGCAAAAACTCTTTGAACAAGCCAGAAAGGGGTGCCAGAACCTACGACAAGAAGAGCAACTAATGGAGCTGCTGCTTCAATACCAAACGGTATTTAGCAGTCATAATGGGGACCTGGGTCGGACGACCCTAGCCGAGCACTCCATTCCCACGCTGGAGGGAGCCCGACCTGTCAGATGTGCACCCCACCGCCTAAGCCCAGAAAAAGAGGCTGATGCAGAACGTCAGATCAAGGACCTTCTAGAGAAAGACCTCATAGAACCCGCCGACGGGGCGTGGAGCTCCCCCGTCATCCTAGTCAGGAAGAAGGACGATTCTTGGCGGTTCTGCGTGAACTACAGGAGGCTCAATGACATCACCAATCAAGATACCTACCCAATCCCTTGCATCGACGAGTCTCTGGATGCCTTGGCGAGCAGTAAGTACTTTACCACACTGGATCTCACCAGCGGGTACTGGCAGGTGCCCTTGGACTCAGACGCCCAGGACAAATCCGCCTTCACTACCCATAGTGGTCTGTGGAAATGGAAGGTGCTACTCTTTGGGCTGACCTCAGCCCCCGCTACCTTTCAAAGACTGATGAAGAAGGTTCTCAAGGGCCTCCACTGGAAGACCCTGCTCCTGTACTTGGATGATGTCATCATCAGCGCAACAGACTTTGAAACGCATATGCAGCGGTTAGGTGAAGTGCTGGGATGCCTCTGACAGGCAAATTTGAAAGTAAAGCCCTCCAAGTGCGAGTTGTTGACACGTGGTAAGCGCCAAGGGGGTGGCCACGGACCCCGGAAAGGTAGAGGCAGTTCAGAAGTGGGAGGCACCCAGAGATGTCAAAGGACTACAGGATTTCCTAGGGACGGCCGGGTACTACCGCTAGTACCTTCCCAACTATGCCACCATAGCCAAACCCCTCACGGTGCTTACCGGGAAAGGGATGACTTGGAGGTTGGGGAACGAGGAAAAGGCAGCGTTCAATCATCTCAAAGCCCGGCTCACCCAGGCCCCGGTACTAGGGTACCCCGATCCAAACCTGCTCTACACTCTGGACATGGATGCCAGCGCAGTGGGAGTAGGCACAGTATTGTATCAGGTACAAGAAAGGAAAGAGCGGGTGATTGCCTATTTTAGTAAAACTCTGGTGCTCGCAGAGAAGAACTACAGGGTCACTCAGAAAGAGCTATTGGCTGTCATCAAGGCAGTAAAGCATTTCCGCCCTTACCTCTACGGTCAAGAGTTTAAGCTCCGGACAGACCATGCCTCTCTACGCTGGTTATGTCGGCAGAAGGAGCAATTGAACCAGATCGATTGATGGCTGGAGATACTGGCAGAGTTCCGGTATAAGCTCTAGCACTGGGCAGGGACCCACCACGGCAACGCTGAAGGACTCAGCCGCTAGGGGCAATGCTTGGACTGTATGCAATGTAGCTCCATCGAGCAGAGAGATAGACGGCCCTCCCATGCAGAGCTTACACAAGAAGCCAAGCAGACACCTCCCTGGGGGAGCGGGTTAACATCGCTGTAACAAACCCAGGGCAGACCACTAAGAACCCGGCTCAGCAGGAAGGGCAGAACACAGTCGGTCGGATCTACGCTGAACTAAAGAGGCTAGGGAGCATAACTGAGAGAGAGAGAGTTGACAGAGGGAGACGTAAGGCTGAGGACCTTGTATGAGAGACGAGGGGCCATGAGTATCCGCCCGGACGGCGTGCTCACGATCACGCTCTATCACCCTACCAGACCCAAGCACTGTGTGGTGTGCCCACCAAGTAGAAGGACTCAGGTCGTCTGGGAGACCCACCAAATGATGCACGCTGGTGTACACCGAACCAGACAGAGTATCCTGCTGGACTGGTATTGGTCAGGCATCTCCCCCTTGGTGAGAAGGCTCCTCAAGGGCTGTGAAGTATGCCAAGTAGCAAAGAATGGGAAGAAGACAGAGAATCCCAATAGGCAGCGGATGTACGCCGGGCGGCCTTTCCAGAAGCTGGCAGTCAACCTCGTCGACCCCTTGTCAATGACAAAAAGAAAGAACATTTGGGCCTTGGTCCTCACAGACCATTTCACGCGATGGCAGGATGCCATTGCCTTGCCCGACGCGAAGGCGCCAACCGTTACCACAGCACTGGACGAGTGAGTATTCACTTATTGGGGACTCCCGGAGCGGCTACATTCAGACCAGGGGGCACAGTTTGAGTTATTACTATTAAAAGAACTGTGTAGCCTCTGGGGAGTAAAGAAAATACGGACCACCCCGTGTCACCCGCAGGGGAATGGGATAGTAGAATGGCAAAACCGTACATTGGGAGATGCGCTGCATACACTAATACTAACTAAGGGCCAGGAAGAGTGGGATAGCTTGCTCCCTCAGATCATGCGGGCCTGTCGAAGCACCCCGCACTCTGCCACCAGAGAGACACCCAACATGTTGATGATGGGCCGGGAGGTCCGCCTTCCGAACCAGCTGACAGGGACACCCCTCTCCCTGGACCCCCGAAATATCACCGAGCATGCGGCCGAAGTGCAGGAAAACCTACAGAAGGCCCATAGTTACCTCAGAGAGAAACAACAAGTTATCAGGAGCCAAGAGCGCGAAGAACCTCCCGTATTCCAAAAAGGGGAGCTAGTAGTGCTGGAGAACAAAAGACGGGTGAAGGGGAGCAATCCCAAGCTCCAACCCCGCTTTTTAGGCCCCTACCAGGTCAATGAGGCATTCCGGAACCACACCTGCAAGGTGGAGAGAAATGGACAGTGGTCCATCCTGAACGAGCAACGGCTACGTCACTACCGGATGTGCCAGGAACCAATAGGCTGCGCACCCCCTGCCAGGAGCCAGCGTTGAGGCCCGACATGAAAGAGACACGGAGGGGACGACCACCCAAAGCAAGCCATCAACCACGGGAGCCAGTTGAGTCCATAGACCCCCTACCGCTACCACTAATCCAGGGGGTGGACAACCCGGCACTCGAGAGATTACACCACCCCGTACCCCCCCCCCCCCAGGGGGATGATCCCCAGAAGTAACGACAGGAGGAGAAACCCCAGTCGAGATTGATGATGGAAACCATGCTGGAGAGACAAATGAGGAGGGAAGTCACCTTTCACCCCTGGAGGCTACACGAAGGTCACTTAGCCCACAAAGCACCCCCACCCTCAACGAAGAAGAATGGCTACCCTTGAGCAGTCACCAAACCCCAACCTCTCCGCTGGACAGACCCCAAAGAAAAAAGCATAAGTCCAAAAAACTAGAGGACTATCACTCCTATTTAACAAAAGGGGGAGACAACTACGACCCCAGAACCCCACCCAATGAGACAGGAGAAAAAACAGAAGGACCCAGAGGAGCAGTAGCCTCCATGCGAGCCCCCCAGATAACAGAAAATCTGGAAGAAATTGGGTGGATAGAAGTGAAAAGAAGGAAGAAATATCAAAATCAACCAGAAAAAGAGACGAAGTATCAAAGAATGGGGCAAAATAACAGTGGTGCCCAAGGGGAAGCAACTCCCAAAAGCAACGAGGTGGCGCACGCTGGCAAACCAAGAGAAGGTGCCGCCATACCACGTCAGAAAGAACCAACCAAGTGGGGGGCGGTGATAAGAGAGCACGTGAGTCCATACACCAATAGCAATAAAGAAAGAGGGCGAACCCGCCAACGCTCAATTGCTAGTCAGCAGCGAGGGAGATCACTACCAAATAATACAGCTACGGATCGACTAGACACCTCACTACACAGAACCACAGAACCACAGAACCACAGAAACCTCAATCAAGGAAAAAATTGACATTACCTCTACATCGGGTGAGGAGTTACCTAATGTTTCCATCCAATCGTTGACACAGGCACTGGATCAGCAGATGCGACGACTTACTGTAAAATTCCTCGCAAAGAGGACATGCTAAGAAAAACTACCACCTCACCTACCATTCATGTACGTAATATTCGTGTTGCAGATGAAGTCGCCATACCAGCAGTACAGCTGTCTACTAATCAACACAGTTAAATTTGGTTGAGTGGGGAGACCATGCGAGCCATCAATGACACAGCAGAAAGAATAGAGAACAGCAAACAATGGCAGTGTAAGAGATGCAACTTCCGACAGGCCAAAAAGAGGGTGGCATATCATGCAAGACAACCCTTTACGTATTTCTTTTGTAAATGTGGCAAAAAGAGTTCGTCTCGGCACCTCGGAACATGGAGAGAAAAGTAAACCGCTCTACGAGGTGGACGCCACCACATACCCCGAATTGCGCCAATTCATATGGTAACGCACGAGGCCTTCAAGCTGCTGCGACGGGCAGAGGAAATAAAAGAACAAATGCACAGAGAGTATCGTGAAATCTAGAGGACAATCAATACACCGACGCCCCCATTCATTAATTGGCCACCATTGCCAATGAGGCGGAGTGTGTGGCGGACATCGCCATTAAAAATTTTAGTACAGTTCTATGTTTCATCGTTCTATGTTAATCATTCTATGTCTTGTCGTGTGTCATTATTATTATTACTAAACATGTGCTCACTATTATGCTAACTCAACCATTCAGTTACTGCCAGCCCACTACTAGTTCTACAACTTTTTCATTTGCTGTATTTAACTAATTAACTTATGTCAGGCGTGGCCTTCAATCAAGCCCTTTGTTTTATATCAACCTTTTGTACTCCTTTTGTATAAATATCAATGTAATCAGTAAATAAAGTCAGAGTAAGCCTTGCACACTCTCAGAAGTTCTTTGTTTACAATAACTTCACTGCACACAGTACACACCAGTATACTGAAACCATTGCACTACAAGCTGTAACAGACAAGTAGGCGCCGAACCTTGGCTAGTTTGACCTTCATTGTTCGACCGCTACCGCCGTCTAGAGTAGTCAACACAACCAGGCAGTTCGGCCTCAACCGGCAATGATCAAACATCATTGTTAGGAAGGCTACCGACCTGTGGACTGGTTGTTGTTGCTACTAGAGCACAAGTAAGCCATCACCGACCTAGGGAGGTTGTGCAGGTGGACCAAGCTACCACCCCCAGTGAAATCCTGCACAATATCATGATACAGCTAATACGGCTTGATGCTCTGCGTTACTGCAGTACTCATGAATACCATACCGTATTGGCTCATGGTGTTCACGCATGGACTTACGGGGCCTACTAGTATCCTGAGCTACTGGGGAACCAGGGAGAGACAACTCCAGACTCCGTGTACTACCTATGCCTATCGATACTTCTTTAACGTCCGTTTTTTGAGAGGCCAAGTCTGCGCTCATCAACTACCACATCATGGCGTGCGACCATTTGTTTACTAGCTGGGTCATACAATATGTACGCTTTTAAGTGCCTACTGTAACCTACTAATACCATTGCTGCAGCTTTAGGGTCTAGTTTATGCCTCATTTTGTCGGGTATGTGTGCATAAGTTGATGAGTCGAACACACGCAGATGGCTAATGTCAGTCTTGGTACCGAACCATAGTTGATAGGGGTGGTATTGTTAAGAGCTGTTGTAGGAAAATGATTCCTAACATACACTAAGGTAAAAACTGCTTCCGCTCAAAAATATTTTGGTAGATCAGTGTCTATTATCATTGCCCTAGCAGATTCACATACCGTGCGATTGAAGCGTTCAGCGCAGCCGTTTTGTTGAGGGGTATATCGTACTGTTACCTGGTGTTTTATGCCACCTGCTCTAAGATAGTTCTGGAAATCATTCGATATGTATTCACCCCCTCCATCACTGCGTAACGTGCCTATACTATTGGCGGTATGGTTCTCTACATTAGCTTTACATTCCTGAAACACGGAAAACACATCACCTTTGTTTGATACTAAGTACACATCAGCATATCTAGAATAATCATCTATAAAAGTAACAAAACATTTACAGCCACCTAGCGAATCGACCTACATCAGTCCACACACATCAGTATGCACAAGCTCTAGTGTACGCTGTGACTTGATCCCACCTGCTGACTTGAAAGGCTTTCTTGACACTTTTCCTTTCACACAAGAGTCACATAGCCTCACGCTAACATTCGATAGGTCAGCACCATCGACTAGAGCTTGATTGCTAGCGGATTGGATTGTGGAATGACATGCATGTGCTAATCCCTTATGCCATATACTGTTTGTTTTGGCTGTACAAGCTAGATGCGTACTACTAATCAGGTCTAGATAATAGTTACTTTTTTATCGTACCCAAGGCATGTACTATACCATATTTGTCTTTCAGCCAACACCTAGTGTGACCGACTGTACGACAAATCCACGCTCGGTTGCCACCGTCACAGAGAACAGGTTTGCATTTAAATTTGGTACATTTAAAACATCATTCACAGTAGCATTTTTCCGTTTACCACGGCCTACCTGTACATGCAGTTTGACACTACCTTTGCCAATGACCTGAAATTTTGTACCATCAGCTGTAATCACACTCTCAGCTTTGTCGAGAACTGTGTACTTAGAGAAGTCACAGCTTTTGATGAGCACATATGACTACTCACTCCATAACTGTGGAGTGACACCGACATCATTGCTTGTTTGTGGAGCTAGAAAAGCTGACTCGGTTTCATCATTTGCAGACCCGCAGGTGGTAGATGCTTTATGGTCTCTATTCTTCCCACGACCTCTCGAACCTTGACTGTTACTGTTGTTTCTTGGGCATGATCTCCAGTATTGATTGAGATCACCACATTTGTAGCACTCCCCTGAGGCCTAACTTCAGCAGCTGCACCTGCTGATAGCGCAGTGTCTGTGTCAGCGTGACTCCTGACACCACTAACACAGAGAGACTTGTTTTCTGTGTTTCTGCTCTTCATTCATAAGAGCCTGTCTCACAAACTCTAACGTTGGAGGTTCGTTTTGAGTCTCGAGAGCAGTGACGATAGTAGAGTAACTATCTGGGAGCGATCCCAAGAGTGTGAAAACCTGATCCTCCTCACTGATAGGAGCATTTATTGCTGCTAGACGATCAGTTAAGTTCTTCATGTACTCAGGATGCTTCTCTACAGATGTCCCACTGCTCATAGTTGCACGAAAATACCGTTTCTTCAGATACATTTTGTTCGCTAATTTCCCTGTCGAAATGGTGAGCCAGAGCATCCCACGCTGCTTTGGGATCTTCATCGTGTCCTGTGATCAGCTAGAGCAAGTCATCACTTGCGCTCAGCACTATCAAGGCAACTGCCTTTTTCAATCTACTGGTATACTTGGCTTTTACAGAGGCCTCAGCTGATTCTACAGGAGCTGTGGCGTTTCCATCCATATAGCATAGCCTTATAAGTATCTGGCAGTTAGGTAGTGCTTGAACTTAAACTTCCAGGTAGTGTTGTTGCTACTGCTGAGCTTTTCAACATTGAACCCCTCCTCCATCTTGTTCACTGTGACTTATTTTAGCACTACAACGCAGTTGCTAAGTGTTCCTGGGCCCATAACCTATTGGATGTGATTGATGTATTGTGCAGTTATTATTCAGATAGAACCAGTTTGTATAAAGCATGGAACAAGAAGGAAAAACAACTTTGGTACCTCTAAAGCGTGAGAACAAAAACCGTGGGTCAAACAAATCCAATTGTGTGTGTGCATACAATTCCAAAATACAAAACCCAAAACTACAATTCAACACGTTAATGTTTGCAGTTTTTTACCATTTTTAGAACGGTTTCAAAACTGTTTTTGGACATGATATGAATAATCTCTACATCATCGTCTGGTTGAGACATACTCCATTCCTACTGAATTGGTGGAAACTCTCCGTACAGAGCTCCAATGTTTAGCATGTGTTGTGTGACGCAAAATATTGCAGCTTGCAATGCTACCTGGTATACTGCTTCATGCCAAACAATCACATTATCTATAATGTATTTGTGATATATTTCCGGAATGAAATCTTTTACGTATACTTTTTTTGATGACATATTGATCTAAAAAAAAAGATACATATTAGTAAAGGGTAATAAATATTGAAGTAAAATAATAATTAAAAGAGTTTTTTTATTTTTTAAGTAGTGCTAACTAAATAATATTTTTAATAATTCTTACCTTATCACCGAGAACCCTGCTGATAGCTGTGTAAGGAATGCTGTTGTGGAAGTTGTTTTTTCGGAAGCTATTGATTTGGAAGCTCTTGCTGGAGAGAATGATTTCCGTGTAGAAACAGCAGTTCGTAAATTCTTAAAGTTACACCTATTATTAACCCTACAGTCAATGAGAATACTCGCGAGAAAACCTCATTATAATGATTTTATTCGCGCAAAAACCCTCTGTAATACATACAGGTTTGTCGTGCGAATAGTTTTATTCGCACCATAAATATTTTCTGCTTGAAACTTTGTATAGATTATAAAGGGCTTTTCACGTGACAAATGTTTTTTCGTCACGCGAAGATTTTTTTTCATAGAAAAATTGTTGTTTTATTTGCGCGGAAAATGTTTTTCTCGTGAAAACCATATATATTATAAAAGGTTTTCGCGTGAATAAGGTTAGTTTATTGCGCGAAGATTGTTGTACTTTTAGGCCAAAAAAATGTTGTTTTTTTTGCGCGAAAAATGTGTTTTTTTCAAACAAAAAATGCGTTATTTGCGCGAAAAATTTTGATGATAAAACGGGTGCGATAGGAGTTATTATAGCGTCCAAAAGACTACTTCTATCAGTCTGAGCCAAAATTTTACGCTTATCGTCAACAGTTCCTTTTCCAGGCAGTTTATGTAATTCCTTCTTGTAGCGCTGCAACTCAATAAAATGCTCCGAATCCAGAGGAACATTACGTAATGTAATGTTTTTAACAATTTTTATCATGATTAAACCAGATTCGAGTTGGTCTTTCGACTATAGCAATTTTTCCTCTCTTACTCAGATCATCCAGAGCTATTAGCCGTTCTATTCCTCATTGTTCTTGTTGAGAGATTCATCTTAGTTCTCCTCCTAATACAGTTTTTAGTATTCCAGGAACTACTGTGCTGATAATAAAGCCTAGTAGGGAAGCTAGAAATCCTCTCTTTTTGCAATACAGCTATTTTATCATCTATTGTTGATTTCCTAACCAAACTAGCAAATGTCCTATGTCCTTCGGTGCAACTGATTATACTGAGCAGTTTTCAATGGTGTTGTTTCATTTATAATAGCTTTAGCATATTCCATCAGAGTATTAATAAGTTATTTTTTTGCATTAGCTCTTACAGACTTTTGAACAGAAGCGGGTGCGGTGTTGAGTGACAATTTCTTCCCAATTTTTGTTGCAGAGCTTTGGTCACTAATTAATGTGTTACACTGTTGAATAACAAAATATGTGTGAGATGAACTGAATAGTAATTGTATTTATATGACTTTTACTTGGTTACATGTAATATCACAGGTTCAGTTGGTGTAAAGCGTCTCAATAGTCTGTGACGATCATCCGTTTGCTGAGTGGTGTCTATATGTAAAAAAATAGTCTGGTTTTTCTGTCGCTTGTTCAAAAGACTCTTGTACATATTTGGTCCATTTGGGAAAGCATTGGCGAGCCAAATAGATAATCGAAGAAGCGTCTCTAAGGTTTTTAAAAAGAAAAAACTAGTGACTATTCAAGGAAATTGTACGATTTCCTTTAAAAACAGATTCTGAACAATAAAAGATACACTTATGTTCAAATGATGACTATGTTTTGTATACAGAGCATTGGCATCAGCTTTCCCAGAAACTTTCATTCATCAAGTCATCAATCATCAACCATCTGTTTTGCCTATCTCTGGGAAAACTCGTCGTTATAACTATCATTGCTTCATGAAAGATCACTCCGGGTACGTCATCAAAGGCTTTTTGATAGGCTCCATAACAGGAATACATTTCTACCGGTGGAGGATAAGCTATAGTCTGACTAGTTTCAATCATTCGTAAAATCACTTGCGTCTTGCCTGAACCAGTTGGTCCTGCAATCATTGCTGTAAAATGAGAACGCATCCTCGCGTCAAAACTTTCAGGTTTCCCATTCATGATAAAGGAGATGTTCGTCATCCAACAATAGTTTCATTTATGACTCTACCGGGAGACCTCACTTTTTGTATTTCTTCAACAGCATTTTCATGCATACTAAACTCAGTAACTCCTCCAAAAGTAGAAAAATCCGTTGACAAATACCAATATCATCATATTGTAATCACTTTTCGTTACAGACTTGATAAAACATCTACAATATCACTTGTAGTGCCATCAAAAGTATCATTTTCATCCATCGCTCTCAGCTCCACATATTCCTCTGTCGACGTTTTACTTTCCAATAGCAATACAATAACACAACGCTTCATTTTTATTAAATACTCAAACCCAAAATCTAAACCATTATACAAACCCATGCCTAAATCAACTCACCAAATCACAATATAAACAAACATTTAAAACTATAACTCCTGGTGCGCAACAAGGTACCAGCAAAAACGGAACCAGGAGAATCTCCAATACGGAACCATCTAACATACAAACCCATGTCTAAATCAACATACCAAATCACAATAAGTACTTCACAAACATTCAAAATTATAACACCTGGTGCACACAGAAAAGTACCTCACAGGTTCTCATTGTAACTGGTGCATACTTAAAGTTCATCTGGAACCAGGAGAACCTTTTCCTTAGACTCCATGACAGAGATCTGTTCCTATATAACTATTGTTATATAGTAGCAGTATATAACTATTGCTATATATTGATCCGATTGTTTTTTTCCTGCCAAGCAGAGCATCACCTTGTACTCAGAGTTTTCTGAATTACATTTTTTAATTAGATTCAAATGTCCTGAAAAATAATTGTGTTCACTTGTTTTATTGAAAAATTTGTAGACAAGGGTAACTTCAAATTTTCATAGCCCCATCTTTTTAACTCCTTAGTAGTATTGTAGAAGCAAATCTCTGGCACGGAGTATAGGGACGAGAAGGTTCTCCTGGTAACTGGTGCAAACAAAAAGGTACTTGGAACCAGGAAAACCTTCTTGCCCTTAGACTCCATGCCACAAATCTGCTCCTACATTATTACTACCCTTCAAAATTAGGTGATAAAATGTGCTGTTTTATTTTATTCTAACAGTAAGAGATAATCTTGCTTCTGATGCACTGGCAAACTTCGAAGGCATGTTAGATGAAATGTTTGCTTCAAGGACTGTGGAGGATTGGAGAAAACAGAGAATGATAGTTTTCTCTAACATATTTGAAAAGCGCGAAGTAGACTGGAGTGTAGTGTGGTTGGTAAGCCCTACTTTTTTGTACATAAAATCTGTCATTTATAAGTGTCCACCATGGTCAAAGTTTAGTTTCAGTTTTGCAGAAAAATTGCCCTGTAATTGGTTAATCTCAACATATTTCAATTAGCGAGTCATTGATTTAGAGAATTGAACAAGATGGAGGATTTTTTAATTTTAGTTCGTGGAGTTTGTGGAGGCAGTTTTGAAAACCCTAGTAAAGAGAAAACATCCATTTATGGACATGCATGAAATGATGGGGTGGTCAGTGTTTGCTGTTGAATCCATACCTCTCAGAACCAGTGGCTTGACAGTTTTAAGCTGGATTAAACAAAATGGAGGATGGGTGAATACATTACTTCCAAATTTTCAGTACCTATGTCTAATAAAGAAGAAATTTTATGTTTAACTCGGCTTTAATTTCACAGTCTATCGTTTTTGAATCAAGTAAATAATCCTCTCTTTTGATGGTTTGGATTTATAGAGTCAGCTCATTGTTCCTGAACTTGAACTGGAGTCAAGAAAAGCGGCCGATGCAATCTTCATGTAAAAAAGTAACCAAGTGAATGAAAATAGATTTGATAAAAAGCCAAACAAATTCTACAATCGCAGTTAACACCAAGGCTGCTGGAATCAGTGTTATTAAAAATACTTTCTGTTCTTCAATAATAAAAGATAAAGTTAACAGTAACAGCATTAGCGTTACTATCTAACATACTGAGTGAGTTATTTTACACTTGCCAAACTATCTGTTTACAGATTCAACTTCAATCTGCTCAGATCCGTATACAGGTAATGTAATTTAATTTTTCATTCATTCTTTTGTACATTCACCCACCACCCACCCATCCACCACTATTTTATGGAAGCCTGTAAAGGGATGAAAGTGGACAGCTCAGATTCTTTTTTACGAAGCTAATCAATTTTTCTTTAAAGCGAAAATCACCTATACATAATGTTTCTTGCATCTGACAATTGGTTTTGCTTGATCTGCATTATTAGCTAACTCTTATTTTAACATCCAATGGCAAAGTTCAGTGGATGGAAAATAGCCGACCAGGATTCACCATTAAACTTTTGTCAAGGCAAATTGCTTACAGACCAAGCTTCAAGCTATAGGATGAATATGACAACGCAGAGGAGTCAGTGAAATTTCCATAGTTGATTATTTGGTTTGTTAACATAATTATTGGGAGCCTAATGGCAATCCAAGTTCATATTTACTTACGGAGAAATATTGGGGAACATTCAGGAAATTTGGTTTTCATAGCTGGTCACTACTGACATCAATGATGGCAAATTCCTCACATGTCTTATCAACAGAAACTAATTGATCAGCATCACAAAACAACTTAGGTCTAACTTAGGTCTTATTCAACTGCAGCTCCAATTATGCCAGAGAGCCTTGTCTCGAATTCATGGCTACATATAGTTGGTACTCTAAATGGATTTTTTGACCAAAATTTCCACTCCTGTCTTCCATCTCAAGTTCTGATTTTTTGGCCCATCTCACTTCATTTGTTTTGGCCATATCCTTTTCAAAGCTGACGTTTTCTTGAAGTCAAAGAATTTAACGATATCTTTAACAATTTGGGTATAAAAAACAGGCCCAATTATAGCATTTGCATTTTGTACATATAGAATGCAATTCCCTGGATTTCAAGGCCTGCTACAGAGCCAGGGTTTGCTTTTTCACATTCATATCCTAGATTGTTTGACGTTTTTTCTTTAGTGATGTTCTTCATTAATGAGGAAGTAGATTTTTAATTCAATTTATTTATTGAATCCTTTGATCTTCTGACATGGTATCTATGCACCATCATTCAGACTCGCCTGAACAGCTGTCTGAACCTTTCCACCATTCTTGAAAAACTAGGATTGTCCTTGAGTATTTTTGATAGCATGGGTCCAGTGAATGTGGTTAGACATAATAGTTTGTTGCCTTGCTGTCACAATAGAGATATTGGATGGATATTGATAGAAAGCAATTTTGAATAGAAATAAGATTGGTTGACAGAGTTCAATAGTATACCAACGCCACTGTGACAAGGTAGAAGAAAGCATTCCTAGCTGTAAGTGGGCTACTTTTCCGCTTTGGCTACTTCATCCCATTGTATAAAATGCAATCACATAATTCACAGGCTTGTTGTTTTCCTTGATGTTTACATATGGAATTGTTTGCGGTAGCTGTTACTGCTGATAGCTGTTCTCCAATTGTCTTTACAGGTCAGTTTGTGGAATAAATTTTTTCGATATTGAAAAATGGAAGTTGCAGATATTTTTGTTTTTTTTGGCTGGTCTGGGTTATCAGCTTTTCGAAAGTTGAATGATGTCAAATTTTTTACTGGTTAGGGAAATGACATTGCAGCTTTGTTAAGTCTTTTTTCGGCAAGCATTTATTTTCTTTGCTTCATGCTGCTGGGTTTCATTTTGTGATGAACACTTTGATTTTGTATTTTTTAACATTTTCAACTCAAGTGTTTTTAGCAACAGCATTCACTAGTTTCTGTTTAGGCTGATGAAATTGCTTGTGAACAGGAACTTCCACAGCATACATCAAAGTTTCAAAGTAGCTCCCAACGTCATTTCTAACCATTGTCTCTTGCATGAATCTTCAAAATCAGTCAACATTTTTTAGCAGTTGGCCATTTCTGAGTGTTGTTTTTTTGCTTATCAGAACAATGGTTGGCTGTAAATAATTTTTTAGATCATCAAATTGATAGACCAGGTTTCTACCTAACATTATTGTTCTTAGGTGGAACTCCCAGCTCCATATTTTTTATATCCACAGCTTAAGTTGAGCATCAAAAGCTTTTGCTGGCATTTTTAATGTGAAAGTTGATGCTAACATTTTTGCTGGGGATGCTCATTTTAAATTGTTGCTTAGCTATGGAAATGTGCTGTATTTAATACCAAAATGTTCTTTTAGGAAGCTATTGAAATACTATCAACGATCCTAGTTGTGTATTACAGAGCTGCTGTCAAAATGAAGCGCGATTTTTACCATTTTTTTTTTAGTTTTAAATCAAGACTGCTTCAAATGCTGAAATTTACATGTCATCTGTTTACTGTCTTTCCTTCAAGCTCTACACTCCTGGGCCTTTGCCTGTCTCTGGGTTTGAATCATGTCCACAGTTATGTAACGAACCACGGTGTGAATTCCAAAAAACAATCAATTTCTAACCTATAGTTGCTATCTCTCAGTTATAAGCAGAAGAAACTGTCACCATGATACATCAATTTTTGGTTTGTCTTTGTTTCACGATTTCAAGAAGAAGATTTTCTGATTTGTACGCAAAGCTTGGAGGTTCAATAAAAAAAGTAGAGCATGTCAAAACAGATCAGCAAGTATCTTCTATGATTTAGCATAAACACCCCAGTTAGGTTCTTTCCAGTCAGCCCTGTATTATACAAATACATTTCCTTCTTTATAAGATTTGCTTGTACTCCAATGCAATAACCTGAAATACCAATATTGTAGGCTGCTACGCTTCAGACAAGCTTTGGGCAAACTCCGTTTCTTAATTTTTTCTCCAAGACTTGAATCCCTTAAACCTAGACCAGGTGTACTATTTTTATATCCCGGAATGTTTATAATCACTGGCAAAGTTTGTAATAATTTATAACACAAAAACTACTGAATTAAATAAACTTGTATAGTTGGTGAACCTGTGTAAATTTATGAAAAATAATCAGTTATCTCCTACATTACTCCCTGTTGGCTGCTCCACTATGATTTTTACTTAGTGCCGATTAGCATACAATCAGTATTTTTGTTTAAGTTTATGCTTTATAATATTTTACCATATGTATTTTGAAAGACATGGTGCTGTTTAGCAAAAATTGTGTTACTTAGAAGTACTATTTAACCAAGTTTTATGTGAGAAAATCAAAAAGCATAGAGGAATTCCTTACAGCCTATTACCTCTAACCAGCATACGGTTAAATCATCAAGCTATCACTAATGACTTTATCAGTAAAACACATAACTAAGTATGTCTAATTTTCCTAGAAACATGTTGCCGGAAACATTCAATATTATGGCTTTCGTGAGTAAATATTTCAATGAGCGATTCTTATTATATTGTGATAAACGAGCAACTGTCCAAGCATTAGCAGCAAGGACTTCTCACTTGCCCAGCAGCGAGAACTTCTCACTTGCCCAGATTAAATTAATTATCACATAACCAATTGTATGTAGCAGGTAGCTAAAAATAAAAAAAATCAACAGTATTATGAAAATGAATTATTACCAGAGCAATAATAATTAGTATCATTATGATAAATGATGATTCAACATAACAAAAAAGTTTAATCAAGAAAAGAAATTGAAGCGATAATAATAATTATATTAGTAATCATCATTTATTGTTTATTCATGCATTAAAGTATAACGTGTTATTCTGCACTTTACTTGGATCTATTGACAAAAATATGAAAGATTTATGGTGAATTTTTTATCCTTCAGCAAGTCATATAATAATTGGTGGGTATCATGATAACATGGTAGTAGAACCGAAGAAAAAATACAGTCAAGTGCATTGTCTTTGACATGAGAAACCATTTGACGATTAGCACTATAATTGGATGGTTAAAGCCCAATAAAAACAGCTTTTACAGTTGGATAGTCAATGAGGTTGGTAAATTCGGTGAAACCTCACTTCCACAAGAGTTTTTTTATAATCAGTTTGGAGTTTATAGGCCCAATTTCTCAAATATTTTGTGATAATGTTGTAAGTTGTAGTTTCAATGCTGCTACTACTTTTCTAATAACCATACTAGTGCCAGTGAAAGGCCGTGTACCTTACAGCAATCGCTGAATTAATTCAAAAGTTATTTTGGATTCCAGTAAAAGATATGTTTCGTTTTCATATTTTTCTTACAGGTATTGTAGGGTTACACCATGACACCTGTAAGCTTTGTATGATTTTTAGTATCATCATTAAACTTCCCTGCTGATAGTTTATGCGCTTTAAGTCTGGCTAAATATGACCTTCAATCGTAAATGTGGAGGTAAGCATTAAACCTCCATTTTTTTCTTAAATGTTCGTTGGATCTTTAAAAAAAATGATATTTTCTGTCAAATGTTTAAAAACAAGGATTGTGAGCTTAATTTTTTTGCATTTTTTTAATTCCTCAAATTCCAGCAGCAGCTTGAAAGTCGTTTATTTACTTAAGAAAGCTGATACTGAGAGATATTCCATAATATCTACAAGTTTTATCCACTTAATAGCAAAATACTATTTCTGATGGAAGGTGATGGACTCGATGACGTAAACTGTGAACCCACCTGTAAAGAGCTTTTTATGACATATTTTCAATATAGGTAAGCAAAAGTGATGAGTTTTTTGTATTTCAGCCACTCAATGTATCAACGCTTGTTTGATAACCTTCCTATGTGCTTCAGATTACTGACTGGAAACCCAGGCTACCAAAGAAAACTGGTAAATGAACTCAAGGTAGCGGTGGCTAGAGAAATATCTACTGAAGTCGCACCATACAAAAATATTTTGCTTGACTGGCTCAAAATCAACGGTGAGCCCATTAAGTTCCCTTTTCTGGAAATATTCAACTAATTAATGTTTAGTAATTTTTCGTTTTAGGCATTTTAGTTGAGTGAAGAAAATTTTTGATCTTTGCTATGAAAATAGATAGATTCCCCGTCACTAGTGATTGAATGTGTTGATCTAATGAAATGATATTTGTTAGTGGAGTGCTTCCTTTTTGGTTTTGAATACAATAAATAGTAACCACACATTAAATTCATGTATATAAAAAATTGATAAAAACTCAATCAAAATCATAGTTTAAGTACATGAGTAACATAGCATAACCATCGACTAGGTAACTCCAGATGCTCATAAGTTCTGTTTGTGGTGGACAGAATAACTAAATGGTACCAATATATTCTTAACGCAATTAATGTTTGAAATACTGTAATGGATTTTGGTCTGGTTACCACAAAATTCCACTAATCTCGAGTATTTTACCTCTCTCCAGAGGGGAACTGTGCCGGTGTGACAGTGACAATTATGATCAGTTACTGCTGGATCAGTTGGCAAGCACAGAGCCCACGGCTCAGACGAACTACACATAGTGCAGCTTGAATAGTGGCTTTATAAACCAAAATCCTAGGGTGGCTATTCACTTGGGTGACTGGCAAGACACAATGAATAAATGCAATGGGTGTGAACAGAACCAGTCTTTTTATAAGTAGGCTGTTAGGAAATTATTTGCATAATACATATGAGATTAAATGTACAGGAAGTAAGTGAACCAACTAGAACATATATATATAAATAGTGAACAAATCATGCAATGAATACGGTGCCAATTAGGTAAAGGGCGGAGTCCTGTCTCCATTATTCAATCATCAGCTCTGGAGGTCTCCAAGGCTACATCTAGCTTGTGATCATCCTACCTGCCATTCTGAAGAAAGGTGCTTCCGGTTCATGTACTAAAGTAAGCTCCTGGGTGGTTTTAAGGATCCTCAACTATTGCGGCTATCTTTTACCGGCCCAGTATTATCGTAGCAGGTCGATAAAGAGTCAGTATCAGCTCTGCAGGCACCGGTACAGTAAGGCATACCACCAATACAGTATTCTTGCGATGGCTGTGGGTGGAATCCCAGCTCACTGATGCAGGACTTTTAGTGGTAAACCAACAGTTTACTACTGAAATTCGCCAAAATATACCACAATCGATGTTTTCAATCCGGTAAAATCGATGAACAAATTATGCTAACAGTCTAATCAAAATTGTAAATCTAAAAACAATTTTTAGTTCTTGTGAGTAGTATTATGACTTTGACCTAGTATATGTAAGATTGAGCAATAAAATGGTACGATGCTTTATTCAGCCAGGCTTGAAGACTTCCCTGGAAGAGATGAAAGTCTCCAAGAAGCCAGTGAAGGCGGAATTTCCATCACTGATTTTGATGAATTAAAAACTTGGAGAGCAACGCAGTTTCACGAGTTTTTTATCAGCAAGCCAGTAACTTGGAGTGACTTGTGGTTTGTGAGTTACTCACAACTTCATTAATTATATAGCTTTAATAATAAATATTTTATTGATTTTACAATCATGTAAGTTATTAAAAATTTTATTCATTTTGATGAAGAATACTCATGTAAACTCATTGGTTTTAAAAAAAATTAACTCTATTTTGTCGACATTCAAGAATAAAATGTTTTGCGTTTTTATCAGAGCAATTGTTAAGTTTCAATTTCAGAATCTAGCCATCATTCTGTAATTTGATTTTTTCCAGTGGTTGGATGTTCTGGTAGAGATGATGAAAGCTCTAATGATGGAGAACATATCATTCACGAAGGTACTTGAAACTATGGAATGGTCGGTATTCGCTGTGGAGAACATCCCTCTCAAAACAGGTGGCGACACTATTCATCGCTGGGTGAATTTGAATGGCGGATGGGTAAGAGTTACTTTTGAGTTTTTGTATTCATTATAAAACTGCAAAGTTTTCTGCATCACCAGATGAAACTTTTGTGTTATTTGAAATCTTGAATCATAATGTTTCCTCTTTTAACAGCTGAATGGCTCAAAAATTGTTTGAATCTCCAAAAAACTGCAATTGAGCTTTTGTTGATTTTTTCCATTGCTTTCACTCATTTCAGGCTTGGTGTGGAGTTAATCAGTCATTCATCTCCGTTTCATGAGTCTGTTGTTGTATAAACTTGTGATTTCTAGTAAGATAAGGTGTTATTCATTTGCAAGTCAATTTTTAGCTGACTGCAGCACAAACTGATGGACAAGTTTAATTTAACGAACAGAATAATGCACAAGACTTTAGGCGGTTTTCAGTATATTATAATTAGTTGAAAAAGTACTTTTATTGGCGGGATTCAGCCGAGGCATTATTTTTTTGTGTTATGTAATTGTATCGATGTGAAACAAAAAAACAGGTATAAATTGTACATTTGAATCAAACAGCAAACATTCCATGAGTTAGCACCTTATCAGCTAAGTTTAAAAAAATGAATGATATTGTGAGAACATTAGGAAAACTTCTAGTTTGCTATTAAAAGTAACACAACTGCGACAGTGTACATGTAGATACTTGATATTACACATCCATCACTACCTACGTCTACCTACGTCTACCTACGTCTACCTACGTCTACCTACGTCTACCTACGTCTACCTACGTCTACCTACGTCTACCTACGTCTACCTACGTCTACCTACGTCTACCTACGTCTACCTACGTCTACCTACGTCTACCTACGTCTACCTACGTCTACCTACGTCTACCTACGTCTACCTACGTCTACCTACGTCTACCTACGTCTACCTACGTCTACCTACGTCTACCTACGTCTACCTACGTCTACCTACGTCTACCTACGTCTACCTACGTCTACCTACGTCTACCTACGTCTACCTACGTCTACCTACGTCTACCTACGTCTACCTACGTCTACCTACGTCTACCTACGTCTACCTACGTCTACCTACGTCTACCTACGTCAGCCTACGTCAGCCTACGTCTGCCTACGTCTGCCTACGTCTGCCTACGTCTGCCTACGTCTGCCTACGTCTACCTACGTCTACCTACGTCTACCTACGTCTACCTACGTCTACCTACGTCTACCTACGTCTACCTACGTCTACCTACGTCTACCTACGTCTACCTACGTCTACCTACGTCTACCTACGTCTACCTACGTCTACCTACGTCTACCTACGTCAACCTACGTCAACCTACGTCAACCTACGTCAACCTACGTCTACCTACGTCTACCTACGTCTACCTACGTCTACCTACGTCTACCTACGTCTACCTACGTCTACCTACGTCTACCTACGTCTACCTACGTCTACCTACGTCTACCTACGTCTACCTACGTCTACCTACGTCTACCTACGTCAACCTACGTCAACCTACGTCAACCTACGTCAACCTACGTCAACCTACGTCTACCTACGTCTACCTACGTCTACCTACGTCTACCTACGTCTACCTAATTCTACCTAATTCTACCTACGTCTACCTACTTCTACCTACGTCTACCTACGTCTACCTACGTCTACCTACGTCTACCTACGTCTACCTACGTCTACCTACGTCTACCTACGTATACCTACGTATACCTACGTATACATGGAAAGTTTCTTAAACTGGTTACATCTGTGGTGGATTTTCATAGCGTGCGTATGTGCGTAGATGTCTAGCATACGTACACATGTGCGTAGATGTCTAGCAACGGCAACGCTTATGTAACCATTGGATGGCCAGAAGATCGACATTAGTTCATGTCGAACTGACCGGCCCTGCATCGGTAAGGCACCAAACCCGTATTGTTACTGTACCAGCTCTGTACTGACCATGCATGAGTCAGCTCTGACCCCATGGGAGCCATACTGGGCTGGCAGGAAGTGATTCATCATAGCTTGTGACCTGGAAATAACTTCAGAGGAGACAGAAAGCCATACCTGCAAGATAGCTGCACATATATTCAAGAAAAACAAATACCAAAGCCGAAAAAAAACTGACTTACCCACAGCTAGAAGGAGAAGTGCCTAGAATTGGCCAGCTAGTCCATGACTCCACCTACCTGTTCTGGGTGCCACATACATTTAACCCTATATACCTTATTCTATTTGCCTGAATTTATATCTGCCTGCTCATTTGTTATATTAAGTCTTACTTTTGTGTCATTAAATATTGCAATGTTTCACTTCCTGTGTTCTGCCTATAAAAAGCAGAACTTCTGTCATATCTAATCAGAGTTGTATTGGGGCTTATACTTGTATTCTTCGCAAAAATAAATGCATGCTAATCTAAAGCTCTGAGTTATACGTCTGAGCCGAGGGCTCTGTATTAGTTGTGGAGTAGAGAACGCTCCTCCACTTCTCATTTGGTGTAGTACTGACCTGTGATTACCTCTAGTTGAAATGTATTTGGTGGCAGCATACCATCGCAACGGTACCGACTTTCCTGTGCCAGTGAAAAATGAGTTTAGCTGGTCACAGCACTCCGTTGGTGGATTAAAATCCCCCAAAACCCACTACACATCAGGTAAGAAGGTGAAATTGTAAATTTTCTCAAACCGATGTAAGATGTTTCTATTACTACCCTAATTTTTTGTGATCCAGTGAGCAATTAAAATAGAAGCAGTAATTTGTGATCGCTTCCATTTCAAGAAATTTGGGGAATGCTTTAGAGATACAAAGACATGTTTCAATGGAAGAGAGCAAGTAGTGTTTTCTCATATATCTTTGATTCTCAGAAAGCAATGGTTGCTCTATATAGAATAGTTTCCGTGGAAGCACCCTCACTGGCTCCCTGCATGATTGTATTTATTGCTACTATTAAGAATTTCCAGAAGTTTTTGGAAAGAAAACTATCACAAATTAATTTGGAGTGGGGCTCTGCATGCTTTTCAAGAGCATTGTAGTGTTTTCAGTTTTTATGGTGGCCCTATTGGACCGAAAGTACTAAACTAGTATTTGTACATGAGAAAACACTTTTTTCTAGTCAAAATGCAGCAAAAAAGTAGGCATTTTTTGAGTCTTTTTAATTTTTTTTAATTTTTACTGAATGAAAACTTTGATTTATCAAAGCAAAAACTGTATGGTAGAAAATACCCCTATTCACGGTTTCTGTAGACTACCAAGTTGCTCAAAGCAGGTAAAGCTCTTTCAACTATCGCTTGTAACCTGACTTTGCAAATTGTTTTTTAGAGTGGGATGTTAGAACAAAAAGCACTTCAGGAAGCATCCGAGAAAAATAAAAGAGCATAAAAAAGAACCGTTCAGAGCCTCAATTGAGAAGAAATGAAATTGAAAAACTCATCAATTGTTACTCAAGTCGCAAACACACAGTAGATGAAGTGTTTAAACCTGGACTATACCTAAAATATGGCAATTATAAATTATCGTCAGCGACTTTAATTTATAAAAACTGTTTTTGGCATGTTTAAAATTTAAAATAAATTAGTAATGCAAATAAAAGGAGATTAATTGTCTGATCAAGATGAGTGGACAACACAACATGCAGTTTCAATTTCATATCGAAAAGCTCTAAGGGTTTTTAGACTTTTGTGATTCAGCATAAAATTGTCCTGATCATTAAAAGAACCATAAATACACGTAGTTGCGCTAGAATAACAGATTTGTGGTGTTGGTATATGTTTCCACACAGTTAGTCACTACAGCCAGTATATTTAACAGCACTTCAACCTCAACCAATCTTGGCACGGTCTATAGGATTCCAAATAAATAAATACTCAATCAAAGTTGTGACAAATATATCACCAGATTGATGTGCCAATTTTCTGAAAGCCACCAACAGCGCGCATTTAATTACTATTGAGTATTGACCACCTGTTCGTCGAACAAAGTACAACAAAATAATAGGTGTTCGTAATTTACTATGTCTCGTATGCAACGGAACATCAGTTTAGAACAACATAAGTATTCAATGAAACTTTATAGTTTACCGAAAAAATCATGAAGAAGATAGTTGCCAATTTCCAAAATAATCAAGAAAATAATAAACTTTGAACTGCTATAAACTGGAATAGTTTGTAAAGCTACCCTTCAATTTAGTTAATTTTGAATTTAGTTAGCATGCAATGATTTTGATTCATTTTTCAAGGATATAAAGTTATTATAACCCAAGTTTCCTAGACCAAACACAATAAGCATTGGGCTGTTGGGCAAAAGTAGTGTAAAATTAGTATCTGCTAACACAAGATCTAATACTACATATGTAAAAGTGAAAACGACAGATATTGACTCATTTAGATTTCATTAATGTCTTTCCTGTCTTGACTGATTTCCATAAACTTGATCACAGAATTGTGTTAGATGTATACATGATTTATTTAGTAGTAAAAGTGAGGCACTAGTAGTTGTAGCTTTGTTGTATTGAAACAACTTTAATTATTGACTTAATTGCATTGTTAAGGTTGTAGTTGAGACTAGATAACCGGAACAAATGAAATATATAGTAGTAGCTGTATAAAAGACTGAAGCAATGTTAGTGAAATGTTATTTATGCTAGTGAATCCGGGTAACAAAGAACATGTGACAAATCCATCCTGGTGAACTTTATCACCCCCAAAATCTGGGCAATTCGGATAAAATCTGAATATTTGAGATCCCTGGTCATATAGAATTATATACTAATGATATCAATGATAAAAAATAATAATAAAAACAACTAATGATGACAATAACAAGGAATACAACAGCAACGACAATGACGACACCAGTAATAAGGACTATGACAATTGTAACTGCTACCAACTTGAACACATTATTACACCCCGACAGATATATTATTATTAAAATGCTCACCACTTGGGGCCTCTGATGTAATTAACAGCAGTTTCAGAAATGATTTTGTTACTACTATTGCCTAGTTATAAAGGCCACAGTAACCAAGCTGCTTACTTAATATATTCAAAGCGAAGCACAGGCTGCTCAGAATCTAAACAATGATACAGTTGTGTCAACTTTGGCTTGTCTTCTACACCTGAAGCTATCAAAAGAATATCTGCTAATCCGCTGGTTTGCAGTGAGGACAGGAGAAAAAAGACAAAATACAAAAAATATATCAATGATTGTAGCAACAACAACAATATTGAAGTGGGTTTGCACAGTGCGGCCCCTGCTTGGCAGTGAAAGCTGTATCCATTAGATATTCACTGCAGGCACTTGTTATCAGTGGTTAGCTGATAAATGCTAGCTTGCACTACTGACTTGTGAGTCAACTGATTATTTACTGGTTGACGTGCTAGCTGACTGATTGCTCTATTGCTTGGGTGCCAACTTCGATTGGGAGGATGTACCAGTCAATGGGGTCCCGGCAGAGTAATTTCACTTTAGCGACGCAACCGAAAGTAGCTTAGTCAATCGTTAAACTTATTGTTAGAAATATCCACATGCTTGGATATTATCATGCTTTGAGAAAATTTCAGCCGTCGATATGAAAAAAAATGATGTGTTTGAGACAGCTGAAATTAATCAATAGAACTTTTGAGCTTTTTTTCTGGGGAATAAATTGATTTATTTACTTGAAAAAGTTATTTAAATAGTATGTTCATAATACTACATAGCGGTGCCACAATTTCTTATTTCGAGTTTTGTCAGGTTCGCCTACATCAATAAATGAAGGTGCGCTTTTTTCATACCCTGCTTACACAGTACGGATGCGGGAACCATGGATGATACGTACTGCTTAAGCCTCCTAACACATTAATCTCGCAAGGGATTCCAAACGATGAGATATAATTGTAGCTCAAAGTTGATATTCACAAAAAGCTTCAACAAACCAGTGCTTTTTTAGCTCGAATAAATGCCAGTTACTTGTGTCCTATATCGCCAGATGATTTTCGGAAAATTCTGGTGTCATGAACCACTCGGCATAATGAACATTACTTTCTTCTTATGCCTCTGAAGTTCTTTTGCTGTTAATAAATATCAAGCAGAACTCAATATCGAGGTAAAACATTTTGCTATTATGTGCTTGGAAGCAGTCCGAGTATAATTAAATTTTCTCAGTTCATTCAGTCTCAAAACGGCAAAAAAGGTAGCTTATGCTTGGTTATGGTGTACGAGCCTCGTGTGCCCAAGGGCTTGGCATCTAAATTTGAAGTTTAATCTATGCCAGAAACATTTATCTAAATGAAAAACTGAACTTTATCTTATTTATTGGGTGATATGGACAGGTGGTTTGTATCAGCTGAATCACAGTGACCCTTATCACCAGAAAAGAGTTATTATAAACAAATGCATTTTATTAGTTAAGAAAGTAAAGCTGAATAAAGTAGCTACAGGAAGTTGAAGTTGAAACACTGTTAGACAATAAAAATATGCAAAGTCTTATGCCCTGGTCACACGAGACCGATAAACGAAACTATAACGAAACTATTTTAAAAAATCGCCGAGGTGCGACGATAATAGTTTCGTTGTACTGGTCACACGAGAACTATAATTAGTTCGTTACGCCTAGCGATCACTAGTTTCATCCAATGGCAGAGGATTGTGTTTTGTGCGCGGGCCTACTCATACTTTACTGCGTGATGTAAAAGCATAGAAGAATTATTATTATTTTTGATGTTTGGAATAGATTATTTTAATAAATAGCTAAGTTTGACCAGCCAGTACTATTCCAATTGTTTGATTATAATTTAATATTATTATTATCTTTCATTTATTCAAAACTCATTCTGAATATAATAAATAATTATTTATTCAAAAAACAAATGTGCTACTACTATGGAAACCATGCGTTCGTTGTGAATGACCCTGACATTGGAGACCAGCCAATAACAGAACATAGAAAATAAACCTATTATTGAGCTTATCTGGTCCAATGGTCCAATCACATGCAAGCATCGCAACTGAAGATTTTCCCAAACCTAGCATTGTTTGATTACGACGAAACTGAAATATTCGCTTGGTTTGCTCAGCAACGAATTCGCTGGGCTTGAAAAAATAGTTTCGTTGACAGTTTCGTCAGAGATTCGGTCTCGTGTGACCAGGGCTTTAGTCAACTAATGCAGCGGAGGAGATAATTATTAAAATAAAAAGCAAAGACTAGTTAGGATATTTATAAAAGTGAAACATTCCTTTACTCTCAACAAAACTTTGAATTAGTACATGGTCCTTTTACAGGAAGTTATTGGTGGCAATCTTGACCTATATAAACCATCAGCAGTTTGTTGTTGTGGTTACTAGGAGATATATTAACTGTTCCATTTCACCCATTTTTCCCTACTGAGATGCTTTATATGAATAGCACATTGTAATTATTGTACACTTTATACACGTTTCATTAATGTTCACATGGTTTACATCTACCGACTTACCAATTATGATTGATCTTCTTACGGCCTCTTTTCATAATGCCCTTTAGTTTTTTAGACTCAAACACCAAAGACCCGCCTAGAACCAGAACTTTTGCGAATGATTCACAGCTGTCATCTACTTGTACCACAGAAAGCCGCTCGGTGGCTGAAAGCGGTTGCCAAAACAAAATGGCCAAAGATCGTGGGACCCAACAATCGTCTTCCCCGACAAGTCAAACGCTCCCATCAAGCTTACAACAGGATATTGCTCTCATTCAACCATCTCATACTCATAACATCAAACTTGATGCTACAGAAAAGTAGCCATTTGTCGAACTGACATTCAGTTTTGCTGCAACCGGCATTCCTGAAAGTGTTCTAAAACAGAAGTGTCTTTCAGGAAGCGTTTTTCAAACTCCTTCAAAAACATAATTTTTTAGGCTACAACACGAGTGAAGATGCTGTTTACTGCATGCCATGTGTGTTTTGGAATGAAGGTCTCAAATTTGGGACAAAAGCTGAGCTTCTCATTTCCGCTCCTCTGAGGGACTGGAAACGTCTTTCTGCTAAAGCGAACAAGCATGAAGCAACTCATTACAATCAAACAACAGTTTCAGAAATGGAAGTATTTCACAGAATTCAGAAAGAAGAAATGCTGTCAGTCCATATCAAGATGAACAAAGGCAGTGCAGAGTCAGCAGAGAAAAACAGCTCAAATAATAAGACCATTATTTGAGTGCATGCGATTGTGCATTAGCAGAGGGTTTGCTTTACAGGGGCATCGCGATGGAGGAATGCAGAACATAGACTTTGAAGAAGACTTGGATGAGAGTCAATCAGATGATACAATTAACTTAGGCAACTACAAGTCACTTGTGAAGTTTGCTGCGCAATCTGGTGACACATCTGTGGTTGAACACCTGAAGTCCATAGGAAGAACACATTCTACATGAGTGCTTCATCACAGATGGATATGTTAGACTGCGTTCTTCGTGAATTGCAGTTGCTAATTATCGAAAGAATCAAAGGGCAAAAAGGTAAATTAATATATGCTCTTTCAGCTGATGAAGTCATTGACTCATCCGTATGATGAGCAGTTGGCTACAGTAGTTTGAACTGTCTCACCAACAGGAGTTGTGCGTGAGCGACTACTGGAGTATGTTTAATTGCTCAGCTCAACAGGTGAGGCAATTGCAAAAGCATTATGACATGTGTAAACAAACATGGGCTGAGAATAGATGACTGTCGTGCTCAAACATATGATGGTGCTGGGAATATGAGCGTCTATTTCAATGGTGCTCGAAGTCATATTGAGAAAGCACAAACTCTTGCCAAGTACTTTCATTGCAGGAATCACAAGTTGAACTTGGCATTGAACACTACAAGCACCATTCCAGAGTATAGAACTTTGATGAGCAATGTGACGAAGCTAAGAATATTTTCAAGTACATCCCAGACCGACATGGCAGTCTTAAAGAAAAGCTGGACAGAGCTGACCCACAGAATGGGGTGACAAAGGTAAAGCTACTTTGCAACACGAGGTGGATGGAGAGACATGCCAATATGTTTGAGCTAAAAAGATTTATTTGTATGTTCTGGCAGCTCTGGAGATTATAAAGGAACCTGGATTTGACAGCAACACTGTGGTGGCTGCCAATGTCCTTTCCCACATAATGAGGTCTGCAGGTTCAATTGCAGCCTTCGTTATTGCAGAAATAATGCTTGAATCTACAAAACAGTTGAGTTTGCAATTGCAAGGCTCAACCGAAGATAAGAATTCTGCACATAGACACATCGGAGAAGTTCAAGAATTACTGCAGTCAGTCTGTAATGGTTCTTCAATATTTGATGAGCTTTGGGATGCAATGACTGACATGGCAGGAGCTGAGTTGGAAGTGCCAAGGTTATCCGGTAGACAGACATCGTGTGCCAACCATCAAGCTACCAGTGGCAAAGCCTACTATTACAAAGCATACTTTCTCCCTGATAGTGATGATAGTGACGATAGTGATGATGGCGATGATGGCGATGATGGCGATGATGGCTATGATGGCTATGATGGCTATGATGGCGATGATGGCGGTGGTGGTGATGGTGACGATTGATGATGCCAGTGACGACGGTGACGACGACGATAATGATGATAATGCCAATAATAATAATAATAATAATGAGAATAATGGTAATAATAATAAAAGCATTTATAATATTAATAACTGTGAAGCTTAGAAGCTTACCGTGTGCTCTGAGCTAGTACAAGTTGATAAGTTACATTTGGTCGACTTTAAGCAGTTCCCAAACAAGTCCTCTCGCTAGATATTTGATACCTTGTCTACCCGCGCTCGTCAGTTGTCTCCCCCTTCTCCAATGTCCTTTCCGGTACACTCTACAATAACCGTAATAATAATCATAATAATAATTAATAATAATAATTATGTATTTTCATATCATTATTCTTTACCATAAAGATTTCAAAAGTAGTAAGAAGTGCCTTAAAACTTTTTTTTTACAATTGTAAAAAGACTTTTGGAGACTTAAGCATTCTTAGGTAACCTAACACAAATGGGCTCAGTTTTGGAAACAAATTCCCTGGAACTTTTCAAGTTAAGAGCCAGACAGCTGGCCATTTGTTAAAAACCTGCATTTAGTGTTTCATTTAAAAAAAACACAACAGATGTTTTACTGTCTGAGACACAAAAATTTAGCCAGTTTTAGCACAGACCTCTATGATTTGCTAAAATCTAAATTAGCCAAGTATTTTTCAATCCATTTTTGTTTGATTTTCGATTGTGCCTTGTTGAATACTCCGTGAGCCTTAAGCTAAGACTCACCTTAACATTATATGGGTTTATCTTATCTAACCTACTGACCTTCATTTAGTCTCTCCTTATTAGGGAAGAAGTTTTGCACTCATCCGATGCTTCTATAACACCTGTTATCAGTTGCCTTGCTTACTTATAAGCTTCTATTTTGTTATTCAACACTCTGGCTACCAGATGCAAACTTTCCCTCTTACTCAAATCCATTTATCCACTATTGCTAATGAACAGCATTAAACTCTCAGTCAGTTCATAAATATGAGTTCTTTTGAGTTACTCTCTCAATGCATTTCCCTGCGTTACTCTATTGTTTAGCTCTATTGATGTGACATTGATTACCGCAGACTGCTATAAAAATACCAGCCACAGTTACATATATGTGAACTTGGGACCTGACAAAGGTCAATAGCGCGTGACACCCACATTGTTATCACACTGTTTAAACATTAGCAGTTTCTTTTCATTTAATCAAAGATAAAGTGGGCAATCGACTAGTAAGTAAAGGTTTACTGTACAAGGCAAGTAGGTTTGGTTGCATCCACTGCAGGTAGGTGTTCAACTACAAACTTAGAGTGCTGACAAAGACTGTTGTTATAGATGAATGCAGGACATTTATTGTTGTGATAGATTACAGCTGATTATAGACAGTTTAAGAGTCTGTAGTATGGATAGAGATAGCTGATAGCACGCTATGAATGCTGTTCCATGTCTGATTGTTGGAAAATCACTAGTTTGAGCATTCCAGAAATCTAGAAGCTCAAATGATTTCTACATATATAATATTATTATTCTACTGGTATGACATGAAAAATTTAATATTTACAGAAACAATGGCTGCTGCAGAGGAAGAAGAATGGGTAGAGTGTGGATTTTGTTGTAGAAAAAATGAGGCGATGAAAAAACCCAAGTGTCTACCGTGTGGACACGTTCATTGCTTTGGTTGTCTCACTGATTCATTTGAGTCTATCCACATAGTACAATGTCCTGAAGTAGATTGTAGGTATGTTTGTACTAGTAGCTATGGCCTGGGTGGGACTTATGCTTGATTGGCTTCAGCTTTTCACTTCATTTTCATCACATAGTTATTGAGCTTGATCTGATTCTGAAACAGAGATGGCTGGAGTTCGGAGAACCAACAAATATTGAAAATAACGAGTTTTCTAGAGAAACATTTTGACAGTTTCATGGCTGTGACTGTAAAGGCCTGGCTACATGAATACAAACTCCGTGCGCTATGCATTAGTGAGGTGCTACACTTATTCAAACTCTGTGCCTTGAGTAATATTGTTTTAGCTGAGGTAATAGCCATTATGAGCATACATAGGGGGGCGGGGGGGGGGGGGGGGGGTGTTGGGCCTTGTTAGTAGTTTTTATTACTAGTTGTAAATAGTTACTAGATCTAGATCGCTAAAGCATGCGTAACATGTTATACTGTGGGACTGCTCCAGCCATTAACAACCAATATTGCAGGGACCACTGGATAAGGCACCACACTGAATTCTAACATTCTGGAACTTTGCAAAACGGACGAAATATAGGGCAACAAGTGTTGAGCTTGCAGAAATCTTGTACAATAACTCGCGGTACTTAAGTTGGTGTAATCAGGCCTTAAGTGTCACCTAAAATCAACAAAAAGGCTTTTGTGAATAATGCTAATACCAGCAAATAGAGTGGTTAGTGTAAAGTATTGTGACTGTATACAACATTCCATAATGTAAACAGTTGTCTTCTAATTATGTAGTTTTTTATTTGATGGTACAAAGTTTTATTACTGGCAGTAGCAGTAGACGGCTGGTAGGTCATGTGACATGTTGTTACTATTCATATGATAGGCAAGTATTTGATGTAAAGCTACCAACTCTACCAGGTCATGATATGAAAGGTGGTAACACTGAGAGCTGTGATGTCTATGAAAAGAGACAGAAATGTAATGAGGAAGCCAATATGTATTGTATCCAGTGTAAGAAAAGATTCTGTGGCAAGCATGAGGAGGTAAGACTTCATCTAAGAGTTTAGAGGGTGATGTTTCTAAAGCGAGTTTAATGGGTCTGCCACATGAGCCAGAGTATCATCTGTATCCATGGGTCAGTCCCACAGGATGGTACATCTGGCACAGAACTGGCTTGATAGACATTTCATACTGTTCATTGCACTGTCATTGGTAGAATTTTGAACGCTGCACTATTCCTTAGGACAAACGTGCCTGAGTCAAGATTATCTTGTTAGTAGTAATATATGAGCAGATCTCCCTACCAAGTGTTTTTTTGTGGGGTCATAATCTGGGGTTATGCAATGGGTTACGGCGTTGAATGAATTCGCCGAGTTTATATTGTGTTTTATTTGAGGGGTACTTGAGTGGCATTTGAGTGGCATTTAAGTGGCATTCGAGTTTTGATTATTATTTTACTTAATTTGAACTTATATGGTATATACATTTTGAATGTATGGCATTTAAGTTTTGATAATTTCTTTTCATAACTCGAGCTCATATAGCATCTTGAGAGAGAGGAGAGAGGAGATGTATCTACCTTGAATAAATTCATTGATTAAAAGCGAATCAATGTATGACTATATACATTTATTACATAATAAGTAGGGGTAAAATCTCCTCATATAATATAGCTAGATACATAATTCGAACTCATATATACATTGAATGCTATAAAATATATCAGATGATAAAGTTAAATATTCATCTATTCTTTATCGATATTTATAAGGATGATGAAAGATTTTTTGTATTTTATATACATATATATATAGTTATAGTAACTGTGGTAAAAGAAGTCTATTATGAAGGTTTTTATTTAAGCCAAAGTAGGCTCAGTAGATACTCCATCAGAACACACTCGTCTTTTAGCATAAAAATATGTGAGACCTCGTTTTATTTGGTTGTATGTCAACATTTTTTGATCCTTTACTACAAATCCTCGATTTTTACCCATAAACGACTTTTTTGTGTTCAATACATTTAGATAACTGTCTTTGTTCAATTGATTAATTCGTTTGTTCAAACCTTTTGAGCTAAACTTGTTTCCTTTTTCTCCCCAGCAGTAATAGGATTTAGAGTTAAGTGCAACAATTCCATCTCCGGTAAATTCCTCTTTAAACAGCCCAGGTGTTCTTTTTCCGTGTTTTAGTACTTTTTCACAACAGTCTTGCGTGCTCCATTCTAAACCCATTGTTTTGGTTCTTAAAAACTCATCCCTATGTTTGTCACAGTATGGGCGTGGAAACCAATCACCATATTCATTGTAAAACTCTTTTTTCATACTTGGTTTTACCAGTGTTTCTAATGTTCCGCTCAACGCCATGTATGCGCTATCTGTATCCATTTCAACATATTGGAAATCACTTCTGTCAATATATCTATAAATAAAAAGTTTGTTTCGATTTCAATTATTTGGAAGTTTTACTTACTTACACATAATAATGGTAGGGAATTAGGTTTCACTTACTTATCCATAAAGTCGTAGTAAAACTGTAGCATTCTCAGTTTAGCATACTGTAGCACGGAGAAACCCAAGTGTACTGGAACATTCATAGTTAGCTGAAATGATGGTGATACTGATTAGCAAAGTAAACTTGTGGAATATAAATTTTGAATTGCAAAATAATTGTTTTAAAACTTACTAGCTGTTTACAGGTTACGATTTCATAAAAATCATCTGCTATCTCTTCCATGGCGATAAATTTGTTTCCTCTGATACGAAATGAAGCTTTTCTGGCGCCTTCGATGAACTTGATGGTGGTATGTTTTTCTTTATCAGTGATTGTTTTTCCATAAGCAGCATTTCCTACCAACTTGCTAGTAGTAGCGAGTAATTCTTGACTAGGGTCTGCATCTCCCATTCTCCTAGCGTCTGAAACCGATGTTCCAAAAGCTTCAAAAGCTTTTCTAGGAATATATTCTATTAGCTGATAAACTTTGGTGACTTTCAATCCTTGTTTCAAGTACCATTTCAACAAAGGACTCATTAGCAATATCTTATCTCCGTACATACTTCCAACTAATGAGCGTTGAGGAGTCTTTAAAAACCCTTCGGCTTCAGCAAAGACTTTCATTTCATCGCTCAAGTGTTCTCTGGTTAACATCGTATTTTTAAAAATCGGAGGCATTTCGGAGAACTTTTCTTCCTCTTCCTCAGGAACTTCGATGTCACATTCAACAAATCCGAAGAATTCTTCTGATTGAACTCTCTCCAACACTTCTTCTTGATTCAGCTTTTTTTCAAGTATTTTAGGGTAGAAAGAATTGTAAAACGTGTTGACAAATTTTTGTAAATTTGTATGAGTTTTTACACGCTTCATCCAGTCACACTCCCAAATCGAGATTACAGTGTAACCTAATGCTCGAAGATATTCTTCATTTTCCATCGTAGTTTTAAACAGATTTGCTTTTGATTTTCTTCCAGTAGCTTGAAGTTCTTGTTCTTTAGCGTTGTTATAAGAGCAGTCGTGTCCATGCCAAAAACATCCGTGGAATTGAAAGACATGACGATTTTCAACACAGAAACCATCAACTGGTAATCCTCGCTGTCCGAGAGTAACTTCTCCTCCATTGAGCTGATGTCTGATATTGATTTTTTTTGAGAACATTTGGAACTGTAACCAGCTATGAGCTATCTTGCTAAATTTTACTGGTTCAGCGACAAAGGAGTTTTCGATTTTTCTTCTTCGAGGATAGCCAGTAGGCATTGATTGCATCATACACCATAAATAGAGCGCATTTGCATCAACTCCATAGATTCTATCACAAATCTTTGCTTCTTTTCCCAACCAATGTTCTCTAATTTTAGTTATACCTTTTTCGTGATATCTATGCATCACTAGACTTGGTCCACCAACTATATTTTTCTTTATTAGAGGATAAAGTTCTGCATTGCAGTTGTCAAGCAGACAAATTGGGAGAGTCTGACAAAACGAGTTACCAAGTTCATCAAAATTCAAGTATGTAGAGAGGTATGGAGGGGGTGGTTGAGGTGCTTTGTTAAACATCCATCGAATCGCTAAACCTGGTAAAGATATACCATCTTTTAACATATCAATCCCATGCTCTCTGTAGATTGATCTTTGTCTTTCCAACGCTTGAACAAATGGTTTTACATCCAAGTTGTTGTACCATTTTAAAAAATCCCTCATTGTCTTCATGTCGTTATTTTTCCATGCTTCTTGACAAATTATGTACTCTTCTTCACTGATATTCTTTTGTTTTAAAGAACTGTAAAAAGCTTCTCTTGGAGGTAGATGTTCTTGATTAAGTTGTTCCAAGTCTTTCATCCATTCATAAGGAAAAAATCCTTTTCCGGCTTCACATTTGTATGCTTTGAGATACATTTCATAGCTATATCCAGGAGCGATGAAGTTTGTACAATCTAAAAACAAAAAAGATCCTATTCCGATAACAGGCATCTTGGTTCCTTTTTTTATAACAAAATCAAAATCTGTGTCGGAGACATCTTTCAATTTTTGAAGCAGTTTTCCTTTCATCACATTGACATCATAAGTCTGTGAATTGAAACCTAGAATAGGGAGTTTTTTCATATAGCTGTACAAATCATCCAGAACTTTTTCAGCTCCTGTTCTACGTCTGAAACGATTTTTTTCAAAATCACTACGAAACTTTTCTTCAGCTTCTTCCAGTCGTTGTAATTCACCTTCTATCTGTTTTATGATTCGCGAAAATTGTTTTTCCAATCGGCTATATGATTCTTCACTAATATCATCCAAGTATTCAATGAACTTTCCAACGCATTCATCATCATCCCCATTATTGACAATACAACGCGGGTTGTTGAAGCCTGGTACATTTGAACAAATTGAAATACTTAAAAGTTTATGCTCATTCGTGTAAATGGTTGTGTCTGTATCTCGATCTTTTTCGCAATTAGGTAACAAACACTCTATGTCAAATGTTGCAAAAAATGGATAGTATCTCAAGGAATCATCTGACCCGATATCTATCCCGAATTGAACCTTCAGTTTGTCGAATATTGTAGCAGTAGGACTGTATTGCCCTCCAGAAAACTGCATAGTTGTTGCCTCTGAGATTGAACATCTGTGTCTTTTCAGATTCCCCAATCTATCATAACAAGTAGAACAGGTTGGACATCTGTAGGCTTTGACATATCCTTCCAAGTTTGTAATAAGACTGAAGTGATTGATATAAAGATCCAAATATAGATTCTCCTTATAACTGGAGTTTGAATTCCAAATAACTGTTGAAGTCATATCATCATTTAAAGAAAACACTGTTATCTTCAGTTGAAATGCTCGCTCCAAAAGCAATAAATCAGCTTCTGTCACTCCTTTCCCATCACACCTTTTACCACTATCACCATAGATGAAACTATGATATTGTTGTTGGTACTCCTTCACCTCCTTAATTATCGGATCTTTTGCAATTCCACCGTTTTTTCGTAGTTCTTTGTGTAATGCTAGACATCTAAAAAAACAAAGATTGTCGGTAATTCGTTTTCCTTTTGTGTTTTTTAACATGGTTCGTATGTGTCTGTTGTTAAGGAGGTGAGAGGGTAAATGCTCTGGTGGTGATCCAACTTTTCCCATTCCGAGTAGTTTGTAGAAATAAAACGAAATGTTTGTGATTAACATCAATCTCCAAGTCGTATTTGGTCTCCGTCTCAAGCTATTTGTACGATGATCAGTCTCCATAACATCAACAAAGAAGTCATCAAGATCTCCTTCAGTTTCAATCAGTTTAGCTTTTGGATATACAGTAGCATTGTTTGATGATGAGTGAAAGTATCGGAGTTCACCATCATTTTTATTTTCTAGTATACAACCTACGCTACAGTTGACTTTTGCTCTCGAGCTCAATTGTCTCCAAACTTTTTTTAGCAATTCTAACACTCTTGAATCATGATAGTCATTTTGGTAGGTATCAGCTTGGTCTCTTGGAATCCCATCCCAAAGTCTTACATTTAAAAGTTCTATGACTTTTCCAGCTCTATGTTTCGTTTTCATAGCTCCCCAATATCTAGCTATCAAATCATCCCATTCTTCATCTTGAAAAGTTGGAGCTGTGCTATCATCAACAATACCTAGGGTTGATGCTCGGGTAGGTCTTTCAAAATTTAAATCTTCCATTTCTTCTTCTTGTTCTTCCTCTTGTGCTTCTTCCTCTTCTTCTTCTTCTTCTTCTTCTTCTTCTTCTTCTTCTTCTTCTTCTTCTTCATTTTCTATCATTGGATCATTCTCATTTTCTTCAACTATCTCCTCCACAACCGGCTCTATATCTTGAGCTATTATGCTAGTCTTTGGTGGTGAAGGCTCAGCACCAAATCCTATTTGATTGATTGTTTCATCGGGTAAACGAAAACAAATGAGATTTTCTTCTAACCATTTCCAATTGGGGGAAATTTCAGGGTTTTTTTCTTCTACATTCTCCTCCCGATAATTTAAACTTTGTCTACAATAGAAATGTTAACACATAATAGTTGTTCTATAAAACATTCACATACATTTTATATAAAATGTAACAGAAGAAAAAAATGACTTAAACACCATTATCAATTAATTTTTAAAATGGAATTAGGAAAAAAGACTCAAACATTATTATTAATTAAGTTTTTAAAAACTTACTGTGTACTATGACATGAATTCCCAACTCCCTCTTTTACATTAATTCTCTGATATTCTGAGTCCTGTCTACAATAAAGAGATAACGCATTATTTTTGCTGATTCATGAGATGAGTATAAGAAAAAAGCAAAAAAATTACTCTACTAATGTTATTAATTTATGATTTTAAAAACTTACTGCTTATCAAAGGCTATTGTATTTTCAGTAGTTGCTGAAACTTGAAAAGTCGAAGGTTTGTCTTGAAAAGCATTTTCAAGTTCCATCTCCATTTCATTTTCATATTCAGCATTGCATTCATCATTCATGTATTCATTATCAGCGTTTGAAAAACCGATATCATTTTGATTTTTCATGAGCCATTCCCATTCCTTATGTATGTCTACATCAGTATCATCCTCTTCTGTTTCCATAGCACTATAATAACAATAAAATCATTACTTTTTAATAGAAGTGACAATAGCACATAAAAGGTAAGTTAAATGTCTCAGCTAATAAATTTTACCTTGTGAATAAAACTCCTAGTAGTCAGTTGGTATATTATATAGTAGATGTTGAGGCTTCAGTTACTGTTGTTAGAACGAGTGATTTATTATGTGAAAGCATTACTTTTTAAGTAGACAAAAACTTAAGTGAGATAATTAAGGAGGATAATTAAGTCTTAGCTTCAATGAAAATTTTCAAATTCACACAGAAAAACTTTTAATAGTCAGTGGATGTAGTAGTAGATGTTGCTCCTCCGATCACTGTTGTAGAACTGGATGCTTTCTGTGTGAAAACAGTGGCTCTTAAATAGGTAAAGCTGCACTGGTTGAACTCTATGAATACCAACCTTCTTTATAATATAACTATGAATCAGAATTTTGTCCACGCGAAAACCAATGCTTTCGCGGGAATAAATAATTTATTTTCACGCGAATAGAAACTGTTGCTTTCGCGGGAATAAAAACTTTATTTTCACGCGAATGGAAACAGTTGTTTTCGCGGGAATAAATACTTTATTTTCACGCGAATAGAAACTGTTGCTTTCGCGGGAATAAAAACTTTATTTTCACGCGAATGGAAACAGTTGTTTTCGCGGGAATAAATCATTTATTTTCACGCGAATAGAAACTGTTGCTTTCGCGGGAATACAAATTTTATTTTCACGCGGATACAAACCAATGCTTTCGCGGGAATAAATACTTTATTTTCACGCGAATGGAAACCGTTGTTTTCGCGGGAATAAATAATTTATTTTCACGCGAATACAAACTGTTGCTTTCGCGGGAATACAAATTTTATTTTCACGCGGATACAAACCAATGCTTTCGCGGGAATAAATACTTTATTTTCACGCGAATGGAAACCGTTGTTTTCGCGGGAATAAATAATTTATTTTCACGCGAATAGAAACTGTTGCTTTCGCGGGAATACAAATTTTATTTTCACGCGGATACAAAGCAATGCTTTCGCGGGAATAAATACTTTATTTTCACGCGAATGGAAACCGTTGTTTTCGCGGGAATAAATACTTTCATGCAAAAGCATTGGTTTGTATCCGCGTGAAAATAAAATTTGTATTCCCGCGAAAGCAATAGTTTCTATTCGAGTGAAAATAAATTATTTATTCCCGCGAAAACGACGGTTTCCATTCGCGTGAAAATAAAGTATTTATTCCCGCGAAAAAATTTGGTTTGTATCCGCGTGAAAATAAAATTTGTATTCCCGCGAAAGCAACAGTTTCTATTCGCGTGAAAATAAATTATTTATTCCCGCGAAAACAACTGTTTCCATTCGCGTGAAAATAAAGTCTTTATTCCCGCGAAAGCATTGGATTGTATCCGCGTGAAAATAAAATTTGTATTCCCGCGAAAGCAACAGTTTCTATTCGCGTGAAAATAAAGTCTTTATTCCCGCGAAAGCATTGGTTTGTATCCGCGTGAAAATAAAATTTGTATTCCCGCGAAAGCAACAGTTTCTATTCGCGTGAAAATAAATTATTTATTCCCGCGAAAACAACTATTTCCATTCGCGTGAAAATAAAGTCTTTATTCCCGCGAAAACATTGGTTTGTATCCGCGTGAAAATAAAATTTGTATTCCCGCGAAAGCAACAGTTTCTGTTCGCGTGAAAATAAATGATTTATTCCCGCGAAAGCAACAGTTTCCATTCGCGTGAAAATAAAGTATTTATTCCCGCGAAAACAACTGTTTCCATTCGCGTGAAAATAAAGTTTTTATTCCCGCGAAAACATTGGTTTGTATCCGCGTGAAAATAAAATTTGTATTCCCGCGAAAGCAACAGTTTCTATTCGTGTGAAAATAAATTATTTATTCCCGCGAAAGCATTGGTTTTCGCGTGGACAAAATTCTGATTCATAGTTATATTATAAAGAAGGTTGGTATTCATAGAGTTCAACCAGTGCAACTTTAGCTATTTAAGAGCCACTGTTTTCACACAGAAAGCATCCAGTTCTACAACAGTGATCAGAGGAGCAACATCTACTACACTTTCCATTGCAACTACTAGAAACTTTCTCTTTATAAAAGGTAAAATTTAAAACTTATTATTCCCTACCTAACAAAGATCAAAATTAGTTTAGCTATAATGTAAAGTATGAAATAAATAATCTTTTAGTTCCACATGAAAAGCTGAATTATATGTTATTTCTTTCTTTTTTAGAACACTATGGAGGATTTTTCTGCTTCTTACACGGATTTAAAGCCAATCGAAAACAAACAAAAAACGTTCAAAACACCCAAAAGAAAAAACTCTAACTCTGTCACAAAAGAAGCAGCGATAAAGAGACGAGCTCTTCCAAAACTGGTTTTACCCACAACATCAAACAATATGGAACAAAAAGAATTGCTCACTGATGCTGACAGAGCTCTCAAGATGGCCAAATCTCTCCAAAAATGGAAGACATGTGATTTGAAAAAGATTGGAGGGTTTCTTACACTAGCATCACTTCCTGTTCCATCAGTTTTGCAAATCGTTTCTATTGAGCAGAGTACTGGTGCATACGGAAACTACTACATTCTCACTTATCTTGATAATTCAACTGGAGCGAATTTTCAGAAAGTCGTTTGTCCAAGTAGAGTAGTTGAAAGCTTCAATGTTGATAACTACCCATTACCTTTCAACATTTTGTACTTGGGTGAGATGGAAAACTCAAAAAAACCAGAGACTACTTACTACAATGTCAAACGTATCAGTACAAAACGATTAACCACAATGGAAGCTACTGCTGAAGCTGAAAAACTGAGAAAAATGAGTGAAGAAGAACTCAAACTCGCTTACGACATCGAGTATCTCAGTAATTTCAAAGATTGTTCCATTTTTGCTTACATCGAAGTTGTAGAAAGATTCATTCCTTTCCGATTCAATGGAGAAGAATCCATTGTAAATTGCATTCGCTATGTCACTGAAAAGAATGGAAAAAGAGAGACGAGAACGCTTTTACTACCAATCAGATATAACGAGGAAGCTAAAAGATGTGCACCTGGTGTGATGATTTACAAAGGAAAAAAACAGAGTAAGAATGGAAATCCTATTCCATACCACAATGTTGTCTTCATTTCTTCAACCAACGCTAGTGATTGGGAGCAATATTGCACACAAACAAGTTCCAATGAGGTGCTAACAAAAACGAATAATGAGGATGAAGTTCTTAAGGAATTCCTAGAAAACGAATTACAAGATTTTGATGAACCACTTGGTGTTGATGGTATGTAAACTCAATATCAAATGCTGACAACAGGTAGTCTCAAGCGGATAATGAATGAATAAAAAAAAAGCCTGTGTATTCATTGACATTACAAGTTGTACTGTTTTGTATTACTTACTATTTACCGACTCTAACTATATTATATGGAAAGATTTTCCCTACTTATTATACAATAAGTCTATATAATCATATAATAATTCATAGAAAAGTCTAAAGGTTCTCAGGTGATTAACTCACCAAAAGTTCCGGTTTTGCAAAACATTTGAAGATCTTCCTATCCTAAGCATTATACGAGTGACTGTACTTTTTTATCCAGTTGAAATATCTAAAAACTTCAGTAACTTAGTATTTACTGACTCTAGCTATATTATATGAGATTTTCCCTACTTATTACACAATAAATGTATATATTCACATATTCTTTCATTTTTAATCACTGTATTTATTCAATGTAGATATATTTCCTCTCTCTCCTCTCTCTCAAGATATCGTATGACTCGGAATTACAAAAAATTATCAAACCTTAAATGCCTCACATTCAAAATCTAGATATCCTATGAGTTATAATTATGTATACAATTATGTAAAAAATTATCATAACTTAAATGCCATACATTCAAAATCTATATACCATATAAGTTCAAATTAAGTAAAATAATAATCAAAACTCGAATGCCACTTAAATGCCACTCAAATGCCACTCAAGTACCCCTCAAATAAAACACAATATAAACTCGGCGAATTCATTCAACGCCGTAACCCATTGCATAACCCCAGATTATGACCCCACAAAAAAACACTTGGTAGGGAGATCTGCTCATATATTACTACTCTTGTTTCTCGGCCTTGTACTAAAAGATAATACACAGCAATATTTGATAGTAATTTTATGATTGCTGGTGGTTTTCTGGAATTACCATAGACAAGCTCATTCGTAAAAATCAATTATTGTTTTGCTTGATAAAAATGATAAATAAATAATTAAAGATGCGACTGGGATACATGATAGGAACTTATCAGCCTGCTAATGATAATTTTTATTGGATTAAACTAAAAAAGTTAACTCAATGATAGATGATAAGTCTTAACTGGACGTTAGTAGTGTACTCAAAATTGTAGACAAGAGAGTACTTTAGATAACAATAAAAAAGTGATCTAAACACAGATTGCAGAAAAAAATAAATATCTTTGAGCATACCAATGCAACAACAATCCTATCAAAATCAACAGGCACCCGTTGACTTTTCAAAACAGCTTTGAAAAACAAAATAAACCGTGCAAATTCTCTCTTATGTATTCAATATATAGCTTGCAGAGCGAGTCTTTCTAGCTCGACCCACAACTACCCAAACAAGCTGACTTTTGTGTCCTCTCTTTTATGCTCGATATGACTTGCGTTGTATTTGTGAAGAGATATTGTGTAGGCCAGCAGAGATTGCGTTTATACTGTAGACTGTGGTGAAGAGAACACAACTCTGCAAGAATAACAAGCTAATGTTTAGGCCTGAATTGACAGCGGCTGTTCAAAACAAATCCACTTATTGCTGTAATAACCCCTTTATACAATAATAATTAACTCAATAATAGATAACAAGTCTCAAATGGATATTGGGATTGAATTCACAATTGTAGGCTAAAGTATTTTAAATATTAACAACAAAAAATGATTAGAACCTCAATACATAATTGATCATTCCACCACTACACCACCACATTATCCTAAAAAAGTTACACCGCCTAATCGTGAAGTTTATCAATCAATATATATCTTCGCAAAGACTGATTGCTTGAAAGATATTTGCACACCTGGGTATCGAACACAGACCCTGTTAACAGCAGGTCACAATGTTAATCATCAGGTATTAAGCAATGTTCACATCTGTACAGAATCAGCTGTTGGTAAAAAACAGTATTGTAATGGATTCCGGTCTGGTTACCACGGACATCCACTATGCCCAAGTATTCTGCCTCTCTCCAGAGGGGACACTGTACTGCTCGACAGTGACAACTGTTCGCAGGGAAACCGAATTACCCGGTAAGGCAAGAGCCCATGGCCCAGCCAAACAATACAGCGCAGTGCTTGTGTAAGTGGCTATATTCTCAAAGACAAAGTGCTAGAGGGTGTTTAGTCCTCTAGGGTTTTTGTGGCAACATGAGAATGAATGCAAAGAGTAAGGCAAGAGTCTCTCCTTTTATAGGAGAGCTAACAGGTATAAAACATATAACAGCTAGAGCATGGGAAGTAAACTAGGCAATACAATCAATAAGGTTAAATAATGAAGGTGCCAAGTGGCTAAGGGCGGAGTCCTGTCTCCTATTGTTCAATCAGCGGTCCTGCAGGGCTCCCAGGCTATAGATAGAGTATGGTCCACTAAGTCAGCAATCCGAGGAAGGGTAGTCCCGGTTCCTGATCTTGACTAACATCCTACATGGTTTCGGGGATCCTCCATTATGTTGGCCATCTTGTGCCGGCCCAGTACAGCTATACCGGGTCGGTAAGGGGTCAATACCGGCCCTGCAAAAGTCACTACCGGACCTGCACACTATGCCATCGGCAAAGTAAGACTTTCCACCCTAACAGCTGTGGACCGAGTGCTGTGGGTTGAAGTCTAGCGCATTGTCTCGCAAGGGTGGATAGTAAACGGCCTGTTTACTAGAAACTTTCACCAAAATCAACCACAGTATTGCTCAATGAAAATATAAAAAAAATACCTTAGTACACCCCGTTCGTAAAATACTGATCAATCTTTAATCATTTTTTGTTAAATTTACTCTTCTAGCCACCTAAACATCATTTCTAATGGATTGTATTTTTACAAAAAACTTTTTTCTTCCAAATATTTGCTCATTGAGCAAATTTGGCTGAAGCGCTTTTCAATTTATATTCGGTGCCCTATCTTGTGCCTTTGAAATCAACGAGTAACATCAAACGGTTGTTTCTTTGAAAGGGGTTATCAAGGACAACGCTTTGGAGAAAAAATATTGTCAATTGCAGTAGGGTCGTGAGAATCGACCGTATTCTGACTTTGAAGCCTCATTTTGAAAAAGAATAACTGTGTTATTGGTGTTCTAAGAACTTTGATATATCAAATCTTTGAAAAACATCATTTTTGGCTACATTTTGGATTGGTAACTTAGTTCATTTTACTCTGAGGAAGAAATATAAAGTCCTGGTTTTGGTAATTTTTAAAAGATTGAGACTAGAAAAACTTGAAGCGGATTTGTGTTATTGCATTGAAGTCCAAAGTGGTTTATCAATGTACGATATTACACCTCTGCAGCAAATCTCACCTGAATTGACGGCACGGTTCTCAAACGAAAAGCTGTTTGTGATCAAGAACATGTTTTTCATCTAAAACAAAAATGGTTGAATCTGCATTAGTTTTTTAAGTTGTTCCATCAATACACATCCAAATATAAATAAAACACACCATCATACAAATTGTGTTCATTTCCCATCACTTGTTACACTCATCACTTTTGAGATCATTTAAAAGATAAAAAAGGGTGTTTTAACTGTTGTCACACAATTTGCTTTGAATCGGAATGCTCGGTAGGTGTTCTTTTTCAAAAAATAACATTTTCCATGCCTTAATTATATGATACAAAATTATTTGTATTTTTGTCTGAAATGGTTGTGGGAGGAGAAATTATTAATTCACCGCAAAATTTGCCAGAAAAGGACAAAAAACAATTAAACCAGCAATCAATAAAATACTCATAAGACTAAGTATCATAAACTGAATTAACAGAAAATGAAAGCCCGCTAAGCTATAATGCACCAATAAGTTTACTTATATTGTTTGCTATAGTATAAAGGCACATTCCTGCTGCTCTGGCAGAATGAGTGTCGCTAATTTCATCTAGATTTTGACCACGAGTGAAAAAGACAAAATCTCATGGCAAGAGCATAACAATGTTTACATAGGAATGTAAAGTCACTTATTAGTGCAACTTTTGATTGGGCATTTTGAAAATACTACCAATAACTGTTGTATGGCATACAAAAACCCTCCAATTATAATATCCAACAATCCTTTTATTTTCTAATCCTTAGAATTAGCATTGCTAGCCAAACTATAGCAAATCAATAAAAGTGCTTTGCTATGAGCTAGCTCAGGATTTAAGCTGAGTGCATCAGTGGAAGAAACTATCCTTTTGATCCTATACTTGTTGTTTCCTGCCATCTCTGTTTATGCAATCTGTGTTCACCAGTGGTAGTGCTCAAAGTATTTTAACCTCAATAATTTATTTTACTTCTAATTTTTAGCACCATGATGCTATCTTTGGAGAACACACAACAATTGGTATGGACATATACAAAACCCAAAGAACAAAACTGGAGATGAGGATGTGTGAAGTACACAAAGATCAACCATACAATGCTGGATGCAAGAAATGTCTTAAAGTTATTTGTGTTGGCTGTCTCTCTGAGCAAGGGGTTTGCATGGATGGTTTGTTATTTTTGTTATTTTTCTTTAATCTGCTCAAAGCCTGCTTTCATTGAATCAAGCCATAACTCAATTTCATAGCAAAAAAGTTAAGGCAAAAATGATGAAATAATTTTTATATGTTTTCTTTGAAAAAGCAAAACCTTAACCAGTCTTTCTCAAGTTGATAGCTTTAGACTTGATTTAAATATTTCAGGTAGTAGTTTGATTTTAATAACTATTTAGTTACAACATTTAACATTCCATAAGGTGTATTTGACCTGATTTCAGTACCAGATGATGTTTTTGTTACCAGGTGGAGGTCATCAGTTCATGCCAATAGATGAGTTAGTGAAAGTGTTAAAGAAAGAGATCAATGATTTGAAGGATAAGGTGTTAGACAAAGAGGAAACCTTCTGTGAGCTGTTTAAACAGACTTCTAAGAAAGTCTCAGAGTACGATGATGCTACCAAGGAGATGGTGAAGTTGATCCACCAGACTAGAGACGAGCAGGTAAAGCTGCGCAATAAAAGAAATCTTCAATAAAGTTGTGTCTCCTTCTATTTGTCATTTGAGCTAAGTTTATGTTCAAACATTATACATTTTGTATATTTTGCAATGGGTGGTGGCGTACTACATCAGACAATTGAGAAAAGTAATTAAACAAATAAACTTACGGACAGTAATTTATAGTTGTTTTAGTCTTAGACTAAAAGTTTTTTATTTCAAAACCAACAAAATTAATTAATGAAGCTAGCTTATTCGATGATCAACTTATGATTTAATATACTTTGTGTACAACCCTTACAGTTGATACTAAATAGAAAATACAAACAATTTTTGTTGCAGTGTAATTACATGATTATAATTCTGTTGTCTGTTCAACAAAAAACTGTAATCAAATGGATAATATGCCTACCTGTCGGTGAGAAAGCCTAGCCAGAAAATCTGGGCTCAACGTTCCTGTCCACATATTTCTATATTGCTATTGAAGCCTATTCTTCCTGATTGAGTATAAATAAATTATTTAATTGAAACAAGCAGTATAAACATATTTTCCCTTTGCTCTCATAATGCAATTGTTTTATAATGTTTTGAGTCTTCACCGACAGCTGGCAGCGTTGAATGCGAAATACAAAAAGCTGGAGGAGGAAATGGTGCGAGCACGACTTGAAGTCAGAGCTGAGATGGTCGAGTTTCTGGAGGACAAGGTTGGAGCCGAATGGAATGAGTTGAGAAATCAGAGACAAAAGATAGATGGTAGACACAAACATAGTCACCAGGTACACCCAGGATATTGATTAGGTTTATGTAGCTCTCAAACTGTTTTGTACTGTATGAGGGCGGAAATTTGGAGCAACGTGCAAATATAGTATAAGAAATCATTTCTGATGATGTAATGAGCTTTTGTTTCACATTGACCAACTGTCATTGGATATTACTATCAAAATGTGTACTTATACCAAAAATGTGTGCAAGGTAAATGTGCTAGTATTGTAATGGATTTGCATAAATGTGGACTCACTCCCAACAAAAACATTATAACATAGTAGATACATTGAAGGAAAGCCTAATGGGCCTGCCACTCGAGCCAGAATATTGTGGGAGATTTGTGTAACATCAGTGACCCCAGCCCCTTCCTTCCCCCTCAACCCCCCCCTACCCTGCACCCTTGCCACCCCAGAAGAGTGTAATAGAACCCATTCCCCTTGCACAGCTTAGGTGTTTGTATGGATGCTTCTAGATCAAGCTGTGCAACTACTAACTTATAATGCATGCCCAGCCACCCACTACACTGATGAGTCATTCGGAGATTCCCTCGGTCATATATGGCCACCATTCGGAGATTAGCCGGGCATATATGGCCCCCAAAGGATAAGCCTGAGTGAACAAGGAATCTAAACAGCCTAATGGAGCTATACAAGAAGAGGAGTAGCAAAGTAGGAACTAAGCTTACAGAGGAGGAGCCTAGGAGCTAACAAGACAATCAACCTTGTTTACTGTTTATTTATGTATTAGTTAGGATGATTTGTTAATAACTTGTAAGCAATTATTGTATTGGTTTACCCTAATAAGGGAGCGTGCCTTCCTGGTCTCTCCTATAAAAGGAATTGTTGGAGATCAGGAGGGCAGAAGTTATTGTGGGTTATTGTGGAGTCGTTATGTATGACTTGCAGTAATCATTGTATCTTGCTAAATAGAATGTTAATAATAAAGTATCATTATTAACAAGGAACACTCTTGTCGTTTGTCTGGACATTATTAGCATAATCAAGGAGTACATGGAAGCCGTTGTGTCGGTGGTGTAACTAAAGATAGAAAAACACTACATTGGTGGCAGCGGTGGGATTCTATGAACAAGAGAGACACAAGGGATAGGAAGAGAAGAAGGTAGGGAAAGAAGAAGTTAGAGAGAGAAGAAGGTAGGAAGAACTAGGAGCTATACCAAGCCTGTATCTCTTGCATACCACCTTCCCCCTCTTCAGAAGCTACTCTGTGTCAGTATCCCTCTGTATACTACCTACCCCGAAGTCACACCGAACCTGTATAGCCATATACTACCTACCCTGAAGCTATACCGAGCCTGTATAGCCATATACTACCTACCCCGAAGCTATACCGAGCCTGTATACCCTGTATACCACCTTCCCCCCCCCCCTCCCCAGAAGTCACACCGAGCCTGTATAGCCATATACTACCTACCCCGAAGCTATACCGAGCCTGTATACCCTGTATACCACCTTCCCCCTCTCCCCAGAAGTCACACCGAGCCTGTATAAGTAGTAATATATGAGCAGATCTCCCTACCAAGTGTTTTTTTGTGGATTTGATCTTGGAGTTTAGGCAATGGGTTACGACGTTGGATGAATTCGCCGAGTTTATATTGTATTTCATTTGAGGGGTACTTGAGTGGCATTTGAGTGGCATTTAAGTGGCATTTGAGTTTTGATTATTTTTTTACTTAATTTGAACTTATATGGTATCTAAATTTTGAATGTATGGCATTTAGGTTATGATAATTATTACATAACTGTATACATAATTATAACTCATAGGGTATCTAGATTTTGAATGTAAGGCATTTAAGGTTTGATAATTTTCTGTAATTCCGACTCATATGATATCTTGAGAGAGAGGAGATATATCTACATTGAATAAATACAGTGATTAAAAATGAAACAATATGTGAATATATACATTTATTGTGTAATAAGTAGGGAAAATCTCTCCATATAATATAGCTAGAGTCAGTAAATACTAAGTAATAACAATTAATACATAGTCTTTTTTTACAATGATGTCTTTGATGTAGTGATGTTATATCTTAAGAAGGGAGACTTCTGTTTTATGTGCTTTTGAATTCGTAATGAACTAAAATAAAAAGTTATGTATTAGTATAGAATGATTAAACAAAAATTTAAAATAATTACATGAAATTGAATTATAGCTTTAGTTACATTGGATAGTTTACATTATATAGAAAAGGGAAATAGCTCACCAAGTCACATTGTCCAACTTGTTTTTTGAATTAGAGACTATCCATCGCTAAAACACTCATCATTTTTTTTCAGCAACATATCCTGTCTCAAAATCATCAAAGTCTCCACGTAGAAAATCTTCAAGTTCATCATCATCATCAATTTCTAATATTGTTTTGTTGTGCTTTGCTTGATCACAATATTGTTTCCAATACATTCGACCGAGACAGTATGGAGAGCAAAATGAAAGATCGTATTCTGTCTTAAATTTTCCGTGGGTTGTTTTTCCTCTGTAGATCATCACACCTGGAGTATATTTGTTAGCTTCTGAAGCATATTTGTCTGGTATGGCAAGCGTCTTCAACAGCGTTTCTCCACATTGTTCAATGCTATAACGGATACAAATTACATTCGACTGCCCTCCTTTAAATCGATGAGGAACGAATCTATCAACAACATCTTGGTAAGGAAAAATAGCGCCGGGTTGAAAACTATTGAGGGTGTTGATGTTCAAGAAGCGTTTGAGCTGACCTTTAGTCAATGTACTAAAATATAGTGATTCCTCTTCAGCTTTCTTTTTGCTTAGAGGATGTCTGGTAACACGTCTGACATCATACCAAAGAACGCTTTTATTTTTTGGTTTTCCCTTTCTACCCAAATATACAACGTTAAACGGAGGGGGGTAATTATCACAGTTGAAGTTTTTAGCTATTTCAACTGGACAGAGGAGTATTTTGGGTTCGAGTTCATTTATATCTGAAGGATCATGGTAGTGTACTTGAGAATATCTACACTTCTCCTTACTTGATGGATGTATCACACCAGTCACTCGCATAATGCTTGGGATAGGAAGATCTTCAAATGTTTTGCAAATCGGAACTTTTGGTGAGTCAATCACTTGAGAACCTGTAGACTTTTCTAATTCCCTAGCTCTCCTTTCGTTGAGACATTCAACTGTTAAATGAGTTATAGCTGCACTCTCCATTGTTTGCTTATCAACGGAAGTAGTTTGTTTTCTCACTATTTGTTTTCGTTTCCTTACTATTCGCTTTTTTGGAGCAGTTTTCCTTCTCTTAGGAGTTGTTTTGCTGTTTTTCATTTTATTTTCTGTTGGATATGGATCTGTGCTAAGGAACTCTTCAGAAAGAGCATCCATAACATTCTAAAAATAAAAGGGTAATATTTGCATGAGTGGCTAAGAGTGTATTTATTACTTAGAGTGTCTTATATATATATATATATATGTATTTATGCCAAAAGCAGTTAAGATCATAGAGTTATGGTAGATTGAGAATGTGCTTATTAAACTATTGGGATGTGGAGACAGACAACAAAGGATGTATTCAAATATATATATATATATATGTATTTACTTAATATCATACTGCTTTTAACATCTCAATTGGTAAGAAATAAAATATAATAGTTTGAACAAAATATTGTAAAATAATAAAAAACAACTAAAAATTTTTCATAAATATGTATGAAACGCTTCTAACATTAGTTCTAAAATACCTACAGAAGAGGATAGAGCTTTATCTATTTGGACATAATTATAAATATGCTTTCTGAATTTATAAAAAGTTTTTTTGTTCCACGTCATGTTGTATAATTTTTTGAAAACTATTTGATTCCAAGCACTTCTTTCAATTTCTTTTAAAAAATTATTAATATTAACGACTTCCACCATTGACAAAACGATTTCGAAACCGTTTTTTATAATGTCATCAAAACGTTCTGTAGATATATCACGTTTCTTACAACACATCCCCATACTCATCATGTGTTGAGTTATACAGAATATTATAACTTGAAATGTCAAACGTTCTACAGCTTTTTCTTCAACAACATCATTATTTATCACATAGTTATGATACATTTCTGGAAGGAAGTCCTTTAAGTAGATTGGATTTGTTGTTGCATTGTTCTAAAATACAAGCGATAATTAGATAACTAAAATAATTAAAGGTGTTCAACAGGTGTTAAATAGTATTTTTTATTAATTCTTACCTTTTCATCAGGCTGAGATTCCGACTTTAGATACAATGGTTGACTTTCTACGACTTGAGTATTCATTCTGAAAAAACAGAAAAAATTGGTTCAATTCTTTATAACCAATTTAAAGATAGATATGTCATAAAGCCTTCAGATAGTTGTGTTAGCTAGCGGAAATATTTGAATTTAAGTTTTACCTTTATGAAGAGAGAACTCTTAGTAGTTGCAATGGAAGATGTAGTAGATAGATGTTGCTCCTTTGCTCACTGTTGTTGAACTGGATGCTTTCTGTCTGAAACCGTTGTCTCTTATATAGGTGAATGTGTGAAAATAAATCTTTTATTCCCGCGAAAGCATTGGTTTGTATTCGCGTGAAAATAAATTGTTTATTCCCGCGAAAGCAACAGTTTCCATTCGCGTGAAAATTAAATGTTTATTCCCGCGAAAGCATTGGTTTGTATTCGCGTGAAAATAAAGTATTCATTCCCGCGAAAGCAACAGTTTCCATTCGCGTGAAAATAAAATGTTTATTCCCGCGAAAGCATTGGTTTGTATTCGCGTGAAAATAAATTATTCATTCCCGCGAAAGCAACAGTTTCCATTCGCGTGAAAATTAAATGTTTATTCCCGCGAAAGCATTGGTTTGTATTCGTGTGAAAATAAAGTGTTCATTCCCGCGAAAGCAACAGTTTCCATTCGCGTGAAAATTAAATGTTTATTCCCGCGAAAGCATTGGTTTGTATTCGCGTGAAAATAAAGTATTCATTCCCGCGAAAGCAACAGTTTCCATTCGCGTGAAAATTAAATGTTTATTCCCGCGAAAGCATTGGTTTGTATTCGCGTGAAAATAAAGTATTCATTCCCGCGAAAGCAACAGTTTCCATTCGCGTGAAAATAAAATGTTTATTCTCGCGAAAACATTGGTTTGTATTCGCGGGAATAAACATTTAATTTTCCCGCGAAAGCAACAGTTTCCATTCGCGTGAAAATTAAATGTTTATTCCCGCAAAAGCATTGGTTTGTATTCGCGTGAAAATAAAGTATTCATTCCCGCGAAAGCAACAGTTTCCATTCGCGTGAAAATTAAATGTTTATTCCCGCGAAAGCATTGGTTTGTATTCGCGTGAAAATAAAGTATTCATTCCCGCGAAAGCAACAGTTTCCATTCGCGTGAAAATAAAATGTTTATTCCCGCGAAAGCATTGGTTTGTAATCGCGTGAAAATAAAGTATTCATTCCCGCGAAAGCAACAGTTTCCATTCGCGTGAAAATAAAATGTTTATTCCCGCGAAAGCATTGGTTTGTATTCGCGTGAAAATAAAGTATTCATTCCCGCGAAAGCAACAGTTTCCATTCGCGTGAAAATTAAATGTTTATTCCCGCGAAAGCATTGGTTTGTATTCGCGTGAAAATAAAGTATTCATTCCCGCGAAAGCAACAGTTTCCATTCGCGTGAAAATTAAATGTTTATTCCCGCGAAAGCATTGGTTTGTATTCGCGTGAAAATAAAGTATTCATTCCCGCGAAAGCAACAGTTTCCATTCGCGTGAAAATAAAATGTTTATTCCCGCGAAAGCATTGGTTTGTATTCGCGTGAAAATAAAGTATTCATTCCCGCGAAAGCAACAGTTTCCATTTGCGTGAAAATTAAATGTTTATTCCCGCGAAAGCATTGGTTTGTATTCGCGTGAAAATAAAGTATTCATTCCCGCGAAAGCAACAGTTTCCATTCGCGTGAAAATAAAATGTTTATTCCCGCGAAAGCATTGGTTTGTATTCGCGTGAAAATAAAGTATTCATTCCCGCGAAAGCAACAGTTTCCATTCGCGTGAAAATTAAATGTTTATTCCCGCGAAAGCATTGGTTTGTAATCGCGTGAAAATAAAGTATTCATTCCCGCGAAAGCAACAGTTTCCATTCGCGTGAAAATAAAATGTTTATTCCCGCGAAAGCATTGGTTTGTATTCGCGTGAAAATAAAGTATTCATTCCCGCGAAAGCAACAGTTTCCATTCGCGTGAAAATTAAATGTTTATTCCCGCGAAAGCATTGGTTTGTATTCGCGTGAAAATAAAGTATTCATTCCCGTGAAAGCAACAGTTTCCATTCGCGTGAAAATTAAATGTTTATTCCCGCGAAAGCATTGGTTTGTATTCGCATGAAAATAAAGTATTCATTCCCGCAAAAGCAACAGTTTCCATTCGCGTGAAAATAAAATGTTTATTCCCGCGAAAGCATTGGTTTGTATTCGCGTGAAAATAAATTATTTATTCCCGCGAAAGCATTGGTGTTCTTCCGTAAAAACAATGTTTCATTAATTTAACCTTATGATAAATGGCATGATTTCAGCTATATAAGAAGCACTGTTTTTACACAGAAAGCAGTCACTTCGACATTAGCAACTGAAGGAGCAAGATCTACTACAACATCATCTACTACAACTGCTAGAAGGACTTTTCTGTTTGGAGGTAAGTCAACTTGATTGAGTATAAATTTAATTTTTATCGATTTAGATACTAACAGCGGTATGATATTGAGTAAATATATATATATATATATGTATATATACCTTCAAATTGGTTTGAAAAAGAAATCATAACATGGATTTTTACTTTATCTTTTAGAATGTCGACACAAGTCAATACAAAACAACTGAAGAATAAAGAACCAAAACTTTCACAAGATAAGGTGATTGATGACAATGTACTTCTTCAACGCACTATGATTCCCTTTCAAAGCGCCAGTCTGAATACTCTGGCAACTCTCATCATCAAAAGCGCCTCTCTGTTAAGTACTCTATCTCCAGCTTCCAGAAGAAACATTGAAAACATAGTCAAAGTTGAAGATTTACCAATACCTACAGTTATGCAGGTGTTAACCGTTGAGCTCCATGATGAAACGAACTGCACCATCATATACAACTATAAAAAGGATGGAAAGGTAGTTAGAGTGAAGAGCGCTATTCCATTAGCAGCAGGATTACTTGTCAATGAAGCTTCGCAAATAAGACCACTGGTTTTGATCTACATGGGTGTTGAAAAGACTGGAAAAGCAATTTTTCGTGCTGCTACAGAAACAGGAACTACTTTGAGGTGTAAGAATGTGTTTGATGTATTACCAGAAAAAAGTATGCGACAAATCAATGCTTATTTCGAGGTAGCTAATCTTCAGGATTTCCCAACAGATAGTGTCATATGTTTCCAAAACCCTGAAGTTATAACAAAGTCTGACAGGCGATGGAATGGAAATGAAGAGACTCTTCTAGTTCAATACAGAAGTGTTGTAGATGAAGAATTACTGATCGGAGATATGCGCATTCCTCATCAAATAGCTTCTGCTGTGACATCGGAGAGATTTGGAGTGATTTTGTTCAAGGGTCTGAGTCGAAACGCAGACAATTCAATTTTCTACAACATCAGTGTACTCGCAGCTCATCAAGCGTTCGTCCAAGCCTCGGAACTGGCTGATAATCCAAAATCTGAGGATTTTCTCAACCACTTCGATGATGCTGAAAAAGAAGACTGTGGAGAACAAACTCTCGAGAAGCTAATCTATAACTCAAGGGATTCATATCACTATAGGTAAGTTTTATTAATTTTTACCATAATTTTAAAAAGTTGATTTGTGAAAATTTTGTGTATTCTTACAATGAAAAACCCCTTAAAATGATAAATTTGTGAACATTTTTGTAAAACATTTTTAAGTTATATATATATATTTCGAATTAAAAAAGGATTTTGTTGTGTCATCAGTGTATTTTTTTTACATAAAAGTTGGAAAAATAACAAAAGGTGATAATTATTTTACAAAAATGTTCAATTTTTCACATAAATGATCAACTCATAACCTTTTTTTGTAAAACATTTTTAAATTATATATATTTCGGATTAAAAAAAGGACTTTTTTGTGTAATCAGTGTATTTTTTTACATAAAAGTTTAAAAAATAACAAAAGGTTATAATTATTTTGCAAAAATGTTTAGTTTTTCACATAAATGATCAATTCATAAACATTTTTTGTAAAACATTTTTAAATTATATCTATTTCGGATTAAAAAGAGGATTTTTTTGTGCAATCAGTGTATTTTTTTTACATAAAAGTTTAAAAAATAACAAAAGGTTATAATTATTTTACAAAAATGTTTAGTTTTTCACATAAATGATCAATTCATAAACATTTTTTGTAAAACATGTTTAAATTATATCTATTTCGGATTAAAAAAAGGACTTTTTTGTGCAATCAGTGTATTTTTTTTACATAAAAGTTTAAAAAATAACAAAAGGTTATAATTATTTTACAAAAATGTTTAGTTTTTCACATAAATGATCAATTCATAAACATTTTTTGTAAAACATTTTTAAATTATATCTATTTCGGATTAAAAAAGGACTTTTTTGTGCAATCAGTGTATTTCTTTTACATAAAAGTTTAAAAAATAACAAAAGGTTATAATTATTTTACAAAAATGTTTAGTTTTTCACATAAATGATCAATTCATATACATTTTTTGTAAAACATTTTTAAATTATATATATTTTGGATTAAAAAAAAGGGTTTTTTTTGTGTAATCAATGTATTTTTTTAGCTAGAAGTTGAAAAAAAAATCACAAAAGGTTATAATTATTTTACAAAAATGCTTAATTTTTCACGTAAATAACACGTTTTATCACATAAATGGCTTATTCATGAGTGTTTGTTGTAAAACATTTTTAAAATTATATATATATATATATATTTATATTTATACATTCCGAATCCAAATGAAAAAAAGGACTTTTTCGTGTGTAATCAGTGTATTTCTTTTACATAGAAGTTGAAAAAATAACAAAAGTTTATATTTATTTTACATTAATTTTAATCATACTATACTAATACATCATTTTTTATTTTAGTCCATTATATCGTAAAAAGAAAACAGAGTAAAGAACTTTCCCTAAGAAATATTGAGCTGAATGATGTAACTCAGTGAGTTATTTTCCTGTTATATATAATGTAAACTATCTAATGTAGCTAAAAGTAAAATTTAAATTCGGTAAAATTTATTTATATAATGAATAACTTTTGTATTTTAGTCAATTATTGGATCACAGAGAATACGGAATACAAGAGTTCCTCCCTGGGTCTAATAATATACCAGAAGAATATCGAGGAAGATATTGTTCAAGAAAAGCGCTTTGTAACCATTGATATCGTAAGCTATAGTAGTTTGTATTACAGAAAATTTACTATAAAACAGTTTTATGAATGTAAAAACTAGATATGGTATTTTCTATTACAATTATTTACTTGTAAATTTTATTCATCTAGAGAGGTAATTTGGTGATTTTTTGACAGTTTTTAAAAAAGTTAAAAAGTACAAAAAAATCAAAAAATACCGAAAACTATATATTTCAATGATTATTTTTTAAAAAGTTCAAAAAAATGTAATAAAGCTCTGTTTTGAAACATAAAAAATTTAAAAGGATTGTGTAGGATAAAATTCTCACTCAAAAAATTATTGAAAATTGAATGAAATAAAAAAATATTTTCCCAAATACCAAAGTTTTGTAAATATAAAGTGAAAAACTCTATATATATATATATATATATATATATATATATATATATATATATATATATATATATATATATATATATATATATATATATACATTGTTTTTAAAATAATATCGAAAACTATATATTTCAATGATTATTTTTTAAAAAAATAAAAAAATTTAAAAGGAAGGTGTAGGATAAAATCCTCACTCAAAAAATTATTGAAAATTGAATGGAATAAAAGAATATAAAGTGAAAATCTCTATATATATTTATTTTTTTTAAAAAAATATCGAAAACTATATATTATAATGATTATTTTTTTAAAAAGTTGAAAAAACAAAAAAAACTTTGTAATAAAACCCTGTTTTAAAACATAAAAAATTAAAAAGGAATGTAATAAAAGAATATTTTACCAAAATACCTCAGTTTTCTTGTAAATATCTAGTAAAAATTTCTGAAATATTGTTGGTGAAATTTACTGGAAAATGGTTTCAAGTGTGTCAAAGACTAAATATGATGTTTTCATTGAAATGTTTATTTTCAAAAGATCCAAATAATAACATTGAATCAATTAGTTAAATTTAACAGTCAAATTCTTTTTTATCAAGTAGGCTTAATGTTTCTATTGTGATTAATTCTCAAATATTGTAAACTTGAACTATCTAGAGGAGTAATTTGTCGATTTTGATGTGTTTTTTTTAAAAAAATTATCATGTAATACCACATACTTCAGTTCTAATTCGTTTTGAACAATTTCATGGGAGACAAAGAATAAAAAAAGTTACATTGATTTAGTTTTTAGAATTAAAGTTGCTATCAAAAATGGTTTGTTCTTGTTTAAAAAAATTATTACGTAATACCACATACTTCAGTTCTAATTCGTTTTTAGAATTGAAGTCGCCATCGAAAATGGTTTGTTCTTGAATGGGTAAATCCATAGCCTCCTCCTCATCATGACAAAAGCTTTCTGATGATTGCATTTTGAAAAACAAATTACATTGTTTTAGTTTTCCGAATTGAAATTGCCATCGAAAATGGTTTGTTCTTAAACGGGAAAATCCATAGCCTTCTCATCATCATGTCTAAGTTTTCTACCCCAATATCTCCAACCTCTCAGAGATAGGAATTGTTCTGTTTAAAAAAATAATGGAAATTGTATATATAAATGATTGTTTTTGAAAAAAATGGTAAATTTTTGAAAAAAATTCAAAAGGAAAATGCAGGATAAAACCCTCACTCAAGAAACTAATTTTGTATGATAGGTTGCTCACCTAATAATAAGAAAATAATGAATAATTTATATTTAAGCAATTATTGAAAAAATTAATGAAAATTGAATAGAATAAAGGAAATATTTTACCAAATAGTCTGTTTTTTTTGTAAAGATATACAAACAGATAAAATTTAACCATTTAAAGGATGATTTCTTTTTTGCAAAAAAATAATGAAGATTTAATGAAATGAAAGAATATTTTACCAAATACCTTGTTTTTTTTGTAAATTTGTACAATTAGAATAAGAAAATAGTGAATAATGTATATTTAAGCAATTATTGAAAAAATTAATGAAAATTGAATAGAATAAAGGAAATATTTTACCAAATACCCTGTTTTTTTGTAAAGATATACAAACAGATAAAATTTAACCATTTAAAGGGTGATTTCTTTTTTGCAAAAAAATAATGAACATTTAATGAAATGAAAGAATATTTTACCAAATACCCTGTTTTTTTGTAAATTTGTACAATTAGATGAAATTTAACCATTTAGAGGATGATTTGTTTTTGTAAAAAATTAATGAAAATTGAATAAATCGAAAAAATATTTCACCAAATACCTCTTTTTTGTAGATGTAAACAAATAGATGAATATCTAACTTTATCCATTTTTTTCCATTTGGGATCATGTTTTGAAGGTTTTCAAGATAGTTTTTAGTAAAAGCTTATGCATTGATTGTCATTACAAGTTGTAGTGTTTGGTATTATTTAATATTTACTGACTCTAGCTATATTATATGAAATTTTCCCTACTTATTGCACAATAAATGTATATATTCACATATTGTTTCATTTTTAATTACTGTATTTATTCAATGTAGATATAATGAGTCGAATTACAAAAAAATATCAAAACTTAAATGCCATACATTCAAAATCTAGATGCTCTATGAGTTAAAGTTATGTATATAATTATGTACAAGATTATCAAAACTTGAATGCCATACATTCAAAATTTATAAGTTCAAATTAAGTAAAAAAATAATCAAAACTCAAATGCCACTTAAATGCCATTCAAATGCCACTCAAATACCCCTCAAGTAAAATACAATATAAACTCGGCGAATTCATCCAACGTCGTAACCCATTGCCTAAACTCCAAGATCAAATCCACAAAAAAACACTTGGTAGGGAGATCTGCTCATATATTACTACTTGTATAGCCATATACTACCTACCCCGAAGCTATACCGAGCCTGTATACCCTGTATACCACCTTCCCCCCTCCCCAGAAGTCACACCGAGCCTGTATAGCCATATACTACCTACCCCGAAGCCATACTGAGCCTGTATACCCTGTATACCACCTTCCCCCTCTCCCCAGAAGTCATACCGAGCCTGTATAGCCACATACGACCTACCCCAAAGCTATACCGAGCCTGTATACCCTGTATACCACCTTCCCCCTCTCCCCAGAAGTCATACCGAGCCTGTATAGCCACCTACTACCTACCCCGAAGCTATACCGAGCCTGTATACCCTGTATACCAGCTTACTCTTGCCAAAAACAGTCACTCAACCCCCCCTAGCTTGCCATTGTATCTAACATGGCCACCCAAAGAGCTAGGAGTGCCGGTAGAAACCCTGTCGGAGCACAACCTACCGTATCGCTGGAGCAACTCACCGAAGCTCTGCAGATGTTGGTACAACCTCCCCGAGGACCAATACAGACACCCTTCAAGACCCCAAAGTACGACGGGACGGGAGACATCGAGTATTTTGTCGCTCGGTTCCTCGAGGTCACAGATGCCAACGACTGGGGCCAAGCTACAGCCCTGATGCATCTTCGAGCAGCACTGAAGGACGAGGCACTAGAGTGTGGACGCCCCCCTCACGTAGAAGGTATCTTTGCCGCCCTCCGAGCCCGTTTCGGACTCACCCCAAAGGAAGCGCAGGCCAAGTTAATTGTGTTGCGTCATTCTGCCCAAGCCTCACTACAACAACACGCCAACGAAGTGGAGAAATTAGTTCGTGTGGCATACGATGACCTACCCCCCGAAGAGTCGACCGAATGGTGCTAGAGACTTTTGCCAGCACTATTGGTAATGCCTATCTACAACGGCACCTGCTGGCAGTCCAACCACACACGATTGAGGAAGCTATTAGAGCTGGAAACGAGTTCCTGCAAGTCAAAGTTGAATTCGAAAACAGGCCCTCCAGAGTGAGAATAGTGGAAGAGGAGGAAGAATACTCACCCCCACCCAGTGACTGGCCCTCCCCAACCTCCCCCCCTAACCAAGTCCAACAGGCGGCCACCCTACCAGAGGACACCCTCAGTGCCTTGATGAAGAACTTACAGACGTTGGCCGAAGCAGTTAAGCTCCAGTCCAATGCATTGCAACAATTACAACAACAAGTCAACCCACCCCTTGCCCCCTCCCTCCCCCACCCTTTCCCTACATCCGCCCCCCTCCAGTGTTGGGGATGTGGCACTATCGGCCATTTACAAAGAAGCTGCCCGGTCAAACCTTGGCCATCTACCCCGCCCCCCCACCCCAACCAGCAGTCAAAAAACGGGCGCCGCCCGCAGTAGGGAAACCGGCCCCTCACTGCCCCCGGGCACCCCGGCGTTATCAAAGAAAGTTGGCTAGAGTAGAACAGTACAACCCCGTACTAGAGATTCCCCCATGGCAGAGAGAGAGACGGCGTGTAGTACCCATCTCAGAACCCTGGCAACTACCCACCACCAACCGGTATACCCCCCTCCAAGATATAGGAGACGAAGAGCTCTACTCCCCGGTACCCAGTGAAGCAGAGTCGGACTACTACCCTACTGACCTGTATACCCAACCCACCCCTTCTCATAGACAAAGTCTTGCTGACCACGGTCACCTGGTGTGCAACCCTACACAGGACACCGAGCCACCCCCACCTCGTCAGTCTTTGGCTAAGAAACTACTCCCCCCCCTCAACCCCGTTGACCACTGAGCGACCCTCTCGTACTAGACATAAACGCTCCCCTACCCCCCAACCCTCAGCAGTTAAACCCGCTGACCTCACTTACCCCCCATCAGAGCGCCCTTACAAGGCAAGCTACTTCTTACCCGGTCGAGTAGAGAGAAAACCGGTGTCAGTACTCATCGATACTGGATGCACCACCAACCTCTTATTGCAACACCTGTTCAATCGACTGGCCCCAACTACTAAGAGCTCCCTGCAAGAAGGTGATTCACACGGTGTGTTAGCCGACGGATCTCACATTCCCTTCTTTGGTACCATCCGCCTACCCATTCGGCTGCGAGATGTCAAAACGGAAGCCACTTTCGTCGTAGGCCAAATAAATGAGGATGCCATTCTGGGCATGCCATTTCTCACTTCTCATCAGTGTCGCATGAAGTTCGACCTGTCAGTGATAGAAGTTAATGGCCAAGAACTGCTGTGTACAGACCAGCAAGGCAGAGTACTGGCTACTGGAGTCCAGGTGGTTAGAGACACTCAGATCCCCCCCCCCACACCGAAGCAACCATACAGTGCCGAACTACCCACTCCATACACCTTCCCCTCGGTATCGTAGAAGGTATCCCCAACTCCCCCCCCCCTAGCTGCCAGTCTTAATACCCCGAATGACCGGCATCAGCTATTGGTGAGGTGTCTCAACCCCACCAACCAACCGCTGGACTTGAAAGCTGGCAAAACGATAGGAAGGTACACTGGAGTACACAACGGTGATGTAGGATCACCAGTAAAAGAAGATGAGCCCACTTCTCCCCCCTCCACTGCCATTCCCCCCCCTGTCTCAGAACATCTAAAAGAGTTGTATGTCCAAGCACTAGGCAACTGTCACACCCCCCAGGAGGCGTTCAAATTGGCACAACTCTTGCACTCATATGAAGAAGTATTCAGTAAAGGTGACCACGACGTCGGCCTTACCAACCTAGTAGCCCACAGCATTCCCCTGAGACCTGGCGCACAACCCATCCGTCAACATCCCCACAGGCTAGGGCCTCATAAAGAGAGAGAGGCTGAAGAACAAGTAGCCAAGCTGCTCGAACGGGGTTTGATAGAACCCAGCACTGGTGCTTGGAGTTCCCCCGTAGTATTGGTGAAGAAGAAAGATGGCACCTGGCGCTTCTGTATTGATTACCGGCGTCTAAATGCGGTAACTCAACAGGACGCCTACCCCCTCCGCCGTATAGACGAGAGCCTAGATGCGCTGTCTGGAAGTCGGTATTTTAGTACCCTTGACCTAGTGAGCGGGTATTGGCAGGTGCCCCTCGATGCAGACGCCAGCGACAAATCTGCCTTCTCAACTCGATCAGGCCTATACAAGTGGAAGGTCCTCCCCTTCGGCCTCACTTCTGCCCCAGCCACCTTCCAAAGACTCATGGAACGAGTACTACATGGACTTCACTGGAAGTCACTCCTCCTATACCTAGATGACATTATCGCCATCAGTCCCGACTTCCCCACCCACCTACACCGGCTGGCAGAAGTGCTACAGCGGCTCAAAGCAGCAGGACTTAAGTTAAAGCCCAGCAAATGCGAACTGCTACAGTCACAAGTCCGCTATCTTGGACACCTCGTCAGTGAGCATGGTGTTTCCACGGATCCCGACAAAATCGCAGTAGTTCGTGACTGGCCCACCCCCACCTGCCTTAAAGAACTCCAAGCATTCCTCGGTACAGTCGGGTATTACCGACAATACCTCCCTCGCTTCTCCACTACGGCCAAGCCCCTGACCAAGTTAACCTGCAAGGACGTTCCATGGGAATGGACCACCCCTCAGAGAGAAGCTTTTGTACAGCTTAAAGCTGGACTGCTGTCTGCTCCCATCCTCGGCTACCCAGATGCCGATAGCCCGTATATATTGGACACCGATGCAAGCGATGACGGTGTTGGAGCTGTCCTCTCCCAACTACAGAATGGTGAAGAAAGAGTGATAGCGTATTATAGCAAAACACTGAGCCCACCTGAACGCAACTATTGTGTCACTCGCAGAGAACTACTGGCCGTAGTCAAAGCCACAAAGCATTTCAAGCCCTACCTCTACGGTCGAACCTTTCGGGTGAGAACAGACCACGCTTCCCTCATGTGGCTATGTAAGCGTAAAGAGCCGTCCAGCCAAGTAGCCAGGTGGCTCGAAACTCTGTCGGAGTTCCAGTTTACCATCGAACACCGGAGTGGACACTTGCATGGAAATGCTGACGGCCTTAGTAGACGATGTTCCCCCGATTGTAAGCAATGTAATCACATTGAAGCCAGAGACGGCGGACCCACGAAGAAAGAAATATTGCAAACCTTGCCCCACCCCTTCTCCCCTTCCCCATCCACCCCAGCTGACCCCACCCCGTCACACCCTCAAATGGTAGCTATCACTCGCCCCCCACCCCCTGACACCGACCTGCTGGACGCTCAGAGAACAGGCCGCCACCCGGTAGCCATCATCTACCAGGCGGTAAAGAACCATACCCCTATTCCCCCACAGCAGTTGGAACTCGGAAGTAATGAACTCCGACAGCTGGAGAAACGCCAACACTCTATGCAGATCCGCCCAGATGGTATTCTAGAGGTACACCAAGCCGGACAGAACAGAGCCCACTGGTGTGCTGTGTGCCCCCCCAGCCTGAGAAGCAAAGTAGTGTGGGAGACACATGTCTTGGCCCACCAAGGCATACAACGGACATTAAAGAGAGTCGGCCTCACATGGTACTGGCCAGGTATGACCGCGGATGTACGGAGAGCCATTAACAGTTGTGAAACCTGTCAGCGGGCTAAACATGGCGGTACAAAACCCAACCCCACACGGCAGCGAATGTATGCCGGCCGCCCTTGGCAAAAGTTGGCCGTAGACCTGGTGGGCCCCCTCCCTGAGACCGATAGAGGAAACAAGTGGATACTCGTCTTAACAGACCACTTTACCCGTTGGCAAGATGCCCTCCCCCTCCCCGATGCCACTGCCCCTGTTGTTGCCACTGCCCTCGACGAACACGTGTTCTGCTACTTTGGACTACCCGAGCAGATGCACACCGATCAGGGTGCCCAGTTTGAGTCGAGTCTCATGCACGAACTCTGTACTCTCTGGCGGGTAAAAAAGACTCGGACCACTCCCTACCACCCCCAATCCAACGGTTCAGTAGAGCGCAATAATAGGGTATTAGGAGATGCCCTACGCTCTCTCCTATTGAAGAGGCAGCCCTGAGAATGGGACTTGATTCTCCCCCAAATAATGAGAGCGTTCCGTGCCACCCCCCATTCTACTACAGGCGAAACACCAAACTTCTTGATGATGGGAAGGGAACTACGGCTCCCCGACCAACTAACTTATCACCCCCCCTTGGTTGAGTGTGTGCCCGTACACGAATACGCCCAAGCCCTACAGGAAAGACTTGAAGAGGTTCATGAGACTCTCCGAATGGAGCAGCAACAGATAAGAGGAGACGAAGGAGAGGAGCCGTCTCTATTCAAAACGGGAGACAAAGTATGGTTGGAGAACCGGAGGAGAAGAAAGGGAGAAAACCCCAAACTCCAACCCAAGTTCGTGGGCCCCTATATAATAGAGGAAGCCTACATTAACCACACATACCTAATCAACCGACACGGCCAACAGTCAGTGCAAAACGGCAGTCGCCTGAAACCCTATAGGGCATGCCTGGAGCCGTACGGACAAGCCCCTGCAGCTTTAGAACCCGTCCGTCGCCCCAACATGCGTGGCGCTGCTCCCCGCAGGAGAACACAACCCCCTCCCCCTTTACAAGAAATACCCTTTCCACTCCTGGACCTCCCAATGCCTTCCCCTTATACGGCACCCCCCTCCCCTCCAATCTCTCCCCCTGTAGAGAGGCCAGCGCCCAGAGCAAGTCAACCTATAGAGAGAGCAGCACCCAGAGCACCTCAACCTGTAGAAGAGTGCTCACCGAATCTCTCCAGCGAAAATCAATCCAATCGGACGAGAACTGGCCGAGCCGTAGGTCATACGGCAAACCAAGAAGTTGTTCCCCCGCCAGTTGCACGCCCCCCTCCCTTAGCCCCAGCACCTACAGGCCGCCCTAGACAAAATGTAGGACCACCCCAACGATATGGCCAACCTTGGTGTCACCAAGTCACTGCAAGAAGTGATACACTACAGGAAGAAAGAACCAAGTTATTGGCTACAGTTAAAGCATTCACCACTAAGCCTGAGGACCACAACCCCCCTTGCCTAATCTCAAAAGAATCGCTAGGGTCTCCCCTACCCCCCCTCCAAACTTCAGCTGGCTCTCTCCATTCAAACCCCCTGCAGGAGCCCCGAAAGATACCCCTCTTTTCCCCCTCTATCAGGAGTCATACCCCCCCAAGTGGCAGAGCAAACCGGTTTGCAGCTGAATAGTCAAGAAAATATTGCCCGTTTGTCTGCTAACTTGCTTACTGAGCAGTCCGCTTGCTTACTACAGCTGCTTCAGAACTACTTGCAAAGTATGAACACCGAAACTTCCGCCTGCTTACAGCTCGAGGATGACGACGACAACCTCCTGCTCGAAGCTAATCTAGCTGAATATCAGCCACCCTCTAGCCACAGCGAGGATCCGCTGCTAGGCATAACAGGAGAGTCAGTACCCACTACGCTACCAGCAGCCACGTCAAGTCAACCTGGTGAATTGAAACGCGCCTATGATAAATGGATACTCGAGAACGCTACGGCCAGTGACCCTTTAGCTCTCACCACCCTTGTGCCTTCCCCCCCCCCAACCGACTTAGACGAGTTTCCACCCCTTGCTCCAGCTAAAAGACCACCCACTAACCTCCCCCTGGTCCCTACTACAATCATTCCTTCAACAAAACTTGATTATAGCTACAGTCAATGTGTAAAGAAACCCCCCAAGCCAAATCCCCCTTTTCCCAGTGACCCCGGCACTACCCCGGCTCGGGATAGATGGACCACCCTCAAAAGGAACCTCACACCACCCCCACGGAGTAGATCTGGCGTTAGAACGCAAACAGAGACAAAGAGTACCCCACAAATCTTTGTTGTTGATTCATTAATTAGAGACGGTGTCCCTAATGGAGCGGAGTATGTGGGAGATTTGTGTAACATCAGTGACCCCAGCCCCTTCCTTCCCCCTCAACCCCCCCCCCCCCCTACCCTGCACCCTTGCCACCCCAGAAGAGTGTAATAGAACCCATTCCCCTTGCACAGGTTAGGTGTTTGTATGGATGCTTCTAGATCAAGCTGTGCAACTACTAACTTATAATGCATGCCCAGCCACCCACTACACTGATGAGTCATTCGGAGATTCACTCGGTCATATATGGCCACCATTCGGAGATTAGCCGGGCATATATGGCCGCCAAAGGATAAGCCTGAGTGAACAAGGAATCTAAACAGCCTAATGGAGCTATACAAGAAGAGGAGTAGCAAAGTAGGAACTAAGCTTACAGAGGAGGAGCCTAGGAGCTAACAAGACAATCAACCTTGTTTACTGTTTATTTATGTATTAGTTAGGATGATTTGTTAATAACTTGTAAGCAATTATTGTATTGGTTTACCCTAATAAGGGAGCGTGCCTTCCTGGTCTCTCCTATAAAAGGAATTGTTGGAGATCAGGAGGGCAGAAGTTATTGTGGGTTATTGTGGAGTCGTGATGTATGACTTGCAGTAATCATTGTATCTTGCTAAATAGAATGTTAATAATAAAGTATCATTATTAACAAGGAACACTCTTGTCGTTTGTCTGGAAATTATTAGCATAATCAAGGAGTACATGGAAGCCGTTGTGTCGGTGGTGTAACTAAAGATAGAAAAACACTACAATATCACCCTTTTTCATCGTTCCATCACATATGATGGTACATTCAGCTCAGGATAAAGCGGAACGGACATGATCGAATTTCCATCCTGCCTGTCGTGCTGTGGTTGGCTGATTAACCCACAGAGATTTCATTTGATAAAGTTATATTGATTTTCTGTATTTATACAAAGATCATATATACTTTTAAAGTGATAGTATATACTATGATAGTTATATGATCATTGGTGTTCATCTGAAACCAAGGCGGGCAAATAACTACTAAGGCAATAATTTTTGTGGTTAAAAAAAGGATAAATCAACAATTAAAGTGCATAAAAGATCTAAATGGTGATGATTCATAAATTTAATAATAATTTATTAATTAATTGACCAATAACAGTAAACAGCAATAAAGAATAGGTTTGAATAAAAATAAATATTATGATAATAATTAGAAACACGAAACCCTGTGAAATGCACAAAACATTAATCCCACTCTTATTTGCTCAATCGAACACCACGACCGTTGCTTCAGTTGCCAGTAAGGCACATGTAACATGCTATCCATCACCAGACTCTTGCTCTGATTACAAAAGACATGCTGGTGTGGCAAGAGTATAAGAACCAACATTTAGCTCAGCCAGAAGTGAATATGAGTGGCCAAACTACCCAGTGCCTAGTAGCCTAATCAGTACATGGTAAAATGGAAATTTCAACATTCCTTAGCAGTAACATTGGAATCTGCTAGAAGAAAAGTCTACTATGACATTACGTTGTAAGCGGATGAGAGGCAGGTGTGCAAAAAAATGTTGCACTAGAAGAAAGTATCATTCAACGTAATTATACATGCTACCATTGAACAATAATTTTAACTTTTAGTATTTTCATAGAGAAAGTCATTATCCAATCACAAACATCATGATATGTTGTGTATATATTGTTTTTGGTCTCCTGCATTTGTAACATTGTTACACCTTACACTGTCATCAGTGTAGTTGTGAAGGACATCAGTGTAGGCACACTACCAATTGTTTGTAACATACACCAGCATCCTTTACACTATTTACAGTGTGATATAGTGAGTGGATTCAAGGAGACAAAAGATGAAATACAGAGACTAATAGATGATCTCCTACCAACATTGGATATACCCAAATGTACATCTCTATGTACTACAGGTTAGATACAATAACAACTTACTGACCTTTCTATATATAAGATACTAATGCCTTTACTTTCATTAGCTAGTAGTTAGTTGTCTCTCTTCTACTTTAATTATATTGTAGATAAGTGTAGAGATATAGAGGTAGCTGTACTCTCTGTTGATGGAGTACAGATTGGCATACAGCTAGAGGAGACGACTCCCATCTCTCCACCCAAATCTCTCACCCTATTGAATACTGTTGAGTTGTCTCGAAAGGTTACATCAGTTTGTAGTTATGAGGGGTTCACCTATGTTGGTTCTTATGGTGGTTATATAACTAAGATTGATGGGAGTTTTAGCGAGTCAAGTTTTGTCAGTTTTGATAAGACTGTAGCAGGTCTGGTTGTGTACAAGGATAGGGTATATAGTAAGTTGTATGGCAGTCCAAGTGTAATTCATGTACATGATTTATCAGGGAAGTTACTTCACAAGTGGGACCACCCTGACAGTGACTATTATTGTGGTATAGCAGTTTGCTCTGATCAGCTGGTAGTCCCAGACAGAGAGAACAAACAACTTGTTGTCTATACATTAACTGGTTCTGTTGTTAAGAGAATCGGTTGTGATCATATAAAAGCTGATGATTGGGTCAGTTTGTGTGCAGGAGGAGACAACTCAGTTGTTGTATCTGACTGTGAGGCCTCTAAAGTGTTTAAGGTTGATATCACCAGTGGAGATATCAAGTGGAGTTGTACAGAGATAGCTAAACCCCAGGGTGTCACCTGCTATAGGGAGAAGTATGTCGTTGCAGCCAGTCGAGGGAGCAATACACTGAATATCATTGATGTGCATACAGGTATGTTTGGTTACACAATGCATTTATATATAAGCATTGCTGGTAGCTGGACATTCTTTGTTGTACTAAATACTTGAGGTAGGGTCTTTTATATGACAACCACCAATTGATATTATCTCAGAAGCACCAATATAACCAGGTGACCAAGTTCCTTAACACATCCAACCTTAGTGTTATGTAATTCAACATACACCTGTAGAGATTACATAATCTGTTTCAGGTGATGTGGTTACTCAGATCACCCAACAAGATGTGTGTGGATCTGGTGACAATCTATTTGATATGCACATCTCAGGTGACACCCTGGTTATAGCTAATTATGACATGAACTCTGCTGTGTACTTTAAATTGAATATGTGATTGTGTACCAGAATGCTTGCTAACAAAGTATAGAGTACACTTACTACTAACTACTCACTAGTAGAAGTACTCACTACTAGTAGAGAACTTACACCAGATGTCGGGTGAGGAACTTTTTATTGTGTTTTACAACTTAACTTCATCAAAACCTTTTTGGGAAAACATTTTCAGTTTCATATTGAAGTTTACTCAAGGACTTATGATGTTTGTATATAATAATTTGTATTTGTAGATTAATTAACTCTTTATTTTAATTTTAAAAGGGAAATGTTACGTGTTTTTCACAAGCATATTTACAATAAATCATTTGTTCCTTTGTAAGTTGTCAGTTAGTTACACTTATTCAGTTTGTTTCGTAACGTTTGCAGCTTTTGTTCTTTTCTTCTGCAGACAAAAACCACACAACCTTATCAGATGACTAGTTATGTAAATCACTAATTTTATACTTTTGATACAGTATTTCCAAAATCACAGACATTTATTAAATAGTCAGATTTGAGTTTTTAATAAAGTTTCATCATTTCAGTTATAAAAGGAGCACAACGTTTCATTAGAGAGTCAGATAAATACTTTGCCATTCGAGCAATAGTGAGCACAACTCCAAACTCATGAGAGGTAGTTGAAACCACAGTGCTGTCTTTGCAGTTAAAAGATAATTGTTTATAACATATCATCATTTGCAGGTAAAGGCCCGTCATTTAACTCATCTTGTGATTGAACCCATTAACAGCAATTATATTTCAGCATTTAAAGATAGTTTTAGCTCAGGCACCTATGTTAGTGTTGGCTTATGCCCCTTGTGATATGACCATATAATGGTAGTGCTTTAGCTTCCAACCAAAAACTGAGGCTAAGCATGTTGAGCAAGGTACGATAGAGCACAAGAATACATTATGCCAATGTCGAATATCTGGTTTAGTAGGAATATCCGGTGTAGTAAGAATATCCAGTGTAGTAGGAATATCCGGTGTAGTAGGAATATCCAGTGTAGTAGGAATATCTGGTGTAGTAGGAATATCCGGTGTAGTAGAAATATCCGGTGTAGCAGGATTATCCGGTGTAGCAGGAATATCTGGTGTAGTAGGAATATCTGGTGTAGTAGGAATATCCGGTGTAGTAGGAATATCCAGTGTAGTAGGAATATCCGGTGTAGTAGGAATATCCAGTGTAGTAGGAATATCTAGTGTAGTAGGAATATCTGGTGTAGCAGGATTATCCGGTGTAGTAGGAATATCTGGTGTAATAGGAATATCCGGTGTAGTAGGAATATCCGGTGTAGCAGGATTATCCGGTGTAGTAGGAATATCTGGTGTAGTAGGAATATCCGGTGTAGTAGGAATATCCAGTGTAGTAGGAATATCCGGTGTAGTAGGAATATCTGGTGTAGTAGGAATATCCGGTGTAGTAGGAATATCTGGTGTAGTAGGAATATCTGATGTAGTAGGAATATCCAGTGTAGTAGGAATATCTGGTGTAGTAGGAATATCTGGTGTAGTAGGAATATCCGGTGTAGTAGGAATATCCAGTGTAATAGGAATATCTGGTGTAGTAGGAATATCCGGTGTAGTAGGAATATCCAGTGTAGTAGAAATATCTGGTGTAGTAGGAATTTCCAGTGTAGTAGGAATATCTGGTGTAGTAGGAATATCCGGTGTAGCAGGAATATCCAGTGTAGAAGGAATATCTGGTGTAGTAGGAATTAAAACATATGTGGTGTCTTGAGTAAGAAAAGCAGTAGCTTTTGTCTGTAATAGAGGTGCGCAAAATTACTACAATATGAAACAAAGCCTAGGAATAAATGAATGCATTGGAGTTGTCAGACCCTCAAAATTGCCAAATGTGCAGGCAGTCAAAGCTGTGAGAGTTTTTAGATGTGATAAATCCTTGAAGATGCATGAATCACAGATATAAGTTCTGGTGGCTTGGTATTGGAAATATATTTTGTTTGCTGGATACAAAAACATGGTCTTCAATTGCTGCAATGTGGACATAATATCTTGTATGGTCATGTGGGTTATTCTCTGCTTTGGTTTCTATAATAATCATGAATACTTCAAGCTTCAGTAAAGGATTTTTTAAAATAATGAGTTCACAAAAATGCAATGAGTTTTATCACAAAACTCGATGATTGATAAACATTAAATGGAAATTAAAAATATGTATGGGTTTGCTAAAAAATTATCGTTTGTACAGCAGTAAATACTTACGAAAGCATTATGTAATTCAGTAAATAGTTACTAAAGCATGATGTAATTTAGTAAATAGTTACAAAAGCATTATTTAATATAGTAAATAGTTACTAAAGCATGATTTAATTCAGTAAATAGTTACAAAAGCATTATGTAATAAAGTAAATAGTTACTAAAGCATTATGTAATTCATTAAATAGTTAAAAAGCATTATTTGATTCAGTAAATAGTTACAAAAGCATTTTGTGATTCAGTAAATAGTTACGAAAGCATTTTGTATTTCAGTAAATAGTTGCTAAAGCATTATGTAATTCAGTAGATAGTTGCTAAAGCATTATGTAATTCAGTAGATAGTTAAAAAGCATTATGTAATTCACTAAATAGTTACAAAAGCATTTTGGAATTCAGTAAATAGTTACGAAAGCATTATGTAATTCAGTAAATAGTTACTAAAGCCTTATGTAATTCAGTAAATAGTTACTAAAGCATTATGTAATACAGTAAATAGTTACAAAAGCATTATGTAATTCAGTGAATAGTTACGAAAGTATTATGTAATTCAATAAATAGTTACAAAAGCATTATGTAATTCAGTGAATAGTTACGAAAGCATTATGTAATTCAGTAAATAGTTACAAAAGCATTATGTAATTCAGTAAATAGTTACGGATGCATTATGTAATTCAATAAATAGTTACCGAACCATTATGTAATTCAGTAAATAGTTACGAAAGCATTATGCAATTCAATAAATTGTTATCACAGTTTTTCATGTTGTAAAACAAGTCTAAAAGTTATTCCTATCAAAGATAGTAACAACAAAGTGATGATTTCATAGAGTTATTGCTTCTGTAAAATTATCAAATATGGCTCTTGGAGAATTAATTTACACAGCAACACCATTTTCAATTGATACTCGTGCCCGTCAGCAAGTAATTTTGGCCAACATTATGTTTCCTTTGATGTTTTGTACATCATAAACTAACATAACATGTTTTTAGCTTGTAGTGTTCCTCTTGTTAAATTTAGAAATAAAAATGTTTTTGAACATTTTGTAACGTACATTTTATTAAATATAATTTATTAAATTGAGTGAAACGAGCAATGCAGACTGCCACTGTCTCTTTAAAGATCATCTGGTCCTGGAAACAGCCCACAGCATTGGCTTGCACACTTCAATTCTGGATTTGTTTCATTTTATTGAATAATCGTATTTTCCATTGTACAAGGTTGTTGAAGGACCAAAACAAGAGCAAGTACCTGCACCAATAGAAATGGTTCGCTGCGCTCTTTTAGTTTATACACAACAAAAATGAGTTTATTTCTTTAATACTTTCAATAAACTGGAATAAGTAGTTTGCTAGTCAAGCAGATTATAGTCAGACATCACAATCACTAGCAGCCATCATCTCCTCCGTTCATTAGATACAGCCAACCAATAGGATGTGGTGTGAGTGTGATGGCTGCCCAACAACTGATGGATAGCCCTAACTAGTTCATATTACTAACTACACAGTTTATGTTCAGCCACTTTTGTTGTTAACAAAGTGTCAGCGACTGCTGTAAGCACTAATCCATATAACTGAGCTAGTACAAAAGAATGAACACTACTTGAAAGCGCTAATACTATAAAGTCAATGAGGTATGTGCATAGAACTAGAGATCAATTGTACACAAAAAGCTACCCTTATATCAAACAAACCCCATCACTGTCATATATTATACACATGTACCAAAAACACATATGGTTGACAACACTGTTAATAAACACATGATAAACGTTAGCACTATGACATAAGAAACCACATCGCTACACCAACAAGGTCACCAACAAGGTCACCAACAAGGTCACCAACAAGGTCACCAACAAAGTAACCAAATCAATTATAGAGATTGTTAGTGGTTGCTTGGAAACAAGATACAATTTGAATTTATTCAATCAACACAATAATGATCAAAATTGGTAGAAAAGTTGTTTACCTTATTTTCTACAGTGTCCGCTAGTAACATACCTATCCTTGAAGGTGAGAAAAGTAACAAATGGGACAAGACTACAAGCATATATGATCTCAAAAACTTCATATGTGCATAAGCTTCAAATGCACGTTAACGCACGACTTTCTGTGTTAGAAATATAAACTGGAAAGAGAGGTTGTTATATCTTGAACTGTGGTTGCTTTTAAACACGTATCAATGCTTCAGCACAGCCAAGTAAACAGAGTGGATAACTTCTCATGTTTTCAAGCTCTTTGATTCATTCCAAAATCTCATAAAGTAAAATTAATGAAACGATATAGAGCCTTCTGCACACAAAATAATTAGTTTACTCTGATGAGCGGTTAACTAACGTTGATATTTGTTTGCTTTTGAAGTCACTGAATAGGCAGAAAATATTTATTGAAAATTGTTTTGAACAAATGAAAGCTGTTGGTTAACTGCTGCCAAACTGTAGATTACATCAGTTTTAATTGGATAAAGCAGAATATGCCATGTAATCAATAGATACAGGGAAGACGTAATTTTGGTTTGTGCTTTTACAAAACAAAGCTAACGAATAACAGCATGTATCTTGAAAATTTCTTCAATACATTTTTATATCTACCTCTGAATGAAAGCATTATTATCAAACACAATAAATAATTATTTCAGCAAGGTTGGCTGACCAAAGGTTTGAAGTAGTTTCAGTATTTACGAGTAAAATAAAACATGCTCTGAGATGACTGCCAATGATTAAACTCATTATTCCAAGACAAAACCAGCTATCAGTCCATTTATTGAACATCCATTCATGAGCAACTGAAGCATTTATGACAAATATAACGCATCTCATTTGCTACAGTGCACTGACTGATTACAGTTGTATCTCTCAATAGCCTAGCTGCAATGTATCGCACAACTACTGTGGTGAAGTGTACTGTTGCGCTAGTACTTGCTGCGCTTGTTTATAAGTTGGGTTTGATAGAACTCGTTGGCACACAGTTAGCGCAGCAACCTCCACTGTCTTTAGCACGAACTCAGCTCTCACCACAAGAAGACAGCAAACACCGAGAGAACCAAACGAAAAAGCAGTCTTATAGAGGTGCTATACCGGATAGTGGTGTAGAGAGAGGTTTGATTGGAACGGCTGGTGAAAAGAAGAGCAAACCAGGACTTAAAGTGGTTTATACTTCTCTGGAGAACTGTGAGAAGCCTACATATGATCCTAGATATAAAGCCTTATGCATGTCCGCCAATTCTGGAAGGTAAGTTGTTAGCTATAATCTTCCAGAAGGACAAATATTTCCATTTTTTTAAATTATAACATTTTGTTGCAATGTGTTTAAATTGATCCAATTAAACTACACTGATCCTTGATATCTCACAAAAAACTAGGTGAGGAGAGGTAGAAGCGATGTCATTTTCAACTGAGACAGCATGGGTAGGAACGATGCTGTGTAACACTAAAAATCTCTTGACTTAATTCCACCGTGTATTTTACATAAAAGAGTGAATTATCTGTAGTTTTATATTGAATAGTATCAGGTGAATAGCTTAATTACATAATATTCTCCTTTGGTGATAATTAATGTGGCATTTTAATATAAATCATTACTTTTAGCAAAGTTTTGCTGATACCTATTATGCAAAAAATCTTGATGATGCGTTACAGAAGACCAGTATATGGCTGTGTTTTCTTCCACTAAACAATTCTATACAAATATCTTTTGACTAGATATGATCAATACTTATGCGAGGTTGCCATTCGGGTAACAATAGCTGGTGAACATAGCTTTTTGTTATGTCATAGATTTTACCTCATTGTAACACATGTTTGTACTGCATTGATATTTACAGTAGCTACTATTTCTAGCTGTTATTATCTATAGAAAACATAAAGCAACATCATTTTACTGAAATATTTACTAAACTTGTAATTACGTTTTATTCGCTTACTCAGCTCATTGTTGTTCAAAGTATATTTAGGTTGTTGCACTCTAGCATTATATATTTGGCTATTAGTTAGTATATTGTGGTGGAGACAATTTTTTTCTTATTAAATCTCATTTTGAGATGCAGTGTGTGACAACAGAACATAAACTTTTAGTACAATTAAAACCCAAACTGTAGATTTTCATTTGTTAATTATACTAACAATAAAACCAATCATTTTCTTCCATTCCTTACTACTGGTTGGCCAATCAGAGTGGGAGCTGCATTAGAGGCTATAGTTGTGTAATAAGCTACAATTGTGACGGATGAATGTGCAATTTACACGAGCTGTCAGCCTGAAGAGGTATCCGAGGGCTGGATTGATGAACGTCTGCTGTCATATTTGGGATCCACATCGGCGGGCAGCAAAAGCATTGATCCAGGTGTTTACACATTATTGTACAAGAATACCAAATAATATACTTCGATACGGATCAGATATGAAGATATAAAATTCCTCCAGTGTGCATTGTAGTGAGCATAATTATTTTTTACATATGTTAGCAGTTCATCAGCGACAGTTATTTCGCTGTGGATTTCTTACTGGTACCAACGATAGTATAAGAGAAGATGGATAACTGTTATATATTATAGTGGTGATCGATGATAACTTTTATAAATCTCAGGTCAAAGCGTGGAGACAACTCAATGTTATATAAGTTATAATTGATCACCATTGTACCAATGACCATATAATATGCTCTATGCAACAAATGTATAGATGTAACACTGCTCGGCGATTTTAGCATTGATCTCTCCAAACCAGAACCATTATGGTAAGTCTTCACCTCAAGGTTACACCTGTGTCAATTAATTCATAAGCGTACCAGATTAAACAATCACTCCAGCACACTAATTGACCACATATATATATGTATATGCCAAGACAAAAATACTTCAATACTTACGTTACGTTCAAGCTCTTGACAGTCTCAGTCAACATTTTATAATTCACACAACACTTAAAACATGTTAGAACAACTACCAACAACCATTGTCCAAGCAAACTATCACTTACTATAAAATGAGGAAAAGCAAACGAGTGTGACTTCATTACTGAGCTTTCTCACACCTCATGGAATCACATCTATGTGAGTTCCAACGCTGATCCATTGCTAGAAATCTTCAACTCAACACACCTCCATGTCACACACGCAGACACCTATATGTCACACACAGACACCTATATGTCACACACAGACACATTAAGCCTAACCGTAAGTAAGAACTCATACACTCCTCCTGGCGAAATAAAAAAGTCTCTAATAGCATGAAGCTTAAAGCGACAACTTGAAATGAATCGGAGCCTGGTCAGCTTACAAGAAACAGTGTAATAGTACTACAAATATTATCAAGAAAATGAAGAGAAAATACCATAACAAAACAATTAAAAAAGCAAAAAACCAAGGGATATGGTTCAATAACAGACAAGAAACATGTCACCCCCACCGGCAAGCAGGATGGTCAAACTGTGACTAACAATCCCACGGGCATTGCTGAAATTCTGAATAAACACTTTACTTTTGTTGCTATACAAACATCACATACAACAAACAATTCTCCGCGTAACGTGATGAGTTTTGTACAACCCTCGAACCGTTTTACCATATTTCCACTTACAACCCCTCAAAAGCTGGCAAAAGTTTTAAACTCTATTCGTTTAAACAAAGCTGCTGGTAGTGATGGCATTAGTTCAGAAATATTATGTCTAGCCCTCCTTTGTATAGTTATACCGATGTGCGGCATTATGAACCGGACCAGGTCCCAAAAAGCATTTCCAATATCTTGGAAACATGCCATCCTCACACATATTTACAAAAAAATGCATCGAACAATCTAAACAACTAACGACCTAATTCAATTTTCCCCTTTTCTCTCAAAACTATTTAAAAAACATATGCTTGGTTAAAAAATTAGACCTCAGCCCAAACCAATCTGATTGTAAACCAAATCACTCCTGCACTCTAGCCATGTACAACTTATACTCTGATTGGCTAAACACTGGTAAGAAACAATCGCTAATTCTCCTCTTCCTTGACTTTTGTAAAGCCTTTGACAAGGTTCTGCACACACTGCTACATGCCTATGTATCCGTGGTTCGGCTATACAACTTCTGACAGAGTTTCTTCATAATTGAACACAACTTGCTAGAATTAATGGCACACTTTCAAACAGCAAATTGATCAATGATGGCATTTCTCAATGGTTTGTCCTCTCCCCCACTCTGCTCTCTATGTTCATTATTGACCTATTACCATCCACTCAATTTCTAACATCTCATGCTTATGCAGATGACACCATCTTCTTTGGTTCCAATTTACCTACTCAAAATTTAATTTCAAACACTCAGCAAGACATTAATAACATTGTCTTCCGGTGCAAACAAAATGGCTGGGCGTAAACACTGACAACACACAACACACAAACCTATTCACCAACATATTGACAGCACACCACCTTCACTAGTAAATAAGATAACTTTCTTTGGATTTACCATTATTGACCACTTAACATTAGATGACCTAGTGTTTTCTGTAATGATAAAAGTGAACCACAACACAAGACTTCTCTTGGCAACTAGACACTTACCAATTAAACCCCTTTCACTCAAGTTCTACAACCACTTTATACATAGTCACTTCAACTATGGTCTCAGCACCTATTACCCTCTACCCTCTTAAAAGATCACCGAGTCCTTGAAGACCTTCAAAAGAAATCAGTAAAATATGCACTATTTCCTTCCTCCACCTCGTACTCTAACTTTTCTGGTTCAAAAATGTTCTTAAGTTCTTCTCCTACCTCAGCTAGCCACCTACTTTGCTGCTATCATATCATATTAAGTACTTCACCATCTCTGTCCTCCATATATCAATACCATATTTAAACCTTGAAACGTGTCTACATCTGAAAGTACCACTTGCGATAATCAATATACTCAGCTGACTTTCGCACACCACACTATCTAAATTCGCAATTCACACATTTGAAACTCTACCAAAGAGTGTTAGGACATCAAAAACTCTCAAGCTCTTTAAAAAATCCTCTAAAACCTTTCTATACTTCAATATGAAGGTTAAATCACTTATACCTTGTTTTAACTAGCTTATATGTTACCAACAACGCACTCCCTAAAACTCTCTTTCTCCATAAATTTCTTGTTCTACTTCCACTCAACTGATCATGTTTCAAATGATCTGGTTAATTAATTGATATGTACGGATCTGTAAACTTTTTATATATGTTCTTGTATAAACCTGTTAATTCCCGTATATATTATTGTATATATGTAACAACACTGGAACATTGTTACTAATATTTTTTCTACTAAATATTTTCTCAAAGTATACTGTGAAATTTTCCCTTCGATCTTTTCTGGATATTTCCTCTTTTTAACTGCGTTATTTTATGGAAAACATGATATCTGTATGACATGGTAATCTAACCTCATTAAATAAAGTTAGTAATAACTTTTATAGTTAATCAAGAATAATTGCTCTGAAATAAACATTGTCAATTAAACAAGTGTAAAGCTGTTTATTCTTTGGCTCGCTACCACTATCTGCTGCTACCCGGTGCGTCATGCTAATAGTAACAGTGAGGAATCAACCACACATTAACTGTCGCTGATGAAGCGCTTACACATGTGAAAATAATTATGCTCGCTACAATGCACACTGGAATTTAATCTCTTCACATATAATCCGTATTTAACGATATTGTTTCTTATTGTTATATTATAAAGTGTAAACTCCTGGATCTATGCGTTTGCCGCCCAGCGATGCGCATTCCAAATATTAATAATAACGGATGTTCATCGATTTAGCCCGTGAATACACTTTTTGGGGTTCGCTAAAAGCATTGCTACCGACCCATTCACATCAAACAAAATCCAGAAAATATTATTTATCAAATCTATTGTACGGATCGGTCCATCTTGTGAATACACCTAGTAATGGTTCATTCGTTGTGTATTATTTACTACATTATTGTGGCTAACATGTCAAAGCCCACACTACTGCAGTGCTGCTCCAGTATTTCATAAGCTTCACTATCAACATACAATAGTACTACATTCTTAAGAAAGCTCAGACAGACAACAAACAATTAGCAAACTCTAAGCATATATATATAAGTAATTTATTGTGAGCGTTAGTCAACTTATTGCAAGCCATTATTTGACAATCAGTAGTGAATGGAGTCAATAATTGTGTATTTATTGTCAATCAACAAGATTATTTAGTGGTATCGGTAAATATTTGTACTTTGTCCCTCTGTAGTGGATTTTACCCCTCACCATAAGTGACCACTACTCTATAAGGTCCCCCTGATAGTCTGTAGGCACCAGGCATACCTCCTGAAAGCGATTGACAAGACTGGCATTATTTGCACTTGACCTATTTGCTAATATATAAGCGATAGAATCTTTATTTAACCGTACCGGCGCAGGATACTTACTACTCTTGCCCTGGGTAGCTATCCCAGTGCCGCATCAAAATAGCTGCCATAGATTGAGAGAGGGAGCTTTGCCTAAGAACCTTTAGTACCCATGTCCAGGCTATTACTATCGTCAAAAATCGTGGTATCAAGATCCAAGGCCATAAAAGACTGAGACCTCTAAGAGAAAGGAATGCACAGCTACTACGGGCTGGGATGCACATAGACTCCGCCCTTTACTTCTGGGCACCAGTTCTTTTTAATTATTTATTGTACTATTGTACTATGTTATTGGTGCGATTCTGTATTTCTTAAATGTGATTGGAGTGTTTGGCAAACTAGGCCAAGCACTTCCTGTCACTTCCTGTACCTCCACTTATAAAAGGTAGAACTTTCATTCAATTCATCGCATTACAATTTGTGTGTCTCATGACACTACATTACAGCATTTCATTACATGTCACTGCTGTGTGGTCAGTTTCTATTCTGGATAAGAACAAATGTTTATATCACTGAAAAGCACTGAGTGTATGTCTGAGCTGCAGGCTCGTTACAGTTGTTAAAGTTGAAGGTTCTCTTTTGCAACTAGTTGCAAGTACCAGCCTAGAGCAGGGTCACCTCTGGGAGATGTCAGCTGTTCATTGTCAGGCCTTGAGAGGCTGCCTGTCTAGTTGTGCTGTCAGACAGCAGTCTGCCTGGTGACCACATTAATGAAGAAGTAGTAGGGCCCCTATAATCTGCTACACCTGGACTTGAGACACAGCTATGTTGAGATATCAATACCTGAACTACAAGTCAGTTATATGTATTGGCTAGGTAAGCTAACGGACACCTCAGTTCTGCTCTAGAAGTAATTCACTGTAACAAGTCCTCTCAGTGATACTAGACTTTCTATAGCTTTTTATTCCTGTTCTGCGCAAGAACTTAATCCAAAGTACGAGTGGGAAGTCTTACACTTCAAACTTGAGGAAAGAATTCTGTCTAGAAGACTTCTCTGATGCAAATATAACCTTCAAAAGCAACCCGTCAGATATTTTATAATGTATTTGGTTATATCATACAGTGTATTTCCTAAGGGTCTGCAATGAATTATCCTCACACTATGAAATACAAACTAACTATATCAAGCCGGACTGGACTTTGAATACAATATTTGTATTAAAATTTATACAAACGGCAAGTTGCAACTTTACTTTATCAAGCTGCTCACCACTATGTCACAGAAATAACAACTAATCCCCTCCATTAGTGCTAAGATCACCTTTATACAGCGCCAGCTTGTCCAGCCTTTGGTGATAATTCACCTGGCAGTCCTCAGCCAATCAGCAGTCTTTGTCTTGTCATCGCAGGAAATGAGCGATGGAATAATTTGAGACTATGAATTCTGCTCTGAAAAAAACTGTGAATTCAGCTCAAAAAGTCACTTTGAACTTTTTATTTAGATTTTCAAAGTGAATTTGTGAAATATTTCTGTTTTCGGTCAGAGTTTAAAGGGCTTATGACGCCTAATTTGAAGAGGATTTGATTTAATTTAAACTTTCTGAGGTTGATATGTGTTCAGAAAAATTATCTGGAGTTGCCCTCTCACCAGTAAGACGATTCCTATAGACGCAGTCAGCACTTGCCAAGACGCCTTTTTTTCTCGAAGACGCACCAAGTTATATAGAGCTATAAAGCGAGTTTTCAAAAATTTGGCTTGTTCGCATAGAAATAGGGCGTCCTAGATATTAGTTTTGTGCAGAGACTCTTTTGATTGCAAAAAAATGATATTGCAACAAATTTTAATTTTTTTAGAGCTGTTTTTCTCAAGTCAGCAATTTGTTTTATCTTTGGTAAGCTCGCTATTATGTATACACTGGCGTTCACGTGATAGTGTTTGTCATCAAAATCAAAAGAAATAATGAAATTTTTTCATCAAAATAATAATTTTCATGTGAAAAATTAATCAAACAATAACATTAGTATACTTTCATGATAATACTAGGTGAAAAAAAAACATTGCCGAAATTGTATTTCCGGCGTTGTTTTTTTTACAACAACGATAATAATTAAATCTGAAATACCGGCTATCTTTTCAAGAAAAAACTTCAAAAGCACTAAATAATAATAATTAAGATTTTTGAAAAGTAGTTTGGAACTGAAGAAGTAACACAAATGGTACAAACTACTTGCTGTAATATACTATATAATATCATAATGCAGATAGTCCCTTCTGCCGAACGCATTGTCATAGACCTCCATAGACCTCTACATGATACCTATTGGTGTTTTGTTGACGCGAGTGAGTTTTCTCAATAGTTTCACAATGCTTGATGAGAAAACAACTCTACGCACAAAGTGCGTCTTGAAAAGCCCGTCCTAAGCCCTTTAAGCTCTCGATCGAAGCTTCTATGGAGAAGGAGGAAACAACTCCTAATCTTGATAAATTTATTTCTTTAATCGGTCGTAATACTGAGGCTAGAATCCTGAGGGCTAGGATATTGGAGTTAAAAGACAGGGAGGGATTTTGATGAGATGGTTGACGCGGGGGGGGGGGGGGGGGGGGAGAGTGGGACAGAAAGGGAGGCTATCTATGGGCAGACAAGTCCCAATCCACTACTGGTCCTGTAGTTGCTGTATAGATTTACTCTCCCTTTCCTAGTAGACTCAAAGACAGATGTAGCCCCCCAGGGAAGGATTTAGGAACATCAGGGAGGTGTAGCGAGTATATATTACGTACAATTGCTTCAAATCATTCTCAATTTATCCAGATATGTTTGAGTCATCACTTACAAGTGCAATTCTTAGATTTCCTTGTTTTGCAACTAAGACTTATTAAAATAATTGAATGTAAAAATGTTTTCAAGAGAAGCCAACTGCTTCATAAAAAAAACAAAATATAAAACAAAGTTACTTGTCATTGAGCATTTGGATTCCATACGACTAATATCTCTGAAGGACCAGCATGTGATGCAATTTCTATCTCTTCAACATCTTATTCAAAAATTCTAACTTAATATTAAAAGTGAAAAGATTTTATTGCGATATATTACATTTTAAATATTTTCTCCTGCTCACATCATCATAGTTCCAATCAATTTGACTTCAAGTTTTGTAGTGAAGCTTTTATCGATCAACAATAAAAAAGGCTCGTTCGAAAGATTTTATTTTAAATGTTTTCGAAAAGACATTTTACAGACGTAAAATTAAAATTGTGTATTTTAGAGATTCTGAGGAGCTGATGAAATGCTTACCCAACCACTGCTTGCTGGGGATAAGAAAGTGTGGCACCACAGATGTCATTAAATGGTTTCAATATCACACCCCCAACACCACAGTGACTGTCAAGGTGAACTGAGGCTACAATAATATATATTTAACACTGAAACATTCACAGTTTATTAGAGTTTCTGTATGTATAATCTATTTACAATAACTACTTGCACTAACATAAACAGTGCTCCTCAGTGGGACAATGCTACCCCACCCGTTACTGAACTATTTTAACAGTAATTTTCCCATTTATGGCGAGTCACCTTAAAACCAACCAGAAATTGATAGTTTAGAAACTTTAAAATAATTAGTTAAAATATCATATTTATTCAAATTAACTTTATTTTTATTAAACAAATATTTTTTAGAACCGTAACATGAAATTTAAACATTTCATAATCCTATCCGTTGATTAAAACAAAACATGGAGCATCACACTTCGATCTGTGCATATTTTGGGTGGATGTAGAACAAAATGCTGCATCTTTAAATTTGACTGATGATATGACATTTGTACCAGCGTGTGTGATTTGGGTTAAAGCTGAAAATTACTGTTCTCCACACTTTAGGGTGACAGAATTATCAATCAATGCCTGATGGAATATTTCAAACGAAGGCTAAAACTCAACCATCCACAAAACTTTGACTTAATGAACTATTCTCCCGGAGAAATACTCTTTTCCCACATAAAGAAACAAAACACTACACATTTGGTGATTGGCAGCACAATACAATATATCGCATACATCAGTGAACCAGCTAGAACCAAGTATATTCTTACCCTGAGGAACCCTACAGACAGGTAAGAATTACCTTATTCGGTCTACTGATTTGATTTACTAGTAGACAATTTTAGTTTTCATGAGCTAACAAGAAACTCGATGTGGAAAGGTCAATAATAATTAATTACCATTTTAAACTGAGCATTTGGTTTTTTGAGAACGTTTAGTCATAATTTTGCAGGAACTGAGTTATATATAAATATTACACTTTACCTGGCTAAGTTTTAGTGTAAGATAGAAGCCATTTTTAGTTAATAAACTGCTGCTCAATAAAAATAATAACATTTTAAAACTACAAGATTTTTATGAGTTAACAGATCAATTTAGTTTCGGTCAATTTTTCAACATTTTCAAACTAAAGTTTTGTTTGGAACACTTATTGATTAATTATTATTAATTGATAAGCTATTATGCTTCTTACTACTTATGTATGACTTATCAATGTTTTACAGTTTCTCATTCTGTTTGTTTTTTCCATCTCTTTTGACAGAATTTGTCTCTAAATTGAACTTTTGTGTTGCCTATGCACACCGTTTACAAAGTTCTTCAAAATATGTTACAATCTACGCGCATTCTTTTATCATTGCAGGAGTTTCCATAACTTTCTTTTGTAACTTAAGCTAATAATGAATAAAGTTGGACTGTCATGGATTTTTGCCTCGTACTACAGTACGTCTTTAAATCAGCATATTTTATTGAAATCTTAAAATCAATTGTAATAGAAGAGTAAGGTGATTCTAGAACACCATTTTATTGTGGTTATAAACCATTATATTAGACATTTGTCACCTAGTTACATCTACTCCAATGACCTACAGTAAATATTCCAGAAGGAGAGACAATTCTATGGTGACTATAGGTGTAACTCTACCTACTATGACATATTCTAAGGCTAGACAAGAATACACTAAACACTTGATGTAAACCGATGGAGCCTGACCATTTATCTGCTCAAGTTTAAAGTTTCATTAATATTTTGCGGTATTTCATATTTGGTTTTAGCTGATAGGAATTTACTAATTATTTGTTTGAAAAAAAAAATTTCTGAACAATTAGTAAGCCGGTGTGTTAGGTCATTCTTTAAATGCAATACACAAAACACTTTTAATAACGTCCAGCTCAAAAGCTATATTTTGTAAGTAGTATACATAAACTTTTCATCCAAGTCAAATTCTTTTTATTCGCATACACGCTGATGATTATTCTAAAAGAGTATAGTACAGCTATCAGAGATCATTGTTCCAACGGATACATATTTGGTAGATTAGCTGTAAAGAGTCTGAAGATTCATTATATTACACTGAATAATAACAAGTGGAATGTTGTAGATTATTCTAACACACAGTATATGCCTGATTTATAGATTAGTCTCCTATCTATTCCATGCCCACAACCAGCATTGGATCCATACAGCTATATCATTTGAAGACTTCAATGGAAAGTTTGTGCACCAAATAGTTGTGAAATTAATCAGCAAGGTTGAGAAATGTCTAGAGAAATATGGAGAAGTAGCGTGCATCCACCTGTACAGCTCGTATGATGGCAGCCTTGATGTAAGATTTTTCTATTGTAAGCAAATGAGCTAGGAAACTGTCAGAGACTTTCCTGTTCGGGTAGCCATTGATATCTGTTGTGTCCTTATTAATGAGCTGTGTTCAACAAAACTTCTTTGTCCATTTAAACCATTAAATATGTAGGTATTGAACACAAGAAAGTTGTGACTGTTTTAACTTGTGGATAGACAGTTGTTTTATACAAAAAAATTATATCATATGTCACACTTGCTAGCATTAAAAGATTTAATTGTGAATGATATTTGTTCAAAGCAGCGAGATTTACTAGCGTGAAGAGATGAGATATTTGCCTAGTGCATTGTGTGTCACTATTGGGAACTGTCAAAGTTTAAAATCATTGGTAACCACTTTCAATATTCTAGGATTACTGAAATGTTAGGTTTTCACTGAATTACTGTCCATTTACAAATTCTCATTTACAACTTATTTTTAGCAGCTATGTAGCTCGCAACTTCAAATTATCATCTTTTGCAAATATTTAACCAAAGTTTTTTAATGGTGAAAAACAGCACCCCAAGTATCGCTGGAAAATAACTTTACCGTAAAAACAGAACCTTCTTGCGAATCATATCAAAGCATTTTTTTGTTTTTATAATTCAGACAGTGATTCAACATGGCTTCTATGTGGTGTATGTACAAGAGCTATTCAAATTCATACCAAAGGAGTCTGTTTACATCAACCAACTGGAAGAGTATTCATCTAACCAGGTTAGCTAATACGAGCGTGATAAATAGTTTTCTATAGGCCTACATAACAAATTACTTGAAGAAATAAAGTGTACAAGCAGAACAAAAAAATAACTTTTTAAGCAGTTGCTCCAAATCCTGATCCCAAAACTCTTAATTTTTATACTGAGTTTTGGAATTTTTTAAATCCATAAACATTTGGATTATCAATACACACATCTTATGTGAGAATTTTAATTTTAATCGAAGGTTTGTGTGAAAAATAGGAGTGTTTTTTACTGGTTTACAAATCAAGTTATTTTTATTGATGAATGTGAAAGCAGCGTACCAGACTTGCGCTTTAGGTTTTTGCAAAAAGTTTCTCAGATTGTTAGTGACACTTTGAATGTATGTTTACAAAACCAAATTACAAAATCTTAGCAGCTGCTTCTACCAGTTTGTCATTTAGTTTATATTCTATGTTATAGTTTGATATTAGATTAGAGATTGAATTAGTGCAGTCTCTTTTACAAAAGATTAGTTGTCAAGAAAAACAGTTTAGAATTATAAACTTAATGTGCCAACAAACCAAACTTATTGCTCAGGTCTTTTCATCACTAAAAACAATTCTCTGAGTTTTCAGTAACTGGACTCTTGAATAACCAATAAACAATGATTGACATGCTGACTATTGTATGATACTGTAACTGTTTGCTTGACTTGCCTAGACTCTGCACCACATTTGTGAACGACTTTATCATTACAGCTGACAGAGGCTACCAAGTTTATGAAGTTCTTTGGCTACAAGCTAAACATAACTGATGCACAGATATTATTGTCTTCAGAGAAAAAGATGAATTCTGGGCATAAGACAGCGGTGCTACCAGAGACCACCCAGTTACTGAATGACCTATATAGACCATACAACATACGATTGGCTAAGCTTTTAGGAAACGAAAAATGGAATTACAGCTAATTGGTTATTCTTATAGTTTTTTTCTGTGTTTGAACCAAACTGGTTAGTTGGAAATTTTTGTGCTTTCCGCATAATTCCATTATTTTCTACAAACTTACTAAACACAGCCACAGCAATAAAAATTTTGTTAAAAATGATGGTTCTTTACTTTAGAATTATTTGTGGAGTATAATAGATACAGAAAAAACTAAAACAGTCTGGTTTGCATTACTTTTTATAATCTAATTATGACATAGTCGGACACCACATAATGATTGCAGTTCCCTGGATTGTCAACTTACAGCAAAAATATCAATCGGAGAGATACATATGCACAAAAAGAAGTGAAGGCAAGATTTTCTCCAAAGTATATAGTCATCCTCATCATGTGTATTGAAAAGCAACAACCACAAGTCACAACAAAAAACTGTACAACCACAAAAACTAACACTGCACCAGAGAAGTAATTGTTTAAATAGTTTTTTTTTATCATCAAATCGCAAACCATTAATGAGCTCAAAAGTTTAACGAGTTGTCAATAAAGTATTTGAGGGTTCTCTTTCAATGCACATTAGTTTTTAGCTTATGAGAAGCTTTTAAAATAATAAAATTGTTTTCCGCGAAGTAGTGCTTTGGTTAATGATAGTAATAAAAAATGGCTACAATAACATGATTATCATACCAATTAGATAAGTAAGACATTTAACAAATTTTGGGTTTTGTTGGGTTAGTAGAAAATAGCGATGATGTGCCAGAATTGGTTGATGTGACAGAATTGGTTGATGTGACAGAATGGATTGATGTGACAGAATGGGTTGATGTGACAGAATTGGTTGATGGGACAGAATGGGTTGATGTGACAGAATGGGTTGATGTGACAGAATTGGTTGATGTGACAGAATGGGTTGATGTGACAAAATGGGTTGTTGTGACAAAATGGGTTGATGTGACAGAGTGGGTTGATGTGACAGAATTGGTTGATGTGACAAAATGGGTTGTTGTGACAGAATGGGTTGATGTGACAGAATGGGTTGATGTGACAGAATTGGTTGATGGGACAGAATGTGTTGATGTGACAGAATGGGTTGATGTGACAGAATGGGTTGATGTGACAGAATTGGTTGATGTGACAGAGTGGGTTGATGTGACAGAATTGGTTGATGTGACAAAATGGGTTGTTGTGACAAAATGGGTTGATGTGACAGAGTGGGTTGATGTGACAGAATGGGTTGTTGCAACAGAATTTGTTGATGTGACAGAATCGGTTGATGTGACAGAATTGGTTGATGTGACAGAATGTGTTGATGTGACAGAATGGGTTGTTGTGACAGAATGGGTTGATGTGCCAGAATTGGTTGATGTGACAAAATGGGTTGATGTGACAAAATGGGTTGTTGTGACAAAATGGGTTGATGTGACAGAGTGGGTTGATGTGACAGAATTGGTTGATGTGACAAAATGGGTTGTTGTGACAAAATGGGTTGATGTGACAGAATGTGTTGATGTGACAGAATGGGTTGATGTGACAGAATGGGTTGATGTGACAGAATTGGTTGATGTGACAAAATGGGTTGTTGTGACAAAATGGATTGATGGGACAGAATGGGCTGATGTGACAGAATGGGCTGATGTGACAGAATTGGTTGATGTGACAGAATGGGTTGATGTGACAGAATGGGTTGATGTGACAGAATGGGTTGATGTGACAGAATTGGTTGATGTGACAAAATGGGTTGTTGTGACAAAATGGGTTGGTGTGACAGAGTGGGTTGATGTGACAGAATTGGTTGATGTGACAAAATGGGTTGTTGTGACAGAATGGGTTGATGTGACAGAATGGGTTGATGTGACAGAATTGGTTGATGGGACAGAATGTGTTGATGTGACAGAATGGGTTGATGTGACAGAATGGGTTGATGTGACAGAATTGGTTGATGTGACAGAATGGGTTGTTGTGACAAAATGGGTTGATGTGACAGAGTGGGTTGATGTGACAAAATTGGTTGATGTGACAGAATGGGTTGGTGTGACAGAATGGGTTGGTGTGACAGAATGAGTTGATGTGACAGAATGAGGTTGATGTGACAGAATGGGTTGATGTGACAGAATGAGTTGATGTGACAGAATGAGGTTGATGTGACAGAATGGGTTGTTGCAACATAATTTGTTGATGTGACAGAATCGGTTGATGTGACAGATATGGTTGATGTGACAGAATGTGTTGATGTGACAGAATGGGTTGTTGTGACAGAATGGGTTGATGTGACAGAATGGGTTGTTGTGACAGAATGGGTTGATGTGACAGAATGGGTTGATGTGACAGAATGGGTTGATGGGACAGAATGGGTTGATGGGACAGAATGGGTTGATATGACAGAATGGGTTGTTGTGACAGAATGGGTTGATGTGACAGAATGTGTTGATGTGACAGAATGGGTTGATGTGACAGAATGGGTTGATGTGACAGAATTGGTTGATGTGACAAAATGGGTTGTTGTGACAGAATGGATTGATGGGACAGAATGGGCTGATGTGACAGAATGGGCTGATGTGACAGAATTGGTTGATGTGACAGAATGGGTTGATGTGACAGAATGGGTTGATGTGACAGAATGGGTTGATGTGACAAAATGGGTTGGTGTGACAGAATGGGTTGTTGTGACAAAATGGGTTGTTGTGACAAAATGGGTTGATGTGACAGAGTGGGTTGATGTGACAGAATTGGTTGGTGTGACAGAATGAGTTGATGTGACAGAATGAGGTTGATGTGACAGAATGGGTTGATGTGACAGAATGGGTTGATGTGACAGAATTGGTTGATGTGACAGAATGGGTTGTTGTGACAAAATGGGTTGATGTGACAGAGTGGGTTGATGTGACAGAATTGGTTGATGTGACAGAATGGGTTGGTGTGACAGAATGGGTTGGTGTGACAGAATTTGTTGATGTGACAGAATCGGTTGATGTGACAGAATTGGTTGATGTGACAGAATGGGTTGATGTGACAGAATGGGTTGTTGCAACAGAATTTGTTGATGTGACAGAATCGGTTGATGTGACAGAATTGGTTGATGTGACAGAATGTGTTGATGTGACAGAATGAGGCTGATGTGACAGAATGGGTTGATGTGACAGAATGGGTTGATGTGACAGAATGGATTGGTGTGACAGAATGGGTTGATATGAAGATATCACTAGTAGGAGACTTGCTCGAGTGATTTAGCTCAAAATCTATCATTTTAGTTTGATTCTACCCCAGCTCATAATTTTATTTTTTTTAACTCGAGTTTGAATGTTCAAAAGTTTTTTTTTTATTTAATATCGAGTCAACTTCAGTTCCATTAAAAAAACTTTACCAGTCAACTTTAAGTAAACTCAAAGATATAATTTGAGAGATGATGGTAAAATATCGAACTGTCATTTTCCTCAATGCTCATGAAGAGCAAAGTTTACCAGGAACTCAATGATATCATGGACTTATTTGCTTGCTACTTGCAGCTTTTGTAAATTTATATGGCTATAAAAAGTTTCATTTCACATACAAAAAAGTACCTCCTACCAAACTCATACTCTGAACTATTATTTGCTCATTCAAACTTTGGTATAAAAGATTTTAAATCAGTTTGTTTTTGGACAGATAAACTATACGAGGAGTTGTAATGTTGTATTACAGCACATATTGTAGGGGAGTTACCACTCACCATAAGTGACCGCTAGTTTGTGAGGTCCCCCTGATGGTTGCTACCAACAGGCATACCTTTGAAACGAATAATAGAACAATTCCGGTTTATATTACAATCACTCTATCGCTTCAAATAAGCAATAAAAACATATTTAACTATACCGGCACAGGGCAGCTATCATCAAGATTGCTGCCATAGCCTCAGAAACTAACAGTAGCCTAAGGACCTATACTGATCCTATCCAAATGCTAGCTACCCTCAGATGACCAGATATAGGGAATGGAGGCTGCCAAGATCGAGATCTCCAGGAGAAGAAAATCAGCAGTTGCTACTGGTTGAATATCGATTGACTCCACCCTTTACCATTGGGCACCAGTTCCTTTTAAATTGTATGCTGTTATACCATTGGATTATATTTATATGCTAACTGCTGATTCGTGTATACGAATTGACCTTGCGTGTGGTAGGGGTACTTGGCAAACCAGGCCAAGTACTACCTGTCACTTCGTGTGACTCTACTTATGAAAGGCAGAGCTTTTACCATCAGTGTTAATGCTGTAAACAACTGCTGGGATTTACCATCATGTTGTATTGGATTGTCACACTGGAATGCTATATTATAACTGTATGCTCGGCATCGCTATTTTATTCTAAGTAGAATAAATGTTTTACGTTTCTCAGAGCACTGAGTGTATGTCTGAGTGGCGGGCTCGTTACAGATGTTTACGTTGAGGGTTCTCATTTACAACTAGTTGCAAATGCCATCCCGGCACGGGGCCACCTCTGAGAGAGGTTGACTGTTTATTGCCAGGCCTTGAGAGACTGACTATCTTGTTGTGCCGGCAGTTGACCATTTGCCTGATGACAAAGATTAGTGGAGAAGCAACAGGATGCCAAAGTCCACCACAATATTGTGTCGTACAATGGTGAAATCATTTGACTTGCTAGATTTCATTACTTCAAAAACTTTTTCAAAACTTAGTTTACTTGAAAATTCATGTAATATTGCAATGGATTCCGGTCTGTTACCACGGACATCCACTAGTCTCGAGTATTATACCTCTCTCCAGAGGGGACACTGTGCTGACCGACAGTGACAACTGTGCAGGGTAACCGAATTACCCGGTAAGGCAGGAGCCCATGGCTCAAACAAACAGTACCGCGTAGTGTTTGTATTGATGGCTATATTCTCTATGACAGTCCTGAGGGTAATTATTCCTCTAGGGTTAGCAAGATAAAAGCGAATGCCATGGCAACATAGGAATGAATGCAAAGAACACACAAAATGTCTCTCTTTTTATAGGAGAGCTCACAAGTATCAAACATATAACAATAACAGTACAGGAAGTGATTAGACCAATGTAAGTGCTTATATAAATAGTCAACCAATCAGGTAATCAATAGAGAGTAAATAAGGGAAGTGCCAAGTGGCTAAGGGCGGAGTCCTATCTCCTGCTGGCCAATCAGGCTGTTCTATAAGGTCCCAAGGCTCCAGTTAGCTTGTGGTCCTGGTTACCGTCGATGTTAGGGTAGATAGCTTTGGCTCCTGGCTTGGTGAGAAGTTCTGGCTAATTTCCAAGTTTCTCAGCTAAGGCAGCCATCTTGTGCCGGCCCTGTGGCAGCATACCGGCCCTGCAGAAGTCACTACCGACCCTGTAGAGGTCACTACCGGCCCGGTACAGGCCCTGTGTACTGTGCTACCGGCACAGTATGGCTCTGCTACCGGCACAGCATCTTACCGACGGCTGTAGGCGCATTGCCAGCGCATAGAGTGGAGAAGTGGTGTAGCGAACGCCCTGTTCACTATTATCTTTCACCAAAATCTACCACAATATTATCACAAATCAATGGGAAAAAATCAAATATATTCACCAAACGATGCTAGGTATAAAGTATTAACAGAGATTCAATTCAAATGGAGGACAATAATTTGGGATTTCACTTTGTATAACAATTATACTATTGGCAGACTGCAATTTTGTTAGTACAAAACTATTTACTAAAATATAAATTTAAATTACATCTTGCAATACTGAACAGGTAATGGCATATCACAGAAGTAGCTACTGACTAACAGGCCTAAAGACATCGGAGTCAGGTTATATGTCATATGACCTAATATTATGGTAGATAAGTAGTCACATGACTTTATCTGAAGGCAAGCAATAGATCACATGACTTTATCTGAAGGCAAGCAATAGATCACATGATATCATTGAATGAGGCAAGTCTTTGATAAAGTCTTTTTGTTTTTAAGGACTTCCTCATCATGAAAGAGCTCTGCTTTGCCTAAAAACAGTAATAATTGATCATTATTCGTAGTTGAGCATTTTATCGAGGGCGTTAACCAATGACTCACAACTTGCACGGCTTTCATTGATGTTAGCAATTAGCAATTAGCATTTAAATTATTGCTCACAGCAAAAAATACATTCACTCAGTGCTAAATAATTACTGTCATAAAATATATTTCAATGTACAATTATTTTTGTTGCGTGTAAAGTAAAATTATTATTATGTTAAATAACTTTAATATCCCCAAAAACAGATTGGTAACCACCCAAAAAAGTTCTTCATCAGACGGACAATGAAACCACTCAGCCATTTATTGCACCAGTTATTCGTCTAAAACTTATCAGGTTTTTTAAGAATAACGACTGCAACTTTTAAAAACTCATAGAAATCTAGCGTTGATGACTGGTCATCGTCCACTTCATTCATCACTTCCTGAAATTAGATAAGGCTGAAGTGGATTGGACAGTTTAATGTACTCTTATACCTAATGCGCACTTTTCTTCTACGGTGGAGCAAAACTATCGATTACAATATAAAACACATAGAGATGAAAACTCACCACTACTTCCTGTGCAGTAAACCTGTGCCCTAGTGTGGATGTTATGGCTGTCATCATCTAAGACATTAACAATTCTTTGTTGTGGTTGTTATTACACACAATTCACCCAGAAATGTATGCAACTTTTGTAGTTCGTGTAACTAAAATGGCAGCAGGAAACTGGCAGAGTTCAAATGATGCCAATTTGACCAAACCAACGATTAATTTTCAATGACAACTTTTACAGTATTACATTCTGCCAATGGGGATATTGACGGTCTTTCTCAATCGATTCAAATACCGGAAACGGTCTTTCGCTGGCTAGAGTTATATACAAGTGTATGCTTCAAATTTTTTATGCAATGTGTTTTTTCGATCCGTTTTTAAATGTTTCCGGAAGAAAGAAAACATTATTTTAATAGTGAAAATTAAAAATATGACCTGTAATGGGGTTAAGATTAGCAAATTAAACTAATAAAGAAGTTAGAATAATTTCTGTGTTTTTAAAAAACGGAAAGACACATATCCCTAGATATCAAGACCGCATACTTTGAAAATTGTCGATGTTCATAGAACCGTAAAGTAAATGCCAAAGACGGTAGTTCACATAAACTACCCTCTCTGTCGTTTTGAAAATAATTGTCACCGATGGCATCGGAGATGATATTCCTTGCACACAATTTGATAGTATTTGTTTGGGGCGGCCGACTTGAGAACTACCACTGATCCTCAGCCTTTTGATATTTTCAGCTAGTAGAATCGATTACCTTGAAACTCTAGTGACTCCTGGCAAATGGATTCTTATCGTCACTATGACCGATGTAAAAACAATTTACTGACTGACTACAAAAGACTTCGCAATTAAATAGTGGAAATATACTGAAGGTTAGGTTATAAAAACTACCAATGAAATCACAATCCAGGAGACCTATCAGTGCATTGCTAGTTGGACTAGGGCAGCACATGAGGGTATGTACTCTGATTCTTGCCTGTCGTAAAAGAGCCCCAAAGAGCGAAAAGAATCAAACCTCCCTCTCAGCAATAATATTCAAAAAAAAGATTTGTAACTTTTTTAGCAATAAATTATTTTGTCTCACTATCCACTCGGTACGATACCAACTGGCTGACAGTAGTACACAGTAGTACACAGTAGTACAAAGTACTACACAATAGTACACTGTAGTACACATTAATACACTGTAGTACACAGTAGTCCACAGTAGTACACAGTAGTACAAAGTACTACACAATAGTACACTGTAGTACACATTAATACACTGTAGTACACAGTAGTCCACAGTAGTACACTGTAGTACACAGTAGTCCACAGTAGTACACAGTAGTACACAGTAGTACACAGTAGTACACGGTAGTACACAGTAGTACACAGTGGTACACAGTAGTACAGTAGTAGTACACTGTAGTAAACTGTAGTACATGGTAGTACATGATAGTACACGGTAGTACACGGTAGTACACAGTAGTACACAGTGGTACAGTAGTAGTACACAGTAGTACACAATAGTACACAGTAGTACACAGTAGTACACAGAAGTATATAATAGTACACAGTAGCACACAGTAGTACAATGAAACTATCAATCATGAACTGATAATGAGATGGTAAAAGATAATTAGATGTAATAAATTTCACAGGCTTATTTACAAATTGAGAACTAACCATACAATTCTCATATACCTTTATCACCAAAGAGCTGAAAAATATATGGTCAAAACTTTGGTACCTCCATTTAACAGTGTGTACGTACATGTATGATTACATCTGCCGATAAAATATGGCAAGTGCAACAAATATTTTTTGTTCCTTGGCTGTTCTATTATGTGTTCCATAAAAGAAATCATGTATTAACAAACTTCTCCCACTGAATGAAGGTTTGAGGTGTACATAAAAGCTTACCTCTGCCAAGTCGAGGGTTCCATCTCCGTTTTTGTCATATCTTTTAAAGTTGGCCCACTGCTCCTGTACAAATGATACAGAGAGCAGAGGGAATTGCTTTATTAGTGCTGTCGTGTTTACTTTGCCATTCGCATATATCAGCTGAGGGTGTTCTGAAACAGGATTAGTCCTATGGTTTAGGTATTTAGCCTTGGCTCCAATGAAAGTGTCAGCTGGTTTACGTAGCATTTACTTCAACCACAGGCTATGCATGTACAAAATGCCTTCCAGTGGATTCAGAGTTGGTCATATATAATTAAAAATTTTTTTAATTATTCAATTTGTTTTTTGATCACATCGCTAACTACCACCAAATACTATGTAAAGCAATCCTATACGTAAAGAGGAGGTTTTCTTTTTTATTGTGGCAGATTTTGGTAAATGACAGTGATAAACTGGTTGTTTACCACTCAAACATCCGCAGCAGTGTGCTGGGGTTCCACCTACAGCCATTGTAAAGATGCTATATTGGTGGAACGCCTCACTGTGCCGTTGGTACAGCATGCAGGGCCGGTAACCAGAATTACAGAAACAATGACCACAAGCTAGATGCAGCCTTGGAGCCCTGCGGAGCCTATGGTTGGTCAATGGAGACAGGGCTCTGCCATTTAGCCACTTGACACCATTTTAATTTTTACCCTCATTCCGTGCATGCTATTTATATGTTTATTCTGATTGGTCTATTTACTTCCTGTGTATTCACTCTTATATATATTATGCAAGTAGTTTCCTGTCCGCCTACCTATGAAAGGGCTGATTTTCTTTCACATTCATTGCATTCATTCACTCATTTTTTGCCAATCACCCTAGCGGATAGTCACCCTAGGACTTTAGTGTTGATGAATAAAGCAACTTTTCAAACCACCCTCTGTGCAGTTTGTCTGAACCATTGGCTCTGTGCTTGCCAATTGATCCGGCTGCAACTGATCTTAGTTGTCACTGTCATACTGGCGCAGTGACCCCTCTGGAGAGAGGTACATGTATAATAATCGAGATTAGTGGACTTTCGTGGTAACCAGAGCGAAATCCATTACATTGGTGGCAGCGGTGGGATAAACGATACGCTATATCTCTGTGCTCTTTCATGCCACCATCTGGCACTGCGGATTCACTGCAAGCCAGCTACCATTGAGAATTGATCGACGGGTTGTACATCTGAGGAGATTGTTGACACAGTATACACCGGGCTTTCTCTGCAGGCTTGCTGAGGTCCTCCGCCCTGCAGTGGCTATCCCGGAACAATATACTAAAACTAAAGGCTGACTGTGTTAACCGTAGAGCTTGCTCTGTTTGCAACAGTCCCGTACAGGTGCTTACTATATTCCCTACAGGCTCGTAGAGTTCGCTCCACCCTGTAAGTAGTGATGTGGGTACAGTACGAGAGAGAGATTGGGACTAAAAGACTTGTGTACACAAGCATACCTTATTGACCCAACACAGCAAGCAGATTGCAAGCTATTGACATTAGCTACCTATACTTTAGAGTGCTTCTCAGGTAGTAGCCCTGCCTTAGGTTCTGTAGAGAACCAATCACACTAACTGTACTGACGCAGAGCTTACTCCATCAGCAGCAGAACTGAAAAAAATAGTCGTGTATCTGCTATACAGGCTCAAATGCTAAGGTTACTTCAGCTTGAAGTGTTGCTCAGTTGGTAAAATTGACCACGGCACTGTGTTCCCATACAGTGTCCCTCCCCACTGTCTGCAGGCTTGTGGAGGTTGCTCCGCTTTGCAGCAGTGCACTAGAGCATAGTAACGGTTGTTATAGCAACAGTTTGTCTGATACTTTCACAGTATCCACTATAACGGCCTCTAGAGCTGCTAGAGCCACTGGAATTACCGAACCTGGCCCGAGATCCAGTTGCACAGACCATCTCTAAGATTACAGTTGAGTTAACCCTCCTTCTGCAAAGAATGGCCAACCAAAGAGCACGCAGTGTCAGCAGAGCACCTGCTGGCAGCCCAGAAAATACAGCAATAGACAAATTGACAAAGACATTGCAAGCCATCATGAGTCCTAACCAAGGCAATGCTCCAGCTACTTTTAAAGCCCCCAAGTTCGACGGAGAAGGAGATGTCGAGTATTTTATTACCAGATTCGTAGAAGTAGCAGAGATTAACAAATGGCCAGAAAATACGGCCATGTTGCACTTGAAAGATGCACTATGGGGGTAGAGTATTGGACTGCGGAAAGCCTCTGCATCTGCAGGGTATCTTTGCTGCCTTACGAGCAAGTTTTGGTCTAGAGGAAGCTATGTCTTCGCTCACCAACCTGCGCAGGCAGCACAAAATGCCGTTCCAGATGGGAACGAGATTGAGCGTCTAGTACAAATTGCTTATGCTGACCTCCCTCATAGACCCATGCAGAGAATTATGCTGGATAGATTCAGTACCACAGTTGCAAATGCTTATTTGAAAAAACAATTGTTGACCATGCAGCCCACCAGTATTGGCCGGTAATGAATATCTGCAGATTAAAACACTCTTTGAGGAGCGCCAGGATCCTGTCCGTGTAGTAGAAGAGGAAAACTGTGTAGAGGAAGAAGAGTGGACAGTAGTTGCTGCCCGGAGTCCATCTCAGTGTGGTTCCACTACAATCCCAGGGCAGAAGATACACAACACTCCCACACCTACTACCCCGGATCCTGTTTCAGCTATCATAGACAGTCTGATGACATTGACTGGTGAAATTCGGTCGCTGACCCCAGTTAGAGAAACCGTTCCACCACCGCTAATGGACACAGCACCCATGTCGCAATGCTGGGGTTGTGGTCAGCTAGATCACATGATAAGTAAATACCCTCAAACCCAACGCACTGTTAGGTTTTTGGATACCCCTAGAGAAATGAAAACTGGCAATAGCACTACCGGCAGCTGATTGCATGCGGATGAGCTGGACAGCCCCTAGACACCCATTTAGTTCTTCCACTCCAAGGTTGAGTAAAAATCTCCCCAAGAGAGAGCAGACAGCATACCCACAGCTGGAACGACTTTATCAGGCCAGCTACCTACTAGCTGGACAGTTAGCCAGTAGGCCGGCTGCCTTGCTCACTGATACGACTTGCACTACCAACCTGCTGTCTAGACATACTCACCGTCAACTACCACAGTGCACAGGATCCTGTCACTGAGCCCATTGCTGACGCTTATTTTAAACATTGAAAAGGGATCTGCTTATATAAACTATCGCCTTTGGCATTTACGTTACAATCATACAACTATGGCAAACTTTCAAAGTCTGTGGTCATGGTATCTAGGGATGTAGGTGTTTCCATTTTTTAGAGGCACAAAAATTTTCGCCGCTCTCTATTGGATCAAAATTCCTAATTTAAACGCTTTGACAGTCATTCTTTTTTAATTGTCAGTTTAAAGCATGCCAGCACTGAACACTGTTTTGTTGAGTTTCTGAATATTCAAGCCGTGAGCAGTAGATTATGTATTAAATCACCCTCTAGACCTACTCCATCCTGATTTACACGCTTGTCAAAAATCCGTTATCCTCAAATGCTCGTCGCATCAGTTGATTTTCAGCTGATTACAACTTTCCTTGATTGCTGAGTACGTCATCATCGGATCGTTGGCGTGGTCTATTGTAATAAATAATAGCTAATTTACATAAATGAAGATACATCATCCACGTTTAAATTGAAATCTAATTGGGCAATTAATTTAGTCTTAGGTCTACTGAAGGCCATTACAACAGGAATAAAGAACCATTATGAATACACCTCATCAAAAATTAGTTATAAGCTTTAATGTTGGGCTTTGCTGTTATGGGCCATTTTTCATCTGGCTATAATTTGCGCGCTGCACGCATAAAATCAGAATTAATGCTTTTTCTCAGTATGGACGCAATTAGTGCACACGCATCGTAAGCAAAATCAGCGCTTGTTTATTACACAAAGTTGATATGTGGAATAGCAACAAGACACGATTGCATGAGTTGTCAGTTGGGGTAATGAAATCCTTAGATATAGCCTTTATTACTTCATTTCAAACCAGATTCTTTTGTTTGAGCTTCACACATCGCTAGGGAACATTCTGAGCTTTTAGATGAATGGTTGAATCAAGCTTCGACTTATCAATTTGCTGAGTTATGAGCTGTTGAATGCGACCCTTTTTTTTATATGTTATAGTGTAGTCTCTCAAGCATTTGGCTCCACGGGGCCATGTGACAAAGGCAGTTGGCAACACTTTGATTACTTCACATAGCATTGCATTTGTAATAATAGGTATAAAACTATTAGAGTAGGAGTGAGTGTGCAAAGCCATGAGTGCATATAGCCTGATGTAGGTTGGTGTGACACCCAGGGGCTTAAGCTATAGGATTGTATCAGTTAGTTAGCAAAGAACCAAACTTCGCCTCCTTGAGTCTGTACCAATGGTATACCAACATTATTATGTACTATCATACTGTTTATATCGCTACATATGTTATAACATTATTGTATAAAAAGGCAAACAATTGGTGTTGTCTAGCAGAAGTTACATGGACTTAGGCTCACTTGAACTATCAGAAAGTTACTGTATTTTACTCAGATTAAAAACAAATATATGTATATAGCTAATTAAAATCATTGCTACAGTGTCTGAGCCAAGGGCTCTTTCAGTTATCCGTAATAGAAGAGGCTGGCTGTTCTCGCAGCTCTGTGGCTATTGCACCAGCACCCAACAAAACTCAGGAGAGGGCAGAGTACTGGTATGACCTAGAGGGAGCGAAGCCTACCCAGTGGTAGGTCACCAGTTGAGCCCATGGAGCGCGGTAGCTTTCTCCACAATATATTATATTTATTCAATGTTTTGTAATTATATGAAGCCATAAGCATTTTTGAGTTGAAGGTTCTAATATTATATTAATTATTGTTGATCGTTGTGCTTAGGTCTATCAGTATGCTAGTTTCACAAAATTGTATTTTCTGTCCAAATATAAGTACAAATTGAGCAAAAATAATGTAATGCATTTTCAGAAATTATGTTCTCTTTGTGTGTCCTTGTGTAACTATATAATTTGGTTCCATTGAAATGATATTGATTTCTGAGAGCTGCTACAACAATAACAATCACAATTGCACAATGGGAGTCTTTGAACGCTCGAAGACAAACAACATCACTACATTGTTTAAACATTGGCAGTTTTCTGTTTACTTTATCCAAGTGGGTCATTGACTAGTGAGTAAAGGTTTACTGTTCAAGGCAAGTAGGTTTGGTTGCATCCACTGCAGGTAAGTGTTCAACTACAAACTTAGCGCACTGTTGTTATATATGAATGCATGACATTTATTGTTGGGATACAGCCTACAGCTGATTATAGACAGTTTAAGAGTCTGTAGTATGGATAGAGATAGCTGATAGCACACTATGAATGCTGTTTCCTGTCTGATTGTCGGAAAATCACTAGTTTGAGCATTCCAGATTTCTATAAGTTCAAACGAGTTCTACATAGACGTAGCCCCTTAATGTTCTACTGGTATGACATGAAAGTTTAATATTTACAGAAACAATGGCTGCTGCAGAGGAAGAAGAATGGGTAGAGTGTGGATTTTGTTGTAGAAAGAATGAGGCAATGAAAGAACCCAAGTGTCTACCGTGTGGACATGTTCATTGCTTTGGTTGTCTCACTGATTCATTTGAGTCTATCCACATAGTACAATGTCCTGAAGTAGATTGTAGGTATGTTTGTACTAGTAGCTATGGCCTGGGTGGGACTTATGCCTGCTCGGCTTCAGCTTATCACTTCATTTTCATCACATACTTCATTATTGAGCTTGATCTGATCCTGAAACAGAGATGGCTGGAGTTTTAGAACCTAAAAGTTCAAAAAAGTTTTGAGAACTTTTCATTTCATTACCAACAAATATTGAAAATGAGGAGTTTTCTAGAAAAACATTTTGACAGTTTCATGGCTGTAACTGTAAAGGCCTGGTGGCTACATGAACGCAAACTCCGTGCGCTATGCATTAGTGAGGTGCTACACTTAATCAAACTCTGTGCCTTGAGTAATATTGTTTTAGATGAGGTATACAAAGGGGGGGGGGGGGTAGGGGAGGGGGAGGGGGTGTTGGGCCTTGTTAGTAGTTTTTATTACTAGTTGTAAATAGTTGTTGGATTGAGATCGCTAAAGCATGCATAACTTTGCAAAACGGACGAAATATAGGGCAACAAGTGTTGAGCTTGCAGAAATCTTGTACAATAACTTGCGGTACTTAAGTTGGTGTAACCAGGCCTTAAGCGTCACCTAAAAGCAACAACAAAGGCTTTTGTGAATAATGCTAATACCAACAAATAGAGTGATTAGTGTAAAGTATTGTGATTGTATACAACGTTCCATAATGTAAACAGTTGTCTTCTAATTATATAGTTTTTTATTTGATGGTACAAAGTTTTATTACTGGCAGTAGCAGTAGACAGCTGGTAGGTCATGTGACATGTTGTTACTATTTATATTACAGGCAGGTGTTTGATGTAAAGCTACCAACTCTACCAGCTCATGATATGAAAGGTGGTAACACTGAGAGCTGTGACGTCTATGAAAAGAGACAGAAATGTAATGAGGAAGCCAATATGTATTGTATCCAGTGTAACAAAAGATTCTGTGGCAAGCATGAAGAGGTAAGACTCTATCTAAGAGTTTAGAGGGTGATGTTTCTAAAGTTAGTTTAATGGGTCTGCCACATGAGCCAGAACATCATCTGTATCCATCGGTCAGTCACACAAGATGGTACATCCGGCACAGAACTGGCTTGATAGACATTTCATACTGTTCATTGCACTGTCATTGGTAGGATTTTAAACGCTGCACTATTCCTTAGGGCAAACGTGCCTGGGTCAAGGTTATATCGTTTCTCGGCCTTGTACTAAAAGATAATACACAGCAATATTTGATGGTAATTTTATGATTGCTGGTGGTTTTCCGGAATTACCGTGGACAAGCTCATTCGTAAAAATCAATTATTGTTTTGCTTGATAAAAATGATAAATAAATAATTAAAAGACGCGGCTGGGATACATGATAGGAGCGTATTAGCCTGTTAATGATAATTTCTATTGGATTAAACTAAAAAAGTTAACTCGATGATAGATGATAAGTCTTAACTGGATGTTAGTAGTGTATTCAAAATTGTAGAAAAGAGCACTTTAGATAACAATAAAAAAGTGATCTAAACAAAGATTGCAGGAAAAAAAATAAATATCTTCTCCGCATACCAATGCAACAACAATCCTATCAAAGTCAACAGGCACCCGCTGACTTTTCAAAACAGCTTTGAAAAATAAAATAAACCTTGCAAATTCTCTCTTCTGCATTCAGTATATAGCTTGCAGAGCGAGTCTTTCTAGCTCGACCCACAGCTACCCAAACAAGCTGACTTTTGTGTCCTCTCCTTTATGCTCGATATGACTTGCGTCGTCTTTGTCGAGAGATATTGTTGAGGTCAGCAGAGATTGCGTTTATACTATAGACTGGTGAGGAGAACACAACTCTGCAAAAATAATAAGCCAATGTCCAGGCCTGAATTGGTAGCAGCTGTTCAAAACAAAGCCATTTATTGCTGTAATAACCCCTTTATACAAAAATAATTAACTCGATAATAGATAACAAGTCTCAACTGGATATTGGGATTGAATTCACAATTGTAGACTAGAGTATTTTAAATATTAACAAAAAAACTGATTTAAACTTCAATACTTAATCGATCATTCTACCACTGCACCACAAACAAAGTGAATTGGAAACACCCACACCTTGCTAATCGTGAAGTTTCTCAATCAATATATATCTTCGCAAAGACTGATTGCTTAAAAGATATTTGCACACCTGGGTATCGAACACAGACCCTGTTAACAGTAGGTCACAATGTTAATCATCAGGTATTAAGCAATGTTCACATCTGCACAGAAGCAGCTGTTGGTAAAAAGCAGTATTGTAATAGATTCCGGTCTGGTTACCACCAACATCCACTATGCTCAAGTATTCTGCCTCTCTCCAGAGGGGACACTGTACTGCTCGACAGTGACAACTGTGCGCAGGGTAACCGAATTACCCGGTAAGGTAAGAGCCCATGGCTCAGACAAACAATACAGCGTAGTGCTTGTGTAAGTGGCTATGTTCTCAAAGACAAAGTGCTAAAGGGTGTTTAGTCCTCTAGGGTGTTTGTGGCAACATGAGAATGAATGCAAAGAGTAAGGCAAAAGTCTCTCCTTTTATAGGAGAGCTAACAGGTATAAAGCATATAACAGCTAGAGCACAGGAAGTTAACTAGCCAATACAATCAATTATATAAATAGGGAACCAATCAGACAATGCAATAAGGTTAAATAATGAAGGTGCCAAGTGGCTTAGGGCGGAGTCCTGTCTCCTATTGTCAAATCAGCGGTCCTACAGGGCACCCAGGCTATAGATAGAGTATGATCCACTAGGTCAGCAATCGGCGGAAGGGTAGTTCCAGTTCCTGACCTTGACTAAGATCCTACATGGTTTTGGGGATCCTCCACTATGTCGGCCATCTTATGCGGGCCCAGTACAGCTATATCGGGTTGGTAAGGGGTCAATACCGGCCCTGCAGGGGTCACTACCGGCCCTGCACACTATGCAACCGGCACAGTAAGACTTTCCACCCAAACAGCTGTTGACCGAACGCTGTGGGTTGAAGTCTAGCGCATTGTCTCGCAAGGGGGATAGTAAACGGCCTGTTTACTAGCAACTTTCACCAAAATTTACCACAGTATTGCTCGTTGTAAGTGTAAAAAACTACCTTAGTACACCCCGTTCGTAAAATACTGATCAAACTATAATCATTTTTTTGTTAATTTTACTCTTCTAGCCACCTAAATATCATTTCTCATGGATTGCATACTTACAAAAAACATTTTTCTTCTAAATATTTTCTCATTGAGCAAGTTTGGCTGAAGCGCTTTTCACTTTATATTCGGTGCCCTATCTTGTGCCTTTGCAATCAAGGAATAGCATCAAACGGTTGTTTCTCTGAAAGGGGTTATCAAGGACAACACTTTGGAGAAAAATTATTGGCAGTCGCAGTAGGTTCGTGAGAATCAGCCGTATTTTGACATTGACGCCTCATTTTGAAATAGAATAGTTGTGTTATCGGTGTTCTAAGAACTTTGAAATATCAAATCTGTGAAAACATCATTTTTGGCTACATGACTCCACTTTTGGTTTGGTAACTTAGTTCATTTTACTCTGAGGAAGAATTATAAAGTCCTGGTTTTGGTGATTTTTAAAAGATTGAGACTAGAAAAACGTGAAGCGGATTCATTTTATTGCAGTGAAGTCCAAAGTGGTTTATCGATGTACAATATCAAACCTGTGCAGAAAATCTCACCTGAATTGACCGGATGGTTCTCAAACGAAAAGCTGTTTTGAGATCAAGAACATGTTTTTCATCTAAAACAAAAATGGTTGAATCTGCATTAGTTTTTTAAGTTGTTCCATCAATACACATCACAATATAAATAAAAAACACCATCATACAAATTGTGTTCATTTGCCATCACTTGTTACACTCATCACTTTTGAGCTCATTTAGAAGATAAAAAGGGCGTTTTGACTGTTGTCGCACAATTTGCTTTGAATCGGAATGCTCGGTAGGTGTTCTTTTTCAAACTTTAACATTTTCCATGCCTTAATTACATGATACAAAATTATTTGCATTTTTGTCTGAAATGGTTGTGGGAGGAGAAATTATTAATTCACCGCAAAATTTGCCAGAAAAGGACAAAAAACAATTAAACCAGCAATCAATAAAATACTCATAAACTAAGCATCATAAACTGAATTAACAGAAGATGAAAGCTGGCTGGGCTGGAATGCACCAATAAGTTTACTTATATTGTTTGCTATAGTATAAATGCACATTCCTGCTGCTCTTGCAGAAGGAGTGTCGCTAATTTCATCTAGACTTTGGTCACGAGTAAAAAAGACAGAATCGCATGGCAAGACCATAACAATGTTTACAGAGGAATGTAAAAATACTTATTAGTGCAACTCTTGATTGGATATTTTGAAAATACTACCATTAACTTTTGTATGGCATACAAAAACCCTACAATTATAATATCCAACAATCCTTTTATTTTCTGATCTCAAGAATTAGCATTGCTAGCCGAACTTCAGCAAATCAATAAAAGTGCTTTGCTATGAGCTAGCTCAGGATTGAAGCTGAGTGCATCAGTGGAAGAAACTATCCTTTTGATCCTATACTTGTTGTTTCCTGCCACCTCTGTTTATGCAATCATTGTTCACCTGTGGTAGTGCTCAAAGTATTTTAACCTCAATCATTTATTTTACTTCTAACTTTCAGCACCATGCTGCTATCTTTGGTGAACACACAACAATTGGTATGGACATATACAAAACCCAAAGAACAAAACTGGAGATGAGGATGTGTGAAGTACACAAAGATCAACCATACAATGCTGGATGCAAGAAATGTCTTAAAGTTATTTGTGTTGGTTGTCTCTCTGAGCAAGGGGCTTGCATGGATGGTTTGTTATTTTTGTTATTGTTTTTTAATCTGCTCAAAGCTTGTTTCATTGAATTAATCAATAACTCAATTTCACAGCAAAAAAGTTAAGGCAAACATGATGGAATAATTTTTATATGTTTTCTTTGAAAAAGCAAATGCTTAATCAGTCTTTTTCAAGTTGATGGCTTTGGACTTGATTTAAATATTTCAGGTAGTAGTTTGATTTTAATAACTATTTAGTTACAACATTCAACATTCAATAAGGTGTATTTGACCTGATTTCAATACCAGATGATATTTTTGTTACCAGGTGGAGGTCATCATTTCATGCCAATAGATGAGTTGGTGAAAGTGTTAAAGAAAGAGATCAATGATTTGAAGGAAAAGGTGTTAGACAAGGAGGAAACCTTGTGTGAGCTGTTTAAACAGACTTCTAAGAAAGTCTCAGAGTACGATGATGCTACCAAGGAGATGGTGAAGTTGATCCACCAGACTAGAGATGACCAGGTAAAGTTGCGCAATAAAAGAAATCTTCAATAAAGTTGTGTCTCCTTCTATTTGCCATTTGAGTTAAGTTTATGTTCAAACATTATATGTTTTGTGTATTTTGCGATGGGTGGCGCACTACATCAGACATTTGAGAAAAGTAATTAAACAAATAAACTTACGGATAGTAATTTATAATTGTTTTAGCCTTAGACTAAAAGTTTTTTATTTCAAAACCAACAAAATTAATTAATGAAGCTAGCTTATTCAATGACCAGCTTATGATTTAATATACTTTGTGTACAAGCCTTGCAGTTGATACTAAATAGAAAATACAAACAATTTTTGTTGCAGTGCAATTACATGATTATAATTCTGTTGCCTGTTCAACAAAAAACTGTAATCAAATGGATAATATGCCTACCTGTCGGTGAGAAAGCCTAGCCAGAAAATCTGGGCTCAACGTTCCTGTCCACATATTTTTATATTGCTATTGAAGCCTATTCTTCCTGATTGATTACAAATAAATTATTTAATTGAAACAAGCAGTATAAACATATTTTCCCTTTGCTCTCATAATGCATTGTTTTATAATGTTTTGAGTCTTATCCGACAGCTGGCAGCGTTGAATGCGAAATACAAAAAGCTGGAGGAGGAAATGGTGCGAGCACGACTTGAAGTCAGAGCTGAGATAGTCGAGTTTCTGAAGGACAAGGTTGGAGCCGAATGGAATGAGTTAAGAAATCAGAGACAAAAGATAGATGGTAGACACAAACATAGTCACCAGGTAGACCCAGGATATTGATTAGGTTTATGTAGCTCTCAAACTGTTTTGTACTGTGTTACGGCAGGAATTTGGAGCACTGTGCTGTTGGGGACTAGTGATATAATAGTTATCACTGTAAGTATATCTAGCTATACAATAGACAGGTTCTTACCGAACTTGGCCTGTACTCCACCTTGGTCTTAATCCATACTCAACCTTGACCCCAACTCAAACTTGACTCAACCTTGACTCCAACTCAGATCGACCTAGACTGAACCTGAAAACCAACCACCAGATGCTACCAGGTCAAACAACCAAAGTCATCAACAATGGTAGCCTACATATTTATTTAAGTTTAATATGTATAAACAACACAATGGTACAGACAGATAAGATCTATTCACTAGCTTGGCTAACTAAGAAATGAACATAATGTGCATTGCCCTCCTACCTATAAAGTTAGGTTATAGATGAAATACTAGAGGCTCATTGGCTCTTTAATAAGCAGGTGTATTGGAATTAGTCCTTGTCTTTCTCAAATGGGTTGGCTTGTAAGAAGTATTATCTATTTAGCTGTTTTAGTACATCTGTCCTGGGCATACAGGTCCTGGCAATGGATACTTGTCTGCATCTTAGGAGTTGTGTTTCCAAGGGAAGACAACCCAGGTGGACTTGGTACCAGTTTTCTACCATTCTTTTACATGGAAACAAGTGTGTTCTATTTACTTTGCAGGGAGTGGGGTGGGGGAGGAGCCTGGGTCTTGAAGGACTGTAACAGGACTGATGGGGGGGGGGGGGGGTTAGAGTGACTAGGTTTAAATGGGCTGGTCTGAGGTGGGGGTATGCCCATACAAGAGGGTGCAGAGCACTGTTTACTGAAGATACAAGTGGGTTGAGCAATCATGAAAGGATAAGGAGACCGGCCAGGCCATTTTATTTTGTTGGAAGTAAGGGGACAGGGATGTAGGGTAGTAGGCAGATAGTTGGATACTCCATTTTCTCACAATATGCCGCAAGTTTTACTATTTATAGTTTATAGAAGATTGAGCCATTGCTGTGTTTGAAATGTAATATATAAATGTAACAATATTGTAACTATACTGCTGCACTGGAAGTCAACTACCACAATGTGAGGGCACAGCATGTGTAGACTCTACTGTTGTGTAGAGCATTCTATAAATTACTGTTGAGTGAATGTTGTCAGTCAACCACCTGGTTGGTAAATGAAGTGATTGATGGCGGAAAAGAGAAGTCAATAACCAACCCTACATATTATGTCTGCTTGACAATGGTCAGTTGAGCATTACATGCCCAACTTGTTAAAAGGAATGGAAGGTTGGTCTGGAGGCGAAGCGTTACCAAATCTTTGTTTTCTTTGTATTGATAAAAGTCAAACATCCTTAGAAAGGGCATTGACCTCAAATTATTACAATTAATACAAACAACTGTCATTAGTTTAGTTGTGAAGGACATCAGTGTAGGCACACTACCAATTGTTTGTTACATACACCAGTATACTTTACACTATTTACAGTGTGATATAGTGAGTGGATTCAAGGAGACAAAAGATGAAATACAGAGACTAATAGATGATCTCCTACCAACATTGGATATACCCAAATGTACATCTCTATGTACTACAGGTTAGATACAATGACAACTTACTGACCTTTCTAAATATAAGATACTAATGTCACTACTTTCATTAGCTAGTAGTTAGTTGTCTCTCATCTACTTTAATTATATTGTAGATAAGTGTAGAGATATAGAGTTAGCTGTACTCTCTGTTGATGGAGTGCAGATTGGCATACAGCTAAAGGAGACAACTCCCATCTCTCCACCCAAGTCTCTCACTCTATTGAATACTGTTGAGTTGTCTCGAGATGTTACATCAGTTTGTAGTTATGAGGGGTTCACTTATGTTGGTTCTTATGGTGGTTATATAACTAAGGTTGATGGGAGTTTTAGCGAGTCAAGTTTTGTCAGTTTTGATAAGACTGTAGCAGGTCTGGTTGTGTACAAGGATAGAGTATATAGCAAGTTGTATGGCAGTCCAAGTGTAATTCATGTACATGATTTATCAGGGAAGTTACTTCACAAGTGGGACCACCCTGACAGTGACTATTATTGTGGTATAGCAGTTTGCTCTGATCAGCTGGTAGTCCCAGACAGAAAGAACAAACAACTTATTGTCTATACATTAACTGGTTCTGTTGTTAAGAGAATCAGTTGTGATCATATAAGTGCTAATTGGGTCAGTTTGTGTGCAGGAGGAGACAACTGTGTTGTTGTATCTGACTACGAGTCATCTAAAGTGTTTAAGGTTGATATCACCAGTGGAGATATCAAGTGGAGTTGTACAAAGATAGCTAAACCCCAGGGTGTCACCTGCTATAGAGAGAAGTATGTTGTTGTAGCCAGTGTAAAGAGCAACACACTGAATATCATTGATGTGCATACAGGTATGTTTGGTTACACAATGCATTTGTATATAAACATTGCTGGTAGCTTAACTTTCTTTGCGGTACGGTAGGGTCTTTTTTAAGACAACCAGCAATTGATATTATCTTAGAAGCACCAAGATAATCAGGTGACCAAGCTCCTTAACACATCCTACCTTAGTGTTATGTAATTCAACATACACCTGTAGAGATTACATAATCTGTTTCAGGTGAGGTGGTTACTCAGACCACCCAACAAGATGTGTGTGGATCTGGTGAGTGGCTATTTGATATGCACATCTCAGGTGACACCCTGGTTATAGCTAATCATCACATGAAGTCCGTTGTGTACTTTAAATTGAATATGTGACTGTATACCAGAATACTTGCTAGCAAAGTATACAGTACACTTACTACTAACAGCTCACTAGTGGAAGTACTCACTACTAGTAGTAGAAAACTTACACCAGATGTTGAGTAAGAAGTTTTTCGTTGTTTTTTTCAGCTCAATTACATCAGAAATTTTTGGGAAAACATTTTCAGTTTTATATTGAAGTTTACTCAAGGACTTATGATGTGTGTATATAGATAGTATTTTGTATTCGTAGATTAAGTAATTTTCAATAATATTAACAAGTAAATGTTAAATGTTTATCACAAACATATTTACAATAAACCAATTGTTCTTTTGTAAGTTGTCAGTTAGTTACACTTATTCAGTTTGTTTCGTAAAGGTTGCAGTTTTTGTTTCTTTTCTTCTGCAGGCAAAAACCAAACAATCCTTTTTATATTACTAGTTACGTAACTAACTAAATTTATACTTTTGATACAGTGTTTCCAAAATCACAGACATTTATTATATAGCCAGATTTGAATTCTTAATAAAGTTTCATCATTTCAGTTTTAAAAGGAGCACAAGTTTGTTTCATTAGAGAGTCAGATAAATACTTTGCCATTCGAGCAATAGGGAGCACAACTCCAAACACATGAGAGGTAGTTGAAACCTCTTTGCTGTGTTTGCAGTTAAAACAAAATTGTCTATAACGTTTCATCATTTGCAGGTGTCATGATACATTGCATACTTGATCTAACTAAAACATGGTAGATTTGTATAACAAGTGTTCTTATTTCTTGGTTGTACCTCCTTCTCCTAGCTTTAGCCCTTCTTTAGCCCTTCACCCCTCCTGTCTGTAAGATACTCAAACATGTACCTATAAGTATCTCGAAGCTGTCGGCACACGTCTTGCAAGCTCCTATCGTAAGCCCAAGATGGCCCCCTCTCTCCATCCGGTAACCTCCTTCCCATCTCCTGATGTCCGTCGCTACGACCATCGTAGCTACTCCACACCTCCTCTCCAGGCCCATACCAGCCATCACACCTGCAACACAAATAACAACAACCCGGCAGTATCCACAAGCCAACTATGTACACACACATAAACATTTCTTTTTTCGTGTTTTTGTTTTTTTCATTTTATTTTGTTGCGAACAGCAATTACTAGGTTATATACATTATTTACAAACATGGTGAGTGCCCACACACCCCCTTATCTACGCCGCCTACGTCCCACTGCTGCCTGATTCAGGCGATTGGTATGCCTGATTTCTGACTTCCAGTCCTCAATCATTCTGGCATCCGGGTGTAGTCCATTTGTCAAGCAGTTGTCCCTAAACACATAGTGTCCCCTTCGCCGCGTGTATACCCTTCTATGCATGTATGGGGTTGCAAAGTTATTTTCCATGTTAAAATCAACTATATCTTCATTCTCTCTTAATACCAAATACTTCATTCGTCTAGTCAAAGAATTATAATCTGATTCCCCACGGACATTTGCATTGACACCTAAGCGTTCGTTATATCTTAGAAAGCACATTGGGTATAGGGTACAAATGATAGGAAATATACTCAGGCGCAATAATTGTTGTCTCCGCCCTCTAAAAATGCTAGAGACGCAGGACAGCGTGTGTTCTGAACGGAGCCTACACTCCGTCCCTCCTCCCATTCTAAAGACTAACTCAGAGAACCTTACAGGTCCAATATGAATGTATATAAGTGAGTTGATGAAACGATCTCTCCTTTCAAGAATACACTCAATAATGTCATACCAATTAGCACCAGATATTGAAATTGTTTCCCAAGCAGGATCCACCAATCATCTTGTAATGGAATTTCCGATAACAAAGACCTTCATCCCTGCAAGACAAATTAGGGATGTTAACCATTCACAGGTCAATTATTATAGATTCAGTTTTTTCACTGGTTTAGATATACGTCCAGACCTCGTTCTTATCAAGTCTGAATTTATCACTTTAGGACTACTCACTGGTTTAGATGTTACTACTTGAGGGCTACTACTCATAGACCTATTGCTAACTATATTATATCTCTCACCATACGCGTCACTATCCATCGGCTCAGCAGCCGTAGCGGGCACTTCCCTTTCACGAGTTTCACCGGTAGGTGGTTCACCTCTCTCGAACGTCACCCGGCCCCTATCCCTTTCTCGGCTCCTGTCACCCGCGACGAATCGGCTTCCCTTGTATCACCCTGATTGATACCTTGGCCATTGTGGCCTTTGTCTGCACGGGAAATCTGAGATCTATTCCTTCTAAGCAAATTCATATTTTTATTAACAGCCACCACCTCTCTGCCTTTTGTTGCTACCACGGAAGCGGATGTAGGTTGCTTGTGTGGTTCTCTGATTACAACTTTTTGTCCTATAGCTATCGGGCTCCTTTCCCTTGCAGCATGCCTACGGTTGTAGTTGCTGGCTTGCCTGCCCCTCAGAGACTTCTCAAAATCTCTAAGTCTATCGAGATCGATTTTGTTATCCTGCAAAATTCCCATTGAGTTCATCGACCTATTGAAGAGCAACTGGGATGGTGAGTATCCGTTTGCCAAAGGAGTGTCCCTATACATGCACAATGCTGCCTGAAGGTTCAAATTCTTTTTCATTAAGTTTTTCACTGTCTGCACAGCCCTCTCCGCCTCGCCGTTACTTTGAGGATATTTTGGCGAACTCGTTACGTGCGAGATGTCCCATTTGGCAATAAATTTCTTGAAATTATCAGAGATAAACTGTGGTCCATTATCACTCACTATTGTATTTGGAATGCCTAACATACAAAATAGGCTCTCTAATTTCACTATTACAGATCTTGAATCAGTTGAGTCCACCAACTCATGAGCCGAAATATATCTGCTATAGTAATCAACTACTACTAAATATGTTTTTCCATCTTTCTCCAATAGATCCATTGCGAGTCTCCACCACGGTCTCTCTGGCAATGGTGTACACAAAAGCGGCTCGCGTGGTTTACTCCTGAATTCTTCGCATTCTGGACAGGCTTTAACCATATTTCTTATGTCCTCACACATTCCCGGCCACCAAACAAGTTCCACCGCCCTGCGTATACATTTTGTTTCGCCCTGGTGTCCGGCATGTATGTCATGGAGAGTCCTCTCTCTTTCCAACTCTGGGATGAAAACTCTGTTCCTATAGAAAAGTATTCCATCCACACATGTCATGTAATCTCTGAAGGCGTATGCAGATTCAGCCGCAGCGGGAATCTCTTTTCTAGTCGGCCAGCCTTCCTCAGTGAATTTAATCAGAAGTAGTCCTGTCTCATCTTCCAACATCGCAGTTCTTATCCGACTCAACCTTCCCGAGGATATGTGCAACGATTCCATCAACTCAGACAACAGACTTGGTTCCCCCAACTCCTTAACAACGCATTCCTTGAGCTCAGGGGATCTCGACAGAGCATCCACCAGTATCAACTTACTCCCAGGAGTGTACGTAATCTTGTAGCTGTAGTGCATCATCTTTAGTCTGAACCTCTGTACCCTAAGCGGTAGTTTAGCTAGCTCTTTCTCACCCGGAATTGCCAAAAGTGGCCTATGATCCGTCTCTATCAATATTTCCTTCCCGGCTACATAATAATGAAATTTATCGCACGCCCAGCAAATCGCTAATGCCTCCTTCTCTATCTGAGCGTATCTTCTCTCTGCTGCAGTCAAAGTTCGGGATGCATATGCTACCGGTTTCCATTCACCATCCACTCTCTGTAATATCGCCGCTCCAATTCCATACGCAGATGCGTCTGCACTGATCATTGTCTCTGATGACAAATTATACGGCGTCAACACTGGAGTAGAGGCCAGAATGTCTTTAAGCTTGGAGAACTGTTCAGCCTGCTCGATGCCCCATATCCAATTCGAATCCTTACCGAGTAGCTGTCTCGGATGGTTCGTACTGGTAGCTATGCAGGGCGAAAACTTTCCCAGGTAATTCACTATACCAAAGAATCTACGTAGCTCGGTCTTATTTGTCGGAGTCGGAAATTTAACAATCGCCCTCGTCTTGTCCGGATCGGCGTGAATCCCTTTGTCATCGATGACATGCCCCAGAAATTTAACTCTTCCTCTACCAAACTCGCACTTATCTTCGTTCAACGTCATTCCCGCACTGTCAAGCCTATGTAGCACTCTTCTCAGTCTCTCATCATGTTCGGTTCGCGTTGCTTCATGCACTAGAATGTCGTCCATCTGACACACTATAACGACCAGCCCACTCAAAATCTTCTGCATTTCTCGTTGGAATATTTCGGGCGCCGAACTGATGCCAAACGGCAGCCTGTTGCATATATAACGACCAAATGGCGTAATGAACGCTGTAACCTTCCTCGCCTCCCTATCCAACCTCATTTGCCAGTAGCCGCAATTCGCATCAAGCTTACTGAATACTTTCGAGTTCCCCAACTCGCTAAGGACCTCCTCTGAGTTAGGTGGGGATGAAATTCTCGTTTTACCGCTTTATTTAGTCTGGTAAAGTCTATACACAGCCGAATCTGACCGTTCCTTTTTGGTACCACTATGCACGGTGCACACCAGTCCGTTGGTGTCTCAACTTTCTCAATAACCCCTAATTTTTCCATCCTCTGCAACTCCTCTTGTAGAGGCTGTCTTCTAGCGGCTGCTACTCTCCGAGGTACACTCTGCGCAAAGGGTATTACTTGGTCATTGAGAGAGATTTTCACTTCGCTTTCCATCCCGCCCAACCCTTTGAATAACCTTGGGTATTCTCCAATCCATTCTGTACCTTGTTGCACACTATCAACAAATTTGATAATACCAAGGCTAGATATAGCGGGCTTCCCTAGTAATGGATTCACCAAGTCATCAACAATATATATGTCCTCTTTTACTGTTTTCGAATCAATGGAAATACCCGCCTCAGCATATCCCAAAACTTTTAACATATGATTTCCCCCGCTCTTCAATGTTCTGCCTGTATACCTAACGTTCGACACACAATGCCTCAAACTGGCGAGGATAGCAGTCACAGCTGCTCCTGTATCGATTTTAAACGTCACCGGATATGAATTAATTTTTGCCTGTATTAGCCATGACTTAGAATTTTCAGTTATACTACTAATATTGTCAACACCTAGTCATTCTGAATCGGAGCCCAAATACAAGTTTCCCAACTCTGTCTCAACAGTTGAGTCCACCAACTCATCTGTTGCTCTGGACCGCCTTCCTTTACATGCCAAGGATTTACTATAGTGTCCTTTCTGTTTACACACAAAGCAAGTAATATTCTTAGCTGGACATAGCTCTCTGGTATGTATCTGACGCCTATTAAAATACGGATACTTTTGTCTTATTCCCATTTGTGGCTCGCTCCTCTGTCGACTCGTATATTTGACCGTGTGAGATTTCACTTCATCAATGTTGTCATTTGCCGAGGTGTTACTACACAACTGCAAAACCGATGAATGCTGACTGACGTACTGTTTAGCGTTTTGTATTACTTTTGTTAACGTTAGATCGTCTATGTCAATCAGATACTCTCGCAACTATGTATCTGTAACCCCTACCATTATTCTGTCCCGAATCAGCTCATCTTTCATATCGCCTGCGTCTGCACCTCCGTAATAAACTGGTGAATCGATAAATTACCCTGTTTCAAGTCATTAAATTTAACCCGTTTATAGATGACATTCTTAACAGGCTCAAAGTGTGCATCAAAGAATCTAATTACGTTAGCCAGGTTTTTTTGTGTATTCTCATGATCTTCGTCAAACACAAACTGGTTGTAAATCTTCACACTATCCGAGCCCATTAAGAGAAGTAAGTTTGCTATCTGCTCCTCACCTGACATATCCGCATATTTCTTCGCTATTTTAGCTATGGCAAATTGCGATTTGAATGTCTTCCAATTTCCCGACAACTTGCCACTATCCCTGAAGTCCAGACTTTGTACAAATCTATCTTCTCTCACGTCGGCCATTATTTATGTTTATTTATTTATTTTCAATACCAGACACAGTAATAAACCGGGATATATATATGTATCTTTCTATGGTTCCTCAGACCAAACAACATGTAAATTATTACTGCGAGTACAACTCACCGCTGGTTCCAACAAACCACAACAACAACAATTGTATGACGAACTATCGTATCTCAATTCCTACAAATCCAAACACCTGCACCATAAACAATTGTACAGTCAACACTCAACAGTGGGTATTTTGCTCATACAAACCCCGTATTTTCTGACACCATGTAAGATACTCAAACATGTACCTATAAGTATCTCGAAGCTGTCGGCACACGTCTTGCAAGCTCCTATCGTAAGCCCAAGATGGCCCCCTCTCTCCATCCGGTAACCTCCTTCCCATCTCCTGATGTCCGTCGCTACGACCATTGTAGCTACTCCACACTGTCCACCCCAACCATCATTCATAGCCCACATTCCTTAACCGATGGAATTCCAGATCAGAAGCAGCCACAGCTGGTAAATGTGCTTATACAGGATTAGTTAAAGTATTTTGGAGTTGTTTGTCCTTGAAAACACAGTCCACACAGTACTCCCTAAAGCAGCTCATATCAAAGTCTTCTGCACATTTCCTGGGACATGAGATACCACACTCTTTGTATTATAAAACCCGTGAAAAAACAAAACAGTTTTCTTTCACTTTAAGCAAACTCATGGTAAAGATGATGACTACCATAAAATTATTGTGAAGGACTTTGTGCCACCTTCACATATGCAGCTGTTATGCAGTCCTGTTGTCTAGACACCTTACAAACAAGCCTTACAAAAGTTTACCGAACAAATCATAAAGAAGATAATTCTCAATTTCCAAAATAAGCAAGAAAATAATAAAATTTGAACTGCTATAAACTGGAATAGCTTGTAAAGCTACCCTTCAATTTAGTCAGTTTTGAACGCTTGCAATGATTTTGAATTATTTTTCAATGATATAAAGTTGTTTCCTAAACCAGACACAATAAACATTGTATCGGGCTGTAGGTCAAAAGTAGTGTAAAATTAATATCTGCTATTACGAGATCTCATACTAAAAGTGAAGAAAAGACAGATATTGACTCATTTGGATTTTATTGATGTCTTTCCTGTCTTGATTGATGACTTATTCTCAGCATTGTGTTAGATGTCTACATGATTTACTTAGTAGTAAAGGTGAGTCACTGGTAGCTGTAGGTTGTAGCTTTGTTGTTTTGAAGCAACTTTAATTATTGATTTATTTGCTTTATTAGAGTTGTAGTTGAGAGTAGATAGTGGAACAAATGAAATATATAGTAGTAGCTGTATAAAAGACTGAAGCAATGTTAGTGAAATGTTAGTTATGCTAGTAAATCCGGGTAACAAAGAACATGTGACAAATCCATCCTGGTGAACTTTATCACCCCCAAAATCTGGGTAACTCATATAAAATCTGATTGATTGAGATCCCTGGTCATATAGAATTGTATGCTTATGATATTAATAATAATAATAACAAAAACAAATAATGATGACAATAACAAGGTAGACAACAGCAACGACAATGTCCACACCAGTAATAAGGACTATGACAATTGTAACTGCTACCAACTTGAACACCTTATTACACCCCGACAAATATATTATTATTAAACTGCTCACCACGTGGGGCCTCTGATGTAATTAACAGCAGTTTCAGAAATTATTTTATTACTACTATTGCCTAGTTAAAAAGGCCACAGTAACCAAGCTGCTTACTTAATATATTCAAAGCAAAGCACAGGCTGCTCAGCATCTAAACAATGATACAATTGTGTCAACTTTGGCTTGTCTTCTACACCTGAAGCTATCAAAAGAATATCTGCTAATCCGCTGGTTTGCAGTGAGGACAGGAGAAAAAAGACAAAATACAAAAAATATATCAATGATTGTAGCAACAACAACAATGTTGAAGTGGGTTTGCACAGTGCAGCCCCTGCATGGCAATGAAAGCTGTATCCATTAGATATTCACTGCATGCACTGGTTATCAGTGGTTAGCTGATAAATGCTAGCTTGCATCATTGATCTGTGAGTCAACTGATTATTTACTAGCTGATGTGCTAGCTAACTGATTGCTCTGTTGGCCGGGTGCCAACTTCGATTGGGAGGATGTACCAGTCAGTAGGGTCCCGGCAGAGTAATTTCACTTTAGCGACGCAACCGACAGTAGCGTAGTCAATCGTTAAACTTATTGTTAGAAATATCCCCATGCTTGGATATTATCATGCTTTGAGAAAATTTGAGCAGTCGATATGAAAAAAAATGATGTGTTTGAGACAGCTGAAATTAATCAATAGAACTTTTGAGCTTTTTTCCTGGGGAATAAATTGATTTATTTACTTGAAAAAGTTATTTAAATAGTATGTTCATAATACTACATAGCGGTGCCACAATTTCTTATTTCGAGTTTTGTCAGGTTCGCCTACATCAATAAATGAAGGTGCGCCTTTTTCATACCCTGCTTACACAGTACGGATGCGGGAACCATGGATGATACGCACTGCTTAAGCCTCCTAACACATTAATCTCGCAAGGGATTCCAAACGATGAAATATAATTGTAGCTCAAAGTTGATATTCACAAAAAGCTTCAACAACATAGCGTTTTTTTAGGTCTAATAAATGCCAGTTACTTGTGTCCTATATCGCCGATGAGTTTCGGAGACTTCTGGTGATATGAACCACTCGGCATAATGAACATTACTCCCTTCTTATGCCTCTGAAGTTCTTTTGCTAATAATAAATGTCAAGCAGAACTCAATATCGAGGTAAAACATTTTGCTATTATGTGTTTGGAAGCAGTCCGAGTATAATTAAATTTTCTCAGTTCATTCAGTCTCAAAACGGCAAAAAAGGTAGCTTATGCTTGGCTATGGTGTACAAGCCTTGTGTGCCCAAGGGCTTGGCATCTAAATTTGAAGTTTAATCTATGCCAGAAACATTTATCTAAATGAAAAACTGAACTTTATCTTATTTATTGGGTGATATGGACAGGTGGTTTGTATCAGCTGAATCACAGTGACCCTTATCACCAGAAAAGAGTTATTATAAACAAATGCATTTTATTAGTTAAGAAAGTAAAGCTGAATAAAGCAGCTGCAGGAAACTGAAGTTGAAACACTGTTAGACAATAAAAATATGCAAAGTCTTATGCCCTGGTCACACGAGACCGATAAACAAAACTATAACGAAACTATCTTAGAAAATCGCCGAGGTGCGACGATAATAGTTTTGTTGTACTGGTCACACGAGAACTATAATTAGTTCGTTACGCCTAGCGATCACTAATTTCATCCAATGACAGAGGATTGTGTTTTGTGCGCGGGCCTACTCATACTTTACTGCGTGATGTAAAAGCATGGAAGAATTATTATTATTTTTGATGTTTGGAATAGATTATTTTAATAAATAGCTAAGTTTGACCAGCCAGTACTATTCCAATTGTTTGATTATAATTCAATATTATTATTATCTTTCATTTATTCAAAACTCATTGTGAATATAATAAATAATTATTTATTCAAAAAACAAATGTGCTACTACTATGGAAACCATGCGTTCGTTGTGAATGACCCTGACATTGGAGACCAGCCAATAACAGAACATAGAAAATAAACCTATTAATGAGCTTATCTGGTCCAATGGTCCAATCACATGCAAGCATCGCAACTGAAGATTTTCCCAAACCTAGCATTGTTTGATCACGACGAAACTGAAATATTCGCTCGGTTTGCTCAGCAACGAATTCGCTGGGCTTGAAAAAATAGTTTCGTTGACAGTTTCGTCAGAGATTCGGTCTCGTGTGACCAGGGCTTTAGTCAACTAATGCAGCGGAGGAGATAATTATTAAAATAAAAAGCAAAGACTAGTTAGGATATTTATAAAAGTGAAACATTCCTTTACTCTCAACAAAACTTTGAATTAGTACATGGTCCTTTTACAGGAAGTTATTGGTGGCAATCTTGACCTCTATAAACCATCAGCAGTTTGTTGTTGTGGTTGCTAGGAGATATTTTAACTGTCCCATTTCACCAATGTTTCCCGACTGAGATGCTTTATATGAATAGCGCATTGTCATTATTATACACTTAATACATGTTTCATTAATGTTCACATAGTTTACGTCTACAAACTTTCCAATTATGATTGATCTTTTTAAAGTCTCTTTTCATAACGTACTTTAATTTTTTAGAGTTAAACACCAAAGACCCGCCTAGAACCATAACTTTTGCGAATGATTCACAACCGTCATCTAGTTGTACCGCAGTAAGCCGCTCGGTGGCTGAAAGCGGTTGCCAAAACAAAATGGCCAAAGATCGTGGGACCCAACAATCGTCTTCCCCGACAAGTCAAACGCTCCCATCAAGCTTACAACAGGATATTGCTCTCATTCAACCATCTCATACTCATAAAATGAAACTTGATGCTACAGAAAAGTAGCCATTTGTCGAACTGACATTCAGTTTTGCTGCAACCGGCATTCCTGAAAGCGTTCTAAAACAGAAGTGTCTTTCAGGAAGCGTTTTTCAAACTCCTTCAAAAACATAATCTTTTAGGCTACAACACGAGTGAAGATGCTGTTTACTGCATGCCATGTGTGTTTTGGAATGAAGGTCTCAAATTTGGGACAAAAGCTGAGCTTCTCATTTCCGCTCCTCTGAGAGATCGGAAACGTCTTTCTGCTAAAGCTAACAAGCATGAACCAACTCACAACCATCAAACAGCCGTTTCAAAAATGGATGCATTTCACAGAATTCAGAAAGAAGAAATGCTGTCAGTCCATATCAAGATGAACAAAGGCAGTGCAGAGTCAGCAGAGAAAAACAGCTCAAATAATAAGATCATTATTTGAGTGAATGCGATTGTGCATTAGCAGAGGGTTTGCTTTACAGGGGCATCGCGATGGAGGAATGCAGAACATAGACTTTGAAGAAGATTTTGATGCTAGTCAATCAGAGGATGCAATCAGTTGTGAAGTTTGCTGCGCAATCTGGTGACACATCTGTGGTTGAACACCTGAAGTCCATAGGAAGAACACATTCTACATGAGTGCTTCATCGCAGATGGATATGTTAGACTGCGTTCTTCGTGAATTGCAGTTGCTAATTATCGAAAGAATCAAAGGGCAAAAAGGTAAATTAATATATGCTCTTTCAGCTGATGAAGTCATTGACTCATCCGTATGATGAGCAGTTGGCTACAGTAGCTTGAACTGTCTCACCAACAGGAGTTGTGCGTGAGCGACTACTAGAGTATGTTTAATTGCTCAGCACAACAGGTGAAGCAATTGGCAAAAGCATTATGACATGTGTAAACAAACATGGGCTGAGAATAGATGACTATCGTACTCAAACATATGATGGTACGGGGAATATGAGCGGCTATTTCAATGGTGCTCGAAGTCATATTGAGAAAGCACAAACTCTTGCCAAGTACTTTCATTGCAGCAATCACAAGTTGAACTTGGCATTGAACACTACAAGCACCATTCCAGAGTATAGAACTTTGATGAGCAATGTGACGAAGCTAAGAATATTTTTCAAGTACATCCCAAAGCGACATGGCAATCTTAAAGAAAAGCTGGACAGAGCTGACCCACAGAATGGGGTGACAAAGGTAAAGCTACTTTGCAACACAGGTGGATGGAGAGACATGCCAATATGTTTGAGCTAAAAAGATTTATTTGTATGTTCTGGCAGCTCTGGAGATTATAAAGGAACCTGGATTTGACAGCAACACTGTGGTGGCTGCCAATGTCCTTTCCCACATAATGAGGTCTGCAGGTTTCATTGCAGCCTTCGTTATTGCAGAAATAATGCTTGATTCTACAAAACAGTTGAGTTTGCAATTGCAAGGCTCAACCGAAGATAAGAATTCTGCACATAGACACATCGGAGAAGTTCAAGAATTACTGCAGTCAGTCTGTAATGGTTCTTCAATATTTGATGAGCTTTGGGATGCAATGACTGACATGGCAGGAGCTGAGTTGGAAGTGCCAAGGTTATCCGGTAGACAGACATCGTGTGCCAACCATCAAGCTACCAGTGGCAAAGCCTACTATTACAAAGCATACTTTCTCCCTGATAGTGATGATAGTGACGATAGTGATGATGGCGATGATGGCAATGATGGCGATGATGGCGATGATGGCTATGATGGCTATGATGGCGATGATGGCGGTGGTGGTGATGGTGACGATTGATGATGCCAGTAACGACGGTGACGACGACGATAATGATGATAATGCCAATAATAATAATGCCAATAATAATAATGCCAATAATAATAATGCCAATAATAATAATGCCAATAATAATAATGCCAATAATAATAATGCCAATAATAATAATGCCAATAATAATAATGCCAATAATAATAATGCCAATAATAATAATGCCAATAATAATAATGCCAATAATAATAATGCCAATAATAATAATGCCAATAATAATAATGCCAATAATAATAATGCCAATAATAATAATAATAATAATAATAATAATAATAATAATAATAATAATAATAATAATAATAATAATAATAATAATAATAATAATAATAATAATAATAATAATAATAATAATAATAATAATAATAATAATAATAATAATAATAATAATAATAATAATAATAATAATAATAATAATAATAATAATAATAATAATAATAATAATAATAATAATAATAATAATAATAATAATAATAATAATAATAATAATAATAATAATAATAATAATAATAATAATAATAATAATAATAATAATAATAATAATAATAATAATAATAATAATAATAATAATAATAATAATAATAATAATAATAATAATAATAATAATAATAATAATAATAATAATAATAATAATAATAATAATGAGAATAATAGTAATAATAATAAAAGCATTTATAATATTAATAACTGTGAAGCTTAGAAGCTTACCGTGTGCTCTGAGCTAGTACAAGTTGATAAGTTACATTTGGTCGACTTTAAGCAGCTCCCAAACAAGTCCTCTCGCTAGATATTTGATACCTTGTCTACCCGCGCTCGTCAGTTGTCTCCCCCTTCTCCAATGTCCTTTCCGGTACACTCTACAATAACCGTAATAATAATCATAATAATAATTAATAATAATAATTATGTATTTTCATATCATTATTCTTTACCATAAAGATTTTAAAAGTAGTAAGAAGTGCCTTAAAACTTTTTTTTTACAATTGTAAAAAGACTTTTGGAGACTTAAGCATTCTTAGGTAACCTAACACAAATGGGCTCAGTTTTGGAAACAAATTCCCTGGAATTTTTCAAGTTAAGAGCCAGACAGCTGGCCATTTGTTAAAAACCTGCATTTAGTGTTTCATTTAAAAAAAACACAACAGATGTTTTACTGTCTGAGACACAAAAATTTAGCCAGTTTTAGCACAGACCTCTATGATTTGCTAAAATCTAAATTAGCCAAGTATTTTTCAATCCATTTTAGTTTGATTTTGGATTGTGCCTTGTTGAATACTCCGTGAGCCTTAAGCTAAGACTCACCTTAACATTATATTGGTTTATCTTATCTAACCTACTGACCTTCATTTAGTCTCTCCTTATTAGGGAAGACGTTTTGCACCCATCCGATGCTTCTATAACACCTGTAATCAGTTGCCTTGCTTACTTATAAGCTTCTATTTTGTTATCTAACACTTTGGCTACCAGATGCAAACTTTCCCTTTTACTCAAATCCATTTATCCACTATTGCTATTGAACAGCATTAAACTCTCACTCAGTTCATAAATATGAGTTCTTTTGAGTTACTCTCTCAATGCATTTCCCTGTGTTACTCTATTGTTTAGCTCTATTGATGTGACAATGATTACCGCAGACTGCTATAAAAATACCAGCCACAGTTACATATATGTGAACTTGGGACCTGACAAAGGTCAATAGCGCGTGACACCCACATTGTTATCACACTGTTTAAACATTAGCAGTTTCTTTTCATTTAATCAAAGCCAAGTGGGCAATCGACTAGTAAGTAAAGGTTTACTGTACAAGGCAAGTAGGTTTGGTTGCATCCACTGCAGGTAGGTGTTCAACTACAAACTTAGAGTGCTGACAAAGACTGTTGTTATAGATGAATGCAGGACATTTATTGTTGTGATAGATTACAGCTGATTATAGACAGTTTAAGAGTCTGTAGTATGGATAGAGATAGCTGATAGCACGCTATGAATGCTGTTCCATGTCTGATTGTTGGAAAATCACTAGTTTGAGCATTCCAGAAATCTAGAAGCTCAAATGATTTCTACATATATAATATTATTATTCTACTGGTATGACATGAAAAATTTAATATTTACAGAAACAATGGCTGCTGCAGAGGAAGAAGAATGGGTAGAGTGTGGATTTTGTTGTAGAAAAAATGAGGCGATGAAAAAACCCAAGTGTCTACCGTGTGGACACGTTCATTGCTTTGGTTGTCTCACTGATTCATTTGAGTCTATCCACATAGTACAATGTCCTGAAGTAGATTGTAGGTATGTTTGTACTAGTAGCTATGGCCTGGGTGGGACTTATGCTTGATTGGCTTCAGCTTTTCACTTCATTTTCATCACATAGTTATTGAGCTTGATCTGATTCTGAAACAGAGATGGCTGGAGTTCGGAGAACCAACAAATATTGAAAATAACGAGTTTTCTAGAGAAACATTTTGAAAGTTTCATGGCTGTGACTGTAAAGGCCTGGCTACATGAATACAAACTCCGTGCGCTATGCATTAGTGAGGTGCTACACTTATTCAAACTCTGTGCCTTGAGTAATATTGTTTTAGCTGAGGTAATAGCCATTATGAGCATACATAGGGGGGCGGGGGGGGGGGGGGGGTGTTGGGCCTTGTTAGTAGTTTTTATTACTAGTTGTAAATAGTTACTAGATCTAGATCGCTAAAGCATGCGTAACATGTTATACTGTGGGACTGCTCCAGCCATTAACAACCAATATTGCAGGGACCACTGGATAAGGCACCACACTGAATTCTAACATTCTGGAACTTTGCAAAACGGACGAAATATAGGGCAACAAGTGTTGAGCTTGCAGAAATCTTGTACAATAACTCGCGGTACTTAAGTTGGTGTAATCAGGCCTTAAGTGTCACCTAAAAGCAACAACAAAGGCTTTTGTGAATAATGCTAATACCAACAAATAAAGTGGTTAGTGTAAAGTATTGTGATTGTATACAACGTTCCATAATGTAAACAGTTGTCTTCTAATTATATAGTTTTTTATTTGATGGTACAAAGTTTTATTACTGGCAGTAGCAGTAGACAGCTGGTAGGTCATGTGACATGTTGTTACTATTCATATTATAGGCAGGTGTTTGATGTAAAGCTACCAACTCTACCAGGTCATGATATGAAAGGTGGTAACACTGAGAGCTGTGATGTCTATGAAAAGAGACAGAAATGTAATGAGGAAGCCAATATGTATTGTATCCAGTGTAACAAAAGATTCTGTGGCAAGCATGAGGAGGTAAGACTTCATCTAAGAGTTTAGAGGGTGATGTTTCTAAAGCGAGTTTAATGGGTCTGCCACATGAGCCAGAGTATCATCTGTATCCATGGGTCAGTCCCACAGGATGGTACATCTGGCACAGAACTGGCTTGATAGACATTTCATACTGTTCATTGCACTGTCATTGGTAGAATTTTGAACGCTGCACTATTCCTTAGGACAAACGTGCCTGAGTCAAGATTATCTTGTTTCTCGGCCTTGTACTAAAAGATAATACACAGCAATATTTGATAGTAATTTTATGATTGCTGGTGGTTTTCTGGAATTACCATAGACAAGCTCATTCGTAAAAATCAATTATTGTTTTGCTTGATAAAAATGATAAATAAATAATTAAAGATGCGACTGGGATACATGATAGGAACTTATCAGCCTGCTAATGATAATTTTTATTGGATTAAACTAAAAAAGTTAACTCAATGATAGATGATAAGTCTTAACTGGACGTTAGTAGTGTATTCAAAATTGTAGACAAGAGAGTACTTTAGATAACAATAAAAAAGTGATCTAAACACAGATTGCAGAAAAAAATAAATATCTTTGAGCATACCAATGCAACAACAATCCTATCAAAATCAACAGGCACCCGTTGACTTTTCAAAACAGCTTTGAAAAACAAAATAAACCGTGCAAATTCTCTCTTATGTATTCAATATATAGCTTGCAGAGCGAGTCTTTCTAGCTCGACCCACAACTACCCAAACAAGCTGACTTTTGTGTCCTCTCTTTTATGCTCGATATGACTTGCGTTGTATTTGTGAAGAGATATTGTGTAGGCCAGCAGAGATTGCGTTTATACTGTAGACTGTGGTGAAGAGAACACAACTCTGCAAGAATAACAAGCTAATGTTTAGGCCTGAATTGACAGCGGCTGTTCAAAACAAATCCACTTATTGCTGTAATAACCCCTTTATACAATAATAATTAACTCAATAATAGATAACAAGTCTCAAATGGATATTGGGATTGAATTCACAATTGTAGGCTAAAGTATTTTAAATATTAACAACAAAAAATGATTAGAACCTCAATACATAATTGATCATTCCACCACTACACCACCACATTATCCTAAAAAAGTTACACCGCCTAATCGTGAAGTTTATCAATCAATATATATCTTCGCAAAGACTGATTGCTTGAAAGATATTTGCACACCTGGGTATCGAACACAGACCCTGTTAACAGCAGGTCACAATGTTAATCATCAGGTATTAAGCAATGTTCACATCTGTACAGAATCAGCTGTTGGTAAAAAGCAGTATTGTAATGGATTCCGGTCTGGTTACCACGGACATCCACTATGCCCAAGTATTCTGCCTCTCTCCAGAGGGGACACTGTACTGCTCGACAGTGACAACTGTTCGCAGGGAAACCGAATTACCCGGTAAGGCAAGAGCCCATGGCCCAGCCAAACAATACAGCGCAGTGCTTGTGTAAGTGGCTATATTCTCAAAGACAAAGTGCTAGAGGGTGTTTAGTCCTCTAGGGTTTTTGTGGCAACATGAGAATGAATGCAAAGAGTAAGGCAAGAGTCTCTCCTTTTATAGGAGAGCTAACAGGTATAAAACATATAACAGCTAGAGCATGGGAAGTAAACTAGGCAATACAATCAATAAGGTTAAATAATGAAGGTGCCAAGTGGCTAAGGGCGGAGTCCTGTCTCCTATTGTTCAATCAGCGGTCCTACAGGGCTCCCAGGCTATAGATAGAGTATGGTCCACTAAGTCAGCAATCCGAGGAAGGGTAGTCCCGGTTCCTGATCTTGACTAACATCCTACATGGTTTCGGGGATCCTCCATTATGTTGGCCATCTTGTGCCGGCCCAGTACAGCTATACCGGGTCGGTAAGGGGTCAATACCGGCCCTGCAAAAGTCACTACCGGACCTGCACACTATGCCATCGGCAAAGTAAGACTTTCCACCCTAACAGCTGTGGACCGAGTGCTGTGGGTTGAAGTCTAGCGCATTGTCTCGCAAGGGTGGATAGTAAACGGCCTGTTTACTAGAAACTTTCACCAAAATCAACCACAGTATTGCGCAATGAAAATATAAAAAAAATACCTTAGTACACCCCGTTCGTAAAATACTGATCAATCTTTAATCATTTTTTGTTAAATTTACTCTTCTAGCCACCTAAACATCATTTCTAATGGATTGTATTTTTACAAAAAACTTTTTTCTTCCAAATATTTGCTCATTGAGCAAATTTGGCTGAAGCGCTTTTCAATTTATATTCGGTGCCCTATCTTGTGCCTTTGAAATCAACGAGTAACATCAAACGGTTGTTTCTTTGAAAGGGGTTATCAAGGACAACGCTTTGGAGAAAAAATATTGTCAATTGCAGTAGGGTCGTGAGAATCGACCGTATTCTGACTTTGAAGCCTCATTTTGAAAAAGAATAACTGTGTTATTGGTGTTCTAAGAACTTTGATATATCAAATCTTTGAAAAACATCATTTTTGGCTACATTTTGGATTGGTAACTTAGTTCATTTTACTCTGAGGAAGAAATATAAAGTCCTGGTTTTGGTAATTTTTAAAAGATTGAGACTAGAAAAACTTGAAGCGGATTTGTGTTATTGCATTGAAGTCCAAAGTGGTTTATCAATGTACGATATCACACCTGTGCAGCAAATCTCACCTGAATTGACCGGACGGTTCTCAAACGAAAAGCTGTTTGTGATCAAGAACATGTTTTTCATCTAAAACAAAAATGGTTGAATCTGCATTAGTTTTTTAAGTTGTTCCATCAATACACATCCAAATATAAATAAAACACACCATCATACAAATTGTGTTCATTTCCCATCACTTGTTACACTCATCACTTTTGAGATCATTTAAAAGATAAAAAAGGGTGTTTTAACTGTTGTCACACAATTTGCTTTGAATCGGAATGCTCGGTAGGTGTTCTTTTTTCAAAAAATAACATTTTCCATGCCTTAATTATATGATACAAAATTATTTGTATTTTTGTCTGAAATGGTTGTGGGAGGAGAAATTATTAATTCACCGCAAAATTTGCCAGAAAAGGACAAAAAACAATTAAACCAGCAATCAATAAAATTAGTGCTGTCGTTTGATCGCGTTAATTAAAGAACAAAAACGATCATTTTAAAATTAAGATTAATTTTAAGATTATTTTCTCTCAGATTAATCTTACTTTTGAAAAAAATAAAAATCATAAATTTCATGGAAATAATTATTTGATAACGAGTTTTTACACTAAACAATGATAAGATTGTTATTGCATTGGCTCATCGTACCAAATGTCATAGACACAAACAGTACACAGTTTTCTTCAAATAATTACTGGTGCTGGTTTTACAGACGTCTATTCGCCAAATATAATATATTGGAAGGTCAATGTCAAAGTACATAACCAAAATTCCCAAAGGGTAAAAAATGTTTATGGTAGGGCTAACAGAGTGCTCCTCATTGTTGTTGTGTACATTGTATGGAACTTAGGTTCAGTGAAAACAGCACTAACGACAAGTCGTTGATGGTATTAAAACAAGTTATGGTCGCTGAAGTACGCTTAATAAACTAATGTTATTTTTTGCTCCAGAGTTTACATATGATGTATTTGACAAACTAATCAAATCAATCATGTTTGACAAAACTTGAAAACTATTTTTATAATAATTGAATAGGAATTATTTAATAATTACTAATTTCCCAATAATAATTAATTTATTAACCAATCTATGATGATGATGGTAATGATGATGACCATAGTAGATGATGATGATGATGATGATGATAAGTAGTAGTAGTAGTAGTAACTACTACTTTAAGAAAATACTTATTATTTATTACTATTAATTTGTTGTAGTGATTATTATTGTTGGTTATTACTATCAATAATATGATTAATATAATAATAAATGAAAGTTATTTGTTATTATTTAATAGTTATTATATTATTATTAATTATCTGTCTGTCTGTCATTTATTCATTTATTATTATTATTTAGTTGTTATTAAAGTTGAGGCATATCGATTATTTAATTTTTCAACTCTGAGCAAACTAAATCATAAATGCAGAGTAATAAATAAATAAAAAAAACGATTACCCAACAGCATGGAAAACAACATCAACAATAATTATTTATATTATTTATTATTAGTTTGCTAAAAATAATAATAACTAATTATTATTTTTATTACCAAGCTAATAATAATAATAATATAAATAGTAATTGTTGATGATGTTGTTTCCCATGTTGGGTAATCGTTTTTTTATTTATTACTCTGCATTTATTAAGTTTGCTCAGAGTTGAAAAATTAAATAATCAGTAGTATACTTCAACTATAATAGCTAACAGCAATAATGATAAATAATAGTTGAACTTGTTTGTGTTATTACATACAAACCTACTAATAATAATGATAATAATTAATTATAAAACTGATTATTATGATAAATGTTCTGTAATAATTGTATTCAGTATTGTAATTGTAATTGTTTATATTAGTATCATTAAGAATATAAGTGTATTAGCAGGAGCAATGTTATTGTTTATCATTATTGTTCACTAGTAAAAAAAAACTTAAAAAATTATTAATAGTAATTAATTACTATTATTGATAATAATTACTGATAATAAAAATGTTTTTTGATACATTTGTTTTGCAAATATTAAATAATTATCAGCTACTGCTATATTATAGAATGTTTGTTATAAATAACTGTTTGTGCCCTATTGTTGTCTCTGCTTGTTCAGTGCAAGATATAGCTTATCAAGAGAGCATTACATATAAATGCAAAGTGATAATAGGAAATCTTACTGATATATTCTAGAGCATTACGAAAGAGTCATTAGTGTAACAAACTTGGATGCCATTATTTTTTTAAACATACAGAAGTAAACTCAACAAAACAAAACAGCTATTATACAAAACAGCTAAATTAATTGTCTAGGAACACTAAACAACCCAAGAACAATTATGCGATTAATTTAAGATTAAAAATAATAATCTTTGCGATTAATCCGATTAAAAATTGACAGCGGGTGACAGCACTAAATAAAATACTCATAAGACTAAGTATCATAAACTGAATTAACAGAAAATGAAAGCCCGCTAAGCTATAATGCACCAATAAGTTTACTTATATTGTTTGCTATAGTATAAAGGCACATTCCTGCTGCTCTGGCAGAATGAGTGTCGCTAATTTCATCTAGATTTTGACCACGAGTGAAAAAGACAAAATCTCATGGCAAGAGCATAACAATGTTTACATAGGAATGTAAAGTCACTTATTAGTGCAACTTTTGATTGGGCATTTTGAAAATACTACCAATAACTGTTGTATGGCATACAAAAACCCTCCAATTATAATATCCAACAATCCTTTTATTTTCTAATCCTTAGAATTAGCATTGCTAGCCAAACTATAGCAAATCAATAAAAGTGCTTTGCTATGAGCTAGCTCAGGATTTAAGCTGAGTGCATCAGTGGAAGAAACTATCCTTTTGATCCTATACTTGTTGTTTCCTGCCATCTCTGTTTATGCAATCTGTGTTCACCAGTGGTAGTGCTCAAAGTATTTTAACCTCAATAATTTATTTTACTTCTAATTTTTAGCACCATGATGCTATCTTTGGAGAACACACAACAATTGGTATGGACATATACAAAACCCAAAGAACAAAACTGGAGATGAGGATGTGTGAAGTACACAAAGATCAACCATACAATGCTGGATGCAAGAAATGTCTTAAAGTTATTTGCGTTGGCTGTCTCTCTGAGCAAGGGGCTTGCATGGATGGTTTGTTATTTTTGTTATTTTTCTTTAATCTGCTCAAAGCCTGCTTTCATTGAATCAAGCCATAACTCAATTTCATAGCAAAAAAGTTAAGGCAAAAATGATGAAATAATTTTTATATGTTTTCTTTGAAAAAGCAAAACCTTAACCAGTCTTTCTCAAGTTGAGGCTTTGGACTTCATTCAAATATTTCAGGTAGTAGTTTGATTTTAATAACTATTTAGTTACAACATTTAACATTCCATAAGGTGTATTTGACCTGATTTCAGTACCAGATGATGTTTTTGTTACCAGGTGGAGGTCATCAGTTCATGCCAATAGATGAGTTAGTGAAAGTGTTAAAGAAAGAGATCAATGATTTGAAGGATAAGGTGTTAGACAAAGAGGAAACCTTCTGTGAGCTGTTTAAACAGACTTCTAAGAAAGTCTCAGAGTACGATGATGCTACCAAGGAGATGGTGAAGTTGATCCACCAGACTAGAGATGAGCAGGTAAAGCTGCGCGATAAAAGAAATCTTCAATAAAGTTGTGTCTCCTTCTATTTGTCATTTGAGCTAAGTTTATGTTCAAACATTATACATTTTGTATATTTTGCAATGGGTGGTGGCGTACTACATCAGACAATTGAGAAAAGTAATTAAACAAATAATCTGGTGGACAGCAACTTATAACTTTTTAGCTTTAGACTAAAAGTTTTTTATTTCAAAACTAACAAAATTCATTAATGAAGCTAGCTTATTCGTTGATCAACTTATGATTTGATATACTTTGTGTACAACCCTTACAGTTGATACTAAATAGAAAATACACCCAATTTTTGTTGCAGTGCAATTAGATGGTTATAATTGTGTTGTCTGTTCTACAAAAACTGTAATCAAATGGATAATATGCCTACCTGTGGGTGAGAAAGCCTAGCCAGAAACTCTGGGCTCAACACTCCTGTCCACATGTTTTTATACTGCTATTGAAGTCTATTCCTCCTAATTGATTACCAATAAATTATTTATTTGAAACAGGCAGAATAAAAAATCTTTTCCTTTGGTCTCATAATGCATTATTTTATAATGTTTTGAGCCTTCACTGACAGCTGGCAGCGTTGAATACGAAATACAAAAAGCTGGAGGAGGAAATGGTGCGAGCACGACTTGAAGTCAGAGCTGAGATGGTCGAGTTTCTGGAGGACAAGGTTGGAGCCGAATGGAATGAGTTGAGAAATCAGAGACAAAAGATAGATGGTAGACACAAACATAGTCACCAGGTACACCCAGGATATTGATTAGGTTTATGTAGCTCTCTAACTGTTCTGTATTGTATGAGGGCGGGAATTTGGAGCACCGTGCGAATATAGTATAAGAAATCATTTCTGATGATGTAATGAGCTTTTGTTTCACTTTGACCAATTGTCATTGGATATTACTATCACAATGTGTACTTATACCAAAAATGTGTGCAAGCTAAATATGCTACTATTGCAATGGATTTGTATAGAAATGTCTTAGATGTGAACTTGCTTACTCCCAACAAAAACATTGGAATTTCCATCCTTTCTGTCGTGCTGTGGTTGGCTGATTAACCCACAGCGATTTCATTTGATAAAGTTATATTGATTTTCTGTAATATACAAAGATCATATATATTTTTAAAGTGATAGTATATACTATAATAGTTATATGATCATTGGTGTTCATCTGAAACCAAGGCGGGCAAATAACTACTAAGGCAATTAATTTTTGTGGTAAAAAAAAGGATAAATCAACAATTAAAGTGCATAAAAGATCTAAATGGTGATGATTCATAAATCTAATAATAATTTATTAATTAATTGACCAATAACAGTAAACAGCAATAAAGAATAGGTTTGAATAAAAATAAATATTATGATAATAATTATAAACACGAAACCCTGTGAAATGCACAAAACATTAATCCCACTCTTATTTGCTCAATCGAACACCACGACCGTTGCTTCAGTTGCCAGTAAGGCACATGTAACATGCTATCCATCACCAGACTTTTGCTCTGATTACAAAAGACATGCTGGTGTGGCAAGAGTATAAGAGCCAACATTTAGCTCAGCCAGAAGTGAATATGAGTGGCCAACTACCCAGTGCCTAGTAGCCTAATCAGTACATGGTAAAATGGAAATTTCAACATTCCTTAGCAGTAACATTGGAATCTGCTAGAAGAAAAGTCTACTATGACTTTACGTTGTAAGCGGATGAGAGGCAGGTGTGCAATAAATGTTGCACTAGAAGAAAGTATCATTCAATGTTATTATGTATGCTGCCATTGAACAATAATTTTAACTTTTAGTATTTTCATAGAAAAATTCCTTAGCCAATCACAAACACCATGATATGTTGTTTATATATTGTTTTTGGTCTCCTGCATTTGTAATATTGTTACACCTTACACTGTCATTGGTGTAGTTGTGAAGGACATCAGTGTAGGGACACTACCAATTGTTTGTTACATACACCAGTATACTTTACACTATTTACAGTGTGATATAGTGAGTGGATTCAAGGAGACAAAAGATGAAATACAGAGACTAATAGATGATCTCCTACCAACATTGGATATACCCAAATGTACATCTCTATGTACTAGAGGTTAGATACAATAACAACTTACTGACCTTTCTAAATATAAGATACTAATGCTTCTACTTTCATTAGCTAGTAGTTAGTTGTCTTTCATCTACTTTAATTATATTGTAGATAAGTGTAGAGATATAGAGGTAGCTGTACTCTCTGTTGATGGAGTACAGATTGGCATACAGCTAGAGGAGACAACTCCCATCTCTCCACCCAAGTCTCTCACTCTATTGAATACTGTTAAGTTGTCTCAAAGTGTTACATCAGTTTGTCGTTATGAGGGGTTCACTTATGTTGGTTCTTATGGTGGTTATATAACTAAGGTTGATAGGAGTTTTAGCGAGTCAATTTTTGTCAGTTTTGATAAGACTGTAGCAGGTGTGGTTGTATACAAGGATAGAGTATATAGCAAGTTGTATGGTAGTCCAAGTGTAATTCATGTACATGATTTATCAGGGAAGTTACTTCACAAGTGGGATCACCCTGACAGTAACTATTATTGTGGTATAGCAGTTTGCTCTGATCAGCTGGTAGTCCCAAACAGAAAGAACAAACAACTTGTTGTCTATACATTAGCTGGTTCTGTTGTTAAGAGAATCAGTTGTGATCATATAAGTGCTAATTGGGTCAGTTTGTGTGCAGGAGGAGACAACTGTGTTGTTGTATCTGACTATAAGTCCTCTAAAGTGTTTAAGGTTGATATCAGCAGTGAGAGTATCAAGTGGAGTTGTACAAAGATAGCTAAACCCCAGGGTGTCACCTGCTATAGAGAGAAGTATGTTGTTGTAGCCAGTCGAGGGAGCGACACACTGAATATCATTGATGTGCATACAGGTATGTTTGGTTACACAATGCATTTGTATATAAACATTGCTGGTAGTTTAACATTCTTTGTTGTACTAAATACTTTAGTTTGGGTCTTTTCTATGACAACCAGCTATTGATATTATCTTAGAAGCACCAATATAGCTGGTGACCAGGTCCCTTAACACATCTAACCTTAGTGTTATGTAATTCAACATACACCTTTAGATATTACATAATCTGATTTCAGGTGATGTGGTTACTCAGATCACCCAACAAGATGTGTGTGGATCTGGTAACTGTCTATTTGATATGCACATCTCAGGTGACACCCTGGTTATAGCTAATTATGACATGGAGTCCGTTGTGTACTTTAAATTGAATATGTGATTGTGTACCAGAATGCTTGCTAACCAAGTGTACAGTACACTTACTACTAACTACTCACTAGTAGAATTACTCACTACTAGTAGAGAACTTACATCAGATGTTGAGTGAGGAACTTTTTATTGTGTTTTACAACTTAACTTCATCAAAACCTTTTTGGGAAAACATTTTCAGTTTCATATTGAAGTTTACTCGAGGACTTATGATGTGTGTATATCTTATTTTGTATCTGTAGATTAATTAACTCTTTATTTTAATTTTAAAAGGTAATTGTTACGTGTTTTTCACAAGCATATTTACAATAAATCATTTGTTCTTTTGTAAGTTGTCAATTAGTTACACTTATTCAGTTTGTTTTGTAAAGTTTGCAGTTTTTGTTTCTTTTCTTCTGCAGACAAAAACCACACAACCCCGTAAAAGATTACTAGTTATGTAACTAACTAATTTTATACCTTTGATACAGTATTTTCAACATTACAGACATTTATTAAATAACTAGATTTAAATTTTTAATAAAGTTTCATCATTTCAGCTTTAAATGGAGCACAAGTTTGTTTCATTAGAGAGTCAGATAAATACTTTGCCATTCAAGCAATAGTGAGCACAACTCCAAACTCATTACAGGTAGTTGAAACCTCGGTGCTGTCTTTGCAGTTAAAACAGAATTGTTTATAACATTTCGTCATTTGCAGGTAAAGGTGCATCATTTAACTCACCTTGTGATTGAACCCATAAACAGCAAACATATTTCAGTGTTTAAAAACAGTTTTGGTTTGGGCTCCTATCTTAGTGTTGGGTCATGCCCTTGTGATATAACCATATAATGATAGTGCTTTAGCTTCCAACCAAAAACGAAGGCCAAGCATGTAGAGCAAGGTACGATAGGGCACAAGAATACATTATGCCAATGCCAGTTGTGCTAGTATAGGAGGAATGGAAGGAATATCCGGTGTAGTAGGAATATCTGGGGTAGTAGGAATATCCGGTGTAGTAGGAATATCCGGTGTAGTAGGAATATCTGGTGTAGTAGGAATATCCGGTGTAGTAGGAATATCCGGTGTAGTAGGAATATCTGGTGTAGTAGGAATATCCGGTGTAGTAGGAATATCCGGTGTAGTAGGAATATCTAGTGTAGTAGGAATATCCGGTGTAGCAGGAATATCCGGTGTAGCAGGAATATCTGGTGTAGTAGGAATATCCAGTGTAGTAGGAATATCCAGTGTAGTAGGAATATCCGGTGTAATAGGAATATCCGGTGTAGTAGGAATATCTAGTGTAGTAGGAATATCTGGTGTAGTAGGAATATCCGGTGTAGTAGGAATATCCGGTGTAGTAGGAATATCCAGTGTAGTAGGAATATCCGGTGTAGTAGGAATATCCGGTGTAGTAGGAATATCTAGTGTAGTAGGAATATCCGGTGTAGCAGGAATATCCGGTGTAGCAGGAATATCTGGTGTAGTAGGAATATCCAGTGTAGTAGGAATATCCAGTGTAGTAGGAATATCCGGTGTAATAGGAATATCCGGTGTAGTAGGAATATCTAGTGTAGTAGGAATATCTGGTGTAGTAGGAATATCCGGTGTAGTAGGAATATCCGGTGTAGTAGGAATATCCAGTGTAGTAGGAATATCCGGTGTAGCAGGAATATCCGGTGTAGTAGGAATATCTGGTGTAGTAGGAATATCCAGTGTAGTAGGAATATCCAGTGTAGTAGGAATATCCAGTGTAGTAGGAATATCCGGTGTAGTAGGAATATCCGGTGTAGTAGGAATATCCGGTGTAGTAGGAATATCCGGTGTAGTAGGAATATCCGGTGTAGTAGGAATATCAGGTGTAGCAGGAATATCCGGTGTAGTAGGAATATCCGGTGTAGCAGGAATATCCGGTGTGGTAGGAATATCTGGTGTAGTAGGAATATCTGATGTAGCAGGAATATCTGATGTAGCAGGAATATCCGGTGTAGTAAGAATATCCTGTGTAGCAGGAATATCTGGTGTAGTAGGAATATCCGGTGTAGTAGGAATATCCGGTGTAGTAGGAATATCCGGTGTAGTAGGAATATCCGGTGTAGTAGGAATATCCAGTGTAGTAGGAATATCCAGTGTAGTAGGAATATCCGGTGTAGCAGGAATATCCAGTGTAGTAGGAATATCTGGTGTAGTAGGAATATCCGGTGTAGTAGGAATATCCGGTGTAGTAAGAGTATCCGGTGTAGTAAGAATATCCGGTGTAGTAGGAATATCCTGTGTAGTAGGAATATCTGGTGTAGTAGGAATATCTGGTGTAGTAGGAATATCTGGTGTAGTAGGAATATCTAGTGTAGTAGGAATATCTGGTGTAGTAGGAATATCCGGTGTAGTAGGAATATCCAGTGTAGTAGGAATATCCAGTGTAGTAGGAATATCCGGTGTAGTAGGAATATCCGGTGTAGTAGGAATATCCGGTGTAGTAGGAATATCCGGTGTAGTAGGAATATCCGGTGTAGTAGGAATATCCAGTGTAGTAGGAATATCCGGTGTAGTAGGAATATCTGGTGTAGTAGGAATATCCTGTGTAGTAGGAATATCCGGTGTAGTAGGAATATCCGGTGTAGTAGGAATATCCAGTGTAGTATGAATATCCAGTGTAGTAGGAATATCCGGTGTAGTAGGAATATCCAGTGTAGTAGGAATATCCAGTGTAGTAGGAATATCTGGTGTAGTAGGAATATCCTGTGTAGTAGGAATATCTGGTGTAGTAGGAATATCAGGTGTAGTAGGAATATCCTGTGTGGTAGGAATATCTGGTGTAGTAGGAATATCTGGTGTAGCAGGAATATCCGGTGTAGTAGAAATATCCGGTGTAGCAGGAATATCTGGTGTAGTAGGAATATCCGGTGTAGTAGGAATATCCAGTGTAGCAGGAATATCCAGTGTAGTAGGAATATCTGGTGTAGTAAGAGTATCCGGTGTAGTATGAATATCCAGTGTAGTAGGAATATCTAGTGTAGTAGGAATATCCAGTGTAGCAGGAATATCCAGTGTAGTAGGAATATCTGGTGTAGTAAGAGTATCCGGTGTAGTATGAATATCCAGTGTAGTAGGAATATCTAGTGTAGTAGGAATATCCAGTGTAGCAGGAATATCCAGTGTAGTAGGAATATCTGGTGTAGTAAGAGTATCCGGTGTAGTATGAATATCCAGTGTAGTAGGAATATCTAGTGTAGTAGGAATATCTGGTGTAGTAGGAATATCAGGTGTAGTAGGAATATCTGGTGTAGTAGGAATATCCAGTGTAGTAGGAATATCCGGTGTAGTAGGAATATCTGGTGTAGTAGGAATATCCGGTGTAGTAGGAATATCCGGTGTAGTAGGAATATCTGATGTAGCAGGAATATCCTGTGTAGTAGGAATATCTGGTGTAGTAGGAATATCAGGTGTAGTAGGAATATCCTGTGTAGTAGGAATATCTGGTGTAGTAGGAATATCAGGTGTAGTAGGAATATCTGGTGTAGTAGGAATATCCAGTGTAGTAGGAATATCCGGTGTAGTAGGAATATCTGATGTAGCAGGAATATCCGGTGTAGTAAGAATATCCTGTGTAGCAGGAATATCCTGTGTAGTAGGAATATCTGGTGTAGTAGGAATATCCAGTGTAGTAGGAATATCTGGTGTAGTAGGAATATCCGGTGTAGTAGGAATATCCGGTGTAGTAGGAATATCTGATGTAGCAGGAATATCCGGTGTAGTAAGAATATCCTGTGTAGCAGGAATATCCTGTGTAGTAGGAATATCCGGTGTAGTAAGAATATCCTGTGTAGCAGGAATATCCTGTGTAGTAAGAATATCCTGTGTAGCAGGAATATCCTGTGTAGCAGGAATATCCAGTGTAGTAGGAATATCCAGTGTAGTAAGAGTATCCGGTGTAGTAAGAATATCCGGTGTAGTAGGAATATCCTGTGTAGTAGGAATATCTGGTGTAGTAGGAATATCTGGTGTAGTAGGAATATCCAGTGTAGTAGGAATATCCAGTGTAGTAGGAATATCCGGTGTAGTAGGAATATCCGGTGTAGTAGGAATATCCGGTGTAGTAAGAATATCCGGTGTAGTAGGAATATCTGGTGTAGTAGGAATATCTGGTGTAGTAGGAATATCTGGTGTAGTAAGAGTATCCGGTGTAGCAGGAATATCCGGTGTAGCAGGAATATCTGGTGTAGTAGGAATATCCAGTGTAGTAGGAATATCCAGTGTAGTAGGAATATCCGGTGTAATAGGAATATCCAGTGTAGTAGGAATATCTGGTGTAGCAGGAATATCCGGTGTAGCAGGAATATCCGGTGTAGCAGGAATATCTGGTGTAGTAGGAATATCCAGTGTAGTAGGAATATCCAGTGTAGTAGGAATATCCGGTGTAATAGGAATATCCGGTGTAGTAGGAATATCTAGTGTAGTAGGAATATCCGGTGTAGCAGGAATATCCGGTGTAGTAGGAATATCTGGTGTAGTAGGATTATCCAGTGTAGTAGGAATATCCGGTGTAGTAGGAATATCCGGTGTAGTAGGAATATCCGGTGTAGTAGGAATATCAGGTGTAGCAGGAATATCCGGTGTAGTAGGAATATCCGGTGTAGCAGGAATATCCGGTGTGGTAGGAATATCTGGTGTAGTAGGAATATCTGATGTAGCAGGAATATCTGATGTAGCAGGAATATCCGGTGTAGTAAGAATATCCTGTGTAGCAGGAATATCCGGTGTAGTAGGAATATCTGGTGTAGTAAGAGTATCCGGTGTAGTAAGAATATCCGGTGTAGTAGGAATATCCTGTGTAGTAGGAATATCTGGTGTAGTAGGAATATCTGGTGTAGTAGGAATATCTGGTGTAGTAGGAATATCCAGTGTAGTAGGAATATCCAGTGTAGTAGGAATATCCGGTGTAGTAGGAATATCCGGTGTAGTAGGAATATCTGGTATAGTAGGAATATCTGGTGTAGTAGGAATATCTGGTGTAGTAGGAATATCCTGTGTAGCAGGAATATCCGGTGTAGTAGGAATATCCTGTGTAGTAGGAATATCCGGTGTAGCAGGAATATCCAGTGTAGTAGGAATATCCAGTGTAGTAGGAATATCCGGTGTAGCAGGAATATCCAGTGTAGTAGGAATATCCGGTGTAGTAGGAATATCCGGTGTAGTAGGAATATCTGGTGTAGCAGGAATATCTGGTGTAGTAAGAGTATCCGGTGTAGTAAGAATATCCGGTGTAGTAGGAATATCCTGTGTAGTAGGAATATCTGGTGTAGTAGGAATATCTGGTGTAGTAGGAATATCTGGTGTAGTAGGAATATCCAGTGTAGTAGGAATATCCAGTGTAGTAGGAATATCCGGTGTAGTAGGAATATCCGGTGTAGTAGGAATATCTGGTATAGTAGGAATATCTGGTGTAGTAGGAATATCTGGTGTAGTAGGAATATCCTGTGTAGCAGGAATATCCGGTGTAGTAGGAATATCCTGTGTAGTAGGAATATCCGGTGTAGCAGGAATATCCAGTGTAGTAGGAATATCCAGTGTAGTAGGAATATCCGGTGTAGCAGGAATATCCAGTGTAGTAGGAATATCCGGTGTAGTAGGAATATCCTGTGTAGTAGGAATATCCAGTGTAGTAGGAATATCCGGTGTAGCAGGAATATCCAGTGTAGTAGGAATATCCGGTGTAGTAGGAATATCCAGTGTAGTAGGAATATCCGGTGTAGTAGGAATATCCGGTGTAGTAGGAATATCTGGTGTAGTAGGAATATCCAGTGTAGTAGGATTATCCGGTGTAGTACGAATATCCTGTGTAGTAGGAATATCTGGTGTAGTAGGAATATCTGGTGTAGTAAGAATATCTGGTGTTGTAGGAATATCCGGTGTAGTAGGAATATCCTGTGTAGTAGGAATATCCGGTGTAGTAGGAATATCTGGTGTAGTAGGAATATCCTGTGTAGTAGGAATATCCAGTGTAGTAGGAATATCCAGTGTAGTAGGAATATCCAGTGTAGTAGGAATATCCAGTGTAGTAGGAATATCCAGTGTAGTAGGAATATCCAGTGTAGTAGGAATATCCGGTGTAGTAGGAATATCCAGTGTAGTAGGAATATCTGGTGTAGTAGGAATATCCGGTGTAGTAGGAATATCCAGTGTAGTAGGATTATCCGGTGTAGTAGGAATATCCTGTGTAGTAGGAATATCTGGTGTAGTAGGAATATCTGGTGCAGCAGGAATATCTGGTGCAGCAGGAATATCCGGTGTAGTAGGAATATCCTGTGTAGTAGGAATATCCGGTGTAGTAGGAATATCCTGTGTAGTAGGAATATCCGGTGTAGTAGGAATATCCGGTGTAGTAAGAATATCCAAGGTAGTGGGAATTAATACACAGGTGGTGCCTTGGGTGAGAAAAGCAGTAAATTTGGTCTGTAATAGAGGTGCACAAAATTACTACAACATGAAACAAACGCTAAGACTAAATGAATGCATTGGAGTTGTCAGACCCTCTAACTTGTCACAATGTCCAGGCAGTCAAATCCTTGAAGATGCATGGATCACAGATGTGACTTTGAAGGCTCAGTATTGGAAATATATTTTGTTAGTTGGATACAAAAACATGGTCTACAATTACTGTAATGTAGATATAATATCTTGTATGGTCATGTGGGTTATTCTCTGCTCTGGTTTCTATAACAATCATGAATACTGTGAGTTTTAGTAAAGGGTTTTTCAAAAATATGAGTTGTACATCAATAAATAGTTATTATAGCATTATGTAATACAGCAAATAGTTACAAAAGCATTATGTAATTCAGCAAATAGTTACAAAAGCATTATGTAACTCAGTAAAATGTCATCCGAGTTTTTCATGTTTTAAAACAGGTTCAAAAGTTATTCCTATCAAAGATAGTAACAACAAAGTGATGATTTCATAGAGTTATCAAGTGAAGTAGTTAGCCTTTCACAAAACTTATTCAACCTGTGACACTAAAACATCATCTAATCAGTGCATGTTGTATAACACAACAGATTTCGCGGCCGATTTCAAACAACTTTTGTGAAACATAAACAAAAGTTTTAAAGGAAAAAACAAAAATTAGCCGTTTAGAATGGTCAACAATCTTTTGGTTTTTGTTTGGTGGATTTTACTGGCAACATACAGTGACCACCACTGCGCAGAGGTCCCCCTGATGGTGGCTACCGCAGGCATGCCTTCAATGAATGCAATAGACAAAGACCGGAACCTATTGTAGTGATTAAATTGCTCTAACAAATGATTATTATTAATAATTAATCATGCCGGCACTGGATATTACTACAACGACCCCGAATATTACTACAGCAACCCCGAGTATTTACTACCCCGACTCTGGGTAGCTATTCCGGGTTGGCAACAAGATGGCCACCATGGCCAGAATGATGAAACCTAGCCTAAGAGTTTCCAGATGCCACCTTCCGAAGCTATCTACCCTTAGATGTGGAGAAATGTGAACCCAAGGCTAAATAACTCTCAAGGATTATATCTACCAATCACTGGCCAAGTTAACTATGGACTCCGCCCCTTACTTATGGGCGCCAGTGCTTTTTAATTCATTTAGCCTAATCTTATTGGACAATACCGCTTACCATAAATGTCATATCGCTTACTATATACTGTATAACTTCCTGCCATGCTTCCTGTGCATGGCTGGAAACTTTCCACTGTAACTCTGCCTATAAAACGCAGAGATTTTACCATACTCATTACATTGCCTGATATGTCATAGCATGAGCAGTACCTCTTGTCTTTGCATAGATTGCCACTTCATTCTTTGATAAATAAAGGATATACTTATACACTACTTAAACACAGTGTATTTCTGAGCCGAGGGCTCGCTACCGTAGTTAAAGTCAGTCAATTACTTTGCAACACTTTGTTTGTGCCATCCCGGCATGGGGTCACCTCTGAGTTGAGGTAGACTGCAGATTGTCAGGCCTGAAGCGACTGACGGTAGGTTTGGGTCTGAACAAGATTGCGTGTCCACCAGCACAATCCCCTAGCGGAAGGTAGGGGACATGAAAATCCGCTACAGTTAAACTGAAAATTTTTGACAACAATGAACAATAGAAAGTACATCTATAGTAAGAGACAAGTGGAGATGACATGTCAATAGTTTGCTTCTGTACAATTATCAGATATTGCTATTCGGCATTAATTTACCCAGCGACACCAACTTTAATTGATAATCATGCCCGTCAGCAGGTAATTTAGGCCAGCATAATGTTTCCTTTAATATTTCCTTTGATGTTTCATACAACATAAACTAACATACATATTTTAGCTTGCAGTGTTTCTCTGGTCAATGTTACAAATAAAAATGTTTTTGAGCATTTTGGAATTACATTTTACTTGATATAATTTAGTAAGTTGAGTGAAATGAGCAATGCAGACTGCCACTGTCTCTTTAAACCTCATCTGGTCCTGGAAACAGCCCACAGCATTGGTTCGCACATATCAATTCTGGATTTCTTTCATTTTATTGAATAACCATATCTTCATTGGACAAAGTTGTGAAAGGACCAAAACAAGAGGAAGGTACCTGCACCAATTGAGATTGGTTGCCGAGCTCTTTTAATTTCTATCCAACAAAAATGAGTTTATTTCTTTAGTACTTTCAATAAACTGGAATAAGTAGTTTGCTAGTCAAGCAGATTATAGTCAGACGTTACAATCACTAGCAGCCGTCATCTCCACCGTTCATTAGATACAGCCAACCAATAGGGTGTGGTGTGAGTGTGAGGGCTGCCCAACAACTGATGGATAGCCCTAACTAGTTCATACTACTAACTACACTGTTTATACTCAGCCATTTTTGTTGTTAACAAAGTGTCAGTGGCTTCTGTAAGCACTAATCCATATAACTGAGCTTGTACAAAAGAATGAACACTACTTGAGAGTGCTAATACTATAAAGTCAATGAGGTATGTGCATAGAACTAGAGATCAATTGTACACAAAAAGCTACCCTTATATCAAACAAACCCCATCATTGTCATATATTATACATGTACCTAAAACATACATGGTTGACAACACCGTTAATAAACACATGATAAAAGTTTGTACTATGACAAAAAATAAAAACCCCATTTCTTTACCAACAAGGCAACCAACAAGGTCTCCAACAAGGTCTCCAACAAGGTCACCAACAAGGCAACCAACAAGGTCTCCAACAAGGTCTCCAACAAGGTCATCAACAAGGCAACCAACAAGGTCTCCAACAAGGTCTCCAACAAGGTCACCAACAAGGCAACCAACAAGGTCTCCAACAAGGTCTCCAACAAGGTCACCAACAAGGCAACCAACAAGGTCTCCAACAAGGTCTCCAACAAGGTCACCAACAAGGCAACCAACAAGGTCTCCAACAAGGTCTCCAACAAGGTCATCAACAAGGCAACCAACAAGGTCTCCAACAAGGTCTCCAACAAGGTCACCAACAAGGCAACCAACAAGGTCTCCAACAAGGTCTCCAACAAGGTCTCCAACAAGGTCACCAACAAGGCAACCAACAAGGTCTCCAACAAGGTCTCCAACAAGGTCATCAACAAAGTAACCAAATCAATTATAGAAATTATTAGTGGTTGCTTGGAAACAATATACAATTTGTTTTCATTCAATTAACACAATAAAGATTAAAATTGATAGAGAAGTTGTTTACCTTATTCTCTACAGTGTCCGCTAGTAACATACCTGCCCTTGAAGTTTCCAAAAGTTGCAAATGAGGCAAGACAACATGTTTATATTTGTAGATACTTCATATGTGCATAAGCTTCAAAGGCATGTTAACGCACTACTTTCTGTGTTAGAAACATAAATGGAAAGAAAGGTTATTATATTTTGAACTGTGGATGCTTTTAAACATGTATCAAAGCTTCAGCAGCCAAGTAAACAGAGTGGATAACTTTTCATATTTTCAAGCTCTTTCATTTATTCCAAAACCTCATAAACTTTAATGAAGCTGTATAGAGCCTTTTGCACTTAAAATAATTAGTTTACTCTGATGAGCAGTTAACTAAAGTTGATATTTGTTTGCTTTTGAAGTCATTTATTAAAATCTTTTCTGCATTGGAAGTTGTTGTTGGACTGCTGCCAAACTGTAGATTACATTGGTTTTAATTGAATAAAGCGGAATATGCTATCTAATCATTAAATACAAGGAAAATGTAATTTTGGTTTGTACTATTGCAAAAAAGCTAACAAACAACAGCATGTATCTTGAAAGTTTCAACAGCACATTTTTACAAGTAAATCTGAATAAAAGCATTGTTATCAAACACAAAAATATTTATTTCAGCAAGGTTTGCTAACCAAAGGTTTGAAGCAGATTCAGTATTTACCAATAAAATAAAACATGCTCTGAGATGACTGCCAATGATTAAACTCATTATTCCAAGACAACAGCAGCTATCAGTCCATTTATTGAACATCCATTCATGAACAACTGAAGCATTTATGACAGATATAATGCATCTCATTTGCTACAGTGCACTGACTGATTACAGTTGTATTTCTCACTAGCCTAGCTGCAATGTATCGTACAACTACTGTGGTGAAGTGTACTGTTGCGCTATTACTTGCTGCGCTGGTTTATAAGTTAGATTTGATAGAACTCGTTGGCACACAGTTAGCGCAGCAACCTCCACTGTCTTTAGCACGAACTCAGCTCTCACCACAAGAAGACAGCAATCACAGAGAGAACCAAACAAAAAAGCAGTCTTACAGAGGTGCTATAACGGAGAGTGGTGTAGAGAGAGGTTTGATTGGAACGGCTGGTGAAAAGAAGAGTAAACCAGGACTTAAAGTGGTTTATACTTCTCTGGAAAAGTGTGAGAGGCCTACATATGATCCTAGATATAAAGCCTTATGCATGTCCGCCAATTCTGGAAGGTAAGTTGTTAGCTATAATCTTCCAGAAAGACAAATATTTCCATTTTTTTAAATTATAACATTTTGTTGCAATGTTTTTAAATTGATCCAATTAAACTACACTGATCCTTGATATCTCACAAAAAAACTAGGTGAGGAGAGGCAGAAGCAATGTCATTTTCAACTGAGACAGCATGGGTAGGAACGATGCTGTGTAAACACTAAAAATCTCTTGATTTGATTCTACCGTGTATTTAACATAAAAGAGTGAATAAGTTGTAATTTTATATTGAATAGTATCAGGTGAAGGTGTGGCTTAATTACATAATATTCTCCTTTGGTGAAAATTAATGTGGCATTTTAATATAAATCAATATTTTCAGCAAAGTTTTGCTGATACCTATTATCAAAAAATCTTGATGATGCGATACGGAAGATCAGTATATGGCTGTGTTTTCTTCCACTAAACAATTCTATACAAATATCTTTTGACTAGATACAATCAATACTTATGTTAGATTGCCATTCGGGTAACAATAGCTGATGGCCATAGCTTTTTGTTATGTCATAGATTTTACCTCTTTGTAACACATGTTTGTACTGCATTGATATTTGCACTAGCTACTATTTCTAGGTGTTACTATCTATAGAAAACATAAAGCAACATCATTTTACTGAAATATTTACCCGGTTCGTATACAAATAGCTTACTAAACTTGTAATTATGTTTTATTCGCTTACTCAGTTCATTGTTGTTCAAAGTATATTTAGGTTGTTGAACTCAAGTATTATACATTTGGCTATTAGTTAGTATATTGTGGTGGAGACAATTTTTTCTTATTAAATCTCATTTTGAGATGCAGTGTGTGGCTGTAGAACATAAACTTTTAGCACAATTAAAACCCAAACTATAAATTTTCATTTGTTAATTATACTAACCATAAAACCAATCATTTTCTTTCATTCCTTACTACTAGTTGACCAATCAGAGTGGGAGCTGCATTAGCGGCTATAGTTGTATAATAAACTACAAATGTGGCGGATTAATGAGCAATTTACACGAGCTGTCAGTCTGCAGGGGTATCTGCAGGCTGACTAATTATGAGTCCTCTCAGTGATACTAGACTTCCTATAGCTTTTTATTCCTGTTCTACGTAGGAACTTGATCCAAACTACGAGTAGAAAGTCTTACACTTCAAACTTCAGGAAAGAATTCTGTCTAGAAGACTTCTCTCATGCAAATATAACCTTCAAAGGCAACCTGTCAGATATTTATGATGTATTTGATTATATCATACAGTGTATTTCCTAAGGGTCTGCAATGAATCATTCTCACACTATGAAATACAAACTAACTATATCAAGCCCGACTGGACTTTGAATACAATACTTGTATTAAAAATTATACAAACGACAAGTTGCAACTTTACTCTATCAAGCTGCTCACCGCTATGTCTTAGAAATAACAACTAATCCCTTCCATTAGTGCTAAAATCACCATTATACGGTGCCAGCTCGTCCAGCCTTTGGTGATAATTCACCAAACAGTCCTCAGCCAATCAGCAGTCTTTGTCTTGTCATCGCAGGAAATGAGTCATGAAATAATTTGAGACTATGAATTCTGCTCTGAAAAAAACTGTGAATTCAGCTCAAAAAGTCATTTTAAACTTTTTATTTAGATTTTCAAAGTTGTGAACATTTTTTAATTTCGGTCAAAGTTTAAACTCTTGATCAGAGCTTCTACAGAGAAGGAGGGAACAACTCCTAGTCTTGATAAATTTACTTCTTTAATCGGTCGTAATACTGAGGCTAGAATCCTGAGGGTTAGGATATTGGAGTAAAAAGACAGGAAGGGATTTTGATGAGATGATTGACGGGGGGGGGGGGGGGAGAGTGGGACAGAAAGGGAGGCTATCTGTGGGCAGACAAATCCCAATCCACTACATGGTCCTGTAGTTGCTGTATAGATTTACTCTCCCTTTCCTAGTCGACTCAAAGACAGATGTAGCCCCCCAGAGAAGGATTTAGGAACATCGGGGAGGTGTAGCGAGTACAAATTACGCACAATTACTTCAAATCATTCACAATTTATCCAGATATGTTTGAGTCATCACTTACAAGTTCAATTCTTAGATTTCCTTGTTGTGCAACTTATTAAAATAATTGAATGTGAAAAGGTTTTCAAGAAAGCCAACTGTATCAACCGTATATTTTGACACAGGGGCAGGAGCATGGAGCAATGGATCAAAAGTTGGCACTCAGTACATATGTAAAATGATTAGACATATTAATGGTGTAATATCAGTCCAATGATATTTGCCACATGTTACAAAAGCAGCAAGTATTAGCCATACACATAAATGTAAATATGAATAGATCTTGGCTGCATAACACTTAATGAGATATGATCAGACAATAAAAAGCATATGAAGTGAAAGAAGTAACAGTCAGGTGGAGACCAATCCAAGTTGTGACATACCCCTGTTTGAGATAGTTTTATAACTATTTGACAGCGTATATAGAGTCTGGGCTTCCATTGTTTTTTACCTTCCTGATCTTGTCGTGTACTCTCGATTGTCAGGAATAGTTGTGTTATTAGGTTCTTCTACTTGTTGTTCCCGAGTCTCATCTGCTTCTGGATCAGTTAACGGTGGGTGGCTAACATCCTGTACAGGCTCCGGTAGTACTGCTGGTGTCTGTGGTCTAGAAATCCAAGTGGGTGCTTGATCTATCTTAGGTTGACGAGGTAATGCTGGTGGCTCAAAGTAGGTCGCTGGGTACCTAGGCTTGATGTCGTGCCTGTTGCGTCGTCTCTGGCGATTCTTCTCATTGACAATCCAGTATGAGTCTGGATGTGGATCCTGGGACTCGATGAACCCTGGTCGCCATTCTGGAGATCCATCTTCTGTGAACCAGATTGGTTGGTTGGGCGTGTAGTCATCCTGTCCTGGTTTGAAGGGTCTGATATGGGCAGCGTTGAGAGTAACCTTCCGCAAAATGCAGGATGATGAGTAGTTTACGAGCCTGAACTTCTTGCAGAACTTTATCGCGAGAATGAGTTCGCATCCTGATTTTGTAACGTAGAACTGAGCTTTGTCCTTGATCTTGTTACATGTCACTATGACATCGAAGTATCCAAGGTTCTCAAAGTCGATTCCTGAGACACCGCGAAAAGTTGCTTGACTGGGCTTCAAGTGCTGCTCTTTGAGGCCAATTGTCGAGAGGGTAGAGATAGGCATACAGGACACCATTGCGCCTGTGTCCACTTTTCCATTGATGGTTGGACATTTCACTGCAGATGAGTTGATAGACTGAGGGTGAAACTTGACAGAGGCGAGTACTTCATGGGGCTGAGGTTTGCTGCTGTTGACAGCACACATGTTGACGGTTTCAAAATCATATTCTTTGGAGTCATCAGAGAGTTCGGTAGTCAATGCATTTTGACGCTTGTTGACACGGTTCTGGGCCTTTTTCTTCTTAAAACAGGCTCTCTCGAAGTGTCCCTTGTAGTTGCAGTGCCGGCACACAGCATTTTTAGCTGGACATAAATCTCTGGAGTGAGGCTTTTTGCCACTGTAATTGCAAGTCCTTGGTTTACTTGTCTTGTTGACCGATGATCTTGCAGAGTTGTGTCTGACGCCATTCCTCTGTGACTTCCTAGTTGGGTCTCTGGAGTAAGTAGCGTTGACTTGAGAAGATGGTTCATGTTGTCCCAGACGTTTCATTGTGATATCAACTGCTTCATGACGTCGAAGTAGCTCCAAGCAGTCTTTCATTGTGACATCTTTGCCTTTTGTCATCAGTTTTTGTCTGTACTGCATATCATTGCAGCCATGGATGAGTCTGTCCACAATAAGAAAATTGGTTCCATCAGGAAATTCAGCTCTCTTGTAGATTTCGATGATCCTGGAGTAGAACGTTGTTGTATTCTCGCCTGCTTCCTGCCTGATGCTGTAGAAAGCTTCCCTAGCTTCTCTGAAAGAAGTCTCGTGGGTAAGACATGCAGCCAGTTGGTCGAGAAGTTTCTCTGATGTGTCGAGATTGAGATCTGGATTTTCGTTGCCGGCAGCTTCAATCGGCTGTTCAGCATGTGCACCAGCCCAGATGTAGATGTGATTGAGTTTTACACTCTCTTGTTTTGTGGTAAGTGGTCCTCCTATTATTCGTTCCATTTCCTTGCGCCAGAGCTAGAACTGTGGAAATGCGTCACTGGATGTCCAGTCGAACTTGATCTGTGGCTCTTAAAGTTTAGCCATAATCTTCCAGGGCTCCTGTTCTAGTAGAGTGTACTCCTCTTCAGTGGATGGAAAGTTAAATCCTCCTCCTGTTGGACACTGAAACCAGTCTTCTGATAAGCCTAGTCCTCTGGGAGATGTGATGATGGCTCCTCTACAAATCTTCGTCAGGGTCACCATGTATTAACAGTATATTTTGACACAATGGCAGAAGCAGAAGCATGGAGCAATGGATCAAAAATTGGCACTCAGTAAATATGTAAACGATTACACATATTAATGGGGTAATATAAGTCCAATGATATTTGCCACATGTTACAAAAGCAACAAGTATTAGCTATACACATAATATGTGAATATGAATAGATCTTGGCTGCATAACACTTAATGAAATATGATCAGACAATAAAAAGCATATGAAGTGAAAGAAGTAACAGTCAGGTGGAGACCAATCCAAGTTGTGAAACCAACTGCTTCATAAAAAAAACAAAATATAAAACTGAGTTACTTGTCATTGAGCATTTAGACTCCATACGACCAATACCTCTGAAGTAACAGCATGCGATGCAATTTCTGACTCTTCAACATCTTATTCGAAAATTCAAACATGATATTCAAAGTGAAAAGATTTTATTGCAATATATTACATTTTAAATATTTTCTTCAACTCACATCATCATAGTTCCAATCAATTTGACTTTAAGTTTTGTAGTGAAGCTTTTATTGATAAACGATAAAAGAACTCGTTCAAAAGATTTTATTTTAAATGTTTTCGAAAATACATTTTACAGACGTAATATGAAAATTGTGTATTTTAGAGATTCTGAGGAGCTGGTGAAATGCTTACCCAACCACTACTTGCTGGGAATAAGAAAGTGTGGTACTACAGATGTCATTAAATGGTTTCAATATCACACCCCCAACACCACAGTGACTGTCAAGGTGAACTGAGGCTACAATAATATATATTTAACACTGAAACATTCACAGTTTATTAGAGTTTCTGTATGTATAATCTAATTACAATAACTACTTGCACTAACATGGACAGTGCTCCTCAGTGGGACACCGATACCCCACCCGTCACCGAACTATTTAACATTAAGTTTCCCATTTATGGCGAGTCAGCTTAAAACCAAGCAGAAATTGATAGTTCAGAAACTTTAAAATAATTAGTTCAAACATCATATTTATTCAAATTAACTTTATTTTTTAGAACCGTAACATTTCATAATCCTCTCTGTTGATTAAAACAAAACATGGAACATCACATTTTGATCTGTGCATATTTTGGGTGGATGTAGAACAAAATGTTGCATCTTTAAATTTGACTGATGATATGACATTTGTACCAGCTTGTGTGATTGTTAAAGCTGAAAATTACTGTTCTCCACACTTTAGGGTGACAGAATTATCAATCAATGTCCGATGGAATATTTCAAACGAAGGCTAAAACACAACCATCCACAAAATTTTGACTTAATGAACTATTCTCCCGGAGAAATACTCTTTTCCCACATAAAGAAACAAAACACTACACATTTGGTCATTGGCAGCACCATACAATATATAGCATACATCAGTGACCCAGCTAGAACCAAGTATATTCTTACCCTGAGGAACCCTACAGACAGGTAAGAATTACCTTATTTGGTCTACTGATTTGATTTACTAGTAGACAATTTTAGTTTTCATGAGCTAACAAGAAACTCGATGTGGAAAGGTCAATAATAATTAATTACCATTTTAAACTGAGCATTTGGTTTTTTGAGAACGTTTAGTCATAATTTTGCAGGAAATGGGTTATATATAAATATTACACTTTACCTGGCTAAGTTTTAGTGTAAAATAGAAGCCATTTTTGGTTAATAAATTACTGCTGCTCAATAAAAATAATAACATTTTAAAGCTACAGATTTTTTATGAGTTAAAAGATCAATTTAGCTTCGGTAAACTTTTCAACATTTTCAAACTAAAGTTTTGTTTGGAACATTTATTGATTAATTATTATTAATTGATAAGCTATTATACTTCTTACTACTTATGTATGACTTATCAATATTTTACAGTTTTTCATTCTGTTTATTCTTTTCATCTCCTTTGACAGAATTTGTCTCTAAATTGAACTTTTGTGTTGCCTATGCACATCGTTTACAAAATTCTTCAAAATAATATATTACAATCTACGCGCATTATTTTATCATTGCAGGAGTTTCCATCACTTTCTTTTGTAAATAAAGCTAATAATGAATAAAGCTAGACTGTCATGGATTTTTGCCTCGTACTAGAGTGCGTCTTTAAATCAGCATATTTTATTGAAATCTTAAAATCAATTGTAATAGAAGAGTAAGGTGATTCTACAACACCATTTTATTGTGGTTATAAACCATTCTATTAAACATCTGTCACCTGGGTGCATTTACTCCAATGACCTACAGCAAATATTCCAGAAGGGGAGACAATTCTATGGTGACTATAGGTGTAACTCTACCTACCATGACGTTTTCTTAGGCTAGACAATAATACACTAAACACTTGATGTAAACCGATGGAGCCTGACCATTTATCTGCTCAAGTTTAAAGTTTCATTAATATTTTGCGGTATTTCATATTTGGTTTTAGCTGATAGGACTTTACTAATTAGTTGTTTGAAAAAAAATTTCTGAACAATTAGTAAGCCGGTGTCTTAGGTAATTCTTTAAATGCAATACACCGAACACTTTTAATAACGTCCTGTTCAAAAGCTATATTTTGTAAGTAGTATACATAAACTTTTCATCCAAGTCAAATTCTTTTTATTCGCATACACGCTGATGATTATTCTAAAAGAGTATAGTACAGCTATCAGAGATCATCGTTCCAACGTATACATATTTGGTAGATTAGTTGTAAAGAGTCTGAAGATTAATTATATTACACTGAATAATAACAAGTGGAATGTTGTAGATTATTCTAACACACAGTATATGCCTAATTTATAGATTAGTCTCCTACCTATTCCATGCCCACAACCAACGTTGGATCCATACAACTATATCATTTGAAGACTTTAATGGAAAGTTTGTGCACCAAATAGTTGTGGAATTAATCAGCAAGGTTGAGAAATGTCTAGAGAAATATGGAGAAGTAGCGTGCATCTACCTGTACAGCTCGTATGATGGCAGCCTTGATGTAAGATATTTCTGATGTAAGCTAATGAGCTAGGAAACTGTCAGAGACTTTCCTGTTCGGGTAGCCATTGATATCTGTTGTGTCCTTATTAATAAGCTCTGTTCAACAAAACTTCTTTGTCCATTTAAACCATTAAATATGTAGGTATTGAACACAAGAAAGTTGTGACTGTTTTAACATGTGGATAGACAGTTATTTTCCTATATAAAAATTATATCGTATATTAAAATTTCTAGCATTAAAAGGTTAAATTGTGAACGATTTCTTTTTTAAACCAACGGTATTTACTAGTGTGAGAAGATGAGACATTCGCCGAGTGCATTTTGTGTCACTATTGGGAACTGTCAGGGTTTAAAATCAATGGTCACCACTTTCAATATTCAATGATTACAAAACCTAATGTTTTCACCCAATTACTGTCCATTTACAAATACTCATTTATAACTTCTTTTTAGCAGCTATGTAACTAGCAACTTCAAATTATCTTTTGCAAACATTTAACCAAAGTTTTTTAATAGTGAAAAGTAGTGTAATAGATTTGCCCCTTCTATTAGCTACACAACGGATTCTCTACCTCTCTCTCTTCCACTCCTTTCTCTCTATCTCCAACGACGTTAACAACTCACGAGTCCTCGACTCAAACGTAGTAGAAATGTGTTTATCAGAATAGAGACTTTATTATATTCACAAGCAAAAGGGTACTTATACTTCAACAACTCTACAACAACTGCCTGCCCAAGGCACAGCAGCTCTATTTATAGAGAAAAAGGTACAACTTCATTACCTTATTAGGCACAACGAATCACAATACAGAGTACAAGGCAATTGCCAATGGTAATATATAATACATAATCATAACAATAAACAGTCCAATCATGTAGCAAGCACATGGTGTTTTGCCCTGGGCACTTATTGCCGCTCTTTTTGGTAGCTGGTAACTTTCCAGTCCTTATAAGGGTAGACCATATCCTATCCTGTGATCCTGGGAGAAGGAACGCTCCGATTTCGATTCTGATTGTTGCATCGCGTTCAGGAGACCTCAGGCTATCTGAATCAATGTAGTTGGATTCCGGGTCGGGGTAGGTTCGGGGTAGGTTCGGGGTCAGTTCGGGGTAGCTAATTTTGCTATATATAGGGGGATAGTGTTTGGAGACAACTGATATCCACTTTCCAGGGGATTTGGAGAATCTCCGGGGGGGGGGGGGGGGGTAGAGTTCTGGGGGGGATAATGACTTATGACTAAGGTCACCAGGGGTGTAAGGGGGGGTTTGGGGGGGGTTAACACTACCTATCACACAAATCTCCCACAGTAGCACCCCAAGTATGGCTGGAAAATAACTTTACCGTAAAAACAGAATCTTGTTGCGAATCATATCAAAGCATTTTTTTGTTTTTATAATTCAGACCGTGATTCAACATGGCTTCTATGTGGTGTATGTACAAGAACTATTCAAATTCATACCAAGGGAGTCTGTTTACATCAACCAACTGGAAGAGTATTCATCTAACCAGGTTAGCTAATATGAGCGTGATAAATAGTTTTCTATAGGCCTACATAACTACTTAAATTACTTAAATTACTTAAAGAAATAAAGTGTACAAGCAGAGCGTAAAAATAACTTTTTAAGCAGTTGCTCCAAATCCTGATCCCAAAACTCTTAATTTTTATACTGAGTTTTGGAATTTTTTAAATCCATAAACATTTGGATTATCAATACATACATCTTATGTGAGAATTTTAATTTTAATCGAAGGTTTGTGTGAAAATAGGAGTACTTTTTTACTGGTTTACAAATCAAGTTATTTTTATTGATGAATGTAAAAGCAGCGCACAAGACTTGCACTCTAGGTGTTGGCAAAAGTTTTTCTCAGTTTGTTAGAAATACTTTGAACGTATGTTTACAAAACCAAATTACAAAATCTTAGCAGCTGCTTTTACCAGTTTGGCGTTTAGTTTATATTTTATATTATAGTTTGATATTGGATTAGAGATTAAATTAGTGCAGTCTCTTTTACAAAAGAATTATAAACTTAATGTGCCAACAAACCAAACTTATTGCTCAGGTCTTTTCATCAATAAAAACACTTCTCTGAGTTTTCAGTAACTGGACTCTTGAATAACCAATAAACATAATTGACAAGCTGACTATTGTATGATATTGTAACTGTTTACTTGACTTGCCTAGACTCTGCACCACATTTGTGAACGACCTTATCATTACAGCTGACAGAGGCTACCAAGTTTATGAAGTTCTTTGGCTACAAGCTAAACGTAACTGATGCACAGATATTATTGTCTTCAGAGAAACAGATGAATTCTGGGCATAAGACAGCAGTGCTACCAGAGACCACCCAGTTACTGAATGACCTATATAGACCATACAACATACGATTGGCTAAACTTTTAGGAAACGAAAAATGGAATTACAGCTAATTGGTTATTCTTTTAGTTTTTTTCTGTGTTTGAACCAAACTGGTTAGTTGGAAATTTTTGTGCTTTCAGCATAATTCCATTATTTTCTACAAACTTACTAAACACAGCCACAACAATAAAAATTTTGTTAAAAATGATGGTTCTTTGCTCTAGAATTATTTGTGGAGTATAATAGACACAGAAAAAAACTAAAACAGCCTGGTTTGCATTACTTTTTATTATCTAATTATGACATAGTGGGACACTACATAATGATTGCAGTTCCCTGGATTGTCAACTTACAGCAAAAATATCAATCGGAGAGATACATATGCACAAAAAGAAGTGAAGGCAAGATTTGCTCCAAAGTATATAGTCATCCTCATCATGTGTATTAAAAAGCAACAACCACAAGTCACAACCAAAAACTGTTCAACCACAAAAAACTAACACTGCACAAGAGAAGTAATTGTTTAAATAGTTTTTTTTTATCATCAAATCACAAACCATTAACGAGCTCAAAAGTTTAACGAGTTGTCAATAAAGTATTTGAGGGTTCTCTTTCAATGCACATGAGTTTTTAGCTTATGAGAAACTTTTAAAATAATAAAATTATTTTCCGCGAAGTAATGCTTTGGTTAATGATAATAATAAAAAAAGGCTACAATAACATAATTATCATACCAATTAGATAAGTAAGACATTTAACAAAATTTAAGTTTTTTGGGTAGTAAAAATAGCGATGATTGCCAGAATGGGTTGATGTGACAGAATGGATTGGTGTGACAGAATGGGTTGTTGTGACAGAATGGGTTGATGTGACAGAATGGGTTGATGTGACAGAATGGGTTGATGTGACAGAATGAGGCTGATGTGACAGAATGGGTTGATGTGACAGAATGGGTTGGTGTGACAGAATGAGGCTGATGTGACAGAATGGGTTGTTGTGACAGAATTGGTTGATGTGACAGAATGGGTTGTTGTGACAAAATGGGTTGATGTGACAGAATGGGTTGATGTGACAGAATGGGTTGATGTGACAGAATGGATTGATGTGACAGAATGGGTTGATGGGACAGAATTGGTTGATGTGACAGAATTGGTTGATGTGACAGAATGTGTTGATGTGACAGAATGGGTTGATGTGACAGGATGGGTCGATGTGACAGAATGGGTTGATGTGACAGAATGGGTTGATGTGACAGAATGGGTTGATGTGACAGAATGAGGCTGATGTGACAGAATGGGTTGTTGTGACAGAATTGGTTGATGTGACAGAATGGGTTGTTGTGACAAAATGGGTTGATGTAACAGAATGGGTTGATGTGACAGAATGGATTGATGTGACAGAATGGGTTGATGTGACAGAATGGATTGGTGTGACAGAATGGGTTGATGTGACAGAATGAGGCTGATGTGACAGAATGGGTTGTTGTGACAGAATTGGTTGATGTGACAGAATGGATTGATGTGACAGAATGGATTGATGTGACAGAATGGGTTGATGTGACAGAATGAGGCTGATGTGACAGAATGGGTTGTTGTGACAGAATGGATTGATGTGACAGAATGGATTGATGTGACAGAATGAGGCTGATGTGACAGAATGGGTTGTTGTGACAGAATTGGTTGATGTGACAGAATGGGTTGATGTGACAGAATGGGATGGTGTGACAAAATGGGTCGATGTGACAGGATGGGTTGATGTGACAGAGTGGATTGATGTGACAGAATGGGTTGATGTGACAGAATGGATTGATGTGACAGAATGGGTTGATGTGACAGAATGAGGCTGATGTGACAGAATGGGTTGTTGTGACAGAATTGGTTGATGTGACAGAATGGATTGATGTGACAGAATGGATTGATGTGACAGAATGGGTTGATGTGACAGAATGAGGCTGATGTGACAGAATGGGTTGTTGTGACAGAATTGGTTGATGTGACAGAATGTGTTGATGTGACAGAATGGGTTGATGTGACAGAATGGGATGGTGTGACAAAATGGGTCGATGTGACAGGATGGGTTGGTGTGACAGAATGGGTTGATGTGACAGAATGGGTTGGTGTGACAGAATGGGTTGGTGTGACAGAATGGGTTGATGTGCCAGACTGGGTTGATGTGACAGAATGGGTTGATGTGACAGAATGGGTTGATGTGACAGAATGGGTCGATGTGACAGGATGGGTTGGTGTGACAGAATGGGTCGATGTGACAGAATGGGTTGATGTGACAGAATGGGTTGGTGTGACAGAATGGGTTGATGTGACAGAATGGGTTGATGTGACAGAATGGGTTGATGGGACAGAATGGGTTGATGTGACAGAATGGGTTGTTGTGACAAAATGGGTTGATGTGACAGAATGGGTTGATGTGACAGAATGGGTTGATGTGACAGAATGGATTGATGTGACAAAATGGGTTGATGTGACAGAATGTGTTGATGTGACAGAATGGGTCGATGTGACAGAATGGGTTGGTGTGACAGAATGGATTGATGTGACAAAATGGGTTGGTGTGACAGAGTGGGTTGATGTGACAGAATGGGTTGATGTGACAGAATGGGTTGCTGTGACAGAATGGGTTGATGTGACATAATGGGTTGGTGTGACAGAGTGGGTTGGTGTGACAGAATGGGTTGATGTGACAGAATAGGTTGATGTGAAGATATCACTAGTAGGAGACTTGCTCGAGTGATTTAGCTCAAAATCCATCATTTTAGTTTGATTCTACCCCAGCTCATAACTTTATTTTTTTTAACTCGAGTTTGAACATTCAAAAGTTGTTTTTTATTCAATATCGAGTCAACTTCAGTTCCAATAAAAAAAACTTTACCAGTCAACTTTAAGTAAACTCAAAGATAAAATTTGAGAAATGATGGTAAAATATCGAACTGTCATTTTCATCAATGCTCATGAAGAGCAAAATTTACCAGGAACTCAATGATATCATGGACTTATTTGCTTGCTACATGCAGCTTTTGTAAATTTATATGGCTATAAAAAGTTTCACTTCACATACAAAAAAATACCTCCTAGCAAACTTACACTCTGAACTTTTGTTTGCTTATTCAAACTTTGGTATAAAAGGTTTTAAATCAGTTTGTTTTTGGACAGATAAACTACACAAGGAATTGTAATGTTGTATTACAGCACATATTGTAGTGGATTTTACCACTCACCATAAGTGACTGCTAGTTCGTAAGGTCCCCCTGATGGTTGCTACCAACAGGGGGACCTTTGAAACGAATAATATAACAATTCCGGTTTCTATTACAATCACTCTATTGCTTGAAATAAGCAACAAAAACATATTTAACTATACCGGCACAGGACAGCTATCATCTAGATTGCTGCCATAGCCTCAGAAACTAACAGTAGCCAAAGGACCTATACAAATCCTATCCAAACCAAAGCTGACCTCAGATGACCAGATATGGGGAATGGAGGCTGTCAAGAACGAGATCTCCAAGAGAAGAAAATCAGCAGCTTTTACTGGTTGAACATACATTGACTCCACCCTTACCTTTGGGCACCAGTTCCTTTTAAATTGTATATTATTATATCATTGAATTATATTTATGTGTTAACTGCTGATTTGTGGATACGAATTGATCTTGCTGCTATAGGAGTATTTGGCAAACTAGGCTAAATACTTCATGTTACTTCGTGTGACTCTGCTTATAAAAGGCAGAGCTTTTACCATCAGTGTTAATGCTGTAAACAACTGCTGTGATTTACCATCATGTTGTATTAGATTGTCACACTGGAATGCTATATTATAACTGTATGCTCGGCATCGCCATTTTGCTCTAAGTATAGTAAATGTTTTACATTTCTCAGAGCACTGAATATATGTCTGAGCCGCAGGCTCATTACAGATGTTCAAGTTGAAGGTTCTCCTTCACAACTAGTTGCAAGTGCCAGCCTAGAGCAAGGTCACCTCTGGGAGAGGTCAGCTGCTCATTGTCAGGCCTTGAGAGGCTGCCTGTCTAGTTGTGCTGTCAGACAGCAGTTTGTGTGGTGACAACGATTAGTGGAGAAGCAACAGTACGCCAAAATCCGCCTCAAGCTACTTTAGAATCCCGTGACTAAACGCAGTACAACTGTTGACACCAAATATTCCACTATTTGTCATCTCCAATGATCTGGTAATCCTGAAACAGGATATCAAACATAATATCTGCGTATACCTGAACAAAGCATTGCAAAACTCACATCCATAATACTTTCGTGAAAATACAAGGTACAACTCACACATCATGGGGGAAAGTAGAGTGTCCAATATGCAAAGGTTTCGTGCAAGGAATAATGTTCAGTGGCTAGTCTAGCAGCACAATTAGCTGAAACAGGGATTGCCAGTAACAAGAGAACGACTTCCAACAAAAGTTACCAGACTAGTCTCAAAGTAATATCAAAATACATTACAACAAAACTTGCAATGTAATGTGGAGGTCTCAGTTTGAACATGTGACTACCTCAAAATCTTGGTGACTAGTGAAGTCTGATTACCTACTGAGAAAAAGCTTTAATCATAGTAGTAATATATGAGCAGATCTCCCTACCAAGTGTTTTTTTGTGGATTTGACCTTGGAGTTGAGACAATGGGTTACGGCGTTGGATGAATTCGCCGAGTTTATATTGTATTTTACTTGAGGGGTATTTGAGTGGCATTTGAGTGGCATTTAAGTGGCATTTGAGTTTTGATTATTTTTTTACTTAATTTGAACTCATATGGTAGCTAGATTTTGAATGTATGGCATTTAAGTTTTGATAATTCTATACATAATTCGAACTCATATGGTATCTTGAGAGAGAGGAGAGAGGAAAAGAGGAGAGAGAGGAGAGAGGAGATACATCTACATTGGATAAATACATTGATTAAAAATGAAACAATATGTGAATATATACATTTATTGTATAATAAGTAGGGATACATAAAGAGAACATATTAAATATTGTGAGCTTGAAATAGTTCCAATATCATTTCAAATGAAAAAATGGATGATGAGAGATTTTCATCCGTTTGTATGTATCTACATATATCTGATTGAAAATGATATAATAATTCAGTAGTCCATTGTATTGTAATCAATTTTTGAGTGAGCTCTTTATTCCACACTTTTCTTTGAATTTTCTTTAAGTAATCATTAATACTGACAGTTTTTGACATTTTTACAACTGTTTGAAAATTGTTTTTAGTCATATGCTTAAATATTTCTACTGAATTGTCAACGTATTTATGTGTAGTGTATGGGCGGTATTGTATCGGTGAAAGTTCTCCATGTAAAGAAGCTACAGTTAGCAAATGCTGTGTCATACATAATAATATAGCTTGTAATGTCAAGCGATATCCAATCTTTTCCTGTACTTCAACATTTTCTTTAATATAGCTATGATATATCTTTGGAAGGTAGTCTTTGATTGTGTATCTTTTTGAACTCATAATGAACTAAAATAAAATGTTAAGTATTAGTATATGATGATTAAACAGTGTTGTAAAATAATTACATTTTAACTTTTATTAAATAATTTTTCTATTAATTCTTACCTTATCACCAAGAAATCAGCTGTAGTAGTTGATGAAATCAGTTGTAGCAGTTGATGAAATCAGTTGTAGTAGTTGATGAAATCAGCTGTAGTAGTCGATGTTTTATTGCTGGAGAGAATGATTTCTATGCAGAGAGAGCTGTTCTTATATAGTATAAGCCACTCCTACTCATTTAGCTTATAGCCATTAAAAACACTCACGCGAAAACTCTATCAGAATAGTGTTATTAGCGTGAAATATCCCTGTTTTATTCGCGTGAAAATAAAAAATTTCATTCCCGCGAAAGCAACGGTTTCCATTCGTGTGAAAATAAATGATATATTCCCGCGAAAGCATTGGTTTGTATTCGCGTGAAAATAAAATGTTTATTCCCGCGAAAGCATTGGTTTGTATTCGCGTGAAAATAAATTATTTATTCCCGCGAAAACATTGGTTTGTATTCGCGTGAAAATAAAACGTTTATTCCCGCGAAAGCAACGGTTTCCATTCGCGTGAAAATAATTTATTTATTCCCGCGAAAACATTGGTTTGTATTCGCGTGAAAATAAAATGTTTATTCCCGCAAAAGCATTGGTTTCCATTCGCGTGAAAATAAATTATTTATTCCCGCGAAAACATTGGTTTCTATTCGCGTGAAAATAAAATGTTTATTCCCTCGAAAGCAACGGTTTCCATTCGCGTGAAAATAAATTATTTATTCCCGCGAAAACATTGGTTTGTATTCGCGTGAAAATAAAATATTTATTCCCGCGAAAGCAACGGTTTCTATTCGCGTGAAACAAAATTATTTATTCCCGCGAAAACACTGGTTTGTATTCGCGTGAAAATAAAATGTTTATTCCCGCGAAAGCATTGGTTTCCATTCGCGTGAAAATAAATTATTTATTCCCGCGAAAACATTGGTTTCTATTCGCGTGAAAATAAAATGTTTATTCCCGCGAAAGCAACGGTTTCCATTCGCGTGAAAATAAATTATTTATTCCCGCGAAAACATTGGTTTGTATTCGCGTGAAAATAAAATATTTATTCCCGCGAAAGCAACGGTTTCTATTCGCGTGAAACAAAATTATTTATTCCCGCGAAAGCATTGGGATGTATTCGCGTGAAAAAATGTTGATTCATAGGATTTAATCAGTGCAACTTTACCTATTTAAGAGCCACTGTTTTCACACAGAAAGCATCCAGTTCTACAACGGCTAGCGGAGAAGCAACATCTACTAAATCTTTCATTGCAACAACTAGGAGCTCATCTTCATTATAAAGGTAAGAGTAAAAATATTTATTTTTTGTTAGCTAACACTACTAGCTGAAGGTTTATGATCTTTATGATCTTTTAAAATTAATTACGAAAAATTAAACAAAATGTTTTGTTTTTTTAGAATGAATACTCAAGACGAAGGAAGTCAACCGATGAATGAAGAAGCAGGATCCCAGCAAACCCTTTCCCCATCACCTTCTCCTATCTTTGATATGACAGAAAGTCAATTGGTGGTTGATGAACCAGAATCCCAACAAGATTTTACTTCATTCACATCTCCTACTAACAAGCTGTCTTCAAAAAGAACATCGATGAGGAAACGATCTTTCATTGATTTGACAAAAGATGATATTGAAACTGGCTTGAAGTGCAAAAAAACAGCTTTGTCGACTGTTGGAGACGAAACGCTTTTTCGTCACGTCAGAATACCCTTTCAAGATGCTGGAAGTAATGAACTAACCACTCTCACCTACAAGAGTGCCGGGTTAATAAACTCTCTCTCTCCAGATAGTCTAGAAAAACTTGAAGAGTCCATGGAAATCTGCAAACTACCAGTACCAACGGTTATGGAGGTGTTGTCTGTTGAATTCCGTGATGAATCAAAGTGTGTCATCATTTACAACTACCGAAAGGATAAAAAGAGAACTCGGGTGAAGAGTGATGTTTCAACCGAAATAGGACTGCTTGTTAATAAAGCTAAGCAAACATGTCCAATTGTTTTAATTTATATGGGAGAAGGAAAGACAGGAGATGCGATTTTTCGTACTGCTGAATCTCAAGGGTGTAATCGAAAGATCAACGATCCATTCAACTCATTGTACAACAAGAGTTTGAGACAAATACAGGCTTATTTCACTGTCGCTCACCTACACGATTTTCCTACAGGAAGTGTTATAGCTTATGAGAATCCTGGAATGCTAAGAAAATGTGATACTCGTTGGAACAAGACTGCCGATATTATAGTGGCTAATTACAGATGTATGGTGAATGGAGAGCTATTGATTGGAGATCTTAGCATCCCTGCTCAAATAGCTTCATCTGTGGTGGCTGAAAAAAGCGGTGTAATCGTATTCAAAGGACTAAGACAAAATACGAACAACATGATTTCCTATGATATCATTCTACTCTCGACTCTTCAAGCTTTCATTCAAACCTCAGAACTGTTTGATACTTCGCTGCAACACAGCTGTCTCTCCTACTTTGATGAAAATGAAAAAGAGAATTGTCCAGAACAGTACATCGAAGTCTTAATCGATAACACAAAGGATGTGACTCGTCTTCGATGATGGTAAGTTTTATATCTATTTTAAAAAAAAAAGCACCGAAGTATTTTTTTGTGAAATTAATTCATATAACTATGTATGATAGAGTCATTAGTTACTATGTCTTTTAGATATAGCTAAAGAGCGCTCCTGAGGAAGAAAATGAGAAGAACTTATTTATTTCTTGCTTGAAACATTACAAAATAATAGTTTTTATAGGTTCTGTAGTGTTTAGCGCAAAATAATGAGATAAGTTGTATTTTATTCATTTTATTTATTATAACAAATAAAAATCAAGTATAATAATCTATTTTAACAATTTACTTAGTAAATTAGTTCCTTGTATATGTACACCATCTATTCCTTCTACTGTATTATCTTCTATGAACTCGAAGTTAGGATAGGTCTGTATGATAAATCTCCGTATTGAGTGATCTCTCATCTCACTATCTCCTATGTCTCGTAAACTTCTAACAATTTCATCCATACTCCACCCTCTACTTCTCAGTAAACAAAAGTATACACAATAATCGCCACATACAGTTGACAAAAAATTTTGTAGTTGTGTTTCATTACTTCGTATTGTTTCATATCCTCCATGAATACTTAGTATTTCATTTACATCCGGATAAAAGGAAACAGAACGCCCAAATGAGTCAAAAAAATCCACCTCTGAATCATTAGCGTACACAGCCAACCAATGCTCTCCGGGTTGGTGAGAATAATGGGTGTTGAATACGAAACATCCTCTTGGAAAATTGCAAATTTGCTTCCAAAACTGTTCTCTAGCTCCAACATGAATCCCTACGCTTTGACATAAAACGTCTGAAGATAAGATCGAACGAATTTGCATGGTATTCATCTCTAACTTTCTGTTTAAAGCACTGCGTCTCCCCCGATAGTTAATTGAAGAATGCTATCCATCTCCAACACACCGTCTTTTACAAAGTATGCTACCAAGGATAATCCATCAGACGTGTTAGTGCTAAAACGAATTTCCACACTTGTTGTGACATTTTTCATAGAGTGAAATCCTTCTTTAAGAAAATCACCAGTCAAATCAAATCCATAAAGTGTAGTACCATCAAGGTATTGTTCTTTCGTAATACCAAGACTATCGCCTTCAAGCAAAGTTCCGGTAGCGTGTAGAAACTGATGATATTCTCTTCCAAAAATTCCTCTAGCATAATTTGGCTCAAATCTTCTTCCAATTGGACAATCACCAACTCTCAATACAATACTATCAACACTAGCATGCTGCATTCTATATGGATTCAAGGCGAAACGTCCGTTCATTGCGTTGTGATCAACTAAACCTAAATAGATCTGTTTAGGTTTTTGTTTGTTTTCTTCCAAAGTGATATCAATCTGCGCAACCCCAGCACGAATTCCATATAGTTTTATCCGTTTTCGATCAACTGGATAAATGTAGTTGTGACCTTCCAACGCCAAACTGAGTTGGGAGTTTTGTATTGTAGGATTCACCTTAACTTTACAAAGATGAAGTTCAAATTTATCAATTCTAATCTTTGCTCCTCCTGCAGGTATCTCATTTGCAGCAAACAAAGCTAGTTTGCTGGAGGCACGCTCAAACTCCAGCTGCATACTAGGACCTGGAATTATTAGTTTTTTCTGCTGAAATAATGCGAGATGAGGTTTTCCAGTTAATTCTATTGTCTTTCCACCTATGATTAGAGCTCTCCTCTTTTTCTTATCCGCGGTTTTGTGATCAGCAGCGTCTTTGCTAGTTGAATCATCATACAGCCATCCTTCCATCTTACCTTGATATTTCTTTCTTTCTGCACTGTTTTCGAGTAGTTGTGAAAAGTAGGAGCGTAAACCGTAGTTGTTAGCGTATTCAACAGTGGTTCCTTCTATCGACATTTTCAACTCGCTGAATAATGTATGCATTGAATCCCCCATCCACACAACTGCATCATCATCATTACCCTCAATATCTTTTCCATCATCTTGAACAACCGTGGCTTCAACTTGCAGAAACGAGTTGTAGAGATCTGTGTAATGTTCAGTGCTCCCTGACAAGGTTAACTCAATACTACCATAAGGATCTAACCTATCAGGTCTGATGACAACATATTCCGATCTTTCTACCGATATGTTTGTTGGTTCCGTAGCAAATACATCCAACGTTGGATTTATGTTGTAGGAAGAACCTTCCAACTTATTACCTGTTGTTCCATTTAGGCTAGCCATCTTTTGCGAGTGATGAATGCTTGAAGCGTTACCGCTTAATGAATATAGATATCAAGCTCATCTGTCTTTATACCGGATTCTACTGCTATTAAAATATACCACGATTACCAACACCTCTCCTCTTCTTTCCACCTCTTGTTTTTCTCCTTTTCATTCTATCTGGTCGGACTGCATTGAGCACATCTCCCCCCAGATCATTCAACTCTGCCAATCCCCTCTTCTTTGCTGACGCTGCAAAACTTTGACCATCGATGACATCACGCGCTACATTTCCACCTACAGACAATGCTCTTTTCCCCAAACTAATTGCTCCTCTTTTCAGCATTGGTGCTGCAGATTTAAGTAAACTTGAAAAAATACTACCAAGTCCATTTCCTCTCATATTAGGCATCACTCGTCGTCCACTATACACTCCAATTCCATTTCCAGCTTGCATCTTGTAGTACTCATCAAAAAAATCTTTTGAATCCTCAGGGGTGTATCGTACCAAACTCATTATAATTCTTTCTCTCTATAGTGAACCGTCAACACAACCTTTCCACCATCAAATGGTATTCGTTGACCGTCGTCACTCGTTATAAGTACTTTAATCATATCACTATTTAGTGATGAAGCATCAACATAGTGAGGATTTTTAAATTCTTGATACACAACGCTATTCTTCTTTCCTTGAACTGGAACTACTCTCAATAAAGGTACATTCGTATCTCCTACCATTCTATTATCAACAATGTTGGAATAAACATACAGGGATGTTAAACCGGAATTTATATCAGGGGGTGTGATATTATTGTATCTACCACGAGGGTATGTAGTTTTTGATTCAAATCCAAAAATATATGCTATATCTTTGGAAAAGCTTATGGCAGTATCAGGATCACTGTTAGTTAGTAAAGCGGTGTTGGTGATCTTGTTGTAGGAGATGGCGAATTTCTTGTCTAAATCCATTTCATTCATTCTCTTTCGTATAATCTCCTCCAACTCCTCTATACTATCATATCTTCCATTACCGATTAGGATGAAGGACTTTTCGCTTTTACCAGAGACATTAGTCTTTTCTAGATATATTTTCCCTTCGGTAACATTTTTCCAATTATTAGAATAAGTCATATCTAGCAGAGCTACCTCCCATTTACCGCCATTGATAACCAAATATTTATACAGTCTCACTGTAAATTCGGAATTGTTATTATCAGGAAACTCTTCACCACTAGAGTTTGAGGGTAAAGTTATCAGCATCGACATTTTTCCAACGTATGATGATTATATCAAGCGTTGTTTCCTTATAAACTATTCATCTACCCACTCATTGAACTTTTCTCCATAACCTAACCACTTAACCAGAATCTGTCTTTTACCTCTTCTCATTCTTCTTCCCAGTATCTTTTCAATTCTGAAAATCGTGGGTTTTTTTACTTTTTGCAACTCTTTTTCGTAAAAGGTACCATCAATCATCTCCTCAGCTAAATCTTTCACCCTATATACAACAGGTTTTTCATCAATAAGTACATCAGTGATTATAAAAATCTCAATCGTCCAATTCGGGGTGTATCCTCTTTCAAACACTCCTCTTGCCTTACTTATTCTCACATAATCCCCAACCTTTAGTTTTGCTTCTTGAGTTAAACTATGTTCACCTCCTTCATACACACGATTCCATACAAGTTCTTGATTTTGAAAATTCACATCATTTGGTCTCATACCTATAGCACCATGAATTGTGTTGTTGTATGCATTAACCATTTCTGGTAAAACATCAATGTATCTATCGTCATCTTTATATGTCAAATATCTATATATCTTCTCTTTTAAAGTTCTGTTAAAACGCTCCACCATTGATGCCTTTATCGTTTCATTTTCGATTGTAAAGCGCTTGATCTTTTTTTCCGCCAGCAGAGTCTTGACATTGACGTTGTCAAACTCTTTACCTTTATCAGATTGTAAAGCTTTATAGTTTTCCCCTTCTAGTATTCTTCTCAATCCTCTTGCTACTACCGGTCCTGATTTGTTGATGAGCGGCACAGCCCAACCTTTTCTAGATAAAGAATCAATAGCAGTCAGTAAAAATGCTGTATTATTATTTTCATTTCTTCGAGATCGAACATCCATCAAATCTACCTGTAGCTGCTCCCCTATTCCAGCTACAATTGTAGGACGACGCTTAAACTTGGTTACAACTTTTTTATGTAACGTGTAGGCATCCTCACCACTCAACCATTCACGGATTCTTTTTTCTCCCTCTCGTTTTCTACGAGCTTTCAGTAAAGCTCTAGCTCCTCGTAGAGATGTATGTAATGCAGGATTGTAATACAACTCTTTTAGCGTGTCGATGTCCATGAATTAGTACCGGGAACGACCAACTTTTTCTTCTGAGTACGTGTTCGATGCGGGGATTTTCTGACAGTTGTGATTCCTTCATCAGATAGCAGGCTTTTAAATCTACTGTAATTGGTATTTCCCGATTGTATTTTACCTCCTTCGGTTAGAACGTCTCGTAGTAAAGTTTTGGAAGTCCTAGGATTCAACCAATGTTCTCCAATTTTCAGTCTGTTCTTCTCCGAGTCGAATCTACCAATTTTACTCAGATTATTCAACATTCTGACAGCGATCGTTTGATCACTCTTTTTTGTTGTTAAATCAGCTGCTTTTTTTTCAAAATCTTTTAAATTTTCGCTTTCACTATCGTGCTCATCTTCTCCATCAGTAAGAAATGTACTTCCTAGTAAGGTTGTGTCTTCAGTATCAAACAACCTTCCTTTTATTAATTCCATCCCAATATCATCATCATCATCAACCACTTTCACTGATTCTAACTCATTGTCTTTATCAACATTTGGTGAAAAGACATTAGGTTTATTATCAATAACCGTGCTATTGGCTAAAGGAAAAGTAGACTCTGTCTTTTTTTTCTTAATGAGATTCCAACTATCCTTTTGTGTCTGGTTTTGGTTATTTTTAATCTTTTTGACATCAGACAAATACCTACGTAGGTTTTCAACATTTTCATCTAACTTTTCGTATGAGGATAAGTCAGAATCATAAGCTGTTTCCAGTAGATCATTTCGCTTTCGCTTCATATTTCTCACTGTTATAGCTTCCATAGGATTATAATACAATGGAGGTCTGGTTTTCTCTTCCTTTACCACTGTTTTATCATCCTTTCTTTCCGTTAATCTATAGTATTCATCTTCAGTGAGTATAAAATTACGTCTGGAGAATGTTAAAGGCTGACGATTCATCTTTTTATTGATGATAAAACAGATACAATAGGTGTTATAATAGCATCCAAAAGATTCCCTCTACCACTCTGAATCAAAATTTTACGCTTATCATCAACTCTCCCTCTACCACTAAGTTTATGTAGCTCCTTCTTGTAACGCTGCAACTCAATAAACTGCTCAGAATCAAGAGGAACATTACCTAATATAATATTTTTAACACTTTCTATCAATGATTGAAACAAATCTGAGTTGGCCTTTTCGACTATAGCGATTTTTCCTTTCTTACTCAGATCATCCAGAGCTAAAATCGCCATTCTATTTCGCATCATTCGTGTTGAGAGTTTCATCTTTATCTTCTCCCTCCGCCTAGCACACTTTTAAGTAACCCAGGAACTATATTGCTGATGATAGGCCCTAGTAGAGCGCCTAAAAATCCTCCTTTTTGCAATACAGCTTTCTTATCATCTAACGTTGATTTTCTTACTAAAGCGCTAATATCCTTCACGTTTCGCTGCAACTCATTATACTGAGATGATGTCAATGGTATCGTTCCATTTATAATAGCTTTAGCGCATTCCATTAGAGTCATAATAAACTCCTTTTTGGCTTTGGCTATAACAGACTTTTGAATAGCAAAGGTTGTATTGTTGAGCGATAACAACACAGCTGCATTTTTTGTTAATTTTTTCTCCAAAGCTTTAGACATTATAATGCTTTCGTGTTGCGTCGTTGAATAACAAAATATGATTGAGGTGAAGTGAATAGTAATTGTATTTATATCCTTTTACTTGGGTACATATAATATCATAGGGAGAACTGATGTAAAATTTCCCAATAGTCTATGTTGATCATTCGTTTGTTGAGTCGTATCTATTCGTAAATAAGAGTATGGTTTCTTTGTTGCATCTTCAAAAGCCTCTTGTACATATTTTATTTTTGATGGAAAACATTGTCGAGCCAAATAGGAAATAGAAGAAGCATCTCTAGGGTTTTTAAAAAGAAAAAAATAATGACTATTCAAGGAAATTGTACGATTTCCTTTTAAAAACAGATTCTGAACAATAAAAAACACACTTATGTTCAAATGATGACTATGTTTTGTATACAAAGCATTAGCATCGGCTTTACCAGAAACTTCATCCATGAGATCATCAATTATCAGCCATCGATTTTTACCATCTCTGGGAAAACTCACTGTTATATCTATCATGCCTTCATGAAAAATCACTCCTGATACATCATCAAAGGCTTTTTGGTAGGCTCCATAACAGTAGTGAATCTCTGTTGGTGGAGGGTGTGCTATAGTCTGACTAGCTTCAATCATTCGAAAAATCGCTTGCGTCTTTCCCGATCCAGTTGGTCCTGCAATCATTGCTGTAAAAGGAGATCGCATCGTCGGGTCATAATCTTCAGGTTTCCCATTCATCATAAAAAGATGTTCATCAACCAACAGTAGTTTCATTTATGATTCCAACGGGAGAGTTTCTCACTTTTTGTATTTCTTGCATAGCATCTTCATATACACTAAACTCAGTAACACCTCCAAAAGTGGAAAGCCCTACGACAAATACCAAAATTATCATAATTATCAACGCTTTACGCTTCATACTCGGTAAAACATCTATCATATCACGTTCAGTACCATCAATAGTATCAACTTCATTCATCGGTCTCATCTCAACATCATCCTCTGTCGACATCTTAACTTCCAATAACCATACAATCTTATCACGTTTTCATTTATATACAATGTTAAAACTATCAAAAAAATCAAATGCCATACATGCAAAATCTATATGCCATATAAGTTCAAAATAAGTAAAAAAATAATCAAAAACTCAAATGCCACTTAAATGCCACTCAAATGCCACTCAAGTACCCCTCAAATGAAATACAATATAAACTCGGCGAATTCATCCAACGTCGTAACCCATTGCATAACCTCCAAGGTCTAATCCACAAAAAAACACTTGGTAGGGAGATCTGCTCATATATTACTACTAATCATAGCTTTTCAGAACTGGCTTTCTATTGTTACAAGTTATACAAGCAGGGAATTAGTGTGGTAGCAAGCTCAGTAATATGTGTCTAAAAGCACTGCCTTGCCCTAACAGCCACCGATCAACGACCCCTCAACGCCAGCGCAGCCCCCACTTTTACAATGGTGAAATCATCTGAATTACTATATTTCTTTACTTCACAAACTGTTTCAAAACTTAGTTTACAGCATAATTTATGAGATAATAAGAGTATTCGCGACCTGTTCGTAGAATAAATTACCAAAAATAATAGGTGTTCGTAGTTCAATATGTCGCGTAAGCAACGGAACATTAGTTTAGAACAACATAATATTCAATGAAATGTTTTAGTTTACCGAACAGATCATAAAGAAGATAACTCCCAATTTTCAAAATAATTACGAAAATAATAAAATTTGAACTGCTACAAACTAGAATAATTTGTCAAGCTGCTCTTCAATTTAGTAAATTCTCTATGCTTACAATTATTTTGAATTGTTTTTCGAGGATATAAAACCGGTCTATGAAAATGAAAAAAATCAACTCGCTCAATATTATTTATTTAGTGTTCAGTTTCATTCGCGACCTACGAACAATATAAATAAGTACTCGTTGATTATTTTTTTATTCAGTGAGCTACTTTTTGTTGACCCACGAGTTCCGAACAAAATGATTATTTATTGATTAAATTTATTGCCGGTCTGATTATTTTTATTGCAATGTGTTCGGCGAACAGAGGTCGCGAATACTCTTAATATCACAAATCAATGTACAGAAATCAAATATATTCACCAAACGATGCTATGGATAAAATAATAACAGAGATTCAAATCGAATGGAGAGCAATAATTTAGGATTTTACTTTGTATAATAATAATACTATTGGCAGACTGCAATTTTGTTAGTACAAAACTATTTACTAAAAGATAAATTTAAATTGCATCTTGCAATACTGAACAGTTGATGGCATATCACAGAAGTAGCTACTGACTGACAGGCCTAAAGACATCATAGTCAGGTTATATGTCACATGACCTAATATTATGGTAGATAAGTAGTCACATGACTTTATCTGAAGGCAAGCAATAGATCACATGACTTTATCTGAAGGCAAGCAATAGATCACATGACTTTATCTGAAGGCAGGCAATAGATCACATGACTTTATCTGAAGGCAAGCAATAGATCACATGATATCATTGAATGAGGCAAGTCTTCGATAAGGTCTTTTTGTTTCTAAGGACTTCCTCATCATGAAAGAGCTCCGCTTTGCCTAAAAACAGTAATAATTGATGATTATTCGTAGTTGAGCATTTTATTGAGGGTGGTAACCAATGATACACAACTTGCACAGTTTTCTTTGATGTTAGCAATTAGCAATTAGCATTGAAATTATTGCTCACAGCAAAAAATGCATTCACTCATTGCTAAATAATTACTGTCCAAGTATATATTTCAATGTATATATAATTTTGCTGTGTGTAAAGTAAAATTATTAATATGTGAAATAACTTTAATACCCCCAAAAACAGCTTGGTAACCACCCAAAAAACCTTTCTTCATCAGACGGAAAATGAAACCACTCAGCCATTTATTGCACCAGTTACTAGTCTAAAACTTACCTGTTTTTTTAAGAATAATGACGGCAACTTTTACAAACTCATAGAAATCTAGCGTTGATGACTGGTCATCATCCACTTCATTCATCACTTCCTGAAATTAGAAAAGATTTAAGTGGGTTTGATAGTTTAACATACTCTAATATACCTAATGCTCACTTTTCTTCTACAGTGGAGCAAAACTTTTGATTACAATATAAAACACATGGAGATGAAAACTCACCACTACTTCCTGTGCAGTAAACCTGTGCCCTAGTGTGGATGTTATGGCTGTCATCATCTAAAACATTAACAATTCTTTGTTGTGGTTGTTACTGCACGGAATTCACCTAGAAATGTATCCAACTTTTATGCTTTGTTCAACAACAATGGCAGCAGGGAACTGGCAGAGTTCAAATTTTGCCAATGTGACCAAATCGCTGATTAATGCTCATTGATAAATATTACAGTACCATATTCTACCAATGGGGATATTGACAGTCTTTCTCAATTGATTCAATTATCGGAAACTGTTTTGCGCTAGATAGATTTATATACAAGAATTCAGATTTTTTATTTAAGTTTTTCCTCTATCCTTTTTGATTTGTTTTAAATGTATCCAGAGGAAAGAAAACATATTATTTCAATGACCTGTCAAATGGTTTAGATTAGCAATTTAATCTAATAAAAAAGTGACAATAGAGTCTGTGTTCTTAAAAAATGGAAACACATATACCCCTAGATACTGTGACCATAGACTTTGAAAATTCTCGATATTTTTATAATTGCAATGTAAATGCCAAAGATAGTAGTTTACGTAATCTACCCTCCCTGTCATCTTGAAAATAAATATTACCAATGAGCTCGGAGATGATATTCCTTGCACCTAATTTGATAATATTTGTGTGGGGCGGCCAACTTGAGAGCTACCAATGGTCCTTAGCCTATTTTTATTTGCAGCCAGTAGAATCAATTACCTTAGAACTCTAGTGACTCCTGGCTTATGGACTCTTAGCGTCACTATCCCAATTGTAAAAACAATTTACTGAGTGACTACAAAGGATTTTGTGCAATCGAAGCGGTCATTAAATAGTGGAAATATACTAAAGGCTATGTTACAAAAACTGTCAATGAAATCACAATCAAGGTAATCTATCAGTGCATTGCTAGTTGGACTAGGGCAGCACATGAGGGTATGTACTCTGATTCTTGCTAGTCATCAAATAACCCCAAAGAGTGAAAATAATCAAACTTCCATCTCAGGATAAATATTAAAAAAAAGGTTTGTAATTATTTTAACAATTTATTATTTTGTTTCACTATCCATTCCATACGATATCAACTGGTTGACAGTAGTACAGTAGTAGTACACAGTAGTACACAGTAGTACACAGTAGTACACTCTAGTACACAGTAGTACACAGTAGTACACAGTAGTACACAATAGTACACAGTAGTACACAGTAGTACACTCTAGTACACAGTAGTACACAGTAGTACACAGTAGTACACAGTAGTACACAGTAGTACACAGTAGTACACAGTAGTACACAGTAGTACACAGTAGTACACTCTAGTACACAGTAGTACACTCTAGTACACAGTAGTACACAGTAGTACACAGTAGTACACGGTAGTACACGGTAGTACACTGTAGTACACAGTAGTACACAGTAGTACACAGTAGTACACAGTAGTACACAGTAGTACACAGTAGTACACAGTAGTACACAGTAGTACACAGTAGTACACAGTAGTACACAGTAGTACACAGTAGTACACTGTAGTACACAGTAGTACACAGTAGTACACAGTAGTACACAGTAGTACACAGTAGTACACTGTAGTACACAGTAGTACACAGTAGTACACAGTAGTACACAGTAGTACACAGTAGTACACAGTAGTACACATTTGTACACAGTAGTACACAGTAGTACACAGTAGTACACAGTAGTACACAGTAGTACACTGGAATTATCGATCATGAACTGATAATGAGATGGTAAAAGATAATTAGATGTAATCAAGTTCACAGGCTTATTGACAGATTAAGAACTAAACATACAATTCTCTTATACCTTTATCATCAAAGAGTTGGAAAATCTATGGTCAGAATTTTGGTACCTCCATTTAACAGTGTGTACGTACATGTATGAGTTCATCCGCCAATAAAATATGGCAACTGCAACAATTATTTTTGTTCCTTGACTGTTCCATTATGTCTTCCATAAAAGAAATCATGTATTAACAAACTTCTACCACTGAATGAAGGTTTGAGGTTTACAGAAAAGCTCACCTCTGCCAAGTCGAGTGTTCCATCTCCATTTTTGTCATATCTTTTAAAGTTGGCCCACTGCTCCTGTACAAATGATACAGAAAGCAGTGGGAAGTGCTTTATTAGTGCTGTCGTGTTTACTTTGCCATTCGCATATATCAGCTGAGGGTGTTCTGAAACAGGATCAGTTCTATGGTTTAGTTATCTAGCCTTGGCTCCAATGAAAGTGTCAGCTGGCTCACATGACATTTACTTCAACCACAGGCTATGCATGTACAAAAAGCTGTTTAGTGTATTCAGAGTTGATCTTCTATAACTGAATAATTTGTTTCGATTGTTTGATTTTTTTGACACTCAATCCTCACTACCACCAAAGAGTGTGTAAGGCAATCCTGTCCTTTGGAGGTAGATATGGCTAATCTTAGGTTCTTAGGCTGTCTCCTTCTTTTGACCCCGGCCGAGTAAGGTTACTACCGGCCCAGTAAGGGTGACTACCGGCCCAGTAAGGGTGACTACCGGCCCAGTAAAAGTCTTCACAGGATTACAACCGGCCCTGTCGCATCTGTAGTACAAGAAAGGCAGCGCTGCTTGCCCTTTTGATGGCAACAGGGACAATCAGTCAGCTGTTGCTGGTACCAACGCAAGGCTAAAGGAGTGTCTCTGCCCCACAGAGACAGTTTCCAGCAAGTAAAGGTTTGTAAAGGTCACTGTTTACAGACTTGTGTATAAGAATCTATCATAATTTTACACCATGTAAAAAAGAGTCGTTTTTGTTCATATTGTTTAAACCAATGTAGATCATTATTAATTGTCAACTGATGAATTATTTATGTATTTTAGGAGTACTGAATAAACTATGTACTCCATTTTAAGCAATAGAATTGACGAAGAAAGTGCTACCAGAACCAACTGGTTTTTTTCTAGCTGTTTTTGAATGGCAACAATATGAAAGCTTTTAAAAACAGCCTTAGATCCTGCATATAACAAACTTCAAAGCTTTCAGGAAGTCATGTCGAAGCAATTAAGGCAAGCTGATACTAATTACTTTGCAAATAAATTGGAGTCAGTTTTATAAGAAATGCACAGAAAACTGATGCTTTGAGAGAGAACAAAAATCATTTCCACAGTTCTTTCTCTATACAGTAAAAGCCTTTATTATTTAGCTACAGAAACTGTGTAAGTAGCATAGAACAACTAACCAACATCCAACAGCTTTGGGACTCCATTGACACTCTGTTTACGTTCCTCTTGTGCTATTGTGCTGTCAGTCTCTATCTGCCACACTTCATGCTCCATGTTCTTCACTATCGTCTCCAACTTCTTACCTCCCAAGCCTCCTTTAGACAGTCGAACTTTTAGCTGCTTTATTTTCTGAAACACAGAAACTTTTTGGTAGTTCTTTAGTACTGATGCAGCAAATCCTAATCAAATTTTCAAGTGGCTACACATGATTTGGTTCAATGTTTTTATGCATACTTTTTGAAGCTAAAAGTTTCTAGTTTAATTTAAATGCTGTTTTAGCTTTTTGCAGTTTCTGATTTTTAGAATATGCAATTGTTTTGGTGAAAGTGAATGCTTATGTTTTGCCTGAGAAAAAGTATCCAACTTTAAACTTTTAGTCAAAAATAAAAGTTGACTTCTAAACGTAATTTTCTCACCACTTATCTTCAATGTTATAAAAGTTTCACACCCAAATTTTTGTACCTTGAAAAACAAATATTGTTTGTTTGGTTTTATGTGATTCAAAGTTTAAAAATACCCGAAATCTGTTTCACTGATTTCAACGATTTCTTGATTCAATAGCAACGCATTTACTAGTCAACCAGTACGGCTAGTAAGTACCAGATGGATTCAAATTATGCCAAAAGTTAGATACCGATGTGTCGACATCTCTGTAATAATCTGGCATTTCCTTCAAAGCCTTAGTTATCTCCCCATTCCTGAATGCTGTGTGTAGGTTGCTCAGCCAGTCAGCCAGCTTGTTCATATGTTTCATATTCAACTCCCGATTGTCCACCATTTTATGATGCACAATTCTAGATATCACAAAAACATACATTTCAGTACACAAACTAGAACTTTGATGGTTTTCGTTGTTGGCTGAGATTGGTATGGGATGCAAACGGTATACACGGCCCATACATGAATTATAGTAAAATATATAAATGGCTAGCTAATTTCAAATTGAGGGTACCAGGGAGTAATCATGGCTAGTTAAGTTGAGGTGTATATACGGGCAGGATCGATCCGTAAAATAACTTTAATAAGTAATATTTTTCTCAATTGATTTAATGTGAATCGACAAGAAAAATAAAATTTAATGAATTGAAAAATACCATACCCCCAAGCAATAAAATCTTGATTTGTGTGACATACTCATAGGTCACGAACACTACAGATCCATATTATAAAAATTTATTATATACCCGCATGAGTTGTTTCAAAGCATTTCATTATCGGTATTATTTATTATTGTTTATGATTATTTACTATTATTTATTATATATGTTGTTTATTATTATTATAAATTATTATGATTGTCATGTACAATAATAATATATTGCAAAGCGATTGATTATAATAATAGTTAGCAGAGCTATTTTGTTAAAACAATAAAGATAAATGTTATAGTTAATCAAGAATGATTGCTTTGAAATAAATGTTGTCAATTAAACAAGTGTAAAGCTGTTTATTCTTCAACTCGCTACCACTATCCACTACTTACTGATGCATCATGCTAACAGTAACAGTGAGGAATCCACCACACATTAACTGTCGCTGATGAAGTGCTTACGCATGTGAAAATAATTATGTTCGTTACGCACTGGAATTTTATTTTCTTCACATCTGATCCGGATCGACTGATGTTAATTCTTATTATTACATAATAAAATGTAAAAGCCTGAATCGAAGCCTTCGCTGCCCAGCGATGTGGATCCCAAATATAAATAATAGCAGATGTTATTGATCCAGCGAACGAATACACTTTTTAAGTTAAATAAGAGTTTATTTTCCAAATGTTAAAATAATGCCAGAAAAATAAAAGAGTTCATAGAATTATGATAACTTTTGCAATTGGAATTAATCTTTAGAAAACTGTTCCGTGCTCGGGTAGTAATTTACAATTACAGGCTTGTTGGTGCCATTTGATCTTGTCCACCCTGATTAAAAGCTTGACTGAATTTAGAAGTTCGCTCACCTTTAATTATCAAAAGCCATAGCGTATTTCTTTGTAATGATTTCATACATTAAAAAACGCTGTGTTCTGTTGCCTTTGAAAATTACTTTGAATGTAATAGTACAATCTTGAGTAAGTTTTTGTTACAGACTTTTGGCCCACAAAATTTAGTTTGACAAACTAATTGTCAAGTTTTGGCAACTGCAATTTGCAACTTTTAGTCAAAGTATGTAAAACAGCGGAGTCAGATGCAGAGAAATTTATTTATTTATCAAATTAAAGCTCAATGCATTTGTCTAGGTTACACTAACTTTTTTTACCGACTTTTGAAATGATAACAATATTTAGCGTGCCAAAGGCTACACAGTTGCTCCCATGCAAAAATTAATCAAGTTCATCATTATAAGTTTCACCTCAAAAACCTCTCAGTTTAGTATTGCAAGTTCTGTTTTTCGTAATGTAATTTACACATGCTCTATTATATTAAAACCATTGGAATTCAAATATTCGCAACCCAGTAACCAATAGATCAATAACCAATAGATCAATAACCAATAGATCAATAACCAATAGATCAATAACCAATAGATCAATAACCAATAGATCAATAACCAATAGATCAATAACCAATAGATCAATAACCAATAGATCAATAACCAATAGATCAATAACCAATAGATCAATAACCAATAGATCAATAGAAAAAACTGAATAACTCATACCTAAAGTCTCTCTCCACCCCTTGTAGAACTCCACTTATCTCACGTTGAAGTCTCGCAATTTCTCGTTCTGCCGTCAACAAATCTTTTGCTAAATAATAAACTTTTTTCTTCATTTCATCTACTTCTGCTTTGTTTGTTTGGCTGTCTTTTCTAAATTAAATGTCACAGATTTCATATTGGTTGATGTTTTATGGATGAAAAAAAAGAGAATCTGTTTACATTAAATTTTTTTTAAATGAAATTGGAAACAAGTTGTGTGTGGCTGTAAACACACAGAATTCTGGCCCATATCATAATTTGATCACAAAACCACCTTCAAATGGTTCCTATCAAAATTCAGTTGACATTTTTTATTTGTCTTAAGAAAGTCTTGCTTTAAAGCTATTACGTAATAATTTTTAAACAACCGGTTTTGCTTCATTGAGCTAAAAAAGTTTACTTGCCCAAAATCTACGTCTCTTTCTTCTTTCAGCTGTTGTAATTTATGGTCTTGTCTCGTTTCCTTCAAACAAACCAGTTTTTACAAATGGTTTTGGCAAACATTCTACAGACAGCATTTCATCAAATATATAATTAGACAGCAGATGCTTTACAAAATACATTCGATTATTGATTTATTTGGTTTGATCTTGGTTTATTAATGCCGGGCAGAAAATGCGACTAATAAGCCATGAAAAGTATTTGCGTTTCAATATTATTTGTGAACAGTAGGCACTCCAGCCACTGGTAATCACTGATGCGATACTGTTGTACGTCAGCTCATAATTGGTTGATACACATAAACAATCAACAAAAGAAATTTTAGGTTTCACTTTATTGGATGTATGTGAGCCTACATTCCTAGATGGCTCTTCAGCAAAGGGATTTTGATAGCAAGTACGACTGAGAGAACTCCCTCATATAGTTGGTTTATGTAGCAGTTGAATGAGTCTTTGAAAGCAGGCGTTAGTGGGATCTTTACACCGAATGTATTATGGCAAAAGTTTGGAATATTTAGCTCTATTTTATAGTAAATTGATGAGTTCAACATTCTTGAATGAACATCATATCAACAATATTTGGCTGTTGAAGCATTTATGCCTTCTTTGGATTACTTTTTATTACTTTGAAATCTTAAGTGTTATTTGAGATTATTTCTATGAAAAGCAGCTAAAGGCACGGAAAGTTACAGAGTAAACCTACCCGGATGCGTGCTTCATATCTCTCACACTTGACTCTAAAATCTTGCTCTTGGGATTCTAGCTGTTTTAATAGCTGTGCTTCTCTAGATGTACGGAATATATACATGATCATAGCATGTACAGGTTCAATAGTCCAAGGAAGGAATAGCATAATAGCTCAAGCATTTAAAACAAAATGAAAATAAAACAGAAACACTTCAAATCAGGTTATCAAAGAGTTTTTCATGAGTATTTGATGTTTAGAAGAAATACCACAACATTAATTTATTGGTAAACTATTTGTACAACTGAAGGACTTACTTTGCTATATGGGCTTCAAAAGCTCTTTCTTTTTCTTTTTCCCATAACATCACATTCCCTTCTCTTTCTAGTCTATAACCAGATATTCAACAAGAGGTATGGCAATGTTACATAAGTTCTCACCACTAATAGTACGAGTGATGAAAGTTAAATAGCAATTTTTATATGTGTTTAGGATTTACGAACATATGGTGTATGTTTTTTATTTCTTTTATTCTTGTTTAGTTTAGAGAAAACTTATCTCATCAAGTTCTCTTGACTTTTAGTTCTTTCTATAGATCAAACCAAGTTTTCTAGCAAGTATAGCATACTGGTTTTTTACTTCGGTAGAATTTGGATTGTTCTAGAAAGGTAGGTGAGAAAAGTTTCACCTGGGAAAAATAAGTTAAATTATTGTTTTGACTTTCCAGCGAAGTGGTGTAGAATTGCAAAAAATAGTTCTGTGGGTAATATTTCCAGTCTCTAGTTCAACTATTTTAATACAAAACAAGTAGAAAATCAATATTGTAGGAAGATCAGCAAAAATTATCCGCAAGAAAAAACTTACACATTGACAGCAATGCCAAGTCTAAAAGGAGGATAGATGGCAGCAATGGAAGAATAAGATCGATATAATAACAGCAAAAGGATTTAGTAAACTGTAATAAATACAAAAGGTACCTGATAAATTCTAGTAAAAGAGTATTATCTTTACGACAAGCCATTAAAGTAAACCTATAGATATTATCGAGTATAATGCACGGATGTGCCAAATAATTTATTAATAACCATAGCATTCTATTAAACAATAAACAAAATTATTTCTACATAAAAGTTTATGACATTTTGACAAGCAGTTGTTTTGGCTTCAGCGGTCGAAATTTATCTCTGAAGAAATTCGCCGAAGTAAAAGGTTATTTTGGCATGTACCCAGCTGTTACTACAGATGGTGTCTATTTAAGCAGACACATCATTGTAGTATAATGCTGGCTAAAGTTGTCTGAGTGGAGATAACCCTTGAGCTAAAGCATGCTTTGATTGGGTTACAAAAGTGTTTAAATTGGTTGTTTATCTGAAGGGATAAGCTAGATACGCTAATATGTAAACTGTTTTTTTAGTTTACCTGGAAAATGGCTGAACTTAGTTCTTGTGAATGGATAGTAGCAAAACCTTGTTAAGGACTTCAAGCTGGAAGATTTAATGCCAATAAAAGCAGGCAAACCTCAAAAACCTTTAACAAAGAACTTTCATCGGCAAATTCTGAAGTCGCTACTATTTATATCTCCTATTTGTTAGCATTTCATATAAATAATTTTTGCGATTGTGGTACAAACTTAATTATCATTGATTTTGGTATAAATGTGACAACTCACTCCTTTATTCGCGCGTCCTTCTCCTCCAACTTGTTTTCTAGCATTTCCTTAGCATTTCCGTACGCATTGTATGATGATTCACTGACTCTAAGTCTATGCTCCAAGTTAGCTACTTCAATCTTATGTGTATCTACTTGGTCTTTGAGGTCTTCAATTTGTGACACAAGACCGCCTTCTTTCTGTCCCCACGCCTGAAGAGATAAAGAGATTGATAAAATTTGTCAAGTATGTCAATATAACCCAGTTTTCCTAACAAAAGTTTGCCTTTAGTAACAATCTCATAAAATGTGAATGTTTAAATTCATACTGGAATATTCTTTTCACACACTGGTTTAACTTTAGGGAAAGGATAACCTTGGTGAAGGTTTAAAGACAATTTAGAAATAATTCTGTGACTGACAATTAAACTAATGCAGCTTAAAAATCTGACAGTGTTGCTGCCTTTTTGTAATAAAATTCTTTTTTCTTGCCTGTTTCTGCCTCAGCTTTATTTACACTTTAGATGATGAACTCAGTTATCGCATTCCTCGAGTAAGTTCAACAGAACTGCCTGGTTCAATATCAACTATCATCTTCAACAGTGTTTCCAACGAGGACCGGAGTTTAGTTGTAAGTTGCGCATAAATTGATCAAATGTGTTCATGAATGCACTCAATATTATGACCTTTACCAAAATTCTGTTGTAAAACTGAATAATAAAAATAATTAACGACCATCAAAAGATATTGTTCAAAGGTGGCCAATAGAACTAAACACTAAATACCCTGTAATAGGCGAGTCTAATTTGTTAATTTTAATAAACCGGCTTTACTCGACAAAAACGTCATTTAATAGCTGCCATCTTGAAAAAAAAACATATCTGATATACAAAAAACCAATTTTAGAAAACAAATTTGCTTCTAAAAATGCCGTTTGTTTTTTTTGGTTACTTTGTAGATTGGGAATGATATTCTTTATTATGTTTTTTGGCACTTCAACAGTTTATTAAATAATTATAATGTCTTAAATACATTTTTTCAGCCATAATCGGAATATTGACATTTGAAAAATTATTACTTTTCATCCTTTGTTTGATGCACACATCGGAAATACTCATAGTATCTCCAAGATTAGCTTCTCTAAAATTATTGCTGTAAGTAAAAAGTGTAAAATTATAATACAAAATGTGATGGCACACTGTAGTCGGTCTGTTTTGGAGTTAGCTTACCTTTGTAACCTCCATGAGTTCAGTCCTGCAGTCATCCATGCTGTTGAATATGGAGATGAGAACTCTGACAGGGTCAGCAGAAGATTCATCATAAGCTTCATACAGAGACCCTTCGTCGAAGGTGTCCTTAATCTTCTCCCATCTATCTCTGTCCTGTTAAATATGGCACAGTACAAGGTGTCTAATACACCAAACAGACAAGAGTATAAATTGACAAATATGTCAAACACACTACAATACAAGCTGACTCATATCTCAAACATATCATAGTACAAGTAATTGACTAATTAACTAACATATTGATCGAATCACATACAAGTCAACTAATATGCCAATCATACCAAACAACAATTTGATTAATACACCACATATACCAAATATATCGCTGTGTAAATTGACTAGTACACCAGACATATCACTGCAAAAATTGACTGATATACACATTTATGTTTTCCTCACTTTGTCAATTGTACGTTTCATGTAAAGCTTGACACCCACTATTTGTAGAAGAGTTCTGATAGAATTAAAGCCTGTATTATATCAATGTAATGTGCAGAGTTGGCATAGGATGTTTAAATAGATTCTTAGAATGTATAATAGTAATATATATTTTTGAAAAAATAAATCCCCGGTGCTACCTAACAAAAGGGAATGATCTGCTTGTGGGATTGTTATAATATTTTTTTACCAAGAAGGTACCAATTCTTAGTGAAATTTAAAAAAATAGCTGTCATGTGTTTCAGCCAAAATTAAAATGAAAATCTTCAGGAGTCTTTTGAAACAGGAAAATTGGATTTTATGAAAGCTACCATCTGTGAAGTTGTGCTCTCTGAATATAAATGATTTTAAATAACTTTAGCGCCTGACATTTTTTAAACTTGCTACAAGTAATAGTAGCAATAAAACGCAATAAAATAAATAAATAGCATTCAAAAAATTTGGTTGGCAGCATAAAACTTTGGCTGGCAGATTTTATATTGTAATATAAAACTTACAAGCCCAAAGTAACTTTGCACAGAAATCAATTAATGACTATCGTTGCTTTTTATTTCAGAAGTACCAGTTAGTTAATATATACTTGGAGACCTCTAACAAAGTTGATGGAATTTTTACTTACAGTGATTCCCAGCTTGTAGACTATGTCCTTTGTTTTTGCTGACGGATTATTTCTGGCAAAGCTGATTAGCGAGTCCAATAATCTGCTAAATCCCTGATGAAGTAATTCCAGATTTTCTGCGGAGTATTTTTTTCCAATTGCTTCAGCCATAATTTTACAAAATTATCATTTGATTTTAAATCCCTCCTGTAAAATAAATTGTGTTATTCAGCATTTGTTGCATAAAGGTGTATTTTGTGTTTTACCTATAACCTGTGTTTGTAAAGAGCCAAAAGATGGTAAGTTGTTGTTATAGTTAATGTCTTTGATCCCAATGCGATGTGATGTTGTATCATGGTTAAAGGCTGACATCACAGTTAGGTATGTGTTGCTGCTTGCGATAGCAAAAAACTCTTTGCCTGAATTTTTACCAATAAAAATCTGCTGAAAAGAGAAAAATTTTATATGAATATTTGAGCAGAAGTTGAAAAAAGAATTATTTTTATTTTTAAAGTTGTATAATCAGATAGCAAGTACGTGTTTGTTTTAGATTATTGCAATCCAACAGTTATCAATTGAATTCCTAAAACTACACCTCTTCTGATTGGTCAGAAATGCATATCGTTAAAGGCTCTGCCTTGTCAGAACTTTTAGAATTTCTGAATGTTTGAAGCGAATGGCAAATAATTTTTTTAAGCATGCTTTATTGCAATGCTGAGATAGTTTTTGGCATCTAAAAGACCATAGACAACTGTGCTGGTGAGTTGACTGGAGCTTGCAGGAAGTCTCATGTGGTTATTCACATAATTAGTAAACAAAAGTTTTAAAATTATAAAGTTTCAGTTGAACAACTCCCACACCTCGGTACGATTCGCTCTCAACTTTTTGTGATTTGCAAATCAATCACGCAACATTTTAGCGGACTAAGTGTTCGTTACTTTTGTGTCTGCCATGAACTCTGCATTACTTAGTCTTCAGTGCTTTCCATTCACACATGCCCATTTATGTATAGAGGTACGTATTATATTTCACTTTTATTCTTCGCAGTTTGTAACCATTCAATCTACAAAGCTTCGCACATAAAATTACTTTACATGTAACTTGATATAAATAAAAACAATCCTACAAACGAGCTGACCAATTCAGATAATTGCAAGTCTAGAGCATTGTCCCAAAAAAGCTGTGATGCTTGGGGCAGTCAAAGTTTATGAACTTACAATAGCCCCGTATTCTGGCAGCAGTTATTGACCATTCAGTTTATTCTTTGTAATACAATTATTGAACTCTTTACAAACTGAAAACTGCATCTCGGGCATGACCGATCAAGATTAATAGACTGTAAAAGTTGTAAGAATTAGAGCGATGGGCAATAAGTTTGAACAACAGTACAGCTTGTCACATGGTCAGACAGCATGGCAGTACGGCAGCGTACCAGCTGAGCTAAGAACTTGAGTCTCAAACTCTGCTGTAAACAACGGTAATAGTAAACAATTTTTCATTGGCCAACGAAGTGATACAACAAACATCTGCCATCGCATTTTGGGCTTCATTGTTAATGTAAACTAAATTTAGTTTCAAATAAACCATTATTCGCAGTTTACAGGCTTCATCCATACATTAATTGTAACTGCTTTTATCTAAACACATCATAATATTGCAGAGTTTAGCCATCTTTCCATCAGCAGACACAGATCCATAAGTAGGTGAGCATAAACATATACACAATAATGGTCTACCTCTCCACTAAATACAACCATTGTAGACTCATGCAACCTACGACAAAGGTGATGAGGGGATTTTCTATATAGCAATGGAGATGCTAAGCAAACACACAAAGTAACTGCCAGGTACAAAACTAAATGTAAATGTTTGAAATAATAAATCTGAATATTTACTACAAAGTAGTTGCAAAGTTTACTGTACTAACAAGACAATGTGATGTTTGCATTAGACAAAGAATGTTAGGGAAGGTAATTTACCTATGTTGCCACCTGCGGCAAACCATAGCTACTTTATCTGGGTATCTAAGGCACTTCCTTACTCTCGTTTGACCTTGAAATCAAGAGACCTTATGAATCAAGTGATTTATTACTTGCCAGCAAGTTCAGCGAACCAAAAGCTTAAACCAGCTGTCTACCAGTAACTAACTATCATCCGTCTTATGCTACTTTTCTCATTTATCTGAAATTGATTGTATCTCTGTTGTTGTGTACTATTATTTTACTCACTCTATGTATATATACTGAGCAGTAAACTTGCATAAATGTAACCTAATGGTTTTATGTTTTGATAGTTTCACTAATATAAAATGTGTAAGAACATGCACTGTTTGTGCAATCACAATGGAAAAAACACCATTGGAAGTAATTACACCAGAGCATTCATAGTGCCAATGGAAGCAATAACATTCTATGTTCAACTTGAAATAATTAAAGACTTTTTTCTTAATGTACAAACAGGTAATGGCAGTTCCGCAATGCCACCAAACCCAGCCATATGGGAAGTGTTAGTGAGAATTTTTGCATTAAAGAAAACTGTGAGACAAACATGTTGGTGCGTGCAGTATATAAATAATTAATGTTGTTACAGCTTAAGCTTTTGAAACCTTCCGCATTGGCCTCTGATTGAATGGCATTAGAAGTTTCCAAAAACTTCATTGTCATAAATAGTCATTTTTTTAGAATCACGACCTAACAAAGATGCTCAAAAGCTCAAACTTAGTTTGAATGCTTTGAGTTTAAAAGACGTCAGCAGCTATCTGACAAGTACTTACATGTGCTGTTGATCAATCACCTGTTCACTGCACACTCCCTGCTATTCGCAACACTAAATACTAAATGAAACGAATCCAAAACTATCAGAATCTATTGAATCTAAACCCAAACGTTCAGTACAATAGCTGCCATTGTTTCAGTTTTAATAATCAAAGTACTTGGGCATGAAAGAGTTGATAGCAACCATGTTTTGACATCAACAATGCAGCGTGTTAGACCATGTCAGCTACTTTGCTGCACTCTATTATGTAGCACAATAGCGGGTCCAAAGTTATACTTATTTATAGCTTATCACAGCACCTGCTTGCAACTGTCGCTTTCGCATATTTGTTATTGACTGATTGTTGTGGCAATCACAAACACATGCTCTGTGAAGTCAATCTTTAGTCAACTTTTGTGCCTGCAATTATATGCTTGATTTTCTAGTGTTATTGGTTATTGAACACCTCAGTCAACACCCATGGGTGGAGCGTGAAATAACAGCAAACACTATCCTTTGATATAGCTGTTTTGGTACAACTTTTGCTCTGAAATGTTGCGATTATTGCAATCAAGCTCCTACATATTTCAATAATGTATTCAATACAGACGTCCCATTCTTATCAAAGAAATTTATCCAAATGTTCCATCCTCTGCTTCATTTTCAAAGTAAAACAACTCCTTGTACACTAAGTTTGTTTTAATTTTGAAATGAAAAGAAAAAATGGGTGAAAGGTTGTAACAAACAGGCTCAGTTGAACTTATTGTGAGTTCATTAATTTATTAGCAAAAACACTTCTATGTGCCAACTGGTTTTTTTTTAGTCACACAAACATTGTGAATAAAAGTTTCAATGGTATCGAGTTATGTGATTGAAAGACTAGATTAAGCACATAAAATCCTTGTTATCAAAATAAACCGCTGTAACACAAGCAAAGTTATCTAATATAAAAGACTAGCAATGACTTTTGTAGCTTCCTGTTAACATGCCACCACATTGTCATTTTTAACACCATCACAACAAGTTAGTGCCCGGTTATTTTTGAAAATTTTAACTTTGTTTAATGATAATAGGCATAAATTAGTTGCTAAGCTCTGAAAATAACGTTTAAAAACACTATATAAGCTAGTTATTTAAGAATTATAAAAAATGTGATTTTTTATAATATGCATTTATAATTTGCATTAGTAGAATCAGAGAGTTTTTTAATATAACAGGAAAATGATTAACGCCGTAAATATTTAAGTTTGCTAAAAAAAACTTGACTGTAGTATTTAGCCAATACAAATATATTTTTCCAATCAGCCTTGGGAAGTTAAAAAACATATCAAGTCGTAGAATCATATCTTGCGGTCACAATAGTAGTAAACTTTTTTGTCTCTCATTGATAGTTACTGAGAAAATGAGTTTTAAAAATGACCCTCTCAGCACCAAAATTACTTTGTTTCATGTTCGCACTGCGGTTAGTTTTACGCCTCATTATTGATACATTAGAGTGAAATCCGTGACGCAAGACCAAGCGAGCGTAATTAATTTGCGGTTAGTTACTGATTGCTTCATGATAATATATATTAAAAAAAATTACATTTTTATTTGGCAAGGGAATTATTAAATCTATTTTCCTACCTCCAGATGTAAATGATCTATAACAAATAGTATATCAACAGGTCGGTAATCTAATAGGCTAGTGATATAACATTAACTAAAATCATAAGATGCTGTGGCGCACTCGGAAAAGTCACGTTTACAACGTCATTTCCAGACAATTTTTCCCAAAACTACAGATATGTAAGAAATGCAGTGATTGGTTAATCTCGTTTGGCAAAGTGTATCCTATTAAACCCTTTTAAAATTTTGTTTCTAGCAGCCTGTGGTCTCAAGTTATTAAAAATTTAGTAATTCACGAATATTTGGAAATTGAAAAAAAATAGGTGCTACAAATATTTATATCAATGCTTTTGACGTGTGACGTCATATTTTGTGATCAGTTTGTGGACGCTATAGTATTGTCATAATAACTTATTTTTTGTTGCCATCAACAAATATACAATGACTAACCTGAGATTTTTGGGAATTCAGGCGAAAAACAATGACAAGATCACTGGCTAAATAGTCCATGTCACAACTGAACTTACTTGAACAGGTGATGATTAAAAACTAACAATGCTGCTCTTGCTGTCAAAAGTTTTTCTATCAATCAAATAAATTAATTCATAAGTGAGCTAGTGATAGTCGTGTACATTCCAGTTGCTAGGCAACATGCACACATACCTTTTGTTACATTCTTGTAAGGCTTTAGTGGACTTGATGAGTTGGTAAAAAGTGCTCAAGCGGCGCATAGAGAATTTGGAGCGTTGGCAAAATGGAGAAACCTCATTCGACTGCAACTCGTTATTTAGAGGAAAACTCTTCTGCTAACAATTCCTACAAGCGCAATGGTGGTACGCATACTATATTTAGGAAACGTTACACTTTTCAGGTTTTATTCCAAATGTTTTTATTTAGCATAAAAGTACATTTACAAATAGCAACTGAATGTTGAAAGTTATATGAAACTTAAAACTACTGTCACCCTGGACCACTTTGGTGTTTTGTGAGGTAGGGAGCAGTTCAGATGAAGATGGAGTTGTGATAACCACTAAGACATTAAGCAAGCCGATGAAAAACAAGCTTATCCTTAATCATGGTAATATTTCTCACCTCCCATTCTAACTAGCTTCAAGTCTGTATCTTATACTGTGTGTAATTCTAATGCTTGTCCACGTATCTTTGGGTATTGAGCCAGTTAATTATTGCCATAGTAGCCAATGGTTAGGTATTACTGTAGGAATTAACTAAAGACAAACATTGAGGGAGATTTTTGTGATAAAAAAAACAATCCAAGCCACTACATTCCCCACCCTAAATTACCCTACACCCCTTCGCTAACCCCTAACCACAGTTTTAAATGGACCCATGATCCTCCTTTGTAACATATAAGAGCTATTCCGGGTTAAGGATACTGGTTATCCCGGGTCTACTACAACCCTGTATAGACCATGTATAAAGTTTACATAATGTACAGAGCCTACCCCGGGTTACCCCTGGCCAGTATACCAGCCCAGAAAAGAAAGATGGCTGAAAAGAGTAGCATAAGGTCCCAGGAAAAGGACCCCACCAATAAGGAAAGAAAGGTAAAAAACTTTTAGCTATGGAGCAGTAACCAAGAAGCGTAGGAGACCTAATAAGGGATGGAAATTTTTCCTTACTCTAAAAAGAGCCGGAAAGCAGCCCAAAACTGCTTTACATGTGTTGAAATTTTGATTGGCCTGTATTGTTTACATTTTTTGCGTTATGTGTATTTATTCGCCATGTACTTGTATTTTGTATGTGATTGGCTCACCCCTACTAAGGGATGAGAGTTTCTCTTCTCCTTCTAAAAAAAACAATTTTTTTGTACTGTGTTAGACAGAAATCTTGTGTATTGTGCTTGGAATACATCTTATATTGCTAAACAGAATTGTGTAATAAACTATTGATACGTGTAAACTCTGGCGCAGTGGTCTGGGTCATGGACCCTGTGGAGGTTGCTACCGTCAGCTTGGGGTAGACTCCAAGCATTGGAGTGAGAGAGAGGTGTGCAAGAAGTGCACACAGAGTGGATGCCATTGTGTCGGTGGTAGAGGACAGAAAGTTACTACAATATGTTGCTGGCATAGTCGGCAGGCATCTATGTTTTCGTGTTATCAAACCACATTTAACTAGTTTATTAAACTTACAAAATTTTGTCTAAAATTGTCGTATACTTAATCCTTTTCTATCAACTTTGTCAAATATTTGTTTATGGTCCAGAGTGAAAAAAAATGTTGATCAGTTAAATATCAACAACTATAAAGTCTTACTCACTAAGATACTACCTGCTACTTGATCATACTACTGCACGGTATTATGACACATGGTTATAGTCAATATGTTGAAACTTTAAGCAATGACTAAGACAATATTGAAATTGTATGAGAGGTTGAAATGCTCCCAAATATCTTTGAAAAAATCCAGCTACTATCTGTGTTTTTTACTGACTTAATGTGAGCAGAAGAATAAAGTGTTTTTTTTTAACGCTGTAGTAATGTGGGAGATTTTTGTGACAAAAGGCATCCAGACCACTGCCCCCACCTTCCCCTTACCTTAAGTTCTCCATACACTCCTTCACCTATCTCCTAACCCCATTTTTAAGTGGACCCCGGAACCTCCGTTTATAATACATAAGCGCTATCCCGGGTTAAAGGTACCGGCTACCCCGGGTCTACTACAACCCTGTGATAAGCATGTATCTTATATCTACATCACACAAGGATATTACCCCAGGTTACCCCGGGCCAGTATACCAGCCCAGTCGACAAATATGGCTGAAAAGTGTAGCTCAGGGTCCAGGAGGATGATTGCCCACAATTAAAGGGTGGAAGCAAAAATACAAGTATTATGAAGCTGAGACCCAGGATACAAGGACACCAAATAAGGGATGGAACTTTTTCACTTCTCTAAAATGAGGGGGAAAGCATCCCAGAGCTGCTTTACGTGTGTTTATTCTTTTTATTGGCCCCCCATGTTTACATGAATTGTATTGTACCTTTTCATTTGACATATGTTTGTAATGCTCTATGCCATTGGCTCACCGCTCATAAAGGGATGAATGTTCCTCTCCTCCTCCTATAAAAGGAGCTCTTAGAACAGAAGTCTAGTAGATTTTGTACAAGTACTTATATTGTGTTCATAAACAGATTTGTGTAATAAACTATTTATTCGAGTAAATTCGGGTAGTGTGTCTGGTTCGTGGACACCATGGCGGTTGTTACAGTCTGTTCGGAGTAGACTCCGAGTGTCTGGAGTGTAGGGAAGGTGTGCAAGGAGTGCACATGAAGTGGATTCCATTGTGTTGGTGGTAAAGGACAGCAATCTACTACAGTAACTCCTATATCAATCAGATGTCAAGGACTAATATTTAAAGATTTGTTCTGTACTTCAGCAGAAGAACTAATAGTTCAATGGTCAGCGTAGAAATAGAGAGCTGGCTCAATCAAGCCTAAGAGCATATAAGACCCACCAAAATTGGTTACATTTAAAGCATTCTACAAAAAAATTAACACCAAGACAGAAAATGGCCAAAACAAGCAAAAAAATATCATTGATCAGCAGTTTAAGTTGCCATCAAAAAACTGAGAAATGTTCTGATAACCATCGTTTGTAGAAAACATTTGGGAAAAGTACAGTAGCATAAGGGTTTCAATATTTGGATAGTGATTGTAAGTTGTTATTGGTTACAGAACAGCAGACGGTCTGTGATAAACTAATGGGTAAGATGGAGAGGGTGGATATTACATATGATTCTGTAGAGAGACTGCTATCAGAGTTCACTGTGAAAGAATTAGACATACTCCAACGTAACATCTTACAGGCTAGAGAGCTAGCTCTATCTCATGGAGTGAGGCGTACCATACACGCAGTTGCCAGAAGAACAATTATTGACAAGAACAGGAGCCAAAAGCCTTTGGCAATTTCCAACACAGCAAAATATTGTAAAATATTTTACAAAGCCGAAAAATGTGAGTTGATGGAATAAAGCGTGAGACGTTTAATAGATCACTAGAAATTACCGGAAAAGACACAGCCTTAGACCAAAGCAGATAAATTTTGGTGGTACTAGACATTGGCAAAGTTGATTAATTAGAAATTATTTTACGCTGAAACTGTTTGCCTAGAAAAGTTGAAGAGATAAAACGTTTTAAACAGTTGCATAATAAATTTATTTTCATAATGTCGTGTATTTTCTGGGGCCATGGCTTGTGAAAATGTAACACTTTTCTTTTGTATTTGGTGCCACAAAATTTTATACTTGCAGTACAAAAAACTTTAACCATTTTTATCTCATGTTAGTTAAACTTTAATTGTTCATTGAAATCATTTGCACATTTTCAGTACCTCCAATTAAAAGAATAATGGCACAAACCAGAACTAGTAAAACGCTGATCAGTGAAGACAGACCTTCTCGTTGTCCTTCCAAGGTCCACAGTCAGTCCAGGATTCGCCCTCGAAGATGTGGCAACAAAACTATTTCTGAAGACGTTTCTAATGAATATCGATATATGAATGTTGACCCTCAGGACCTGTTTGTTGAAAATATTGAGAACAACTTACCTCCAGTGGTGAGTGTCAGCTAGTAACTTACCTCCAGTAGTGAGTGTCAGCTAGTAACTTACCTCCAGTGGTGAGTGTCAGCTAGTAACTTACCTCCAGTGGTGAGTGTCAGCTAGTAACTTACCTCCAGTGGTGAGTGTCAGCTAGTAACTTACTTCCAGTGGTGAGTGTCAGCTAGTAACTTACCTCCAGTGGTGAGTGTCAGCTAGTAACTTACCTCCAGTGGTGAGTGTCAGCTAGTAACTTACCTCCAGTGGTGAGTATCAGCTAGTAACTTACCTCCAGTGGTGAGTATCAGCTAGTAACTTACCTCCAGTGGTGAGTATCAGCTAGTAACTTACCTCCAGTAGTGAGTGTCAGCTAGTAACTTACTTCCAGTGGTGAGTGTCAGCTAGTAACTTACTTCCAGTGGTGAGTATCAGCTAGTAACTTACCTTCAGTGGTGAGTGTCAGCTAGTAACTTACCTTCAGTAGTGAGTATCAGCTAGTAACTTACCTCCAGTGGTGAGTGTCAGCTAGTAACTTACCTCCAGTGGTGAGTGTCAGCTAGTAACTTACCTCCAGTAGTGAGCGTCTGCTAGTAACTTACCTTCAGTGGTGAGTGTCAGCTTGTGACTTACCTCCAGTGGTGAGTATCAGTTAGTAACTTACCTCCAGTGGTGAGTGTCAGTTAGTAACTTACCTCCAGTAGTGAGCGTCTGCTAGTAACTTACCTTCAGTGGTGAGTATCAGCTAGTAAATTACCTTCAGTGGTGAGTATCAGCTAGTAACTTACCTCCAGTGGTGAGTATCAGTTAGTAACTTACCTCCAGTGGTGAGTATCAGCTAGTAACTTACCTCCAGTAGTGAGTGTCAGCTAGTAACTTACTTCCAGTGGTGAGTGTCAGCTAGTAACTTACTTCCAGTGGTGAGTATCAGCTAGTAACTTACCTTCAGTGGTGAGTGTCAGCTAGTAACTTACCTTCAGTAGTGAGTATCAGCTAGTAACTTACCTCCAGTGGTGAGTGTCAGCTAGTAACTTACCTCCAGTGGTGAGTGTCAGCTAGTAACTTACCTCCAGTAGTGAGCGTCTGCTAGTAACTTACCTTCAGTGGTGAGTGTCAGCTAGTGACTTACCTCCAGTGGTGAGTATCAGTTAGTAACTTATCTCCAGTGGTGAGTGTCAGTTAGTAACTTACCTTCAGTAGTGAGCGTCTGCTAGTAACTTACCTCCAGTGGTGAGTATCAGCTAGTAAATTACCTTCAGTGGTGAGTATCAGCTAGTAACTTACCTCCAGTGGTGAGTATCAGTTAGTAACTTACCTCCAGTGGTGAGTGTCAGTTAGTAACTTACCTCCAGTAGTGAGCGTCTGCTAGTAACTTACCTCCAGTGGTAAGTATCAGCTAGTAAATTACCTTCAGTGGTGAGTATCAGCTAGTAACTTACCTCCAGTAGTGAGCGTCTGCTAGTAACTTACCTCCACTGGTGAGTATCAGCTAGTAAATTACCTAAAATGGTGAATGTCATGGAGTATTTTATGGCTCAGTCTAATTTAGACTTAATGAGTACAGTTGGTTTTGGTTACTGTCGTTCTTTCACCTGCTAACAGTTTTGAACCAGATTAATCTTCACTGCTATATTTTTAAATCTTCTATAAGCAGGTTAACTTTTCTTGATGTCTAGGATCAAATGGTTCAATTGTTTTGCATGAATTTAATTTCAAAAATAAATCAAAGGTTGAAAATGTTTGCCTTTGTTTTTAACAATAAATGAATGTTTTTGTGCTGTGGTTGTATTCAAGTACAATATTTTGATTAGCATAAGCTGTTCAAGATCTGTTTCTGTAAAATTTCCATCTTTACTCGAGCTAATATCATGACAGTCTTCTCCCAAAAAAACTACAATAGCCACAATGATTACTTGTGTATATAAAAACCAAAAATAATTTTATTTTTAAAATGAAATTTACTTAGTTTGAAATAGTCTCATAAGATAATCTTAGTCCTAAAATGATAGTTTTAATCTTTAATTAACTCGATTAGAAGTCAACGCTGGTTTATTGGTTTATTTAATCAGCTTAAAAACTTTGTGTGAGCAACAACCTGTACCAAATGTTTAGGCCATGCTCAAGTTTTAAAAAACTAGAAGGAGATTTTTTACTTTGAGGGTGCAAGCCTGCTACCCAGCCTGCCACCCAGCCTGCCACTGTACCTTTGATATGTACTCTTAGCAGTTCTATTATGCAATCTATCCAACCCAGGATCAGGGTATATAGTACCTTTGATATGTACTCTTAGCAGTTCTATTATGCAACCTAGTCTTGGTTGCAATCTGTAGTCATTTAATCAAAGGAATCATTAATTGTCTGAATTCCTTACAAGTTCAATTTCCAAGAATATATTCAACGATTAAGGATATTGCCAATTATAATTAGTGTTTAGTGTAAACTATTCAAAGATATCATGGGGGTAATTGACCTGGGGGTATATAGCCTAGGGGGGTATGCGACCAGGGGGTAAATGACCGGGGGTATATGGCTGGGGGGTAAGTGTCCAGGGGGTTAGTGACCTGATAGCATTTTTTCATTTATATTTCTTCCTAATGCACTCCTTTGCTAAACATGTAGTAAAACATAATTGTTTTCATTATTGCCATCTGCAGGTGGTAAGAAATTATTATTTGCTCAAGAACAGAGAAAGAAGGCGGGTGAGTTTCCTGAATACAAAAGCAAATATTGTAGAGAAATCAAAGAGAATGCCTATAATCAAACATCACCAATTCAGTATAAACCTCAACAGGGACAACACCTTCTACATCAACTGTGGTTTTAACATCTTCAAATCCTATAATAAGGTGAGAAATCAGCTATTGCAACGTAAATATTGTGGTATTATTTTTGTTTGTGTGCAAAAGTACAAATAGTTAATAGACTATAATATATACAACGTACTAGGTTGATAACATGCAAATCTACTTACACGTTTAAATGACACTAAAAATATTTTTATGCATCCACTTTTTGCCAAAACAGGCTGACTCTAGCTCTGCCATGGTTTCAAGTCAGCGTAAGCCTAAACGCAAATGCAATACATCTTAAATTTTGTAACTTTCCGAGTCAAATTGCTAGTACTTAAACATATCAGTACTCAACGCATGTTGCGGCGGAAATAAAATATAAAGGTTTCATAGATGATCATGTGTAACTATAGAGATGTTAATAATATAATCAATTGACATATCAATAGATATCAATTGACACCAAGAGACTTTCAGCATGATATACATGCCGAAAGTTATACTGTAATATAAACCTATTTATATGTGTAAGTGAAACAGCGGTCTGTGTGCGTACATGTGTTTCCACCCACCTTTGCAGGGGCCACTTGCATTACACTGCAATCTGATTTTATATTTCAAAGAGTTGCAAGTCAATTGAGCCATCATGTGTTTTGTATCACCAGCTTTATGCAGAGCTAAGGGGTGCTAAGGGGCGCTAAGGGAGGCTAAGGCGCTCTAAGGCGAGCTAAGGCGCGCTAAGGCGGGCTAAGGTGTGCTAAGGTGTGCACAGGTGAGCTAAGGTGTGCTAAGGTGTGCACAGGTGAGCTAAGGTGTGCTAAGGTGTGCTAAGGTGTGCACAGGTGGGCTAAGGTGTGCTAAGGTGTGCTAAGGTGTGCTAAGGTGTGCTAAGGTGTGCTAAGGTGAGCTAAGGTGTGCTAAGGTGTGCACAGGTGAGCTAAGGTGTGCTAAGGTGTGCTAAGGTGTGCACAGGTGAGCTAAGGTGTGCTAAGGTGTGCTAAGGTGTGCTAAGGTGTGCACAGGTGAGCTAAGGTGTGCTAAGGTGTGCTAAGGTGTGCTAAGGTGAGCTAAGGTGTGCTAAGGTGTGCACAGGTTTACGTTGTTCACAAATTACCCAAACATTACTGCAAGCGTTGACACGTAAAATTACGAAATAAGTAACGCTAATATGGTAGAGTGAGAAAGGGGCATTGAGCGAGTCAAACTATATTTTTTGTTGTTGTATACAACTGGTAACACAGTTAGTACTCCTTGCAATAATTTTCCATGCATGGGTAACTCTTACAGGAGACTCTAGAGCGAATAAGGGCTGTTCAAAATGGTGGAAGCTGTGAGCAGCACTGGAGATACTGCAACGTAAGTTTTACTGCTTGGCTATGTGGGAGTTGTCTGTTGAATGGGCAGACAACTCAAATAGGTCATTGCTTGTACACACTTTATCTTTGTACACAGTCTATGAAAAACTTTGGACAATACAAAACACTATGTAAAAGGCTTGGGACTTTCTCTAGCGAGAACCAAACTGCTTAAATTTGAGTGGTGATGACTTGATACTAAATGTTTTTATTTGCTGACTCAAACATGCTGAAAGTATCATCAGTTCAAAACTACATTTTTAAATTTGAACTTTTTTGCGTTATTCAATAATCGGTGTTTCTGCAGTGTTCTGTATATCAGTTATTTATCTTTGTACTTCTCTCAAACAACACCTACTTGAATATATTGAAATATTTGTTTTGAATTTCTGACCATGCCAATAGACACTATCCGATCTTCACCATTTATGGTAACATTCAGTCATTTTTTAATGCAATTAAGTCAAGTGGTTTAAGGCCTGGTTCATAGAGAATCAAATCATGAGATATCAATAGAATTTGTAAACATTTATATATTTTGTGTTTATGGCAGAAAATGAGAGAAAGAAAAGAAAGAAAGAAAAGAGGATTTGAAACAATCCAAAAGCTGCTGTCACCCAAACCAATATCTCCCCCTCCAGTGTTCATCACAACCATTCCTGTTGCTAAACCCAACAATTACAGAGAAATAGGCAAGTTTTACAATTACGTTAGTAGTTCTACTATCTTTTGATGTTTCTAAAGAGCTGTAAGGAAAATGAGGGCTTAGTTTGTAAGTTTTGTGTCCCTCTCTTATTGTTTTGGTTACACCCCTACCCACCCCATCCTGCACTGACCTCCCCTACCACCCCATCCTGCACTGCCCTCCCTGCACTCCGCTACCCTTCAACCTAGAATAAACAAACACACGACAGGTCACAATCATATCCCAAGGCTAGTAACCATGTTGCACTTATACAGAAAAATTGGAGAAGAGTGTTTAGTTTAAGGATCCCACCAGGCCTTCTCATGGCTCGGAACCCACCCCTGCTTTCTAACTTTGCACCTGGATGCCACAGAACTACGTCCTAGCCCAGACAGTGAAATTGTGTGTGTGGCTCAGATTTCCTCCTCACAGAGGTAGATTGGGGTAGAGAACACTTGGTGGCCATGGGAAAGGCACACACTTGGTTAGTTTTGTTTAATACTTGGCAGTGTATCTCGAGACTTGGTATCCATTTTTAACCACTGACCCCTCTTCCACTGCTCCAAGAGATATCTACTAGAGCAGGCAGAGAGTATTGGTCATCTAGACATCATGGTAGAATGTTGATGTACCTCATGGATCTTGCCCGGGTGCTAGTGGATAGAAGGTAGTGGTGTCTGGTGTCAGCATAGAACACTGGGTGATGGTTAATTCTATCTCTGACGGTTGACTCAGAGGCTAAGACACATTCACTAGATATAATGATAGCCTAACAAGAAGAAAAAACTAGAAAAAGAAGAAGCCCCATATTATAAGGACCAGCTGTTTCCTGCTGTGCTGGCTGATATTTATGGGTGGAGCCAAGAGTTGGGTACTTCCAATATCGATGCATTCTAATTGGTTGTTTCCCATGAGGTTTAATTGTATTCCTTATTGTGATTGGTTAAAATTCCTGTGATTATATACATAGAAAAACCATGAAAGGCTCAGTTCCTTCTTTTGCGTCATTTTATTGATATACCCAATTACGAGGATGTAGTATAATAAAACATCATTATATTCGTATTTACTTTTACATCCAATCAGCTTGGATCAAGGACCTCGCCATACTTGCTCTAGATTGCTTGAGTCTTGCGGAGTTGCTGAAAGGAGCAATCCCCAGCCATTATCAGCAAGTAAATACAGCAAAGGCAGTTGTTGCTGGGAGGTGAAAGCATAATTAGGCAAAGAGGAATCGAGTTGCTACAACAACAAAGATGGGAACAGAGTTCAACCCAGTGTTCGTTAGTGTGAAGAGGCATGAATGGTCATTTATTCTGGGTTAGTTGTACTAGGAGCTTACTAGTTGATCAATATCTACAGTACTTGGGGTACAGTGTAGTATGACAACTTGTGTCTGTAGAGATGAGTGCAAATCCTCAAGTGCAACAGGAATACGCTGGTTATCCATTATTCTGGGATATGCAATTAGCAATTATCTGTTATATTATATTAAAAAACGCAATTATATTTAAGCATTATATTAAAAAAAGCAATTATCTGTTTTAAAGTCTTTCTGTTTGATGCAAAAATAGCTATTAGCTATGAAGCTAGAATGAAATTGAAATTCTGAAGCTTACATGCTCATTATTACCTCTTGTATTTTGCTGAATTGCCAAACACAAGTCACAAATTTTCTTAGTTCATGCGTAATTAGCAAGCGTATTTTGTGCAGATGAAACCAAGTATTCAGCAGCGTCATCAGCGGCACTTGTTATGTTTGAGAATGAATTGCTACGTCACTGGAACAAGCTGGGGGAGCCATTCATGAGGAACAGCAGCTCAGAAAAGTGAGTAATGCTTTATAAAGTTTTGTAGTCAGTAATTGTTGTCAATTTGTCTCATTTTTGACCAGTCAAACATCTCTATCACTGCTGTCATAAAAGTGTCAGCATACTTATTTTACATCAAGGCTGTCGAAATGGAGTGAGATTTCAGTTTTTTACAAATGGAAAGGTGTTTCAGCAAGCAAGAAACCTTGTCTTTTTACTTGAAGCTGAAGTAAGTACTGATTTTAGAGTCTAATAGGGTGTTACAATAGAATACTCTCTTTATCTGTTACATAATTAAAAACCTTTTATCTAACTAACCTGACAAGTTTTGACCTTCTCTGAACTATCCTCTAAAAACTGATAAGTACCAGCTTGTAGAACTGGTATTTTTCCATATAGAGAGAGAATCTTTTTTATCATCTGAACTCACAGTCAAGCTGGCAACCGCTTCATATTATGGTAAAGCTGCCCAACAGGATTGACCTTTCTTGCTTCCGGCACCCACCCCTTGCACTCTCCACCACTTTAAAGGATTGAAAAGCTATGCAGGAGTACAACGACAGACTAGTTTCCTAGTAAACTACAGACTAGTTACCTAGTAAACTACAGACTAGTTACGTAGTAAACTAGTTGTACATACTTTAACTACTAAAAGTTGACTACGTAACTTTAATATAATTTTGAAGTAAATAATATCTCTGTGAAAATTCCTCTCCACCCTCACCCAAGAGATACACTCCCCTCCCTGCAAACTCTTCTCGCTGCAGAGGATATACTGCCCGTTCACGGTGGTTACAACTTTACCAACCCAACCCACACTTTTTACCAATAGCTCCTTTCACCCCCTACTGAAAGTTTTTGATTTACCCTGAAATGAGACAGGCTGTAGTTCCATGTAAATCCAATTCACAGTGACTAAAGACTCAACACAAGAGTTGCTTTTTCTTTCGGTTGCCGGAGAAGAGAACTCCCCAAGGGCAATGCATATAACAAAAACGTTCTAAACGGCAAAGAAAATGTTTCAAATGGGGGCAATTGGACCTACCAGCAAAATACTGTAGTGGATTTTGGGGGGCCGACCAAACGTCCACCGACAACACCTCACTCCAGAGGTGAACAGAGGAGTATACCGACTCCACAACTGTTCTCAGAGCATACGGCTCAAACGCGCAACTCAATGTCTTGTTGGGTATACTATAGTTTATTATACAAGTATAACCCAGCAAGGTATAATAAGGGTAAATGTATTATGCTACTTGGCTCAATCACAAGCAGAATCCCTATACAATACAAGGAATAATGAGAAGTGTTCTGCCTTTTATAGGCAGAACAGAGGAAAATATAGGCCCAAATAAGGAGGCAACAAATCAGCAATAGCAGGAAGTAATTGCACTAATCAAAACATGAGATATAAATAATATGATACAACATTGGCTAATATAAGGTTAAATACGCAAGGCGCCCAGAAGTTGGGGCCGGAGCTTATCAGTCAATATTGCTGATTCATGATGGTGCAATGAGTAGCTCTAGTTCATGGTCCTTATGACTTGTGGTCCTTGTCTTTGGTCTTGTCTGAGGACAGCTAAGCTGCAAAGTCGGGCTCCTGCATCTTTGGTATCATTTTGGGCTCTCAGGCTTAGTCATTCTTCCCTCACCGACCCGGTATAGGCCGGTAGTGGCACTGCAGGGCCGGTAGTGCATGCTGCAGGGCCGGCAGTGTGTGCTGCAGGGCCGGTGGTACCTCTGCAGGGCCGGCAGTGAATACTGCAGGGCCGGTAGTAAATAACACAGGGCCGGTAATGTTTCTACCGGCTTACTTGCTTGTGTTCTGGCTGTGCCAGGCTCAGTTTAGGCATGCCTGACACCCAGCAGTTGTCAGGGGGACCTTGCGCAATGATAGTGGTCACAAAAAGCCACCACAATACTAACTTGTGGTTAGCTTAACAGCTAACCAGATGTTAAGTTTGTAAATGAGATGGCCTATCTTATGTGAGAGCTGGAGGGGAGTTGGATATACGGATACACGTGTTTTGTTATGGTGAGGTTGTGCAACCTCGTTTACAATTTTTTGTGGAAAAACAATTTATACTGCATTTTTGTTGTCACAACAAGTGAGTGTGGCTTACTCAAGCATCGGAGTGGTCCGTCTGGCTGCATTGAAATAGGCGTATTTTTTTCTTGTCTGAGTAGCACTATGTTTGACTGAGATTCAAATTTAGTGGAGTCGAGTGACTCAGATTTCGACCGAGTTAATTGTGCAAAGAGAAAAAGAGTATTTGATAGCACACTTACTAAAGCTGAAAGAAGAGCCCTTCTAGCGGGAGATCAACACAAGCTCTTGTAGCCAAACAACCCTCTCTGTCTAATGCACCCCTTTTACTCTGGAACAGTTGCGACTACCTGAAAGAGAGACAAAAACCCTTTCTATTATTTCATGTTCGCGCCCAGCCAACCTGAGTAATACACGAGGGACTGACCAAATCAAACTATGAATCATGCTCCAGATTCTTTATTAGCACCAAAGAAATCAAAAATCAATTTGACAAAACAAATAAATTTATAATTTCGACACATTGGCTTTTAGTCTGTGCATCATTTTTGGACTTTGTTTCAGGAGGTTCATCAACAGCAGATTCACACTTTTTAAGAAGAAAGTGGAATATATATATTGCCTGATGTGTATGATGAAGAATTTAAAACTGTTTCACCTCAAACAAGGAAGGCTCTCTCTACACTTGATTTCACATTTGCGTTTAGATCCTTTCACCACCAAGTCTGTTGGGTGAGAGAGTATTATTCTAACAATGCCACTCGGATGAAATATTATTAACGAGAACAAAAATTTTGAACACCAAAAAAATTTTGCTTCATTTCAATAAACTACATTATCACTTTTTATGAGTTTAAAGGACGACACTAAACCACCAGCTCATTTGGTTTCGGAAGAATTGCTTTACTCATTTTTCATCAAGTTGTTTCCAGTTTGCATGTATTTTGTATCAGCAAATCATTTAAAGCGAGACGTATTCTATAGCAAAAAGTTAAAAAAAGCTTTTTATTTTATATATATATCGCTAAACTTGTTATTAGCCATATTGTAAAGGATTTTGCCGCACCTTTACCAAACAGCTACTAGAGAAGTGTACTTGTTTAGCAATGTAACAGCAATTGCTAATGCGAGCTACTTATTCACTAGTAGTGGCTCTATGTATAGATGAGCTATGAGTCAATAAGCTCCGTGTTGTGCCGTGTGCAAGTATCCTAATACTTTTTGGCCAACTGCCAAGTGAACACACCGGGTTACAATAGCTAACACTTTATTGCTTCAAGAGACAAAAGCTTACTCAGAGTACCTCTCTTCATAAGCGCACAATCTAATCTGCCCACTGGGCCACATGTCAACAAAGTTATGCAGTAGATATGCTAATCAAGCAGTTGAAAAATAACATAAGGTGATTGGTGCATAACAATAATATAGGTCAACACAATAACAAGAACAAGCAGGCGCAATGAAAACATATACTTAGCAATAGGTAACAACAATAAAGCGCCAGTCCAGCTTCTCAGTAAGGCGGGAAATCCCTTGCTGAATTCTTGACTCATCCATCTTTGCGGTAGGCAACGCATACATCTCTGTACTGAGGGCAGTCAGGCGGAGCTGAGTCTAGTATGCTAAGGAATGTTTACGCACTGCCTGCTGGCTAGCTTAGCATCAATGAGAGAGAGGCCACCTATGCCAAATTCCATTACATAGGCCGCTTCAACTATTAGTATCACCGTACTCATAGTTAACCAGTCATGAGGTGGCCGCTCCAAGAGAGGAGAGAGGTCTACGCTTACAGCGCAACCCTTTGCACAAGTCCATGTGCATTTAAAGTTGGGGGAATCACGCCCTGCTTAGTTGGTAGAGGGAGTGAAGGGGGCCCACAACCAGTGGGCTAATAAAAGGGGGTGAGAAGGATAACACATCACCCGGTGGTTAATACGGTAGAAGGTACACACAACCAGTGTGACCGACTGAGAGAGGTGCACACAACCAGTGTGACTAACCGAAGGGAGCGGAGGAACACCTTTCCTAGAACAGCTGGCCTCGCACTGTCTGTGCGGCTTGCTTTAGTTCAACTATCTCTCCCTTCAGGAGTTCTGCTTGCGCCTTTAGCCTGGCGACTTCCATCTCTGAGAGGGTGCCCGTGACCACCTTCATCCGAAGGCCCTGCAACTGAGAGTCCAGTTCAGCGGCACCCTGCTCTATCGCAGCAGCCCATCGCGCCCTGTTCCGCATAAACCGTACTGGCAGATCTACCTCAAAGTCTGGAGGGTCTGCTGGTGAGAGCACGGGGGAAACACCGGGTGCGAAGGTCCGGCCTACTGCAAGGGGAGCAGGGGGTGGAGAGGGAGGGGGCCCAGGGGAGACAATCATGGCCTCAGGACTCGGTACAACCACCGTGTGCGGCTTCTTTGGTATCTTGTACCCGGTTAGGGGTAAAGCCATCAAAGGCACAATGCCAGGTGGTGTAGCGGAGGTTCCTGGGAGGGGAGCCGTGACTGCATCACACCTCGAAGGTGCTGGGGGAGGAGACTGGATCTTTCCAGTCTGGGTGGGTTGGCAGGTACCGAAAGGCGCTGGATTTGTCCATTTCTGGTACCTGCAGAAAGCCGAGTAACTCTCTCGGTCTACAGCATAAATATAACCAAGGCGTTGGTAGTGATCAGTATCTTCTGGACCTCCACGCGCCCTCTGGTGACAGTATATGCTGTCTCTGCTGCTACTCGAGTATCTACAGCGGCAAAAGTAGAGTACGTGGTGCTGGTGGACATGCACCGACAGTTGTCTCATGTTCTTTGCTGAGAACTTACAACTGGGGCAGGTACTGCGCCGTGCCCTCTTCAAATCTCTCTGGATGGCTTTCTCCGTCTTGGGGGCAACCCACTGCAAGAGCCGCCGGGCAATAGGAGGTTTCCGGCCTACCAGGTGAGGAGCTACCACCTCTTCCTCTACGGTTGGTGAGGAAGGGCGGGAGGCAGCAATGTCAACTAACTTGACTACAGGCGTAGACACCGACAGAGGTGGTTCGTCTACTGGCAAAGGGGAGGTGGGTACAGGTGCTGGGGGCACAGCAGGAGTCCTCGCCTTCCTCCGTGTAGGAATCAGGTCGAGGAGCGGGATCTGTCCACTGGACTCCGTGCAGCCAGGCAAAGTGACAATGGCTCGCACAGTCAGTGGAGGAGAACCTAGTGTAGAGGAGGGGGTGGCTGTAAGGGGGAAGTTACCCCGCTTAGAAGGTCCAGCCAAGAGCTCTGCTCCTCTCCTCTTACTAGGGACGATCTTCCCCAGCGCCTGCATACGCTCCCTGGTGACCGCGTGAGGCAGTCTAGTACCTATGGGTGGCTTTTCCTGTACCACTACTGTACTCAGACTCAACTCCGGGTCATACCGGGTCGGGGGAGGGGGGCCCCGGGTCGGGGGTGAAGTGCTCAACACCCGGGAGGGGGTGGGGGGCCCACGGGAGGCAGAAGAACTGGCAGAAAGTTTCGCAACACTCTGGCTACAGGGGAGAGTGTTTGCTGCCGGCACCGTGGGCACACTGGGGAGTGTAGGGGCAGCTGGGAGTGGTGGAGACTCCGTGGACTGCCACTGAGGAGGAGGTATCTGCTTGAGTGCCAAGGGGTCACGGGAGGAGCTATGGCGGCGAATCCAATTGTCCATCAGCTCACTCTGACTAGTGACTCCTAAGAGCTCGTTCTCTCTCTCTATCTCTTTCTTCATTCCCTCTGCGCAGGGTACCCGGTGGGTAACAGCAATCTTCTGTGCAGAAGGGGTGGACTGAGAAGTGGGACAGTCCCGTGAAGAAGGGGAGGGAGGCAGCTGTGCAGCAACAGAGGTAATCTCGTCCTCGAACTCTTCTTCGACTTGCAGTTGAAGGCATTCATCTCCTTCCTGAGGCAAAACACTGGCAGAGAAATCCATGTAAGGGTTGGCACGTCCAGTCACTTTGGGTACTTGTTCACAAATGCCTGTTCCCGCGCGCGGCAGGCCTGTTTGATCTTGACTAGAAGCAGTGCAAACAACAGGCAGGGGTGGATCCGCAAAGACTGACTGGTGGTTCAACTCAGATTTTGACCGGCCGTAGTTCTCTGATGGAGAGGAATATTCTCCTGGATTTTTTCTGGCACCTTTGCTAGAGTGTCCTCTTTCCAACGACACCCAGTATGGGGGTGTGGCTACATCCCGTCCGGAGCTATTCTTCTTTCCGGGCGGCACTAACCGTTTTTGGAAATCATTACCCCTAGGTGGAAAACGGGTCAACTTTGGGTCCTCAGCGCTTGATGGGTTTTGCTGCCAGCAATCTAAATCTTGGCAGGCAGCAGTGCTAGAACCTGGCCTTTCTGCAGATACCCAGTTTGTGGGGGTTTCCGTGAGAACTCCACCCAGGAGAGCCGTTTGAATCTCAGGCATTTTGGCATTTTCAGACATTCTATCCACTTCTTTTGCAGTTGCAATCAGATGGCATAGTGGCTGTCCATAGTGCCTGGGTGGGCCGACGTTCCTTCTTGGCCGTTGTGATGACCCAAGTGGTGGTTGGTTCTCAGTCTCTGCAGGGGGTGAGGGTGTCTCAGCTATTGGGGGAGACAACTCCTGCACGTCTTGGCCATTTCTAGCTGAACCGCTTGTCCGATCTTCACCAGATTTGCTGTCAACAACTGGAGGAGTGGCAGGCCTTCTTGCAACTGGCCGCTCCAAATTTGACACTCTCCTTTCTGGTGGAAGGGGCATGGCAACCGCCTCGGTCGGCTCAACCTCTCCAGGGTTCGCTCCTCTGTAGTGGTCTCTTGTGCTTCCCGCCTTCAGTTCTACTGGCTGAGCAGTCGGGTTCATACACCTCACCACTACAGGTCCTTTGCTATCTGGTTCGTTCAGACTAGCAGCAATTGGAGGGCCGCCGCGTGGGAGCTGCGTGGTACGTAGGACCTGGACATTGTTCATCAACAGTGTACCGTCCTTGTCAGTACAGTGCATCTCTTTTCCTGCTACGACAATAGCACACTCATTGAACCTCATTCGGCAATCATGGTCGGTGAGGAAGGGCATCCCCAAGATAGCGTCTTCGTTTATGTGACTGACAACAAATGTGGCTTCAGTTTTCACACCACGCAGACGGAGGGTAGCTCTCACCGTGCCATAGAAGGGGATCTGGGTACCGTCGGCTAGGATACCGTGTGGCTCACTCTCCTGTACTGACTGTCTTACTGACTCAGGTAACTGGTTAAAGACGTGCTTGGATAGGAGGTTTGTGGTGCAGCCGGTATCGACTAGAAGGGTAACTGACTTGCCTTCAAGCTTCCCTGGGAGGAAGTAGCTTGCCCGGTATGGCCGTTCTATCTCAGTGTTAGACAAGCAGTTAGGTTGAACCTTTGCAGCTCGGGAGGGGGGAGGCGACGCTCTATTTCTAGGGCGTGAAGGGCACTCCACTGACGGGCTGACTGGTGCAACTACTGGTTGGTGTCTCTGAGCGGGGGCAGGCTGGTTGTTCCTCGACACGGGTTTTGATCTGCTTACGGTGGTTGTCTTAGGTTTAGACGGACAGCCTCTACTGTAGTGGCCTGTCTGTCCACAGCCCCAACACTGAGGGGGAACCAACTGCGCCGTAGCAGGCTGTGACACCGTGTGTGGAGAGATCTGTTCCATGACAGGGATGGCAGGTGTAGCCGGTGAAAGGTTTGGCACCACATTAGGAGTGTAGTGGGGAACACGGGCAGGAGGTTGCATCGCTGCAGGAGCAGGGTACACGCCAACAGGGGGTGTATGCATACCCGGCTGTGGCCACTGCCTCATTTGTTGCAACTCTAATGCCATGTTCTGCACCATCTGGAGTAGATGAGTCATCACACCTTCCGACACGGGCGCTGGCTGCTGGGGTGGAGGGGAGTAGCTCACTGTGGGGTGGTTGTTAGTAACCCGACATGGGTGAGCCATCCCTCCCGGAGCTTGCGACACCATGGCAGAAGTCTGATAATGATGGAATGGTTTCATGGAAGGCTTACTGGGTTCTTCTTCTTCTTCATCACTTTCTACAGCTCGTACCCTGTATGGTTTCGAGTCAGGAACGGCCTTGATGTGGAGGAACTCGCTTCCAGCACGAACTGCGTCTTCCAGGCTCTGTGGGTCCACTGCTAACAAATGGCGTTGCAGAAATGGGTTACCCAAGGTGGAGGAAAACGTCTCTAGTATCATGCGTTCCACGTGTCTGTCTGGCAAATCTTCATAGGCTATTCGAACTAGTCTTTCCACCTCGCTAGCATGTTCTTGGAGGGAAGTCTTCGATGCCTTCTTCAAGTGTGCTACGCTCTGTAGCGCCTCTCTGCGTGTAAGGCCAAAGCGAGCACGGAGTGCTGTGAACACTGCTTGCAGGGTGTTGGGTCTACCACAATCCAGTGCTTCATCACGAAGTGCCTCTCTCACATGGAGCAGGGTTTGGCGAGCAGTCCACTCATTTGCTTCAGCGACTTCTAGAAACCGTGTGATGAAGTACTCTACATCACCTTGTCCATTGAACTTGGGAGGTTTGAAGTTCCGTGTAGGAGCAGGGGGTGGTGCAGGGTGTTGCAACACTCCTCGCAGGGTCTGTGTGAGTCTGTCTAAAGCCTCAGCTTCAGCTGTGCCCACTGGCGACCGCCCAGTGCTCCTGGCTCTCTGTGTGGTCATCAACGTGGAGTATAGTCTTCCCAATCAGCAGGGTCTGTCATCACGGGAGGAGACAACTCCGTGTACCAGATGAACAGTGGAAGACTGACAGCACACCGCGTCAATGCCGTGTCAACACTGGGTGAGAAACTCTGGCCTAATATAGGCAGGACAGTTTCTATATCACTCGGTACAGCGTACGCAGGGTACACTGCATAGCTGAGAGGGGTACCCTGCAGAACTGAGAGGGGTACCCAGGGTTCGAAAGAGATGCCTGTACGATCTCGCGTGAGCAGTACAGCGACTACCGAGTTCACCGAGCAGGGTGACTGTAGTTCTCTTATCAAACACAACAAGGGGAGGGGGGTGTTCTGCCGGGTGGGGGGTACCACCGGGTCAGAGCAAGGGGTGTAACAGTGTCCCTGGGTGGTAGTTTGGCTGCTACCAGGCAACTATTACAGTATAGGAAACACCAATACTCGGGGAATGAGTAGGGGTGGTGTTTGGCAGTGTACAGCTTCTCTAGTAGTGTCTAACGTTCACTAACATCCCACCGCTGCCACCAATGTAAAGGATTTTGCCGCACCTTTACCAAACAGCTACTAGAGAAGTGTACTTGTTTAGCAATGTAACAGCAATTGCTAATGCGAGCTACTTATTCACTAGTAGTGGCTCTATGTATAGATGAGCTATGAGTCAATAAGCTCCGTGTTGTGCCGTGTGCAAGTATCCTAATACTTTTTGGCCAACTGCCAAGTGAACACACCGGGTTACAATAGCTAACACTTTATTGCTTCAAGAGACAAAAGCTTACTCAGAGTACCTCTCTTCATAAGCGCACAATCTAATCTGCCCACTGGGCCACATGTCAACAAAGTTATGCAGTAGATATGCTAATCAAGCAGTTGAAAAATAACATAAGGTGATTGGTGCATAACAATAATATAGGTCAACACAATAACAAGAACAAGCAGGCGCAATGAAAACATATACTTAGCAATAGGTAACAACAATAAAGCGCCAGTCCAGCTTCTCAGTAAGGCGGGAAATCCCTTGCTGAATTCTTGACTCATCCATCTTTGCGGTAGGCAACGCATACATCTCTGTACTGAGGGCAGTCAGGCGGAGCTGAGTCTAGTATGCTAAGGAATGTTTACGCACTGCCTGCTGGCTAGCTTAGCATCAATGAGAGAGAGGCCACCTATGCCAAATTCCATTACAATATTACTACCAATGTCCCTCACTAATATTAACTGGAATAATGAGCAACTAGCAATGCAAATGTACAAACTGAAGCTGAACACTTTAAGCAGGTTCATTACTGTTCATTCACTGTTCATTATTGTTGGTTACTCTGCATTTCTGGTAGGATAAAGAAGGCTAAGAGTGACTTTAGCTCAAGTAAATCTAACTTGACTTCAAGCACTGCAAGGTTGAATCAGTACTCACCCAGGTATTTGGTATTTTTCCAACCTCTAAGAATCAGTAATATAATTATTCTGAATTATTCTTATTCCAAATTACAAAAATCAGAAATAGTTCAAGCTTAGCTTTTATTTGTTGGAACCAAAATTAATTTTATTTGCTGCTAGTAATTAATACCCATAACTGTAAAGTTGTTTCTGATTTTAATTTGACCTTTAAAAACATTGGAAATTATGCCAGTCTGTTTCTAATGACAACACTAGCAACAAACTTAATAATATTTGCGGCAAATTTAAATTTACTTTTAGTCGAACTAGCAACAAAAAGGCAAACAACTCGCGCACTGAAAGAACTAAGGTTTCTTCAATGTCATTAACTTTTAGCTCCCCTTCATACACATCTGTTAGGTCTTCTCATACTCAAGCACCAGTGCCTCAACTTGAGACTTGGGAAGACTTTCTTGCTGTAAACCCTAAAGAGTGTACAAAGCCAGCCAAACGCTCGAAGAGGTAGGACTTGGTATATTGTGAATAACTTTTCATTCCGATGCTTCAACCTAACATACCTTGCAGAAATCGTCATAAAAATATAGTATAGTGATATTATTATTATCATTATTATGAGGAACTTTTAAAATTTGGGTTAAACCATTGTATTACCAATAATTTCATGCCCTCTTGTTGGGAGACAAAATCATCAGATAAAATGAATGAACACTCAACCCGGTGGGTTCTTGCATAGTCTAGTAATAAGTGTCAGTGACCCACTCAAGTCTTGTAATGCTCGCCAATTGAATTTCAATGTTTTTTTGTGAATTTGTATCATCATCTTCATGTTACGGGAAATGTTTATTTATGTTGTATCATTTTTCTTTTAGCTCAACAAAAGTAAACTTTGTAGTTTGGTTTGACAACGGTAATACGAGGAAAACTGAAAAAGAAAATACAATAAAAATTAATATCAGTATTTATTTGCCTTGCTTAAAAAACAGTACGTTTTTATTGTATTATCCACAAAATTAATCGGAAAAACACTTTTGCTTCTAAAAATGCTGAAAATCGAACAATAGATATTATATGAAGGAAGTATTGTGAGATACTTTACAACATCGTTATACTCATGCGCAACCCCATGAATGGAAGGAAATTTGAAAATGGAACAAGAATGATCAAAAGTGTGGCTGTTGATTTGGGGAACACTCGGTCCACGCTAGAGAAAGGAATCAGTGTAAAACAGAGCAGTAATAGGTCAAAGGTTGAAAGATTTGGCTGATGACCACTATGATTCAATGAAAATTAAAACGGTAAAAGTGGTGTTGTGTGGTAACTTAAGAGTGGAAGAGTGTAGGTTAAACTACTCCAGAGTTAATAGAATGGTTGTTCGCAGCAAACACAGAACCCATCGATATATAGGAGGATGGCTTGAGGAAGACTTAAGATGCCTATTATTCATACTACACAACGAGCTGATGTAGCTAAATGGTACAATCGAGAACTAAGACTACTGAATTGTTGTAAGCTGTATGGACCTGGCAAGGTGTGCCTTGGACTGCTGCCAATATCACTCATTGGTTGAACTCACCATGCAGCTTTGTTCAAAACATTCAAATACTATTTTACTTGTCTGCTTAATATAGCTATTGATGTAATTCGGTCTGCTAGTTATTTTGTTCGCTAACTTTTTGTATGACAGGCCAGATTTTGATGCACTCCGGCAGAAACTGTGGAAAAGGGGATGGTAAAATGTGTGTAGGCCTAACTTATTTTCACATCAATTTACTTTACCTCCTTTTTCAGTTTGTCAACCAAATATACATTAAACATTACATTGTCTGTCCCAGATGCTGACTGAGTTAACTTTTGAGTAAAGGTTAGCTGTTTGGTAGCTCTTTTGCCACTTTTGGCTTCCACAAAGAGAGCTTTGAAAAACAGAGGACTGCTTGAGCTTGTAGTTGCTGTGACTTCAGCAACAGACAAAAACAGTGTGTCAAGGGAGACAAGGATATGCTCAACAGTGTTAATATCACAAGTTGACTGAGGTTTCATTAACTTGAGGTGTACTATAATGCGCTACATTGCAAGTGACCTTGTTGCTTTTTCCACTTAAATATCTTTCGACGATAGTTGATAAAAAAGTGAGATTTTTAGTTTCTACTATTTATAGTTTATGAGTTAACAACAAATAGATGTTTGAATCACTACAGTTATAACTAAAAAAAGATGACAAAACATTTAATCATTTTCCATATACTGAACAAAGCATTAAACATCTTCCCTCTGCATGTTGCTCAATACAAAACTCTTCTCACTTTTGAACATTTCAGAGATGCATATTCAAGACTTGCCAGGCCAGTATCCTCTCTTTCCACCAGAGTTGCTATTCGGAAAATTAAAGCCTTACCTCAAAGAAATACAAAGGCTATGAATCCATTTTGGAAGCTTCTGAGATTGCATTTCATTACGAGAAAATCTGAAGACTTGGCTTTCACAAGAGCATTGGAGGGAGTTCCGCTGTATGTATCAAAAACTGTACTCTGATTGGTTGAGCCGTTATTTAATATGACAGGGATCTGCTCATCATACACTACTCATGTAAAGCTTTGTACTTTTTATTTGACTAAATGCTATGAAATTAATCAGAAACTGGTATTGAGTAAATCGATACTTGCCAACCCGAGGGTTTAAAATTTCCAATAATTCAACTTTGCACTTTTTCACTACCTTTAAAAAAAAATCTACTGTACTTTGTTGAAATGCGCAGATTATTGTAGGTAATTGTGTAAAAGTATAACAAAGACTTTTTTGTAGGCTCCTTACTCATTACAATTAAAGCAACCTGGCACACCAAATTCTTTTTAAATTTGAAAAAGTACTAAATAGTCAAACTATCTAACAATAGCTGTAGGCAAAAGGCTTACAAATGTAACAGTAATTGTCAATTAAAGATTTTGTGAACTGTTCTTTTACAAACGTATAAGCAAACGTCAAATATTTTAAAACTTCAACTAAAATATTTTTGTTCTCACTCAGATCCCCAACCACCAGTACCCTGGCTAATCTGGTAGGAGCGAGAAGGATATCTATAAAACAACGAAACTTAGAGGAGAAACACTCAGCCAACAAAGGAGTCTCGTCGATGCTTGATAATTTTAAGAGAAATGTCTCAGCAGGGTTTGTCAACTTTGAAATCTAAATTTGTAAAAACTTGAACTTACTTATTTATGGAGTAACACCCATTCTTGAATGACAATGAGTTTAAAAAAATGCAAGTATACTACCAGAAAAATTCCAAGATTTTTTAAGAATTTATTTCACAAAACGATTTACTTTTGAAGTTTGATGGCGTCTTGCAGCATGATAAAAATCTTGTGCAATTCCAGTGGAGAGGCAAAGTTGCCGTAAGCTGAAGCACATGTGTCATATGTGATATGTGTGACAAACAATTTTTGACTTTAAAGCCAAATTGTTTAACCAATTACGCTATAGGGTATAGCGAGTCCAATATTTTGTTAATTTAATTTTGGATATAATGTGAATCATAAGGGTAGAGGCCTAGGTTTTGCCGATTTTTTTGTGCGGCGATGTAGCTCAAAAGTTTTGCTACAACAACTGCATCTTTGGTCAAAACTCACTAAAGCAGCTTAATTAGGCCTGGAATTGTTGTTTGGGCACTAAAGGGATATTTTAAAGTTTCGCTGAAACAACCGCAATTTTGGTCAGAATTCACTAAAACAGCCTTCGCTATCTGTTGGGTGCGGTTTGGCAGATACAATGACTAACGTATAAAAAATTGTTAAATATAAAAAACCTAAAACATTCCTAAGGCTGATTTCATCAAACTTATATTTTCTTGGATCGAAATAGGATTGAACCATTTTCTGAGTACCGTATTAACTCTGCAGAACAACAATAAGATGATAAGAATTTTAAAACCTTATTATTCTTTTACCAATTATTTCTTCCAATCAGATTTCTTCACTTTACAAACTTTACTTTACAAACTCATCGATAGCGCATTGCTATGATTTTAATCGACATTAATCTATCAACTGCAGTTCCATTCTATCCAAAAGTGGCTTATCAACGCAACTTGATTTTTAATTGCTTATGATTGAAGGCCGGTCAAGTGTAAAAACAAACAAATGGAAAAGGAGGGGTGGAGATATATTTTTATAGCAAAGCCAGTAACAAAGATACGCGGTAACCAGCTATTGTGTGTTTTATATACTCTACTGCAATCCTGTAGAAACCGCAAACACTATTAACTGCGTTTCATTGACCTATGCCATTGTCTATAACTCTATGATTTAAACAATGATTGTTATAAGAGCGTAGACTACAGTGAGCACTTAGCGAAGGGCTCATGTCTGAAAGCGAAGAAAACTTTTGATTTCAATTTCATCTGTGATGTAATAACTTCAGAGCAATCTAACTGATTATGTCAACCAAAAGAAGTTTGCTGATGCTGTCTGTGGAAGTTTTCTTTTTCAATATTTTTTTATGGCTCAGAATCTCATTAAGTCCAGTTGTAAAAGGAAATAGGAAGTAAAACTGACATTTTTGAGCAGGTAATATAAAACGGTACCCTTTTAGAGAAAAGAAACAACCAGAGAACCAGCTGGACATGGCTACAAAGCTCAAAATTGATTGGCTGAAAACTAAAATCGTACTTACTGCAACAGTGCAAAAGAAACTCAAAAAGCAATACAGGTAGATATAAATTCCATTTCAGTATAAAAACACATGCTAGGACTTGTCAAACCTCTAAACCACAAGTCAGTATATGCCAGACTATTTAAACACATACTAGCACTTATGATACTGTTGAAACACATCCCAACTATTTCCTGCTGCAGGCGTACTGTAAAGGTATACAAGGAGAAGAGGAATAAGTTCTTACCTGAACAGGATGTGAGGGTGCAGAAGACAGTCCCGATGTTATGTAAGAAGAGCATATGTAATGTCAGATTCTTCCAAGAGTCGGCCTTTCGTAGGGCAAAGATAGATGAAAAACAAGAGATTTGGTACCTTATTTGTATACTCTTCCAAATATCACATTTTATGTGCTGAGCATGATCTACTGAGAACTATACAGTAGGAAGTATTTAGTATATACACAGTCCTTTATACTGTTCATACCATGTATTGAACACTACGCTCTGTGCACTCAGTACTGTAATGCATTTTGGTCTACCTTTTCTCAAAATTCCATTGAACTCGAGTATTATACCTCTCTCCAGAGGGGACACTGTGCCGGCATGATAGTGACAACCAGCGATCAGTTTCTGCCAAATCAGTTGGCAAGCACAGAGCCCACGGCTCAGACAACTACCCCGAGTGTAAGCTTGAATAATGGCTTTATTCATAAATACCAATTCCTAGGGTGGCAATCCTCCAGGGCGGTTGGCAGTACATAAATGAATGCAAAGATGGTAAATGAAATCAACCTTTATATAGACAGGCTGACAGGAAGTAATTAGCATATTAAATATAGGCCTGCAGTGGCAGGAAGTGAATAGACCAATGAAAATCGATGTATAAATAGTTAACAAATCATAGTTAAACGAAAGTGGTGCCAAGTGGCTAAAGGGTGGAGTCATGTATCCATAGTCCAATAAGAGTTTCTCCAGGGTTCTGAGGCTGTACCTAGCCTTTGATCGATACATCTGGTGTTCTAAGGAAGGGTACTTCTGGCTCCAGGGTTAGTGTAAGATTCTAGATAGTTTTGAAGGTCCTCGGCTAATGCGGCCATCTTGAGCCGGCCCAGTATCACCTTACCAGGGCGGCCAGGTGTCACTACTGGCCCTGCAGGGCAGCCAGGGGTCACTACTGGCCCTGCAGGGCGGCCAGGGGTCACAACCGGCCCTGCAGGGGTCAACACCGGCCCTGAAAGCGGTGCCACCGGCACAGCAAGTTATTCTACCAGCACAGCACCTTATCAATGGCTGGGGTAGAATTCCAGTGCATCCCTGATTGGTGTCTGATAGCAACCAAGCCGTTTACTAATGGCATGCATTAAAATCTACAACAATACTCTGTACTCTAAATACTGAGTACAATACTGGGTATACACAACTAGGTACTGTCATAGGACTATATCCCCTTTTAGAAGCAAACTATGAGTTAAATAAAGCGTGAGGGTCTGGTGGCTAAAGTGCAAGCGATGTTCTCTAGTTTACGTAGAGAATGAGCTCAAGATAAAATGGCATTGTGGAAAAAACTTACTCCTCTATCTACCACAATAATTTTTACCATTCGGACCAAATAGGAAAAGAAAAGAGTCTGATACGCTTTTTTTCCACAAGTCTGCAATCAAGGAATGCTAACATTAGTAAGCAATGTAGAAACAGGAACCTTTTTATGGGCACTACATGTATGTTACAGATTGAGTACTATATGTATATAGTATACATTTATTCACTAGGGACTAATTCAAGTGCATTTCACCATTGTTTGCAAAGGTTTAAGAAATGAGATACATTGTAAACGCAATAATTTATGATAGTATATATAGCAGAACTGCTTGAAAATAGCATAGCCGGGGTTTACCATGTGGGAGGGGTTTGAAGGAGGGGGATGATATCAGCTATATGAAGCTAATAATTAATACAACCGCGATAGTTATGCTTCCCTAGTGCTATAGACTGTCTCATTCGTTTTCTGTTAGTGATACGATGAAGTTGTGATGGGATTAATGCTCAACTACAATATTAGCTCCACCCACCTGGTGTCAATGTGTCCCTGGCTCTCATTCTCTCTCTCTCACCCTCTCCCCCCCCCCCTCCCTCCTAGAGAGCTACCCTGGCTAGGGATAGCTGTGCTAGAGTTTGGAATTGTCTTCCTTCACAAAAATGCTTTCATGTAATGCATAACTCCTGGAGCATTACATAACGCCAACAACAATCTTACCGATTCTAAAATAATATCTTAAAAAAATAGAGAGCTGCCAACTCTATGATTGAACCTAGAGCATTAGCCTGGATCAATGTATCTTTTCTGTTAAATTTCAGGGACGCCATGCTGATAACCGAAAGCAACCTAGTTCGATTGTATGCATCGACATCTGAGATGCAGGCATTGGACAGTGATATAGACAAAGTTCTAAGGTTTGGTAAGGGCACTCCTCTAAAAACTGTTGTAAGTAGTGAAGAAAAGATGATGCTATTAGCTAATTCAGTGCCAGCTTATGAACTACTTACACTACCAATGCAGATTGCTTTCAAGGTTAGTATTTACCAGAGCAGCTTAGTCATTATGCGCTCTTTGGTTTAACTTGATGAGCCAAATGGAATTTTCTAGCATTTATGTTTTGATATCTCTCGGTCAACCAAAAAAATCAACCAATTGATCACAAGGATCTTCCGTAATTTTGTTTTTTATTGGCTTTTATTCTCACTTTTGTTGCCTACATAGCAATCAAAGTTTTAATGCTTTTAGCGTTTATTCGATGCAGCAGCCGACCAGTTTTTTCTACAGCGTACTAGATATAACTGCTTTGATATTAGTGTCAGACCCATTAAACTGATGGAAATCAAAACACACATTTAAATACCGGCCACAATTAAGTGGCATGCAAAGCCAATGTAAAGACGCGAATGATACTAAATAAATCGCAGAGTTCATGCAGCAGGTAAATGTTGTACACTAAAAAAATTGGCCGAACAAATGCTAAAAAAATGGAGGGAGTTAGCGCAAAGATCTGGCAACAGTTTCAATAAATAATTGGCGGAATCTCTTGTTATCCTGTCAGTGATATAGAATGGGTGCAGGCGGACTTGGTATGACCTAAATACTTCCTAGGATGGACGTTGGCCTGATCTAGTTACCTCCTGGAATGAACGTCTACTATAAGATGAAGTCAGATATTCAGACATAGCTGTAAAAAATTTTAAAATTCGTTTTGAGGTGTCAAAGAAGACCGCTCTTGAAACGAACGGTGAAATGATAGTTTATGTACTGCTAGGGACAAACATCAAAAGTAAAAACTTCTTAGAGTGAACAATGGAATATTGCGGTAGATTTTGGTGAATTTCAGTAGTAAACTGTTTGTTTACTACTAAAAGATCCACATCAGTGAGCTGGGATTCCACCCACAGCCATTGCAAGAATGCTGTATTGGTGGAAAGCCTTACTGTACCGGTGGCACAGCATGCAGGGCCAGTATTGACCTCTGACCGACCCGGTATGTTGATAAGGGCCGGTACAAGATGGCCGCCATAGTTGAGGAACCTTAAAACTTACTCTAACACAGGGGCCAGAAATACCCTTCCATGGAGTAGAAGATGTGACCACAACAAGTTGGATTTAGCCTTCGAGCTTACTATTGGACAATAGATATAGAACTCTGTCCTTTAGCCACTTGGCACAATTTACCTTTAACTCTAATTCATTGTATGATTTGTTCATTATTTATATGGTTGTTATCATTGGTCTAATCACTTCCTGTGCATGTATTGTTATATGTAATATGCAAATCGCTTCATGCCAGCCTGCCTATATAATGGCTGGAACTTCTGCAATTCATCGCATTCATTCATTGTCTTTCCAATCACCCTAGTGGATAGCCATCCTAGGACTTGGGTTTCTAATGAATAAACCCACTATTCAAACAGCACTCTGTGTAGTTTGTCCGAGCTGTGGGCTCTGTGCTTGCCAACTGATCCAGCAGTAACTTATCATATTTGACACACCGGCACAGTCTCCTCTGGAGAGAGGTAGAATACTCGAGATTAGTGGAATTTCGTGGTAACCAGACCGAAATCCATTACAATATTCTTCTTTTGGCAAAAAGGGTAATCATTCGAAAATCTAGGTGTCTACATTTATTCCAGGTCTGCCTGCATCCACTCCTTTCCATATTTAGATCAATTCTCCATTTTCCAAAGCATTCAAACAACTCACCCGAAGCATGCTCATATAACTTTTGACTGTGTGTATTTTTTAATAGCTCTGAAATAGATATACCGATAGTATTGTTGTTATATTTTTAGTTTGTACTGGGCAATGTGCTGTTCATCGAACCGGATATATTTGAGAGCTGGATGAAAAACAGGAAATTATCGCATCACCCCGCTCTGAGTAAAGAACCAATAGTGCCTGCGGCTAAACTGAATGAGATACGAGCGGACAAGGTGTTGCTGACCAAAGAGATCATTAGCATGCTTAAAGAAGCAGGAGTGAGGGCAGAGGAAACAGGAGAAGTTACTAAAAATGTTCGTATTTGACCAGAAATGCTGTCCTTGGAGAGGTGCAAGTCGACACGTGATGCAGATCTGATAACTCCAAAATGCCGTACACATACAATAACAATAGTTTAGAGTTGTGTATATTTTAGTTCTATACAACTTTAAGTGCGACAGAAGGTATGACTGCTGCGAGCAACAGGTGTTTTAAAAATTGTGAAAAATTAAACTTTTACTACCAACCATAAGACAAAAAATCTGGTGCATTCGGACATCGTGTGTAAAAGCTCTCCTGCTCACTCTAATTAATACATAACGCCATGTAAAATAAAGATAGACCGTTCTTAAAAAAGAACAATTTATGTAGTTCTACCCCGATGCAGGTGGCAATTAAACAAGGTGGCACTTTATAGCAGGTGACTCATGATCGATTGGTCGTAATTAGTAGCTAAGTTAGTCTAGTCAAATGCAGAGACACACACATATATTGTATATATATATGATGGAAGATACTAGCTTGAGATAAAATGCACTGGTTGAGGACACCTGTGCCTAGCTGCCAAAAGCCCTAAAAATAATCTAACTTTAATACCAAATAAACCTAGGCATTGATTTAAGAAGATCATGAATTTAAATTTACTGTACGTATCTCTAACACAGTCAGCCTTGCAAACACACCGAGGCAAAGACCAGCACCTATAACTCGTACAGAGATGAAGGGGTACACTACAGCCACCTGTTATTACATGCCACTGTATGCCGGCCCCTCACCACCTTGTGGACACACCCAGTTTATGTTCTGGCTTGGGTCCTTAATGTCACATGTCTTACAATGTATACAGTTTTGAGCATTGATAACCAGGTGCTTTCCTTCGCCGTCCTCATTGTCTACATACTCGTATACGCCTACAACACAAGACAAATAGCCTTCATACATGTATATGCTCACAATACAAGACAAATAGCCTTCATACATGTACACGCCTACAATACATGACAAATAGCCTTCATACATGTACATGCCAACATAGGCTGCACGGTTGTACGGTTGTTTTCGATGTCATCGATTATTCACAGCCGCTGCACTGTTCGATTTGGAGTTGTGCACCCGCGATTATAACCGGACCATCGGTTCGATGTTCTCAATATGCTGTAGTGGCTACTGGAAGCCGGTTACAGGGCGGTTAACTGGCCCTAATGTTCCAGAACCGGAAACAGTTTGTCGCAATGTTGTTTTCTGATTTTGTCATTGCCACTGCACAAATAATAGTTATAATAATAGCACTATAAGCAGACTGTCAACTACCATTATCAGCCGCTGTTTTTTGATTCACATTTCTTTGACTTATATTATGCAGGGATAAGGCAAGAAGAAAATGAATGAAAAATTTTGTGACTATAAATCAATGATGTTGTTTATAATAATAAAACTTAATAATAATTACTATGTAATATTAATTAAGTTAATTAATAATAAATAATAATAATTGATAATTAACTTACTACAGAACATATTTTTGCCAGCTATTACTATCAAATTCAAAGATGGTTAGAAAAGTGTAATTAATAACAAAACTTGTTTTATTATAAACTAGAGATGGAAACAAAACACACAAAAAGTAGATGCTCAGAGTCAGTCAACCAGCAATGAACCCAGCAACGATCGTAATAACGTAGCCAGAGTACCTTGTTTTATATAACCATTAAAGGGGGAGTTCCGCCGGCCGCACTATGTTACTACATTGTGATACAGAATATCACGCTGTTGCCTATCTATTGACCATTGAAAATAAATTTTTGATTATTTTTGAAAAACACTGTCAGTTAGTTGGAGTTGTCTTCCCAATTAGCTTCAGAATTAAATGTGGGCAACTCCAAAAAACTACCGGTTAACCAATATAACTGAGGTGAAGCCTCACCGAAAAACACCGTAAATGTGTCGTGTCACTGCAACCGGTTTTAATCGATTTTTTGGGTTTTCCTTGTTGGAAAACTGAATTTGCATGGGGAGAATAAACTTACAGTTCTAACACCAACAATACAGGACAAATAGCTTTCAGACTGACATGCCTAGACATTTGAAAAAAAACTGCAAACATCTGACCTGAGGAATGCATTATCACATTTAGATGTCACAGACACAAATTCAAATTTTACCTGCAGGACAAAACCTAGCCTCTGGGCCATCATAAACAGCGAGATTATTGTTAACGGGGACATCATCATTCCTCAATGTAAGATGAACAGGCTGGTCTCCATCATGGTTGGTGCCAGTGAGAGCGACACTAGACAGCAGGTCAAAGCTGATCTGTCCATCCGGTTTAGGATATTCTATAGGCTTGCATTCCTTGGCTGGTTTGAGACTGGCAGAGTCGGGTCCTGCAGAAGTATACAAAGTATTGTGGACGCTCAAAGGCGACTTTCAATCACACAAGCGTCACTCCATGCACACAATCACTGTATGTTAGTGCTACTACAACTCAGAGTTGAAGAATCTTTCCATTATCTGAATGAGTTAACAATAACACGGAGCACCAAAGATATATAACAATTATTTAAATTGTTGCGCGGCTAACAACGAGAGTTATGTTCTCAATGAGAGCATAACTTCTGACAAATAAGCATTTATGAAGAAGGGACAAGAAAGCATTCATTTGGAACCCACTTTATGCAAATTTTTACAGCATGAATAACTCTATGGATACGGCGATGTCTGACTGGCGAATTGTTCTTGATTAGAGTAGCAAATCTCCAGGGCAAAACATAAACAGTGAGACAACTACCAAATGCGCAGTCTCGTATTCAACTCGTACCAAGACAACCAGTGGTTACATTTCTCACACAGACGTTAAAAGTTGATCGTTGTATAAACAAAAACCCTTGAATGATTAAACACTGAACTAATCCTTGCTATAATTTACAAACAAACTGGTGACGGCTAGTTTGTAAAATCTTTAAAATAATAAATCTAAAAAAATAATTCCACTATGAAAACCAGAGCATCTAATAATGCATATATTCAATGATGTAACTGCAGGCTAGGGTCTAAACGAGGGGACTTGTAAATTATGTCATTCTTCAGATAAAAGAAACTGCAGACTAATATAACAATGTTTTCGAAAGAGATTTGTTTATCACAGTTGCATCAAATGCTTTGGGAGACAGAGTTACACTGAATGCTGTGGTAGACAACACAAACCTTTATGATGGAGTGTCCAAGGTTCTATACCCCGTAGTATGGTACTAAATAGCCCAGTGTACGCCACTCCTCCTATCCAACCTGTACAACATCAGTGTTACTATACAGTCACTGTACAACAACAGTGTTACTATACAGTCACTGTACAACACCAGTATTCCTATACAGTCACTGTACAACACCAGTATTCCTATACAGTCACTGTACAACAACAGTGTTACTATATAGTCACTGTACAACAACAGTGTTACTATACAGTCACTGTACAACACCAGAACTCCTATACAGTCACTGTACAACACCAGTGTTACTGTACAGTAACTGTACAACATCAGTGTTACTATACAGTCACTGTACAACAACAGTGTTACTGTACAGTCACTGTACAACATCAGTGTTACTATACAGTCACTGTACAACAACAGTGTTACTATACAGTCACTGTACAACAACAGTGTTACTATACAGTCACTGTACAACACCAGTGTTACTGTACAGTCACTGTACAACAACAGTGTTACTATACAGTCACTGTACAACACCAGTGTTACTGTACAGTCACTGTACAACATCAGTGTTACTATACAGTCACTGTACAACATCAGTGTTACTATACAGTCACTGTACAACATCAGTGTTACTATACAGTCACTGTACAACATCAGTGTTACTATACAGTCACTGTACAACAACAGTGTTACTATATAGTCACTGTACAACAACAGTGTTACTATACAGTCACTGTACAACAACAGTGTTACTATACAGTCACTGTACAACAACAGTGTTACTATACAGTCACTGTACAACATCAGTGTTACTATACAGTCACTGTACAACAACAGTGTTACTATACAGTCACTGTACAACAACAGTGTTACTATACAGTCACTGTACAACAACAGTGTTACTATACAGTCACTGTACAACAACAGTGTTACTATACAGTCACTGTACAACATCAGTGTTACTATACAGTCACTGTACAACATCAGTGTTACTATACAGTCACTGACCACAACAGGTTTCGGTCGACGCAAAAACAACTGTAAAATGTGAATTATACAGATATTTGTATATACCTTTTTTCAATTACATTCCGATGAAAATTTTTTAATACTTCTATGTTTGATGGATGAAAGTAGATTAATTTTTACATTTTTGCTGATCAACTTCATTTTTTAGTTCAAAAGGTAATAAACTAGACAATGGACATGAAAGGACAACTCCACGAATAAACCTATTTACGACAATATAACGTAGCGATTTAAACAACATAGACACGAAGAGAACAATACCCAAATATGGCACGACCCATGCGGCACATACCCAGACGCGTGTGAAATGAAGGTCGTGCATTGCGTACTTGTTTCAAATCCTTCCATAACCACGACTTCCTCACAGCCTCATCATAATCCTTGGCATACAAACCTACAGCAATGCAAACTATTAGTAGATGTCTTTGTATAACAAGATATATGCAGGCTGCAGCACTGATACACAAGTTGTTCATATCCAGGAGTGTATCCAGCGCTGACCCGGAGGCTGCTGATACTCACCAGCTGTCTCTGACTCCTCACTCTTATTGGCTATTGTGTCAAACACATTCTCTGCTGCCAGCAACGCTGACTTCATGGCATTATGGGTGCCCTTAATCTTCGCTACGTTCATAAAACCAGGGCTACAGCCGATGAGACAACCTCCAGGGAATGCTAGCTTGGGTACAGACTGTAGACCTCCTTCATTGAGGGCTCTCGCACCTACAATGGATCACATGGTGCACAACAGCACAGGGCCTAGGATATCGGATGCAATGGTATCTCCCACACAAGAGAACTACTAATCTCAGAACACAGACACTAAAATCCGTGCATGGATAGTTTTACTTCAAAACTGTTTCTCTCCCTGATCTTATAATGTTATACAAATAAAAAAACCAAGTCGGTTAACCCCGTGACATGATGACCCACGTAGGGATAATTTGATGGATAGTTAGAAAATTACCTACTGAAAGAAAACTTGTAGGATGATGACCTATTGAAAGAAAAGTCGCAGGGTAAGTGAGTGGACCTACTGAAAGAAAATTGTGGGATAAGATTACCTGCAGAAAGAAAATTGTAGGATAAGATGTCCTAGTGAAAGAGAAATCAAACCTACCATACCCAATCCTTTGTCCAGTCTCGAAATACTTGCTCACAGATGGATGGTGTTTAAATTTTTGAAACTCTCTAAATGGAGACAAGTAGGGGTTGGAGTAGTCCAGTCCAATCTACAGCACAAAACATTTTATGTAATGATTATTATACCTTGACACATGCTACTTGGTAAAAAAAGCAATCTCAATCGAATTTTAAACATTGGAGGAAATGAAAGAAAAACTTGCCCATGTTCAACCGACTATGACAGCAGCAACTAGCAAACCCATATTATGTAAAGCATGAGAAATGTAACTATACTAAAATTAAGATCATCGGAAAAAAAACCCGTCAAGCAATGGTTTTGTCCGTAGGCAGCTTTTTATGTGGTCTCACAATCCCATAAGTTGAAAGATAAAAAACTATCAGCTGTTTATTTCTCTGCTTCATTGGAGTAGCTGAGGATTAGCACCGCCAGCACATAGTTATGATGTCATCAACCAATAACTGGCACTAACAAAGTATGTAATTTTCTATGTGCAAACAAAATGAGTAGACTTAGAAAAGTCAGCCATTTTCTAATAAAATAGCTAGCAAAAACTGTTGATATATGAAATTAGTAGAAACTTGGTGAACATTCTAGAAGCTTGTGTACAGAACAGGTGTTTCACTGTGCGCTATTGTATTGTTAGAAAAGATAATTCATAGCCTGTGTACCATACACGCACCACTGCCCAGTACAAGTAATACATACACATAACACTTACCACCATACCAACTACTACCAGGTTTTCCCCCTCCTCGGGTCCCAGATGATACAAAAATGTTCCAGCATACGTAGCCAAATCACACGGCCAACCAATCGAATGTTCCACCTTGCCTGGTTCGTGCAGGGCAGGGTCTATCTCCCACAGCTCCTTGAAACCTGCAGTTATAGAACTCAGGCTGCACGTGGATTGACTGCGTCAAAGAACTTTGGGTAGAAGAATGACGATTTCAAAGGATTAAATTTCAATAAAGCTTATTTCCGGCATTATCTAAGCCTCTCTCTCTTTATCATTTAGCTGCTCGAATTATAACATTTCTAAAATGTAGACTCGTTAACAGATATGTCAACAAGTTGTATACAATACATAAATTGTAGACAAGATCGGACTTATATTAAAAACACTAACAAATAGACATATATATGTGCACAGATGCAATCAACCAACCTATCCCATATGTCTGTACTTCACAGTCCTTCCTCAGATCTAGCTTGTTATAGAGAGTCTTAGCGAGCTGTCCATGACATCCCTCGCCAAATATGGTTACTTTAGCGTGCAGCTCCATGCCTCGCTCAAATGAATCCTACATCAAAATAATACAAGTGAGGAGTTGTCTGCTCATTATGCAATAGAGGAAGCAACTCTACAAAAATCAACCACTGCCAACAGATTCATTCAAACATCAACAAACATGGGTACATCTAACCGAGTAGCCATGACCTTTATTACAGCCAATCAAATAACAGATTTCTCCAATACACCCAATCAAATAACTGTTTACTTTAGTACAACCAATCAAACAACAGTTTACTTTATACACAGCCAATTAAACAGCTGCTTACTTTGGGAGAGCCGTCTTTGGCAATTCCCACATCATTAGTAGCGATGCCCTTGACGCTGCCGTCCTCGTGGTAAAGTACTTCGGCAGCAGCTGTACCAGGATATATCTCCACTCCGAGCTCCTCGGCCTGTTCACTCAACCACTTCACCAGGTTACCAAGTCTGACCAAGTAGTTACCATGGTTGTACACAGGCATCCCTGCAGTAACAATGTAACGTATTACGCGGCTTAGGTGTAAAATGATTGACAATTTCAGCAGTTGTCTTATCTTGAAGAAAAACTAGTAGTTGTCTTTTCATCAAATCAAAGGAGCATAACTCCCAACTGATTGTATAAGGAAGTTTCCATTAATGGCAGGATTATTATTACAATATTTATCTACGACTTAATCACAGTTTTTCATGAACAAACCAACAATACCTGGAAGGATTGGGATTGGAAAAGCTCTATTTTTAGTGAGAATTGAGAATTTATCTTTTGTTACGGGGGTGTGTAGAGGTGCCCCTCTTTCTTTCCAGTCAGGAAACAGTTCATCTAAAGCTTTGGTCTCAATACAAGCTCCAGAGAGAATATGACCACCTACAACCAATGGAGGAACGCTACACTTTATTACATTTGAGGAAACAAACAACCATATTATTCTAATTGTACTTCATGACATGACGTGACATGACAGGCCGTATATCAGTATTTGATGATAAAATTTTACTTCCTTGTGTCTCTGACCTTTTGATCTCCAAACAAAAGTGCGCAATTTTTAACAAAAGAACACTGGTTGAGTATGAAGGTTCAATTTATAGAAAGTGAAACAAACATGTTCAGAATCACCACATTTTCCAAAACATAAATCAGTGACTCATCTGGTATCAGTGGAGTTATGAATAGGATGTGCTAGTTTACTAAAACAAATGTAATATTACAAAACCTATCTACCCCAGCAAACTTGATCACCGTTAGTTACGGATACAATGAAATGCGGTGAGAGAAAAGTTCCACTGATGCCGAATGGGTGAACGTTTAGTTAAACCCAAAACCCGATGCAGTTCAGCATAGGAACACTCACTAGAGTCTAATGGTCTGGTCACACGAGGTCTTAAAGTGAGACGATAATGAAACATTATTCGGTTGCAGCTGAAGGCAGGTCACACAAGGAGAAAACCAACTATAGCTTACTTCATTATGCCTAGTAATCACTGCCCCTAAAGTTCTATCCAATGATAGCGCACTGCGCTTTGTGTGCAAATCTGTTCATCATTTCCTGCAGGATGCAAAAGCATGGAAATAAATTCAAGCAAGGTTTGGATTAGTTTATTGGACGATTCCAATAAATATTTTGATTATTATTTATTATTATCATTTGTATATTTAGAGTCTATTATGAATATAATAAAACAAATAATTTTTACTCAGAAAATAAATGTGCCACTACGCAAACCGTGCGCTAGTTGTGAATGACTTTGACATTAGAGATCAGCCTATAGAGGTACAGAAAAAATAAAGGAATTGATGAGCTTATGTTGTCCAATGGTCCAAGCATAAGTAAACATCGCAACCGACGAATTCTCAAACCAAACATTGTCTGATCACGATGAAACTGATATATTCGCTACGTTTGCTTAGAAACGAAATCGCTTGGAACAGAAAAACAGTTTCGTTTACAGTTTCGTCAAAGATTCGCCCTCGTGTGACCTGGCCTTAGGAAGCTTTTAGCTCAGCTACAAACTGCATACAAATGAGTAAAACGGAATTACTGACCTAGTTAAACTTTGAAATAGACAAAAGTGAAACTGACCTACTTCAGCAGATTTTTCCACTAGGCACACCCTCAACTCTGTATCATTCTCTTTAGCCAACTGCATCAACCTGCACGCAGCTGTCATACCAGCTGGCCCGCCACCAACTATACACACATCCACCTCGTCAGATACCCTCTCCATGTCCACATCTGTTAGATAACATGGGAGACAATAACACGGGAAACAATAACACGGGAGACAATAACACGGGAGACAATAACACGGGAGACAATAACACGGGAGACAATAACACGGGAGACAATAACACGGGAGACAATAACACGGGAGACAATAACACGGGAGACAATAACACGGGAGACAATAACACGGGAGACAATAACACGGGAGACAATAACACGGGAGACAATAACACGGGAGACAATAACATGGGAGACGATAACATGGGAGACGATAACACGGGAGACAATAACACGGGAGACAATAACACGGGAGACAATAACATGGGAGACAATAACATGGGAGACAATAACACGGGAGACAATAACACGGGAGACAATAACACGGGAGACAATAACACGGGAGACAATAACATGGGAGACAATAACACGGGAGACAATAACACGGGAGACAATAACACGGGAGACAATAACATGGGAGACAATAACATGGGAGACAATAACATGGGAGACAATAACATGGGAGACAATAACATGGGAGACAATAACATGGGAAAAAATCCAATGTAACGTAAACACAGCAACAATAACCAGCGAGGCTGTCATGAAACCATATTTCATATATGACATCACATGGGCTATATGAAGCTTTTGAATTATATGACGGCCTTCGACTATAGAACCATTCTATTCAGCACATTTTGTGAACTTCAAGAACAACCAGAATAAATAGTCAGACTGCGCCACACATGAATCGACTAATGAATGCTGATGATAGGTTATGATCAAAAAACTGGTTCAAAAATGCTTCCATAACAACAAAACGACAACGGCCATGTTTTTCTATGTATATGAAGCTGAAGAAGATGCCAATTAATCCTTGAAGCTCCCACATAACTCCATTGTGCAATTTTACGATAAATGCTTATGCATGATGAACTATAACCATATTACAGGAGTTGTTTCCTTTACAAGCAGACAACTTCTACAACTGCCACAGGCATGCTGATATTTGGTGTGCAATAGAAATGGAAGGAATACAAAAACAAATACCAAGCAAAAGTTCAGTGTTAGAGAGAGCAGTGACCAGTTGCACTCTGCCCTGTAAGGGCTGGTCAGGACAAGACCACAAATGTACACAAAGCGACACAACGACATCAGGAGTTGCTCACCCTTCCAGCGTTCATCGCTTTCTCTAGACTTGATTGTATGGTGGGTGGTGATTCTGGGTTGTTTACTGCTGTAAGCCCTCACGCCTCTCTGTACACTCCATCTGCCTACAAAGCATCACTAGGTTAGACTATACTGTAACATAGAGTAGGCAGGTTCCTTTCAGGGAATTGTGGGAATGGCCGAGGAGGGGGAACATTGTTTTAGAAGTAATAGCTGAATTACATGTGTTGGATGCTTACCATTGTTCACTTCGATGTTGAGAAATGATCCTTAAAACTAACAATTAGCTTTTACTGGAGTAAACTTTTCATCAATTAGTTTTTTTACCTTGAGGAGAGCAAAACCTCACAAAATTTTTTTTTAAAAATGGTTCTATCGATTGATAATGGGAGCCAGCATGAACTGAGAAAAATCTAAAATATGTTCCACCACAAAGTGTCTATATCCATTCACCACCACAAACAGCTGGAATTGAGGGTCAGTGCAGAGCCCTATTTGTTGTTAAACTTGAGTGCTTTATCAACCAAATACTTAAAAAATCGTACACTTTCTACATAATATACACACAAGTAACATATCATTATATACACACAAGTAACATATCATTATATCCGTACCAAACTCCTAGGTCATTAGATGTTGAACAGTATACCCACTTCAGTACTGTTGGCCTATCAGTAACTGGGTCAAACATTACTAGGTCAACTAAATCTTGAGGTTTTACGGAACTATGACACAACTGACGTACTTGCCACACGAGATATTAGAAAATATTTATTAGGAGTTATTGCTCAATAACAGCAGCTTAACATATAATTTATGTTGTAAGACACAATAAGCTAGCTGACTTTATTCCTACTTCCATTCAAGAGTCAAGCTTAGCTTCATTTATCTGCCAGCTTATGCTCAAAAGTTTTCTATGAGGGACAGGAATCAACTAGGGGTAAATAGACCTAGAGCTAACTAGGGGTAAATAGACCTAGAGCTAACTAGGGGTAAATAGACATAGAGCTAGCTAGGGGTAAATAGACATAGAGCTAACTAGGGGTAAATAGAATAGAGCTAACTAGGGGTAATTAGACATAGAGCTAACTAGGGGTAAATAGACATAGAGCTAACTAGGGGTAAATAGGCATAGAGCTAACTAGGGGTAAATAGGCATAGAGATAACTAGGGGTAAATAGACATAGAGCTAACTAGGGGTAAATAGACATAGAGCTAACTAGGGGTAAATAGACATAGAGCTAGCTAGGGGTAAATAGACATAGAGCTAACTAGGGGTAAATAGAATAGAGCTAACTAGGGGTAATTAGACATAGAGCTAACTAGGGGTAAATAGACATAGAGCTAACTAGGGGTAAATAGGCATAGAGCTAACTAGGGGTAAATAGACATAGAGCTAACTAGGGGTAATTAGACGTAGAGCTAACTAGGGGTAAATAGACATAGAGCTAACTAGGGGTAAATAGACCTAGAGCTAACTAGGGGTAAATAGACCTAGAGCTAACTAGGGGTAAATAGACATAGAGCTAGCTAGGGGTAAATAGACATAGAGCTAACTAGGGGTAAATAGAATAGAGCTAACTAGGGGTAATTAGACATAGAGCTAACTAGGGGTAAATAGACATAGAGCTAACTAGGGGTAAATAGGCATAGAGCTAACTAGGGGTAAATAGGCATAGAGATAACTAGGGGTAAATAGACATAGAGCTAACTAGGGGTAAATAGACATAGAGCTAACTAGGGGTAATTAGACATACAGCTAACTAGGGGTAAATAGACATAGAGCTAACTAGGGGTAAATAGACATAGAGCTAACTAGGGATAAATAGACATAGAGCTAACTAGGGGTAAATAGACATGGAGATAACTAGGGGTAAATAGACATAGAGCTAACTAGGGGTAAATAGGCATAGAGATAACTAGGGGTAAATAGACATAGAGATAACTAGGGGTAAATAGACATAGAGCTAACTAGGGGTAAATAGACATAGAGCTAACTAGGGGTAATTAGACATACAGCTAACTAGGGGTAAATAGACATAGAGCTAACTAGGGGTAAATAGACATAGAGCTAACTAGGGATAAATAGACATAGAGCTAACTAGGGGTAAATAGACATGGAGATAACTAGGGGTAAATAGACATACAGCTAACTAGGGGTAAATGGACATAGAGCTAACTAGGGGTAAATAGACCTAGAGCTAACTAGGGGTAAATAGACATAGAGCTAACTAGGGGTAAATAGACATAGAGCTAACTAGGGGTAAATAGACATAGAGCTAACTAGGGATAAATAGACATAGAGCTAACTAGGGGTAAATAGACATGGAGATAACTAGGGGTAAATAGACATAGAGCTAACTAGGGGTAAATAGGCATAGAGATAACTAGGGGTAAATAGACATAGAGATAACTAGGGGTAAATAGACATAGAGCTAACTAGGGGTAAATAGACATAGAGCTAACTAGGGGTAAATAGACATACAGCTAACTAGGGATAAATAGACATAGAGCTAACTAGGGGTAAATAGACATAGAGCTAACTAGGGGTAAATAGACATAGAGCTAACTAGGGGTAAATAGACATAGAGCTAACTAGGGGTAAATAGACATAGAGCTAACTAGGGATAAATAGACATAGAGCTAACTAGGGATAAATAGACATAGAGCTAACTAGGGGTAAATAGACATAGAGCTAACTAGGGGTAAATAGAATAGAGCTAACTAGGGGTAAATAGACATAGAGCTAACTAGGGATAAATAGACATAGAGCTAACTAGGGATAAATAGACATAGAGCTAACTAGGGGTAAATAGACATAGAGCTAACTAGGGGTAAACAGACATAGAGCTAACTAGGGGTAAATAGACATAGAGCTAACTAGGGGTAAACCTCAGACATCAAAGTCACATACTCAACTTTTAGTGAGACATTTGTTTTATGCGTCTAATTATCTATGACAGCAGTCTCCATATTATATATCTAATTGACCCAATGATTTTCTTTTTCATGAATGCAAGCCGGTTTATGAACGTTTATTGATGTGACAAAATTTTACAGTCCAAAATAGTTACCGATTTCAGTAATTATGAGCTGAAGAACCGAAATGAGGTGGGTTTGCATTGCGTCCCTATAAAGATGGCAGAGGAAAATAAATTGAAAAAAAAACAAACTGGAGTTGTTTTCAGGAAAGTTTTACTGGGTCAATAGTACCCTGTACCCATTCCTGCCATCTAGTTGACATATTCAATTTGATGATATTATACAAAAGCTTACCGATTGAATGTAAAGCAAGATGAATAATAAAACAGCAACTACCAAACAACATCAGCAACGAAAAACAAATAAAAGTTGTTCAAAACAACAAATCTCTTGGTTCATTATTCATCACCAATTGATGGATGAAAAGTCATTGTTTTTTACAAGTGTTCAAGAAGTTGATCATTCTTTTATTACGAGTTGTGACCGAAATAATGCTGCATGCTTATGCGTGGTAGGTCACGCAACAAAATAATAACTAATATACAAATAATAGTAAATACCAATAATATTTATTAATTTGCTTTTAACCATTTGCGTCATCATCATCATGATAATCGTAATCACCATTATTCTATGGTGGCTCATAACGTTAGACGGTTTCGTTTTCAAAGTGTATGAACGGATTTGAAATAGTTCAGACGGTTTGCAAAGCGTATTCTGCATTGAAAATAATTGGGTAAATGTAGTAAAATAGCCCAAGAGACTATGTTTAAAAACGGGCTCGTTGGTATTAATGAATTAATCGTCGGCCTCAGCAGTTGCGGGATTCATGCTATAAAACTGTATTTCCTGTGTAAAAATCATAAATTCTGCAAACCGTTTAGTTGTCTTCCAAATAATTCAGACGGTTTAGAAATGATTCAGATGACTTAGAAAATTACAAACCGTATGGACGCTTTAGAAAGAGTATGAACTATTTACAAACCGTATGGACTATTTTGAAATGATCTGAACTGTTTTAAAATAGTCTAAACTATTTTGAAATATTTGGAAAAGTTTGCAAAGCACATGGCTTTCGAACCAAAAGCGATCCGTCATCGTTTTATTTAGAGCCTCTATGCAACGTTATCAACATAGACGTAGATCAAAAAACAAAGAGCAAATTAATTAATAGTGTAAAATAGTTGTTGATTATAATCTCTAAAATTTATTTTTACATTTATAATTAGATTGTGTTTATTATTTAAAATAATTTAAATCAAATAATAGTTATTGAAGAAAAACATTTTATTTATTTATTTACAGAAACTTCAACTGTTCGGTGTTTAGTAAAAACATTATCAACCATAAATGAACTGTAAATCTATGATCAATAGAGCAAACCCGCAAATCGGCTCGGATTTTCAAATCTCACGAATGATTTCACAAAGCGTTCAGAAGTTTTGCAAAAGTTCAGATTATTTCAAATTCGTTCAAACGGTTTGGAAAGCGTTAAGACGTTTTAAAATGCAAAACACAAAACGTTCTGAGCCACCATATTATTCTTTATTACCATTATATTTGCCATTAGATCTATGATAACAACAATACCAATAACAACAAAAAGAACTTGTAGGATGTCATATCAACAATAGAATAGTAATTACTAATACTATTATTATTATTAATAATAACATAATAATAATCAATAATAATAATAACTCCCTGGCTTGACAACGAGGTTAGATCCAATATCAATAGACGCGACTTTCTGAAGCGATCAAAACGCTGGGAGGAATACAAAAAACAACGGAACTACGAGACCACTCTGATAAAAACAAAGAAAAAGGCTCATGTATCCACCCTTATCCAAGAATCTGAAGGGAAGCAAACGAGCAAACTATGGATGCTCCTGCGTAATAAACATGCAACCAACACTTCTCCTGATTCCACTGTTCACTCACCCACAGACAATATTGTTAATTGTATGAACAAACACTTCATCAACATTGCGAGCTCATCTCTGTTAAAGCATGATCTTGACAACAACAATACAAGTACCAACATCATACCAAATCCCCCGGAAATAAACTCTTCTATCTATCCAGAGCTCACTTCGATTCCCACATTATCGACTAACGAAGTTATCCTGTTATTCAAAGACATTAAAATCAACAAAGCCACTGGCAGTGATAAATTATCAGTTCGAATCCTGCGTCTCACCCTTCCTTTCATTCTACACCCACTCACAGATATTATGAACAGAGCCATTGCAGAAAACACTTTTCCAGCTCAATGGAAAGAGGCATTGGTAACACCCCTCCACAAAAGTGGGGATAAAAACTTCCTATCCAACTATCGCCCAATTTCTGTTCTACCAGTCCTCTCAAAAATCCTAGAAAAGCATATGCTTAAATCTCTGACCAATCATCTTCGTGCCAACAACATTGTCAGCAGCTCTCAATCTGGTTTTAGAAGCAATCACTCTCGCCATACGACCATGCACTTACTCCACTCTGAATGGATAGACGCAAAAAATCTCCAACAACCTATCGTACTCCTATTTCTTGACTTCAAAAAAGTTTTCGATATGGTTAACCATAAACTCCTGATCAACAAACTACAAAACATTGGCATAACAAAAAACTTCCTCAAACTGCTAACCTCATATCTGAGCAAACGCACTCAATCTGTAAAGATTGGAAGCAAAACCTCTGAATCCCTTCCTGTGACCTCAGGTGTCCCTCAGGGCTCTATACTTGCTCCTACTCTCTTTCAACTCTTTATCAATGACCTGCTTACCCTTCCACTTCACTCCAAAGTACATGCCTATGCCGATGATACTACACTCTATCTAAGCCGTCGTGACCACCACACACTTAACTCACTGATAGCCCAAGATCTACTCGTAATAGGAAACTGGTGTCACACCAACAAAATGGTATTGAATATAACTCTAGCCACCACTTCACCGTCGATACCTCTCAACATAAGTATAGACGGACAGGAACTACAAAGAAGATCATCCACAAAATTACTTGGATTCACAATCAATGACAATCTAAACTGGAGTGATCACATCAAATACATTTCTGGAAAAACAGCTGCCAATCTAAGGCTGTTTTACAACATCAGGCATCTACTCAATTTCCATACAGCCAGACTCTTTTATTACAACTTCATACATTCACACCTAATCTACGGCCTTCATCTTTACCATCCACTCAGCCCCTTGAGCTGCACCAATGTTCTCTACACGATTCAAAAGAAATCCCTCAGGCTCATCTGCAAACAATCAAATATACAAGAACATGGCCATACCCTATCAACAAAACACACTACCACAACCACTGTTATTCTTCCCTTACCCCTGCTTTCCCAGTACCTCACTAGTATTCTTGCACTAAAGATACTCAACAATCAATCTCCACCTTATCTAAGACAACTCTTTCCTGACAAGGGCAATAAATACAACGCGAGAAATATATATAAGCTACCCAGCTCCTCTAACTACAATAAACTTAACCGCCATCTCGCAAACACCTTTAACTCACTACCACTCACATTACGCAAACTCACACCATCCTCTTTCAGGACGAACTTAAGAAACTATCTTCTTAATTTGACTTAATACCAACCAGACCCATATACATACAGCCAAGTCTAACATGTCACTTCTTTTTATTTTTTTATTTTTGTTTGTTTCATTTCATTTTAGCAACTCACTCTCAATGTTCCATCAATTCTACGTAGGCCTATGCAATCAACTACCAACTCTAGATATGTCGTGCAAATAGTGTATAATAACCAAATTCTTCTCACTTTTCTCATACTCTTGCTACTGCTTTCAATACTCAATATTAATATTACTTGTTTTTTAGATAATCACTTCTTAGGAAGCTTTATTTACCCAAAAGCAAAAGATATATATATACGCTCAAACCTTTCTAACTATAGCTGTAGTAGTAGTCAATATTATATTATTATACATAGCAATATGCTTTTTCTGTTTGTATTTTGTAAATGTTACTGTGTGGTACATTATTATGTAAAACATGCGTCGACATGATATTGATACCAAAATAAATATTTTTAAAAAAAAATGACAATTATCATTAAATTGTTATTATTAATAATAATAATAAATAATAATTTATTTATATAATAATTAATATAATAATAAGGGTAATAAATATATATATTAAATTTTTAATAATAATAAAAGATGGTAACAATTGTAACTTATTATATGCATTGTTATTTATAATAATAATAACTACTACTATTATAACAAATATCTATAAAATAATCATTAATTAATAATAATAATAACAATTATTATTATTATATTATTATTTTAATTTTTATTTATTTGTTGTAGTAACAAATTTTAATAGAAGTAATAATCGACTAACCTTTGCATGCTCTTGATAAAAACACAATAGATCGTGACATGCTTGTGCATAAGTGACTGATGTTGCAGTAGAAGTATATTGCTACAGATTCAGCATTGGCGTAAGAATCTTAAAAACACAATTGCTGCAGTGAATAAATAAGTAGTTAGCCAAGATGTTAGGTAACTGTAAACATGAATTAGGTGGCGTCGACAATTGGACTTTGACCGTAGTAGATGGAGCTCAAATCCGCTACGTGCGGAGGTACAATCCCAACCGAATCATATTGTTGTTGATGACCGTGTGCTAATTTTGTGAGAAGACAACTTTAGTCAAAAAAGGCAAATTTGACTGATGAATGTACAAAGAGGGTATGGTATATACGGAAAGCCGGTGGGTCATTGTAAGTTGCTTGTTTGTAAGTTGCTTCTTGTGACTTGTAGCTGAGGTCCTTCAGCTACAGGATGAAAGGAAGGTCAACCCACCCCAAATAAACGACATAGCCCACATGTTGTGCATCTTTATGTGGGGAGGTAATTTTTTGCAACAACAGCATGGGCCGTGCAGAAAGCACTGAAACTTCAGTGGTAGAAAGATTCGTCACACATTATTATTGACTGTTTGTTGTTGTATAGATTTATTTTTTTGTGCATTGTTGCTGTGACAGTCAGTACTAAAATAAAAGCATGGAAGCCTTTTTGCTGACAGTGTTCGATGGGGCTGTTCCATTGGTGGTTGTGGAGTGTTTTGAAGGTACGTAAGTATTATTATTATTATTTTATGTGTATGTATGATGATGTATGTATGTATGAATGATGATGTATGTATGTATGTATGTATGTATGAATGATGTATGTATGTATGTATGTATGTATGTATGTATGTATGTATGTATGTATGTATGTATGTATGTATGTATGTATGTATGTATGTATGTATGTATGTATGTATGTATGTATGTATGTATGTATGTATGTATGTATGTATGTATGTATGTATGTATGTATGTATGTATGTATGTATGTATGTATGTATGTATGTATGTATGTATGTATGTATGTATGTATGTATGTATGTATGTATGTATGTATGTATGTATGTATGTATGTATGTATGTATGTATGTATGTATGTATGTATGTATGTATGTATGTATGTATGTATGTATGTATGTATGTATGTATGTATGTATGTATGTATGTATGTATGTATGTAGTATGTATGTATGTATGTATGTATGTATGTATGTATGTATGTATGTATGTATGTATGTATGTATAGGTCGGTGATGAGTGTTGTTTGTGTGGATGATCATGATGATGATGGATGGATTAATTAATTAAATTATTATTAATATTATTATATCAAAATAATATATGTTATATATGAATACAAATAAATAAATATTATTTATATATTATTTATTTATTATTATTATTTTTAATGATTATTGTCAATTAAAACAAGGACAACTCGCATCATCAGCCTCATGATGATGATGTTGTTATTAATTATACCAACGAACGATATAATAATAATAATAATAATATATAATAATATCGTTGTACATACAACAACTACTACTGACTGACTACTGCTGTTGAGTTTATTTAAACAATTTTTTTCACTTTTTTTATTATTGTGGAATAATATAATTTAATAGATGATAATAATAATAATATCATGTTTTTCATAATTAATAATAATTGTTTATAACAATAATAATTAAACAAGAAGATATGTGAAAATAAATATGTCTTTCATAATATTTTATGAGTTTATTTTTTATATATATTTTATATAACTAACTAACTAATAAATAAATAATAAACTATCAATGTAATTAATTATTAATTATTAATTTACATTTGCAATAAATTTAATTTTCATAATTAATTATAACAATAAATAAATATTAATTTCATTACTACTATCTTCTTCTATTACTTGTTGTTACCATTATTATTTAACTTATTCAATCACAAACAAAAAACAACTTCTTGGCTGTCGTCATGTCAATGTTGTTTAGTATGTATATATTATTATTATATAATAATATTATATATATCAAGTACATACATACGATACATACAATTAATTATTTATTAAATTACAATAATGAAATAAATAATAATGGTCAAAATTATTATTAGGTAGTAGAAATAATAAAAATCAAATGTTTAATGTATTGTTATACTACAAGAAAACCTCTAAAAAACCTTGACATTGACATCTCTAACCTAAACCTCTCCTTGCTCTAACTTCAATAACTGTGAATGGAATAATTGTTAATGGGCCATTACATTTAATAGAACTAGTGAGACAGCAACAGTTCAAATTTGCTACCATCCAGAATGAGGCAATTAATGATATAATAACCATGAAATTGGTGCTGGACTTTGGCTTTGCTGGTATCCCAACAGATGTTGAAATTACATTCTTGTAATTTTCCCCACTCTGTCACCGATAATCTGTTTTAGTCAAGAGTTGTTCTGAATAAAAATCTATCCTAACTGCAGCAGTTAGGATAGATGTGATGTTGACATGACTCACTGCAAAATTTAAACTTGATTTGAATGATGCTAATAAAACATTTGCTTTAGCAGATTGCTCTAGACGCAGCAGTTTTTCAGTTTAGTTTATGTGGATCCAAGTTACCAATTTGCCATTTATATAGTAGATAATGCATGTTGCAGTCGGTTGGTGGTACATTGACACCTGAGGTTGCAAGTCCGTAACAAGTAGTGTGTTGCACGTGTTTCATTATCACGACCAAAAGGCACCATCGTCATCAGATGGCATTTTCTTTGTTGCCTTGTTTTGGTACTTCTACTCTCTACAGTAAAGGTTGAAGTCTACTCCAAACTCATGTATTTCTGATATTTGCAGACGAGTGTATAGACATGACGGTGTTACAACTAGTAGAAGTGGCAGACATCAACAGTTTGCTAAAACGTCTTCCCAGTGGGCACAGAGTTAAAATAAAAGATGGGATTTTGAGATACATCAAGGTATTAAATGTCACTGATTATTGTTAATTGAGTTGAAACCTTGGCAGCGCTCCCCTCTGATGAGCTGAAATGCTAATATGTCAATTTTTTGATAAAAATTGTGCTGCAGCTTGCAGTTACTCTTTGAGTGATATCAAAATTCTGTTTCGGTACTTGATATACTGCAACAAGGGAAATCTTTAATGCCTTGGTGATGCTTGATTGTTAAAGTTGCCTGCCATGTTGCACACCAGTTATGCTGGAACCATTTATGGTATGTAAATGTTAACTTGTGGTCCTTGCAGATGCAGGACAAGTGTTCAGACACTGATGCATCCATGGTTAGTGAATGTCAGACATTCATTCTCTTTTTTCAGTCACTTTAATTTTTATATCAATGACCAGTTATAAATCTTCAAACTCTGCATTCTGTGAATATTGCCACCTGTTTTGTCATTATTAGACGAGATCATCAGATAAAGCTATTCCTTCTCAACCAGCAGCGCCAATTACACATACAGGTGGGTAGATGATAGCCTGATACTGACAAATAAGCGTTAGTGACCTAGATGTAATGGCCGGTTTAAATTAAAGAAAACATATATTATGTGATATGGGTCAGCAACAAAAATGGTTGCAAAAAACATTAACACGCTGAAGTAACGGAGTCACGACCCATAGAGGTAGACGTGGAGCTTTTGGTCTGCATGATTGTTGCTGATTATGTTAAAATTTGATGAATGTCGTTTTAATACGTCATAGTTCATCAAGGTAACATATAATTTGCAAATAAAACTGTTAGAACTGTTTTAAAATGTGTATTCAACACATGACATGAGTGCTCCACAGTTCACAGTATTACATCATAGCTCTATATACATGTGCTGACCTTTGCGACCTTTACGGCATCTGCGGGGCAAGACTGCTCCATAAATATGAAATTTCGTTCTGGAGAGTGCAAGTAGATAATACACAAATGTATTTTAGATACGATACTAGAAAAGCTCCATCGTATCAGACATCAGAGACTTCATGGTAATACTGATAATGAAAGAGGGCCGCCTAAGAAGAAACAGGTAAGGTTCTCTATCGTTTGTTAAATTTTGTTTTCACTGTTTTTAGGTGGATATGTGACACTGTTCTTGCAATGTAAGTGATTCGCTGAGGTTACCTTGCATTGCAGCTCATATCCGACTGGCATTATAATATTAATGGGCTTTTATTTAGGACTGTTCATGGTATTTTTTGTCATTGTTAGTATTGACTAACCTTTCCATTCGCCAAATTAGTCATAATAATAATAAAATTAATTTTTAACAGTACTACTATATTAAACAAATTTGTGAACTGACTGTTACACAGGTGACATGATTAAAACTGTCTGTCTGGGTGTCCTCAAATGGTGACCTAAAATTGATTTCCCTGGTAAGAGTGCTGGTAGAAGGTCGTCATCACAACTAGGTAAAATAACAGCAAGCAATGATCAATGTGGCCGACATTGTGGGAGATTGACGAAGTGTTAGGTTTAGGAAAAGTGATTACTAAACACAGACACTTTGCCGTTTGCATTTATGTAACGAAATATCCACTCACAACACAATAGCTAACTTGACTGTTTACATAAAACTATCACTTCACTCGTTTTTTTCACTTCCGAGGAATTGTCTTACCGACAGAAAGCTTTAGTAATCGGTATTTTTATTCACTTCACACTGGCATGCCAGGGAGTAGACCTTACTTGGCGGCACATCACTCACAACACATGTATATCAAAGAATTTATAAGCTTTCTATCTACTCCCAGAGAGAATGATTTACTTAATGTTCAAGTTTACCAAACTAACCAATGGTCAGTGCAATTCTGACGTTGGGCAATTTCATAAGTTCTTAGCCTTTCATTACTCATTGGTTAGTCGTTCCAGCAGTGTAAGGTAATTGCTGCACTTTAGAACTCACAAAACTTAAACATTCTGTTAAATTATGAGTTATAGTTTTAAAATTTAAGTTAGTTATATTGTGAGTGTGTGCAACTGCTTTGTTTGTTATCTCCCTGTTTTTTTGTAGAAATCTGAACTAACAGTGACATGTGCACTGAAGAGGTTGACTGCCCAAGGATATACCCAGATCAAGGACGTAGGATTGGGCCAGCGCAAAATCAAGTTTTCCGCAGACGAAAGTATGCATGGTATAATTTCCAAACTGCTTGACGAATTCCAGCTCAATCGTGCGAGCAACAAATACGTGTTGCTTAATTCTGCCAATGGACAAATTGACTTTGCCTCATTGAGACAATATCACACCACGGTTCAGGAAAAGTATGCTGGTGCTACTCGACTATATCTGGGCATACAACCCCTTTGGCACGGGCTGCATGAGGGAGCAGAGTTAGATGATGTAAAACAGTACATCAGCCGAACTGCAGAGCACCGGGAAGAGAATGAAGACATAGTCTTGCAGGAAGGCCATGTTCTCTGCAATGTGAGCCCAAAACTTCTCAAATTTGCGTTTGACCATGAAAAAAGCTATACCAGACACCCGACGTGGAATGGCTTCATGGTAGTACCCAGAGAGGACCTTGACCAATTGGATGGATTTAACAGCGAAGCAACATGGGCTGTGGCAGATTTGCCACTGGTTTTCTACCTGCGTAGCAAGGTAAAGGCATCAAACATCGTTGTTGATGATATTGGTGGTGGAGTCTGGAAGCTTCCGGAACTCCTGTGTGCTCGGTACCATGAGTGGTACCAGAGAATTGCAGCAGACTTGCAAGATTAGTGAGGTACAATCTCTCGAATAGTTTAGAGGCTCATCAGAGCTGGATTAGCTACTAGAGCTCTTTTACGAGTCAACACACGACCTCACTTATTTTACTCAACTTTTTGTTGTCAAATCAAGACAGGGCTTGTCTTTTATTTTATATAGTATGTTACTCACTTTGCTTGCTAGTAGTGTAGTGCATACACAGCTTCGGTATGAATACTAATATTTAGACAAGAAGCAGAGGTTTCTGGAGGCTGACAATGACAATAAGTTGTATATCTTTACTTTTCTCAAGAAAATTAACAAGTGTTATACCGCTTAGACTCGTGTTTCTCTCTTTGTGCTCAACCACCTCAGTAAAAGTTGTCTCTCTCGTATATAATTACTCATTGTAAAATTTACAAATTTTGAGAAATTTTACATCATTCAACAGCTGATAGATATGCCAAGAAAATAGATGTAATATTAACTAGATTTATATGGCGTTGCTACCCACAACATGTAACATTACAGTTCAAATATATCAAATGCTGGCATGTAACAAATGAGACATAAATTCACGAGATGGATAAAATTGATATAAATAGAAAATATACAAGAATGAATGCTTATCTTAGTTTCTTCAAAGACTGTTAAAACTTATTATTGAATTGAATCTCTCTGAAATAGAATAAACAAAACAAAATCCACAAATAGGGAGTTAGAGTACATGGCGGCATACATTTTCCAGCGTACAGTAATAGTAATCAGTAGTTAGACTGTAGACCAAGGAGATGTCCAAACAGATCTACAGCTTCCTTTCTATCTGCAGGCAACTGCCAATTATTTTCCAGCATAGATGTGAGTGCCCATTCATGAAACTGATGATCCGCAACTGATGGATCTATGCTGCAAGGGAAATTGTGTTGGACAGCAGTTGCATATTCAGTGTCAACAGGCTTCCCCATGGCCACATACTCATAGTACTGAGGGTGTTTGTGTAGGAAGTTTGGAACACCGGCAGGTACTTCAGAGTGCTTGCTATGCCTTATGCGGTGTGCGTTCCAAGAAGAAAGAGCTGTAGAAAGGTCTAGTTTAATAATGTCCATGAAGCAAAAGCTTAAACAGTTCATGACAAAGGAATCAGATCTGTCTATTACTCCCACCATCTCCATGTCTTTGAACAGGTCGAGATACACCTGCAGAGATTGTTTTTTCAGGTAACTCCAAAATGCCTCTATACGCTGATTGTGCGTTGACTTTCCATACATAGTAGCGCTCGCTGCAAGGTTGTCCTCATGGTCACTGCGAAAAAGCATTTGTATATCACCGACTAAAAAGTTCTCTGTGCCCCTGTCACACCTCAACACACTTGGCACTATGGTTTCTTGGTCGACCGCCGCCATGCAATAGCTCAGTATAAGCACTGGATTTTTGTTTGTATGAGCGACATTCAGCCAAAGAAGCTTTCTGCTAAATCCGTCGATACATCCATGAATACAGAAACCAAATGGTTTCAACTTATCATTACCGTCTAAATGCCAAATATGATTGGGGCCTTTAACCTTGTATTTCCTGCGTGTGAGCCGCCCTTTCCTCATTTTAGCACTCCGGCCTGGTTCCAAAATTTCAATGATATCTCTCACAGTTTGCCTGAAATATTATGACAATGGCAACGTGTATAACAAAGGTAGAATATCAACAAACATTGGTGCATTCATTGTACCCTATATCTTACTTGCTTCTCACTGTTGATGTTCAATTTTCTGAAACTAATGTTTGGCATATTACTAATTGGCCAAACATTAATACCTATCACATTCCACGGTGACTTTAAAGTTTTTGAACAGGCAATTTTTAACCATTTGCGTTTTGAGAAAATGGACTGCAAGGTCTACTCTTTGGCATGCTTAAAGCCTTTGCTGTAAGTGGTTCCTCTTTCCGTCAACACTCTCAACGTGAAAAAATTTGATTAGAAAATATAACTTTGGAGTTGTGATCTTAATCCAATTTAAATATGATTAATGCAAAGCAAAAAACTTACCTTTTAACATTGATACTGAGATGACGGAGCAATCGCCAAATTGAGTCAGCACCAATGCCACCAACGGCCATTTTTTCTTCAATAAGCTTGATGACATGGTTGTCAATGTTGTCCTCTCCTTTGGCCAACATACCCAGTCTTCTCAGATGTCTGCGTGTTGTTCTGACACTGAAATATATTAACCAAGAGGTGTAGAATCACAGCTGGCCAATTATATCATGTGCATTGTGTACTTTGTACTGCCTGTCACCACAGGCAGGTCTTAAGTCGTCAAAATCTACCACACTATTATACAGTGAAACATGGCAACTCAACCATGGATAACTGGGACATGGATAACTCACAAACACTTGGTCCCATGTTATTGGAAGCGTTATATGCCAACAAAGAGCTACCAAACCTGTTATCTGAAAATCTATGATGTATTTTCCACTGTACATGCATACATGTGCAGTGCAAAACAATAACACATAACAAAAAATATGCAGTATGTACTATGATAAGTGACGATAAATAAAAAAAGATATATTAAAAATAGAAATTATAGCTTAAACCTTTTGCCATGGTCTCTTGAAGTTTGAGTTATTCTTGTCCCACTGTATTTTATGTTTTAACCTACATGCACTGTAGGTACTACTAAGTAGGCATATATGGATGTATGAATTGAGGTGTTCACTCGTCCTGATATAATACTTTGGAAATTGGGAGTTGTCTTCTACTAGGCACTTGAATCTTGGTTATGTCACGAACGCCGAAACTTGTTCGTTTAATCTAGATTTAAAAAAGTTGAACGAGAATTGCATATTAGTTCTCCTCACAGGGTTGCCGTACACCAATTTAACAACCTGGAGGCATGGAAAAAAGTTATATATATTGCGAGTGTGCATGAGCAAACAATCCTTTTGCTACATATTATCAAATTATATTATACCTTTTCCATATATTCAGCTCAATACCAACAGCTGCAGTTATCTCCTTTGAGTTCATACCTTCTGCAAACATCTTCTTCAATGTGACATCGTCTGTTTTAAAACAATTGGTGAATTATAGTTATCATGAAGTTTACACCAGTACCTGAGTCTAAACCAAAGCGGTGCTTGCAAATTTCTTACACATCATTTCCTGCTTTCAATCTCCAAAACCTACACTAAATAGACTTGGATAAGTACTTCATTATGAGCGGAGTTGCAATTGATCAAACATGAAGAAGATTTCATGCACAGGCACACTACAATGACAGGGATTAAAACATACATTGACTGCTTGCTGTCATTTTAATTTTTACTTATATGCCACTCGTCTTCACCAACATCGAACGTGTACCGATGACTTTAGCTGTGAATCTTTTCCTGTATCTGCAAATAGTGAGAAGGAAGGTTAGAGGCTACCATGCACAAGTGAAGTGTGAATGAACCATCATTGTTTCAAAATCGTTTGTCTAGATTATCACAAAATCAATCAATCAATTGACTATATCCCCCATCCCTGCAAGCGACATGGACGAATCCTTGTCCATCTCTGTGCCCTCTCATACTCTAAAACAGTATCAGGTCAGGAGAGGGTAGGCAAACAGAACTGTCCAAGTTATAGCAACTTTTGCTGGAGCCAGGGCTGAGATTAGGTGTTACTGAGGCTACGTTGACTGTCCAGTTATCTTGTTCATCACACTTTGTGGGACTGAGTAATAAATCTCACACCTATACATTATAATGCGCTGTACTCTCTTCCATAACCTGTTTGCCTATTAAGAGTGAGAGAACTTTCAAACGAGAGGAGTTGATGTTGTTTTCTTGTAATTTGTGTGTACTGGCGTCAATGTCATGTCGGGAAGCTATCTCCTGCTGCATAGCAAGAATAACTTTGAATTCTATATGCACAAGGTTTCTGCACTGCTGACTAGCAGTTGTCTTCTCACGATACTGTGTACATGGAGTGTAGAAAACTCCACAGTGCTTGGATTTTGATACCACTACCTCTCCCACTGCTTTGTATGTGGGATACACAACAACTTCTGCTTTTGTGTTTCAGGCTCTGCGTAATGGTAGCAACTCTGGAGCTAAACAGTTGACTTTTTCGAGATTAATACTTGTTGTTGCAGCTGATGATTGTGATTTCATTATTATTCATTTATCATTGTTGTTTGTTTTTGTGTTGTGACGGTTTTCTTTTATTTTTTAAGCATAAGAAAGATAAATATTATAATAATTATTATTTAAATTCAATAAATACTATTAAATAATATTATAATTATTATATTCAATTCAATATTACTATAAAATTTAATAAAATAATAATTATTAGTTAGCAGCATTTATTTATGAATTAAACAACAATAATATTAAATAACAATAATAATAATAATAATGTAATTATTATTATATAAAATAACAATTATTAGTAAGTTAGTAGCATTTATGAATTATACTACTACTACTACTGTATTATTATTATTTATAATAATAATAATAATAACAAAAATAAATAATTAATTTATTATTTTTAGATGAATGCTGTAATAATTAATTAATAGTAATAAATAATAATTTAAATTAAATAATAATTAATTAAATTTAAGACTTATTATTATACTTACTACTACCTACAAAAAAACAACAAATGATGATGATAACCCCATCCATCCATCCATGATCGATGATGATGAGAAAGAAGCTCAGCAGCATTCATAGATAGATATAATATATATATATATATCATAAAACTGCCAACATGGTATTGTAATATTTTCTTCTGTCAGAAAACAAGAATAATATGATATAGACATACATGTATCATCATACTAAGGTCATTAGCATCTTTTCCAACAACAATATTTTTTATAACAAATAATTTGAAAACAAACAACAATGGTTTTGGTTCCTGCACGGTTCATGCTGTTGTTGCAAAAAATTACCTCCACAAATAAAGATGCACAACATGTAGGCTATGCCGTTCATTTGGGGTGGATTGACCTTCCTTTCATCCTGTAGCTGAAGGACCTCAGCTACAAGTCACAAGAAGCAACTTACAAACAAGCAACTTACAATGACCCACCGGCTTTCCGTATATACCATACCCTCTTTGTACATTCATCAGTCAAATTTGCCTTTTTTGACTAAAGTTGTCTTCTCACAAAATTAGCACACGGTCATCAACAACAATATGATTCGGTTGGGATTGTACCTCCGCACGTAGCGGATTTGAGCTCCATCTACTACGGTCAAAGTCCAATTGTCGACGCCACCTAATTCATGTTTACAGTTACCTAACATCTTGGCTAACTACTTATTTATTCACTGCAGCAATTGTGTTTTTAAGATTCTTACGCCAATGCTGAATCTGTAGCAATATACTTCTACTGCAACATCAGTCACTTATGCACAAGCATGTCACGATCTATTGTGTTTTTATCAAGAGCATGCAAAGGTTAGTCGATTATTACTTCTATTAAAATTTGTTACTACAACAAATAAATAAAAATTAAAATAATAATATAATAATAATAATTGTTATTATTATTATTAATTAATGATTATTTTATAGATATTTGTTATAATAGTAGTAGTTATTATTATTATAAATAACAATGCATATAATAAGTTACAATTGTTACCATCTTTTATTATTATTAAAAATTTAATATATATATTTATTACCCTTATTATTATATTAATTATTATATAAATAAATTATTATTTATTATTATTATTAATAATAACAATTTAATGATAATTGTCATTTTTTTTTAAAAAATATTTATTTTGGTATCAATATCATGTCGACGCATGTTTTACATAATAATGTACCACACAGTAACATTTACAAAATACAAACAGAAAAAGCATATTGCTATGTATAATAATATAATATTGACTACTACTACAGCTATAGTTAGAAAGGTTTGAGCGTATATATATATCTTTTGCTTTTGGGTAAATAAAGCTTCCTAAGAAGTGATTATCTAAAAAACAAGTAATATTAATATTGAGTATTGAAAGCAGTAGCAAGAGTATGAGAAAAGTGAGAAGAATTTGGTTATTATACACTATTTGCACGACATATCTAGAGTTGGTAGTTGATTGCATAGGCCTACGTAGAATTGATGGAACATTGAGAGTGAGTTGCTAAAATGAAATGAAACAAACAAAAATAAAAAAATAAAAAGAAGTGACATGTTAGACTTGGCTGTATGTATATGGGTCTGGTTGGTATTAAGTCAAATTAAGAAGATAGTTTCTTAAGTTCGTCCTGAAAGAGGATGGTGTGAGTTTGCGTAATGTGAGTGGTAGTGAGTTAAAGGTGTTTGCGAGATGGCGGTTAAGTTTATTGTAGTTAGAGGAGCTGGGTAGCTTATATATATTTCTCGCGTTGTATTTATTGCCCTTGTCAGGAAAGAGTTGTCTTAGATAAGGTGGAGATTGATTGTTGAGTATCTTTAGTGCAAGAATACTAGTGAGGTACTGGGAAAGCAGGGGTAAGGGAAGAATAACAGTGGTTGTGGTAGTGTGTTTTGTTGATAGGGTATGGCCATGTTCTTGTATATTTGATTGTTTGCAGATGAGCCTGAGGGATTTCTTTTGAATCGTGTAGAGAACATTGGTGCAGCTCAAGGGGCTGAGTGGATGGTAAAGATGAAGGCCGTAGATTAGGTGTGAATGTATGAAGTTGTAATAAAAGAGTCTGGCTGTATGGAAATTGAGTAGATGCCTGATGTTGTAAAACAGCCTTAGATTGGCAGCTGTTTTTCCAGAAATGTATTTGATGTGATCACTCCAGTTTAGATTGTCATTGATTGTGAATCCAAGTAATTTTGTGGATGATCTTCTTTGTAGTTCCTGTCCGTCTATACTTATGTTGAGAGGTATCGACGGTGAAGTGGTGGCTAGAGTTATATTCAATACCATTTTGTTGGTGTGACACCAGTTTCCTATTACGAGTAGATCTTGGGCTATCAGTGAGTTAAGTGTGTGGTGGTCACGACGGCTTAGATAGAGTGTAGTATCATCGGCATAGGCATGTACTTTGGAGTGAAGTGGAAGGGTAAGCAGGTCATTGATAAAGAGTTGAAAGAGAGTAGGAGCAAGTATAGAGCCCTGAGGGACACCTGAGGTCACAGGAAGGGATTCAGAGGTTTTGCTTCCAATCTTTACAGATTGAGTGCGTTTGCTCAGATATGAGGTTAGCAGTTTGAGGAAGTTTTTTGTTATGCCAATGTTTTGTAGTTTGTTGATCAGGAGTTTATGGTTAACCATATCGAAAACTTTTTTGAAGTCAAGAAATAGGAGTACGATAGGTTGTTGGAGATTTTTTGCGTCTATCCATTCAGAGTGGAGTAAGTGCATGGTCGTATGGCGAGAGTGATTGCTTCTAAAACCAGATTGAGAGCTGCTGACAATGTTGTTGGCACGAAGATGATTGGTCAGAGATTTAAGCATATGCTTTTCTAGGATTTTTGAGAGGACTGGTAGAACAGAAATTGGGCGATAGTTGGATAGGAAGTTTTTATCCCCACTTTTGTGGAGGGGTGTTACCAATGCCTCTTTCCATTGAGCTGGAAAAGTGTTTTCTGCAATGGCTCTGTTCATAATATCTGTGAGTGGGTGTAGAATGAAAGGAAGGGTGAGACGCAGGATTCGAACTGATAATTTATCACTGCCAGTGGCTTTGTTGATTTTAATGTCTTTGAATAACAGGATAACTTCGTTAGTCGATAATGTGGGAATCGAAGTGAGCTCTGGATAGATAGAAGAGTTTATTTCCGGGGGATTTGGTATGATGTTGGTACTTGTATTGTTGTTGTCAAGATCATGCTTTAACAGAGATGAGCTCGCAATGTTGATGAAGTGTTTGTTCATACAATTAACAATATTGTCTGTGGGTGAGTGAACAGTGGAATCAGGAGAAGTGTTGGTTGCATGTTTATTACGCAGGAGCATCCATAGTTTGCTCGTTTGCTTCCCTTCAGATTCTTGGATAAGGGTGGATACATGAGCCTTTTTCTTTGTTTTTATCAGAGTGGTCTCGTAGTTCCGTTGTTTTTTGTATTCCTCCCAGCGTTTTGATCGCTTCAGAAAGTCGCGTCTATTGATATTGGATCTAACCTCGTTGTCAAGCCAGGGAGTTATTATTATTATTGATTATTATTATGTTATTATTAATAATAATAATAGTATTAGTAATTACTATTCTATTGTTGATATGACATCCTACAAGTTCTTTTTGTTGTTATTGGTATTGTTGTTATCATAGATCTAATGGCAAATATAATGGTAATAAAGAATAATATGGTGGCTCAGAACGTTTTGTGTTTTGCATTTTAAAACGTCTTAACGCTTTCCAAACCGTTTGAACGAATTTGAAATAATCTGAACTTTTGCAAAACTTCTGAACGCTTTGTGAAATCATTCGTGAGATTTGAAAATCCGAGCCGATTTGCGGGTTTGCTCTATTGATCATAGATTTACAGTTCATTTATGGTTGATAATGTTTTTACTAAACACCGAACAGTTGAAGTTTCTGTAAATAAATAAATAAAATGTTTTTCTTCAATAACTATTATTTGATTTAAATTATTTTAAATAATAAACACAATCTAATTATAAATGTAAAAATAAATTTTAGAGATTATAATCAACAACTATTTTACACTATTAATTAATTTGCTCTTTGTTTTTTGATCTACGTCTATGTTGATAACGTTGCATAGAGGCTCTAAATAAAACGATGACGGATCGCTTTTGGTTCGAAAGCCATGTGCTTTGCAAACTTTTCCAAATATTTCAAAATAGTTTAGACTATTTTAAAACAGTTCAGATCATTTCAAAATAGTCCATACGGTTTGTAAATAGTTCATACTCTTTCTAAAGCGTCCATACGGTTTGTAATTTTCTAAGTCATCTGAATCATTTCTAAACCGTCTGAATTATTTGGAAGACAACTAAACGGTTTGCAGAATTTATGATTTTTACACAGGAAATACAGTTTTATAGCATGAATCCCGCAACTGCTGAGGCCGACGATTAATTCATTAATACCAACGAGCCCGTTTTTAAACATAGTCTCTTGGGCTATTTTACTACATTTACCCAATTATTTTCAATGCAGAATACGCTTTGCAAACCGTCTGAACTATTTCAAATCCGTTCATACACTTTGAAAACGAAACCGTCTAACGTTATGAGCCACCATAGAATAATGGTGATTACGATTATCATGATGATGATGACGCAAATGGTTAAAAGCAAATTAATAAATATTATTGGTATTTACTATTATTTGTATATTAGTTATTATTTTGTTGCGTGACCTACCACGCATAAGCATGCAGCATTATTTCGGTCACAACTCGTAATAAAAGAATGATCAACTTCTTGAACACTTGTAAAAAACAATGACTTTTCATCCATCAATTGGTGATGAATAATGAACCAAGAGATTTGTTGTTTTGAACAACTTTTATTTGTTTTTCGTTGCTGATGTTGTTTGGTAGTTGCTGTTTTATTATTCATCTTGCTTTACATTCAATCGGTAAGCTTTTGTATAATATCATCAAATTGAATATGTCAACTAGATGGCAGGAATGGGTACAGGGTACTATTGACCCAGTAAAACTTTCCTGAAAACAACTCCAGTTTGTTTTTTTTTCAATTTATTTTCCTCTGCCATCTTTATAGGGACGCAATGCAAACCCACCTCATTTCGGTTCTTCAGCTCATAATTACTGAAATCGGTAACTATTTTGGACTGTAAAATTTTGTCACATCAATAAACGTTCATAAACCGGCTTGCATTCATGAAAAAGAAAATCATTGGGTCAATTAGATATATAATATGGAGACTGCTGTCATAGATAATTAGACGCATAAAACAAATGTCTCACTAAAAGTTGAGTATGTGACTTTGATGTCTGAGGTTTACCCCTAGTTAGCTCTATGTCTATTTACCCCTAGTTAGCTCTATGTCTGTTTACCCCTAGTTAGCTCTATGTCTATTTACCCCTAGTTAGCTCTATGTCTATTTATCCCTAGTTAGCTCTATGTCTATTTATCCCTAGTTAGCTCTATGTCTATTTACCCCTAGTTAGCTCTATTCTATTTACCCCTAGTTAGCTCTATGTCTATTTACCCCTAGTTAGCTCTATGTCTATTTATCCCTAGTTAGCTCTATGTCTATTTATCCCTAGTTAGCTCTATGTCTATTTACCCCTAGTTAGCTCTATGTCTATTTACCCCTAGTTAGCTCTATGTCTATTTACCCCTAGTTAGCTCTATGTCTATTTACCCCTAGTTAGCTCTATGTCTATTTATCCCTAGTTAGCTGTATGTCTATTTACCCCTAGTTAGCTCTATGTCTATTTACCCCTAGTTAGCTCTATGTCTATTTACCCCTAGTTAGCTCTATGTCTATTTACCCCTAGTTAGCTCTATGTCTATTTATCCCTAGTTAGCTCTATGTCTATTTACCCCTAGTTAGCTCTATGTCTATTTATCCCTAGTTAGCTCTATGTCTATTTACCCCTAGTTAGCTCTATGTCTATTTCTCTATGTCTATTTATCCCTAGTTAGCTCTATGTCTATTTACCCCTAGTTAGCTCTATGTCTATTTACCCCTAGTTAGCTCTATGTCTAATTACCCCTAGTTAGCTCTATGTCTATTTACCCCTAGTTAGCTCTATGTCTATTTACCCCTAGTTAGCTCTAGGTCTATTTACCCCTAGTTAGCTCTATGTCTAATTACCCCTAGTTAGCTCTATGTCTATTTACCCCTAGTTAGCTCTATGTCTATTTACCCCTAGTTATCTCTATGTCTATTTACCCCTAGTTAGCTGTATGTCTATTTACCCCTAGTTAGCTCTATGTCTATTTACCCCTAGTTAGCTCTATGTCTATTTACCCCTAGTTAGCTCTATGTCTATTTACCCCTAGTTAGCTCTATGTCTATTTACCCCTAGTTAGCTCTATGTCTATTTACCCCTAGTTAGCTCTATGTCTATTTACCCCTAGTTAGCTCTATGTCTATTTATCCCTAGTTAGCTCTATGTCTATTTACCCCTAGTTAGCTCTATGTCTATTTATCCCTAGTTAGCTCTATGTCTGTTTACCCCTAGTTAGCTCTGTCTATTTACCCCTAGTTAGCTCTATGTCTATTTACCCCTAGTTAGCTCTATGTCTATTTATCCCTAGTTAGCTCTATGTCTATTTACCCCTAGTTAGCTCTATGTCTATTTATCCCTAGTTAGCTCTATGTCTATTTACCCCTAGTTAGCTCTATGTCTATTTATCCCTAGTTAGCTCTATGTCTATTTACCCCTAGTTAGCTCTATGTCTATTTACCCAGAGTTAGCTCTATGTCTATTTATCCCTAGTTAGCTCTATGTCTATTTACCCCTAGTTAGCTCTATGTCTATTTACCCCTAGTTAGCTCTATGTCTATTTACCCCTAGTTAGCTCTATGTCTATTTACCCCTAGTTAGCTCTAGGTCTATTTACCCCTAGTTAGCTCTATGTCTATTTATCCCTAGTTAGCTCTATGTCTATTTACCCCTAGTTAGCTCTATGTCTATTTATCCCTAGTTAGCTCTATGTCTATTTACCCCTAGTTAGCTCTATGTCTAATTACCCCTAGTTAGCTCTATGTCTATTTACCCCTAGTTAGCTCTATGTCTAATTACCCCTAGTTAGCTCTATGTCTATTTACCCCTAGTTAGCTCTATGTCTATTTACCCCTAGTTAGCTCTAGGTCTATTTACCCCTAGTTAGCTCTATGTCTAATTACCCCTAGTTAGCTCTATGTCTATTTACCCCTAGTTAGCTCTATGTCTATTTACCCCTAGTTATCTCTATGTCTATTTACCCCTAGTTAGCTGTATGTCTAATTACCCCTAGTTAGCTGTATGTCTATTTACCTCTAGTTAGCTCTATGTCTATTTACCCCTAGTTAGCTCTATGTCTATTTACCCCTAGTTAGCTCTATGTCTATTTACCCCTAGTTAGCTCTAGGTCTATTTACCCCTAGTTAGCTCTATGTCCATTTACCCCTAGTTAGCTGTATGTCTATTTACCCCTAGTTATCTCCATGTCTATTTACCCCTAGTTAGCTCTATGTCTATTTATCCCTAGTTAGCTCTATGTCTATTTACCCCTAGTTAGCTCTATGTCTATTTACCCCTAGTTAGCTGTATGTCTAATTACCCCTAGTTAGCTCTATGTCTATTTACCCCTAGTTAGCTCTATGTCTATTTACCCCTAGTTATCTCTATGTCTATTTACCCCTAGTTATCTCTATGCCTATTTACCCCTAGTTAGCTCTATGTCTATTTACCCCTAGTTATCTCCATGTCTATTTACCCCTAGTTAGCTCTATGTCTATTTATCCCTAGTTAGCTCTATGTCTATTTACCCCTAGTTAGCTCTATGTCTATTTACCCCTAGTTAGCTGTATGTCTAATTACCCCTAGTTAGCTCTATGTCTATTTACCCCTAGTTAGCTCTATGTCTATTTACCCCTAGTTATCTCTATGCCTATTTACCCCTAGTTAGCTCTATGCCTATTTACCCCTAGTTAGCTCTATGTCTATTTACCCCTAGTTAGCTCTATGTCTAATTACCCCTAGTTAGCTCTATTCTATTTACCCCTAGTTAGCTCTATGTCTATTTACCCCTAGCTAGCTCTATGTCTATTTACCCCTAGTTAGCTCTAGGTCTATTTACCCCTAGTTAGCTCTATGTCTATTTACCCCTAGTTAGCTCTGTCTATTTACCCCTAGTTAGCTCTAGGTCTATTTACCCCTAGTTAGCTCTATGTCTATTTACCCCTAGTTAGCTCTACGTCTAATTACCCCTAGTTAGCTCTATGTCTATTTACCCCTAGTTAGCTCTATGCCTATTTACCCCTAGTTAGCTCTATGTCTATTTACCCCTAGTTAGCTCTATGTCTAATTACCCCTAGTTAGCTCTATTCTATTTACCCCTAGTTAGCTCTATGTCTATTTACCCCTAGCTAGCTCTATGTCTATTTACCCCTAGTTAGCTCTATGTCTATTTACCCCTAGTTAGCTCTATGTCTATTTACCCCTAGTTATCTCTATGCCTATTTACCCCTAGTTAGCTCTATGCCTATTTACCCCTAGTTAGCTCTATGTCTATTTACCCCTAGTTAGCTCTATGTCTAATTACCCCTAGTTAGCTCTATTCTATTTACCCCTAGTTAGCTCTATGTCTATTTACCCCTAGCTAGCTCTATGTCTATTTACCCCTAGTTAGCTCTAGGTCTATTTACCCCTAGTTAGCTCTAGGTCTATTTACCCCTAGTTGATTCCTGTCCCTCATAGAAAACTTTTGAGCATAAGCTGGCAGATAAATGAAGCTAAGCTTGACTCTTGAATGGAAGTAGGAATAAAGTCAGCTAGCTTATTGTGTCTTACAACATAAATTATATGTTAAGCTGCTGTTATTGAGCAATAACTCCTAATAAATATTTTCTAATATCTCGTGTGGCAAGTACGTCAGTTGTGTCATAGTTCCGTAAAACCTCAAGATTTAGTTGACCTAGTAATGTTTGACCCAGTTACTGATAGGCCAACAGTACTGAAGTGGGTATACTGTTCAACATCTAATGACCTAGGAGTTTGGTACGGATATAATGATATGTTACTTGTGTGTATATAATGATATGTTACTTGTGTGTATATTATGTAGAAAGTGTACGATTTTTTAAGTATTTGGTTGATAAAGCACTCAAGTTTAACAACAAATAGGGCTCTGCACTGACCCTCAATTCCAGCTGTTTGTGGTGGTGAATGGATATAGACACTTTGTGGTGGAACATATTTTAGATTTTTCTCAGTTCATGCTGGCTCCCATTATCAATCGATAGAACCATTTTTAAAAAAAAATTTTGTGAGGTTTTGCTCTCCTCAAGGTAAAAAAACTAATTGATGAAAAGTTTACTCCAGTAAAAGCTAATTGTTAGTTTTAAGGATCATTTCTCAACATCGAAGTGAACAATGGTAAGCATCCAACACATGTAATTCAGCTATTACTTCTAAAACAATGTTCCCCCTCCTCGGCCATTCCCACAATTCCCTGAAAGGAACCTGCCTACTCTATGTTACAGTATAGTCTAACCTAGTGATGCTTTGTAGGCAGATGGAGTGTACAGAGAGGCGTGAGGGCTTACAGCAGTAAACAACCCAGAATCACCACCCACCATACAATCAAGTCTAGAGAAAGCGATGAACGCTGGAAGGGTGAGCAACTCCTGATGTCGTTGTGTCGCTTTGTGTACATTTGTGGTCTTGTCCTGACCAGCCCTTACAGGGCAGAGTGCAACTGGTCACTGCTCTCTCTAACACTGAACTTTTGCTTGGTATTTGTTTTTGTATTCCTTCCATTTCTATTGCACACCAAATATCAGCATGCCTGTGGCAGTTGTAGAAGTTGTCTGCTTGTAAAGGAAACAACTCCTGTAATATGGTTATAGTTCATCATGCATAAGCATTTATCGTAAAATTGCACAATGGAGTTATGTGGGAGCTTCAAGGATTAATTGGCATCTTCTTCAGCTTCATATACATAGAAAAACATGGCCGTTGTCGTTTTGTTGTTATGGAAGCATTTTTGAACCAGTTTTTTGATCATAACCTATCATCAGCATTCATTAGTCGATTCATGTGTGGCGCAGTCTGACTATTTATTCTGGTTGTTCTTGAAGTTCACAAAATGTGCTGAATAGAATGGTTCTATAGTCGAAGGCCGTCATATAATTCAAAAGCTTCATATAGCCCATGTGATGTCATATATGAAATATGGTTTCATGACAGCCTCGCTGGTTATTGTTGCTGTGTTTACGTTACATTGGATTTTTTCCCATGTTATTGTCTCCCATGTTATTGTCTCCCATGTTATTGTCTCCCATGTTATTGTCTCCCATGTTATTGTCTCCCATGTTATTGTCTCCCGTGTTATTGTCTCCCGTGTTATTGTCTCCCGTGTTATTGTCTCCCATGTTATTGTCTCCCGTGTTATTGTCTCCCGTGTTATTGTCTCCCGTGTTATTGTCTCCCGTGTTATTGTCTCCCATGTTATTGTCTCCCATGTTATTGTCTCCCGTGTTATTGTCTCCCGTGTTATTGTCTCCCGTGTTATCGTCTCCCATGTTATCGTCTCCCATGTTATCGTCTCCCGTGTTATTGTCTCCCGTGTTATTGTCTCCCGTGTTATTGTCTCCCGTGTTATTGTCTCCCGTGTTATTGTCTCCCGTGTTATTGTCTCCCGTGTTATTGTCTCCCGTGTTATTGTCTCCCGTGTTATTGTCTCCCGTGTTATTGTCTCCCGTGTTATTGTCTCCCGTGTTATTGTCTCCCGTGTTATTGTCTCCCGTGTTATTGTTTCCCGTGTTATTGTCTCCCATGTTATCTAACAGATGTGGACATGGAGAGGGTATCTGACGAGGTGGATGTGTGTATAGTTGGTGGCGGGCCAGCTGGTATGACAGCTGCGTGCAGGTTGATGCAGTTGGCTAAAGAGAATGATACAGAGTTGAGGGTGTGCCTAGTGGAAAAATCTGCTGAAGTAGGTCAGTTTCACTTTTGTCTATTTCAAAGTTTAACTAGGTCAGTAATTCCGTTTTACTCATTTGTATGCAGTTTGTAGCTGAGCTAAAAGCTTCCTAAGGCCAGGTCACACGAGGGCGAATCTTTGACGAAACTGTAAACGAAACTGTTTTTCTGTTCCAAGCGATTTCGTTTCTAAGCAAACGTAGCGAATATATCAGTTTCATCGTGATCAGACAATGTTTGGTTTGAGAATTCGTCGGTTGCGATGTTTACTTATGCTTGGACCATTGGACAACATAAGCTCATCAATTCCTTTATTTTTTCTGTACCTCTATAGGCTGATCTCTAATGTCAAAGTCATTCACAACTAGCGCACGGTTTGCGTAGTGGCACATTTATTTTCTGAGTAAAAATTATTTGTTTTATTATATTCATAATAGACTCTAAATATACAAATGATAATAATAAATAATAATCAAAATATTTATTGGAATCGTCCAATAAACTAATCCAAACCTTGCTTGAATTTATTTCCATGCTTTTGCATCCTGCAGGAAATGATGAACAGATTTGCACACAAAGCGCAGTGCGCTATCATTGGATAGAACTTTAGGGGCAGTGATTACTAGGCATAATGAAGTAAGCTATAGTTGGTTTTCTCCTTGTGTGACCTGCCTTCAGCTGCAACCGAATAATGTTTCATTATCGTCTCACTTTAAGACCTCGTGTGACCAGACCATTAGACTCTAGTGAGTGTTCCTATGCTGAACTGCATCGGGTTTTGGGTTTAACTAAACGTTCACCCATTCGGCATCAGTGGAACTTTTCTCTCACCGCATTTCATTGTATCCGTAACTAACGGTGATCAAGTTTGCTGGGGTAGATAGGTTTTGTAATATTACATTTGTTTTAGTAAACTAGCACATCCTATTCATAACTCCACTGATACCAGATGAGTCACTGATTTATGTTTTGGAAAATGTGGTGATTCTGAACATGTTTGTTTCACTTTCTATAAATTGAACCTTCATACTCAACCAGTGTTCTTTTGTTAAAAATTGCGCACTTTTGTTTGGAGATCAAAAGGTCAGAGACACAAGGAAGTAAAATTTTATCATCAAATACTGATATACGGCCTGTCATGTCACGTCATGTCATGAAGTACAATTAGAATAATATGGTTGTTTGTTTCCTCAAATGTAATAAAGTGTAGCGTTCCTCCATTGGTTGTAGGTGGTCATATTCTCTCTGGAGCTTGTATTGAGACCAAAGCTTTAGATGAACTGTTTCCTGACTGGAAAGAAAGAGGGGCACCTCTACACACCCCCGTAACAAAAGATAAATTCTCAATTCTCACTAAAAATAGAGCTTTTCCAATCCCAATCCTTCCAGGTATTGTTGGTTTGTTCATGAAAAACTGTGATTAAGTCGTAGATAAATATTGTAATAATAATCCTGCCATTAATGGAAACTTCCTTATACAATCAGTTGGGAGTTATGCTCCTTTGATTTGATGAAAAGACAACTACTAGTTTTTCTTCAAGATAAGACAACTGCTGAAATTGTCAATCATTTTACACCTAAGCCGCGTAATACGTTACATTGTTACTGCAGGGATGCCTGTGTACAACCATGGTAACTACTTGGTCAGACTTGGTAACCTGGTGAAGTGGTTGAGTGAACAGGCCGAGGAGCTCGGAGTGGAGATATATCCTGGTACAGCTGCTGCCGAAGTACTTTACCACGAGGACGGCAGCGTCAAGGGCATCGCTACTAATGATGTGGGAATTGCCAAAGACGGCTCTCCCAAAGTAAGCAGCTGTTTAATTGGCTGTGTATAAAGTAAACTGTTGTTTGATTGGTTGTACTAAAGTAAACAGTTATTTGATTGGGTGTATTGAAGAAATCTGTTATTTGATTGGCTGTAATAAGGGTCATGGTTATCTGGCTGGGTGTACCCATGTTTGTTGATATTTGAATGAATCTGTTGGCAATCGTTGATTTTTTTAGAGTTGCTTCCTCTATTGCATAATAAGCAGACAACTCCTCACTTGTATTATTTTGATGTAGGATTCATTTGAGCGAGGTATGGAGCTGCACGCTAAAGTAACCATATTTGGCGAGGGATGTCATGGACAGCTCGCTAAGACTCTCTATAACAAGCTAGATCTGAGGAAGGACTGTGAAGTACAGACATATGGGATAGGTTGGTTGATTGCATCTGTGCACATATATATGTCTATTTGTTAGTCCGATCTTGTCTACAATTTATGTATTGTACACAACTTGTTGACTTATCTGTTAACGAGTCTACATTTTGGAAATGTTAAAATATGAGCAGCTAAATGTTAAAGACAGAGGCTTAGATAATGCCGGAAATAAGCTTTATTGAAATTTAATCCTTTAAAATCGTCTTTCTTCTACCCAAAGTTTTTGGCGCAGTCAATCCACATGCAGCCTGAGTTCTATAACTGCAGGCTTCAAGGAGCTGTGGGAGATAGACCCTGCCCTGCACGAACCAGGCAAGGTGGAACATTCCATTGGTTGGCCGTGTGATTTGGCTACGTATGCTGGAACATTTTTGTATCATCTGGGACCCGAGGAGGGGGAAAACCTGGTAGTAGTTGGTATGGTGGTAAGTGTTATGTGTATGTATTACTTGTACTGGACAGTGGTGCGTGTATGGTACACAGGCTATGAATTATCTCTTCTAACAATACAATAGCTCACAGTGAAACACCTGTTCTGTACACAAGCTTCTAGAATGTTCACCAAGTTTCTACTAATTTCATATATCAAGTTTCTACTAATTTCATATATCAATAGTTTCTGCTAGAAACTTACATAATTTGTTAGTGCCAATTATTGGTTGATGACATCATAACTATGTGCTGGCGGTGCTAATCCTCAGCTACTTCGATGAAGCAGAGAAATAAACAGCTGATAGTTTTTTATCTTCCAACTTATGGAATTGTAAGACCACATAAAAAACTGCCTACGAACAAAACCATTGCTTAAAGCATGCCAGCACTTATCACTTTTTGGTTGAGTTTCTGAATATTCAAGTCTTAAGCAGCAGATTGATGTATTAAATAACCCTCTAGGCCTACTCAGTCATGATTTACAAGCCTGCAAAATACCCCTCTTCCAAAAATGCTCGCTAACTTTTACACTGCTTAAAGTTGACGTCATCTTCGGGAATTTACTTTTTCACGGCGCAGTATTTATTTGACCAATCAGATGCCGCTATTTATTTTTATTATTATTTTATTTATTATTATTCTACCTACATACTACTACCTACTACTGTCCATTATTGTATAAATAAATACCATTTATTGTTCCCTTACTCACCAAAAGAAGCACAATTTTTTTTATCCTTTTCATGGAAGGAGGATAAGATGAGATGATCCTTTGTTTGTGATGGTGATCACATTGGACAACCTGACTAATCCCGCAATCGTCTATTGTTGCCATTTCACATATGAAAATTGCGTAATAATCAAGCGTTGGTCTTGTTTACTATGCGTGTGCACTAATTGCGTCCATATTGATAGAAACCACTAATTCCGATTTTATGCGTGCGGCGTGCAAATTGAAGCCAGGTGAAAAATGGCGCGTAACAGTAAACCTTAACATTAAATCTTAGAACCAGTTTTTGATGGGGTGTCTTCGTAAGGACTGTTTATTCCTGTTGCAATGGCCTTCAGTAGACCTAAGACTAAATGAATTGCCCAATCAGATTTCATTTTAAACGCAAACGATGTAACTTCATTTATAAAACTTTGCCATTATTTATTATAATTGACCACGCCCACATCCCGAAGATGACGTACACCGCAATCAATGGAAGTTATAGTAAGCTAAATTTCAGCTGATGCGACGAGCATTTGAGGCCAATGGCTTTTTGGCAAGCTTGTAAATCATGACTGAGTAGGCCTAGAGGGTTATTTAATACATCAATCTGCTGCTTAAGACTTGAATATTCAGAAACTCAACCAAAAAGTGATAAGTGCTGGCATGCTTTAACTGGTTTTTTTTTTTCAATGATCTTAATTTTAGTATAGTTCCATTTCTCATGGCTTACATAATATGGGTTTGCTAGTTGCTGCTGTCATAGTCGGTTGAACATGGGCAAGTTTTTCTTTCATTTCCTCCAGTGTTTAAAATTCGATTTAGATTGCTTTTTTACCAAGTAGCATGTTTCAAGGTATAATAATCATTACAGAAAATGTTTTGTGCTGTAGATTGGACTGGACTACTCCAACCCCTACTTGTCCCCATTTAGAGAGTTTCAAAAATTCAAACACCATCCATCTGTGAGCAAGTACTTCGAGACTGGACAAAGGATTGGGTATGGTAGGTTTGATTTCTCTTTCACTAGGACATCTTATCCTTCAATTTTTCTTTCTGCAGGTAATCTTATCCCACAATTTTCTTTCAGTAGGTCAACTTACCCTGCGACTTTTCTTTCAATAGGTCTACATCCTACAAGTTTTCTTTCAGTAGGTAATTTTCTCACTGTATCCATCAAATTATCCCTACGTGGGTCATCATATCACGGGGTTAACCGACTTGGTTTTTTTATTTGTATAACATGGTAAGATCAGGGAGAGAAACAGTTTTGAAGTAAAACTATCCAAGCACGGATTTTAGTGTTTGTGTACTGAGATTAGTAGTTCTCTTGTGTGGAAGGTAACATTGCATCCGATATCGTAGGCCTGTGCTGTTGTATACCATGTGATCCATTGTAGGTGCGAGAGCCCTCAATGAAGGAGGTTTACAGTCTGTACCCAAGCTAGCATTCCCTGGAGGTTGTCTCATCGGCTGTAGCCCTGGTTTTATGAACGTAGCCAAGATTAAGGGCACCCATAATGCCATGAAGTCAGCGTTGCTGGCAGCAGAGAATGTGTTTGACACAATAACCAATAAGAGTGAGGAGTCAGAGACAGCTGGTGAGTATCAGCAGCCTCCCAGGTCAGCGCTGGATACACTCCTGGATATGAACAACTTGTGTATCAGTGCTGCAGCCTGCATATATCTTGTTATACAAAGACATCTACTAATAGTTTGCATTGTTGTAGGTTTGTATGCCAAGGATTATGATGAGGCTGTGAGGAAGTCGTGGTTATGGAAGGATTTGAAACAAGTACGCAATGCACGACCTTCATTTCACACGCGTCTGGGTACGTGCCTCATGGGTTGTGCCATATTTTGATATTGTTCTCTTTGTGTCTATGTTGTTTAAATCGCTACCTTATATTGTCGTGAATAGGTTTATTCGTGGAGTTGTCCTTTCATGTCCATTGTCTAGTTTATTACCTTTTGAACTAAAAAATGGAGTTGATCAGCAAAAATGTAAAAATTAATCTACTTTCATCCATCAAACATAGAAGTATTAAAAAATTTTCATCGGAATGTAATTGAAAAAAGATATATACAAATATCTGTATAATTCACATTTTAAAGTTGTTTTTGCGCCGACCGAAACCTGATGTTGTACAGTGACTGTATAGTAAGACTGATGTTGTACAGTGACTGTATAGTAACACTGATGTTGTACAGTGACTGTATAGTAACACTGTTGTTGTACAGTGACTGTACAGCAACACTGTTGTTGTACAGTGACTGTATAGTAACACTGGTGTTGTACAGTGACTGTATAGTGGCACTGTTGTTGTACAGTGATTGTATAGTAACACTGGTGTTGTACAGTGACTATATAGTAACACTGTTGTTGTACAGTGACTGTATATTAACATTGTTGTTGTACAGTGACTGTATAGTAACACTGTTGTTGTACAGTGACTGTATAGTAACACTGTTGTTGTACAGTGACTGTATAGTAGTACTGGTGTTGTACAGTGACTGTATAGTAACACTGGTGTTGTACAGTGACTGTATGGTAACACTGTTGTTGTACAGTGACTGTATAGTAAGACTGATGTTGTACAGTGACTGTATAGTAACACTGATGTTGTACAGTTACTGTATAGTAACACTGTTGTTGTACAGTGACTGTATAGTAGTACTGGTGTTGTGCAGGTTGGATAGGAGGAGTGGCGTACACTGGGCTATTTAGTACCATACTACGGGGTATAGAACCTTGGACACTCCATCATAAAGGTTTGTGTTTTTACCACAGCATTCAGTGTAACTCTGTCTCCCACAGCATTTAGTGTAACTGTGTCCACCAAAGCATTTGATGTAACTGTGATATAGAAATCTCATTCGAAAACTTTGTTATGCTAGTCTGCAATTTATTTTATCTGAAGAAAGACCTAATTTACAAGTCCCCTCGTGTAGACCCTAACCTGCAGTTACATCATTGAATATTTGCATTATTAGATGCTCTGGTTTTCATAGTGGAATTGTTTTTTTAGATTAGTTATTTTAGAGATTTTACAAACTAGCCATCACCAGTTTGTTTGTAAATTATAGCAAGGATTAGTTCAGTGTTTGATCATTCAAGGGTTTTTGTTTATGCAACAATCAATATTTAATGTCTGTGTGAGAGATTTAACCACTGGTTGTCTTGGTACGAGTTGAATATGAGACTGCGCATTAGGTAGTTGTCTCACCGTTTATGTTTTGCCCTGGAGATTTGCTACTCTAATCAATAACAATTCGCCAGTCAGACATCACTGTATCCATAGAGTTATTCATACTGTAAAAATTTGCATAAAGTGGTTTCCACATGAATGCTTTCTTGTCCCTTCTTCATAAATGCTTATTTGTCAGAATTTATGCTCTCATTGAGAACATAACTCTCATTGTTAGCCGCATAACAATTTAAATAATTGTTGTATGTTTTTGGTGTTCCATGTTTTTGTTAACTCATTCAGACAATGGAAAGATTCAACCTTGAGTTGTAGTAGCACTAACATGCCGTGATTGTGTGCATGGAGTGACACTTGTGTGATTGAAGGTCGACTTTGAGCGTACACAATACTTTGTATACTTCTGCAGGACCCGACTCTGCCAGTCTCAAACCAGCCAAGGAATGCAGGCCTATAGAATATCCTAAACCGGATGGACAGATCAGCTTTGACCTGCTGTCTAGTGTCGCTCTCACTGGCACCAACCATGATGGAGACCAGCCTGTTCATCTTACATTGAGGGATGATGATGTCCCCGTTAACAATAATCTCGCTGTTTATGATGGCCCAGAGCCAACTGCATCAACCTGCACGCAGCTGTCATACCAGCTGGCCCGCCACCAACTATACACACATCCACCTCGTCAGATACCCTCTCCATGTCCACATCTGTTAGATAACATGGGAGACAATAACACGGGAAACAATAACACGGGAGACAATAACACGGGAGACAATAACACGGGAGACAATAACACGGGAGACAATAACACGGGAGACAATAACACGGGAGACAATAACACGGGAGACAATAACACGGGAGACAATAACACGGGAGACAATAACACGGGAGACAATAACACGGGAGACAATAACACGGGAGACAATAACACGGGAGACAATAACACGGGAGACGATAACATGGGAGACGATAACATGGGAGACGATAACACGGGAGACAATAACACGGGAGACAATAACACGGGAGACAATAACATGGGAGACAATAACATGGGAGACAATAACACGGGAGACAATAACACGGGAGACAATAACACGGGAGACAATAACACGGGAGACAATAACATGGGAGACAATAACACAAAATGCTTCCATAACAACAAAACGACAACGGCCATGTTTTTCTATGTATATGAAGCTGAAGAAGATGCCAATTAATCCTTGAAGCTCCCACATAACTCCATTGTGCAATTTTACGATAAATGCTTATGCATGATGAACTATAACCATATTACAGGAGTTGTTTCCTTTACAAGCAGACAACTTCTACAACTGCCACAGGCATGCTGATATTTGGTGTGCAATAGAAATGGAAGGAATACAAAAACAAATACCAAGCAAAAGTTCAGTGTTAGAGAGAGCAGTGACCAGTTGCACTCTGCCCTGTAAGGGCTGGTCAGGACAAGACCACAAATGTACACAAAGCGACACAACGACATCAGGAGTTGCTCACCCTTCCAGCGTTCATCGCTTTCTCTAGACTTGATTGTATGGTGGGTGGTGATTCTGGGTTGTTTACTGCTGTAAGCCCTCACGCCTCTCTGTACACTCCATCTGCCTACAAAGCATCACTAGGTTAGACTATACTGTAACATAGAGTAGGCAGGTTCCTTTCAGGGAATTGTGGGAATGGCCGAGGAGGGGGAACATTGTTTTAGAAGTAATAGCTGAATTACATGTGTTGGATGCTTACCATTGTTCACTTCGATGTTGAGAAATGATCCTTAAAACTAACAATTAGCTTTTACTGGAGTAAACTTTTCATCAATTAGTTTTTTTACCTTGAGGAGAGCAAAACCTCACAAAATTTTTTTTTAAAAATGGTTCTATCGATTGATAATGGGAGCCAGCATGAACTGAGAAAAATCTAAAATATGTTCCACCACAAAGTGTCTATATCCATTCACCACCACAAACAGCTGGAATTGAGGGTCAGTGCAGAGCCCTATTTGTTGTTAAACTTGAGTGCTTTATCAACCAAATACTTAAAAAATCGTACACTTTCTACATAATATACACACAAGTAACATATCATTATATACACACAAGTAACATATCATTATATCCGTACCAAACTCCTAGGTCATTAGATGTTGAACAGTATACCCACTTCAGTACTGTTGGCCTATCAGTAACTGGGTCAAACATTACTAGGTCAACTAAATCTTGAGGTTTTACGGAACTATGACACAACTGACGTACTTGCCACACGAGATATTAGAAAATATTTATTAGGAGTTATTGCTCAATAACAGCAGCTTAACATATAATTTATGTTGTAAGACACAATAAGCTAGCTGACTTTATTCCTACTTCCATTCAAGAGTCAAGCTTAGCTTCATTTATCTGCCAGCTTATGCTCAAAAGTTTTCTATGAGGGACAGGAATCAACTAGGGGTAAATAGACCTAGAGCTAACTAGGGGTAAATAGACCTAGAGCTAACTAGGGGTAAATAGACATAGAGCTAGCTAGGGGTAAATAGACATAGAGCTAACTAGGGGTAAATAGAATAGAGCTAACTAGGGGTAATTAGACATAGAGCTAACTAGGGGTAAATAGACATAGAGCTAACTAGGGGTAAATAGGCATAGAGCTAACTAGGGGTAAATAGGCATAGAGATAACTAGGGGTAAATAGACATAGAGCTAACTAGGGGTAAATAGACATAGAGCTAACTAGGGGTAAATAGACATAGAGCTAGCTAGGGGTAAATAGACATAGAGCTAACTAGGGGTAAATAGAATAGAGCTAACTAGGGGTAATTAGACATAGAGCTAACTAGGGGTAAATAGACATAGAGCTAACTAGGGGTAAATAGGCATAGAGCTAACTAGGGGTAAATAGACATAGAGCTAACTAGGGGTAATTAGACGTAGAGCTAACTAGGGGTAAATAGACATAGAGCTAACTAGGGGTAAATAGACCTAGAGCTAACTAGGGGTAAATAGACCTAGAGCTAACTAGGGGTAAATAGACATAGAGCTAGCTAGGGGTAAATAGACATAGAGCTAACTAGGGGTAAATAGAATAGAGCTAACTAGGGGTAATTAGACATAGAGCTAACTAGGGGTAAATAGACATAGAGCTAACTAGGGGTAAATAGGCATAGAGCTAACTAGGGGTAAATAGGCATAGAGATAACTAGGGGTAAATAGACATAGAGCTAACTAGGGGTAAATAGACATAGAGCTAACTAGGGGTAATTAGACATACAGCTAACTAGGGGTAAATAGACATAGAGCTAACTAGGGGTAAATAGACATAGAGCTAACTAGGGATAAATAGACATAGAGCTAACTAGGGGTAAATAGACATGGAGATAACTAGGGGTAAATAGACATAGAGCTAACTAGGGGTAAATAGGCATAGAGATAACTAGGGGTAAATAGACATAGAGATAACTAGGGGTAAATAGACATAGAGCTAACTAGGGGTAAATAGACATAGAGCTAACTAGGGGTAATTAGACATACAGCTAACTAGGGGTAAATAGACATAGAGCTAACTAGGGGTAAATAGACATAGAGCTAACTAGGGATAAATAGACATAGAGCTAACTAGGGGTAAATAGACATGGAGATAACTAGGGGTAAATAGACATACAGCTAACTAGGGGTAAATGGACATAGAGCTAACTAGGGGTAAATAGACCTAGAGCTAACTAGGGGTAAATAGACATAGAGCTAACTAGGGGTAAATAGACATAGAGCTAACTAGGGGTAAATAGACATAGAGCTAACTAGAGGTAAATAGACATACAGCTAACTAGGGGTAATTAGACATACAGCTAACTAGGGGTAAATAGACATAGAGATAACTAGGGGTAAATAGACATAGAGCTAACTAGGGGTAAATAGACATAGAGCTAACTAGGGGTAATTAGACATAGAGCTAACTAGGGGTAAATAGACCTAGAGCTAACTAGGGGTAAATAGACATAGAGCTAACTAGGGGTAAATAGACATAGAGCTAACTAGGGGTAATTAGACATAGAGCTAACTAGGGGTAAATAGACATAGAGCTAACTAGGGGTAATTAGACATAGAGCTAACTAGGGGTAAATAGACATAGAGCTAACTAGGGATAAATAGACATAGAGCTAACTAGGGGTAAATAGACATAGAGCTAACTAGGGATAAATAGACATAGAGCTAACTAGGGGTAAATAGACCTAGAGCTAACTAGGGGTAAATAGACATAGAGCTAACTAGGGGTAAATAGACATAGAGCTAACTAGGGGTAAATAGACATAGAGCTAACTAGGGGTAAATAGACATAGAGCTAACTAGGGATAAATAGACATAGAGCTAACTCTGGGTAAATAGACATAGAGCTAACTAGGGGTAAATAGACATAGAGCTAACTAGGGATAAATAGACATAGAGCTAACTAGGGGTAAATAGACATAGAGCTAACTAGGGATAAATAGACATAGAGCTAACTAGGGGTAAATAGACATAGAGCTAACTAGGGATAAATAGACATAGAGCTAACTAGGGGTAAATAGACATAGAGCTAACTAGGGGTAAATAGACAGAGCTAACTAGGGGTAAACAGACATAGAGCTAACTAGGGATAAATAGACATAGAGCTAACTAGGGGTAAATAGACATAGAGCTAACTAGGGATAAATAGACATAGAGCTAACTAGGGGTAAATAGACATAGAGCTAACTAGGGGTAAATAGACATAGAGCTAACTAGGGGTAAATAGACATAGAGCTAACTAGGGGTAAATAGACATAGAGCTAACTAGGGGTAAATAGACATAGAGCTAACTAGGGGTAAATAGACATAGAGCTAACTAGGGGTAAATAGACATACAGCTAACTAGGGGTAAATAGACATAGAGATAACTAGGGGTAAATAGACATAGAGCTAACTAGGGGTAAATAGACATAGAGCTAACTAGGGGTAATTAGACATAGAGCTAACTAGGGGTAAATAGACCTAGAGCTAACTAGGGGTAAATAGACATAGAGCTAACTAGGGGTAAATAGACATAGAGCTAACTAGGGGTAATTAGACATAGAGCTAACTAGGGGTAAATAGACATAGAGCTAACTAGGGGTAAATAGACATAGAGCTAACTAGGGATAAATAGACATAGAGAAATAGACATAGAGCTAACTAGGGGTAAATAGACATAGAGCTAACTAGGGATAAATAGACATAGAGCTAACTAGGGGTAAATAGACATAGAGCTAACTAGGGATAAATAGACATAGAGCTAACTAGGGGTAAATAGACATAGAGCTAACTAGGGGTAAATAGACATAGAGCTAACTAGGGGTAAATAGACATAGAGCTAACTAGGGGTAAATAGACATACAGCTAACTAGGGATAAATAGACATAGAGCTAACTAGGGGTAAATAGACATAGAGCTAACTAGGGGTAAATAGACATAGAGCTAACTAGGGGTAAATAGACATAGAGCTAACTAGGGGTAAATAGACATAGAGCTAACTAGGGATAAATAGACATAGAGCTAACTAGGGATAAATAGACATAGAGCTAACTAGGGGTAAATAGACATAGAGCTAACTAGGGGTAAATAGAATAGAGCTAACTAGGGGTAAATAGACATAGAGCTAACTAGGGATAAATAGACATAGAGCTAACTAGGGATAAATAGACATAGAGCTAACTAGGGGTAAATAGACATAGAGCTAACTAGGGGTAAACAGACATAGAGCTAACTAGGGGTAAATAGACATAGAGCTAACTAGGGGTAAACCTCAGACATCAAAGTCACATACTCAACTTTTAGTGAGACATTTGTTTTATGCGTCTAATTATCTATGACAGCAGTCTCCATATTATATATCTAATTGACCCAATGATTTTCTTTTTCATGAATGCAAGCCGGTTTATGAACGTTTATTGATGTGACAAAATTTTACAGTCCAAAATAGTTACCGATTTCAGTAATTATGAGCTGAAGAACCGAAATGAGGTGGGTTTGCATTGCGTCCCTATAAAGATGGCAGAGGAAAATAAATTGAAAAAAAAACAAACTGGAGTTGTTTTCAGGAAAGTTTTACTGGGTCAATAGTACCCTGTACCCATTCCTGCCATCTAGTTGACATATTCAATTTGATGATATTATACAAAAGCTTACCGATTGAATGTAAAGCAAGATGAATAATAAAACAGCAACTACCAAACAACATCAGCAACGAAAAACAAATAAAAGTTGTTCAAAACAACAAATCTCTTGGTTCATTATTCATCACCAATTGATGGATGAAAAGTCATTGTTTTTTACAAGTGTTCAAGAAGTTGATCATTCTTTTATTACGAGTTGTGACCGAAATAATGCTGCATGCTTATGCGTGGTAGGTCACGCAACAAAATAATAACTAATATACAAATAATAGTAAATACCAATAATATTTATTAATTTGCTTTTAACCATTTGCGTCATCATCATCATGATAATCGTAATCACCATTATTCTATGGTGGCTCATAACGTTAGACGGTTTCGTTTTCAAAGTGTATGAACGGATTTGAAATAGTTCAGACGGTTTGCAAAGCGTATTCTGCATTGAAAATAATTGGGTAAATGTAGTAAAATAGCCCAAGAGACTATGTTTAAAAACGGGCTCGTTGGTATTAATGAATTAATCGTCGGCCTCAGCAGTTGCGGGATTCATGCTATAAAACTGTATTTCCTGTGTAAAAATCATAAATTCTGCAAACCGTTTAGTTGTCTTCCAAATAATTCAGACGGTTTAGAAATGATTCAGATGACTTAGAAAATTACAAACCGTATGGACGCTTTAGAAAGAGTATGAACTATTTACAAACCGTATGGACTATTTTGAAATGATCTGAACTGTTTTAAAATAGTCTAAACTATTTTGAAATATTTGGAAAAGTTTGCAAAGCACATGGCTTTCGAACCAAAAGCGATCCGTCATCGTTTTATTTAGAGCCTCTATGCAACGTTATCAACATAGACGTAGATCAAAAAACAAAGAGCAAATTAATTAATAGTGTAAAATAGTTGTTGATTATAATCTCTAAAATTTATTTTTACATTTATAATTAGATTGTGTTTATTATTTAAAATAATTTAAATCAAATAATAGTTATTGAAGAAAAACATTTTATTTATTTATTTACAGAAACTTCAACTGTTCGGTGTTTAGTAAAAACATTATCAACCATAAATGAACTGTAAATCTATGATCAATAGAGCAAACCCGCAAATCGGCTCGGATTTTCAAATCTCACGAATGATTTCACAAAGCGTTCAGAAGTTTTGCAAAAGTTCAGATTATTTCAAATTCGTTCAAACGGTTTGGAAAGCGTTAAGACGTTTTAAAATGCAAAACACAAAACGTTCTGAGCCACCATATTATTCTTTATTACCATTATATTTGCCATTAGATCTATGATAACAACAATACCAATAACAACAAAAAGAACTTGTAGGATGTCATATCAACAATAGAATAGTAATTACTAATACTATTATTATTATTAATAATAACATAATAATAATCAATAATAATAATAACTCCCTGGCTTGACAACGAGGTTAGATCCAATATCAATAGACGCGACTTTCTGAAGCGATCAAAACGCTGGGAGGAATACAAAAAACAACGGAACTACGAGACCACTCTGATAAAAACAAAGAAAAAGGCTCATGTATCCACCCTTATCCAAGAATCTGAAGGGAAGCAAACGAGCAAACTATGGATGCTCCTGCGTAATAAACATGCAACCAACACTTCTCCTGATTCCACTGTTCACTCACCCACAGACAATATTGTTAATTGTATGAACAAACACTTCATCAACATTGCGAGCTCATCTCTGTTAAAGCATGATCTTGACAACAACAATACAAGTACCAACATCATACCAAATCCCCCGGAAATAAACTCTTCTATCTATCCAGAGCTCACTTCGATTCCCACATTATCGACTAACGAAGTTATCCTGTTATTCAAAGACATTAAAATCAACAAAGCCACTGGCAGTGATAAATTATCAGTTCGAATCCTGCGTCTCACCCTTCCTTTCATTCTACACCCACTCACAGATATTATGAACAGAGCCATTGCAGAAAACACTTTTCCAGCTCAATGGAAAGAGGCATTGGTAACACCCCTCCACAAAAGTGGGGATAAAAACTTCCTATCCAACTATCGCCCAATTTCTGTTCTACCAGTCCTCTCAAAAATCCTAGAAAAGCATATGCTTAAATCTCTGACCAATCATCTTCGTGCCAACAACATTGTCAGCAGCTCTCAATCTGGTTTTAGAAGCAATCACTCTCGCCATACGACCATGCACTTACTCCACTCTGAATGGATAGACGCAAAAAATCTCCAACAACCTATCGTACTCCTATTTCTTGACTTCAAAAAAGTTTTCGATATGGTTAACCATAAACTCCTGATCAACAAACTACAAAACATTGGCATAACAAAAAACTTCCTCAAACTGCTAACCTCATATCTGAGCAAACGCACTCAATCTGTAAAGATTGGAAGCAAAACCTCTGAATCCCTTCCTGTGACCTCAGGTGTCCCTCAGGGCTCTATACTTGCTCCTACTCTCTTTCAACTCTTTATCAATGACCTGCTTACCCTTCCACTTCACTCCAAAGTACATGCCTATGCCGATGATACTACACTCTATCTAAGCCGTCGTGACCACCACACACTTAACTCACTGATAGCCCAAGATCTACTCGTAATAGGAAACTGGTGTCACACCAACAAAATGGTATTGAATATAACTCTAGCCACCACTTCACCGTCGATACCTCTCAACATAAGTATAGACGGACAGGAACTACAAAGAAGATCATCCACAAAATTACTTGGATTCACAATCAATGACAATCTAAACTGGAGTGATCACATCAAATACATTTCTGGAAAAACAGCTGCCAATCTAAGGCTGTTTTACAACATCAGGCATCTACTCAATTTCCATACAGCCAGACTCTTTTATTACAACTTCATACATTCACACCTAATCTACGGCCTTCATCTTTACCATCCACTCAGCCCCTTGAGCTGCACCAATGTTCTCTACACGATTCAAAAGAAATCCCTCAGGCTCATCTGCAAACAATCAAATATACAAGAACATGGCCATACCCTATCAACAAAACACACTACCACAACCACTGTTATTCTTCCCTTACCCCTGCTTTCCCAGTACCTCACTAGTATTCTTGCACTAAAGATACTCAACAATCAATCTCCACCTTATCTAAGACAACTCTTTCCTGACAAGGGCAATAAATACAACGCGAGAAATATATATAAGCTACCCAGCTCCTCTAACTACAATAAACTTAACCGCCATCTCGCAAACACCTTTAACTCACTACCACTCACATTACGCAAACTCACACCATCCTCTTTCAGGACGAACTTAAGAAACTATCTTCTTAATTTGACTTAATACCAACCAGACCCATATACATACAGCCAAGTCTAACATGTCACTTCTTTTTATTTTTTTATTTTTGTTTGTTTCATTTCATTTTAGCAACTCACTCTCAATGTTCCATCAATTCTACGTAGGCCTATGCAATCAACTACCAACTCTAGATATGTCGTGCAAATAGTGTATAATAACCAAATTCTTCTCACTTTTCTCATACTCTTGCTACTGCTTTCAATACTCAATATTAATATTACTTGTTTTTTAGATAATCACTTCTTAGGAAGCTTTATTTACCCAAAAGCAAAAGATATATATATACGCTCAAACCTTTCTAACTATAGCTGTAGTAGTAGTCAATATTATATTATTATACATAGCAATATGCTTTTTCTGTTTGTATTTTGTAAATGTTACTGTGTGGTACATTATTATGTAAAACATGCGTCGACATGATATTGATACCAAAATAAATATTTTTAAAAAAAAATGACAATTATCATTAAATTGTTATTATTAATAATAATAATAAATAATAATTTATTTATATAATAATTAATATAATAATAAGGGTAATAAATATATATATTAAATTTTTAATAATAATAAAAGATGGTAACAATTGTAACTTATTATATGCATTGTTATTTATAATAATAATAACTACTACTATTATAACAAATATCTATAAAATAATCATTAATTAATAATAATAATAACAATTATTATTATTATATTATTATTTTAATTTTTATTTATTTGTTGTAGTAACAAATTTTAATAGAAGTAATAATCGACTAACCTTTGCATGCTCTTGATAAAAACACAATAGATCGTGACATGCTTGTGCATAAGTGACTGATGTTGCAGTAGAAGTATATTGCTACAGATTCAGCATTGGCGTAAGAATCTTAAAAACACAATTGCTGCAGTGAATAAATAAGTAGTTAGCCAAGATGTTAGGTAACTGTAAACATGAATTAGGTGGCGTCGACAATTGGACTTTGACCGTAGTAGATGGAGCTCAAATCCGCTACGTGCGGAGGTACAATCCCAACCGAATCATATTGTTGTTGATGACCGTGTGCTAATTTTGTGAGAAGACAACTTTAGTCAAAAAAGGCAAATTTGACTGATGAATGTACAAAGAGGGTATGGTATATAATTATACTGATGCGACCATGGATATTTCATCCATGGATGCGACTAAATAAGTGAAGTAATCCCAGTGGGGCGACTGCGTTTGTCACGCCGTCACGACCCTCTAAGAGCCAAATGCACGCGTGACCACACTATAACTCACAATAAGCTAACAACAGCTCACAATCATAACGCTGAAAAATTGAAGCTTAAAAACAACCATTCATCTGAAAGCTCAGGATGTCTCCTAGCCCACTGTGAATTTTAAACCGAAACATATTATTTGAAACCAAGTAATAAGGGCAGAAATATAGCGCTTATATTACTAATTCTATTATAAAAAATATTTTCGTTACCAGCATATAAAAGCTATTTTTTCACTGTGCTCGATTTGAATTTTCGTTTAAAAGTTTTTATTTGAAGTTCCGAAGATAATAAATTAAAATGACTTTATTTGCTTTTCAATACTACTATTTATTGAATGTTGATCAATTCTTAATGTTGTTTGTATCAGTTTTTATAAACACTATTAAAATATAGTACTATCATGTGCACCGCCTTTTGGGCTATCAGCAAGGGTAACTCTAAGTGCAGAAATCAAAGTGTGGCCAACTCCCCTTGTCACGTGACCCTCTGGAGCCAAATGCTTGAGTGATTACACTATAACTTATAGAGAAAAGGCTCTATTTCAAGAGCTAATAACTCTGCAAATTGACACGGTACAGCTTAAAACAACCTCTCATCTGAAAGGTCAGGATGTCTCCTAGCCCACTGGGAATTTTAAACAAAAACATTTCAATGTAAGTTAAGTAATAAGGGCCGAAATATAGTGCTTATATTAGCACTTGTATTATCAAAAAACTATTTTTCTTATACCATTCAACTTTCATATCAAATTTTAAATAAATAAATAACAACTTTAGATATAAGTAATAGCCATAATTTATTCATAGAATTATAATCTCAAAGTAGTTTAAATAATAATAACATCAAATATTCCAAAAAAAATAATAATTTTTTACGGTACCGATGAAATCAATTATTTTTTTTCAAAATGAGCATACTACTTTTTCACATTGTTTATAGTTCACTTTGGAGTAGTCTACAACGAGTTTTTGTTATTCAGTCGGATATTGATGAATAATAATGTACAGGATTTTATAGTCGGTTGGCAACGACTGGTAGCATACACCTGTACACGACCCCAGGTTACTCGTAGTTACTGTGTACGACCACTCCTACAGCACACGACTGACTGTCAGTCCCTACCACTGCCTGCCCAGCATAGTCGGACTAGCTGGGTAGGAGACTAGAGAGAGTATAGGGCTTTTACAAGCCGGCACTCCTTAGTCGTACGACAGTGTAGTAATGTAGTTGTTCTTGTAGGCGAATAAATAAGGCTTTGTGTTGAAGAGAGAGAATAGGTTTGTATTGCTACTTGCCTAGCTGAGCTCTTGTCCTGCTCTGTTTGACAAGCAGCTTCAGCTGGCTTATAAATAAAATGTTACATAATAGCTAGCCTCAGTGGCTAGTTAACAAATGTCAATTGCGTAATGTGATAAGTATGAGTATGCATAGAATAAATACGCTGCCTAGAATAGTGGCTAAGTCACATGAGTGTTTCTTTGTGCTCACGTGCTCTCATAGAGCAATTGTATCTAGAGCGCATGTTCCTTGTTGTAGATGAAGTTAGTAATTCTACCACACACTCCCCCCCATTGGTCAGACTGGGGACCAAGAAAAAAGAGAGGGAGAATGACTAATAATATGTACCATGCACTCTATATATATATCTAAATACAATACAATATAATATATTTAATAATAATAAAAATAGGTTTTCGTGCTAGTGCACTTCAGTTCTCCTGGTAAGTATCTTTATTCCCTTGCTTATCTTCTGTCTCTACAGCTTCGTTCTTTGCTTGGTCTTTCCAGTTCTCTTTCGTCTCTCTCTATCATGACTTTTAATTCGTCGACTCTTTTTAAGGCTCGTAGCGCTTCCGACGTCAATCTGTCCGCGTCCCGTCGGCCTCTGGCTATTCTTTGTTTTATTTCTTGTTCCCACCTTTCCTGTCGAGGGGAAGTTGTCCTCTTTCTGCGAGGGCTCCGACTGGGTGATGTGTAAATCACTACTCGTCGGGGCTCCACCTGTGGTTCCTGTCTCACTTCCTTCCTTTCTAGCTTCGGGATTCGTGTTCTCGGCATCGTGGCTTCTCTTGGCGTCGGTACCGACACTGGTAACACTTTGATGGGACTTGTTGGGGGTAGGATTGGCGATGCGCTGTGTTCCTTCGGGCTGCTGGCACTGACGGGTGCTCCTAAACGATCTTGTACAGGTAGCGTTCTCTTCACTTGTGGTGTAGCCTGCTTCTTTACTTCGGTTGGACTGGGTTTACCGAAGGGTGGTGGACTTGACCAGTTCATAAATTTGGTAAATGCTGGGTAAGTGGCTTCGTCTACTTCAAACAGGGGTGCAAGCTGGCCTCCATGTGCGCCGTCCTTATTTTGTCTTGTGATGTGGCGTCGGGTGGTATCCCTTGACGTGCTGCGCTTTCCGCAGGTGCAGTAGCAGAACGAGAAGTGTTGGTGAGTGTGATATGAGATCCGTCGTCGGTTACCCGTATAGCTGCAATGTACACATTGGTAGTTGTCCTCCCCGACCTTCGTGGCTGCTTGTTCCAACGCGCTTAGTGTCTCCACCGATAACCACGTGGTACGGAGGTGGGGAGTTGTGCTTTCTGTCCTGGGTACAACTATCTTCAACTCTGGCTTTGGCATGTTCTCCTTATCTAGTATCTCAGCTTCAATCTGAGCGTCTTCCTCCAGTGAAATATCAGCCATTCTGTTCCTTGTTCGTTGAGTCTCCTTCAGCAATCCTTGTGCAATTAATAATAATTGTTCTGAAGAGAAAGTGTCAAGCACGTCTTGATAGTTGATCTCCGTGGCAGCAACTGAGCTCTCTTCTCTTTGTTCACTTTGAGCTGCGCGGGCCATTACGTAATTGTCCACTTCATTGGCCGAAATGCTGTCATGCTGCGTGACGTCATTCGTGTACATTGTCCCCCCTTTGCTCACGCAGTTCGGTATTTCAGAGCGGCTCGATGCCCTAGGGGGCGCTGCTTTCACGTTTTCACTTTGGGTGATAGTTGTTTTATCACTTTCTCTTTTGCTTCTTTGGCGGCTGATGGGAATTATTTCCCCCTCGTTCTCCGACATTATTTTTCGTGGTGTTGTTGTTTGTTTACTGGAAGCCATCGTCTTCGTTGCTTCCTGATTCCTTTGCTCTGCAGACTCTTGGTGGCTTGGGTAAGTAGCTTGTTGTCCTACTTCACTTGTTTCATAATTAATATTAATTATTTCGGCATCTTCTTTCTGCTCTCCTTCTGTCGTGTGATAGCAATGATAGTCGGCCAGTCTCGATGGTGGTTTGGTATTTCTCTTGGGTCTAGTTGTTGCGTCTGGCTCATCCCTACTAGGCATAACACCTTCTGTACTACCCTGTGTGTCGGCTGTGGGTGGAACACTGGGTGTTGGTGGGTGGTGTTGGCTGGGTGCACTAGTTGTTAGCGGTGGCCATTCTTTATCCTGCTCCCATTGTTGACGTCGGCTACGTCGGGGCTCGTCGTTGGTTACTTCTCCCCAACAGGAGCTGGGTGGACTAGGACCAGTTGTGGGTGGTGTTGCTGCTCTGGGGGGTGATCTAATTATTTGTTCAAAAAGAGCCTCCAAGTCCCTGTGGTCGGCTGTGGGGGGTGTTGGCCGTTCGACGGCTGGTGTCCTTGGCTCGAGAGGGGGTTCTAAGACAGCGGGGGGTGCCGGTGGTGGTCGGGGCGCCCTCCTCTTTACGGCTCCTCTCATGTTGGGTCGCAAGGCTGGCTCTCTGCTTGCCGGCGCCCTTCCTGTTGGCTCTGGGCAGGGGTTGAACTTTTTTAGTCGTCTCTCATTTTGCGTCGACGTCTGACCACTCCTCTCAATGGTGTAGGTGTGGTTGTCGTACGCCTCCACGACTTTGTATGGGCCCACGAAGCTGGACTGCAACTTGGGATTGCTCCCCTTCGTACGGCGTTTGTTCTCTACTACCACGAGATCTCCTGGGGCAAACAGCAGGGGTTCCTCTGTGTCTTCCTGTCGTACCGCACGCTGTTCCTCTCTTAGCAGTTCGTGGGCTGTCTGGAGCCGCTCTTCCATGTCCAGTACATATTCTGTGACATTCTGTTGTTCCACCATCGACGGCCGTCCGTCGAGTTGGTCGGGCAGGCGAACCTCTCGACCCATCATTAAAAAGTTTGGTGTCTCTCCGGTTGCGGAGTGGGGGGTGCCTCTGAATGCTCTCATGATCTGTGGGAGCAGCAGGTCCCATTCCTCTTGACCTCGTCTCAGCAATAGCGTCCTCAGGGAGTCTCCTAGCGTCCTGTTTTGTCGCTCGACTACACCGTTGCCTTGTGGATGGTAGGGGGTCGTACGGGTTTTTTGTACGTTCCATAGACTGCACAGCTCTGTCAGTATATGGGACTCGAACTGCGCGCCCTGGTCCGTGTGTATCTGCTCGGGAAGGCCGTAGTAGCAGAAAATCCGTTCATCCAAGGTAGTGGCTACGGTGGGGGCAGTAGCGTCTGGAATGGCTATAGCGTCCTGCCATCTCGTAAAATGGTCGGACAGTACCAAAATCCAGCGGTTCTTGCGCTTTGTCTCTGGGAGTGGGCCCACTAGGTCTACTGCCACCTTCTGAAACGGGCGGCCGGCGTATAAACGCTGTCTCTCCTGTGGGGGTGCTGTCCCTCCTTTCTTCGCGACCTGGCAGACTTCGCACGTCTTCACCAGCCTCCTCACCTCACTGGTCATGCCGGGCCAGTACCAATCCAATTGGATTCGACGCTTGGTGCGGTCTACTCCCGCGTGCGATAGTCCGTGTGTCTCCCACACCACTTGTTGCCTCCTGGGCGTCGGGCATACTGCGCACATTCGCGTCCGGCCCTTGGGTGCTATCTGTATGATGAGCGTCCCGTCAGGCAGAATCTTCATGGCCTCTTTTTGCTTGTGCAGTGCGCGTAGCTCCCTGCTACCTTCGTCCAGCTCTCGTCTGGAGATCTGCTGACTGCCCTGCAGTTCCCGGTATATCCTGGCCACTGCTCCATTTCCCGTCCGCTGCTGCTCTACTAGAGCCGGACTCGTGACCACGCACATTGCAGGCGTGTCCGTCACCATCTCGTTACCCATCTGTGCCACTAGGGGTGCTCTCGTGACCACGCGCATTGCAGGCGTGTCCATCACTGTCTCTCTTCCCGTCCGTGCCACCTGAGGTGCTCTCGTGACCACGCGCGTTGCAGGCGTGTCCGTCACTGTCTGGCGGTCTGTCCGCGCTATCTGGGGTGCTCTCCCGACCTTCCGACCGGTGGTGTTGCCTGGCTGGAGTCCTGGTCCAGGGGCTCTGGCAAGTTCAGCATGGGTCGGCCCTCCGTCCCTCTGCTCGATGGTACTGCATTGTCGGCAGTCTAGACATGGCTCCTGCCTACTCAAACCATCTGCGTTCCCATGCTGGTTGCCAGCCCTGTGCTCAAGTTTGTAAACAAACTCAGCGAGGATCTCCAGCCATCTGGCGATCTGGTTAGAAGGTTCCTTCCGGCGACACAGCCATCTTAGAGATGCGTGATCCGTCCTGAGTTTGAACTCACGTCCATACAGGTAGGGTCGGAAGTGTTTTACTGCCTTTACGACAGCTAACAACTCCCGCCGCGTCACGCAGTAATTTCTCTCGGCCGGTGCTAGAGTCTTGCTGTAATAAGCAATGACTCGTTCCTGTCCGTCCTGAACTTGAGAGAGGACTGCCCCTAGTCCTACTGCACTGGCGTCTGTATCCAGTGTGTACGTCAGCGACGGGTCTGGGTACCCCAGCACAGGTGCTGTACTGAGGCCGAGTTTAAGCTGTGTAAATGCAGCTTGTTCCTCTGGACCCCACTTCCAGGGGGTGGCTTTACTGGTTAGGACCGTTAGTGGCTTGGCCGTGGTGGCGTAGTTCGGCAGGTACTGTCGATAATAGCCGGCTGTGCCCAGGAATGCCTGCAGCATCTTCAAGTCTCTTGGAGGTGGCCAGTCGGCGACAGCCCGTACCTTCTCGGGATCGGTAGCAACGCCGTCGGCGCTCACTATGTGCCCCAGGTACTTGACCTGCGGCTGCAATAGCTCACACTTAGACGGTTTTACTTTCAGATTAGCCTTCTGAAGTCTATCCAGTACCTCTCCCAGTCTTTCTACGTGCGTTTGGAAATCCGGCGCAATGACGATGACGTCATCCAGGTAGAGCAAAAGCGTCTTCCAGTGCAACCCTTGGAGCACACGTTCCATCAAACGTTGAAATGTGGCCGGGGCCGAAGTCAGGCCGAAGGGAAGCACCTTCCAACGCCAGAGTCCACTCCTGGTGATAAAGGCCGATTTCTCTTTTGCATCTGCGTCCATGGGGACTTGCCAATACCCACTGGTCAAGTCGAGCGTGCTGAAATATTTACTGCCTGCCAAGGCGTCCAGTGACTCGTCTATCCGCGGTATTGGATAGGCATCTTGTCTAGTCACATCATTCAGCCGTCTGTAGTCTACGCAGAATCGCCATGTCTGGTCCTTCTTCCGCACTAGCACTACTGGGGAGCTCCATGCCCCGTCTGCTGGCTCAATCAGGCCCTTCTCAAGCAGATCCCGAACCTGTCTTTCTGCTTCTGCCTCTTTCTCTGGTCCCAGCCTGTGGGGAGGCAACCGAATAGGCTTGGCGTCGTGCGCAACGGGAATGGAGTGCTTCACCAAGTCAGTTCGTCCGATGTCACCACTGTGACGACTGAACACTGCCTCGTACCTCACTAGCAACTCTCTCAACTGCTCCCTCTGTTGCCGACTGGTGCAACCTGTGCACGCCTGTTCATACAGCTCGGCCAGATGTTCTGGTATGCCCGAGCGTCGTGTCCCTGGGCCTGTCTGAGGACTGGGATCTGTCTCTGCCTGAACTTCATCTGCCGTGATCCCCGTGAAGGTCCCGATCACTTCACCTGCTGGCAGGTGAATCGCGTCCTGGGTGGGGTTCAGACAGCGTACCAACACTCGTCCTTGTTGGTCGGGGGCGTTCACGCTGGTGGCCAAGGGAATACTGCCAGGTATACTCTCTATCACTCCCTGTGGGCAGTAGCTCCTGGCCGCCAGGTGGCAGGATATTGTAGCCTCCGTCTGTGGGGGTATCTCTGTCTTTCTCAAGACTTGCACCTTCGAGATCAGCGCTCGTCCGTAGCGGTCGGTGCATACCAACTCTGCGCCCTGCATCGTCAATGTGGGCTGGTTGAACCCCATGTAGCACTCCTGGTTGGCTAGGAAGGGCATTCCCAGGATCACGTCTTCACTTATTTGTGTGACCACAAAGGTCTCCGTATAAGCTACTGACCGGACGCGTCCTGTCACCTTCAACAACCCATAGAACGGTAGTTTCGTGCCGTCGGCCATCAACCCGTGGGAGTCGTGCTCTTGGAGGTCATTCTTCTTGTCTTCCGACAGCTTGTCGAAGACTTTCTTTGATAGCAAGTTCGTATTGCAGCCCGTGTCCACAAGATACGTGACCGCTTTGCCCTCTACCTTTCCAGGCAGATAGTAACTCGACTTGAAGGGACGTTCCATTTGGTTCACACAAGAGGCCAGTGGAGTAGCCAGTCCGGGGGTGTCGGCTGTAGCGTCGTGCTGTGGGTAGTACGACCGTGATGCCGGCGTGGGTCTGACTCTTCTTGGCGTTGGCTCGTGTCGTTGGAACACCTCTGGTGGACAGTCGTCCTCGCTGTCTGTGAGTTCTTCTGTGGTGCCTTCTAAGTAGGAGAAGCGGTTGTGAGTGTGGAGCGCTACGGGTGTGGTTGGTGGATGTGGGTAAGCTGGCCGTCGTGCCTTCTGCCAACCCTGAGGGCTCGTCTTGATCGCCCTACTCGGTTCCCTATACTTCCCGTGTGCCCGTCTGCAGCCAGTAGGTTGCTCTACTGCTGCGGGCCGATATCGTTTCCCTGGTTGCTGTACCAGGGGTTCTGTCTACACTCCCTTTGGGTGTGGCCCAGTTGTCGACATCCCCAGCACCTGGGTGGCTGTTTGGGAGGAGGTCGGTTGACAGGGGGTCGGTTGACAGGAGGTCGGTTGGCAGGGAGTCGGTTGACAGGAGGTCGGTTGACAGGAGGTTGGTCAATGGTGGCTCCTGCTCGAGCTGCGCTCAATGCGGCTACCTGCTGTGTCAACTCACCAAGTACCTTTGCCATCTCCAGCAGGGGTTGCACTGTTGATGCCTGGACCTGCTGGCATCCTTCTTCTTCCTCCGACTCTACTGGTCGGATCTTAGGGGTAGGAGCATACGTTGGTTGCACTTGAAGAAACTCCTGTCCAGCACGTACGGCGTCCTCTACTGAACGGGGCTGCATCGCCAGGAGGTGTCGTTGGAGATGAACGTGTCCCAGAGTATTCTGGAAACTTTCCAACGCGTGTTCCTCCTTTTGGGCGCGCGTAGCGTCGTTGTAGGCGGCCTCGACCATCGTCTCAATGGCCATAGCGTGCTCTCGGAGAGAGTGTTTTGCTTCCTTGTGGTAGCCCGATAGCTTGGCTCGTGCCTCTCGGCGCGACAGCCCAAAGCTTGCTTTCAGTGAGTCAGTTATGGCCCACAATGTCTCGCCTCGCCCGTACGGCTGTGCCTTTCCTTTCAGTGCTTGTCGGAGGTGGATGACTGCCGCTGCCGGCTCCCACTGGTTCGCTCCTGATACCTCCTGGAATTGTCGGATGAAATATTGGACGTCTCCTGTCCCATCAAACTCCGGCGTCTTGAAGTGTTCTCTTCGAGAGTTCTCACTCATCTTTTCGAGAACGTCAGTAAGGGCTCCAAACATGCGTCCTGTTGGATCTCTATCCATACTCATTGCACGTCGGGACGTCATGTTGATCGGTCGTTTGATTCCTGCGGGTCGTCTGTCGGGATTCGCTCAGATCCCACTGCTGCCACCAATGTACAGGATTTTATAGTCGGTTGGCAACGACTGGTAGCATACACCTGTACACGACCCCAGGTTACTCGTAGTTACTGTGTACGACCACTCCTACAGCACACGACTGACTGTCAGTCCCTACCACTGCCTGCCCAGCATAGTCGGACTAGCTGGGTAGGAGACTAGAGAGAGTATAGGGCTTTTACAAGCCGGCACTCCTTAGTCGTACGACAGTGTAGTAATGTAGTTGTTCTTGTAGGCGAATAAATAAGGCTTTGTGTTGAAGAGAGAGAATAGGTTTGTATTGCTACTTGCCTAGCTGAGCTCTTGTCCTGCTCTGTTTGACAAGCAGCTTCAGCTGGCTTATAAATAAAATGTTACATAATAGCTAGCCTCAGTGGCTAGTTAACAAATGTCAATTGCGTAATGTGATAAGTATGAGTATGCATAGAATAAATACGCTGCCTAGAATAGTGGCTAAGTCACATGAGTGTTTCTTTGTGCTCACGTGCTCTCATAGAGCAATTGTATCTAGAGCGCATGTTCCTTGTTGTAGATGAAGTTAGTAATTCTACCACAATAATAAATACTAGTTAAAATAAATAACAAACATTGCACTAGTTTTATTATTATTTCGTTCTTTTGCCGCAAAACCAAGTGGCACTTCGGTTGTCTCTCATATGGATGGTGAATAACGCGACTGTGCGCCCTGCATACCATTACAAAAGGTCACGTAAAGTCACTGGGATGGAAGCGAACGTTTTTTTCATTATAGGGCACATAATCATTAGTGACCCTGTATAGAGAGATACGCCAATCATTGCGCAGTATAAAACGCACGTGCAACGGCTTTTGGGTTACAAACAAAGCTGTTTCCGGTCAAAATTTTATATAAAATATCATTACGCCAAAATACTAGGGTTTAGAAAATAAATCATAACTTCTTACTAAAAAATCACATCTCAATAATTCGTTGGGGAAAATAAACAAAACATACTGCTACAAGCAGTGATATTTTTTTTGTATGACAAAGTTACTCTAAATTTGGACTAATGAAGGGTCAAAGTCCAGGGATCCAGATTGACACCATTGTTATTACGGCAACTTCGGTACAGAATTTGCTACGATAAAAATAATTATCCTCCATTGTAAAGTTTTATGATCAGAAATGCTTATAAAACACCTGGAATGTAATAAATAAAAAATAATTGAAGCTTTTTTAATAAAGTGATGGTTGTTGTTAATAATAATTGAAAACCAAAATAAATGTGTAAAGGTGACCAATAATAATTATTAATTATTATCCCATCTTATATAATAAAATGTAATACGATGTAATATGACCTATGTAATGAATTTGCTTTGTATAAGAGATGTTCTAAGCCGTCTTTATTTGTCAGCACTCAGGTATAGACTGATCAATACATGAAAAACATCCTGTTACTCTAACCACTGTAATGTCATCATAACCACTGATATAATCAAATAACAATCTATGACATCTCCCTTTTTCACAAAAATAATAACAAAATGTTACACGTTAGGCTCAGGCTGTGTGTTTTGCCAATGCACAAATATAAATGAACAACTAAGGCTAGACTGATAAAACTGGCATGAAATTAACACTACCCTATGGCTAATATCTAAACGAATAAAACACAAGAATAATAGTTGTGTATGTAAACAAATAATAAAAAATAAACTTAGCACAGCCAAAATGACACGACCAAACGAGGCTACTTATATACCACAAAATCATCGTATTTAGCCGGAAGCCTGGTTGTTCGCTGTGAGCGACGTAGCATTGGTGCAGGAGAACCCTCACTCTGCGCTACTGGTCCACACTCGGCTGGCTCACATTCAGACTGTGCAACACCTACCTGTTCTGTTTCTCTATTCACTGGTCGCGTCTCTGCTCTAAATGCACAACTATTACTCACCTCTGACCTAGGCAGTGCTAAATTACTGGGCTTGATGTGCAATCTGTTTCTTCTGTAAGTAGCACCGTCTGATGTTTCTACTCTATAAGATCTATCACTCGCATGGCTATTTATCTTACCTGGAATCCAGCCTCGTTTGGCTGTCTTGAAATAACAATGCTGTCCTACTTCCAGCCTCGATTTTTCTACTGAAGCATGATTGTCATGATAATACTTATTCCGCGATTTAATTACACCAAGGCTAGCCCTATACCCCTCTAAATCATATGCATGCACTTTATATCTTTCCTTATTCATAGGTAACTTATCACGCAAAACCCTACCCTGTAACAGCTGTGCTGGCGACAATAAACCATCAGCCACAGGAGTATTACGTATAGCAAGTAAACCTTCCCACCAATTAGCACCCTGCTGTTGGCATTTTTTCATCATGAGTTTTACTGTACCAATTGTTCTCTCCACCTGCCCATTAGCTGCTGAATGTAAAGGGGAACTCGTCAAGTGTTCAACACGTCTCTCCGTACAAAAATCCCTGAACTGACTGCCACAAAATTGTGCTCCATTATCACTCACTATACATTCAGGAGTGCCAAAATCCATAAACACAACTTCCATTGCCCGTATTACTGCATTGCTAGTCACTTGTTTCAAAGACTTCACTACCGGCCACTTAGTCAAATAATCTACTACCATGAGGTAGTTCTGACTCTCAATAGTAAAAATATCAATCCCTATTCTCTGGAAAGGAAAATCTGGCACAGGATATGGCAACAATGGCTCTTTTTTATTCCCCCTCTCTGCCTTCAGACATGCTTCGCAAGACAAACACTTGTCCTCTATGCGTCTCCTAATTCCTGGCCAAAACACACTATATTGCGCTCTTTGTAATGTTTTGCTCACACCCTGGTGTGCTTTATGTAGTGAATCAATGACATCTGATCGCAATGCTGTTAGAATAACAAATCGTGACCCATACATGACCACACCATCAACCTCAGACAAGGCACTTCTCATGCTAAAGTATGACAATGCTCTGCTTGCACACGATTTTTTGTCAACAGGCCATCCATTCCTAATATACTTTAGAGCTACAACAAGCTCCTCATCAGCTGCAGTTGCTGCTTTGTACTTGCTCATCACAGGATCAGACCTAATAACTAATTGGCACACTTGTAAAAGTGGATCAGAACCCAAGTCTTCGAATTCATCTGTACCAGCTGGACAAGACCTAGACATCACATCTGCTAATATCATCTCCTTGCCTGGTCTATACTCTAAATTTACTGGGTATGAAAGCAACTGTAAACGCATTTGGGCTAACCTGGGGGACAGCTCACTGATTGGCTTCTGTAACAACCCTACCAAAGGCTTGTGGTCAGTTTCAACAATTACTGCATCCCTACCCCATACAAAATACTTGAACTTCTGGCATGCAAACACAATGGCTAACAGCTCTTTTTCTATCTGTGAGTATCTTTGCTGAGTTTCTGTTAATGATTTGGCAGCAAACTCGATTGGCCTACTATCCTGCAACAACACAGCTCCTAAACTATGTGCGCTAGCGTCTGCTGATAATACAATAGGCTTATTCGAGTCAAAGAATGCAAGTGTGGGAGCATTAGAGATTGCACGCTTGATTGTGTCAAAGGCCTGCTGTTGTGGTTTTTCCCAAGCAAAAACAACATTTTTCTTACACACTTGTCTCAGTGGTGCTGTTAGGTCAGGCAACTTTGGTATGAACTTCGACAAATAACCCACAAACCCCAGGAATGATTGCAACGCCTTTTTGTCATGTGGAACAACCATTTCCCGCAATGCATTTACTTTTGCTGAATGTGGGCTTACACCCTCTCCTGACAGCTCATGTCCCAGAAATTGAACTTTTGTTTTGCAAAACACGCTTTTCTCTTTGTTCAAGGTTATACCCGCATCCAAAAATCTACCAAGAACTAAAGTAAGCCTGCGATTATGCTCTGTCTCTGTTGTAGCATGAACTAAGACATCGTCAATATAACACTCGACACCTGGTATACCATCTAGAAGGTTTACCATCAACTGGTGAAAGATTTCCGGCGCGTTTGTTATTCCCATCGGGAGCCTAAGGTATCGAAATTTACCAAATGGGGTGACAAAGCATGTCATTCTTGAAGATTCATGATCTAACAGTAATTGATGAAAACCCTGTTTTCCGTCTAGGCATGAAAAGTATTTAGACCCTCGAATTTTTGAGAATATCTCAGTAGACGTAGCAAGTTTACATTGAGTTCTGACCAACTGTGAATTTAAATACCGGGGATCCAAACACAGTCTAATAGCTCCGTTGGGCTTATTTACAATTACTGGAGGGCTCAGCCATTCTGATGGCTCGGTATCTCTGACAATAATTTGCTCACTTTCTAAACGCTCAAGCTCCAACCTAAGTTTATCTCTAACATTCTCCGGCACTAACCTGGGTGTCATGGCTTTTGGCAGTGCACCTGCTTTCAGTTGCAACTTGACTGGTGTATGGTACTTACCTAGCCCACTGAACACTTTCTTATGTTCTCGTAGTATCTCCTCACATGAACTTACATCAGCACTTACCTGCTCAATGCTATGAATTAGCTTTAATGCTCGTATAGCAGGCATTCCTAGCAAGGTTTCTGAATCTTGATCAACTACATAGAAAAACTCTGTGCACTCTTTCTGTGTGCCTGAATGTGAAACAGCAATGTTTAGGTGGACCTTACCCAGCACAGAAATTGGGCGACCTGCATAGCCTGATAGACTAGCTTTTGTTCGCTGCAAGCGCTTCACCCCCAGACTTCTCAACTTACTCTTAGAAATTACTGAAACTTCCGCTCCCGTATCTACCTTAGCCTCAAAGATTTGGTCGTTCATTTTTACATCAATGAGCCATTTACTCGCAGAGCTATTTTTGACCTCAAAAACATTTACAATTTCACTATTGTGTTCCTTGCATTGCACTATATCAAGGTCAAAATACATGTCACCTGTTTCATCTGAAAATTCGCTTTCTACAGCATAAGCTTTTTTGGACTTACATACTTTCGCAAAGTGGTTGAATTGTTTACAGTTGTTGCACCTCTTACTGTAAGCGGGACATCTACGTTTGGCATGACTTGTGCCACAAAATTTACAGTCCTTTATGAAATCTCCTTTATTGTCATTAGGTGCTTTAGGTCTCTGCCACTGTTCTTGGCTTTCCTCTTGTGGTATCATCTTCTTCACCCTTGCAGAACCCCTACCCTGGGACTTTAGGGCAGTCGGGCTACTTCTTACTTGAGGTTTGTAACCTCGATGATGTCTTACAGCTGCGACGCTCTTCTCTCCATCTATTTCGGCTTTCTGGTTTCTCAAAATTGTCTCCTTAGCCCTCATTTTGGTTTTGATGGTTTCCACATTAACATCTGGGTCTAATTGCAGTTCTCTCGACAGGGCTTTGTCTTTCATGCCTGCCAATAATCTCATCTTTAGCATCTGTTGAGTCTGAGCTGGCTCAAAACCGCACTTAGCTGTGAGCTCATAAAGACTTCGTATGAACTCTTCATTACTTTCTCCTGGCTTCTGTTCACGACTGCTGAGCATTATAGAATAATGTAAAGTGTTGCTCTGTGGGTTGAAGTAGTCTGTGAATGCTTTTACTGTGCGTTCGTAATAAAGATGCGGATTTTCTGTTTCTTCAGTTGTTGTCGGCTCAGTTATCGTCAGCTGTTCAAAAACCTTTTCGGCTTCCTCCCCCATTATATAAATTAAGGCATTAACTTGCCTTTTAGCTGACTTGTCAATAAGTCCACTGGCTTGTCTATACCTCTCAAATCTCTTTTCCCAATCTGGCCACAATTCCTGCGACTTGCTAAAGTCTAACTCATTTGGTGTTCTGAATGACGAAGCTGCCATATTGGTATCGTATTATCCTTGCACGCAGTGTTGTGATTTTTAGCTTAGGTATCTCACTGCTGCTTGTATATTGTCTCATTCGATCCTGCCTACGACGCCATGTAATGAATTTGCTTTGTATAAGAGATGTTCTAAGCCGTCTTTATTTGTCAGCACTCAGGTATAGACTGATCAATACATGAAAAACATCCTGTTACTCTAACCACTGTAATGTCATCATAACCACTGATATAATCAAATAACAATCTATGACAACCTATACTTTAAAACAATTTCAATATTATTTTCATTATTCATCTAATAATAAATAATTACATTTTTATTAAATTGCAGTTTTGTGTTATTATTATTATTCAGCACAAACAATACAATTAATTCCATAGTATATTATTATTATTTAAAAAATTAAACCTCACCAGGCAAATCAATTTTTCTAGTATAGTATCTATTATTCATAACAATAATAATGAATAACAACAATAAACAAATATTTGCTAGTAGATTTCGCGGTTTTATTTATTATCGTAAACAAAGCTATATTCTGTATATAAACAATAAAGCTGCGCTGCCAAAAGATATTACGATCAAATAATCAGGTTATCAAAAATACCTAAACCAAGTTGATTTCTGACAATTTTATTATTTTTCCTGGTAGATAAAAAGGTTTTCTCTTATTTCCCCATAAATTTTTTTAAGTTTAAGGGTTTTGTGAGAAATGAAAAAATAATTTGTTGGAGCATGTACTTCAACCGCAATGATAGCATATATAAGCGTGATCGCGTTAATTCAATGTTTGAATCCCTAGCCGATTGCACGTGGCTCATTAGCGTATCTCTCCCTACAGGGTCACTAATAATCATTGGTAAACGTATCGGCAAACTTATCAATATACGGCACCGCTAAATATAGAGTTCTTCATCCGAAGGGGAGATGACTCCTGGCTCCAGTGAAGGCTCCAGTGACGGTTAAAGGTTTTAAACAAAATTTTACTCCAAAACTCCACTGAATAAAATAAATTTTTTGCTAGATTGAAACAAAACATGTTCACAGAGGTATTACTGCAAAAAGAAATTCGTTTTACGCAAGAAATATTGAATAAATGAGTAAAAACTATTTCAGCCAATGATGACTTATATGACCATTTGTAAAATTTGGCTCCAGTGGAGTTGTCCCTATATAAAATAGCGCTGGAAACGGCTGACCACACTTTGATTTCTGCACTTAGGGGTAACTAAGCGCTAAGTCGACCTGTAGTTCAAGGCATTATCTAACATTAACTTTAATGAACTATTTTTATTGCATCGTTCAACTTTCATATCAGATTTCAAACAACTAATAACTTTTGATATAAATAATAGCTAAAAGTTAGTAATAGAATCATAATCTCCAAGTCGTTTAAATAATAATGACAAATGTTAAAAAAAATTTATTACTTTTTCTACTTCACGGTACCAATGAAATACATTTATTTTCAAAATGAGCATACCTTTTGACATTATTCACACTTCAGAGTAGTCTATTACAGCGATTCTTTTTATTAATTGAGATGTTTATAAATAAATGGTCAGTTATGCGACTGTGCGCCCTGTATACAATTACAAAATTTCACGTAGACTCACTGGAATAAAAACGAACGTTTTTCAAACCTAAAGCTCCGCATTAATCTACAATTGCAAACGTAGTCCTCCATCATACAAGCTCACAGAAAACAAGACAAAGTGTAAAAATGATACTTTTATTGATAACATGAAACCAAAATTTTTTAGCTGTGCATCACTGGAAAAAGCACTAAAAACCTCTAGAATAAAGCAATGTTTGCTAACGATAATGTGAAAAATGCAAAGAGCATTACGCTCAACCAGATGCGAGTCCACAGGCTAACGAGTGGATCAAGCACGTGGCTAAAAACATAACGCATCTTTCTTTGGCGTAAATAACAATAATACTAGTAATGGTCGAGACCTAAATCATAAATGCGGAGTCAAATACAACTAGAAAGACATTACTCTAGTCAGCTGGTGGGTTCAGGTAAATGCCTAGTATTATAGTCAACAATGATGCGTCTTTTAAAACGATCGCCAAGTCAGTCGTGCCAGTTTAATGTCAATAAAATATATCTATATACATAGGAATATACATACAAGCAGAATTAATGGCTGGAAACACCTAAAAAGTACCCGTCAATCTGAGTTAAGCCAAGCCAGTGAAGAATAAAAGATAGAATCAGCTGGAATGTAAACAGTTCACCAGAACGCAGATCGCCGTTAACAAAGTGGTTTCCAGCCATCATATGTCGGCACTGAGCTCTCCACTCAAGCCTTATCGCATGTATAATACAGTGTCGTTCAGCAGAAGTCAAAGAGGGATATGAGCTTTACATACAGTCATATATATACATGTTCACGAATCCTGGCACCACGAGTGCTCAAACATAGATTAGGTGCGTTTGCTATGTGATGGCCCTTAAACCTTGAAAATAGCCTGAGATTTATCCAGGCTACTGATATGTCAGGGGCAATGGGATATTAGTCTAATCTGAGTCTTCTTCGCTGTCATCATCAGAGGGGGCTGTGGCTCGCGATTTCTTAGCTGGTGATGGCCCTGCAAAGTAGGGAGTTGCAGAAATCAACAGCTGACTTAACACAGATAGTATGGAGACAGAGGAATCCTACTAATCACAACAAAAAGTCCACAATAAAATGGTATACAACCAATTTGAAGGAACTACACATCCCCACCAACAAAAAGTCAGCCCAGTACAAAAATGTGTATAAAAGTCATACCTCAGCAGTTTCATAGCAACAAATAGACAGTGGTACAAGATGAAACGTCAAAGTGAATGGGGAAAGCCAACAATGCTACCAACCTTTGTTGTAAGCTGCCATCGCTTTCTCGTATCGAATTTTATCATCTGCTGCCTGCTTCTCGTACTTGGACTTGTCGGTCACCTACACAGGAAGACAAACAAACATCTCAAGTCTTAAGAGTTAACCTCCTACATAACCTGCTAAAAAAACTTACCTGAAACCCGAAATGTAGAAAAGTTTTTATGCAGAATAAAAGAAATTGACCACAAAAACTTGTTGTTGCCAATCCAAGACTTGTCTTAATAATCATCGATAGAGTTTTACACATGATTAAGCTAGAAAGAAGTTGCCCTTCCCTTTCCCTACCAGTTTGCATACACACAAGGAAGTATCATAATAATACATTTATGCCGACATTTGACACAGCGGTGACAACTCCTTACATAACTTTAAATCAAATAAAATGCATTTTTTCAAACAACATAAGGTTCTGGCTGCATAATAATTATGACAGTCAACCGCAAGGCTCTACCAATGGTTAATGAAAACTTTCAATGTTCCGTGAACAGTAGTGCTGAGCCAGTTCCCAATTACTAACGAATTGCATTTGAGGTTCTTTAACCTGCAAATCTTGCAATTCTCCGGGTGCGAGCCCTGCATTTTAAGGACAAGTTTGTGGTTTTGGAGCAGCTCTATGCGGTTCTTGCAATTCCCTTTTAAATTTCGGTTTTGGATTTCACAATGCCATGACAAATATTGTAGTTAAGAATAAGAAAAATGATATGTCACCCAACATGGCATCAATGAAATATAACAACAACCATATATTAGCTAAATTTACAAAGAGCTTCTGGCAAGTTGAAGAAAATTGAGATTGGTGTTGTAATTCTTTGTAATGATAATAGATAGCACATAATGCAAAAAAATTAACAATAATTCAAACAGTTTAGAATAAAGTTTTGATATCAACACAGGATATCATCTTCTGACGGGTAAAAATTGAAAATAAACGCAACACATAAATATAAGCGGGGAAGACAAAAAATTGAATCTGATTCTCAGGAATGAAATGAGTTTTAGACTAGCCTGGCAATAATAATTTCTTACTCTACTTAGAGAAATAATAATAATACTAGAGTAGTAGTAGTAGTAGTAGTAGTAGTAGTAGTAGTAGTAGTAGTAGTAGTAGTAGTAGTAGTAGTAGTAGTAGTAGTAGTAGTAGTAGTAGTACATACAAACGAGCAACAGCTAATTTAGAAAATAATACTCTCACAACACATCAATAAATTCGTTATCTATAATATAATAATAATTACAATTTTATAGGTAGTAGATGAATTATTAACTAAAACTATAATTGTTAAAACTATTAATTATTATAATTACTGAATAAATAATTATATTAATTAATATATCTTTAAACAATAACAATTTTAGTTAATTATTATTAATTAACAAACTTCCAACATATTCATTGGTATGTTGACTGAGTATGACTCATGGCAGCACAAGAATCGTAGTTGTAAGTAATAATAGACAGCAGAGCATGGTTATCAACTTCATACAGTAGTGCACGCACACACTTCAGCTCAGTTGCATCAATGCCGATTCTAAACATGCAGGTCCCCGTAGTCGGATTTCGACCAGAATTGGCTAATGCGGCCCCAGATACTTGAAATGGCAAGATACTGCAACTCCAAGAAATTAAATCCGGCGGTCCTTGCGAGTCCAACGGAACTAACTCAGCACTAGTGAACAGACAACTAGTCTTCAACACTCAACCTCCTCAGCCGAGTTTCTCCTCACATTGAGAAAACAAGCGTTCAACATTCTCTAGCTAGGATCTATAGCCTCACAATTTAACCAGGTAGTGGGTCAACTGCAAACAACTCACCTTCTCCCACCGTTTGCCGAGCTCCTTGGCCACATCCCCCACAGTATAGTCTGGGTTCTTCTCCTTCACTTGTCCTCTAAACTCGGCGCAGAAGAAGAAAAATGCCGATCTACAAAACCAGTAGACTAATTATCAAACAATCCGACAGAAAATTTTTCACAGCTATAAATGCATCAGCAGATCAGGGACTCATACAGGCCAGACATGCAGCGGGTGAAAATGAATCCACTCTAACGTATAGGATTATTGGTACTTATTGTAGAAATATTTGACACAATCTTGAATAATGATACTTCCTTTTACTAGAAAAAATTTACAGCTAAGCCAGGATAATAAATAATGAATTATTATTTTTGCATTGTATGCGCAAGAAACAGAAAATACAATGATTAGTAATTTACCCTAGATATTACATTAGTTTGGCATGGGTAGCAGGAGCTGAGCTCTAACATATATACATAGTTGACTATTAACACCATACCTAACAAGGCCTCACATCAAACGTTCCCAAAATTATCTATAATCGTAGTGTGAACCAAACAGTGACAAGTCAATACTGTTGTGGCTCTGGCAGTAACTCACAAAAAAGTGCACCAGCAGAGTAGAAGCTGATCAGTTGTATGTAGACAAAAGCATTGCAGCACACTCAGTTCATATTAAAAGTAGTAACAATGCCAGGTCATTCAAAGAGAGAGTTGTCCTCTCTTGTATAATAAAACCACCTGAGACAGGAACGGTTACTAACTGGCTACTCACAGAGCTCTCTTCGGGGCATTTGGGTCTTTCTTGGCTTTCCTTTTTCCACCAGTAGCGCTCTCTCCAGCAGGGGGTACATAACCAGCCATTTCTCTCTGGTATCTGGCTTTATCCTACAAACAAACGATCTTGACAGACACGACCTTGACACACACAAATTTGACACACACAACCTTTTTAAAGGGCTTAGGACGGGCTTTTCAAGACGCACTTTGTGTGTAGAGTTGTTCTCTCATCAAGCATTGTAAAACTATTGAGAAAACTCACTCGCGTCAACAAAACACCAATAGATAGGTATCATGTAGAGGTCTATGGAGGTCTGTGACAATGCGTTCGGCAGATGAGACTATCTGCATTATGATATTATATAGTATATTACAGCAAGTAGTTTGTACCATTTCTGTTACTTTTTCAGTTCCAAACTACTTTTCAAAAATCTTAATTATTATTATTTAGTGCTTTTGAAGTTTTTTCTTGGAAAGATAGCCGGTATTTCAGATTTAATTATTATCGTTGTTGTAAAAAAAAACAACGCCGGAAATACAATTTCGGCAATGTTTTTTTTTCACCTAGTATTATCATGAAAGTATACTAATGTTATTGTTTGATTAATTTTTCACATGAAAATTATTATTTTGATAAAAAAATTTCATTATTTCTTTTGATTTTGATGACAAACACTATCACGTGAACGCCAGTGTATACATAATAGCGAGCTTACCAAAGATAAAATAAATTGCTGACTTGAGAAAAACAGCTCCAAAAAAATTGAAATTTGTTGCAATATCATTTTTTTGCAATCAAAAGAGTCTCTGCACAAAACTAATATCTAGGACGCCCTATTTCTATGCGAACAAGCCAAATTTTTGAAAACTCGCTTTATAGCTCTATATAACTTGGTGCGTCTTCGAGAAAAAAAGGCGTCTTGGCAAGTGCTGACTGCGTCTATAGGAATCGTCTTACTGGTGAGAGGGCAACTCCAGATAATTTTTCTGAACACATTTCAACCTTAGAAAGTTTAAATTAAATCAAATCCTCTTCAAATTAGGCGTCATAGGCCCTTTAATAGACGCAAGTTTCTGACTTTACCACTAGAATCAACTTCTGCGCATATTCAGTTTCGATCAATTCCGTTGAACTATTCCAACATAATAATACTTAAAAAGAGATAGACAATGCTGTCATACACCGTTGAAAAAAATTCAAAGTTTCGATTTTTTTGTCAAATCGACATTTTATTACTTTAATTGATTGTTTGAACTTGTGCAAAATTATTGCCATGTTTGCAGCCTTTCTGCTTTGCTAGAACTAATACTTGATATACATGATTCCACAGGTGATTAATTTCCAGTGAGATTGGTCATGAACTAATTTCAACGGCATATCAAGTGCATCATTTGTTTTATTCGTAAAACTCAAACTTACGAAATGGATATACATCAAGTAGGCAATACCGCACTTCCTTTGGGTCAAAAACAAAACAAATTGAACTCGTGAAAACAAATAACAGTAAAACATGTGATGAACATAGTTTTTTTTTTAAAAAAGAAAAATCTGGATACTAAAAAAATTGATTAAATGAAATGATCAAATGATTTCATTTGAATGATATTTTTATGAGCAAACCCTGTTGTCATACCACCGCTGACTAGTCGACTAGTAGCAGGCCACAGAACTGCATTGGTCACAGTAAAAACTTATACAAGTTCAAATCATGCTTGTGAGGTCACATAGATGACTTAGGCACGAGTGTAAAGGGGTGGCTACACACACCTACGTTTTGTAATGCGGTAAAAACGCATTTTTTTTCTTTGCAACCGACGTTTTTTTGACAAAAAGACGCTCAATTTCGTAGACCAACATGTTGGCCTACGAAAACGTTTTTTGCCTGACGCTTCGGTGATTGGATAATTATTATTAAATAACTACTCTTGATTGGATAAAATATAGGGATGAAATTTGACGACTCCAGTGAGCTTTTTTATAATTTAACCTTGACCTGGTCATTACTGATTGGCCAACAGTACTTTTATCAGAGAGGTTACTGTTTATTTATAAACAACTAATTATTATTTATAAACTTCAATTATTTATCACAGATAATAAATTATTTATCTAGTATTATAAAGAAATATCATAATTGATTAATTATTATAATTTATATTTATTATAGTTATTACATTGATTGTTTTCAATAATTATGTCCTCTTTGCATCACTGGACACTCCGTAGCGTTGCGATGATCAATCATCTGTGTGTGTAGCCACCAGAGCGACGCTACAAAACGTTTTTTTTCGTCATATTCTTACGAAACGTAGGTGTGTGTAGCCACGGCTTAAGTGGAAAACCTCAAGTTATAGCAACAGCTCAGTTAGATAGATGAATTAGACTAGTAATTCACACCTAAACATTAAACAGCCTTTGGCAATGTGCCAGTTACAGACACCATTTTAACGACTTCACTCATTTCATATACAATCATGGGAAACAACTAATGTGGCACAGACAAACACGTACCTTGGCTGCTATATCCTCAAACCTCTTCTTCTCTTTCTCATTCATCGACCTCCACCTCTCAGAGCATTTCTTGCTAAACTCGGCGAAAACAATCTGATCATCAGGGTGTTTCTTTTTGTGCTCATCTCTGCACACCTGTGAAATGTTATGTCACCTTAGCACATGCACACTAATGAGCAAAAATACACATCAGTGACCTATGTTTAGACATCAATGAAGAACAAAAAGGGAACAAGTAAAAGCATTTCAAGCGACATTATAAAACAAAATCAAGCAGACATCCAAAGGAATGATGAGAATCTAAAATGGGTTTCATAACAGTTTAGTCACGCTACATCAAGCATCAAGTACAGGACAACCAACGCTTTTGATACAAGAGATATCACCACAGATATCGCATCCGCCAAGTAATTAATCGTGTGCAACATTGTAAGCTGTAGATTAGGGACATACAACTCCAAATCACATGCACAGACACAATCTTACAACAACTGCAGTCTATGGAACTTATGGTTGCTGACAGTAACAAACAACTTGATTACAAGAGAGCCGAATCGTCATATTTAAACTCATCGTTCCTTCAACACTATCATTGTACAATGAGATATGAGCACATTGCAAGCATCAAGCACCAATTCATTGCCTTACATCAACACAAACCAACAACACTGGTCGGTAGATATATGGGGGGTCTCATGCATCATCAAGATTTTTCGAAATATTTCGTCAGTACATTACTCCATGTTTATTAACCACAAAGAGAGCCTCAAGCCCATAAAAAGAAAAAAAAATATTTGTTTGTTCCTTGTCATAAACGAATTGAAATCAGCAATATACAAGTAAAGTTTTTAAACTATAGAAATACCATAACCTGCACAGCAGAAGAACTAGCAATAGATAGTGCAAGCGCACACAACAGAAGCCACGAATGAATCCAGTTATTGTAACAGTGGAACAAACAAAGCAAGTTCAACTCAGAAAAACGGAGCCAAATGCAATGGCGGGCGTTGATACCTGTACAAAAGCAGCGTAAGAAGTCATAGCTCCTTTTGGTTTGCTCGGGTCTTTCCTAGGTGCCATGCTTACAGCTTATTACTACTTGTTAGTAATTAAGGTAAACACAATGCAGCTGCAACAAAACAAAGGGCTTTACCACAATGCATGCAAAGGGACATGGGACAACGCTCAAATGTACCTGGACAAACGCTGCATAAGAGTTTAGCGCTCCTTTAGGCTTTCCAACATCTTTCCTAGGCATGGTTGATGGGTCTGTAATAGGGCAACAATCTTAAAACACTGGCAGCGCTTTTACAGGCCAGGATGAGCATGGTGAAAATGTTACACGATAGGGTGTGACAAGCTAATAAATTAAAACTGCAATCGATGTCTTGAATAAACCATATCTTGTCAACTGGCCTTGAAAAGTAGAAAACATAAGTTGAATATGAAAAATTATGACTCGAAAATGTTGATGAATGCAGATAAACCACTTGGTACAAAGTTTGATTTAGAGTTGACAGTTACCAATGTTACCCATTTATACAAATAAAAATAACCTAGGCAAAATGACATTGACAAATAATCATAATTATATATATTAATCAAAATTATTATCGAACAACATTTTGATCCTCGTTACTATTACTAATTATTTATTATTGCAATCATTTTTAATCAATAAAATATTATTAGTACATACTACTTATAACTATTAATAATCATAACGCGGGATGTTGTACAAAATCAATAAAAATAGATAAATAAATGATTGCTTCATTATTATTATTCACCACAACTTGAATTTCCTTGACTTTGTTATTACTAGTGCTGTTGTCACCACTACAAAATGACTATAATAATATTACTCATCCTATTACTATTATTTATTACCACTCACTCTGCTTCATGAGAAAGCAAAGAACAACTGACAGCAGCAGTCATTTAAATTATTATTATACAAAAATAACTATTAACAACTCATCACTGACTACTATATTGTCATAACAATAATAAATGATACTCCACAACTATAAAAAATAATAATCATCGACTACGATTTTCAACAATTCACTGAGCAGCAATAAATATAATAATTATTATAATAGTAGTTACAGGAGTAGGAGCAGTTAGCCTGAGTTGAATTTTAAATTTATAGAGCAATAGTGATGAGGAGCTAATAACAGCAGGATCAGCATCTTTTTTTATATTAATATTATTTATCGATGATGTTGTTATAATAATAATAATGGCGGCAGAAGATCGATAATAATAATCATCATCAAGCGACGACAAAAAAATTTTGTCAATGAAATCAACTATTACTTACTATTAATAATGAATATTAGCAAAAACTAAAATAATTATTATTATTTACCAGAAACATCAAAGCCGGAAGAAAAAGTAGATCGACCATGATGGTGATCATCCTAAGTCAACTAACAATGAGAAATCCAGTATTTTGTACAAATTGAAGCAAATATCAGTTGCTAGATTCAGTATATTCAACATAAAGTGAAGTAAAATAAATTCTGAAGTCACTGACTAATGCGCAATCGGCATGCCTTGCACTTACAATAGCAGGAAGCCTACGAATTCCCTTATAGAAGACTGTATTAGCAGTAAAGTACCCGCTTGCAATGGTTTGTACAGGAGCTTGCAGTCAACCCAGTTGTACACGAAGGCACCAGCGTCAGAAAGGAAGGACCTGATTGGTTGTTTATGTTTATTGCGGGAATAATGTCCAATAGATTTAAATAAATTTCATTTGAGCCAATCGGACGAGCTTATTGCCTACCGTCTTTTAAAACAATGGGACTGTGTTGAGCAATAGGAGGAACTGTTTTTATTAAGTCGAAAAATGAAGATAATGTTATATCAGGATTTGACAGTTTTTCTGTTCCTGAAAAACTCTAAGAACAAAGAAAAAATTTTATCCCAGCTTTTTAAACAATTTCTGCCCCATTTATCTAGCATTTTTATGTGCAGCAATGGGGAGCCCATTTATTTGACCTTAGGTGAAGCCATAGTTCTCAACCTCCGATTCTACCTAACTGGGTCCTAGTATTTTCCCTTAATAGTATTTCGGGAGTGTTGAGGATCTTGAGCTTTTGTTATTGTTCGGCTTTTGTCACCTGTATTTTCCAAGGTTCTGTTTCAGATCAGCCGAAAGTATTACGTTGATATCAGATCATGATTATCATTATTATTACTGCGGTTGCGCATATGAATCGATGGCTGTGGCCAAGACATTAGCTCTCAGATTTGGTCATCATATTTTTTTCTAATAAACTTTGTTGTCGCTTTCAGTAACCGTAAATTTAATAATAAATAAACATTGACAACAACGATTCCGAACAACAACAATTTTTTTACTACTACTTCAATCTTATTACTACTACTCTACTTATTATTAACTATTATTATTATTAATTTAATAAGTAATAATAATAAGTGTTGTTGTTCGTTGGAAAAAAAACTACTAACTCACTCTGACTCACTAATCAATAATAAAGTTGTTTTGTTATTTTAAATAATAATCATAATTATTATTATGATTATTATTATTATTATTTAAAATAACAACTAACTAATTTAAAAAAACTACTAACTCACTCTGACTCACTAATCAATAATAAAGTTTTGTTATTTTAAATAATAATTATCATAATTATTATGATTATTATTATTTAAAATAACAAAACTTTATTATTATTGATTAGTGAGTCAGAGTGAGTTAGTAGTTTTTTTTCCAACGAACAACAACACTTATTATTATTACTTATTAAATTAATAATAATAGTTAATAATAAGTAAAGTAGTAGTAATAAGAAGTAGTAGTAGTAAAATTGTTGTTGTACGTTGTTGTCAATGTTTATTTATTATTAAATTTACGGTTACTGAAAGCGACAACAAAGTTTATTAGAAAAAAATATGATGACCAAATCTGAGAGCTAATGTCTTGGCCACAGCCATCGATTCATATAATAATGTATATTTAATAATAAATAATTTTAATATATAATAATAATGATAATCTTTTTATTATTATTATCTTATTATTATGATAATCATAATTATTTATTATTATGTGATGTGATCTGAACATCGTATTATAATTATGACTAATAAAATATCACAACAACAATCACTTGTTAAGCTACTTAGTTAAAGTTAGTATTTAATTTTGTGGTTGTCGATAACGATAGTAATATTTATTATAATAATAATAATTATTATAATGATGGATGGTGACCAAAAATAATACTATTTATTATCATTAATAAATAATAAGTTATTATTATTATTGGTCAATATTGAATGTTATTATAAAAATGATAATAATCATTAATAATAACAATTTTGTTATCTATAAATAATAATAAGACAAGAAGATAGGTTATTTTCTCACTATACTCACTGCATAAAGAGTACGTAAATGCGTGGGAACACAATGAATAATAATTACTGAGAATTGGTTAATAATAATCAACTGATGTTAGTATTGAGTCAGTTTGATCTGAATTCTCGGATGGTTCGACAGTTCGAGGCTAAAAACATTGCACAAATTGATCAGTGTGTGTTTATATGGAGGGTATAAGTGTCTGCTCTCTGTTGGGTAAAATCATGATGCCCTCCGTCAAAATTATGTTGCAATGGAGCTTTTATTCTTCTGAGCATTTTAAACGCAGCTTAAAGTGAAACCATCTCATCATCCTATAATGTATCATTGAATAGGTTTTTTCATACTGATTCTAATGGTTTGTATTATTGAAGTTTTTTATACTTAGTCACAAACATAGAGACCTATTTGAAAATGCTGTATTACATTGTCAGTTGTATGCTCCCATTTTAACTGCAACCAGCTTTAAAGACCGTGGTTTTATTGCAAAGCTACAGTAGTTGGTAATCACTAAGTTGAGAACTTACATGTACATTAGTGATTCACCAATGTCTAGCTAGCATTTCGCTCGTTTTGGGGTGTAGGTTATTAGGTTTGTATCTAGTCAGCCTATGACTAGTTGTCCGCAAACCAATTGCTTTGGCTTCTTCTTCAGTACGGATTGTAACATGGAATCACGCATATAAGGTAGTAGTAAATGAATGTATGCTCTCGAATTGATGACATATTTTTATTACAATGAAAAGATTGCTGTATGAAAACTAGACAAATGTATGATGTCTTTGATACTTTTATTTTTTTATATCAAAATGAAAAAACAGCCAGATGCATTGGACAAACACTGCATGAGTGTCATATTGAACGAATGCTCATCATTTTAAACGCAAATAGTTCTTATTCGAATAATTTGCTTTTAAACTACAAATGAAAAAATCATTAACTTTGCTAATGAGACAGTTGGATATTCCCGTGATTAAAAACAGTAATACTGAAGCTTGAATTTTTGATGAAGAGGTCTAAATGTTTTTGCATAATGTGTAATACAGCATAAAACAATTTATTGATATTTGCAAACACATAATTAACAGAAATTAAATTTAATGAATTAAAGGCATTTCTGTATTTTGTGGTCATTTTCTGCAGGTGACAGAAGCACCACCCAATTGTTGTGCTACCTCTGGTAAATAACTAAACATCAGCTATTTGTGGTTAGGTGTTTGCTGTAATCAGCGGATGTCACAGTAGCATCAGCCAGTCAAAACAAAGTTTCTCCTACAGGCTGACAATAAAAGGCTTATGTTGAAACTACATTTATTGCTGATCACATCATGTAATAAGGGGCTCTTACATTTCAATGCTAACTATCAAACTGACTTCAGACCCTCCTAGGTTTTAGGGTTTAGCATAAAAAACTTTAATTGCATAATTTTAAACTAAAACTGGCAGCCATCAGTTTTTAGCAAAAACTGTGCCGCCAAAAACCTTAATAAAAAAAATTTGCACTTTTAATTTGCAATTATTAGCATGTAATTTGAAAAGAAGCGTTTCTGCTAGTGCAAAACTTGATACATGAAAACTCAACAAAAAAAATTAGTGTGCGTTGCTTGAGATGCTTTTTTAGGTATTCTCAGGAGATTGTTAAAATTTTAACATGTCTCTGCTGTAAGTGAGAATGCTTATGTAACTTGTTACCAAATCTAAAACTGATGAAGAAACCAAGCATGTCATGTCATTATAATTGCAGCCGATATGCAGAATTTGCTGATGATAACCTTCAGAGGGGACAGAGATATAATCTATGTATAACTCAGTCTCATCACATGGATGCTCTTTGTTGACTACTAGGCTGGTGAATTTCCCAATGGAATGTGCTGTTATTCACTTATTTATGCCCTGTGGTGTTAGCTTTGGCTAAAAAAGTAGTGAGGGCACAACTCTAGCTAAATCTCACTAAGCCCCATGTATAATGCAAAATAAACTCTGATAGTGGCATCAATGCTCCGAACTGACAGCACCATCAAAATCGGTGTTAAAACAATTTTTTAATGGTAAATTATACATTGATGTGATTGTTCCACTTTCACTGTGGCCACTTTTCTTCTACTCTCAAGGGACTCAATTTGGGTGTCTTTGCAAATTCGCGTAAAACTTATTTTGACATCAAAAATATAGCGCAATGTTTTGCTGTTGTTTTCTTTTCAATCTGTTTGACGGTGGTTGAGTGCTGGGGTTCCCACACCTGTGCTGCATACTCCAAGTGGGAGTCTTACCAGTGAGAAATATGCTATATTTTTGTCTTTCTATCAGCACCTTTTAACACTGACCTAACCATTGCAAGCTGATAAATTGTTTTATTTGTGATATTAGAATCCCATTTTAAGTGTCTTTGCAGCTCAACACGCGAATAGGGGTGTGATGGTATCCGCCTAAGCAATTGGGTATTCAGAAAGTATTGATAAATAATAATAAATAGTACCTTGGTAAATAATAATAATACTACATACATGATAGTTGTTTTAATATTTCTGATTGATTGCTGTGTCAATGAAGCATTAACCGATAGAAAGTTATAGTATTTCTTTAAAAAGAGTAGGTCAGTCCTATTACTTATTTACTTACTGAGTTAAGTACCTATTTCCTGTACATTAACTATGTAAATTAGTAATATTAATTATATTTTATCTGTAGTCATACAGTCACAATGCATGGTGATATATCATCAATAGTATCGGTTACGATTATGATCTCATCGTAATTTTTACAAATATTTTTTTAAAATAGGCTAATTTTATTATTTTGCTAATTTTTAACTGGATGAGTTTTTGCTATTGCTTTGGGGCCGTGGTAAAGCCGTGGCTACACACACCTAATAATATGACGAATATGACGAAAAAAACATTTCGTAGTGTCGCTTTGGTGGCTACACACACAGATGATTTATCACCGCAACGCTACGGAGTGTCCAGCGAGGTAAGGGGGACATAATTATTGAAAATAGTCAATAAAATAACTATTATAAATTATAATAATTGAATAATTATGATGTTTCTTTATAATACTAGATAAATTATTTATTATTTGTGATAAATAATTAAAGTTTATAAATAATAATTAATTGTTTATAAATAAAAAGTTAACTCTTTGATAGAAGTAACAAACGGTCTGTTGGCCAATCAGTAATGACCAGGTCAAGGTTGAATTATAAAAAAATTCACTGGAGTCGTCAAATTTCGTCCTTATATTTTATCCAATCAAGAATGGTTGTTTAATAATAATTGTCCAATCACCGAAGCGTCAAACAAAAAACCTTTTCGTAGACCGACATGTTGGTCTACGAAATTGAGCGTCTTTTTGTAAAAAAAAAAACGTTGCTTGCAAAGGAAAAAAAAAACGTGTTTTTGCCGCATACCTACGAAGCGTAGGTGTGTGAAGCCACGGCTGTACACCAGTATGAAACGAGGCTATAAAGGGTAGTGAAAAACACTTATAGTCAACTTTCAGCTTCCGTACGAAACGAGTACTATTTTAATGATAGCCTATGTGAACAGAATGCATTTTGTTGCAAATTTTTTGGTTCACTTGCTTACAGAGTGTCCAATAATCTTGTGCTTCTCACTGGTGTAAAGGGAGCCTGAGATATGGGCTTCGAAACACCATGTGGTTTTGGGTGTGTACAAACTAGCAAATATCACTCGACATGTTGCAGCTCAGAATTTTTTCAAGTTTTTGAACATTCTCCAAACTCTCAGAACGCTTTCAGATGTGTCTGAATTTTGCCAACTGTCGCAAAAGATTTGAGAGTTAAAGCCAATTTTCTGACCCGCTTTAATGGTAATATATCTCTGGTTCACTTATAACTGGAAATATTTTACAAAAAAATTATGAAATTTTAGTGGAAGAAATAAAAAAGTAGTTTTTATTATTTAATTTATTATTGTTTTAGATGATCAATCAAAGTTTTTCATTTTTTTGAAAGTTATTTTTTAGACTATATCCAGCAATCTTTTATATGGTTGTTTCCTTCTTCTCTACTGACCATTAGGTATTTTACAAACAAGCTATAAAGAAATGCTGGTCGAAGCAGATAGTTTATAGCTTAGGCCTACTCTCTTTATGAAGGTGACTGTTTTTGGTTCAAAAACTATGTCTTTGCCAATCTTTTCAAAACCGTTTGACTATTTTTGAAACATTGCTGTCTGTTTCAAAACAGTTGGTACAGCTCATAAGTAGCTCACACTATTTGAATGCATTTACACGATTTGCACTTTTCCAAACTGAATCATTTCATTCCGAAAAAAAAAACTTTTGTGCGATTCAAGAATTTCCGCAATTGTTTGACAAGAAATGTAGTTTTATTGTATGAAATACTGCTACTACCAAAGTCAATATTTACCTATTAAATGCACCAAGTCCGTTTTGAGATACAGCCTATAGGGCTCTTTGCTGCATTTCCTCGATTAATTTAAACTTGAAAGTACGCTTCGGAAAGCATCTAGTCTATTTAAAAATATTTCAGACACTTTTGAAACTGAAAGCAATTATGTTATGCACTGCTATGTCATATTTCAATATCTTTCCATCATTTTAAAACCGTCTGGATTATTTGCAAAACAAATATATGCTTTGTAAGTATTCACAGTTGTAGACAGGAAATAGTTTTATTGCCTGATATTTCATATCCGAGGTTGATATTTGTTTATAAAAAACACCATACCCGTTCTGAGATACAGCTCATTAGGTCATTGATAGCATATTCCCAATTTTTTTCAACTTTAAAAGATGCTTTGCTAAGCGTCTAGACTAGAGTGAATCCTGCGTAAATCAGCATCATATAAATCAATAAACTGGTTTATTCAATGTCACAGTAAATTTCCCAATCAGCAGCCATTGAAAATGGCTTTACACGTTTCCATATTGTCATCTTTAATTCGACAGCAACATTTGCAGCTATTTCACTTTTAAAGCCAATTGTCCCTCAAACTCTGTAAAAAGCCTTAGATAAAGCATGGTGTTTGCAAGCCGAGTTCTTTCACTGCATTTAACAGCTAAGACTTTGTCAACTTCAGATCGCACTGTATTTAAATCATATAATGGAAGATTTATCTCCTCTTGTAAAAGACAAAAATGTATTCTCTACAATGTCTGAGCAACTTCAACGCATGTTTTTGATTACTGGAATGTACTCAATATTGGAATGTAACAAAGACCCATGGCTATCTATCAACCACCAATAGAAAACCACGATGCTGTATGAACGCGTTAGTTTTTCAAGATAACAAATAATGCAGCTGATATTGGTAAATTATTAATTATTGTTGGTACTTTTTTTAATGATTCTTGCACCATTAATTGATAACATATTCTGGCAGTGGACAATAGTTTTAAAAAATAAACAAAGCATACTTAATTATTTGTCATTATAATTATTTATTATTATAATTGGCATCAAAATAATAATTAGTCTAATAATTATTATTATTAATCGTAGTTCAAGTTTTCATTATTGTTGACATTTATTCAGAATGTAATATAAGTGAAAGAAATGTCTGGAAGTATTCATATTATTCATAATACTATCATATTAATGGTTGCAGTATTATTTACTATTATTATATCTATATTTATAATCTCCTAAGGTATGTTTAGGCAATTTAGTACCATTCCTGGTTTTGTCTTGACCTTCAACATTGAATTATATGAGTTTCAGTGGGTTTCAAAATTTTCCAAACGCTTTCAAAAGTGAAAACATTTCTATTATGAGACTTCAGAAGTGTGGGAGATAAAGAGAACATCAAAGATCTGTAAACGAAAACAGTTGCAATTTCCTGGGGTTTTTTTTAGCAATTTTTAGAGTTTTTGCTCAATTCCTAATTTTGAAAAAACTTCTTTTTGTGTAGACAAGCCGAGTTTTTGTTATTTTCATTTCTGATCTTCTATGAGTTTTGTGGATTAAAAAAGTGTGCAAGTGCTGTAAATCACATCGCTCAATCACATGAAACAAGTACATGGAAACAAGTCAGAAATCCACCTCACAGCCCTTTTAAATGATTAAAAATATGGTTTTAGTTGTTTGCTTTCCGCATAATTATTATGAATATTTCTCGGATTTTATCTTGACTGCAAAACTTCGTTTTTTGTTAATCATGCATGGCTCACTCGCACAAAATAGCCGTGGTCAGCAATTTTTATTTACATGTATATGTTAATGGTTAAATTAAACTGAAAATTCTTGATGAAACAAAACGTTGAGATCCATTGACTTCTGATTTCATCATCTAAATATCAGAAGAAATGTGAAGCTTTCCATTTATTGGCATCACGCAATGCAGCCTACTATCTTTCCTCCGTAAACCTGTTATTCCTCGATTAATGACAAGTTACTTAGTAAGTTTGTTGATGACAGATCTCATTATTTTAAAACATGTCGCTCGACTGCATAAAGTAAATACGTATTTCAACTGTACAAAAAACATAATGTCTGGTTAGGTTTGTAATGGGGTAAAAAATTGATGAGACTGTTTGCCTATTGTCAAAAGTGTTGTCTGATGTTCACAACCGCTAGGTTGTTCCACTCTAACATCTTTTGTTGGCGATGATTCCATTTTCCAAAACACTCAGTCGCAGTTTATGTCCGCAAAAGGCCTGTACTTTATTTTTGTTGATTCAAGTATTTATGTGCATTGCCAGTTTTTTCCTTAAAATGTAAATCACAGAAATATTTTTTGTTGAAAGTCAACGCTTAAAATGAATATTTGTTAAAATTGGATAACAGTTTGTTGAATGAGTATTAGGCAAAGCACTTTCCCCAAAAATCCTTGCGACTGATAAAAATATTGTTTAGATGATCGTTTTTCTTGTGTTGTTCGCAGCAAGTTCCAAATGATTTTTCTCTGTTGCTTTACTAGCAGCTTAAGATTAATTCATACTATCTGCAGAGACAGGCCTGCATTCAGATTCACTAGTGGTCTAACTCCTCATAGGATGTATGAGATTCACCCAAACCCAACGCCCCGTTTTCCTATGCTTTTCCATGTACCCCCAATATAACCTTTGCCTTATCTATTTATTTGTTATCCCTACTTACGCATCTGACTGTCTTTGTTTCTCTGGCAGGGTGTACACTCAGCATGGTGCTGGAAGATTCAACCACAGATCTTGATGGTGTCACCACAGAACAACTTTGTTGTCTGGTTGAGAATTTTAAACCGTGTATGCTAAAGGCTGGCAATGCCAGCTACGGTAAGAAGATACAAAGAACTGTACAGCAAAGGAAACTAAAGCTAGAGATCAATGAAAAGGTATGTAATTGGTTGTTGATTTTGGTATGTATGGGTTGAATTGGTGAACGGGGTCCACTGACTTACATGGCTCCATTCTGGAATCAGTGTTTTATGTCATAAGTGGAGTTGTCTTCTGTTTGGGCAACAGCGTCTGTGCTCATAAGTTAGTTGTACAGATTAACCATTTTGACATCACTTTATGAATCTGCTGTTTTACATCATATGCTGATGCATTCATTGAGATGTTCACTGGCCTGACATTGATCACTCTATGAAAAACTGTATAAGCTGCGTTCAGGCTATACAATTATCGGCAATGCAATTATCGTGCAGAATCGGTAGTTGCTTTCTGATTATTTTCGAGAGTTTAAATTTGCGATTTTTGTACCCGATAACGTATGGCCTTGGCTTTTGTCAACACAGCATCAAATTATTATTATTAATAATATTATAGCTTTTTGTCTTATAATATGAGAGCTTTTAGTGGATTAGAGCAACTTTTCACTCATCAGTAATAATAAATGAATTGCAAATAATGATAAATAACGATAAATGTATTATTTTACTATTGCTAATAATAAAGCTCTGTGATTGTTTCTTATAATCACGGAGCTTTTCGTTGTTGTTGTTATATTGATAATTTTAATATCTTACTTATAAAGTGGCTCGCAATTGATCAGGAAAATTTTAAATATGAAATTCTGAATATAATAAACAAATGTAGTATAAACTTGAGTTAGAAAAAATTGTCCATTAGCTGCAAGTTTTTTTGAAAAGTGTAAAATTGAAGAGCTGTGAGGTGGATGCTGATTGGCTATGCAGGCCAATAATGGAATAGAGCTCCATCATTGCCCGATGAAAAAAAATCTGCCATCTTTTATGAAATCGTAACAGGTGCACTGTTTACGCTTGCGAGCCAATTGTAGGCTCCACCCACTCGAGCGATAATCCTATATTGTGAAATGATCCGAGTTTTCGCTACAATTTAATTGTCATTATTCATGACTTTTTCATTTTTGTGGAAATCCAAAATTTTTTTATTGTTGTTTTATTTTGTGAATTTTAACTAGTTTTGTTGACCAGAAAGCATATTTCGTGCCTTTCTAGTGCTCACTTGATCGTGAATAACCAATTACTTGTGAAGGCTGCAACAATACGTATCAGTATGGCCTCCTGTCAGCAGTATGCCCTCCTGTCAGCAGTATGTCCTCCTGTCAGCAGTATGGCCTCCTGTCAGCAGTATGCCCTCCTGTCAGCAGTATGGCCTCCTGTCAGCAGTATGGCCTCCTGTCAGCAGTATGCCCTCCTGTCAGCAGTATGCCCTCCTGTCAGCAGTATGGCCTCCTGTCAGCAGTATGCCCTCCTGTCAGCAGTATGGCCTCCTGTCAGCAGTATGGCCTCCTGTCAGCAGTATGCCCTCCTGTCAGCAGTATGGCCTCCTGTCAGCAGTATGCCCTCCTGTCAGCAGTATGGCCTCCTGTCAGCAGTATGCCCTCCTGTCAGCAGTATGGCCTCCTGTCAGCAGTATGGCCTCCTGTCAGCAGTATGCCCTCCTGTCAGCAGTATGGCCTCCTGTCAGCAGTATGCCCTCCTGTCAGCAGTATGACCTCCTGTCAGCAGTATGCCCTCCTGTCAGCAGTATGCCCTCCTGTCAGCAGTATGCCCTCCTGTCAGCAGTATGCCCTCCTGTCAGCAGTATGCCCTCCTGTCAGCAGTATGCCCTCCTGTCAGCAGTATGGCCTCCTGTCAGCAGTATGCCCGCGTTATTGGTATTTATCATTACATATTATATATGTCGTTTATTTCAGATCAACCATTCTTACATCTGTGACCACCACAAGGAAATGATTCATTCGTTACGGCAGATTAAACCCAGGAAGCGTCCAGGTAGTGACAGAGAGAGCTCACCGGAAGTAGAGTCCAAACGTAAACCAGATGTATGTTTTATAGGAGTTGTACTTTCTCTATTTCTCACCATCTAATAACTTTGATTTAATTATTTAATTAGTGTTTTAAAATCTTGTCACAGGGGAAGAATGCAATGGTCTAAGCATGGTGCCCATATTTCTGGTAGAATATTTGGGTTTTACAAAAATGCTCGCCCATCGTTATTGTCTTCTTCTGGTTGCCTTTTTCCATTGACTAGCATCTACGATTGGAGTTGTCATCTCATGTGACAATCAAGTTGGGTTCATATTTTACTAGATTTCACTCTAAGTTATATATCATAAGTAGTTGTCAAAAGAGTTCAGCTGCCAATTCTGTTTTTATTCAAGTGTGGTTTAACCACAATCGCGTGCAGTTTGATTCGTTATCATTTGGTGGTATTCATTTTTTGTTGAGATGCTGTTTCGTATGTTGAGCTGTATCGGTTCATCTAAGTTTCAGAATATTTCTTTAGTCGTTTGAGAATGGAAAACTAGAAGTAATCTGTTGTTGTTGTTGTTTGATTCATCAGACAAAAGCTTTCTCATTTTGACATTAATCTCCTTACCAGTTGAAAGCTGCTACGTGAAGCCTGTGTGTTGTGTGGATCAGTTTAAGTAAAATTATTTTATGCGCAGGTGAACTTCCTGCAGATGCCAGTGAACACCCTGAGAAGGTATAAAAGGCACTATAAACTACAGACTAAACCTGGACTGAATAAACATCAGCTCTCGGAGGTACTTGTCTCTGTCGTATATCTGTCACACAGATGTCATTTATCTGTCATATAGCTGTCATATATGTACCACGCATCTGTCATATACCTGCCATACATCTGTCATCACATCTGTCATATAGCTGTCATACACATGCCATATAGCTGTCATAAATCTGTCATATAGCTGTCATCACTTCACATCATATATCTGTCACAGGTTCCTACTCCCTGAATATACAACCAATGCTCATTCTGTTTCAGGCCGTGTACAAGCACTTCAAAAGTATCATTGTCACAGAGAAAGAGGTACTCAACTATTTTATGTATATGGTTAAACATAAGAGGAGTAAACTGGACGAGGCGGACTCTCCCATGTCCTCCCCTAAACCACTGAAATACCATGACTGATCTCAGGCTACGACAAGTTTGTCTGTAACTAAATGTATGCGCTTGTTTAGCTGCTTTCTCCAGTATTGTTTGTGAACAGAAAGCAAGGCATACCTTTGAATGACTGTTTCATTTAGTGATGAGCTGCTTTCCTGAATAGACTCATTTCTATTCCATGCAGCGGTTTTCTCTGTCTCACTGACTGGAAATATATGTCTATGCCAAGCTCGTATGAAGAGCAGACACCTCGATGTTTTTATTTACCAATGAAGTGTTTGTTTGTGTAAATGATGGAGTTATTTATATTCAAAATAAAATTTAGTACACTTGTTCTTTTATGACTTTGTATCCCTATGGTATGGTACATGGTGTTCGTTTTGTTGCATAATAAGAACTTTAGGAGAAGGAAGTAGTTTTATTGTCTGTGTGCAAGAGTAGAACAATAGAAAGTATGGTAGCCTTTAAATATATTCAATGGCTACCACATGGCTTTATTTCTCTAACTAACAATTTCAGGGTTGGATGGATAAACACTTGCATTGTAGAGCTTGGCCAAACTGTCCTCATAGTGACTGTAACAGCCACCATTCTTTACACGACATATTAGAATCATTATTTTTCATAGCTTGGAAAGCTGCATCCGTTTTAGCCTTCGCCATCAATTAGTCGACAAAATTTTGCACTGTTTTTTTCAAAAGTTTAACAATCATATGTGCTCCTAAAGCCATCTGGTACATAGGTTTGCATGAAATGGTAGCCGGATTATCTCGTTTCTAATACGCTGAATGAGGATTACTCTGAGATTAGTTTGCAACTTGATAAAGATTAATCTGAAATCAGTTTGTGATTTGGAAAAGACTAATTTGGGATCGTTTTGTGATTTGGAAAGGATTAATCGGAGATCAATTTATAACTTTGTAAAGATTAAATCAGATTAATTCATGACTTGGCTAATAGTAGTCGGAGATCAATTTATAACCTGGTAAAGATTAATCTGGAATCGATGAAAGACTTAGCCAATATTAAACTGAGATCAGTTTATAATTCGGCCAGGATTAATCTGGGATCCATTTGTAAGCTGGCACAGAGTAATCTGAAATCAATTTATAGGTAATCTCCTGAGGACTATTCACAATCATATGATTCATAAACTCTTTAAGATGAACTGTAACACCAACTGCTATGTATTTTTCATTAAAAGTCAAAGCTATTAACATACAGTGATTTTTGACCAAGACGTCTTGACGTTCAATATTCTGGCAGCAATTAGAGCAATTGTCTCATCACCCAATTGAAATGAAAATAAACGAATAGAGTTGGTTGAGTACAGTATTTCCTCATCACTTTCTTGTATAAAACTTGTGTTTTGGTTAAAGTCTCTCACTCAGTAGACAAAGGAGCAACGACAGTTAAAATGGCTCAACTTCTGCAAGTTTTGTTTGCAGTTGGTTTTTTTATGCTTACTTATCGTTTCAGAAATGAACATTTATGTAAATGTGCAAGAACTGATAGATAATGAAGCTGAAGGTAAGAAACTAGCCAAGGAGATCGACGCTCTACTAGGGAATGACTCAACTCCTGAGAGCTACAAGGTGAGTAGAGATAAACTAGCTAGCTATGGTACCATTGTAGCCGCATCAGAGTTACCTGCTGGAAATAAAAAGTTAATACTAAGCTAAGAAAATATCAGAACTCCAACAATCTTTTGTCATAACATTTTTTGAAATATTTACCGTTAGTTGGTTACAAATATACCTACAAACAATCAGTGGGTTCACAGGCAATGAAGCGATGAATGGTAATATTTATTGGTTTGTTTGGGTAGAATATGATAAGGGAACAGCTCAAGCATGAACTGATTCTACCGCGGAAAGTTGATCAACTTGTCAGGTATGCAACGTTATGTACAGTGGTGTAGTGGTACCCATACGAGGCCATACGACGTATGGGCAAGAATAATTCTGCCTGCCAGTGCCCATACGGTCGTATGGGTGCTTGTAATAACAGAGTTGTCTTCCCTTTACGGATTTCCCTTCACCGCGGCAACGATGCGTTACGTTAATACGCTATGGGAGCGATAGGTTTGTGCAGGATTTTCTGGTAACGCGCCCAGTTACCTCGGTAGCACACCTGCACTTCCCTAGGAAGTCAGAGTTGTCTACTCCCGTAGTCAGCACTACTGGTCAGGCCGTCTGTATCACTGCCTATGCTTTAGCATGCCTGCTAAAGTAGGCTGGATAGGCAATGCCTGCCAGGTAGGCTCTGTCTGTCTGCCACTCCTTAGGCAACTTAAGGCTTTTGGACCGAAAGGTCGTTAAAGCAGTTGTCTCTTGGAGTGGTAGAGCTGTCTAGTCTTGTGTGTAGTCTGATAGAAGTTCAAGATAATCTTGAGAGAGTGTAAACTGGCTTTTATTTTTGCAAACAAAGAGTCAGCTGCGCATCCAAGGTAACACTGATTAGTGTGGAGCCCAGCTGCTCTATTTATATAAAAACGTTACATAACTCCCTTTGTATAGGGCTAGACTTATTACAATATGGGATAGAGGGTGGCTAACAAAGAGTGCCTTAACATGTATGCGAAATAGCCTCAGTGGTATGAGCTGAGCTACACAAAGAAAGTTTATAATGATTTAGTCATGTATACAGTTCTATCTACTCGTTGCTATGTTTGTAGGTTGCCACAGGAAGCTGCGCCATTTTTCCTGTACACAGCCCCCTCCATTGGTCGACGTCGGGGACCAATACAAGACATACAGGGAAAGATGACTGTGGCCTGCCTATATATATTGTCAACAGGCAAAAATGTATCGATTTGTTTACTAGAATAAAATATATAAAATATAAGAGTAGGTAATGTGGTTAGATAGAACTAAGTATGCATAGAACTACTAGCGGGTAACCGATATACATAAACCGTCTATATACAGGTAAGTGCCAAGGTAAGTGGCTAGCGTTAATTTCGCTTTAGTTCGCCCTCGATCTCTCTGATCTGTCGCTTTACCTCTTGTGTCCGCTGTAGGAGCTTGTAAGCCTCCGTCGTCAGCGTGTCCAGTTCGGCCCTCTTTCTCTTTAGCCTTTGCTCCTCTTCTTGCCTACGTTGTTGGTGGTGGTAGGTTCTTTTAGGGATTTTGGTGTACGTTATTGTTGACTTGAGGGTTAGAGGGGAGACCTCCTTTCGGCGCTTGGCATCGGGCTCCTGATATGTCACCTGTCTGTGCCCCTTGCTCCTTAGGTCTTCCGACCTGTCCAGGCTGGTATGCTGCCTGCTCTTTCTGCTTGTAACTGCTTCCTCCCATCTCCGTGGGGGTGCTGACAGCGTTGGCCTGGGCACTGCCTTGTCTTTGCTCTGGCTATTGGTGCTGTGTTTGGTTGGCTTGTCAGGGCTACTCGCCCGTAGGGGCTCTCCCAGTTGCTGCATTGTGTCTTTATTTCGCTTGACAGGGATGGAGGCTGTGGCGCCACTCTTTAGTATTGGCTGCGGCCGTCCCAATGGAGGTGGGTTTGGCCACGTCATAAAACGTGCGAAGTCTGCATATGAGTCTGCGTCGACTTCGAAGAGGGGTGCAGCCCTTCCTCCATGTGCCACTGCCTTGTTTTGCTTCGTGACATGCCGTCTAGCTGCATCCCTCGAGCTGGACTTCTTGCCGCAGGTACAGAAATAGAAAGAGTAATGCTGATGAGCGTGGTACATAACTCTCTTGCGAGCGTTAGTGTACCCACACTCCATGCATTTCCATAAGTCCTGGCCGTCGTCTGTTTGCGTAACGATGTTATTTAGCGTTGTCAGCGTCTGAGCTGATAGCCAGGCGGTTTTCACCAATGCCTCATCGTTTAGCTGCAGTTCGGCCTCCGACTTTTCTTTCTTTGGTGTTGTTTCCATGTGCTTGTCATCTGCAATAAATATTTTATTTATTTGCACTGGCTCTGTTTGCATTTCTCTCTTTCGCAGCATCTCCTCCTTAGTAGGCACTCTGTTTACACAGAGTGGTTGCCGCTTTTCCAGCTCGCTGGCAACCTCCATCAAAAATTGCTCACCTATCACTTGCTCTTCTGCTGCTGGATCCTCGGTGATGGAGAGCTCTGCTTGGCTTTCTTGCTGCTCCTTCATTTTCTCTAAAGCTGTGTTTGCGATGATGAGCAACTGTTCGGTGGAGAGAGAAGGTAGTGTGTGTGCTTCAGGCAAACGTGTAGTTACAACTGGCAGCAACTTGCCTCGTTTGGGCGAAAGTTGCCGCTCAGTGGTCCAACCGCTTGCGTGATTGGAGCTCCCTTCTGGTACGTCACTTGGCCACGTGACTGTTGCTTGTTTTTTCACAGCGGTCTCTGTGTGCGGTGGATCGTACCCCGGGGGCGCTTCACCAATCATAGAGCGCTCGCCGCTGGCTCTAGTAATAGAGCTACCTGCGGTGTTGTCTTCTCTCTCAAACTGCTTTCCCGATCGACATGATGTTTTGTCGTCTGGGGTAAGTTTATAATTATTTCTTTCTCGGTTTTGATTTGCCATTTGTTTCCAATAATTTTTTGCCTCTGCCAGCGAATTTGGTATGCCTTCGCCTCCAGAACACTGTTTTAACTCCAGTATTAAATCTTTTGGAGTGTTACTGCGTTCAGAGGGTAGGGAATATTTATTCATTGTGGCTGGTTGTTGTTGAGAACAACCTTGATTATCGAACTCGTTGTTGGCCATCGAGTAGCACTGATAATCGGCTAACTTTGAGGGTGGTCTAGTGGTTCTCCTAGGCCTGCCTGTTAAAGCTGGCTCTGCACTAGTGGCTTGCTCCTCGGCCCTTTCGATGGGTTCAACAGGTGGTTCAGTTGGTGGTGGTTCGATGGGAGCTGGAGTGGGTGGTGGGCTAGGCTCGCTGGTGTCTGGCAAGGCTGGCCACTCCCTGTCCCTCTCCCATTGCTCCTGTCTACTCAGTCTTGGCCGTACTTCTGGGACTGTCTCCCAGCCCCTGTTTGCTGGCCTCTGAGGTTCGGCTGGTCTTGTTGCCTGCTCCAGTAGTGCTGGCAATTGACCTAGCTGGCGCTCCAGGGCTTGCAGGTTTGGCTGGGCTATGTCTCCTCTTTCAGGCATATTTCTTGGCTCCGGTGGGTGCACGGCTGGCTCTGGTGGCTGGCGTATATCAGGCATGGGTGGACGCCCTCTTCTTCGAACTGCCCCCTTCATGTTAGGGCGAAGGGCGGCCTCCCTGTTGGCAGGTGCCCTTCCGGCCGGCTCAAGGCACGGGCGGTATTCTTTTAGCCGCCGTTCGTTCTGAGTTGTCACCTGCCCGTCCTTCTCTATCTGATATGTATGATTCGGGTATGCCTCTACTATCCGATACGGCCCCACGAAGCTGGGTTGGAGCTTAGGGTTGCAGCCCTTCACTCGCCGCTTGTTTTCTACGACCACCAGGTCGTCTGGGGCGAACAGTAGGGGCTCCTCGGTATCCTCCTGCCGGATTTTGGCTTGTTGTTCTCTTAGCAGTTCGTGCGCCACCTGGAGGTCCTCTTGCATCTGCAGGGCGTATTCTGTTACCAACTGGTTATCCAGGGGTGCGGGCCTACCGTCCAGCTGGTCGGGTAGCCTTACTTCCCTGCCCAACATAAGGTAGTTGGGGGTTTCTCCAGTGGCGGAGTGTGGGGTGCCGCGAAAGGCCCTCATTACCTGGGGCAGCAGCAGGTCCCACTCCTCCTGTCCACGCCTTAGCAGGAGCGTCCTCAGCGAGTCCCCCAGCGTCCGGTTCTGCCTCTCCACCACTCCGTTACCTTGTGGGTGATACGGAGTGGTACGGGTCTTCTGTACGTTCCATAGGGCACACAGTTCGGCCATCAATCTGGATTCGAACTGTGCCCCTTGGTCGGTGTGGAGCTCTTCAGGTAGGCCCCAGTAACAAAATACCCTTTCATCTAGCGTGGTGGCGACCGTGGGTGCTGTGGCGTCCGGGATGGCGATGGCGTCTTGCCACCGGGTAAAGTGGTCCGACAGCACCAAGATCCATTTGTTTTTTCGCCGGGTCTCTGGGAGAGGTCCCACCAGGTCTACGGCTACCTTCTGAAAAGGTCTGCCGGCAAACAACCGTTGCCTCTCCTGGGTAGGCTGGATTCCCCCCTTCTTTGCTACTTGGCAGACCTCGCAGGACTTGACAAGCCGCCTCACCTCTGCAGACATCCCTGGCCAGTACCAGTTGAGCTGTATTCGGCCTTTGGTACGGTTTATGCCAGCATGGCTTAACCCATGTGTGTCCCATATTATCTGTCGGCGCCGCGAGGCCGGGCAGACCACACACTGCCGGGGTCGGCCTTTGGGAGCCATCTGCATGGTCAAGGTGCCATCAGGCTGTATTGCCAAAGCCTCCCTACGACTGTACAAAGCTCGCAGCTCTCTGCTGCCTTCTTCCAGCTCTCTCTTGGTCACCGGCCGGCCGCCTCTAACTTCCTCGTACATCCGGGCAACTGGATTCTGCCCTGTACGTTGTTGCTCCACCAACTCCATGCTGGTGACTACACACAGCCCTGAGGGGTTGGCCTCAGTTTCTTGGCTTTCTTGCGGTGCCGGTGTGACTTGTTGCGGTCCTGGTAGCACGTCTTCCGAGATAGGAGGCCTCGCTAACTGGAGTTCTGATCCAGGGGCACTGGCAAGTTCAGCATGGGTCGGCCCACCGTCGCGCTGCTCTATGGCACTGCACTGTCGGCAGTCCATACAAGGCTCACGCCTGCTTAACCCATCTGCATTCCCATGCTGTTTGCCAGCCCTGTGCTCGAGTTTGTACACAAACTCGGCGAGAATCTCCAGCCACCTCGCTATCTGGTTTGACGGCTCCTTCCGTCGGCATAGCCACCTCAAGGATGCGTGGTCGGTGCGGAGCTTGAACTCTCGGCCATAAAGATACGGCCTAAAGTGCTTGACTGCCTTAACGACAGCCAGAAGCTCGTGTCGAGTCACGCAGTAGTTCCTCTCGGCGGGTGCCAGGGTTTTGCTGTAGTAAGCAATGACCCTCTCCTGACCGTCCTGTACCTGTGACAGGACTGCCCCTATTCCCACGGCACTGGCGTCCGTATCCAGGATATAGGTTTTGGCTGGGTCAGGGTAGCCTAGTACTGGTGCTTGGACGAGTCCCTGCTTGAGTTGCTCAAAGGCAGCCTGCTCCTCCTTCTCCCATTTCCATGGGGTGTCCTTGCTGGTTAGGACAGTCAGGGGCTTAGCAGTAGTGGCGTACCCAGGCAGATATTGCCTGTAGTACCCTGCTGTACCGAGGAAGGCTTGCAGTCCTTTGATGTCTCTAGGGGGTGTCCATTCGGCTACGGCCCGCACCTTTTCAGGGTCAGTGGCTACGCCCTCCGCACTCACTACATGCCCCAGGTACTTGACCCGTTGTTGCAGCAGTTCGCACTTGGACGGCTTGACCTTCAGGTTGGCCTGTTGCAGCCTACTTAACACCTCTCCTAGCCGTTGCAGGTGTGTCTCAAAGTCGGGGGCGATGACTATCACATCGTCCAGATAGAGCAGCAGCGTTTTCCAGTGCAGCCCTTGCAGCACACGTTCCATCAAACGCTGAAACGTGGCGGGGGCTGAGGTCAGCCCGAAGGGCAGCACCTTCCAACGCCACAGTCCACTCCTGGTGATGAAGGCCGACTTCTCCTTGGCGTCTGCATCTAGAGGGACTTGCCAATAACCACTGGTCAAGTCCAGAGTGCTAAAGAACTTGCTGCCGGCCAGGGCGTCGAGGGACTCATCTATCCTGGGTATAGGATAGGCGTCCTGCCTGGTGACGTCGTTCAGCCTCCGGTAGTCAATGCAGAACCGCCATGTCTGATCTTTCTTGCGCACCAGTACTACAGGGGAGCTCCATGCGCCGTCTGCGGGCTCAATCAACCCCTTCTCCAGCAGGTCTTTCACTTGCCGCTCGGCCTCAGCCTCCTTTTCAGGCCCAAGCCTGTGTGGGGGCAACCGAACCGGTCTAGTGCCTTCAGCAACGGGAATCGAGTGCTCTACAAGATCAGTACGGCCAATATCCCCGCTATTTCTGCTGAATACGGCCTCGTACTTCTTGAGCAATCCCTTTAACAACTTCCTCTGTTGCTCGTCTCTGCACCCTGTGCACGCCTGCTCGTACAGTTCAACCAGGTGATCAGGCACCGCTGAACTTGCTGACCCTGCGTCAGTCTGACTCCCAGATGTGGTCTGCTGTACCTCATCGGCCTCTACTCCCGTGAATGTCCCGATAACCTTGCCAGCGGGTAGGCATATCGCATTCGGGGTAGGGTTGAGGCATCGGACCAGCACTCGTCCTTGCTCATCTGGAGAGTTGATGCTTGTAGCCAGGGGTAGGTCTCCTGGCAGACTCTGGATTACACCCTGTGGACAGTAGCTCTGTGCGGCTAGATGGCACGGAATAGTAGCCTCTGTCTGTGGGGGAATCTCTGTGTTCCGAAGTACCTGGACCTTGGAGACTAGTGCCCTGCCATAACGGTCAGTGCATACCAGTTCCTTGTCCTGCATGACCAGCACTGGCTGGTCAAAACCCATGTGGCACTTCTGATTGGCCAAGAACGGCATCCCGAGGATCACGTCTTCGCTAATCTGGGTGACGACGAACGTCTCGGTGTACGCCACAGACCGTACTCGCCCTGATATGCTGAGTAGACCGTAGAAGGGGAGTTTAGTCCCATCTGCCATTAAACCATGGGAGTCATACTCTTGCAGCGTGGCTTTCCGTCTGTCTGGTAGCTTGTCGTACACACTCTTGGAAAGCAGATTGGTGTTACAACCAGTATCTATCAGGTACGTCACTGTCTTCCCTTCTACCTTGCCTGGTAGGTAGTAACTGGACTTGTAGGGCCGCGCCATCTGTTCCACACACGAGGCCAGGGGAATAGTCTCCGTAGGCAGTTCGGGCAGCACTAGGGGCTCTCTCCTGTATGGAACAGGAGTCTGCACCTCTTTGCGCCACTGCTTTCGCGGTCTCTCTCTCCCGGTGTGTGTCTTGGTAGGTGGTGGCCGTATCTCCTCATCGTCTGATGAGTCGTCGTCCAGGGCAGACAGGTGGGTAAACCTGTTTTGTGTCTGCACCGACACTGGCTGTGGTATGGGCGGGTGATAGGCTGGACGCCTAATTTCTCGCCACCCATCCTGGGTCTGTCTTTCAGACCTTGCTGCCGGTTTGTTTCTGGGTGCCCTTCTGCAGCCAGTAGTTTTCCCTACTGCTGCGGGCTGGCGGCGTTTCCCTGGTGATTGAACCAGGAACCCTCTTGGCACTCTCTCTGAGTGTGCCCTAGCCTCTGGCACTTCCAACACTTGACTACCCTTTTGGGCGGTCGGATGGGTGTACTGTCTGGCTGGGTGGTCTTGAGGGTGGCCACTTGCTTGGTCAGTTCGCTGAGTGCCTTGGCTAAGGTTTCCAGGTGGGCTTCTACCCCAGGGGTCGTCCTCTTGGCCTCTACTTGTCTGCACTCCTCCTCTCTCTGTTCTGTCTCGACACTTCGAACCTTAGGGCCCGTGTATGTCGGCTGGATCTGCAGGTATTCGTTACCTGCCTTCACTGCCGCCTCCAAGGAGGTTGGCTGTATAGCTAAGAGATGCCTTTGTAGGTAGGCGTTTCCCAACGTGTTCTGGAAATGTTCCAGGGCATACTCGTTTCTCATGGCTCGAGGGGAGTCCTCGTGGGCGGCCTCTACTAGCGCTTCAATGGCTAGGGCGTGTTCTCTAAGAGTGTGGCTGGGTTCCTTTCGGTACCCTGATAGCCTGGCTCTGGCCTCTCGGCGAGTTAGCCCGAAGCTAGCCTTTAGAGAATCCATTATTGCCCAGATCGTTTCTCCACGTCCACATTGCTGCGCCTTCCCCTGTAGTGACTGCCTCAAGTAAATGATGGCTGTGGCCGGCGCCCAATCATTGGCTTCCGACACCTCCTGAAACCTCTGGAGGAAATACTGGATGTCTCCAGTACCATCGTATGTCGGGGCTTTGAAAGGGGTCGCTCGTGGGGGAGCGTCTGTTATCTTTTCCATGATGTTGGCCAACTGTCCCATGATCCTTGTGGCAGGGTCTCTGTCCACACTCATGGCTCGTCTGCTAGTCATGGTAGTCATCCCACTGCTGCCACCAGTGTGCAGGATTTTCTGGTAACGCGCCCAGTTACCTCGGTAGCACACCTGCACTTCCCTAGGAAGTCAGAGTTGTCTACTCCCGTAGTCAGCACTACTGGTCAGGCCGTCTGTATCACTGCCTATGCTTTAGCATGCCTGCTAAAGTAGGCTGGATAGGCAATGCCTGCCAGGTAGGCTCTGTCTGTCTGCCACTCCTTAGGCAACTTAAGGCTTTTGGACCGAAAGGTCGTTAAAGCAGTTGTCTCTTGGAGTGGTAGAGCTGTCTAGTCTTGTGTGTAGTCTGATAGAAGTTCAAGATAATCTTGAGAGAGTGTAAACTGGCTTTTATTTTTGCAAACAAAGAGTCAGCTGCGCATCCAAGGTAACACTGATTAGTGTGGAGCCCAGCTGCTCTATTTATATAAAAACGTTACATAACTCCCTTTGTATAGGGCTAGACTTATTACAATATGGGATAGAGGGTGGCTAACAAAGAGTGCCTTAACATGTATGCGAAATAGCCTCAGTGGTATGAGCTGAGCTACACAAAGAAAGTTTATAATGATTTAGTCATGTATACAGTTCTATCTACTCGTTGCTATGTTTGTAGGTTGCCACAGGAAGCTGCGCCATTTTTCCTGTACAGGTTGAGCGACTGGTTTTATTTAACTGTTTGTGGACAACATGAATCGCTGTATTAGCTTGCATTGCAGCATTATGTTACATGATTGGATGGTTTCAGTCAAGTCCAAACCTTATTATTGAAACTTTGGTAACTCTACCAAGACCGCGAATGTTTCAACTACAACATTTGCTATTTGCTTTACAACAACAAACAACAACCATGTCCAAGAAGAAACTCACAGACTACTTCTCACCTAAGAGAAGGTAATGATGGTCATGCTGCTTGTAGTAGTGCATTATTGTAATAGTACTAAGTTACTACTACAACAACTACTAGTTTGATTGACTAGTAGTAAGTAGTTAGTAGTCTAAGTCTTAGATAGATAGAGTAGTAGATTAAAATTTAGTAGTAGGTAGGTAGTTAGTAGTAATAATAATAAGTAGCCGTTGTTGTTACTATTTATTATTATTGTTATAGTAGTAGTAGGCCTAAGTAATAAATAATGATAACTTTTCCATCAATAATTTAATTAATTATTAATCTTTACAACGTTATAATGAAAAAATAACTAATTGCTAATGATAATAATAATTTATTTATTAATTAGTTTGTTTATTAATTAATTATGATTATTTATTAAATTAATTAATTACATGAATAAATTTTTTCTATATTATTTGAATAATCATTATAATTAATTGTAATAACAAAAATAATAATAGTATTAGTGGTAACAATTTATTATAATTATTATATACTCATCACCATACTAAAAATAACTTGCTTATTATTATTATTATTAATTTGTGTATAATATTTATTATTATTTTAATAATATTATTGGTTTTCTACTTTACTTACTTATTATTAAATTATTATTAGCATTTTAATAATTTACTTGATTAGTTTTTTTTTCATGCACCATACTACAATTGAAAGTAGTAGTGGTGTAATCTAGAAAAAAAAGTAATGATGTTGTTATTTATAATTCTAATGACATTTATTTAAATTAATAATGTATTATTAATTAATGCTGATATATAATATCAGTATTCAGTAATGTGGAAATTAAGAATTAGCCTTAGGAATCATGGGCTGTGATAACAGTGACATTTATTGTGACAAATAATGTCGTCATCAAGATCCTGATACAGCTTATAAGTTGCTATTCCTCTAAGTGCTGATACTCCTTACCCCAAAACTCCAAAACCCCAAAACGCAAAGCCAAAGTCACTCCTGCTTAGTAATAGTAAATTCATAGAACTTCTATGTTGTTATTCGTTGATATATTTACTACTGTACGTGGTGTTCGTTCCTGTACTGTAACAAACAATCACCAAAATTTGACTTTATGTACTTGTATAATAGAAAGCTGGAGAGTAACAGCATTCCACTAAAGTCCAGTTGCACTGATGGACATGTCGAGGCTGATAATATAGCGGTAGGTCCCTGTACATTGTGATAACAGCTGGCGATTGTCGTCAGCTTCTGATTACAGATGTGTTGGCTTATTGAATATTCCTGATTTTAATTTGAGCGGTACTACCTTTTGAAAATGTAATATCACAGATCAAATCACACAAGTTAAGCCATGCACTCATATGTGAGTAAGTTTGTATGATTACATTTGCAGCATGAGCCATTGATCACCGATGGGGACAACCAGCCATCTACAATTGAACCACAAGACAGTGATGCACAACAAGTAAGTCACTTATGAAAGACTGCAGTTGAGTATACTGTCATAATCCTACAGTTGTGGTGTAATTAAGCGCTCACTCAGTCAATATGTCACATTATTACAGCTGGAACCTGCTGTTGCTGTTGTTAATGTAGATGACGCTGCTTCACCATCACAGAACAGCCCTGCACCGCAAGTAGGTCATACGTTAAGTAGGAAGGCATGCCTATGGACACATGGCTGCCGGCTTACTTCTCCTGCAATAACGCAGCTGACTACTTAGATCAGTTCATTCATAACCTTATTCTATTTCTCCATACAGCTAGTCCTGCCAATTTGCTGGAATATTTCTGATTGGGAGGAGCGGAAGACAAAACACATATGGCTTGCTCTATCACCAACAGGTGGGTTGTTGTGCAATGCATGTAGCTATGCAGGCTCCCTAAAGAATGTTGACACTAGCACCATGGGTGTTTATACTCGATCACAGTGGACCAAGGAAGGAGTACTTTGTTCTGGGCGCGATAAAAAATCTCAGATGATGTCTATCAGAAACAAAATTGCTCAACATCAATCATCGAAAAGCCATCTAGCAGCAGTTGGCATCCAAGTTCAAGCTTCAAAGGATGTGCTACCTGAGTTAGTAGCCAAGCAAAAGAAAAATTACAATGCAACTACTGCTCGGCTAATGACGACTGCCTACTCCGTGGCTAAAAACCTACGCCCGTATACTTCGTATTTTCAGTTGTGTGAATTACAGGAGGCCAATGGACTAGATCTAGGTGTAGGTTTGCATTCCAGGTTTAGTGCAACTCATATGATTGACACTATTGCTACCGAGATGTTGAAACGCCTCACTACTGCTGTTATATCTAATGGTCAAAAAATTAGCATTATGGTAGATGAATCTACAACAGTTAGCCATAAGTCGTGTCTAATTTTGTACATAAGAACAGCCTGGCCTGAATCTGATGCTTCCGGTGCCTTTGCATTTCCTCTAGAGCTTATAGAGCTTGAATCTCTGACTGCTGATCATATAACTGAAAAAATCGTTGAGTGTCTAAATAAGTGGGGCTTTTCTGACCACTATTTGAGGGAACATTTCATTGGTGCTTGCTCTGATGGTGCGTCTGTAATGTTGGGTAAACGAGCAGGTGTACTAGTACAGTTGAAGGCCAGGTACCCTGGTTTATTCACCTGGCACTGCATGTGTCATAGGGTGGAACTGGCCATTGGTGATGCAGTCAGGTCCTGTACTCAAATAAACCATGTCCAATCAATGCTTGACAAACTGTACAGTGTGTACAGTCAAAGTCCTAAAGCTCAGCGAGAGTTGGAGCTCTGTGCTCGTGAAATTGAAAGTGAGCTAAGGAAAATAGGACGTGTGTTAGATGTCCGTTGGGCTGCTTCCAGTTATCGTTCTCTGGATGCAATCTGGACTTCATATGCTGCATTGTATAGGCATTGCAGTTCAGACTCCTCTAAATCAGGCAGACATAAAGCCATGTACCATGGTATAAAAGCAACCCTTGAATCCCATGAATTTGTTCACAGTTTAGCTGTGTTGCTTGATGCTTTGCATGAGGTTTCAAAGCTGTCTCAAGCTCTACAAGGTGAAAACTGTTCGCTCAGCAGAGCTTATCAGTTACTCAAGAGGACCTTACGAGCTCTTGAGCAACAAAAGCTTGGGTCTGGTTGTCACTTTCAGCAGTATGAAGCATCTGAAGCTAGTGGTGAATTTAAAGGCATTGCTTTGAGTAGTCGTGGGAGATTTCTTAACAAAAGTGCCTTCTTGCAAGCACTAATTGATAACTTGACGTCAAGGATGTACAGCACTGCTGAAAGTGATAGTTTCACCGAGCTTCTGGATGAGTTTGATGTTGTGGACTGTTCTAAGTGGCCCTCTTCCCTTGAGAGCCCATGGCCTGCTGGTGAAGCTAAACTGAAAGCGTTGTGTGGCAGATTTAAGCTGAGCTTTGCTTATTGCCAAGACGATTTTAGGGACTTTGTTGAAGACCGTACCATAGTACCAGCGAGCATCAGAAAGGTCCAGGCTGTTTTAAACACACTGCCAATAAGCAGTGCAGACTGTGAGCGTGGGTTTTCCACTATGAATTTGATTTGTAATGACCTACGTAACCGTCTCACTGTACGCCACATATTTAGTAACCTGTTCATCTCTTTGGTGGGTCCACCCATTAGCGAATTCAATCCCAGCCCATATGTTAAAATCTGGCTGAAGATGCACCGATCCGCAGACGATGCTAGAACCCGAGTGGCCGCTAGCAAGGAAAACCCACGCTATGCAGCTATTTGGAAGGTTTTTAAATGAGTACAAAGTAGTACATTGCATACCTTAAGTAGACTGTTTGTTGCTCCTTTCAGGTTTTCAACATCAAGTAAGTGAATTGTGTGGTATATTTCTGTTCTTGCCTCTGGTCATGGGTCTGCGTATAACTATATCTTTTATATCTAACTATTTGGGCATGACTAAATTCATTATCCTTTGCATCAGATATTCTGTTCCTTCTTCTTGTGTGAATAATAACTGTGCTTTCCATTTCTTACTTTACACTAACTTGTGTGCCTAACACCTATCATTTATCAACACTGCAATTGTATGTAATCACCTGGCTTAAAGTCTGTTGTGTGGTAAGGTGGTAAGGTTGGTGTATTCTTAAGTCAACTCAATAATGGTGCTGGTTTGATCGATTGATCTTTGTCATTGTTCACAAAACATGTGCTGATTGAATGGTAAGTTCCATATTACATATTTTACTGGCTTGTTTTGCATTTAAATCCACCAGGTACGTTCTAGTTCGTCTCATTCTCATTCATTATTGCAGTGGTGGATTGGCCATTGCAATGGAGAACTTATAAACAACAAATGGTGCATATGTATGTAAGTTTTCTCAGCAGACAATGATATGGTGCAATGCAATATTGCTGTCACTGTCTCATGGTGGGGCAATTGGTAAGAATCCTTTTACCACACTGAACAAACCTAGCTGTTACTTCCTTGAAACTTCAATATACTGCCAATGTGTACTTCTGTCAACTTTGCATCTCAAAGTGGGTCTCTCAGGCCATCTCAGAGGTGTTTTTGCAAAAATTTCCGCTCGCGCGGGGCTCACCGGGAGGGGGGCTCCACAGAGCCCCGCCCCCCTCCCGGACCCACCCCCCACCCACCCAGAGAGAGTATGGGCAAGAATTTTTTTAAACTACATCACTGGTTATGTATAAGTCACTCTATGTGTGCTTAACTCTATGTTTGTGTAACTCTATGTTTTATAAGTAACTCTATGTTTGTGGAGCTCCATGTGCAGGTAAATCTATGTATAAATAAATCTATTTACATGGAGCTCTATGTACTTGTAACTCTAGGTCTGTACTTTTGTTGTCACAAGTGGTCTATCAGCTGTCACCGCCCGGTATTCTATATCATTCGTAACAAAATAAATTAATTTTTTATGTTTCTGATTTATTTATTGTGTTCAATCCGACCACAGACTACAAACACATGCCATAAAAAATGAATCAACTGGAACCTTTTTAAGACTATTTTACAGAACTTTTATTTTTGTAATGCTTGTTTAGATCAAAAGAATGTGGAAGTTTGCCATCAGGAGTTGTCTGCTCAGAAGACTGCTGTAAAGTTTTGCCTACAGAATCTAAAAAACAGACATCTACAGTTGCATATTCTTGTACTCATTACTACAGCCAGAGGTACAAAACCAAGTGTGGACTCTTCGGTTGGTCGCGCTGTACAAGGCACCGTACAAAGTCTACGTAAGATTCTTACTCTCTACTATCACATATAGACTTATTTATGTGTTGATGAGAGCCACTTTAACTTCTGCCTGCTTTGAAAAAACTCTGATTTTTCTTACAAACTTTCAAAACTTTCTAAGTTCATAAACAAAAAATATTTAATGTCATTTCCCTGGTACAAAAGTGTAACCAAGCCGTGCCCTGGTGGACAGGAAACCTGTTGTGAGGGATACTTCTGGTACCAAGAATGTTGTATCCGTGAGTATTGTCTTGTCCGTTCAGTAGTCAGTGTTTAACAAACAAACAATAAAAACAGAAAAAAAACATTTTTGTTTTCAGCGAAGGTGCACATTCATGATAATGTAATCCTATTAATTGCAATAAAAATGATTTTTCCGAAGTTAAGTAACAAATAAACATGATCAAAAAATTTTAAAGTCATCTGATTTTAGTTTGCATGGGTTTATGAAAACAACACTTGATATCTACCGATCTATTTATTATTTACATAGCGCACGTTTCGAAGAGATCATTGAAGAGATTAGAAGGAGAGGTTGAGATGAAATGGGGAAGTCAGTGTTGTGACAATATTGTCTGGAACTTATCCCTGTATTAGTAATAACAAAATCATTTAACCAAAAATATGTTGTTAGAACTTCTGAGCTACTGCTATTCGCTACTGCTATACGAGAGAAGAGTATTCGCGACCTGTACATAACCTACGTTTACATAACCTACCTGTACATAACCTACCTGTACATAACCTACCTGTACATAACCTACCTGTACATTACCCAATTGGTCCAATAAGAGTATTCGCGACCTCTATTCACCGAACACATTGCAATAAAAATAATCAGACCGGCAATAAATTTAATTAATAAATAACCATTTTGTTCAGAACTCGTGGACCAACAAAAAGTAGCTCACTGAATAAAAAAAATAATCAACTAGTATTTATTTATATTGTTCGTAGGTCGCAAATGAAACTGACCACTAAATAAATATTAACGAGCGAGTTGAAAAATAATTCAAAATAATTGCAAGCTCAAAATTTAATAAACTGAAGGGCAACTTTATAAATTACACCAGTTTATAGCGGTTCAATGTTTATTATCTTCTTGATTATTTAAAAAAATTGGAGCCATTTTCTTTATGATTTGTTCGGTAAACTACAACATTTCATTGAATATTTATATTGTTCTAAACTAATATTCCACTGCATCCACTACGTGTTGAATTGCGAACACCTATTACTTTTTGTACTTTGTTTGACAAACAGGTCGCGAATACTATATCTAATGTTTTTCCTTCTGTGGCCATACACAAGTCAGTAACATTATAAATATACTCAGTAAACCTATAAAATATGGCAAATCCATCAAATTGATTGATAGGAGCTGCTTTCACTCAAGGAAAAATTGCTGTGATGAAACAAACCGAAAGTGTGAGTCAGAAAATTATATTTCTTGATTTGATTATAAGCAGGAAGAACTGGACCACATCTGTGGGTGTGAATGTGTAGCTTTCTTGTTAATATATTTTTATCTGATAGTTTCATGTATTTAATTATACCGAAATTCAATTGCTCCAAATATACAAAACTTGTTTACTAACAGAGGTTGTCACACAGGGAGAACAACACGAGAATTATATTGGAACGACATACAGACACGAGGTAAGTAAACTGACCACTACAATCCGTTGAAGTTTTCTTCATTCTTTTACTTCAAACTTATGTTTTTTGTATTAATTGTAAAAAAAACTAATCCGACAACACTAATAAGGTCTTTTGAATTGTTCAAAACAAAAGTCGTCAGAGTACTACTTCTGTTTTGTCTTTTGAAATTTTGGATTTACAGCTAACGCTTGCAACAGTCAAGCATACAATTCAACCATCAGCTAAGTGGATTTTTATGGTCACTATATCTGCGCAAGGTCCCCCTACGACTGCTGAGTGTCAGGCATACCTGAATTGAGTCTGGCACAGCCAGAAAACCTTGTGAGAAAGCCAGTAGAGTCACTACTGGTCCTGCAGCAATTACTGCTGGCTTTGCAGCAGTCACTACCGGTCTTGCAGTACCACTACCGACCCTATACCGGACCCGGGAGAAAAGAAAGGCTATATATTACATTATATTTTATAGTTCATTTATAGTGGAAGTTTTTATATAAAAAGCTAAAACATTTGGTCCACTCAGAATTGTTTTTGGAAAGTTTCACTGTAGTTTGCTAGTAATCACCAGAGCAATTAAAGTTTTTGTTTTCCAGGGTTAGCGACTTGTACAATCACACCACATGGATCAGCTCGGGTAAAATGATTTTATGTGTAGGTGAATTTCCTGCAGATGCCAGTGAACACCCTGAGAAGGTATAAAAGGCACTATAAACTACAGACTAAACCCGGACTGAATAAACATCACCTCTTGGAGGTACTTGTCTCTGTCGTATATTTGTCACCTAGCTGTCATACACACATCATATATCTGTCACAGGTTCCTACTCACTGAATATACAACTAATGCTCATTCTGTTTCAGGCCGTGTACAAGCACTTCAAAAGTATCATTGTCACAGAGAAAGAGGTACTCAACTATTTTATGTATATGGTTAAACATAAGAGGAGTAAACTGGACGAGGCAGACTCTCCCATGTCCTCCCCTAAACCACTGAAATATCATGACTGATCTCAGGCTACGACAAGTTTGTCTACAACTAAATGGATGCGCTTGTTTAGCTGCTTTCTCCAGTATTGTTTGTGAACAGAAAGCAAGGCGTACCTTTGAATGAATGTTTCATTTAGTGCTGAGCTGCTTTCCTGAATAGACTCATTTCTATTCCATGCAGCGGTTTTCTCTGTCTCACTGAATGGAAATATATGTCTATGCCAAGCTCGTATGAAGAGCAGACAACTCTATGTTTTTATTTACCAATGAAGTGTTTGTTTGTGTAAATGATGGAGTTATTAATATTCAAAATAAAATTTAGTACACTTGTTCTTTTATGACTTTGTATCTCTATGGTATGTTACTTGGTGTTCGTTTTGTTGCATAATAGGAACTTGTGGAGAAGGAAGTAGTTTTATTGTCTGTGTGCAAGAGTAGAACAATCGAAAGTATGGTAGCCTTTAATTAAATATATTCAATGGCTACCACATGGCTTTATTTCTCTAACTAACAATTTCAGGGTTGGATGGATAAACACTTGCATTGTAGAGCTTTGCTGAACATTCCTCTTAGTGCATGTAAGAGCCACCATTCTTTACACGTCAAATTAGAATTATTAGAGGTTATAGCTTAAAAAACTGCATCCATTTTAGCCTTCGCCATCAATTAGTCGACAAAATTTTGCACTATATTTTTTTTCAAAAGTTTAACAACCATATGTGCTCCTAAAGCCATCTGGTACATGGGTTTGTGTGAAATGGTAGCTGGATTATCTCGTTTCTAATAAGGTGAATGAGGATTACTCTGAGATTAGCTTGAAACTTGATAAAGATTAATCTGAAATCAATTTGTGAGTTGGTAAAGATTAATTTGGGGTGGTTTTGTGATTTGACAAGGATTAATCTGAGACCAATTCAAGTTTTGGTAAAGATTGATCGGAGATTAATGCATGACTTCGCTAATATTAGTCTGAGATCAATTTATAACCTGGTAAAGATTAATCTGGAATCGATTAATGACTCAGCCAATAATAATCTGAGATCTATTCATGGTTTGGCCAGGATTAATCTGGGATCCATTTGTAAGCTGGTACAGATTAATCTGAAATCGATTCATAGGCAATCTCCTGAGACTATTCATGATCATATGATTCATAGCTTCTTTAAGACAAACTTTAATACCAGCTGCTAAGGATTTTTCATTACACGTCAAAGTGTTTTTTGACCAAGATGTCTTGATTTTCCATATTCCGGCAGCAATTAGAGCAATTATCTCATCAGCCAATCAAAATGGAAAGAAACGAATATAGTTGATTGAGTACAGTATTTCCTCATCACTTTCTTGTATAAAACTTGTGTTTTGGTCAAAGTCTCCCACTCAGTAAGCAAAGGAGCAACGACAGTTAAAATGGCTCAGCTTCTGCAAGTTTTGTGTGCAGTTGGTTTTTTATGCTTACTTAACGTTTCAGGAGTGAAAAGTCATGTAAATGTGCAAGAATTGATAGATAATGAAGCTGAAGGTAAGAGACTAGCACAAGATATTGACGATCTACTAGGGAATGACTCAATTCCTGAGAACTACAAGGTGAGTAGAGATAACTCATTTATGGTACCATTGTAGTCTCATCAGATTTACCTGCTGGAAATAAAAATTTATTAATAAGCTAAGAAAATATCAGAACTCCAAAAATTTTTCGTCATAACAGTTTTTGAAGTATTTACCATTAGATTGTTACAAATATACCTACAAACAATCAGCTGGTTCACAGTGAAGTGATGGATGGTAATATTTATTGATTTGTTTGGGTAGGTTATGATAAGGGAACAGCTCAAGCATGAACTGATTCTACAAGGGAAAGTTTATCAACCTATCAGGTATGCAACTCTATGTGCATGTAACCATATGTGTGTGTAACTTTATTTTGTAAAAGCAAATCTATGTTTGTGAAGGTCTATGTGAAGGTAACTCTATGTATGAGTAACTCTATGTACATGGAGCTCTGTTTATTTGTAACTTCGTGTCAGTACTTTCTGTTCCCTCAAGTGGTATACCAGCTGTCACCACCCGGTATTCTTTATTGTTTGTAACAAAAAAAATGTTTTTTCTTTCAAGTTCTGATGTATTCATCGTGTTTAATGGCCCATAAACACATGCCATAAAAAATGAATTGACTAGAACCTGTTTCAAGACTATTTTGCAAAACTTTTATTTTTGTAAATGCTTTTTTAGATCAAAAAGAAGTGGAAGTTTGCCATCAGGAGTTGTCTGTCCAGAAGATTGCTGTAAAGTTGTTGTCCCTACTGAATCTAAAAAACAGACATCTACAGTTGCGTATTCTTGTACTCATTACTATAGCCAGAGGTACAAAACCAAGTGTGGGCTCTTCGGTTGGTCGCGCTGTACAAGGCACCGTACAAAGTCTACGTAAGATTCTTACTCTCTGCTATTACCTATAGACTTATTTATGTGTTGGCGAGAGGCACTTTAACTTCTGCCTGCTTTGAAAAAACTCTGATTTTTCTTACAAACTTTCAAAACTTTCCAATTTCATAAAGAAAATATTGAATGTTGTTTTCAAACTCAAATTGATGTTATGTCAAAATAGCTGTAATAATTTGTTAGGAAAACAACATGCTACCGAGTTAACACCTGGTACAAAAGTGTAACCAAGCCGTGCCCTGGTGGACAGGAAACTTGTTGTGAGGGATACTTTTGGTACCAAGAATGTTGTATCCGTAAGTATTGTGTTGTATGCTCAGTATTCAGTGTGCAACAAACCAATAATAAAAACAGGAAAAAAAAACATTTTTGTATTCAGCGAAGGTGCACATTCATGATCACGTAGTTCTATTAATTGCCATGCAAATGACTTGTCCGAAGTTACATAACAACTACATATGATCAAAAATTTATAAATCATTTGATTTTAGTTGGGATGAGATTATGAAAACAACAATTGATATCTACACATCTATTTGTTATTTAGATAGCGCACGTTTCCAAGAGATCATTGAAGAGATTAGAAGAAGAGGTTGAGATGAAATGGAGGAGTCAGTGTTGCGACAATATTGTCTGGAACTTATCCTTGTATTAGCAATAACAAAATAATTAAACCACAAATATGCTGTTTCAACTTCTGAACTACTGCTATTATCTTATTTTTTTCCTTCTGTGGCCAGGCAGAGTCAGTAACATTATAAATATACTCAGTAAAACGATAAAATATGGCAAATACATCAAATTGATTGACAGGAGCTGCTTTCACTCAAGGAAAAATTGCTGTGATGAGACAAACCGAAAGTGTGAGTCAGAAAATTATATTTCTTGATTTGATTATAAACAGGAAGAACTGGACCACATCTGTGGGTGTGAATGCGTAGCTTTTTGTTAATATATTTTTAGCTGACAGTCTCATGTATTTAATTATACCCAAAAGTCCATTGCTCCAAATATACAAAACTTGTTTACTAACAGAGGTTGTAACACAGGGGGGACAACGCGAGAATTTAAATTGGAACAACATACAGAAACGTGGTAAGTAAATTGACCACTACAATCCTTTGAAATCTTCTTCGTTCTTTGGCCACAAAATGATGGGATTTCTTTTATATTAATAGTAAAAAAAAATTCCATCAACACTAATAAAGTTTTTCGAAGTGTTCAAACAGAAATCGTCCGAGTACTCCTTTAGTTTTGTCTTTCAAAATTTTGTATTTACAGCTAACTCTTGCAAAAGTCACGCTCACTGTACTGTCACTATCCCCATCGATTGCTGCTGCCACTGCTACCCTCAACACCACCATTGCTGTTATTGTTACAACTACTGCTGCTGCCGAAACAGCAACTGCTGCTGCAACAAAAAATGATATTAGCATTGCAAACTAGGCACTAAAGTGCTGGTATTGGCCAGAATGCATATATTTCTTACAATAACTTATAACTTGAATGGGGGTGATTTCTCTTTTTTGAATGCACTTCATACATGCTCGATATCGTGATCGATCTTACATAGTGTAGCCACTGCATTAGCAGCCTGCAAATGGTATTTGCTTGCTGCAAGCATTGAGTTGATTCAGTGTACTTTTGGTTGCACACGAACTTTCGATGGAAAGCACTAGGCAACATGCAAATATGCGTTGTATATCAATAAAGTGATTGATAAATTGAACTACGCATATTTAGTGTGGCAGGTTGGCTGTTAGCTTGTTGGTTCTTCCGTACACGGCAGAACACAGTGTATATTTATATGCATACAGATAGTAGAGAAGCCATTACTACTGCTTACAGTAGCGCTTTCTAGCAGAAGTTGATTCTTGTCAAACCAGTACAGCTCTGCATAGTTGTTATCCTAAGTTGAGGTGTTGCTAGTAGTAAGACAAGCTGTAAGTTGTCTGCAATTTGCAACCGGGTATAACCTCTCTAGTAGCTGTTTGATAAAGGCACGGTGAAATCCATTACAATATCTTTGTTATGCTGTGACGTTTTCTATTATTCCTCAGATCACTAGCATTGTTTAGAAATGCTTAATAAGAAAGTTATGTGACTGTCCTTTCTTTAGCCTTGATCTTTATGTTAAAAATGAAGTAAATGACCATTCAAACTACAGTTTTATAACCAAGTAGCAATCACAGGCTTATGTGAAAATAAGGAGACAACTCTTGAGTACTCAGGCTATCTGGGGTAGCCAGGGTGGCTCTCTATGAGGGGGAAGGGATGAGAGAGAATGAGAGCCAGGGACAGATTGACACGCGGTGGGCGGAGCTTACATTGTAGTTGAGCGTTAATCCCATTAGAACTTCATCGTATTACTAACAGAAAACGAATAGTACAGTCTATATCACTAAGGAAGCATAACTACTGTGGTTGTATTTATTATTAGCTTCATATAGCTGATGTCATTCATTCCTTTGTGTTGAATTGAGAGCTGTTGGATGGTGGCACCTACCTTGGCCACAAGTAAACTACACAACTTTTTCTCAGAGCTTATGAGTGATTTGAGCATTGTTTATTCTTACCCAAAAACTTATCAAGATAAATAAAGCTTAAACTCCACTGTTCAATGAGGGTTCACTCCCACTGATGATAATGGCTTTCTAGCATTCTTTCATGCAACTTCAATTATAATTTTACGGAACTTATAGAACATGCACATGTATGGATTTATGCATACAAAATCAAAGAAAAAGATGCAACAGTAGATTAGCAAAATGTGTGAAATGACATATTGTAAACCAAAATTTTGCAGTGAATAAAAATTAAACAGGAATGTTGTACACAACAAGTTATCACACGAACCATATAGCGAGCGAGTGCAATTGAAAAATAGAAATATATATATGCGCACCGAAACAAATATAAAAAAAAATGTACATACATATATTTGTAATGCAGGAAATATAAATAACTATAAATGAAAGAAGTAACAGGGGAAACCACTGAACTGAGCAAGTAGCTAACCAGAAATACAAACATTAACACAGCCACCAGTATGGAGGAAGTATTATTTCTCATCTCTCCAACTCAGTTATCAGTTACGAATGAATCACCAGGCTCATTTCCTGAATGACTAACGACTGTAATTGTTGTCTTGTAGCAAGGAAGTCGCATCTATAGGTACTTTGCATTGCCAGTACTTCTGAGTAAAGCACCACATAATATGGTCTGTTACGATCCAAATATGTTCTGGAACTACTTCACCAGAGAGTTTATTGTTGCATTCTCCTGAAGCAACAATAACAGCTGACAGTTGTAAACATAATAATGAAGTTACACAATGCTAAGCCAAAACTGGAAATTTTAGTTATAGTGACAGAATAAAAATGTAACAACAAATAACAAGTGGTCTGAGTAGCATTTCTTGCCAATCAAACAGCAAGCATACAGATTATTGCATAACTGTAATTAAATGCATAAATAATAATAATAATAAAACCGTGTGCTTTCTTGTTTGGCAAGATGATGTTGCTTTGTTGCTTATACTACTCGTCCACAACAATAAAGCATTGTCATTATCACACATTCTTCTTTAGCATTAATTATTATTTGTGAAAGTAGTAGTATATACAATTATTTATTATTATTATTCAGAGCTACGACCAAATCACCGAGATCCAAATATTTGATGACTCAAATATTTGAAAAATGATTTGTTTCAAATATTTGATACAACTGGTGATTTGATTTGCCTCTTTTCACACGATTTGACCAAATATTTGCAAAAATACAGCAAATCATCAAAAAAACCAGTGATGATGTTTGCAGCTTTTCTTAATGCTTGTAATTGACCTGAGATTGTAGTATTCAATTGTAGCAAATAAATAAAAGCAGTGAAAAGAAACTACCTAATTGTTAGCACATAGTAATCAAGGATCATGGAAAACTATGCTGCCTTTTCTTTTATGTATTAGTTTTCATCAGCAAAAGTTGAATTATTAGTTGACTACTTTCTTTTGTGACTTGAAAGTGGTGAGCTGAAAGTGTTTATGAATGGCGACCAGGTTATTTACTTATCTGTAGTGAGTATTGCATTAGTTGATGATGTACTATAATGATAACTGTTTTGATACATATGCAAACTAATGCTCAGTGTTTGCTATTATTTATCAATTATCTAGTATCGTTGGTACTATTAGCAATATAGGCTACCACAACGACAGTCTTTGACAATGAAAGAACTTCAGAAAGATATAAACTATAGTGGTTGATTGTTTTGTTTACTGGGTGTGCATTTATCTATTGCATGGAACTGGCTAGTTATTTGGCTAGTCTAAGCATTATTTTGGAATTTAAATGATAAATAATATATATCGGTCGGCATACCAATAAATAAGTTCCACTCGAAAGCGTACAAAGGAAAATGCAAGTTTGTGAAAGTAATCAAGTTGGAATATTGTTTTCTAGAGGCCAGCTAACCACACATTGTAATCTAAATTTGGGTCAATTTGTTTACGCAGCCTATTAAAAGCTGAAGGTTTTTTTTATTACATTTCTAATAGTTTCAGTGACGATTTGAAAAATTTGGGGCAAATCACGCTCCAAATGTTTGATTTGATTTGGGAAAACGCATGATTTGACATTTTTACTCACTTGTAGTTGTACAAATTTGATTTGAAGGAAAATTCAAATGATTTGATTTGAGTCATGAAAATCGTAATTTGTCAAAGCTCTGTTGTTATTATTATTATATATATATAATAATATCCATCATTTTAATCGTAAAACTATAAAAAATAATTATTATTATTAAAATTATTTACAATTCTAAAAAATCCTAATAATCATAACAAAAATTATTATTAGTAGTACGTGGTAGCATAATAATATATGACAAAAAATAATTATCAAATATCAACAACAAACAACATCGACAATAAATTATTATTAAATATAAAATTTATTGTTGATGTCGTCTGATAGTTTTATTCATTAAAACAATATTATTATTTATTAATAATCATCATATTGCTAGTAGATAGATGATAGAAGTATAACAAATCACAATTTTTGAGCAACAGTAATAATAATAATTACAACAATAATAATAATAATAATCACAACAACAACAATAAATAAAAAATAATAATAATAATTATCAAATTATTGTGCAGGATTTCACTGTGGGGGTGTGAGGGGGTAGCTCGGCCTACCTGCACAACCTCCCGAACTGGAAATGGCAACTGTGTCTAGCGATACAACCCTTCCACAGGTCGACTTAGTATACTAGAGAGTAGTGGTTGACCATCTCAGTAACTAGCGAGCTGCCGGTTGCGTTAGCTGTTATGTGTGTATGCAATGGTTCGAACTTTGAAGGGCGAACTAGTAGAACTAGGTTCGGCCAGCAGAGGTTCGGCTGTCTTATTGTAGTGCTGTGCAGAGGTCGAACATTGAAGGCGAAGTTAGACAAGCTAAGTTCGGCCAGCAGAGGTCCAGACTGATCTGCCTGTATATTACTACTCGAGTAATGGTGCGCAGTGAAGTTATTTGTATGTACAAAGAAACTTCTGAGAGTGTGCAAGCTGACTCTGCTTTATTACTGCCTAACACGGCTATTTATGTAAAAGGTTACATAACATATCTTGGGTAAAATGGATATAACAAAAGAAGCTTCACCTAACACAATGGATTGGCTAGCATGGACAAATCAAAATAGAAAGGGTGGTGCTAACATAAATGGTTGGCTGCATCCACATGGTGTACATATAAGTTTACATGCTTAAGTAAAATAATGATAATTGCACATAGAATAAATGGACTTAGAACGCACGCATAGAAATAAGAATAGAGTAGACAACTGAGTGTACATAGAACTGTTCGAGAGTAGACAACTGAGTAGGTAAGTGTACATAGAATTAGTTACTAGAAGCGTCCCAAGATGGCGCCGGTCCTCTACACATTCCGCCCCATTGGCGATGGTAGCCAATCAATCGATGGCGGCGGCATCGGTACTGCATCGTCTCTTTAGTCTCTATAGGGCTGGCTCATCTGTCTTTTAATTTCCTGCGCTCTCTCCAGCAGCTTAAACGCGTCGGTCGTTACGGCATGTAACTCCCGATCAAGGTCCTCCATCCTCTGTCGGTACTCTCTTCGACGTCTGTGTCTCTCGGCTTCCGCCGAACGTTCCCTCTCCTCACGCCAGCTGTAGCGTGGCTGTGGCACCTCTCGTCTGGGTGATGCCGATCTCTTAGGAGGGGTTGTCCTCCTTCTTTTTCGTGGTGGTGATAACTCTGGTTGTTGTCCCAGCCTCTTCTTCACTGGTATCTTGTCCATTTTGTCCAAGCTGGGCGTCGGTACACCGAACGGTGGGGGCTGCTTCCATCCCATGGCTTCACAGAAGACGTCGTATCGGGCAGCGTCGACCTCATAGAGAGGTTTGCACTTTCCACCGTGCTCTGGTGTTCCTCCTTGCACTCTGATATGCTTTAATATAGCATCCCTGGAAGAGCTCTTCTTCCCACAGGTACAATAGAAGAATGTGAGGTGTTGGCGTACGTGGTAAGCCACCCTTTTCTTGACGTGTCGATAGTCACATCTTCTACACTTCCACTCGTCACTATCTCCGACCTGCATCGACATCTCCTTAATTTCTTTCATTGTCTCTCCTGACAACCATATCTCTCTCATCACATGTGTGGGTTTATCTGTCGGTAGCTCGTTTTCTACAACATCAATGCGTCTTATGTTGATGGTCGGTGTAGCATTATGTTTTAACAACATATCTTCTTTTCGTGGAACAACAGTTACTAGCCGCATCTGCTGATCTAATGCTGTAGTTAGAGATTCGACAGTCACATTTGGTAGGCTCTCACCTGTTGTCGACGTGATGTCAACCTTCTCCTTGGTGTGTTGTGAGGTTCGAGCCATGGTAGTTGCTAGGATGTCCGGTTGATCTACTCTTCTTCTGTTGGGTAGCGAACTCGTTCTCTGTTGAATGGCAACTGAGCGTTGGCGGCTCCTGCACCTATCTATATTTTGATTGGTGGTGGCCACCACGTGTTCTCTCAGCGTCATCCCCCACGTGGTATTGTTTTGATGACGTGGGGTGGCGGGTATTTGTTCGCTATAACTGGAAGTTATGCTACCCTGTTTCATAATTTTCTCGGCGACGAGTTTACTGGTTTGGGGATTTGTTTCCCCTTGCTCGTTCTTTCTCCCTCGTCTCTCTTCATGATAACTCGTCTCACTTTCTTCTATCTTTCTTTTATTTATTCTTTGTTTTGCTCCTATCCAACCGATTTCGGCCGGGTTTTCTGGTACTTTCTTCTCCAGGAGAGTTGTTGATGGTGGTGGTGGTGATGTGACCTCCTGGCTGCCTGCTCCAGTAGGTGGGGTATTGGGTATGTGCTCCCCCCTTGCTGTATAGCAGTGGTAATCATTTAATCTGGTTGGCTTTTGCCTCTCCCTTTGTGGTCGGCTCACGGGTGAGGCGGGCAGCCGGCTGGGCTGCAGGGGCGGCCAGTCTTCGTCTCTGAGGGCTGGGGGCCTCGGTGGGCTGGGTGCCCTTTGGATGACCTCTGGTGGGGGCGTGTCTTCTTCGTTTATACTTCTTCTCTCTACTTTTACTTTGCTGTGTCCTAGTACCTCAGGCCTTTTGGTTGGACTGCGGCGCACCGCAGGTGAACGCGGGGGTGACAACTCCCGAGTGGGGGGTGTCCCCTCTCCCCGAGGGGGGTTTCCAGGTTCCTGGGAATGCGGTGGGCTAGGGAACTCCCTGGCCAACGGTGGCCTTTCTGGTGGGGGTGACGGCAACGGTAATGGTTCTGGTACGGGCAGTGGTAAGGGTAATAACTCCAGGTTCTCAGCGGGGGCAGGGCGTGCCTTGGGGGGTCGTCCTCTCCTGGCCCCTTTCATATTTGGTTGGAGGGCGGGCTCTCGGCAAGGGGGTGCTCGGCCGACCGGCTCTTGGCACGTCCTATAATGACGCAGCCGCATCCCATTCTGAATGGACCACTGTCCATTCCTTTCCACTTTGTAGGTGTGGTTTGGGAAGGCCTCCAGCACCTGGTAGGGTCCGACGAAGCGTGGCTGTAGCTTCGGGTTACTTCCCTTCACTCTCCGTTTGTTCTCTAACACGACGAGTTCCCCCTTCTGAAATACGGCGGGCTCCTCATCGTCCTGGCTCCTAATCTCTTGCTGCTGCTGTCTTAGATATTCATGTGCCGTCCGTAGATTTTCTTGCACTTCTGCCGTGTGTTCCGAGACGTTGCGAGGGTCCAAGGAAGGGGGCGTGCCTGTTAGCTGGTCAGGAAGGCGTACCTCCCGTCCCATTACTAACATGTTGGGCGTTTCCCCGGTTGCTGAGTGGGGGGTGCTGCGACAGGCCCGCATGATTTGCGGCAGCAGACTGTCCCACTCGTCCTGGCCTTTCGTTAGTATCAACGTCCGGAGTGCATCTCCCAGCGTCCGGTTTTGACGCTCCACCATCCCATTCCCTTGCGGGTGATAGGGGGTGGTCCTTGTCTTTTTGATGCCCCACAGGCTACATAGCTCTTCTAATAGCACGGACTCAAACTGAGCCCCTTGGTCGGAGTGTAGCTGCTCGGGCAAGCCCCAGTAAGCGAACACTCGTTCGTCCAGCGCGACGGCGACCGTAGGTGCTGTGGCATCAGGCAGAGCTATCGCGTCCTGCCAACGGGTGAAGTGGTCGGTGAGGACCAACACCCAACGGTTCTTCCTTTTCGTCAAGGGCAGGGGGCCGACTAGATCGACCGCCAACTTCTGAAAAGGCCGTCCCGCGTACATCCTTTGTCGGTGAGGGTTTTCTGCCTTCTTCCCATTCTTGGCGACTTGGCATACCTCACAATCCTTGATTAGTCTCCTGACCAGGGGGGATATGCCTGGCCAGTACCAATCCATCAGGATGCGCTGTCTTGTCCGATGAATCCCTGCATGGATCATCCTGTGCGTCTCCCAGACGACCTGTGTCCTCCTACTTGGTGGGCAGACTACACATTGCTTTGCTCTGGAAGGATGGTGCAGCGTGATTACGAGCACCCCGTCAGGGCGGATCTCCATCGCCTCCTTCCGATCATACAGTGTCCTCAACTCGACGCTCCCTTCGGCCAATTCTCTCTCTGTGACGCTTCCCGGTCGTCTCAGCTCGGCATAAATCCGGCCTACCGCATCCTGCCCGTCCCTTTGCTCTTGAGCCAAGGTTTGGGCGGAGTGTACCGGGTTTGTCACAGTGAGGTTGACCCGCTCCTCTTTCCTTCCTCTCTCGGCAGACTCCCTCTCCAGCATGTCTCCCGGTCGTCTCAGCTCGGCATAAGTCCGGCCTACCGCATCCCGTCCCTTCGACTGCTTCTGAGCCGAGTTCTGGGGGGAATGTACCGGGTTCAATGCGTTGAGGTCGTCTCTCACCTCTCTCTGAGGTCTCTGTCCAGCCTCCTGCTGTAGCTCTTCATGGGAAGGTCCCCCATCTCTCTGTTCGATGGAGCCGCACTGCCTGCAGTCTGCACAGGGCCCTTGTCGGCTGAGTCCATCAGCATTGCCATGGTGAGTTCCAGCTCTGTGCTCGAGCTTATAACGAAACTCAGCCAGGATCTCCAGCCATCGAGCGATCTGGTTCGATGGTTCCTTCCGTCTGCACAGCCAGCGGAGGGATGCGTGGTCCGTCCGGAGTTTGAATTCCCGTCCATAGAGGTAGGGGCGGAAATGTTTTACTGCCTTGATGACAGCAACTAGCTCCTTCCGGGTGACGCAGTAGTTCCTCTCTGCTGGTGCCAGCGTCTTGCTGAAGTATGCAATGACGCGTTCCTTGCCTTCTTGTACTTGGGAGAGCACAGCACCGACTCCTACCGCACTGGCGTCAGTATCCAGTATATACGGTAAGCTGGGGTCGGGGTATCCGAGTACCGGGGCTTGAGTGAGTCTGTCTTTGAGCTGGTCAAAGGCTGTCTGCTCCACCTGTCCCCACTTCCATGGTGTCTCCTTGCCCGTCATCACGGTGAGAGGTTTGGCAATCGTGGCGTAGTCGGGGAGGTACTGGCGATAGTACCCGGCTGTTCCTAAGAATGCCTGCAGCCCCTTTACGTCCGTTGGTGCCTCCCATCTCCTGACCGCTTCCACCTTTCCTGGGTCGGTAGCTACTCCTTTTGCGCTTACTACATGTCCGAGGTACTTGACCTCTTCTTGCAGCAGTTCGCATTTAGAGGGCTTTACCTTCAGGTTTGCCTGGTGGAGTCGTCCCAGCACTTCTCCGAGCCTCTGTAAGTGCGTCTGAAAATCGGGCGCGATGATAATCACATCATCTAAGTACAAGAGTAACGTCTTCCAGTGAAGACCTTTGAGGACTCTTTCCATGAGCCGTTGAAAGGTGGCGGGGGCTGACGTCAACCCGAAAGGCAACACCTTCCACTTCCACAGGCCGCTTCTTGTAGTGAAGGCCGACTTGTCACTGGCGTCCTGATCCAGGGGAACCTGCCAGTACCCACTAGTGAGATCCAACGTAGTGAAATACTTGCTTCCAGCTAGAGCATCCAGTGATTCGTCGATTCTGGGGATGGGGTAGGCGTCTTGTTTGGTTATATCATTCAGCCTCCGGTAGTCCACACAGAACCTCCACGTATCGTCCTTTTTTCTCACCAGTACCACAGGGGAGCTCCAAGCTCCGTCGGCCGGCTCGATCAGATCCTTCTCTAAAAGGTCCTTAATCTGACGCTCTGCTTCCGCCTCCTTCTCTGGCCCCAGCCGGTGTGGTGGGCATCGAATAGGTCGGGCTCCTTCCACGGTGGGGATAGAGTGCTCTGCTAGGGCTGTTCTACCCAGGTCTCCGCTATGACTACTGAATACTGTCTGGTATTCGATCAGCAGCTCCTTCACTTGCTGCTCCTGCCATGGGTCCTGGCACCCTCTCTTTGCTTGCTGGAAGAGGTCGTGCAGATGGGGGGGTAGCTCTCTTCCTCCCGTCTTGCTCTTCCGTTGTCCCTCTGGTTTCGTCAACTCTTGGACGCCACCTTCTTCCACTCCCGTAAAGGTACCAATAACCTCTCCTGCGGGTAGTCTTAAGGTGTCCTGCGTCGGGTTCAAACATCTAACCAGTACGTGTCCCTGCGCGTCAGGCCTGTTGACGCTGGTGGCGATGGGTATCCCACCCTGGATGCTCTCAATCACTCCCTGAGGGAACGTATCCCTGGAGCTCAAGTGACATGGAATAGTCACTTCTGTCTGTGGTGGAAGCTGGGTGTCCTGTCGGACTTGTACTTTAGACACGAGATTTCTCCCGTGGCGGTCGGTACAGGCCAGCTCCTTTCCTTGTATCACCAGCACTGGACGGTCGAATCCCATCTGGCATCCTTGGCTTGTCAGGAAGGGCATCCCTAGGATAACGTCTTCGTTGACTTGGCTGACCACAAAGGTCTCTTCAAACTTGACGTGCCGTATCCTTCCCTTTAGTGAGAGCAAGCCATAGAATGGGAGTCTCGTCCCGTCGGCCATGATTCCATGGGAATCGTAGTGCTGCAGGTTGCGCTGTACATGGTTCGGTAAACGATCAAAGACTCGCTTGGACAACAGGTTAGTGTTGCAGCCGGTGTCTATGAGGTGTGTTACCGCCTCTCCTTCTACCCTTCCAGGTAGGTAGTAACTTGAGCGGTACGGTCGCTCGATTTGATTGCTCTGGAGTGTCACAGGCTTTGGAATGAATTCTTCCTTCTTCAGTGGGGGCGTTTGTGTCTGCCTGTCCTTCCTCCTGGGCCTTGGTTCCTGCTGCTCTGGAGTCCCGTCGCCGTCCGTTTCTTCCGCCACTGAGCTGTCGAGTGCCGACAGGCTGGCAAAACGGTTGTGTAGGGCGATGGGGGGACTAGTCAGGAGGTCCAGGGGAGGAGTTGCTCGACGCACTGTTGCCGGTCCACTGGAGGGCGCCTGTACCCTTCCCTTCTGAGGTGTCGTTGCCCGTGCGCAGCCAGCGGGTCTCCCTACTGCTGCGGGCGGTAGTCGTTTCCCTGGCGGCTAGGCCAAGGGACGGTCTTGCATGCCTTCCGGGTATGGCCCACTTGTTGGCATCCCCAACATCTCCTGGGTGGTTCGGCCTTCTTTTCCGTCTTTAGGCTGGCAATTTCTTTGCTCAGCCCTTCGATGGTTTTAAGCAGTTGTGCCAAGGGGTCCTGTACCTCTTGATGTCGAGCCATCTCTCTCTGTGGAGCCATCTCCTCTTCCAGGGGGTCGGTCTCTACCATCCTGATGTGGGGTCCTCCGACCGGTTGGTGAGGCACCTGCAGGAACTCGTTTCCCGCTAAGATCGCTTCCTCCAGATTCTGAGGGCGTACCGCCAACAAGTGGCGTTGTAGGTACGTATGCCCTAGAGTGCTGTGGAACGTCTGCATTATCAGCTCGTCCCTGTTCTGTCGCGGCAGAGTGCTATGGGCTGCCGTAACGAGGTGCTCGACTGTGAGGGCATGAGTAGTAATATATGAGCAGATCTCCCTACCAAGTGTTTTTTTGTGGATTGGACCTTGGAGTTGAGACAATGGGTTACGGCGTTGGATGAATTCGCCGAGTTTATATTGTATTTTACTTGAGGGGTACTTGAGTGGCATTTGAATGGCATTTAAGTGGCATTTGAGTTTTGATTAGTTTTTTACTTAATTTGAACTTATATGGCATATAGATTTTGAATGTATGGCATTCAAGTTTTGATAACTTTTTTACATAACTCGAACTCATATGGTATCTTGAGAGAGAGGGGAGAGGAGAGAGGAGAGAGGAGAGATGGGAGATGAGAGAGGAGAGAGAGAAGAGAGAGATTTTTTAGTTTTCTATACATTCATGTATATATGGTTAGTTATGTACATATTTATGGCTATATTTATATCTACATAGAGAGAGGAGATATATCTACATTGAACAAATATATTGATCAAAAATGAAAATTATATGATTATATAACTGATTACATAATAAGTAGGGAGTAACTGTATACATAATTATAACTCATAGGGTATCTAGATTTTGAATGTAAGGCATTTAAGGTTTGATAATTTTCTGTAATTCCGACTCATATGATATCTTGAGAGAGAGGAGATATATCTACATTGAATAAATACAGTGATTAAAAATGAAAGAATATGTGAATATATACATTTATTATGTAATAAGTAGGGAAAATCTCATATAATATAGCTAGAGTCAGTAAATACTAAGTAATAACAATTAATACATAGTCTTTTTTTCATTTCATTCAATTTTCATAAATTTTTTTGCAAAAAGAAATCATTCTCTAAATGGTTAAATTTCATCTAATTGTACAAATTTACAAAAAAAGGAGAATGTGATAAAATAGATATCATAATAGAGTGTAATAAGTTGAATATATAGAGTTAAAGTCTATAAAAACTTTTTAATTTGTAAAGTATTTGATGACTTTACAAGAAATATCATCACATTCAGGTTCAATGATGATGAGAAGATTTTCTTCAAGCTTAAGTTTACTATTTTCCGATATAGACAGAGAAAGTTTTGAAAAACCCTCCAAATCATTATAAATAAAAACTCTATAAATCGATGGTGTTGAATTTGTAATTGATACTGAATTGTTTTCGCATATGATGTATCTATCACACACACAATCAGAATTGTATATAGTAGAGTTTGTAGGGCTTGGTTGTTCCAAAATTAAATCGACTAAACCCAGAGCTTGTGGAAGAGATGGAATTGACGGTGATAAAGCCGGAACTACTGGCTTGTTTGTAGTGGTTGTCGTCGGGGTTGTTGTCGTCGTTGTCTGTGGAGTTGTGGTGATTGTTGTCGTTGTATGTGGAGTTGTAGTGGTTGTTGTTGGAGTTGTTCTTCGAGTCGTAGTTAGTAATCCTTCATCGTATAAACGAATGTAATTTAAAGCTTCGTCGGTTTTGCAAACAAAGTAGTGTTGAGGCCACATATCACGAGTGTCACAGCTTCTACGTAGGTGAGTAGGTTCCATGAAACATGTGAGTCTAAGCATACGATATTTTAAGTTTTTTCTTAAAATACGAGTTACTGAATCAACCGCTTCCATATTAAGAATTCCCCGAAAACATCCAGACGCTCTATGAGATAAAGTGAATGGTGTAAACTCGGTTACAAGACAATAACCGCTTAGGATTGGGAATAATAGGAGATAGATGCAATATCTCATTTTTTTTATTCAGAGAGAGAGACTTTTAACCTAGTTTATGCTTTCATCATCTAGAGTTAACTGTCTTGCATTTCAGTGGTCTTTGGTTAATATGCTTCAACTAAAGCTCTATATTTATAACCTTGGGATTGCATTTGTCTTTGGTATCTCCTTGACATGTGATACTGATGATAATCTTGTTTTGAACAGACTTCAAACTTTCAAAACTCGAAAATGACAAATTTACACCTTCAATACCATTGATGTTAGTGATGATAGTAGCTATTTTCGACTCCCTGTTGGTCAAACGATTGCATTCCACACATGCAAAGTTGGTTGTCTCAAACTCTTCTGTTGGCGGACAAATCAAACGTGAGGTGTTGTATTCAAATACACATAATTCATCATTCCAAAATAGTTTTGTATTTTGAGTAAGACCTTCCGTATTATTTTTAACCCCTATTGCGCATTCCTCCTGATTCAGAGTGTATTTTGTTGGTGTATCACAAGACACAGAATCTGTAGAAGTTATTTCCTTGCAGATCCAAGAAGCGCTTGGAGGGATGAAAAAACCACAATATAATAAGTCGGGAGGGTAGAGTCGCACACAGTTTTTTCCATTTTCATCTTTATATCGTATAGTCCTTTTGAAAGGTGAAAAAAACAAGACATCATTTTTATCCATAACTCCGGCTATACATTCATCAATTTCGTTGGTATAGAATACTCCACTAACATTGGGAAATGTTAGTGCCAGTAGCAAGATAAATACGCAGCTCATTTTTTTAAATGTTTTGCTTTCAGTGTTGAAAGTTGAATACTTTCTTTCTTGATGTTTTTTTCTATTTATATGTAAGAGGCTAGCGGCTTGTTCAGCTCTCTCAACCGATTTTGAAGATGTGAAACAATCTCATCAAAGTGGTTACCAAAATGTAAGTATGGTTCCAATCGAGATTGAGACAAAAGAACATGTGTTCCTGTCCAGCGAAATGAAGTCAAACCTCTTAAAATCGAAATATCTATCAAATCACCCAGTTCAGCATCTTTCAAACACTGCTTTATATCAACCAGTTCGATCGCTCTTTTGAGATCTTCAAAATCTATCAACTTGTCTTGCGGACAGCATACTTTTGGATCAAAGCTCCTAGAACAGTTTAAGCATTCGAGAGGATTTGCTCTTGAAATACAATTACAGCTCAAAAGCATGCTTTGTATTGATTTACGAACTAGATTGAATCCTAACACAAAATAAAATACTTCTTCGGTGATGAGTTGAACAAAAAGAGGATTCGAACGCTCTAAAGGAATGTGTTCAAAATGAGTCCTTATGAACTTAGGAACAAAATCAGCCAATGTACCAATTGACTTGAATCCTTGAGTTTTTCCACTCATGTTTCTGCTGTAGTTCAGAGATAAATGAAGCAACTTTTTTTGTAGCAGTTCTTTTATGAGTCTTCAGATATATTTGTCGAATCAATAGTTATTATCGGGTTGACTGAGTCTTCTTTTTCATCAAGAGTGTAAGCGTATGGATATCCTTCTGCTATCGCAAGTAATTTATCCTTTAGTCGTTGATAAGCCAGTTTGCTCTGACTAGTAGGTAATAGGTAGGGATTTAATCGTGCTCTCAAATTTGTTAACAAAAATGGAGACTTCAAATCATCAGTGGAAAGATCCAAAAAAGCATTAATCCATTCATCATGCACCAAAAAACCCATTTTAGCATTTTTCAAAACTTGTCTTCTATCAATCCAGTCGATAGCATCACCCAATTCTTTTTTGGTAGGTGTAGCGCCTTCAACCATTTCAGCATATCTTTTACAAGTGATACATTTGTCATCAACGTGTGAACAGTAACAGTTTAGTAGCGATAGATTGGTTGCTTGCTTGTAAAAACTTCCTCCTAGTACACAGTATACACATTCCTCCGTAAAATAAATCCTCAACATTTCATCAGAAACCTCAGCCAAAAAAGTCTTAGGACCTATAGCATCGGAAGCTTCTTGGTGAGCAAAGTCTTCAACACGTAGCATATTTGTTGTTATTCCGTTAAATTACAAAACGCGAATGATACGTTTTCAAATTGAAACATCTATTTAATCATTCATTATTTTTTCTTTTTTTTGAGGTTAATTGTTATGCTAGCTCAGGTAGATCTTCATAAATGCTTTAATTTCAACCTGACAACCATCGATTGGGCAAGGTTTTACTTCTGATGAGCATTCAGTAAGCGCTTTTTCCTTACACTCACTACAGTAAATGAGATGACCACACGGAAGAGAGATATGATTTGCAATTACTTTTTTTTCATGCGTCTCAGACACACATTGAGCGAGTTTGCTTTGCTTAGTCTGATCTTTATCTTTTTTTAACGAATCAATTGATTTAGCATCATTTTTTAACAGCGGATCTTTATCTTTTTTTAACGAATCAATTGATTTAGCATCATTTTTTAACAGTGTTGACGAATTCTCAACAGTTGTAAAATCATTTTCAAAAATATGTAGGGCTTCAATCATAAAACCTATTCGCTCAAAAGGTTTTCCATTTAACACTAAAACTTGTTCGATATCGTTTTGACTGTATCCTAGTTTTTTGCAAATAAGTTTCATTTCTTCGGTGTCATTGTTGCGAGTTATTTGTTTTAATTTTTCTCGATATTTTTCAACCCGTCGCTTACACCTTTTGCCTTTTTCCGTTCGCATGTAAACATCCTCAACGTACTCTTCACCTTTACTCCCGAGTAAAAAATAACAGTCTGGGAACCATCGACAGTGTTCCTCCCATGGTAGATCACTCTCTTTCCATTCTTTAAGTTCACCTGAGCAAAAGAAGCATTTCACACTATCCCCGAACTTAGTATAGTAGAAACCTGCATTGGAAAGGAGTTTCATGGAGACTTTACCCTTCCATTGTTTGAAACTGTCTTCTCTAGATGTTTCAGTAGCAAAACGTGGTGTATCAGCACGATCAATTGATATACCTAGAGGTAATACTTCTGCAGTTAAATCTCCTCTTCTGATCTTTTGTTCCTCCATCGTATAACTTTTGACAATTGAGATGTTTTTCATTTCATCTGCAAGTAGTTTCCTAGGTCTATACAGACGATTGTGAGTGTTAAATCCTCTAACAAATCGACAAAACGGAAAACTTTTAGCGTGTTCTTTCATCGGATGTTCATCTTCATCCTTCCAGTTTAGTAATACCCCTTGGCAAAAAACACATCGAACAGCGTTGTCTTTTTCAAGGTTATAGAAACCAGCTGCAGCCATGTTTTCACCACAATGTTTACCTACTCGTCTCCAATTTGTAAGAAATGATTTTCTTCGATAACTTTCATCAAGCATTAAAGCCTCTCTTTCATAAAAAGAGAGTTCATTGTAAATGAACTTGAAAAAGTCCGATGGGGAAAGTTGCGCAATAGTTTTTTGTAATTTTAATGACAAAAGACTACAGTGATTATCCGGATAAGTTGCAACGACATAAGTTATTGCAGTGGTATCAGGAAAAGTTCGTTGTAAAAACAACGATGAAGTAACGAGTAAACTATCATCTATCCATTCAGCGCAGTCTTTAGTATTTTCAAAACAATTTCGAGTTTTTTGCATTTCTCTTTTTTCATTATAAATAGTGTTTGCTACATATCTGTTGTTTGTTACTCGACACATTATTTATATATAATATAAGTAGTAGCTTCAGTTATTACTCAAGTTGAAGTTTTGTTGGAAAGTTCTTTTCCTTTGATCTAGTTCGTTGTTATTCTAAAAAAAAAAATGATAATGCTTTATAGCAAAAAAATAAAAAAAGACTAAGGTTTCAATTTTTTTTCAATATACTTGAATTGATTACTATTATAATAGAACGTAAATACTTACATCAGAAATGAAGACTTGTCTTTTCTTTTGAATTAAAATGAATGATATTCCTAGTAGTTTGAACTTGAGAGCTGCTTTCTATAAAATTCGGATGAAGAAGGAGTACATTTTTCATTTTGAAGTCCTGAAATAATAAGAATAAACATAATTAAAACTTACATACAACATTTTTTTTGATATCTTAAATAGTGAATAATCTTGTTTTTTATTCAGAAAATGTCTTCACGCTTAAATCGATTACAATTAAAACAAAATATAAATACTTACATCACAAATGAAGACTTGTTTTTCTTTAATGAATTATATACATAGTTGTTTGAACTTCAGCTGTTTCCTATGTAACTCAAATGATGGAGAAGGAGGGATGTAGTAGATGATGATGTAGTAGATCTTCTTCCTTCAGTTAGTTTGAACTTGAGAGCTGCTTTCTATAAAATTCGGATGAAGAAGGAGTACTTTTTTCATTTTGAAGCCTCTGAAATAATAAGAATAACCATAATTAAAACTTACATACATCATTTTTTGATATCTTAAATAGTGAATAATCTTGTTTTTTGTTCAGAAAATGTCTTCACGCTTAAATTGATTACAATTAAAACGAAATATAAATACTTACATCATAAATGAAGACTTGTTGTTCTTTGAATTAGATGAATTATATACATAGTTGTTTGAACTTCAGCTGTTTCCTATGTAACTCAAATGATGAAGAAGGAGGGTTGTAGTAGATGATGATGTAGTAGATCTTCTTCCTTCAGTTACTAACGATGAAGTGAATGCTTTCTGTATGAAAACAGTGCTTCTTATATAGCTTAAGTTGCACTGCTATGAATCAGCATTATTTTCACATGAATGGAAACCGTTGCTTTCGCGGGAATAACAAAATTATTTTCACGCGAATACAAACCAATGCTTTCGCGGGAATAAATAATTTATTTTCACGCGAATACAAACCAATGTTTTCGCGGGAATAGATAATTTATTTTCACGCGAATGGAAAGTGTTGCTTTCGCGGGAATAAAAATTTTATTTTCACGCGAATACAAAGCAATGCTTTCGCGGGAATCAATATCTTATTTTCACACGAATGGAAACCGATGCTTTCGCGGGAATAAATATTTTATTTTCACGCGAATACAAACCAATGCTTTCGCGGGAATAAATAATTTATTTTCACGCGAATAGAAACCGTTGCTTTCGCGGGAATAAAAATTTTATTTTCACGCGAATACAAAGCAATGCTTTCGCGGGAATAAATATTTTATTTTCACGCGAATACCAACCATTGTTTTCGCGGGAATAAATAATTTATTTTCGCACGGATGGAAACCCTTGCTTTCGCGGGAATAGAAATTTTATTTTCCCGCGAATACAAACCAAAGCTTTCGCGGGAATCAAAACTTTATTTTCACGCGAATGGAAACCGTTGCTTTCGCGGGAATCAATACTTTATTTTCACGCGAATGGAAACCGTTGCTTTCGCGGGAATAAATATTTTATTTTCACGCGAATACAAACCAGTGTTTTCGCGGGAATAAATAGTTTATTTTCACGCGAATAGAAACCGTTGCTTTCGCGGGAATAAAAATTTTATTTTCCCGCGAATACAAACCAAAGCTTTCGCGGGAATCAATACTTCATTTTCACGCGAATGGAAACCGTTGCTTTCGCGGGAATAAATATTTTATTTTCACGCGAATACAAACCAATGTTTTCGCGGGAATAAATAGTTTATTTTCACGCGAATGGAAACCGTTGCTTTCGCGGGAATAAATATTTTATTTTCACGCGAATACAAACCAATGCTTTCGCGGGAATAAATAGTTTATTTTCACGCGAATAGAAACCATTGCTTTCGCGGGAGTAAAAAAATAATTTTCACGCGAATAAAAACCAAAGCTTTCGCGGGAATATCGCGTGAAAAAACTGCTGAGTCATAGATATATTATAAAGGTTTCATAGGGTTAATTAGTACAGCTTTAGCTATTTAAGAACCAGTGTTTTCACACAGAAAGCATCCAGTTCTACAATAGCTAGCAAGGAAGCAACATCTACACACCAACTACTACATTTACTTGAAACTCAATAAGGTGAGAATTACTAAATAATTCTTTAACATATACTGATAAAAACTTCAACTAGTTTTGCTATAATACTTCAGAAAATTAATTTTATGTTTTAATATTTTGTTCTTATTAATAAAAGATCAAATAGTTTCACCATACCGCATCAGAAAAATTATTATGGTTTTGATTATGTGTTTATTTTATAAATATCTAGTTAGTTTATTCTTTTCAAAATATTTTTCAAATTCCAGCCATTTGTTACATATTTTTTACTCTCTTTTCAGTTCCAACTTCCGACTGAACGCTCTGAATATGAATGAAGACCGTAATACCTCATTTCTCTCAACATTCGAGCCATACTCTGATGATAAAGAAAATATCCCTCCTGATTCACATCTAATAAGAAGGAAACTGAACACAATTCGACCAAAGCCATGGGATTCGGATAGAAATAAAACGATTGACTATACTTGGACTTTGAAAGCGCCATCTCCTTCTCATCTTTCCTGCTTGTCAAAAAATGCTGCTAGTTTGCTCAATTCTTGCGATACCAATGACAGAGTAATGATTGGAAGGTTTCAACCACTTCACTTAAATCAAACGCCGTCACTTCTCGAGATAGTCTCCATCGAACAACCAACTGAGGATGTATATAAAAACTTATGCATTATCCGCTACAATATCGAAACATTTGGCAACAGACGACAAGTGAGGTCTATGGTGAGAAATGAGGATTACAACAAATTAGCTCCAACACAACCGGATGTTCCAAAACTGGTGGTTTTTATGGGATTCGATTCAGACAAGCATCCAATCTTTCACCCTATCAACTTCCCATCCAATATTTCTCTTGAGGAAGCTAAACAGCTAAGTAGATTAATAAAAAAAAAAACACCTACCCAGTTGATCAGTATGGTTCGTATCGCAACGCTCTCGCAATTTGCTGTTGGAAGTGTAATCAGTTTTGAATCTCCTCAAATATCAACTCAGTTAACATTACCTAATGGAGATGTGGTGATGAATGCGCTACTGGTAAACTACAGATGTTTGCAATATGATGGTTTGATGATGGGAGTTCTATATATACCTGAAAAACACGCTAGCAACATCAAACAAATTGGAACAGGAGTCATACTTGTAAGAAATCGTGAAGTTAGTAGATTTGGTTATCATCGACATGATATAATCACATTCACAGCATTACAAGCGATAGAAACGGCTCAAAACCTATCCAACAAACTTGATGATTCCAACCAGATGAAGTACTTTACTACAGATGAGGTTGTTGAGAACAAGGTCTTAGTGCTTTCAATGGGAGTGGGAAACACATCTTCTACATCTTTGAGAGAACCAGCGCCCCCTGGTGAAAACTATATTCAAAAAGAGCATGTCAGACAAGACAACACAGTGAGTATTTTTTATTCAATGTAAACTAACTGATATAAGTAATACTTCCAATTAGATAATATTTATTTATAAAGCAATTATTTTTTGTTTTGCTTTAGATAGAAGAGAGAGAATCAAAAACGCTTGATGAAAATTATGCTCAAGAAAAAACAAACTGAATAATATAACTTGGTGAGTTACTTCTCTTTACTATATAATGTTAACTAACCAATGTAAAAAGAACTATAATTCAAATTTATGTAATTATTTTACATTTTTGTTTAATCATCCTATACTAATACATAACTTTTGATTTTAGTTCATTACGGAATCAAAAGTACATAGAACAGAAGTCTTCCTTCCTAGTTATAACATCAGTACAACAATGACAACATTGTAAAGAAAAAGACTATCAACCATTGATTGTCATTACAAGTTGTAGTGCTTTGAATTACTTATTATTTACTAACTCTAGCTATATTATACAAGAATATTTTGCTTCTTATTATGTAATAAATGTATATAATCATATATTGATTCAATGTAGTCTCCTCATTCTTCTCTTCTCTCAAAATATCATATGAGTTCGAGTTATGTAAAAAAATTATCAAAACTTGAATGTCATGCATTCAAAATGTATATGCCATAAGTTCAAATTAAGTAAAAAAATAATCAAAACTCAAATACCACTCAAGTACCCCTCATTATGTAATCAGGTATATAAACATATAATTTTCATTTTTGATCAATATATTTGTTCAATGTAGATATATCTCCTCTCTCTATGTAGATATAAATATAACCATAAATATGTACATAACTAACCATATATACATGAATGTATAGAAAACTAAAAAATCTCTCTCCTCTCTCTCCTCTCTCATCTCCCATCTCTCCTCTCTCCTCTCTCCTCTCCCCTCTCTCTCAAGATAGCATATGAGTTCGAGTTATGTAAAAAAGTTATCAAAACTTGAATGCCATACATTCAAAATCTATATGCCATATAAGTTCAAATTAAGTAAAAAACTAATCAAAACTCAAATGCCACTCAAATGCCACTCAAATGCCACTCAAGTACCCCTCAAGTAAAATACAATATAAACTCGGCGAATTCATCCAACGCCGTAACCCATTGTCTCAACTCCAAGATCAAATCCACAAAAAAACACTTGGTAGGGAGATCTGCTCATATATTACTACTGGCATGGTCTCTGAGGCTTTCTCTGGGGTTTCGTCGGTAGCTTAGCAACTTTGCTTGGGCTTCCGAACGAGTCATGCCAAAGGTTGCCCGTAGTGTCCGTGCCACTTCCTCAGTGGTCCCACCTCGACCGCACTGTTCGGCCTTGCCTGTCAAGGCTTGGCGTAGGTGGATCACTGCTTCTTCTGCCGGCCAATGGTTTGCTCTGGCTACCTCCTGAAACCGTTGCAGAAAGTAGTCCACATCTCCTGTACCATCGTACTGTGGTACTCTGAACTTGTCTCTAGAAGTGGCTACTGTCATGCGGTCTAGGATATCGGTGAGCGTCCCCATCATCTGCAGGCTGGAAGGATCCCTGTCAGTGCTTAGTGCTCTTCTCCTGGTTGCCATTCCTCCTCTGGGAGTTGCTTCTTGTGGGTGTCTGTCAATCCCACTGCTGCCACCAATGTGCAGGATTTCACTGTGGGGGTGTGAGGGGGTAGCTCGGCCTACCTGCACAACCTCCCGAACTGGAAATGGCAACTGTGTCTAGCGATACAACCCTTCCACAGGTCGACTTAGTATACTAGAGAGTAGTGGTTGACCATCTCAGTAACTAGCGAGCTGCCGGTTGCGTTAGCTGTTATGTGTGTATGCAATGGTTCGAACTTTGAAGGGCGAACTAGTAGAACTAGGTTCGGCCAGCAGAGGTTCGGCTGTCTTATTGTAGTGCTGTGCAGAGGTCGAACATTGAAGGCGAAGTTAGACAAGCTAAGTTCGGCCAGCAGAGGTCCAGACTGATCTGCCTGTATATTACTACTCGAGTAATGGTGCGCAGTGAAGTTATTTGTATGTACAAAGAAACTTCTGAGAGTGTGCAAGCTGACTCTGCTTTATTACTGCCTAACACGGCTATTTATGTAAAAGGTTACATAACATATCTTGGGTAAAATGGATATAACAAAAGAAGCTTCACCTAACACAATGGATTGGCTAGCATGGACAAATCAAAATAGAAAGGGTGGTGCTAACATAAATGGTTGGCTGCATCCACATGGTGTACATATAAGTTTACATGCTTAAGTAAAATAATGATAATTGCACATAGAATAAATGGACTTAGAACGCACGCATAGAAATAAGAATAGAGTAGACAACTGAGTGTACATAGAACTGTTCGAGAGTAGACAACTGAGTAGGTAAGTGTACATAGAATTAGTTACTAGAAGCGTCCCAAGATGGCGCCGGTCCTCTACATTATTCCTTATTTATTACATACATACATTACTAATATAATAATATCTCCCGCTTTTCATTGACTACTTACTGTAAAATCTTAGTTGTAGCATCCAGAGTTGAGATTGGTGTCTGTCCATTCCATCATTTCCAGTTGTAAAACTAAGAAATTGTAGTAACACTGGCGGGCAATCAGCCGTGATCACATGTATGAAGCTGCATAGACCATCCACTTCGGCGTCTGTACATCAGGCTGGACGATTGTAACGGACTGGCTATTAGTCTTGAGAACATTTTGTTACAGAATGTTCTGTCGCAAAAACATTCTGTCCCTGGCTCTCCTTCCCCCAGCCTCCCAAACCCCTTTGCGACAATAGCCGCGCCCACATTGAGAGCCAGCCCTGGCTATATCTGGGGGCAATCAAATAACCAACATACTCAGTCTGACCGATGCTGCTGTTTCAATCAAACTTTTATTCAACACCAAGTTGTCTTCTCAAAATAGAAACAACTACAATAAATATGCTCTAGTAGCCATTCAGCTCGTCATCTTTGAGATCAACTTGTGATTTCAGCTTTTTTGTAAAATTGTTTAATATGCAGCTGAAAATGAAAAACAATTATTAATTTGAATGGAAAAATATGCAATCCAATAAAGCTAGATAACTTGTAAATAACTGAATAAATGGGCTAAGATAATCAGCAGCTAAAATAGTATGCATGTAACAGTAATAACAAAACCATCAGTGCCGACCAAACACAATACAACAAAGATGGTGTGAGTTCAATAATATAAAAGCTGGACTCCATTTATGTTGTATAACTCGTACTAGTAACTAGCGAGCATAAAGCAGCAAAGTTGAAATCACTTTTCTCACTCATGAACCGCTCTAAGTTATTAACCAGAAAACTTACAATATGTCTGCTAAGAATCTATTCCTTTTTATAGATGAGGTAAAAAAATTTCTCTCTATAACAAATATAACTTGGCTACGAGCAATACAAAAAAAATTACAACCTAACTTCAACTATGAATTGTAGATATTTATAGTAAAGTTTCAAATCGCATAAAAGACCTGTGGGGGAGATTGCAGGAAACTTCAACACAATTGAACATTTTTATGACATTCTACATGTATAAGTAGTTAAACTCTTCAGAATATTCACAAACAAGCAACTTCATATATGTTAAACCTCGTAGGTTGTAGCGTTCTGATCTTTTGCGCTACAAATGTCAACACCCACAATTGCATAATTAGTTTGACTTTATATCCTAGTGGCCTCATTGACCTGCGTGTATATTGTTTGTTGGGTTGTTTACAAGTTAATTGGAAAATTCAAAAATAAACTTTTGCTTGATTTAGATTTATATAAAACTGCCAAATACAAATACAGCGAAACTTGCTTACAACAGGCTGACTGGCAAGAAATTATTGCATATAACAAACTAACCTTTAAAGTCCCAAAGGAGTAAATTGTGTAATACTATTATAGTTCACTTCTAGTGATAGCTTTTATATAAAGAGCTAAAACATTTGGTCCACTCAGAATTGTTTTCAGAGAGTTTCACTGTAGTTTGCTAGTAATCACAAAAGCAATTGAAGTTTTTGTTTTCCAGGGTTAGCGACTTGTACAATCACACCACATGGATCAGCTCAGGTAAAATGATTATATGCGTAGGTGAATTTCCTGCAGATGCGAGTGAACACCCTGTGAAGGTATAAAAGGCACTGTAAATTACAGACTAAACCTGTCAGGTCAGTAGCACCCGATGACCTGCTGCCAACAATTACCTCTCTCCAAGAGGCAATCCTATGTCGGTATAACACCAAATCTTAAGTGAAGGAGAAATGTCAGCTCAACAACAAGTAAAGAGCTCTCGGCTCAGACACATTACTCAGTGCTTTAGAGTAAGGTGCATTTATTTTTATCCAAAGAATACGAGTAAGTATAAGATCCAATACAGTACTGCACATCATGGCTAGAGCTCTGCCTTTTATAGGCAGAGTACAGGAAGTAAAACAGGTAAGTAACCATTGGTACATAAGTAGGACAAAATGTGACAAACAAGCATACAATATATAAATATAAGCGAATGAGACAATGCATGTACTTTTCTCTCTTTGAACTTTCTACATCCAACCGGAAATGGCTATCGGTCGTTGTATATAATATCATTAATTTAAGCAGACTCATACAAAGTTTTTTCCTGATAGCTGCCACAGTGTCAAAAAGATCTTATGTTGACATGTCTCTAAAAAGACTTGAGAATATTTTGAAAGACAGGGGGCATCAAATTTACCTGTAGAAAGATGAATTTATATTTTTAATAATTTTTTATCATTATTATATTTATCGTTCGTCGGACTCGTCGTTGTTATGGCCATTATTATATATAATTTTAAAGATACTATTAAAATTATTTTTTTACTCTTTTTTTATAGCTATTTATAATTGTAGTGTTAGTGGATGTTATTATTATAATCATTTATTTATGGTTACTTTTGGTAACTATTATTACTATAACAATTATTTATATTATTAATTGTTATTTATTATTGTTATACTTATAATTATGTTTAGAAATATTATGATAAATTATAATTGTTTTTATTGCAAATCATTGTTTTTCTAAAGGATAGCAACATCTCATGTTCTTTGCTATTGTGGTAGATTTTGATGCACACTAGTAGTAAACAGGTCGTTTACGCTAGAAACCTTGCGAGACAATGCGCTAGGCTTTTACCCACAGCGTTTGGCTAATAGCTGTTGGGTAGAAAGTCCTACTGTGCCGGTGGCATAGTAAGCAGGGCCGGTATTGACCCCTGCAGGGTCGGTAGTGACCCCTACCGACCCGGTACAGCTGTACTGGGCCGGCAAAAGATGGCCGCCTTAGAGGAGGATCCTCAAAAGTGTATAAGAACTTAGTCAAGGTCGAGAACAGGAAGTACTCACCCTTAAACTACCAACTCCATGGACCCAACTCTACGTACAGCCAGGGAGCCTTGCAGGACCACTCATTGGACAATCAGGAGAAAGGACTCCGCCCTTAGCCACTTGGCACCTCCCTTTATTATTCACATTGCATTGTTGATTGGTTTGTTATTTATATAGTTAATGTAATTGGTTAATCTACTTCCTGTGCATTGACTGTTATATGTTTTGTGCTTGTTAGCTCTCCTATAAAAGGAGAGCACACACTGTTAATCTTTGCATTCATTACAATGTTGCCATGGCATATACTCTTATATTGCTAAACCCTAGAGGAATAATTACCCTCAGGACAGCTTAGAGAATAAAGCCATTATCACAGACACTACACGGTACTGTTTGTTTGAGCCATGGGCTCGTGCCTTACCGGGTAATTCGGTTGCCCAACACAGTTGTCACCGTCGGTCAGTACAGTGTCCCCTCTGGAGAGAGGTAGAATACTTGAGATTAGCGGATGTCCGTGGTAACAGACCGGAATCCATTACACTATTTATGATAAAAGTGGCCAAACTTTCGTCTTAGTGCCTGTAACAGCCGCCATTCTGTACACGATATGTTAGAATCATCAGTTGTTATAAAGCTGCATCCGTATTAGCCTTTACCAACAATTATTCGACAAAATTCGTGATGCATTTGATTTTAAAAGTTTAACAGCAATATGTGCTCCTAAAACTGTCTGGAATATGGATTTGTATAAATTAGTAGCGGATTAGTTGAATTTTAATAAGTTGAAGTAGGATTGCTTTGAGATCAATTTGTCATTTGGTAAAGTTTAATCTGGAATCGATTCATGACTTGGCCGATTTAATCTGAGATCAATATATGGTTCTGCCAGTATTAACCTGAAATCCATTTATAAGTTGGTACAGATTACTTTGAAATCAATTTGTTGCCGATGTTCGAGGATTGTTTAAAACCAAATTATTTTCAGCCTCTCTAAAAAGCGCTATAGGACCTGTTGCTAAGTATTCTGTAGTCATGCCTGTGTGTATTTTTCACTCCATCTTATCAAAGCTATTAACAAACAGTGTATTTTGACCAAGTCGTCATGGTATTCCATATTTTGGCAGCAATTAGAGCAATTATCTCATCAGCCAATCGAAATGGAAAGAAACAAATGGAGTTGGTTGAGTAGAGTATTCCCTCATCACTTTATTGTATAAAACTTACATTTTGGTTAAAGTCTTCCATTCAGTAGGCAAAGGAGCAACGACAGACAGTTAAAATGGCTCAACTTCTGCAAGTTTTGTGTGCAGTTGGTTTTTATGCTTACTTAACGTTTCAGGAGTGAACAGTTATGTAAATGTACAAGAATTGATAGATAATGAAACTGAAGGTAAAAAACTAGCCCAGGAGATTGACGATCTACTAAGGAATGACTCAACTCCTGAGAGCTACAAGGTGAGTATAGATAAACTAGCTAGTTATGGTACCATTGTAGCCTCATCAGAGTTATATACGCAGTTCTCTCTGTCACAGTGACTCCGCTGAAAAATAAAATATCAGACACTACAATTAATCTAATCGGAGTTAATGATAATATATTACAATGTCGTAATTTTATAACGCAATTAATCTAATAATAGCGTATTTTAAACACAAAACATTACTTATTGCAGTGCGTGGCAGATCTATGAATACGTGGGGGTATGACTCATAACTCAGTTGGCTAGATTGCTTTATTCTAAACTCCAACAATCTTCTGTCATAACAGTTTTGGAAGTATTTACCATTAGATTGTTACAAATATACCTACAAGCAATCAGCTGGTTCACAGTGAAGCGATGAATGGTAATATTTACTGATTTGTTTGGGTAGGATTTGATAAGGGACCAGCTCAAGCATGAACTGATTCTACAAGGGAAAGTTTATCAACCTATCAGGTATGCAACTCTATGTATAAGCAACTCTGTGTGTGTGTAACTCTATGTTTGTGTAACTCTATGCATGTTTAACTTTACGTCTGCACCTTTCTGTTCCCTCAAGGGGTCTACCAACTGTCACCACCTAGTATTCCATATTTTTTGTAACAGAACAATTTTTTTTAGAGCTCTGATGTATTCAATGATTTCAATAGGTACTCACACCTCAGACCATAAACATATATACCATGAAAAATAAAACAACTGGAACCCCCACCGCAATTTATGCAATATTATTGGCTCATTCTTGCCTGTTTGATGTGATCGGTGTTTTTTTCTATGATGGAGATTTAAGGCGTGGCAGGGTATGGTTGTTATGGTAACTCACAAGTCTCTGCTGTAAATTACCAGCACATCCATTGATTATAAATACAAATAGTCCTTAACAGCTTAAGTACTTGACTAATTGTACCGTAGGCAAGATTTGTGGTTATATAGTAAAAGGTAATTAACTCAAAGGCAAAGGTGTGCTGTTTAATAAATTGTACGCACATGCTGGCTGTATGCAGCAGTTTCGCACAGAAATGATCCTCAAACATGTTTGCGACGGCGGGAAGTTGTGGTTTGGCGTCGATGTGTGCGCACACCGACAGGAACTACACATTACCATACTTTCTTCCAGACTACTTTACAGAAAATTTATTCCTTTTGTAAATGCTTGTTAGTAGTAATATATGAGCAGATCTCCCTACCAAGTGTTTTTTTGTGGATCTGACCTTGGAGTTTAGGCAATGGGTTACGACGTTGGATGAATTCGCCGAGTTTATATTGTATTTCATTTGAGGGGTACTTGAGTGGCATTTGAGTGGCATTTAAGTGGCATTTGAGTTTTGATTATTTTTTTACTTAATTTGAACTTATAGCATATACATTTTGAATGCATGACATTCAAGTTTTGATAATTTTTTTACATAACTCGAACTCATATGATATTTTGAGAGAGAAGAGAAGAATGAGGAGACTACATTGAATCAATATATGATTATATACATTTATTACATAATAAGTAGCAAAATATTCTTGTATAATATAGCTAGAGTTAGTAAATACTAAGTAATTCAAAGCACTACAACTTGTAATGACAATCAATGGTTGATAGTCTTTTTCTTTACAATGTTGTCATTGTTGTACTGATGTTATAACTTAGGAAGGAAGACTTCTGTTCTATGTACTTTTGATTCCATAATGAACTAAAATCAAAAGTTATGTATTAGTATAGGATGATTAAACAAAAATGTAAAATAATTACATGAATTTGAATTATAGTTCTTTTTACATTGGTTAGTTAACATTATATAGTAAAGGGAAGTAACTCACCAAGTTATATTGTTCGGTTTGTTTTTTCTTGAGCATAATTTTCATCAAGTGTTTTTGATTCTCTCTCTTCTATCTAAAGCAAAACAAAAAATAATTGCTTTATAAATAAATATTATCTAATTGGAAGTATTACTTATATCAGTTAGTTTACATTAAATAAAAAATACTCACTATGTTGTCTTGTCTGACATGCTCTTTTTGAATATAGTTTTCACCAGGGGGCGCTGGTTCTCTCAAATATGTAGAAGATGTGTTTCCCACTCCCATTGAAAGCACTAAGACCTTGTTCTCAACAACCTCATCTGTAGTAAAGTACTTCATCTGGTTGGAATCATCAAGTTTGTTGGATAGGTTTTGAGCCGTTTCTATCGCTTGTAATGCTGTGAATGTGATTATATCATGTCGATGATAACCAAATCTACTAACTTCACGATTTCTTACAAGTATGACTCCTGTTCCAATTTGTTTGACGTTGCTAGCGTGTTTTTCAGGTATATATAGAACTCCCATCATCAAACCATCATATTGCAAACATCTGTAGTTTACCAGTAGCGCATTCATCACCACATCTCCATTAGGTAATGTTAACTGAGTTGATATTTGAGGAGATTCAAAACTGATTACACTTCCAACAGCAAATTGCGAGAGCGTTGCGATACGAACCATACTGATCAACTGAGTAGGTGTTTTTTTTTTTATTAATCTACTTAGCTGTTTAGCTTCCTCAAGGGAAATATTGGATGGGAAGTTGATAGGGTGAAAGATTGGATGCTTGTCTGAATCGAATCCCATAAAAACCACCAGTTTTGGAACATCTGGTTGTGTTGGAGCTAATTTGTTGTAATCCTCATTTCTCACCATAGACCTCACTTGTCGTCTGTTGCCAAATGTTTCGACATTGTAGCGGATAATGCATAAGTTTTTATATACATCCTCAGTTGGTCGTTCGATGGAGACTATCTCGAGAAGTGATGGCGTTTGATTTAAGTGAAGTGGTTGAAACCTTCCAATCATTACTCTGTCATTGGTATCGCAAGAATTGAGCAAACTAGCAGCATTTTTTGACAAGCAGGAAAGATGAGAAGGAGATGGTGCTTTCAAAGTCCAAGTATAGTCAATCGTTTTATTTCTATCCGAATCCCATGGCTTTGGTCGAATTGTGTTCAGTTTCCTTCTTATTATATGTGAATCAGGAGGGATATTTTCTTTATCATCAGAGTATGGTTCGAATGTTGAGAGAAATGAGGTATTACGGTCTTCATTCATATTCAGAGCGTTCAGTCGGAAGTTGGAACTGAAAAGAGAGTAAAAAATATGTAACAAATGGGTGGAATTTGAAAAATATTTTGAAAAGAATAAACTAACTAGATATTTATAAAATAAACACATAATCAAAACCATAATAATTTCTCTGATGCGTTATGGTGAAACTATTTGATCTTTTATTAATAAGAACAAAATATTAAAACATAAAATTAACTTTCTGAAGTATTATAGCAAATCTAGTTGAAGTTTTTTATCAGTATATGTTAAAGAATTATTTAGTGATTCTCACCTTATTGAGTTTCAAGTAAATGTAGTAGTTGGTGTGTAGATGTTGCTTCCTTGCTAGCTATTGTAGAACTGGATGCTTTCTGTGTGAAAACACTGGTTCTTAAATAGCTAAAGCTGTACTAATTAACCCTATGAAACCTTTATAATATATCTATGACTCAGCAGTTTTTTCACGCGATATTCCCGCGAAAGCTTTGGTTTTTATTCGCGTGAAAATTATTTTTTTTACTCCCGCGAAAGCAATGGTTTCTATTCGCGTGAAAATAAACTATTTATTCCCGCGAAAACATTGGTTTGTATTCGCGTGAAAATAAAATATTTATTCCCGCGAAAGCAACGGTTTCCATTCGCGTGAAAATGAAGTATTGATTCCCGCGAAAGCTTTGGTTTGTATTCGCGGGAAAATAAAATTTCTATTCCCGCGAAAGCAACGGTTTCCATCCGTGTGAAAATAAATTATTTATTCCCGCGAAAACATTGGTTTGTATTCGCGTGAAAATAAAATATTTATTCCCGCGAAAGCAACGGTTTCCATTCGCGTGAAAATGAAGTATTGATTCCCGCGAAAGCTTTGGTTTGTATTCGCGGGAAAATAAAATTTCTATTCCCGCGAAAGCAACGGTTTCTATCCGTGTGAAAATAAATTATTTATTCCCGCGAAAACATTGGTTTGTATTCGCGTGAAAATAAAATATTTATTCCCGCGAAAGCAACGGTTTCCATTCGCGTGAAAATAAAGTATTGATTCCCGCGAAAGCAACGGTTTCCATTTGCGTGAAAATAAAGTATTGATTCCCGCGAAAGCTTTGGTTTGTATTCGCGGGAAAATAAAATTTCTATTCCCGCGAAAGCAAGGGTTTCCATCCGTGTGAAAATAAATTATTTATTCCCGCGAAAACATTGGTTTGTATTCGCGTGAAAATAAAATATTTATTCCCGCAAAAGCAACGGTTTCCATTCGTGTGAAAATAAAATATTGATTCCCGCGAAAGCATTGCTTTGTATTCGCGTGAAAATAAAATTTTTATTCCCGCGAAAGCAACGCTTTCCATTCGCGTGAAAATAAATTATCTATTCCCGCGAAAACATTGGTTTGTATTCGCGTGAAAATAAAATATTTATTCCCGCGAAAGCAACGGTTTCCATTCGCGTGAAAATAAAATATTAATTCCCGCGAAAGCATTGGTTTGTATTCGCGTGAAAATAAATTTTTTATTCCCGCGAAAGCAACGGTTTCCATTCGCGTGAAAATAAATTATTTATTCCCGCGAAAGCATTGGTTTGTATTCGCGTGAAAATAATTTTGTTATTCCCGCGAAAGCAACGGTTTCCATTCATGTGAAAATAATGCTGATTCATAGCAGTGCAACTTAAGCTATATAAGAAGCACTGTTTTCATACAGAAAGCATTCACTTCATCGTTAGTAACTGAAGGAAGAAGATCTACTACATCATCATCTACTACAGCCCTCCTTCTTCATCATTTGAGTTACATAGGAAACAGCTGAAGTTCAAACAACTATGTATATAATTCATCTAATTCAAAGAACAACAAGTCTTCATTTGTGATGTAAGTATTTATATTTCGTTTTAATTGTAATCAATTTAAGTGTGAAGACATTTTCTGAACAAAAAACAAGATTATTCACTATTTAAGATATCAAAAAATGTTGTATGTAAGTTTTAATTATGGTTATTCTTATTATTTCAGGGCTTCAAAATGAAAAAAGTACTCCTTCTTCATCCGAATTTTATAGAAAGCAGCTCTCAAGTTCAAACTAACTGAAGGAAGAAGATCTACTACATCATCATCTACTACAACCCTCCTTCTTCATCATTTGAGTTACATAGGAAACAGCTGAAGTTCAAACAACTATGTATATATTTCATCTAATTTAAAGAAAAACAAGTCTTCATTTGTGATGTAAGTATTTATATTTCGTTTTAATTGTAATCAATTTAAGCGTGAAGACATTTTCTGAACAAAAAACAAGATTATTCACTATTTAAGATATCAAAAAAATGCTGTATGTAAGTTTTAATTATGTTTATTCTTATTATTTCAGGGCTTCAAAATGAAAAAAGTACTCCTTCTTCATCCGAATTTTATAGAAAGCAGCTCTCAAGTTCAAACTAACTGAAGGAAGAAGATCTACTACATCATCATCTACTACAACCCTCCTTCTTCATCATTTGAGTTACATAGGAAACAGCTGAAGTTCAAACAACTATGTATATAATTCATCTAATTTAAAGAAAAACAAGTCTTCATTTGTGATGTAAGTATTTATATTTTGTTTTAATTGTAATCGATTTAAGCGTGAAGACATTTTCTGAACAAAAAACAAGATTATTCACTATTTAAGATATCAAAAAAATGCTGTATGTAAGTTTTAATTATGTTTATTCTTATTATTTCAGGACTTCAAAATGAAAAATGTACTCCTTCTTCATCCGAATTTTATAGAAAGCAGCTCTCAAGTTCAAACTACTAGGAATATCATTCATTTTAATTCAAAAGAAAGACAAGTCTTCATTTCTGATGTAAGTATTTACGTTCTATTATAATAGTAATCAATTCAAGTATATTGAAAAAAAATTGAAACCTTAGTCTTTTTTTATTTTTTTGCTATAAAGCATTATCATTTTTTTTTAGAATAACAACGAACTAGATCAAAGGAAAAGAACTTTCCAACAAAACTTCAACTTGAGTAATAACTGAAGCTACTACTTATATTATATATAAATAATGTGTCGAGTAACAAACAACAGATATGTAGCAAACACTATTTATAATGAAAAAAGAGAAATGCAAAAAACTCGAAATTGTTTTGAAAATACTAAAGACCGCGCTGAATGGATAGATGATAGTTTACTCGTTACTTCATCGTTGTTTTTACAACGAACTTTTCCTGATACCACTGCAATAACTTATGTCGTCGCAACTTATCCGGATAATCACTGTAGTCTTTTGTCATTAAAATTACAAAAAACTATTGCGCAACTTTCCCCATCGGACTTTTTCAAGTTCATTTACAATGAACTCTCTTTTTATGAAAGAGAGGCTTTAATGCTTGATGAAAGTTATCGAAGAAAATCATTTCTTACAAATTGGAGACGAGTAGGTAAACATTGTGGTGAAAACATGGCTGCAGCTGGTTTCTATAACCTTGAAAAAGACAACGCTGTTCGATGTGTTTTTTGCCAAGGGGTATTACTAAACTGGAAGGATGAAGATGAACATCCGATGAAAGAACACGCTAAAAGTTTTCCGTTTTGTCGATTTGTTAGAGGATTTAACACTCACAATCGTCTGTATAGACCTAGGAAACTACTTGCAGATGAAATGAAAAACATCTCAATTGTCAAAAGTTATACGATGGAAGAACAAAAGACCAGAAGAGGAGATTTAACTGCAGAAGTATTACCTCTAGGTATATCAATTGATCGTGCTGATACACCACGTTTTGCTACTGAAACATCTAGAGAAGACAGTTTCAAACAATGGAAGGGTAAAGTCTCCATGAAACTCCTTTCCAATGCAGGTTTCTACTATACTAAGTTCGGAGATAGTGTAAAATGCTTCTTTTGCTCAGGTGAACTTAAAGAATGGGAAGAGAGTGATCTACCATGGGAGGAACACTGTCGATGGTTCCCAGACTGTTATTTTTTACTCGGGAGTAAAGGTGAAGAGTATGTTGAGGATGTTTACATGCGAACGGAAAAAGGCAAAAGGTGTAAGCGACGGGTTGAAAAATATCGAGAAAAAGTAAAACAAATAACGCACAACAATGACACCGAAGAAATGAAACTTATTTGCAAAAAACTAGGATACAGTCAAAACGATATCGAACAAGTTTTAGTGTTAAATGGAAAACCTTTTGAGCGAATAGGTTTTATGATTGAAGCCTTACATATTTTTGAAAATGATTTTACAACTGTTGAGAATTCGTCAACACTGTTAAAAAATGATGCTAAATCAATTGATTCGTTAAAAAAAAATAAAGATCCACTGTTAAAAAATGATGCTAAATCAATTGATTCGTTAAAAAAAGATAAAGATCAGACTAAGCAAAGCAAACTCGCTCAATGTGTGTCTGAGACGCATGAAAAAAAAGTAATTGCAAATCATATCTCTCTTCCATGTGGTCATCTCATTTACTGTAGTGAGTGTAAGGAAAAAGCGCTTACTGAATGCTCATCAGAAGTAAAACCTTGCCCAATCGATGGTTGTCAGGTTGAAATTAAAGCATTTATGAAGATCTACATGAGCTAGCATAACAATTAACCTCAAAAAAAGAAAAAGTAATGAATGATTAAATAGGTGTTTCAATTTGAAAACGTATCATTCGCGTTTTGTAATTTAACGGAATAACAACAAATATGTTACGTGTTGAAGACTTTGCTCACCAAGAAGCTTCCGATGCTATAGGACCTAAGACTTTTTTGGCTGAGGTTTCTGATGAAATGTTGAGGATTTATTTTACGGAGGAATGTGTATACTGTGTACTAGGAGGAAGTTTTTACAAGCAAGCAACCAATCTATCGCTACTAAACTGTTACTGTTCACACGTTGATGACAAATGTATCACTTGTAAAAGATATGCTGAAATGGTTGAAGGCGCTACACCTACCAAAAAAGAATTGGGTGATGCTATCGACTGGATTGATAGAAGACAAGTTTTGAAAAATGCTAAAATGGGCTTTTTGGTGCATGATGAATGGATTAATGCTTTTTTGGATCTTTCCACTGATGATTTGAAGTCTCCCTTTTTGTTAACAAATTTGAGAGCACGATTAAATCCCTACCTATTACCTACTAGTCAGAGCAAACTGGCTTATCAACGACTAAAGGATAAATTACTTGCGATAGCAGAAGGATATCCATACGCTTACACTCTTGATGAAAAAGAAGACTCAGTCAACCCGATAATAACTATTGATTCGACAAATATATCTGAAGACTCATAAAAGAACTGCTACAAAAAAAGTTGCTTCATTTATCTCTGAACTACAGCAGAAACATGAGTGGAAAAACTCAAGGATTCAAGTCAATTGGTACATTGGCTGATTTTGTTCCTAAGTTCATAAGGACTCATTTTGAACACATTCCTTTAGAGCGTTCGAATCCTCTTTTTGTTCAACTCATCACCGAAGAAGTATTTTATTTTGTGTTAGGATTCAATCTAGTTCGTAAATCAATACAAAGCATGCTTTTGAGCTGTAATTGTATTTCAAGAGCAAATCCTCTCGAATGCTTAAACTGTTCTAGGAGCTTTGATCCAAAAGTATGCTGTCCGCAAGCCAAGTTGATAGATTTTGAAGATCTCAAAAGAGCGATCGAACTGATTGATATAAAGCAATGTTTGAAAGATGCTGAACTGGGTGATTTGATAGATATTTCGATTTTAAGAGGTTTGACTTCATTTCGCTGGACAGAAACACATGTTCTTTTGTCTCAATCTCGATTGGAACCATACTTACATTTTGGTAACCACTTTGATGAGATTGTTTCACATCTTCAAAATCGGTTGAGAGAGCTGAACAAGCCGCTAGCCTCTTACGTATAAATAGAAAAAACATCAAGAAAGAAAGTATTCAACTTTCAACACTGAAAGCGAAAACATTTTAAAAAATGAGCCGCGTATTTATCTTGCTACTGGCACTAACATTTCCCAATGTTAGTGGAGTATTCTATACCAACGAAATTGATGAATGTATAGCCGGAGCTATGGATAAAAATGATGTCTTGTTTTTTTCACCTTTCGAAAGGACTATACGATATAAAGATGAAAATGGAAAAAACTGTGTGCGACTCTACCCTCCCGACTTATTATATTGTGGTTTTTTCATCCCTCAAAACGCTTCTTGGATCTGCAAGGACATAACTTCTACAGATTCTGTGCCTTGTGATACACCAACAAAATACACTCTGAATCAGGAGGAATGCGCAATAGGGGTTAAAAATAATACGGAAGGTCTTACTCAAAATACAAAACTATTTTGGAATGATGAATTATGTGTATTTGAATACAACACCTCACGTTTGATTTGTCCACCAACAGAAGAGTTTGAGACAACCAACTTTGCATGTGTGGAATGCAATCGTTTGACCAACAAGGAGCCAAAAATAGCTACTATCATCACTAACATCAATGGTATTGAAGGTGTAAATTTGTCATTTTCGAGTTTTGAAAGTTTGAAGTCTGTTCAAAACAAGATTATCATCAGTATCACATGTCAAGGAGATACCAAAGACAAATGCAATCCCAAGGTTATAAATATAGAGCTTTAGTTGAAGCATATTAACCAAAGACCACCGAAATGCAAGACAGTTAACTCTAGATGATGAAAGCATAAACTAGGTTAAAAGTCTCTCTCTCTGAATAAAAAAATGAGATATTGCATCTATCTCCTATTATTCCCAATCCTAAGCGGTTATTGTCTTGTAACAGAGTTTAAACCATTCACTTTATCTCATAGAGCGTCTGGATGTTTTCGGGGAATTCTTAATATGGAAGCGGTTGATTCAGTAACTCGTATTTTAAGAAAAAACTTAAAATATCGTATGCTTAGACTCACATGTTTCATGGAACCTGCTCACCTACGTAGAAGCTGTGACACTTATGATATGTGGCCTCAACACTACTTTGTTTGCAAAACCGATGAAGCTTTAAATTACATTCGTTTATACGATGAAGGATTACTAACTACGACTCGAAGAACAACTCCAACAACAACCACTGCAACTCCACATACAACGACAACAATCACCACAACTCCACAGACAACGACGACAACAACCCCGACGACAACCACTACAAACAAGCCAGTAGTTCCAGCTTTATCACCATCAATTCCATCTCTTCCACAAGCTCTGGGTTTAGTCGATTTAATTTTGGAACAACCAAGCCCTACAAACTCTACTATATACAATTCTGAAGAAATCGAAACTACTACTGATTGTGTGTGTGATAGATACATCATATGCGAAAACAATTCAGTATCAATTACAAATTCAACACCGTCGATTTATAGAGTTTTTATTTATAATGATTTGGAGGGTTTTTCAAAACTTTCTCTGTCTATATCGGAAAATAGTAAACTTAAGCTTGAAGAAAATCTTCTCATCATCATTGAACCTGAATGTGATGATATTTCTTGTAAAGTCATCAAATACTTTACAAATTAAAAAGTTTTTATAGACTTTAACTCTATATATTCAACTTATTACACTCTATTATGATATCTATTTTATCACATTCTCCTTTTTTGTAAATTTGTACAATTAGATGAAATTTAACCATTTAGAGAATGATTTCTTTTTGCAAAAAATTTATGAAAATTGAATGAAATGAAAAAAAGACTATGTATTAATTGTTATTACTTAGTATTTACTGACTCTAGCTATATTATATGAGATTTTCCCTACTTATTACACAATAAATGTATATATTCACATATTCTTTCATTTTTAATCACTGTATTTATTCAATGTAGATATATCTCCTCTCTCTCAAGATATCATATGAGTCGGAATTACAGAAAATTATCAAACCTTAAATGCCTTACATTCAAAATCTAGATACCCTATGAGTTATAATTATGTATACAGTTATGTAATAATTATCATAACCTAAATGCCATACATTCAAAATTTAGATACCATATAAGTTCAAATTAAGTAAAAAAATAATCAAAACTCGAATGCCACTTAAATGCCATTCAAATGCCACTCAAGTACCCCTCAAGTAAAATACAATATAAACTCGGCGAATTCATCCAACGTCGTAACCCATTGCCTCAACCCCCAGATCAAATCCACAAAAAAACACTTGGTATGGAGATCTGCTCATATATTACTACTCTTGTTCAGATCAAAAAGAAGTGGAAGTTTGCCATCAGGAGTTGTCTGCCCAGAAGATTGCTGTAAAGTTGTTGCCCCGACAGAATCTAAAAGACAGACATCTACAGTTGCCTATTCTTGTAGTTATTACTATAGCCAGAGGTACAAAGCCAAGTGTGGACTGTTTGGTTGGTGGCGGTGTGCAAGGCGCCGTACAACGTTTAGGTAAGATGTATATGGCTAGAACTACTGTCATATACTCATTTTATGTACCTAGAGCTGCTTAACTGCAAGCTGCTTGGAGATAATTTACATTTTTCTTTTAAAATTTAAAATTTCGTAATAAAATGTTTAATGTCATTTCTAAACACAAATTACATTATGTCAAATGGCTTTACTTTTTTTTAGGATACAAACATGCTACCGAGTTAACATCTGGTACAAAAGTGTAACCAAGCCTTGCCCTGGTGGACCAGGAAACCTGTTGTGAGGGATACTTCTGGTACCGAGAATGCTGTATCCGTGAGTATTGTCTTGTACGCTCAGTATTCAGTGTGCAACAAACCAATAATAAAAACAGAAAAAAGCATTTTTGATTTCGGCAAAAGTAACTATTCATGATAATGTAACTTCATTAATTGCAATACAAGAGATTTTACTGTGGTCAAATAGAAAAGTACATGTTTAGAAAATTTTAGCTGGCATCGCATTATGAAAACAACAATTGACATCTACACATCTATTTGTTATTTAGATAGCGCTTGTTTTCAAGAGATCATTGAAGAGATTAAAAGAAGAGGTTGAGATGAAATGGAGAAGACAGTGTTGCGACAATATTTTCTGGGACTTATTCCTGTTTTAGCAATAACAAAATAATTTAACCAAAAATATGTTGTTTGAACTTCTGAACTACTGCTATTATCTTTTTTTTTTCCTTCTGTGGCCACGCAGAGTCAGTAACATTATAAATATACTCAGTAAAACTATAAAATATGGCAAATCCATCAAATTGATTGATAGGAGCTGCTTTCACTCAAAGGACAACATGTTGTGATGAGACAAACCAAAAGTGTGAGTCAGACAATTGAACTTTCAATTTTTGATGTAAGCAGGCAGAACTAAACCGAATTCGCAGCTGTAATTTTGCAGCTTCTTAAATAATATATTTTTAGCTGACAGTTTCATGTATTTCATTATACCAAAAATATTTCCAATTAAACCCAAATTCTAATTCACTGAAGTTGTAACAAACTACAGAGCAACAAAAGAATGTTTGGCACCAATCCAACAGTTCTTTGGAATGACATTCAGGCACACAGCCTAAAAAAGAGCAGCACAAACAATTAAAACTTTATTTTTTTTTTGCTTCAAACTTGTGTAATTTCTATAAAAAGGGGAATAAAACAATCCAATAAACTTTAGTAAGGTTATATGATTTCATCAAGCAAAATTCATGTGAATGTTATTTTTGTTGTGTCTTTTTCAAAGTTTTGGATTTAGAGCTGGTGCCTACGCAAGTGACTCATTCACAGTTAATTCAATCTATAAGCTAATTTTTTTTCTTTTTTTTTGCTGGCTTCTACTTCGTCAGAGTGCTGCACTCCATTTTTTCAGCTGTAAACTTTTTCTTTGTTTCCACTGGAATTGTTTCCACCCAAATGCATACAGGGACGTCCTGTGGTGACACCATCAAATTGATTGTTGTTGTCACTGCTTTCCCCAACACCGCCATAGCTGTTAACATTACAACTACTGCTCCCCTCACCACTGCTGTCACACCACAACTGTCACACCACAACTGTCACACCACAACTGTCACACCACTACTGTCACACCACAACTGTCACACCACAACCGTCACACCACAACTGTCACACCACAACTGTCACACCACTACTGTCACACCACAACTGTCACACCACTGCTGCTACTGCTGCCATGACAGGAGCTGAAATAATCACTGAAACCAAAAAACTAAAATAGAATTTTTACAACAACTCATAACTTGAGTGAGCAGGAATTTCTCTTTCTGGAACTCATTCCGTATTTGTTTGATATCCTATTATGATGCGATGCCTCTGTTATTTCACACAAGACATTAGCCTTGACTATATATGTATCCCCAAAACGAGTTGTTTGGTCATGAATTTTCCAAAGAAAATATTCTCTAGCTACATTAAAAGCGCATCACTTGGCATCCTAAATAGGAGGAAATGGCATAAGGCTAATGGTCCTGCCACATGAGCCGGAATATCATCAGCATCCGTTGTTTTATAACAAAGATGATACACCCAGCGCAAGAGAGTGCGGAATGGACATGTTCCATTTTTCATCCTGTCTGCCAGGCTGTGATTGGTTTCCTGACCAACTGAGATTTCATGTGATAAAATTTTCTGGGTCCAGGTTATATTGATTTTGGCTGTTTAAAAAGATCATACATAATAGTTATATAATAATATATATTATAATAGTTACATGATCTTTGGTGTTCATCTGAAACTAGCGTGAGCACATAATTTAAAAATAATTTTCAATTATGATGAAAAAAACTAAGCATAATAATTTATTAGAAATAAAATATTATAAATGATAATGAATCATATACCTAATATCAATAATTTATTAAGGGCTTGAGCAATAATAATAAATTTGGCAATAAATAACAGTTTTTCGCAAAAATTGCGTATTACAAAAATAACCCCAAGCAGGTGACCGTGTGGAATACACAAACAATATTAATCCCGCTCTTATTTGCTCCATTGAACAATCCGTCACCCATTTCAGCTGCCGTTCAGGCTAGTGTGGCATGCTATCCATCGCCAGGCACTGGCTACAAGTATGGAAGACAGGCTCGTGAGGCAAAAGCATAAATATTTGATCTTGACCTTTGCGTAACCAACAAACTGCCCACTCAAACAAAAATCTGATAACATAGCTGTCAACTTCCAGCCTTACTAATACTTCGAAAACATAATGGGATCATCGGCTAACATGGAAAGGAATAGACAACTCTTGAATACTCAGGCTATCTGGAGGTGATCTAAATAATCAGGCTATCTGGAGGCGATCTAAATAATCAACATCCTGGGTCTGATTGGCACAGCTATTTCAACCAGGCTTTTATCTAACATTGAGTTGTCTTCTCGCTATAAAACAACTACAAAAATATGCTTTGGCACTCATCCAACTCTTCATCTCTGAGATCAACTTGGGGATTTCAACATTTTGCAAAAAATTGAAATCATTTAATATGCAACTGAAATGGTAAAAAAATTATTAGATTAAATGCGGACAGAAGATTTGAGTTAATAAAAAAATTTACTTTTATACATAATTGGAGAAATAGACTATAATAATGAGCTGTTAAATTAAATTTTTGGCCACATCAGGTACAAAACTGTTAGTGTGGAACAATTAGAATAAAACAAAGATGACAAGAACTCAACAGTTTACAGGTTGAACTTCATTTACGTCATAAGACTTGTACAACAGACTATGCATCGCTGATATTTTTAGTAAACTTCCAAGTCACATAAATTGGCGGTGATGGAAAGTTGAAAAGTTCAACACAGTTAAACACATCCATCACGCTTTACAAGGTTTTAGGTTCTTCAGGATACTCTTGAACAACCAACTCGATATGTTGTAGTGTCTTTTTGGGGACCAGTAAAAAAACCACTAGAGTACACTGTGACAGGTCAATACCTTATTACTGGCACAATATTTCGGTGGTGTCCTCTCAAGGCTCAAACACACTGGAAGCGAAATCTGTGCGGTGCGGCAATTTGACCACCAACGAAGCCGCCTGTCGCGGCGGTGCTGAAGCACACTGGTGGACGCCGCTAGGGACTTCAGTCGGAGTTATCTGCTCTCAAAGTGCAGATAACTTTTTTTTATGAACACGCTTCCATTTATTATTATTATTTATTTATACTTGAGTGGTTTGCAATAAAGTATATAATCTAGGAGAAAATAACTTGTTGACCTCTATCTACGCTACAAAAGCAGATGGAAAATAAAAATGAGTAAAAGTATCTATTTCTGACTACAATAGCTACACTATAAAGTCAGATGAAATAAAAATAAGCAAAAAAAATATCTATCTATTTCTGGCTATTTTATAATTTGTGTGTGATAAATCACAAAAGCAAGGGTCTTTGGCGAACTTCATTTATATATTTTTTTGATTATTATTTATTAATTATAATTTTATATTACACATTATGAATTGAAGTATAAGTAGTTGTTAGTGTAATAATAGTCGTTTATTTATTTTTTTTAATGAACAATAATAATCTTTATTATTATTGCGTTACGACAGCTGCAACAACTTCTCTACTATTTGGAAATACAAAAGCGAAAAAGTTAGCTCGCTATCATAAAAGTTACCAAGTTAATGACCAATCAGCGTGTTTGCCGCAGCGAAATATCAAACATGTTTAATATCTTGAGCGTCTATATATTTTTTGGCAAGCGGCATGCCGCGGCGGATTCGCTAGCGGATTTCGCGCTTGCCGCTTCCAGTGTGTTTGAGCCTTCACCTTCCTGCTAAACTCAACTTCTTTCTGGAAGGTTATATAACCAATTGCGCTATAGTGGAGTCTTGTTCAAACTCCACAAATATTATGAGCCCACAGCTCAGACCCAACACTCAGTACTCCAGAGTTTTATCCATTTATTACTCCACAACACTCGTGCACAACATTCGTGCACAGCACTCGTGCACAACACTCGTGCACAACACTCGTGCACAACACTCGTGCACAACACTCGTGCACAACACTCGTGCACAACACTCGTGCACAACACTCGTGCACAACACTCGTGCACAACACTCGTGCACAACACTCGTGCACAACACTCGTGCACAACAGGCAGTGGGTGACTCTGACTGATGAATTTAGTCAGACAGATATCCTAACACGTTGACGCAGAGTATGGCATTTACCTTTTCTTCTGTAATAGTGACACAGAAAAAGAGTGTCATTACTACAGTATGAAAAGTGAATGCCATACCGGCCCTTTCGGCGGCAGTGAAGTGTTGTGGATCCTCAAAACACTAATACGGGTAATACGAGTGCTCGCAGTTTGAGAGCTGAGATGAGGACTTTTCCTCGTCCCCGTGGGTTAGGATTTGCTAGTTTAGGAAACTCAGGAAATCACAAGAAATTTTGTGAGATGGCCCATTTGCAGGCATAAATTTTGGAAACATGCTGTTGCTGCTTCTTTGGTAGTCATCTGATTGGAATGAAAAAGGTCAGTATCGACAGCCCAGAGAGTTTACTTTTTGGTAATTTCTTGGTGGGGCGCTGCCCAAATTGTTTTTTAGCCAGCAGGTCAACACGTGAAGACAGATGTGTCAAATCATGACTTACCTTCCAAACACCAATAACAAAACACAATATAAAATTCCAAAAAATGATTCAAAACCCATCAAAGTTTTTGCAGTAGACTAGTGTCACTAAAGCTCGGATTTGTGGACAATATATTTGTTTATTTCTTAAACTTTGTACATTTTTTCTGAGCCTTGGGCTCATTAGTTGTAAAGCTGTGAGCAACTTCTCTATTGCAACTTCTTTCTCAATATTGTCTATTGTCAGACCCTCCAAGTCTGACCAACTATGTGTTACCTCTTGAAGATAGTTGCTGTTTTTTTGCACCACAAGATGTGTGCTGTGGACAGCTGTTTGTTAGTGGATGGTAGTGGGAGCAACACCAGCACAATCCACTGCATCAGTGGCAGTGGTGGGATTAACGTACTTTCCCTTGCTGTGCTACTCTCTCTCGCTATCACTGGCCCTGCTACCAGCAGGCCCTGCTACCAGCAGGCCCTGCTACCTACATACACGATAGTCATCTGCACTGGTCAATAACGATTAGCTATCAGGATGTAGAGTCTTGCTCCTCCTGTAGCACTAATACCGGCCATGTAGCCAGTGTACAGGCCAGCTATGAAGCGAAACCAACCCTGCAAGTGCACTGCAGACCCTGTCTACTCACCCTACAGCTCTGTACATCTTTGTACAGCCCTGTAAAGGTTACCCCCAGGTTACCATGACCCTGTATTTAAAAATACAAACCTGATATCCACCAGTCAAGTTTCTACAGCTGCCAGAACTGCTAGAAACACTGGTACCAGTCTGGGATACAGTTGACCTCTCCACTAACCAGAATAGAGTTCTGTTGCTCCTCCATAAAGTGAACTATACCCAATCAAAGAGCCCGTAGCACTGGTAGAACACCTGTTCCTAACCCAGAGACTACTGTAATGGACAGTTTGACAGAAGGGCTGAAAGCTGCCATGCGGCCACCTCTTGGCAATGCTCACACACCGTTTAAAGCTGCAAGGTATGAAGGCATATGTGATGTCAATTATTTTATCTCATAGTTTGTTGAAATGGCAGAGGCCAATGAGCGGCCTGCAAATAAAGCCATTCTGCACATATCTTACTCAATGCATGGCAGTGCACTGTAGTGTGGGAAGCCACCATACCTCCAAGGATTCTTTGCTGCCTTGAAGGCTCACTTTGGTCTGAAACCTAGGAAAGCTATGTCCCGACTTACCAGTCTAAGCAGACAATACAAAATGACCCTCCTAGAGCATGCAAATGAGCTCGATCCCTTAGTGCATGCAGCATACGAAGATCTCCCCACTAGGCTAATGTAGCGAGTGATGTTAGACACAATCAGCCCTATTTTTGGTAATGCCTATTTGCAAAGGCATTTCCTGGCCATGCAACCTGCTGACTTAGCAGATGCGGTAAGAGCAGGCAAGGAGTACCTTCAGATGGAAACGACTACTGATGAGAGCCCTAGTCACTTGAGGAATATAGATGATGAGACAGAGGGTGAAGAAAAACAAAGAAGACCTGCTACTGGAAGCCCCTCCCCCCCCCTTCAACAGCTCCCTACAACACCTCTGTCCAGCAAGCGCACAGCACAACATGACCACCCGCTGAAGGCCCCATTATCACAGTCATGGCAACCATATAAGCTCTGTCAGAAAAATTGAGGCTCCCATCCAGCAAAGAACTGCTGCACTCCACCGTTAATGGAGACCACGCTCCCTGAAGATTTTCTCTCTCCCAAACCAGACACCCCATTAAAGGGGCAGGACGCTGATTCGGTCAGTAACCAAGGGAATAAATGCAGCTGGGCTAAGAGCAGATATAAAAAGGTTGCTTGAGAGGTTGGAACAATTCAACCTGGTCAAGTTGAAGTAAATACCCACTAAGCAAATCAACCAACCCTCTTCTGCGAAGACAAGCATGACAGTTCCCCAGCTGGATCCTCACTCCCATAGCCCCAAAAGACCTCCATTGGCCGGCACTCCTTCACATATGCACCCCCATCAAAACCCAGGAGACAAATGGACTCTTGCGTTATTCGCATTAAAGATGTTGACATTTCTGACTTATCCCAGGGGTGACTACTATCTACCAGGAAGCTAGAAGGGAGACTGGTGTCTGTCCTTCTGGATTTCAACTGCACTCTCAACTTGCAATCTCAGCGAGTCTATCAGTGCCTGTTGTCCAGCAGTCCAGAATACGTGACAGAAGAGGGGCTCCTGTGGCATTATGGCAGACGGGTCCTGTGTGCCGTTTTACCGAATCATCAAGGTGCCTCTTCGCCTCAGAAACTTCAAGTCTGGCTTGACATTTACAGTTGGGTGCATTAGTAAGGGCGTCATTATTGGGGAACCTTTCCTCAGCACTCACCAAGGTCAGGTGGTTTTCGATGAGACATTGATTACCCTGATTGACCACCAACTTCAATGTTCTGACCAGAAGTTGATAGGTTCTCAGCCATCACGTACGTTTCATCGCCAAATGACATTATTTTACTTCAATAGAGACCACTGAGAGTGATACAAAGTTGATCTCCATTATGGTAATTTTATATCCAAGAAATGAAAATATTTGGTATTGCCTTTGTTCTTTGTTTTCAGCATAACAATTGAAATTACTCTACTGCTGGATGAAACAATTTTTTTACTCGCATAATTAGCACATTACATTACAGTTTTTGTTTTGCTTTGAAATCTTTGGCTATAAATAAAAAAAAACATTGTACAACCCTTTTAAAACTTACTACAGTATATACTTTTCTCTTAATTTTATCAAAAATTTGCAAGCAACTCATATTTGAATTGTAAAGATGGTCAGATATTAGCAATTATCAATTGCAAAGATGACAGACTAACCTAAGTGCTTCAAGATTTGTATATTTATCAACATCCATTCATGTATGATTGCTAAGTAAGTGAAACAACAAGCTTTATTATCTGCCACTAGCTAAATGACTTCATACCAGAAACGTTAAGTTATTATTGTTTTGTCACTACTGCGTAAAACAAAATACAAACTGTTTTAGCACACAGTACCAATCGCCTAACAGACATCACTACTAGAATATTCTATTAACATTTGATATGTATTTGATAGAATGAGGTAAACACATCAGCAGCCTTTAGACTTTTGAGTGTACTGCTCTCTGGCAGCTTTCACCAAGCTCACAATTATAGCAAAATGAAACAATCATAATCTTTCCATCAGTCAGCTTTAAAGGGGATTTTTCAAATTGACATCAAATTTGACCATAATAGCAGTCAATCTGATTACATCACGCAACCAAGAATGTTTTATTAATCATCATGATGTTGTATTGATCAAAAGCAGTCAAATAAACAGACATGTTTGGTCAGCCGTGCCAATTGTAGGATATGATGATATTGACAAGCCAATACCAAACTAAACTCAAAGGCCAGTAATACTTGCAGTCAGATTAACCGAGCTGCCATGAACCCTTATTGATAATCATTTTTACTAAAAAAGGGCTTTTACTGCGGCTTAAAAAAACTTATTAGGTTTTGGAAGCCATGCCCAGCTACCATGTCATAGAAATATTTTTTGCAATAAACGAGCTGTCTGGGACACAGACATGTATTTTTAGCTGTTTCACACATTAAAAAAACAAAAAGACTCCCAAGTTGTGCCATTGCTACTAGCTACGGGAAGGAATTGTCCCACAGATTAGCAGAAACTTGGCAGCTATGGAGAAATTCTCCTCTGAACCAGTTTGAGGTATCCAACTTGAAAAAATGCATTACAACAAAAAAGTGAGGATAGGATTTGAGTAAGGTTAGTACAACTGGAAACAGCAGAGGAGAAAAAGTTTATAATTTTCAGAAAACGTGACGATTTATGACTGGTTCGTTTGACAGTACCAGTATAAAAGGCTATAATTAACTTATTGTTTAACTGGTTTTTGTGTTCTTAAAATTCCAGTACCACTATTGTTTATAAAATGCCAACAAAACTCCAAATATCAATTGTATTGCCAACACACTTACTTTTTAAAATAATAATCAATTTTGCAACTCTACTCGTAACATTATTGAACTCATATATAAATCTCTCACCCATCCCTTCTAAACACAATTTAATCAACTAATGCTATCGATGTGCTTAAAAAGTGGCCCCAGCTTGTCCGTGCTTCGTGTCGAATGATCATTGTTGTTAGTCAAACAAAATTTTGAGTTTTGGCATGTACAGCCTACGTGCTTGCAGTAAATAGCCTCAGATAGATTGCATGCTTGAATAGTTAGCTGTTATACACAAACAGCAGTTGATGTGACAGCTAGTCAGTCACTACCATCAGCTGGAGCAGCTAACAACTATCATGGCTGGAGTACGCCAACTTTGGTTTATAATTTGCTTTTTGAGTCTACTCAATAATTCTGAGCAGAGAAGTTATGACTATCCCATGATTCCTGGGCTGAGAAAAGATCCGTTTGAGGGACCAGCATTAGCTGAACAAGCTGAGGCAAGAATGGCTAACGAGGAGACTAATGCTGAAGACCGGGTAGGTTAGGTCAAGTTACCTTTCACAAAACGTTAGCTACTCAAACAATCATTGCACGCTAAACTACAGCTGGTAGTTTCGTTAATGTCTTACAGTAAATAATCGATAATAACTCGTATATATTTAGGTTTTACTGAGATTCAAAGCAGTTTTTGTAACTTGTAAATTGAATATTTTGACAGGAGTGTCTCTACAATGCCGTGAATACCTGTGAAGGGTAAGTATTTATCAATCTGGGTTGCTTTAAGGCTCTTTATAAAGCCATTTCTAAATCATTTCTTTCTCCTACTCCTACTTTATCAATAGAATTCTCTAACCTCACACCCTTACACAAACTAACACACGCTGTTACATTATTTGACAGGCATGTTCAAGATTTTTCCATTTAACAATAAACAATTAAATGATTAAACAATTACTGCTACTAGAGTAGTGAGCTATCTATTTAACTTTTGCTGTTTATTCCAGAAATAGAGAATGCTGCAGAACGGCTACGGGACCACAAAGAAAATCACGGTCTGTATCGACATCGTACTCATGTGGCAACTACTACGGCACAAGGTATTACACCAAATGTGGACTCTTCAACTGGCTGAGGTGTCCAAGATATCGATACGATTACAGGTGAGATGAAATCTTCATAAACTGCTATAATATCTGAAAATTTTGAATTAGTTAAAAGAAAAATATTTAAAAGAAGTCTAAACAGGATTTGTTTTGGTTAGACTTTGGGATCATGCATAATGTTTTATTTAGTTTGTGTTTTATCTGATAAAATTTTGTTTTTGATTCAGATGATAATAGAAGAATGCATAGAACCCATGTGTTAACACAACTGAAATAAGCTTTTGTTTAAATAAAGTTGTTTTTTTTCTAAAAATTTTTAAAAGAAATTAAACAGCAATAAAGCTGCTGGTTTTCTAGGTACCAAAAACGTAATTTGTGTCCCGAGTCTTGTTTGAATAAAAGTAACCGGAAAACTGAAACATATGGATTTGGTTTATTATAAGTATCATGGCACAATTTCCTAAACTTACATGAATATATTGATCAAGTTTAACATTCACAAAGAGTTTGCTTGGCTTATGCTCAAAGACTTGTAAAAATATTGGTGGAAGCTACCAAGTTGCTTGATTAATTATAAAGTGAGGTAGAAAACAGCATCAGGCGTATTTGGAAACTGTCCATGGTTGAACTGGTGCAAGAATGCGTGTGTGCACATGACAATGTTTGGTCATTACTGAAAGCCTGGCTATATAATGGCTGGAACTCTTGTATTTCTTTGCATTCATTCCTTCATGTTTTGCCAATCAATTCAGTGAAAAGCCACCCTAGGACTTTGGCACTGATGAATAGAGCCACTATTCAAACAGCACTTTATGTAGTTTGTTTGAGCAGTGGGCTCTGTGTTTGCCAACTGATCTGGCAGTAACTGATCATAGCTGTCACTGTCATACTGGCACAATGTCCCCCTGGAGAGAGGTAGAATACTCGAGATTAGTGGAGTTTTGTGGCAACCAGACCGAAATCCATAACACTATTTCTAATAATAATATTGTTCTGCTATTTCGTAGGATGTGTCATACTTATATACAATATCGGGAAGATTGATTCCTTACGCAAATCACTCATCGGAGTTGTCTTTATTTAGTGTTAAAAAGTGCTAACTAGTCCTAGTCAAATTACTAATAACAGTTTTATTTAGCTAATTTTTTGTTTTTATGATACCTGAAAATGATTGTTTATTTACTTTTTACGCTGACCGATGTTTTTCTACTCAAATAATGCGTAATTCAGGTTTGAAACTTATTGTTGTTGTTGATTACAATGCAATGCCAAAAATGCTAATCCAATGTTTTTCTCATATCAAATAAATAACTTCTAAACCATGATAACTTGATCCTTCATATGCTTTTTGTTTTTAAACTATTTTTGCAACTGTATAGTTTTTCAAATACTGGCAATGCAACATATCACGTGAGGTTGGCGCCAGTGTTTGTGTGTTCGCTATGGTCTATGATTGTAAATACTTTATCGTTGTCGTTGTTATGATAGTAGCAGGAAGCGGAAACAGTGCCGCAAGGAGGTACATTATGTACATACTAGAACTGGCTTGTACTTGTCATGATCAAATTAAATACAGCTTGGGACACTCTCAATCACGTTCATTCATCCGTACAGTTTCAGCTAATTTAATTATTATTTTCCATCCTTAATTGAAATATTCGAGAGCTCCGTTTCAATTTGAAGATTCTTCAATTTCCAAATATGCTTATTTTTATTTATCTATAATCTTAATCTTAATTCATCTTAACAACAATACTTTTAATAAAGATTTTTGGGTGAAAACACAACTTATTGTTTTCTCCATGATTCTGCGAATACTTGTATCCATAATATGAATACTCACTTTTGAGGCAGCTAATTTTTGTTGCAAGAAAATAAAAATAATACTGTTGTATCTACAGTATATACTGTTGTATCTACAGTGTATACTGTTGTATCTACAGTGTATACTGTTGTATCTACAGTGTATACTGTTGTATCTACAGTATATACTGTTGTATCTACAGTGTATACTGTTGTATCTACAGTGTATACTGTTGTATCTACAGTATATACTGTAGATACAACAGTATACACTGTAGATACAACAGTATATACTGTTGTATCTACAGTGTATACTGTTGTATCTGCAGTATATACTGTTGTATCTGCAGTATATACTGTTGTATCTACAGTATATACTGTTGTATCTACAGTATATACTGTTGTATCTACAGTATATACTGTTGTATCTACAGTGTATACTGTTGTATCTACAGTATATACTGTTGTATCTACAGTGTATACTGTTGTATCTACAGTATATACTGTTGTATCTGCAGTTTATACTGTTGTATCTACAGTATATACTGTTGTATCTACAGTATATACTGTTGTATCTACAGTATATACTGTTGTATCTGCAGTATATACTGTTGTATCTGCAGTATATACTGTTGTATCTACAGTGTATACTGTTGTATCTGCAGTATATACTGTTGTATCTGCAGTATATACTGTTGTGTCTACAGTATATACTGTTGTATCTACAGTATATACTGTAGATACAACAGTATACACTGTAGATACAACAGTATATACTGTTGTATCTACAGTGTATACTGTTGTATCTACAGTGTATACTGTTGTATCTACAGTATATACTGTTGTATCTACAGTATATACTATTGTATCTACAGTATATACTGTTGTATCTACAGTGTATACTGTTGTATCTACAGTATATACTGCAGATACAACAGTATACACTGTAGATACAACAGTATACACTGTAGATACAACAGTATATACTGCAGATACAACAGTATATACTGTAGATACAACAGTATATACTGTTGTATCTACAGTATATACTGTTGTATCTACAGTGTATACTGCATTACTTTGATAGGAGCAAAGTATGCTATCGATATAGCAGTCAAAGCTACTATTCCTGGAAGTCATGTCCGCCAAATGAGAAAGTTTGCTGCAGAGGCTTATTTTACAGGAATAACTGCTGCATGAGTAAGTATTTAATATCATTCTCTAAAACTTCATTGATACTGTTTAATAGAAATCAGGGTTTGTACTTTCTGAATTATTTTTCCCAACAACTAAGTTAGCAAGCATTAGAGCGTAGTTACAGAGAATAAACTTTCTTTTGATCACTAACAAAATGAAACATAGTGTGCTGTAAAACCACTGCTTTTTATGTGGTCTTATAACTTTAGAAATGTGATCGACAAGTTCTTCTCAACCGAAACTTTCATTGAAAGGGTCGTAGTGGATTTCCTAGGTCTAGTACTTATCCACCATTGAAAGAACAAATCAGTCTTTTTTCAACCATTACCTTGGTCCAAAGGCACTTCTGTGCCAAAACTGGGATTGTTTGTGCTGCTAACGAGTCTATATTTACTCCGCAACCATGAAAAGTCGCTGGCTCTGGAGCATCACTCAGTGCTTTAAAGTTTAACGCGTTTAACACTCTGCAAACCTCGTATAAAAAGCAACAGTGGCAAGACATCACTGACAGGGAAAGTGCATAGTTAGAGATGCAATACAATACAATGCAACCTACAAAATCACAAGTCCAACTTTTCTAAACTGAAGCATGAGAATTGATTGCTTTAGATGATACCAATATCCAATAATATAAAAGTAAGACAATTTGACAAATAAACACAGAGTTTGTAAATACTGTTCAGTCACGCACAACACGTAAGATTAAAGGTGTACGGTGCCAAGAAATAAATGACGGAGTCAAAGCCTTAGTGACCAATCCAGAAAGTTCAGATATCTCGCAGCTTCATGTTGTATGGCTTTAGTCTTTACAAGCTCTTTGGGCTTGGTCTGCGACGCAAGTCCCATTGCAGTATTTGCTCGATTTGTTTGTAATATGGTTATTTTCTATGTGGATGCACCATGTGCATGACCTCTGTTGGTAAAGTCATGTTTGGGAGTTCCATCAGGAGTCGTGCTCCCTTGTATTGAGGAGACAACTCCAGGTCCAGGAAGCAAAATCCCAATGCATTGTAGCCCGAGTTTTAACACCCGTCGGGTGGGGCGGGGTTGTTCAGGTACCCACCCTGCCTCACTTTGGAAATTGAGGGCCTGAGGCTACCGCCTCGCCAACTTGGCCCGAGTTCCAACACCCGCCAGTTGGGGCAGGGCAAGTCGAGTACCCACCCCACCCAGGGGTGGGAGGCTGAAAACCTGAGGCTACGAACCCGCCTTGGCGGCGATGCCGGGGGACCCGCCGCCAGAACCCTTAGACCACCTGGGGCCGAGATGCGTACCGTCAGCATTGTATCATATATACCGGCCGTTCGACCTTTTGACCCCGTTTCCTACCGAAAGTGTGACACGCCCGTCTCCTACAGGAAGTGGGTTACGCCCCTGACAGACGGATGGACGAACACCCCTTCGTCTTTTGTAATATGAGGAGCCTTGGTTCCAGGTTTCGTTGAATCTCCAGTCAGATTTTTTTGAGGAATGGTGATGTCTGAGACTTCTCAGCCTATTGTGGTCTTTTCTCTGCCTATTGTGGTCTTTTAAATTATGACTGCCATCTTGCTGCCAGCCTGAAATACATTTCCAAGGACAGCGTACCCTGCATACACTGTATCAGAGCAGCTGGTATACTCTACTATTATTCTGGTCATTTAATGGCCATACATTTGATGTCTGTGCTTTGGGAGAAGTGTGTGCAGAGTGAAAGACTATCAAATTCCACTACACCCTTTCCCACATCTGAAATCCCTAAAGCCCTAAAACCACTTTAAAAAGCGTTTAATCGCTAACTTGAAATCTTTACTTTAACAGTGGGCCACAAGTTATTTTAATGTTTTCTATCAAAAATCACATTGTCATAGCGTGATAACAGATTTATTGTTTCATTCTCTTTCCTTTTAACCGTAGAACAAACGAATATTGATAAATTTTGAGTGCCTTACAACTACTCGATTTTTACGTTAATGTCGCATACCAATATAGGTTGGTAATGCTTCAAGACTGCACATACATGTACCTCCCTACACATACATGTACCTACCTGCACATACATGTACCTACCTTCACATACATGTACCTCCCTGCACATACATGTACCCACCTGCACATACATGTACCTACCTGCACATACATGTACCTACCCGCACATACATGTACCTCCCTGCACATACATGTACCTACCTTCACATACATGTACCTACCTGCACATACATGTACCTCCCTACACATACATGTACCTACCTGCACATACATGTACCTACCTGCATATGCATGTACCTCCCTGCACATACATGTACCCACCTGCACATACATGTACCTACCTGCACATGCATGTACCTACCTGCACATACATGTACCTCCCTGCACACACATGTACCTCCCTGCACATACATGTACCTACCTGCACATACATGTACCTCCCTGCACATACATGTACCCACCTGCACATACATGTACCTACCTGCACATGCATGTACCTACCTGCACATACATGTACCTCCCTGCACACACATGTACCTCCCTGCACATACATGTACCTACCTGCACATACATGTACCTCCCTGCACATGCATGTACCTACCTGCACATACATGTACCTCCCTGCACATGCATGTACCTACCTGCACATACATGTACCTCCCTGCACACACATGTACCTACCTGCACATACATGTACCTCCCTGCACACACATGTACCTACCTGCACATACATGTACCACCTGCACATACATGTACCTACCTGCACATACATGTACCTACCTGCACATACATGTACCTACCTGCACATACATGTACCTACCTGCACATACATGTACCTACCTGCACACACATGTACCTACCTGCACATACATGTACCTACCTGCACATACATGTACCTACCTGCACATACATGTACCTACCTGCACATACATGTACCTACCTGCACATACATGTACCTACCTGCACATACATGTACCTCCCTGCACATACATGTACCTCCCTGCACATACATGTACCTACCTGCACATACATGTACCTACCTTCACATACATGTACCTACCTTCACATACATGTACCTACCTGCACATACATGTACCTACCCGCACATACATGTACCTACCTGCACATACATGTACCTACCTTCACATACATGTACCTACCTGCACATACATGTACCACCCGCACATACATGTACCACCCGCACATACATGTACCTCCCTGCACACACATGTACCTACCTGCACATACATGTACCTCCCTGCACACACATGTACCTACCTGCACATACATGTACCACCTGCACATACATGTACCTACCTGCACATACATGTACCTACCTGCACATACATGTACCTACCTGCACATACATGTACCTCCCTGCACACACATGTACCTACCTGCACATACATGTACCACCTGCACATACATGTACCTACCTGCACATACATGTACCTACCTGCACATACATGTACCTCCCTGCACATACATGTACCTACCTGCACATACATGTACCTACCTGCACATGCATGTACCTACCTGCACATACATGTACCTACCTGCACACGCATGTACCACCTGCACATACATGTACCTACCTGCACATGCATGTACCTACCTGCACATACATGTACCTACCTGCACATACATGTACCTCCCTGCACATACATGTACCTACCTGCACACACATGTACCTACCTTCACATACATGTACCTACCTGCACATACATGTACCTCCCTGCACATACATGTACCACCTGCACATACATGTACCTACCTGCACACACATGTACCTACCTGCACATACATGTACCTACCCGCACATACATGTACCTACCTGCACAGACATGTACCACCTGCACATACATGTACCTACTACCTGCACATGCATGTACCTACCCGCACATACATGTACCTACCTGCACATGCATGTACCTACCTGCACATGCATGTACCTACCTGCACATACATGTACCTACCTGCACATACATGTACCTACCCGCACACACATGTACCACCTGCACATACATGTACCTACCTGCACATGCATGTACCTACCTGCACATACATGTACCTACCTGCACATACATGTACCTACCTGCACATGCATGTACCTACCCGCACATACATGTACCTACCTGCACATACATGTATCTACCTGCACATACATGTGTCCACCTGCACATACATGTACCTACCTGCACATACATGTATCTACCTGCACATACATGTATCTACCTGCACATACATGTACCGACCTACACATGCATGTACCTACTTATATAATTAAGTATGTAGTGAGCATTGAAGTTTCTTTTGGATTTTAGGCATCTCAAGAATTTTGGAGTGCTTTGAACAAATACAGAGAAGAACAACAACTCTACCAACTACTAGAACCATGCAACCAACTACAACCGCAAGTGCAGCCAGCACTCTCACTGCTAGTTCCACAGCTGCAAATCCTACTACTACTACAGCAGATGAAGTTGCCATCAACTCAGCACCCATAGATAATGACACTGGAGAGGAAACAGCTGTTACTGAGCATCAAAATGGCAGCAATACTGAAGTCATAGATAGCGACACTAATCCAGAAATGTAGACACTGTCTAACATCGCTTAAACATAATAATTTGTCACATGACCTTTTTGGTTGGCTCTCACAAATAACCATTTGATATCTATATTCTTTTGATAATACAAGCCAACAACTGAAAGTTCTCAGTCTACAAAACAGAATAAGTTGTTTTTCGCGTGGCAAAACGCAAAGCACACTCCTACTGCTCAAACCTTTACACTCTTTCTATAACTTGTTATTGCTATCATGCTGTATATCCAGGTACAATATACCTTGTTATTGCTATCATGCTGTATATCCGGGTACAATATGCCTTGTTATTGCTATCATGCTGTATATCCAGGTACAATATACCTTGTTATTGCTATCATGCTGTATATCCAGGTACAATATACCTTGTTATTGCTATCATGCTGTATATCCAGGTACAATATACCTTGTTATTGCTATCATGCTGTATATCCAGGTACAATATACCTTGTTATTGCTATCATACTGTATATCCAGGTACAATATACCTTGTTATTGCTATCATGCTGTATATCCAGGTACAATATACCTTGTTATTGCTATCATGCTGTATATCCAGGTACAATATACCTTGTATATTGGTAACACCAACTAACATGGCACATATATATTATAAAAGTTATAAATATCCAGTAGTGGGTTTAATAAATCAAAATGCTAAAACATTTCGGCTACAATACCTAGATGCGACATTCATAGCCTTAGCACTGCAAAAGCTGAAAGACATGCAGAAGTGGGTCAATTATACGCTTACTATGTTTCCATATAATGAAAAATGGCAATCTTTGCTCATGACAAAAAATGATAAATACTCGAAAGTGAGTTTCACCAGTTTCTGTGGACACAACTTGTATTTTTCATCCTCATGTCGTTTTGGTGTTGACAAGACCCTTACTGCAACTCCTGACCTAATTTGGCAACAGTATTTCTATGTACATTTTGTTACACGCAATCTCTTACTTGCATTCTGCCAAACTATCTCCAGCTATCGACCATTTCTGAACCAGGATTGCTACTCTTTCATTAACAGAGACTTTACTATTTAACACAAATGAAGACAGTCAGCAGTCTATGGTGAGATAGATATTTTTAAAGCGATGTAAATTCCTCAAAAGTTTTTTTGCTGAAGCCACAAACCAAACAAATGGAAGCCATTTGAATTAAATCCATCTATTATTAGGCTTTGCTGGGATTAATAACAAAATCTTGAGTAAAAGTGAATCAATTTTGTCACAAATACATAATGATCTTGGGCAGTTTTGCACTAGGAGCTTTTACCGACACAAATTTTACTAATTTGACAATTTGAAGTGAAGCCAGAGGTAGTAAATTTACAACTTGACAGAACAAATGGAAAAGTGAAACAACACAGCATTAAATCTTCTTCCTTTTCATTTTACTCGCTCAGAGTGAAACTACTAACCCAGCAATGAATCTATGAGAAGGCAACTCCAAGCACCTCAACGGCATCAAGTTTTAGCTGCATATTCAGCAAGAAAGCATATTAAAAAAATAGTAAGAACCCAATTGATTAGCGTAAGCAGCCAATGAAAGCTGCTTTTGCTGAATGTAGACAAACGCAACAAGGTTCTCCATCAATTAATTTTTATCCAGACTAATTTCTTATTTCAACAGGAAGTGAGGAACCAGTTACACCGATTTACTGTGCCAGGATTCATTTGTCCTTTCAAACGCATGCATGTATCGCTAAGTATACCAAATATTTATATTTGTTGGGAAAATATTGGTTATTAGTTGACAGTATAGAATCACTAGTTTTGCTTGAGAAGTGAAACAACCAAAATCAAAATTTGAGAAAACAAAAAATTTATTAGTATTTTACTCTGCATAACAAATCATATAGATAATCTGATTATTTTTGTTGCAATTTGTTTGATGAACATAGGTTGCAAAGATTTTTATTTTTAATACATTTAGGTAGCTTCTAAAACAATCTATGTCATAAAACAGTCAGTAAAACAAGTTCATCGAATCTCAGCAGCATTACTAAAGAATCAACCTCGGCTGGCGCGAAATGCTTAGTGTGGGCCAATCGAAGTACAATCTTATCCTGCCCTTTCTGGTGGTAGTGGTGGTCGGTGTAGTCGTTGTTGTTCGTCGTCTGATTTGATCTAAGCAACCGCGAAGTCTTGATGGACCTAAAAATGAAATTTAAACACACCGTAAAATCAGATAAGCATTTTTAAAGTAGAAAAATAAAACTGTGACATATTTGGATATGCGAGGATTGTCACAATAAAGGTGGTAATTTAATTTTCGAAAAAAATGTAACCATTTGAACATCAGACTAGATAGCCGCTCTCTTATTACAAAAATGTTCACAAAAATTATTATGGAACCAGCTTTGATTCTTAATCCATTATTGTGATTACTCACTCATGCAGCAGCCTCGTCTTTCAAAATATGAGCTAGAGCACCTCTTTTGACTTTGAGGACACGATATGCTTACATAGTAATACTGGTCACTTGATCTGTAGTTTCTTTCATTTCTAAATATAAATAATAAGTACTAAGAATGAAATCAACATCGGAAAATATGCGCATGAAATGACACATTAATATAAAAAACATTGCATCAGCTGTAAGCAATCTTGAACGGTCCAAAGTGTGTACTTTACAAAAGCACTGGTGAGAAAAAAACATTTTCTTTAATGATGATATTGACCTCCTTTCCCACTTGGCTTCAACTATTGGAAACAGTTCATCATCCAGTATGGTGGGGTCGAATTATATGCGATGTTATGTTTTAGGCTTTCAATTCAATCTGCTCGTATGACTATGCTTATCTACATTAAGTTGCATGGATAAGAACGAAAAAAATATATTTTTAAAACAGAAATTGAAAAGAGCTTGCCACAGGTTTCTGACTGACAGTTTTAAATGATACAAAAGAGGCAATATTTTTGGTAGTTTACAAAAAAATGGAAAGCATGTTTCTCAAGATACTGTGACCACAGGCTTTGAGAATTAATTACAACTTTATCGCCGTGACATCAATGCCACCGAGAAGAGTCCATATTAACTACTCTCTTTGTCATCTTTAAACCACTTAAAACTCAGCTTCACAAACAGCGGTTGGAGGTGAGAACCTTAGCACTAAGTTTAAGATTTGGTTTTTGGGGGGTTTGTACTCTGAAAAAACGAACAGTTCTTTGTCTATTTATATTTTCAGTTACCAGAGACTCAAGCGACACCTTGTGCGTACACCCTGTATCCAGGAGCTACCTAACCAGAATTACACTAAACCACTGACCACAGGCTACGTGGAGCCTTAGTACCTGAATGAGATTAATTGAATATAATTGTTGGACATAGATCTAAGCTGTTTAGGACCTTTATGTACACTCATGTTATTGCTTACTTAATTGTACCGCTTATGCCTTATTTCCTGTATAAATTATTTTTTAAGACCAATATCGAAGATTATTTCAGATACTCTATGTGTAGAGATCAATGACTGGATTAAATAGTGTCATTTGGAAACCCCATCGATGAATGCCAAAAGACATGACAACAATGGGCAGTTTGGGCTCAATGATACGAAGTGACAAGCGACGTAGGTAGCCTCATTGAGGACATGGATTCGTCTCCCACTAAGCAGCACTTTCAAACAGTCATTTATTATCACTCTACTTAACTAATTTTCACATATGTTATTAAAAATCAATATGTCTATGGTTTGAAGCACAAAATAACTCCTGTTAAATGACACTTGTCGATGAAGCTTTACCGATTATTCAGCGTCTACCCTATGCATGCGGTATCTGAAAGCACCGCAAGTCAATTGTTTCCTGATTTTCAGTTCATATAAAGGCTGAAGATTTTGTTACTCTTTACATTCATTCACTTAGTTTACTGTCTCGACCACTTGCCACTCTCTAGACTGTTGCCTCCCTGGAGCTGACCACTTGCCACTCTCTAGACTGTTGCCTCCCTGGAGCTGACCACTTGCCACTCTCTAGACAGTTGCCTCCCTAGAGCTGACCACTTGCCACTCTCTAGACTGTTGCCTCCCTGGAGCTGACCACTTGCCACTCTCTAGACAGTTGCCTCCCTAGAGCTGACCACTTGCCACTCTCTAGACAGTTGCCTCCCTAGAGCTGACCACTTGCCACTCTCTAGACAGTTGCCTCCCTAGAGCTGACCACTCGCCACTCTCTAGACTGTTGCCTCCCTAGAGCTGACCACTTGCCACTCTCTAGACAGTTGCCTCCCTAGAGCTGACCACTTGCCACTCTTTAGACAGTTGCCTCCCTAGAGCTGAATTTATGCCAATAAATGCTGCTATCAAACTAGAACTCTGCCTAGTTTGTCTGAGCCGGGGCCTCTGTGTGTACTGTGAGAGTCGGTAGGACTTGATGAGTATCAGTGTCCGTATTGGCACAGTGTCCTCTTTTGAGAGAGGTAGAATACTCAAAATTAGTGGTGATTTGGGAAAACAAAACCAAGATCCGGTACGCTATTAAATTTGTTTGAGCAGCCATCTTTGAGACAGCTGTCATTAGACAGCTACGTCTCTGAATAAGTATAAGTTTTTATTCAATCTAGTTGACTCGAGTAAGTAATTTGGATAGTTGAATAATCCTAAATACGCCAATTACTTTTTGTTTGCCGTAGAATGATGCTTTGATACAATGATAGAATGATAAATGATGAAGATGGGAAATTAAAACTCTCACTAGTCCTTTTATCATGTTACAGAAGACCAAGGGGTGTCCGTACTTCCGTCTGTCCGTCACATGCGTTGCCCACTTCCGGTTGGAAACAGGCGTGTCACACTTCCGCTAGGAAATGGGGTAAAAAGGTCGAACGGCTGCTATATATGATACAATGCTGACGGTCTGGATCTCGACCCCAGGTGGTCCCGGGGCTCCGGCGGCGGGTCCCACGCCATCGCTGCCAGGGTGGGGCAGTAGCCTCAGGCCCTCAATTTCCAAAGTGAGGCGGGGTGGGTACCTGAACCACCCCGCCCCACTCGACGGGTATCGGAACTCGGGCTACAATGCATTGGGATTGCTTCCTGGACCTGGAGTTGTCTCCTTACTACAAGGGAGCACGACTCCTGATGGAATTCCCAAACATGACCTCACCAACAGAGGTCATGCACATGGTGCATCCATATGGAGAATAACCATATTACAAACAAATCGAGCAAATACTGCAATGAGACTTGTGTCGCAGACCAAGCCCCAAGGGTTCGTCTAATTAAAGTCGGGTGACTATAAGATTATTTCCTAATAGTGACTTGAGATGAACTGGGATACTGTGGTAGATTTTAGTGAACAATCATAGTAAACTGGGAGTTTACTTTACTATCTCCACACTAAATGCGCTAGAGTTCCACCTACAGACATCGGTAAGATGCTGTGCCGGTGACAAAGCTTTACTGTGCCGGTGGCAAAGCTTTACTGCGCCGGTAGCACAGTGTGCAGGGCCGGTAGTGACCCCTGCCGACCCGGTATGGTGATTTAGGGGTGGTCAAAGATGGCTGCCGTAACAGAGGACTTTTAAAACCAATCAAGATCCTGCACTAAATCAAGACCAGAAGATACCCTTCCTAATATCCGAAGTAGCCAAGGCCGCAAGCTATTCAGAGCCTTGGGACCCTGTAGGACACTCTTATTGGACAATGGGAGACAAGACTCCGCCTTTAGCCACTTGGCGCTTATTCTATTTAATTCTTATATATTGCAAGATTGGTTGTTTATTTATATATGTATTTCTTTTGGCTTATCAACTTCCTGTGCTATTACTCTTATATATAACATGCTAATTATTTCCTGTCAGTTCACCTACAAAAGGGCTGACTTCACCTCTATTCATTGCATTCATTCTCATGTCTTGCCAATAACCCTAGTGAAGTGCCACCCTAGGACTTTGCCTTGTGAGAATAAATCCAATATTCAAACTACACGCTGTGTTGTTTGTGTGAGCCATGGGCTCTGACTACACCGGGTAATTCGGTTGCATAATTACACAGTTATCACTGTCGAGCAGCGCCGTGTCCCCTCTAGAGAGAGGTATAATACTTGAGCTTAGTGGATGTGCGTGGAACCAGACCGGAGTCCATTACAATACTTGGTAAAACTTCTTTAAAACGAATTACAAAAATATGACACATTGCCCTACAGCACAAACTTTCATCATTTTACGTCATTTTCTAGCTGTGACAGTTGGACAACACCAAGCTGACTCAGACCCGCCTATTAAAATTTAATCTTTGCAACTTCATCACGTATTAGACTTTTTATTATAACGTAGAGGTTTAAATCAGTTTACCTGTATCTGGTTCGGTACCTGGTGCAAACCCATATGTTTAGCAGACCACAGCGGCTTCGGTAGCTTGAACGGTAACTCACTCGACGGTAATACGCAACAGCAACTGTTCTATGCCTTCGTTGTGAAGTAGAAACAGCGCATTGATCCTTACTCCTGTAATTGTTAAAGACACAAATAATAATCAGGAAACCTGGAAGTATCAGTTAATATAAAAAAAACTGACAATAACAACAATGTTTATATTGAATTAACATTCGAATCTCAACCAGCCACACCAATATTGCATGTATTGCAACAAGCACCTGTAGACAAAGTTCTTAAATAACAAACCTTAGTATATTGTACAGGAAGTACTTGAAGCATTTAGCAAGCGGGGAAGCATGCTGCATTCAATAACATGATACTTACCTGGCGCAGGTGTTCAGAGCGCTATGGAGGCAACTCTACCAAAGAGCGAAAATATAGCGATAATGTAACTTCTTATAATTGATTATGTAGCATACAAAACAATTTATGACTTGGGACTTTTTCAATTGCTTGTAAAAATTGATTTCTGTGGTTATAACTTTGTGTGTTTATAAAAATAATGACGATGAGTATTGCGGGCGATTGTTCACCATGGTCCACTCAGTTTAGATTTTTGACAGTTCATTCCATAGTTGTAACTAGGAGCCCTCCTCAGGCTTAAACTCTCCTTTTTATTCCACAAAATTACACTAATACATATGAATGAAAAATATTTCCATCTAATGCCAAGTGTTAATTAATATATCCAACAAACTTCGCAAGTTTAGTCTTTTAATTCACAATCTATTTTTTATTGTCTTTGAGTACAATCAAAGTTTCTAATTTAGCAAATAAATGAGTTTTAAAGGAAATTGATTACTTGTATAGAAATATGTTCATCTTCAAATATAGGTAAAAATACTTTTATTGCGAGCTTTTTGTTAAAACGAGGTTATTGTTGGCTCAATTGTTGTGTTTGCTAAAAAATGCTATTACACATTATTGTTTTGCACCACTGTTTTAAAACACCCAAATTTCACTCAATTATTTTTTGTAATCAATTGTTATATAATACAATAACTTCCATGTCAAACTTAGCAAATATATTGTAAAATGCTGGTCAGCAGAATGACATAGAAAAGTTTACCAGATGTACATGGAACTAAGCAACTGTTAATACTCATGAAAATCAGAGCAATTTTTTCATATTTTTTGATATCCATGATAGAGTAGAATCCCTACTTACAATAACTATTGTGCTTATAACCTACCCTGTCCACTGACAGAACTGAACTGTCATACATGAGTCTTTCACCTTCTCGGATTATGCTAGAATAATACTGACTACTTCTCACCACAGAAACGCTGGCCAAATACATAAAACCAACTATGAACAAAACTTTTAAAATTCTAGCCATTGTGACTGCTTGCTGCCTCCACTGCTGCTGACAAACAAACTTTGCTGAAACGAATGCAAATTTGGTAATTGTGGATTATAATGTGGAAAACATCCATTTAACTGATAAAAAACTGCACAGAGATAAAAAAAATTTGAAACTGGCTGTATTTTAATCAAAAAAATGTCAAAACTGATTTCATTTCATTCTCTTGTCAGTGTGAGAGCTGTTACATAAGTTTTTGACACCCAAAATGTGTCAATGGCGTTTATTTATAGCAATAGAAAGCTAAAAAAAACTGTGCAGCTTGTACATGAGTAGAGAAAGATTCTTATGATTAAAAAAAAGATAATTTGTTTTTTTAAAACAAACATACTCTCTGCTGGCTTTTGTTGTATCTTCTATTATCACTTCTACTCCCAAAGATCCCCGTCAGCGTTTTTACACTACCATGTCCATAAAAATAAGATGTGGCATAACCAAAACAGCTGAAAAATAGCTTAACTGAAAAGAACATAAAAAATACTACCAAAAATAGCTACCACACCAACTGTGGCTTCATAGGTTTGTGGACTTGCGCCAGGTATCGATCTCGATACAGGTAAGTGACCTTTTGAACTTCAAATGAACTGTATACAATATGAAAAATTAAGTTGCATTTACTCATTTTGAAACATTTATATATTTTAAGGGAATTCATTTAGTCTCATAATATTGTGGTGGCGTGTATTTAAAGTTCCAAACCAACCAGTGAGCCTCTACATATTCGAGAGGTTTTCAATGATTCTTAAGTCACAACTGATTTTCCACTACTGTGCCATTCACTCAACAACTTGTCTCACCTTGACCCAGTTGTCACATGACCGAGTTAGATGACCCCGAATGACTCACACAAAGTTAACCCAGTTTGCAAGCCCGTGAGATATGGTTGTAATTCGCTAAACCTCGATGGCAGCTCGATGTTTTTTTTTGTAAAACGAGCCAGCCAATCAAACCCTGCTCTTTCCACAAGAATTTCATTTTCATCATCGATTAATTTATTTCCATAGACATAGTAGTAGCTGATATCTTATCAGTTGACTTTTAATTAGTGGTCAATTGTTGTCAATGGCTCATTAGTCAAAATTGGTATACCAGGTTTTGAGTAAAGGAGAGTTCATGTTTACGGCTAACAATGACTCTATGAAACTAATCAGGTGAACTATGTGATTATATATCACTTCAAAATCCTGGTTGACTCTGTATTATTTTCGTAACTTCATTTCATTTTCTTAACATACTGTAGTGGATTTTGGGGGGCCGATCAAATATCCACCAACAACAGCTCACTCCAGAGGTCAACGTCCAATTCACTTCCAAATGGAGGAGTATACCAACTCCACAACCGTATTCAGAGCCCATGGCTCAAACGCACAGCTCAGTGTTTCAATGAGTAAACCACATTGTATTATACAACAACAACCCAGTGTAGTATAAGACCGGCAATGTATTATGCTGCTTGGTACAATCACAAGCAGAATACCAATACAAGTACAAAGATTAGTGAACAGTCTCCGCCTTTTATAGGCAGAGTAGGAGAAAACATATGCCCAAATAAGAGGGCAACAAATCAGCGGTAACAGGAAGTAATCGTACAAATAGAAAGATGAGATATAATTAACACAATGCAGTATTGGCTAAGATAGGGTTAAATGTATAAGGCGCCCAGAAGTAAGGAGCGGAGCTTCTCAGTCAATAATGCTGAATCAAGGTGGTGCAATAGGTAGCTTGAGTTCCTGGCTCTTACGGCTTGCGTTCCCTGTCTTTGGTCTTTCCGGTGGTAGATAAGCTGCAAAGTTGGGCTCCTGAATCTTCTGTATTATTTTGATTCCACAGGCTACAGCCCTTCTTTCCTCAGCGACCCGGTATAGGGCCGGTAGTGACACTGCAGGGCCGGTAGGGCATGCTGCAGAGCCGGTAGTGAATGCTGCAGGGCCGGTAGTGCTTCCACCGGTTCACTTGCTTGTTTTCTGGCTGTGCCAGACTCAGTTTAGGCGTGCCTGACACCCAGCAGTTGTCAGGGGGACCTTGCGAGCATGTAGTGGTCATGAAAATCCACCACAATACGATATGTTTTATGCTATTCATAAAAAAATATTCAAACTGTCATTTATATGGTTTGTTATATTATATATTGTTAGAACACAAGTAAAATGCAAAGTGAAAAGCCAATACTACTATTTACAGATAGCATGTCTTTAGTGAGAAAGACGATGCTGTACATCGTACTTTGAGAAAAATGGCTGATGTATGAGTGAGTAATTTAAACGATCAGTGAACATCCAAAGCTTAATCAATATTGTGTTTGCTTTAAACAAAATAAATACTGTAAGAGTTTTGTGTCAAACACTGATTGGTTTATGTGTCGTTTAACCTTAACTTCTCTCAGTCTAGCAGTTCACATAATTTATTAGTAGACCATGAAATCGTACTTTCTAAACTAAGTAACTATTTAAAAAGTAATAACGTTTTGATTCATTGCCGTGAGTTCTTGTACGGCTTTAATATTGTGGTAACGGTGAAACAGCAAGCTTTGGTTCTTTGAAAAAAAAAGTTTAGTTGAGCAGTTTTATTTAGTCAGCAAAAACTGAAAATGGTTGCTCAATATGTTGCACTAGAGTAACACCTACCGTGTTATGAAGCAGGCAGGTGTTGTGGAGGCAAAAAAATCCTTTAAACAATTATTTAAAAGTCTTTTACTGTATTGCATAGACCAATTTTTAAGCTAGATCTAAATCATGGGTTAAAACACTTGTACCTTTTTTAATGAAAACTATGAAGGTGCTACTTTTGTTGTGGAGACTAGAATCTGTCATACTTTTATTTTTTAGCAGTGAAATTTCATCTAAATAAAACATGTTTGTTTTTCTACAAGTCCTACAAGACTTTGTGGTTGTTCGGAACAAACAAGGCAACATACAACAGCCACTACCACTATATCTACAACACCTGCTACAACTGTTACAACTACAACATCTACTACACGACTAAAACTTCAACATCTACAACAACAATGACAACAACTACAACACCTACAACAACTGTTGCAACTACAACATCTACTAAATAACTACAACTACAACTTCAACATCTACAACTGCAATCGCAAGCTTTGCCATGATCACAAAAGACACAACTGGGACTGCCCAGTATCCCATAGACAATGAAACAACAAGTTCAACGCTGACAGACTACCCGGTTGGAATTGACCCAAAACAGATAGATGAAAAAACCTCAAATTCAACAACTGCAGAGGATTAAAAAGATTTTGATCTTAGAGACAATGAGTCTGAAGCAAATATCACACAGTAAAATCACACAGTAACATACCACAGTAACATACCACAGTAACATACCACAGTAACATACCACAGTAACATACCACAGTAATCATAATGCTCTGAAACGATCGCTTCTGATAGGTTACATTTGATTATTTAACTTCTGGATAGAATCTTCTTAAGCGACTGGAAATGAAATAGCTGGATCATTGAGCACTCTTTTTGGTTTCCTTCAATGAGCATTGAGACCAAACAGTTTGATACTTTACATTCATATTTGACATCTAACGAATGCCAATTCGAAAAAAAGCTTAGTATTATATATATGATCACTTTCATATTTCATAACTTGTTTTTGTATTAAACAACATTATTATTCTTTGAAAAATTATTATCAGTGGAAAAACTGGTTACATAAAATGCATGCTTTAAAATATATATCCATATACAAAACCCTAGTGAAATCTCATGAATGATTAACCATTTTTCAATATAGTATCTAAAAGTCAAACATTGATTATGCCAAAGTAATCAGCTGTTCTGCTACTGGAACACTACTCAACACCACATCACATTATACCACATCACAGCACACCACAACACAACACACCACAACACACCACAACACAACACACCACACCACAACACACCGCCCCACAACACACCACACCACAACACATCACAACACACCAAAACGCACCACAACACACCACAACATACCACAACATACCACAACACACCAAAACACACCACAACACACCACAACACACCACAACACACCACAACACACCACACCACAACACACCACAACACACCACAACACAACACCACAACACACCACAACATACCACACCACATCACACCACACCACAACACACCACAACATACTACACCACACCACAACATAATACAACACACCACATTACACAACATCATACAACAAAACACCACATCATACCACGCCACATCACACCACGCCACGCCACATCACACCACACCACACACCACGCCACGCCACGACACACCACAGCACAACACACCACACCACAACACAACACACCACACCACACCACACCACACCACACCACACCACACCACACCACACCACACCACACCACACCACACCACATCATACCACACCACACCACAGCACAACACACCACACCACAACACAACACACCACACCACACCACACCACACCACACCACACCACACCACACCACACCACACCACACCACATCATACCACACCACACCACAGCACAGCACAACACACCACACCACACCACACCACACCACACCACACCACACCACACCACATCATACCACACCACACCACAGCACAACACACCACACCACAACACAACACACCACACCACACCACAACACACCACACCACACCACAACACACCACACCACACCACACCACACCACACCACACCACACCACACCACACCACACCACACCACACCACACCACACCACACCACACCACACCACACCACACCACACCACACCACACCACACCACACCACACCACATCATACCACACCACACCACAGCACAACACACCACACCACAACACAACACACCACACCACAACACACCACACCACACCACACCACACCACACCACACCACACCACACCACACCACACCACACCACACCACACCACACCACACCACACCACACCACACCACACCACACCACACCACAACACAACACAACACACCACATCATACCACACCACAACACACGACAACACACACCACACCACACCACCCCACGCCACGACACACCACACCACACCACACCACACCACACCACACCACACCACCCCACACCACAACACACCACATCATACCACACCACACCACACACAACACACCGCATCATACCACACCACACAACACCAGATCATACCACACCACACCACTCCACACCACATCATACCACACCACACCACACCACACCACACCACATCACATCACACCACGCCACGCCACGCCACGCCACACCACAGCACAACACACCACAACACACCACACCACACCACACCACACCACACCACACCACACCACACCACACCACACCACACCACAACACACCACACCACACCACACCACATCATGCCACACCACACCACAGCACAACACACCACACCACAACACAACACACCACAACACACCACACCACAACACAACACACCACATCATACCACACCACACCACAACACATTATGCCAATTTTACACTGTACTTCGTCATAACAGAACACTCACACCTGGCTAACTAATGTGTCGACTAACTGATTAAAGTCTGCAGTTGAAAGTCAACTTGACCATACTTTTACACTTGTTGTGAGCTTGGCAGAGTGGAGAGAACTGTCTGAATAAAGCGCATCATGTAGAAGTTTGTTACATTAACCAACAGCGCAGGAACTAAACTATGACTGTTGCATAAAAATACACAACAAAACATTTGGTTTAGAGTATAAGTATTAGCATATGGAAGATACTTTGCAGAGTACTGAGGTGAGCGTTCTATAGATAACTACTTGGCCTATTAAATGAACCACAAAATCATGTTGAAAAACATGATGTTGGCGCATTAAGATTATTGTTTTAAATCTTCAGCTGCATTAGACGAGATCTGCTCTTACATTGCTACTATTAGACTATTTTGGTTATAACATTTCAAATCTGAATTTATCTTAATGCTTATTTGTGACTCCAAAGTTCAGTATTGACTGCCTGATAGCCACACATGCTGCCTCTTAAGTGGCTCAACAATGAAGTTATTTTGGAGTTGTCCACTTGATGAAGAGACAACTTACTTTTATGTAACAAAGGAAAGCAGTTTACAATAAGATTTAACCCAACTATTTTTATTGTATTGTTTATTCACCAATAAACTACAAGTAAAACATGTTTAGTCTCTCTCAGAATTTTAAAAATTACTAATGTTGATATGTTTTCTATTGTTTTGACAATAAATAGCAAATGCTCATGTTTGTATTGATTGTTTGCAAATTGTTTTTATAAACATAAACAAGCACAAAAGCATTTATTTCATAAGAGTTGTCTTTCCAAGGCGCAGACAACTTAGATGTGTACAAAAACTGATGCACCAAGAGATGGATGCACTGCCTCTGACAGCTGCTCATTTCGGCATCATTTGCCCCTTTAAAGCTATGAATTATTTCCATATATTACGTAATCGGTAGCAATTACAAATATCTTTTAAAACATTAGCTTCATGTTTTATATAGTTCAAGATCAGAGTAGTGCGTGAGGCTATTTGTTCGCTTGTTTGGCAATTCATTTCACTTGGCAAAGTTTGTAAACTTTGTAGTATATTTGAAACAACGTATTTTATTTGTTGCAAATAAGGATTTTTTACTCTAAAAAATTGTTAACCAAAACACAAAGCATTATAATCAATTATATTGTACCATTATGTAGTATTATACAACACATTTTGTTTGCAATCAAAAGCAGATATTTATGTTTTATATATATTCATATAAAGGTATATATAATCATAGAAAGCCATATATAGTCATATAAAGGTATATATAGTCATATAAAGGTATATATAGTCATATAAAGGGATATATAGTCATATAAAGGTATATATAGTCATATGAAGGTATATATAGTCATATAAAGTCATATATAGTCATATAAAGGTATATATATTCATATAAAGGGATATATATTCATATAAAGGTATATATATTCATATAAAGGGATATATACTCATATAAAGGTATATATAGTCATATAAAGGTATATATAGTCATATAAAGGTATATATAGTCATATAAAGGTATATATAGTCATATAAAGTCATATATAGTCATATAAAGGGATATATAGTCATATAAAGGTATATTCTTACCGGATTTCCAAAAACAATGGTAAAACCAGTAACACTTGTGTATTAGAATTAAGATCTGATTCAAACAACTTTCACCACTTTTTACTGAAGAATGTTCCATGTTTTATCTCTGCCAATAAATAATCAATTGAAAAGACCAAAAAGCAAAAGCAAAGCTAATAAAAGCAGCCACATGTGACTTGTTGCTATGGTTACTTAACGTAGTCGGGCATCGTTGCATTGTGAGTGTCATTGTCTATCATACCAGCGTCTGTGTCCATTCCATCATCTGTAACTGTTGCATTTGCATTGGTATCGTTATCTGCAATGCCCATGTTTGCGCCGATCTTGTCTTCTGTAACTGTTGCATTTGCACCGGAATCGTTATCTATATTGCCCATGTTTGTGCCGATCTTGTCTTCTGTAACTGTTGCATTTGCACCGGAATCGTTATCTATATTGCCCATGCTTGTGCCGATCTTGTCTTCTGTGGTCATTATGGGCGTGGTAGTAGTGGATGTTGTGGTAGGAGTTGTAGTAGTGGAAGTTGTGGTCGGAGTTGTGGTTGTTGTCCTTTTTACGATTCTCCTCTCCACCTCATCTAACACTCCCTCTATTCTTGAAATTCCTAAACCAAATAGAAAAAAATTGGATAAATTGAAAAAGTACAAAGTTTTTAAAATTGCAATAGAAACAAAAATAAATACAATTATAAAAAGACACACCAATGGGGTCCCAGCAGAATAGTTTCACTTCAGCGATGCAACCGGAAGTAGCTTAGCCGATCATTGAACTTGTCATTAGCAATCACGACTTGCCTGACTATTTTTCTGATGTGAGGAAATTTGAACAAATAGTATGACGAAAGTGATGTTGATGAAAAAGCTCAAAGAATCTTTAAAGCCTTTGGAAGTTCTTTTTTGAAAAAAAATGGTTTATTCAGTTAAAAAAAATAATTAAATATCATGTTCATAAGTAGAACCATAGTTTCGTATTTCGGGTTTCATTGAGCTTTCCAACGTAAACTAATGAAAGTGCACCCTTGAACGATTACCGTGGTTTGCTTTCACAGTGCCGATGTAGTTTTACAATTTATGTTGATGGCGCATTGTCAGTATTATATCCCCCAAACTTATCAGCCGCTGTGAATAAAAAAATGTTTCTTTAGTAATTGTTAAAATGAAGTGACTTTCGTATCATTGGTGGAAAGCGGGCTTCCGGTTTCTTTAATAATAGCTCCGCACAAAAAACTGCTAAAACCCCATTACTGTGAACACTACATGACAGATTAGTAAAATTCAATCAGAAAATTTTTAACAGAATTTTATTCTTTTATTTAATACTGATAGCAACTAATTGATCATAAATGTTGGAAAATAAATGATTTTTTATTTATGAAAATCTTTTAAAGATCTTTTCAGCAGTTTGGTTATCAATGACATTGATGCACCAAGTTGTTTCCTGAAACTTAAAACTAAAGTATTTTTGTAATTTACAACAAAATTTATAGCTAGAAAATAACTTAACTCACCCAAGCAACACTCGTTGTACCGGAAGTATCCCACACTGCATCTCTTGTAAGAGCTTGGACAGGGTCTTTGCACATAGTAGTAAGAGTAGTTCATTCTGTAGCAGGTTCTGTGCCTTAAAACAAAATATTATTAGCTTGAAATAGAATATTTTATTAATTATATCTGCACCAAGCAAAAGTTCTAATCCAAAAGAAAATTGAAGAAATTTTTGCAAATTCCTTAAGAGTTGGCGGAGAGCAATGACCAGTAATGTATCAGTTGATGGTAAAAACAAATTTATTTATAGTTAGTTACTGTAGCATTGTTCTGCAAGGAAAAACATTTATTTATTTTACAAAATGGCTCACAGTTAAACCGAAATCAAATCTTACAAAAAAGGTTGGTGATCTAGTTTGCTAAAAAGTTTTATCTTTTCACTGATTTCCATTACCATTTGGCTCTGAAAGTTTTTCTAGATCACAGCAGATGTGTTAAAAGCAGATAATTTTGAGTAGACAAAAATTCTTTGAACATCATCCAAAGCTTTATTAGGTTTATAGAATACTGATACCACGACCACTCCAAACGAATCATTAGTTAGAATTTTATTAATACTCAAACCATCAACATGGATGAGTGGCATTTGTTTGTTTTTTTTGGAGGTGACTTAGAAATTTCCTGTTAAAGTATTAAGAGTTTGGTTTTTAACCAATAACCTACCTGTACATAACCTACCTGTACATAACCCAATTGATTTAATAAGAGTATTCGCGACCTCTGTTCGCCGAACACATTGCAATAAAAATAACCAGACCGGCAATAAATTAAATCAATAAATAATCATTTTGTTTGGAACTCGTGGGTCAACAAAGAGTAGCTCACAGAATAAAAAAAATAATCAGCAAGTATTTGTTTATATTGTTCGTAGGTCGCGAATGAAAATGAACACTAAATAACTAACAATGAGCGAGTTGATTTTTTTAGTTTTCATAGACCGGTGTTATAACCTTGAAAAATAGTTCAACATAATTGCAAGCATTCAAGATTTACTAAATTGAAGGGCAGCTTGACAAACTATTCCAGTTTGTAGCGATTCAAATTTTATTATTTTCGTGATTATTTTGAAAACTGGGAGTTATCTTCTTTATGATTTGTTCGGTAAACTATAACATTTCATTGAATATTATGTTGTTCTAAACTAATGTTCCGTTGCATACAAGACATAGTCAATTACGAAAACCTATTATTTTTGTATTTTGTTCGACGAACAGGTCGCAAATACTCTTAATAGCTAATTGATCGTTACTTGTTCGAGAGGCATTACATTGTTATTAATACTTTATGAAGAGATTATCATGAAAGTCCACCTTACCTGTATCTGGTAGTACTCCTGCTACACCTCCACCAACCCCACCAACCACACCTGGATGTCCACCGATGCGTGTAGTATCCACCGCACTCGTATGAACGCTTCGTGTCTCTCCTTCTGCGTTCTGGAGGCACCACAACTAAGCACGAATCTTCACTCCTAAAAACATCGCTTGATTAGAGTCACTTGAATAAATAGATACAGTAGAATATGACCTTTGACCTGTATTGCAGGCAACAATGTCATTTTCTACATATACATCTCTGCGTGTGACAAAGTTGAATAGAATTAGGTTAGCTTTTTACTGGCATAAACTGTACAATCACTGATTCCAATTCTCTTCCATACGGTAAAACATTGAGTTCAATTATTATTACCTAACACTGCTCAATCGCACAATACAAATAATACTTAAAACTCACAATAGACCAGGCTTTTGGACTATATATATAAACCTAATGAACATAAAAAGCTAAGAAAATAAATAGATATTTCAATATAGATTAAAAGTTGCCTAGATGAAATCAGTTCACATCAAAGCTTTTAAATGCTGTACGAGAAACAACTGACATATCACTATATAATACTTACCCATATTCACAATAGCTTGTAGCATCACGGAGGATTCGCTGTAAAATAATAAATTGAAAATCTTAGCATTAGCATTTCATTGTATAACCCAATGTATTGCACATCACTAAGATGAATACTTTATTCGCCAGTTTAAAGATTAAAGTTTTCTGCTGTTGAACGAGGAGAGAGGTAATGTAAAATAACAGCAAGCTATGAATTAATTATGAATTTAAAAATGAATAAACTTTTGAGAATAAAAAAGCAAGCTGTGATTAACAACTGATACTGTAATATAAACTATTGAAATAATAATATATTGAAGCCCGAAGACTGTTTAGAAACTGTGTATGAACTAGCTGACAAAAATTATAATTGTGAATAAAAAATTATATTCAATAATTCACAAATAAATAGTTCTCTCCTTATTTACTCAGCAAAACATTTATTTAGAAGAAGAACACAACACTGTTAGCTCACCAACCTCATCTGAAGCAATCATCAATTTGTTTGATTTCACGATGCTAATTCTACCTCTCAGTCGCCTACCGTCAGCTTCATTACTTGCGATTTGTTCGTTAAGTTGGTAACTTTCCACCAAAGAAACACTAACCAAGTACATAAAACAGACTACAAACCAAGCTTGTATTATTCTAGCCATTTTAATGCTGGCTGTCTCAACTGCTGCCAGTGAATGACCTGTTTACTATGATTGTGCCCTTTATATATGCAAGCTTTGAGGAAGTAACCATACATCTAAGTGATTAGAGTATATTTTAAGAACTGCCGCGCTTATTGGTTGATTTAATGATGACTTTATAGTTTTAATAATCTTATATTGATTCACCAATAACGACAAATAAAAATGCAAGTCATAGATAAATTAAAGCCAGTATGTAAGGGTAATGATTACAGTAACAGATTGATGAAAAATTGTTGGCGCTTAATGGGTGTGTGAGTTTTAGAGCGTAATAATGTGATAAAAATAACTCAACACTTCTGCTTCTGCCTTTGAGTGTTTGTACCCTGTTGGTACGGCAGTTTGGTGACCTTGCTTATGGGGTCTTGGTTATTATACATCGAGCTAAACCTGATCACATCAAAAAAGTTTAACTTTCAATTTTACGTTTAATCACATTCTTTCAGGTTTTTATTTGATATTGCTGGAAATGTCTATCGGATTATAGGAAAACCTTTTTCTAGCAAGTCCATGTATCTTTTGGCGACAAATGCAATAATTGATTTGTCAGCAAATAGGTGTGACTTTTAAAGTTCTGTGTAAAACGTTGTGGCCAGGTTGCAAATCACTTATCAACAGTGTACAATGTTGTACTATCTTCAACAGCCCATGCACTTCTTTATATTTCTTGGTAACATGCTTAGACTCCGTGGGTGAATCAACAGTTTTCTATGAACAAGTTTGGCTGCGCAATCACTTTTTTGGAAAGTTTAAGAAAAAGCTACGGAGACAGGAAGTAGCAATAAAAGATCAGAAGGCTTTCACAAGCCTGCTCTTTCTCTATCATGTTGACCAGTCAAAGTGAGAATAACAATCGAGATGAGCAAGCCAGCAATGAACTGTATGCCAGCCAGTATACCTCAGGTAGAGTGATTAGAGTCAGCTAGTATACCTCAGGTAGAGTGAGTAGTGCCAGCTAGTATACCTCAGGTAGAGTGATTAGTGCCAGCTAGCACACTTCAGGTAGAGTGATTAGTGCCAGCTAGTATACCTCAGGTAGAGTGATTAGTGCCAGCTAGCACACCTCAGGTAGAGTGATTAGTGCCAGCTAGCACACCTCAGGTAGAGTGATTACTGTCAGCTAGTATACCTCAGGTAGAGTGATTAGTGTCAGCTAGTATACCTCAGGTAGAGTGAGTAGTGCCAGCTAGTATACCTCAGGTAGAGTGATTAGTGCCAGCTAGTACACCTCAGGTAGAGTGAGTAGTGCCAGCTAGCACACCTCAGGTAGAGTGATTAGTGCCAGCTAGCACACCTCAGGTAGAGTGATTAGTGCCAGCTAGCACAGCTCAGGTAGAGTGAGTAGTGCCTGCTAGTACACCTCAGGTAGAGTGATTAGTGCCAGCTAGCACACCTCAGGTAGAGTGATTAGTGCCAGCTAGTATACCTCAGGTAGAGTGATTAGTGCCAGCTAGTACACCTCAGGTAGAGTGAGTAGTGTTAGCTAGTATACCTCAGGTAGAGTGATTAGTGCCAGCTAGTACACCTCAGGTAGAGTGAGTAGTGTTAGCTAGTATACCTCAGGTAGAGTGATTAGTGCCAGCTAGTACACCTCAGGTAGAGTGAGTAGTGTTAGCTAGTACACCTCAGGTAGAGTGATTAGTGCCAGCTAGCACACCTCAGGTAGAGTGATTAGTGCCAGCTAGTATACCTCAGGTAGAGTGATTAGTGCCAGCTAGTACACCTCAGGTAGAGTGAGTAGTGTTAGCTAGTATACCTCAGGTAGAGTGATTAGAGTCAGCTCGTAATGGTTGTACACAGAAGCAAGCTCCTATATGATACTCATATTCCTAGTAATCGACTTGGTCTGTTCATGTTAAGCTTTCACTACTGACCCACAATGTCTGATGAATATTTCTAGTGCTTCGTGGTAGAGATTGTCATCTGCGTCGTCTGAGAGAAGTGCTACCTAAACGTGTATATGGAAAAGGTCGCTAAATAACCCTTCGCATCATACCTAATAGTCAGGAGATGTTCAAAATGATGAGTAACTAACAAGAATGATAAAGTAAATGGTAGATTACCATAGCAGTTGGACTTATATGTCACCAGTTGTGTTACATCACATTAAAGTACATTTGAATTAAATTTTGCAATGCAATCAGTTGTTTTCACTTCAGCATTCCTGTCTATGAATGAAGATATAATTACGACATATCCACCTTGTATGCCAATTAGTACATACCAAAAGGCACGTGGAAATCTAGATTGCTGACTTTTATTCTGCTAGAAACATCTTTATTATTAATATTAGTTCATGCTATAAATTTGGATTTTGTATATATAAACATGCATTATTTAATTGACTGTATAAAAAACACAAAGCGCTATTGTGCAAACTCTTTGGTTTATGCTATTTTCTTTTACATTGTGCTAGATTGTACACAATCAGTGAAATTTCTACAACCTGCTATATGCCTGCGTATACAAGACAATTGTAATAAATACTTTGTGACTACAAGATGGCTGTTTGTGAGGTTCCCATTAATGGAGATTCACTCTAGCATAAGTTCCAGTAAGAGTACAGGCCATCCAGTTTATTTCATTTCAGATTTCAACATGAAATAGGTTTCCTCACTGGTGTTAACACTACACTTGGCTCAAGACTGTGTTTGTTAAAAAACTGACGGGTGTAGTATCAAATGAAAATAAAAACAAGTTAAACGAATGATTCAAATAAGAGTGCAATTGGCTACAAAACGAAAAATTTTAGCTTGTTATTTGAGAGAATGTTATTTTTTATCAAAAACTTAATAAAATGCTGACAGTTGACTGAAAGTTCAATTATTGTTTATCAGCGTTGTGTAATGAATGCAGCATATGTAAAGGACAAACAGCCAAATTCCAAACTCTTGGTGACCTATTGCAACCTTCAAAAAAGTAATAATTTATATTACATGCAAACTTTGCTCCGTTTTTACCGCATAAACTAATGCTTTAAATTGTCGGTTTAGGTTTGTTTTCTGGTTGTAATAAATTGAACAAAACTAAGTTTTTAAACAAATTTCTCCATATACACATTTTTGCTGTTTAACTATAGCTTTATTTACATTTTGTAACATGTGTACATGAAAATAACTCTGGGTCTTAGGTCAGCCAGCACATCAATAGACATCATAACAAAGTTTGTTGCCAGCAATGAAGCCGGCTGGTACCAATAAACTGTGTGGCGTGATAATTTAGATAAATGTGGTGTTTGATTGAAATATTTGAAGCAAGATTGGCTGAAATGCATTGATATTGGACCAATCGTGTCTAAGATTTTATGAGACGGTTTAAGAAAAAGCAACGAAGACAGGAAGTAACCATAAAAGATCAGAAGGCTTTCACAATCTTGCTCTTTCTCCATCATATTGACAAGTCAAAGTGAGAATAACAATCGAGATAAGCAGGCCAGCAATGAACTGTATGCCAGCTAGCACACCTCAGGTAGAGTGATTAGTGCCAGCTAGTATACCTCAGGTAGAGTGATTAGTGCCAGCTAGTATACCTCAGGTAGAGTGATTAGTGCCAGCCAGTACACCTCAGGTAGAGTGATTAGTGCCAGCTAGCACACCTCAGGTAGAGTGATTAGTGCCAGCTAGTATACCTCAGGTAGAGTGATTAGTGCCAGCTAGTATACCTCAGGTAGAGTGATTAGTGCCAGCTAGTATACCTCAGGTAGAGTGATTAGAGTCAGCTAGCACACCTCAGGTAGAGTGAGTAGTGCCAGCTAGCACACCTCAGGTAGAGTGATTAGTGCCAGCTAGTATACCTCAGGTAGAGTGATTAGTGTCAGCTAGTATACCTCAGGTAGAGTGATTAGTGCCAGCTAGTATACCTCAGGTAGAGTGATTAGTGCCAGCTAGTATACCTCAGGTAGAGTGAGTAGTGCCAGCTAGTATACCTCAGGTAGAGTGATTAGAGTCAGCTCGTATACCTCAGGTAGAGTGAGTAGTGCCAGCTAGCACACCTCAGGTAGAGTGATTAGTGCCAGCTAGTATACCTCAGGTAGAGTGAGTAGTGCCAGCTAGTATACCTCAGGTAGAGTGATTAGAGTCAGCTAGCACACCTCAGGTAGAGTGATTAGTGCCAGCTAGCACACCTCAGGTAGAGTGAGTAGTGCCAGCTAGCACACCTCAGGTAGAGTGAGTAGTGCCAGCTAGCACACCTCAGGTAGAGTGAGTAGTGCCAGCTAGTACACCTCAGGTAAAGTGATTAGTGCCAGCTAGCACACCTCAGGTAGAGTGATTAGAGTCAGCTAGTATACCTCAGGTAGAGTGATTAGTGCCAGCTAGCACACCTCAGGTAGAGTGATTAGTGCCAGCTCGTAATGGTTGTACACAGTAGCAAGCTCCTATAAGATACTCATATTCCTAGTAATCAACTTAGTCTGTTCATCTTAAGCTGTCACTACTGACCCACGATGTCTGATGAATATTTCTAGTGTCTCGTGGTAGAGATTGTCATCTGCGTAGTCTGAGAGAAGTGCATATAGGGCTACCTAAACAAGTATATGGAGAAGGGCATTAAAAAAACCTGCGCATCATACCTAATAGTCAGGAGATGTTCAAAACGATGAGTAACTAACAAGAATGATAAAGCAAATGGTAGATTACGTGACTCCAGTTGTGTTACATCACATTAAGTTACATTTGAATTAAATTTTGCAATGCAATCAGTTGTTTTCACTTCAGTATTCCTGTCTATGAATGAAAATATAATCACGACATATCCATCTTGTATATAAACTAGTACATATCAAAGAGCAGATGGAAATCTAAATTGCTGACTTTTATACTGCTAGAAACATCTTTACCATTATTAAATTACGGGCATCAATATGGTCGCCTTGACCCCTGTGACCAGAAGATAGCCTAAGGGTATTTTGTAACACTTACCATCTGAAGAAGTTCCCACCCACAAATCTCAATTTATCTACTGACCAAGAACTTTGAGAAAGTGCCAGGAATCAGAGTACTAAATAATTACTTGGTGATCCTATCCCCCCCCTCCCTTCACCGTTTGGTGCATTTATACATTTAATCTAGCTTATGTTACATCATTGATTTGTACTTATAATTGTTGTTATTGCAGACAGTACATGTAGTAAGACCACCATATCCGCTGCACAAACTCTCAGCGGCTTCTGTACCAACTCTTCCTTCTAAACAACTCGATTATTATGTATATTTTGATTTTTTGTATGTTCTCAGTTCTGTCTCTGCTAACTGATGGAAAATTGAAACACAGTAGAATGTTATTATAACAAAATACTCAATATTACAAAAATTCAGCTTTAGGAATACTTTGAAATAAAGCTACGGGTATTTTAGGACTGAGTTTATTAATTTTCAATTTTTAGAAGGCTATCGTCACAAAGAGATATTTTTTCTTGATAATGTTTAACCAGTTTGTAATCAAATTACCAGTTCATGCCATAAATGTGGATCTGGAATATATAAACATGCATTATTTAATTGACTGTATAACAAACACATTGTGGTAGATTGTACACAATTGGTTAAACTCTACAACCCGCTATATGCCTGCGTATACAAGACAATTGTAATAAATACTTTGTGACTACAAAATGACTGTTTATGAGGTTCCCATTAATGGAGATTCACTCTAGTATGAGTACCAGTAAGAGTACAGGCCATCTAGTTTATTTCATTTCAGTTTTCAACATTAAATAGGTTTCTCACTCGTGTTAACACTACACTTGGCTTAAGACTGTGTTTGTTAAAAAACTGACGACTGTAGTATCAAATGAAAATAAAAACAAGTTAAACTAATGATTCAAACAAGAGTGCGATTGGCTAGAAAACCAATAATTTTAGCTTGTTGTTTGATAGAATGTTAGTTTTTTATCAAAAACTTAATAACATGCTGACAGTTGAATAAAAGTTCAATTATTGTTTATCAGCGTCGTGTAATGAATGCAGCACATGTGGAGTGCAAAAAGCCAAAATTCAAACTCTTGGTGACCTATTGGAAACTTCAAAAAAGTAATAATTTATATTACATACAAACTTTGCTCAGTTTTTACCGCATAAACTAATGCTTTAAATTGTCGCTTTAGGTTTGTTTTCTGGTTGTAAAAAATTGAGCAAAACTAAGCTTTTAAACAAATTTTTTCTATAAATACATTTTTGCTGTTTAACTATAGCGCTATTTACATTATGTAACATGTGTACATGACAATAACTCTGGGTCTTAGGTCAGCCAACGCATAAATGGACATCATAACAAAGTTTGTTGCCAGCAATGAAGCCGGCTGGTGCCAATAAACTGTATGGCGCGATAATCTAGATAAAAATATGTGAAACAAGATTGGCTTAAATGTGTTAATATTGGACCAATCGTGTCTAAGATTTTATGAGGCGGTTTGACCTTTTTGCAAGGGTATTGGCAGATTTATGTTTCTCTTGCAGTTTGTTTACAGTGTTAATGGCCAGCACCAATATAATATATTGCTGCTGACATAAGTGCATGTTATGCTGTCAAGTGAGGCTGTATGTTAAACGCCACATGCTTACATCACCATTTCACATCCTATCTATAACTTTCAATTTTTTTAATTTGTTCAAAGTTTGCAGCTTCAAATTGAGATTGATTGCTTGCTTGAGTTATCACATACATTACAAATGAGTCAAGATTCTTAGATTTAAATCTCAGGTAAGCCTTTGAACGGTGAGCTCTTCTTCTTCCAAGAACCTGCAGAGTTTTCAACATTGACTTTTTGTAAGAGCGGATTGCTTTTTAAATTAGACCAACTTAGTTTTGTCGATCATCAGAATAACTAAAGTAACTTCAACAGAAATACACAAAGTGCAATGAAACTTGATGGTATTTATTAACAAGACTCAAATTATCGCTATAAAGTTTTAATATCACTTTAAAAGAGAAATATTGTAGTGGATTTTAACATAGGTGGCCACTCATTGATTAGCGCTATGGCCTAGTACGATCTGAATTACTAGCCAATGTAATGCAAGTTAGTTAGTGTGTGATACTAGCTACGCGTGACTGCCCTCAGCTGAGCCAGCACAGAAGCATATGCGTACAGCAGTGCCTGCCTAGGAAGACGCTCTAGGACCACAAGCTAGGAATTCCTGGCCACACTGCATGAGTTAACTGTGTGCGTTTGGACTCATTATTATTACTGAATATATATGTTTTTATTGCACCTGTTTGTTTGTGTTTATGCTTGTATGGCCTGATGATTTTATACCAATCATATTGTAGTATTTTCAACCACTCTATTTACATATCCTATTGCATAAATGTAGTGACATGTGGCCCAGTGGGCATAGTTGATTGTGCGCTTGCTGAGAGAACATCTCTGAGTAAGCTTTTGTTTCTTGAGTGAATAAAGTATTCATTGCTATAACCTGGTGTATTTATTTTGGCAGGTAGCCAAGTATTGTTAGTATATCTGCACCCGGCAGAACACGGAGCTATTTTAATACATAGCTAACTAGTAAACAGAGCCATCACTACTAAACCAGTAGCGCTCTATAGCGATCATTGTTGCATTGCTCACTCGGTACACTTCGCTAGTAGCTGTTCGGTGAAGGTGTGACAATATCCTTTACAATATTCATTGCGACATTATATCCCATATTGTTATTACAAACGTATAAGGATGGTGAATGTTAATTTTGTAACGGATTCTGTCAGCTACAATTAACCCAACTTGTTTGCCAACTAAATATTCCAGAGTTTAGAGTTACTGCAGCCTGATTTTCCTTATTGCTGTTTATACAGGTTTATTCCAATAATTGATAACTTCAAAAAGCTACTACAGACAGTATATAGGAGCTTCACAACATACACAGGCTCACAGTTCAGATCTCCTATACCATGGATTTACTTCCATGTGCTTTATTTCCATGTTAGCTTGCAACTAATAATACAGATAAAAATGGCAACTGATCAACAGCAAATTATTTTTGTTATTAACAAAGTCCTTACAAATAATGCTAAATCTAATCATAATATTTAACGTAATTCTCATTACAAACAACAGTATAAAAATACAAAAAGTCTTTTAAAAAATACATACAATATATACTTTTGCAGACGAGTGAAGTTGCTTGCATACTCTGAGGAGCCTTTAAACAGTTTAATCTAGTCAATTGGCTTAAAAGAGAGGCTTTCCATTCTAAGAGAGGATATCATCCTCTTGTTTTCTGTTCCAGTGTAAGCTCTCTATTAGTAGATTGCTTGGCCAAAGAGACGTGAAAAAGGCGTATAGGCTTTTCTGTAACTACTCTCAGCTCCAGTTTTAGATTATTTGTGGTTTGAATCTCTAATAACTGATCCCGGGTAACTACCCGGCTAGCACCTACCTGGATAGCATCTACCTGGGTAGCACTTACCCCGGGTGACACCTACCTCGGTAGCACCTACCCTGGGTAGTACTTACCCCAGGTAGCACCTACCTGGGTAGCACTTACCCCGGGTAGCACCTACCTGGTTAGCACCCACCCGGGTAGTACCTAACCTGGGTAGCATTTACCCCGGGTAGCACCTACCTATGTAGCACTTACCCCAGATAGCACCTATGTACCTATGTAGCACTTATGTGGGCTTTTCTGAGAGCTGGAAGTGACAGAGTCCCCAGAGAGCTGAAAGCAAAGTGTAATCACAGCTGATTTGTTAATCCAACAATACCTAACAGAGGCTAGATGATGGTTGCCGCGCAGTAATGTGTAAGGCTAGTAAGGAAGATGGAGTGACATTGGGAACACATTAAGTGGCGCTCAAAGGTATTGATGCAATAAAATCCCCAAAAACTCTTTGAAACAATGTTTTAAATCAAGAGGTTAGTGAGTCAGGAGGCATTCATCAACAATACTATTACAAGTCGGTATTGTTTGTAGGCAGTGTTGCAATAGATAATCAAATATAATACACTTATCCAAAATTATAATATGCTTCTTGTATATTCTTTGCACAACTAGGAGTAATTTGTAAACTGTTTATTAGAATTGATCATTCGATTATAAAATAACATCTAAGGAACCACTTTTAGTTTTGCTCATTTCAGCTAAGATTCCTGTATAGAAGGTAAACAGATGGAATTGAGCTCTTACTATCGCAATAAGTTTTCTTAGAAAACATTGTGGCAGTATTCATAAAGTCTTCAAATTTTGTAAGTTTAGAAACTTTTTTAGCAACGAGGGGTAAGAAATGATAAACTGTTTATACTTATCTGCCAAAAAAAACAAACAATTTTAAATGAGGGTAATTATAATCAATTAAAAGTAAATCAGTTAATGAACCAGATTTTTATTTGTAACCTTTAGTTCATTAATTGTCTGCATATTGCCTCTGGCCAACTGGAGCAGCAATATCTTGATTAAAAACCAGAATGTCAGCGATAAACAGCTAAATTTTGGGCTGCTCCAACCAAATCATTCATCATTGCAACCCCAATCTGTTACCAACCACACAAAATGTAGGTGTTGTGACAAATGAAATATGGTTGAAATTAAAAAATCGGTTTGTCCAATTGCTTGTACGTAAAGCTGATAATCTTTGAAAGCAAATGAATGGATCTTTGTGTGCTGGTTACAAAACTTATCAGCATAAATACAGTTTAAAGGCTGGTAAAAGTTTCACTGTATAACATTCTTTTCAGTGCCAACCTCAAAGTAGCTCCTAAACTTAAAAACACAAACCTGAAGTGTTAGAAAATTCCCTTGTGTATATAAGCTATTGTCATAAATGGATTATTGGATAGAAATATTACATTTAATTTAGTGCGATTATCTTTTATTATTTTGAAAAACTACTGAATTAAAAAACAAATGTTAGCTTCCTGTGATTAGAAGCAAGTGACAACAACTTTTAGTGGCTGCAACACAGAATGCGCCAATTTGAAAACTCACTGAATATCAACCAACATCCACTAAGACTGTTGTTGCAGATTTCAAGGATTCCAGCATTCCATATTTTATCTTTCAGCAAATCTAACATAAATGATGATGGAAGATTCTACAGAGAGTCTAGCTTAAGCTTATGTGACATATTTTATTGCTAAACGCCGATAGCAGCAGCTTTCAACCACAAAATAATTACAAATAATTAAAAAAAGATACTTACTTCTCTGAAAGTTCATATGCGAGTTTTGCACAGAAAATAATTATAAATATTTATTTTCTGTGCGAAAAAATGCATATGAAAATACAACCATACCACAGCGCACCACATCACATTACATCACACCATACCACACCACACCACACCACACCACACCACACCACACCACACCACACCACACCACACCACACCACACCACACCACACCACACCACACCACACCACACCACACCACACCACACCACACCACACCACACCACACCACACCACAACACACCACACCACACCACACCACAACACAACACACCACAACACAACACACCACAACACAACACACCACAACACACCACACCACACCACACCACACCACACCACACCACACCACACCACACCACACCACACCACACCACACCACACCACACCACACCACACCACACCACACCACACCACACCACACCACATCACTTCACATCACTTCACATCACATTACATCACACCACACCACAACACACCGTATCGCATCACCTCACACCACACCACATTGCACCACACCACACCATATCACACCACACCACATTACACCACACCACAACACACAACACCACACAAACCACACCACACAACACCACAACACAACACACCACATCATGTCACATCATACCACACCACACCACAACACAACGCATTATACCAATTCTACACTGTACCTCGTCATAACAGAGCACTCACACCTGGCTAACTAATGTGTTGGCCAACTGACTAAAGTCCGCAATTGAAAGTCAACTTGACCATACTTTTACACTTGTCGTGAGCTTGGCAGAGTGGAGAGAACTGGCTGAATAAAACGCATAGTGTAAAAGTTTGTTACATTAACCAACAGCGCAGGAACTAAACTATGACTGTTGCATAAAAATACATAACAAAACATTTGGTTTAGAGTATAAGTATTAGCATATGGAAGATACTTTGCAGGGTACTGAAGTGTGCGTTTTATAGACAATTACATGACCTATTAAATGAACCACAAAATTATGCTGAAAAGCATGATGTTGCATTAAAATTATTGTCTTAAATTTTCAGCTGCATTAGACGAGATCTGCTCTTGCAATACTACTATTAGACTATTTTGGTTATAATATTTCAAACCTGAATTCATCTTAATGCTAATTTGTGACCCCAAAGTTCAGTATTGACTGCCTGATAGCCACATACGCTGCCTCTAAAGTGGCTCAACAATAAAGCTATTTTGGAGTTGTCCACTTGATGAAGAGACAACTTACTTTTATGTACAAAGGAAAGCAGTTTATAATAAGATTTAACACGACTATTTTTATTGTATTGTTTATTCTGCCATAAGCTGTTAGTGAAACATGTTTCATCATCTCTCTCTATCAGATTTTTAAAAATGAATAACATTGATATGTTATCTATTGTTTTGACAATAAACAGCAGATGACTCAGGTTTGTATTGTTTTGTTTGCAAATTGTTTTATAAACATAAACAAGCGCAAATGCTAATTTTTTTTTATTATAGTTGTCTTTCCAAGGTGCAGACAACTTAGATGGGTACAATTACTGATGCACCAAGAGATGATGTACTGCTTCTGACGGCTGCTCATTTCTGCATCAGTTGCTCCTTTAAAGCTATGAATTATTTCCATATATTACGTAATCGGTAGCAATTACAAATATCTTTTAAAACATTAGCTTTGTGTTTTATATAGTTCAAGATCAGAGTAGTGCGTGAGGCTATTTGTTCACTTGTTTGGCAATTTATTCTACTTGGCAAAAGTTTGTAAACCGCTTTGTATATTAGAAACAATGTATTTCATTTGTTACAAATAAGGTCTTGTTACTCTTAAAAATTGTTAACCAAAACACAAAGCATTATAATCAATTATATTGTATCATTATGTAGTATTATACAACACATTTTGTTTGCAATCAAAAGCAGATATTTATGTTTTATATATATTCATATAAAGGTATATATAGTCATATAAAGGTATATATAGTCATATAAAGGTATATATATTCATATAAAGGTATATATAGTCATATAAAGGTATGTGTATTCATATAAAGGTATATATAATCATAGAAAGCCATATATAGTCATATAAAGGTATATATAGTCATATAAAGGTATATATATTCATATAAAGGTATATATAGTCATATAAAGGTATGTGTATTCATATAAAGGTATATATAGTCATATAAAGGTATGTGTATTCATATAAAGGTATATATAGTCATATAAAGGTATGTGTATTCATATAAAAGGATATTTAGTCATATAAAGGTCTATTCTTACCGGATTTCCAAGAAAACTGGTAAAACCAGTCACACTTGTGTATTAGAATTAAGATCTGATTCAAACAACTTTCATCACTTTTACTGAAGAATATTCCATTTTTTATCTCTGCCAATAATCAATTGAAAAGACCAAAAACCAAAGCAAAGCTAATGAAAGCAGCCACATGTGACTTGTTGCTATGGTTACTTAACGTAGTAGGGCATCGTTGTATTGTGAATGTCATTGTCTATCATACCAGCGTGTGTGTCCATTCCATCATCTGTAACTGTTGCATTTGCACCGGAATCGTTATCTATATTGCCCATGCTTGTGCCGATCATGTTTTCTGTAACTGTTGCATTTGCACCAAAATCGTCATCTGCAATGCCCATGTTTGTGCCGATCTTGTCTTCTGTGGTCATTATGGGCGTGGTAGTAGTGGAAGTTGTGGTAGGAGTTGTGGTAGTTGTCCTTTTTACGATTCTCCTCTCCACCTCATCTAGCACTCTCTCTATTCTTGTAATTCCTAAATCGCATAGACAAAATTGGATAAGTTGAAAAAGTACAAAGTGTTTAAAATCGCAATAAAAACAAAATTTATGCAATTATAAAAAACAAAACAATTACTGTGAACACTACATGAAAAATTTTTGTGGTAAGAAGGATTTTCACATTAAATGAAATTAAATCAGAAAGTTTTTTAATATAATTTTATTCTTTTATTCAATACTGGTAGCAACTAGTTGACCATAAATGTTGAAAATTAAATAATTTTTCATATACATCAATCTTTTAAAGATCTCTTCAGCAGTTTTGTTATCAATGGCATTGATGCACCAAGTTGTTCCCTGAAACCCAAAACCAAAGTATTTTTGTAATTTACAACGAAATTCATAGCTAGAAAATAACTTTACTCACCCAAGCAGCACTCGTTGTGCCAGAAGTATCCCACAATGCATCTCTTGTAAGAGCTTGGACAGGGTCTTTGCACATAGTAGTAAGAGTAGTTCATTCTGTAGCAGGTTCTGCGCCTTAAAACAGAATATTTTATTAATTATATCTGCACCAAACACAAACTCTAATCCAAAAGAAACTTAAATAGATTTTTGCAATAAATTTGTTAAGAGTTGACGGACAGCAATGACCAGTAATGTATCAGTTGATGGTAAAAACAAATTTATTTATATTTATTTAGTGTTGCATTATTCTGCAAGGAAAAACATTTATTTATTTTACAAAATGGCTCACAGTTAAACCGAAATCAAATCTTACAAAAAAAGGTTGGTGATCTAGTTCGCTAAAAAATCTTTTCTTTTCACTGATTTCCGTTACCATTTGGCTCTGAAAGTTTTTCTAGATCACAGCAGATGCGTTAAAAGCATGATAATTTTGAGTGGACAAAAATTCTTTGAACATCATGGGAAGCTTTATTAGGTTTATAGAATACTGATACCACGACCACTCCAAACGAATCATTAGTTAGAATTTTATTAATACTCAAACCATCAACATGCATGAATGGCATTGGTTTGTTTTTTTGGAGGTGAGTTAGAAATTTCCTGTTAAAGTATTAAGAGTTTGGTTTTTAACCAATAACTTACCTGTACATAACCTACCTGTACATAACCTACCTGTACATAACCTACCTGTACATAACCTACCTGTACATAACCTACCTGTACATAACCTACCTGTACATAACCTACCTGTACATAACCTACCTGTACATTACCTACCAGTACATAACCTACCTGTACATAACCTACCTGTACATAACCTACCTGTACATAACCTAACTGTACATAACCTACCGGTGCATAACCTACCTGTACGTAACTTAATTAATCTAATAGTCAATTGATCGCTACTGGTTCCAGAGGTACTATATTGTCTTTGATTAATACATTATGAAGAGATTATCATGAAAGTCCACCTTACCTGTATTTGGTACTATACTTGTTACATCTCCACCAACCCCACCAACCACATTTGACGGTGTACCGATACGAGTAGTATCCACCGCACTCATATGAACGCTTCGTGTCTCTCCTTCTGCGTTCTGGAGGCACCACAACTAAGCACGAATCTTCACTCCTGAAAACATTGCTTGATTAGAATCACTTGAATAAATAGATACAGTAGAATATGACCTTTGACCTGTATTGCAGGCAACAATGTCATTTCCTCCACATACATCTCTGCGTGTGACAAAGTTGAATAGAATTAGTTTAGCTTTTTACTGGCTTAAACTGTACAATCACTGATTCCATTTCTCTTTCATACGGTAAAACACTTAGTTTAATTATTATTACCTAACACTGCTCAATTTCAGGATACAAACAATACTACAAACTCACAATAGACCAGGCTTTTGGACTATATAAATCTAATGAACACAAAGATGTGAGAAAAAAAATCGCAGTTTCAAATGATTAATAAATAAATAGATATTTCAATAGATTAGAAAGTCAGCTAGATGAAACCAGATCACATCAAAGCTCTCAAATGTTGTATGAGAAACAACTGACATATCATTATAGAATACTTACCCATATTCACAATAGCTTGTAGCATCACGGAGGATTCGCTGTAAAATAATAAATTGAAAATCTTAGCATTAGCATTTCATTGTATAACACGATGTATTGCACATCACTAAGATGAATACTTTATCCGCCAGTTTAAAGATTAAAGTTTTCTGCTGTTGAACGAGGAGAGAGGTAATGTAAAATAACAGCAAGCTATGAACTAATTATGAATTTAAAAAATGAATAAACTTTTGGAAATAAAAAGTAAACTGTGATTAACAACTGATACTGTAATAGAAATTATTGAAATAATAATATATTGAAGCCCGAAGACTGTTGAGAAACTGTACATGAACTAGCTGAAAAATGTATAATTGTGAATAAAAAATATATTCAATAATTCACAAATAAATAGTTCTCTCCTTATTTACTCAGCAAAACATTTATTTAGAGGACGAAAACAACACTGTTAGTTCACCAACCTCATCTGAAGCAATCATCAATTTGTTTGAGTTCACGATGCTAATTCTACCTCTCAGTCGCCTACCTTCAGCTTCATTACTCGCGATTTGTTCGTTAAATTGGTAACTTTCCACCACTGGAACACTAACCAGATACATAGAACAGACTACAAACCAAGCTTGTATTATTCTAGCCATTTTAATGCTGGCTGTCTCAACTGCTGCCAGTCAATGGCCTGTTTACTATGAGTGTGCCCTTTATATATGCAAGCTTTGAGGAAGTAAACATACATCTAAGTGATTAGAGTATATTTTCAGAACTACCGCGCTTATTGGTTGATTTAATGATGACCTTTTAGTTTTAATAATTTTATATTGATCCACCAATAACGACAAATAAAAATGCAAGTCATAGATAAATTAAAGCCAGTATGTAAGCATAACGATTGCAGTAACAGATTGATGAAAAATTGTTGGCGCTTAATGGGTGTGTGAGTTTTAGAGCGTAATAATGTGATAAAAATAACTCAACACTTCTGCTTCTGCCTTTAAGTGTTTGTACCCTGTTGGTACGACAGTTTGGTGACCTTGCTTACGGGATCTTGGTTATTATACATCGAGCTAAACCTGATCACATCAAAAAAGTTTAACTAACAATTTTACGTTAATTCATATTCTTTCAGAATTTTTATTTGATATTGCTGGAAATTTCTATCGGATTATAGGAAAACCTTTTTCTAGCAAGTCCATGTATGTTTTGGCGACAAGTGCAATAATTGATTTGTCAACAAACAGGTGTGACTTTTAAAGTTCTGTGTAGAACGTTGTGGCCAGGTTGCAAATCACTTATCAACAGTGTACATTGTTGTACTATCTTCAACAGCCTACGCACTTTATATTTTTTGGTAACACGCTTAGACTCTGTGGGTGAGTCAACAGTTTTCTATGTACAAGTTTGGTTGCACAATCACTTTTTTGGAAAGTTTAAGAAAAAGCTACGGAGACAGGAAGTAGCAATAAATGATCAGGAGACTTTCACAAGCCTGCTCTTTCTCCATCATATTGACAAGTGAAAGTGAGAATAACAATCGAGATAAGCAAGCCGGCAATGAACTGTATGCCAGCTAGTATACCTCAGGTAGAGCGAGTAGTGCCAGCTAGCACACCTCAGGTAGAGCGAGTAGTGCCAGCTAGTATACCTCAGGTAGAGCGATTAGTGCCAGCTAGTACACCTCAAGTAGAGTGAGTAGTGCCAGCTAGCACACCTCAGGTAGAGTGATTAGTGCCAGCTAGTATACCTCAGGTAGAGTGATTAGTGCCAGCTAGTATACCTCAGGTAGAGTGATTAGTGCCAGCTAGTACACCTCAAGTAGAGTGATTAGTGCCAGCTAGTACACCTCAGGTAGAGTGAGTAGTGCCTGCTAGTACACCTCAGGTAGAGTGATTAGTGCCAGCTAGTACACCTCAAGTAGAGTGAGTAGTGCCAGCTAGCACACCTCAGGTAGAGTGATTAGTGCCAGCTAGTATACCTCAGGTAGAGTGATTAGTGCCAGCTAGCACACCTCAGGTAGAGTGATTAGTGCCAGCTAGTATACCTCAGGTAGAGTGATTAGTGCCAGCTAGCACACCTCAGGTAGAGTGATTAGAGTCAGCTAGTACACCTCAGGTAGAGTGATTAGTGCCAGCTAGTATACCTCAGGTAGAGTGATTAGTGTCAGCTAGCACACCTCAGGTAGAGTGATTAGTGCCAGCTAGCACACCTCAAGTAGAGTGATCAGAGTCAGCTAGTATACCTCAGGTAGAGTGATTAGTGCCAGCTAGTATACCTCAGGTAGAGTGATTAGTGCCAGCTAGTATACCTCAGGTAGAGTGATTAGTGCCAGCTAGTATACCTCAGGTAGAGTGATTAGTGCCAGCTAGTATACCTCAGGTAGAGTGATTAGTGCCAGCTAGTATACCTCAGGTAGAGTGATTAGTGCCAGCTAGTATACCTCAGGTAGAGTGATTAGTGCCAGCTAGTATACCTCAGGTAGAGTGATTAGTGCCAGCTAGCACACCTCAGGTAGAGTGATTAGAGTCAGCTAGTATACCTCAGGTAGAGTGAGTAGTGCCAGCTAGTATACCTCAGGTAGAGTGAGTAGTGCCAGCTAGTACACCTCAGGTAGAGTGAGTAGTGCCAGCTAGCACACCTCAGGTAGAGTGAGTAGTGCCTGCTAGTATACCTCAGGTAGAGTGATTAGTGCCAGCTAGTATACCTCAGGTAGAGTGATTAGTGCCAGCTAGCACACCTCAGGTAGAGTGATTAGAGTCAGCTAGTATACCTCAGGTAGAGTGAGTAGTGCCAGCTAGTATACCTCAGGTAGAGTGAGTAGTGCCAGCTAGTACACCTCAGGTAGAGTGAGTAGTGCCAGCTAGCACACCTCAGGTAGAGTGAGTAGTGCCAGCTAGTATACCTCAGGTAGAGTGATTAGTGCCAGCTAGCACACCTCAGGTAGAGTGATTAGAGTCAGCTAGTATACCTCAGGTAGAGTGAGTAGTGCCAGCTAGTATACCTCAGGTAGAGTGAGTAGTGCCAGCTAGTACACCTCAGGTAGAGTGAGTAGTGCCAGCTAGCACACCTCAGGTAGAGTGAGTAGTGCCAGCTAGTATACCTCAGGTAGAGTGATTAGTGCCAGCTAGTATACCTCAGGTAGAGCGATTAGTGCCAGCTAGTATACCTCAGGTAGAGTGATTAGTGCCAGCTAGCACACCTCAGGTAGAGTGATTAGTGCCAGCTAGCACACCTCAAGTAGAGTGATTAGAGTCAGCTAGTATACCTCAGGTAGAGTGATTAGTGCCAGCTAGTATACCTCAGGTAGAGTGATTAGTGCCAGCTAGTATACCTCAGGTAGAGTGAGTAGTGCCAGCTAGCACACCTCAGGTAGAGTGAGTAGTGCCAGCTAGCACACCTCAGGTAGAGTGAGTAGTGCCAGCTAGTATACCTCAGGTAGAGTGATTAGTGCCAGCTAGTATACCTCAGGTAGAGTGATTAGAGTCAGCTAGTATACCTCAGGTAGAGTGAGTAGTGCCAGCTAGTATACCTCAGGTAGAATGAGTAGTGCCAGCTAGTACACCTCAGGTAGAGCGATTAGTGCCAGCTAGTATACCTCAGGTAGAGTGATTAGTGCCAGCTAGCACACCTCAGGTAGAGTGATTAGTGCCTGCTAGTACACCTCAGGTAGAGTGATTAGTGCCAGCTAGTATACCTCAGGTAGAGTGAGTAGTGCCAGCTAGCACACCTCAGGTAGAGTGAGTAGTGCCTGCTAGTACACCTCAGGTAGAGCGATTAGTGCCAGCTAGTATACCTCAGGTAGAGTGATTAGTGCCAGCTAGCACACCTCAGGTAGAGTGATTAGTGCCAGCTAGTACACCTCAGGTAGAGTGATTAGAGTCAGCTCGTAATGGTTGTACACAGAAGCAAGTTTCTATATGATACGCATATTCCTAGTAATCGACTTGGTCTGTTCATGTTAAGCTTTCACTACTGACCCACGATGTTTGATGAATATTTCTAGTGCTCCGTGGTAGAGATTGTCATCTGCGTGGTCTGAGAGAAGTGCTACCTAAGCGTGTATATGGAAAAGGTCGCTAAATAACCATTCGCATCATACCTAATAGTCAGGAGATGTTCAAAACGATGAGTAACTAACAAGAATGATAAAGTAAATGGTAGATTACGTGACACCAGTTGTGTTACATCACATTAAGATACATTTGAATTAAATTTTGCAATGCAATCAGTTGTTTTCACTTCAGTATTCCTGTTTATGAATGAAAATATAATCATGACATATCCACCTTGTATATAAATTAGTACATATCAAAGAGCAGATGGAAATCTAATTTGCTGACTTTTATACTGCTAGAAACATCTTTATTATTATTAGATAACAGGCATCATTATGGCCGCCTTGGCCCCTGTGACCAGAAGATAGCATAAGGGTCTTTTGTAACACTTACCATCTGAAGAAGTTCCCACCCACAGATCTCAATTTATCTACAGACCAAGAACTTTGAGAAAGTGCTAGGGATTAGAGTAATAAATAATTACTTGGTGATCCCACCCCCCCCCCCTCCTTTCACCATTTAGTGCATTTATACATTTACATCATTGATGTGTACTTATAATTGTTGTTATTGCGAACAGTACATGTAGTAAGACCACGATATCCGCCGCACATGCTCTCAGCGCCTTCTTTACCAACTTTTTTACCTAAACAACTCAATTATTCTGTATATTTAGCAATTTTTGTATGTTCTCAGTTCTGTCTCTGCTAACTGATGGAAAATTGAAACACAGTAGAATGTTATTATAACAAAATACTAAATATTACAAAAATTCAGCTTTAGGAATACTTTGAAATAAAGCTACTGGTGTTTTAGGACTGAGTTTATTAATTTTCAATGTTTAGAAGGCTATCGTCACAATGAGATATTTTTTCTTGATAATGTTTAACCAGTTTGTAATCAAATTACCAGTTCATGCCATAAATGTGGATCTGGAATATATAAACATGCATTATTTAATTGACTGTTTGACAAACACATTGTGGTAGATTGTACACAATTGGTAAAGTTTCTACAACCCGCTATATGCCTGCGTATACAAGACAATTGTAATAAATGCTTTGTGACTACAAAATGACTGTTTATGAGGTTCCCATTAATGGAGATTCACTCTAGTATGAGTACCAGTAAGAGTACAGGCCATCTAGTTTATTTCATTTCAGTTTTCAACATTAAATAGGTTTCTCGCTCGTGTTAACACTACACTTGGCCCAAGACTGTGTTTGTTAAAAAACTGACGGGTGTAGTATCAAATGAAAATAAAAACAAGTTAAACGAATGATTCAAACAAGAGTGCGATTGGCTACAAAACCAATAATTTTAGCTTGTTGATTGAGCGAATGTTATTTTTTATCAAAAACTTAATAAAATGCTGACAGTTGAATGAAAGTTCAATTATTGTTTATCAGCGTTGTGTAATGAATGCAGCACATGTGGAGTGCAAACAGCCAAATTTCAAACTCTTGGTGACCTATTGGAAACTTCAAAAAAGTAATAATTTATATTACATGCAAAGTTTGCTCAGTTTTTACCGCATAAACTAATGCTTTCAATTGTTGGTTTAGGTTTGTTTTCTGGTTGTAATAAATTGAACAAAACTAAGTTTTTAAACAAATTTCTCCATAAATACATTTTTGCTGTTTAACTCTAGCTCTATTTACATTATTTAACATGTGTATATGACAATAACTCTGGGTCTTAGGTCAGCCAATAAACTGTATGGCGTGATAATTTAGATAAATGTGGTGTTTGATTGAAATATTTGAACCAAGATTGGCTGACATGTGTTGATATCGAACCAATCGTGTTTAAGATTTTATGAGGCGGTTCAAGAAAAAAGCAACGGAGACAGGAAGTAGCCATGAATGATCAGCAGACTTTCACAAGCCTGCTCTTTCTCCATCATATTGACAAGTCAAAGTGAGAATAACAATAGAGATAAGCAAGCCAGCAATGAACTGTATGCCAGCTAGTATACCTCAGGTAGAGTGAGTAGTGCCAGCTAGTATACCTCAGGTAGAGCGATTAGTGCCAGCTAGCACACCTCAGGTAGAGTGAGTAGTGCCAGCTAGCACACCTCAAGTAGAGTGATTAGTGCCAGCTAGTATACCTCAGGTAGAGTGATTAGTGCCAGCTAGCACACCTCAGGTAGAGTGAGTAGTGCCAGCTAGTATACCTCAGGTAGAGTGATTAGTGCCAGCTAGTATACCTCAGGTAGAGTGATTAGTGCCAGCTAGCACACCTCAGGTAGAGTGATTAGTGCCAGCTAGTATACCTCAGGTAGAGTGAGTAGTGCCAGCTAGTATACCTCAGGTAGAGTGATTAGTGCCAGATAGCATACCTCAGGTAGAGTGAGTAGTGCCAGCTAGTATACCTCAGGTAGAGTGATTAGTGCCAGCTAGCACACCTCAGGTAGAGTGAGTAGTGTTAGCTAGTACACCTCAGGTAGAGTGATTAGTGCCAGCTAGTATACCTCAGGTAGAGTGATTAGTGCCAGCTAGTACACCTCAGGTAGAGTGATTAGTGCCAGCTAGTACACCTCAGGTAGAGTGATTAGTGCCAGCTAGTATACCTCAGGTAGAGTGATTAGTGCCAGCTAGTACACCTCAGGTAGAGTGATTAGTGCCAGCTAGTACACCTCAGGTAGAGTGAGTAGTGCCAGCTAGTACACCTCAGGTAGAGTGATTAGTGCCAGCTAGCACACCTCAGGTAGAGTGAGTAGTGCCAGCTAGTACACCTCAGGTAGAGTGATTAGTGCCAGCTAGCACACCTCAGGTAGAGTGAGTAGTGCCAGCTAGTATACCTCAGGTAGAGTGAGTAGTGCCAGCTAGTACACCTCAGGTAGAGTGAGTAGTGCCAGCTAGCACACCTCAGGTAGAGTGAGTAGTGCCAGCTAGTATACCTCAGGTAGAGTGATTAGTGCCAGCTAGCACACCTCAGGTAGAGTGATTAGTGCCAGCTAGTACACCTCAGGTAGAGTGAGTAGTGCCAGCTAGTATACCTCAGGTAGAGTGAGTAGTGCCAGCTAGCACACCTCAGGTAGAGTGATTAGTGCCAGCTAGTACACCTCAGGTAGAGTGATTAGTGCCAGCTAGTATACCTCAGGTAGAGTGAGTAGTGCCAGCTAGCACACCTCAGGTAGAGTGATTAGTGCCAGCTAGCACACCTCAGGTAGAGTGATTAGTGCCAGCTAGTACACCTCAGGTAGAGCGATTAGTGCCAGCTAGTATACCTCAGGTAGAGTGAGTAGTGCCAGCTAGCACACCTCAGGTAGAGTGAGTAGTGCCTGCTAGTACACCTCAGGTAGAGTAATTAGTGCCAGCTAGCACACCTCAGGTAGAGTGATTAGTGCCAGCTAGCACACCTCAGGTAGAGTGATTAGAGTCAGCTAGCACACCTCAGGTAGAGTGAGTAGTGCCAGCTAGCACACCTCAGGTAGAGTGAGTAGTGCCAGCTAGTATACCTCAGGTAGAGTGAGTAGTGCCAGCTAGCACACCTCAGGTAGAGTGAGTAGTGCCTGCTAGTACACCTCAGGTAGAGTGATTAGTGCCAGCTAGCACACCTCAGGTAGAGTGATTAGTGCCAGCTAGCACACCTCAGGTAGAGTGATTAGAGTCAGCTAGCACACCTCAGGTAGAGTGAGTAGTGCCAGCTAGCACACCTCAGGTAGAGTGAGTAGTGCCAGCTAGTATACCTCAGGTAGAGTGAGTAGTGCCAGCTAGCACACCTCAGGTAGAGTGATTAGAGTCAGCTAGTATACCTCAGGTAGAGTGATTAGAGTCAGCTCATAATGGTTGTACACAGAAGCAAGCTCCTATAAGATACGCATATTCCCAGTAATCAACTTGGTCTGTTCATGTTAAGCTTTCACTACTGACCCACAATGTCTGATGAATATTTCTAGTGCTTCGTGGTAGAGATTGTCATCTGCGTCGTCTGAGAGAAGTGCATATAGGGCTACCTAAACAAGTATATGGAGAAGGTCGCTAATAAATCCTGCGCATCATACCTAATAGTCTGACGTTTTTCAAAACGATGAGTAACTAACAAGAATGATAAAGCAAATGGTAGATTACGTGACGCCAGTTGTGTTGCATCACATTAAGATACATTTGAATTAAATTTTGCAATGCACTTATTGGTTTTCACTTCAGCATTCCTGTCTATGAATGAAAATATAATCACGACATATCCACCTTGTATATAAATTAGTACATATCAAAGAGCAGATGGAAATCTAAATTGCTGACTTTTATACTGCTAGAAACATCTTTATCATTATTAAATCACAGGCATCAATATGGCCGCCTTGACCCCTGTGACCAGAAGATAGCATAAGGGTCTTTTGTAACACTTACCATCTGAAGAAGCTCTCACCCACAGATCTCAATTCATCTAGCGCCCAAGAACTTTAAGAAAGTGCCAGGGATCAGAGTAATAAATAATTATTTGGTGATCCCACCGCCTCCCCCCCCTTCACCATTTGCTGCATTGATATACTTAACCTTGCTTATGTTACATCATTGATTTGTACTTATAATTGTTGTTATTGCAGACAGTAAATGTAGTAAGACCACCATATCCGCCGCACATGCTCTCAGCGGCTTCTTTATCAACTTTTTTACCTAAACAACTCGATTATTCTGTATATTTTGCTTTTTTTGTATGTTCTCAGTTCTGTCTCTGCTAACTGATGGAAAATTGAAACAGAATAGAATGTTATTAGAACAAACTACTTATTAAATATTACAAAAAGTCAGTTTTAAGAATGCGCTGAAATAAAGCTTCTTGGGTTTTAGGACTGAGTTGATTAATTTTCACCGATTTAGAAAGTTATCGTCGCAATCAGATATTTTTTCTTTATAATTTTTGATCAGTTTGTAATCAAATCACCGGTTCATGCTATAAATGTGGATTTTGTATATATAAACATGCATTATTTAATTGACTGTTTGACAAACACATTGTGGTAGATTGTAGACAATTGGTAAAGTTTCTACAACCCGCTATATGCCTGCGTATACAAGACAATTGTAATAAATACTTTGTGACTACAAGATGGCTGTTTGTGAGGTTCCCATTAATGGAGATTCACTCTAGCATAAGTTGCAGTAAGAGTACAGGCCATCTAGTTTATTTCATTTCAGATTTCAACATTAAACAGGTTTCTCACTTGTGTTAACACTACACTTGGCTCAATACTGTGTTTGTTAAAAAAACTGACGACTGTAGCTTCAAATGAAACTAAAAACAAGTTGAACTAATGATTCAAACAAGAGTGCGATTGGCTAGACAACCAATAATTTTAGCTTGTTGTTTGAGAGAAAGTTATTTTTAATCAAAAACTTAAAAACATGCTGACAGTTGAATGAAAGTTCAATTATTGTTTATCAGCGTTGCGTAATGAATACAGCATATGTAGAAAACAAACAGCCAACTTTCAAACTTTAGGTGACCTATTGCAACCTTCAAAAAAGTAATAATTTATGTTACATGCAAAGTTTGCTCAGCTTTTACCGCATAAACTAATGCTTTAAATTGTCGGTTTAGGTTTGTTTTCTGGTTGTAATAAATTGAACAAAACTAAGTTTTTAAACAGATTTCTCTATATAAACATTTTTGCTGTTTAATTATGGCTCTATTTACATTATGTAACATGTGTACATGACAATAACTCTGGGTCTTAGGTCAGCCAACACATAAGTGGACATCATAACAAAGTTTGTTGCCAGCAATGAAGCCGGCTGGTGCCAATAAACTGTATGGCGTGATAATTTAGATAAAAATATGTGAAACAAGATTGGCTTAAATGTGTTAATATTGGACCAATCGTGTCTAAGATTTTATGAGGCGGTTTGACCTTTTTGCAAGGGTATTGGCAGATTTATGTTTCTCTTGCAGTTTGTTTACAGTGTTAATGGCCAGCACCAATATAATATATTGCTGCTGACATAAGTGCATGTTATGCTGTCAAGTGAGGCTGTATGTTAAACGCCACATGCTTACATCACCATTTCACATCCTATCTATAACTTTCAATTTTTTTAATTTGTTCAAAGTTTGCAGCTTCAAATTGAGATTGATTGCTTGCTTGAGTTATCACATACATTACAAATGAGTCAAGATTCTTAGATTTAAATCTCAGGTAAGCCTTTGAACGGTGAGCTCTTCTTCTTCCAAGAACCTGCAGAGTTTTCAACACTGACTTTTTTGTAGAAGCGGATTGCACTTTAAATTAGACCAACTTAGTCTTGTCGATCATCAGAATAGCAAAAATACACAAAGTGCAATGAAACTTGATGGTATTTATTAAAAAGACTCAATTTATCGCTATAATGCTTTAATATCACTTTAAAAGAGAATTATTCATTGCGACATTATATCAGATATTGTTATTACAAACGTATAAGAATGGTAAATGTTCATATTGTAATGGATTCTGTCAACTACCATTAAACCAACTTGTTTGCCAACTAAATATTCCAGAGTTTAGAGTTACTGCAGCCTGATTTTCCTTATTGCTTTTTATACAGGTTTATTCCAATAATTGATAACTTCAAAAAGCTACTACAGACAGTATATAGGAGCTTCACAACATACACAAGCTCACAGACCTCCTATACCATGGATTTACTTCCATGTGCTTTATTTCCATGTTAGCTCGCAACTAATAATACAGATAAAAATGAAAACTGATCAACAGCAAATTATGTTTGTTATTAACAAAGTCCTTACAAGTAATGCTAAATCTAATCATAATATTTAATGTAATTCTCATTACAAACAACAGTATAAAAGTACACAAAGCTTTTTTTTAAAAATACACACAATATATACTTTTACAGACGAGTGAGCTTGCTTGCATACTATGGGGAGCCTTTAAACGGTTTAATTTAATCAGTTGGCTTGAAAGAGAGGCTTCCATTCTAAGAGAGGATATCATCCTCTTGTTTTCTGTTCCAGTGTAAGTTCTCTATTAGTAGATTGCTAGGCCAAAGAGAAGTGAAATAGGTGTATAGGCTTTTCTGTAACTACTCTCAGCTCCAGTTTTAGATTATTTGTGGTTTGCATCTCTAATGACTGATCCCTGGTAACTACCCTGGTAGCACCTAGCAGGGTAGTCCTTACCCCGGGTAGCAATTACCTGGGTAGCCCTTACCCGGGTAGCACCTACCCGGGTAGCACTTACCCCGGGTAGCAACTAACAGGTATTAGTAGCTACTTAATTTGACTACTTAGTTTAAGATTCAAGCGATGTGTTAATTTTTTCAAAAATCTGTCTCTGTTGTTTGTGGTTAATGAGAGCTTCTAAACGCTTGTATGGGTGATTATCTGGCTCAAAAGAAGTGGAAAGTTGTCAATGTGATCCTTTCCGAAAACTGGAAGTGACTAAGTCCTGAGAGAGCTGAAAGCAAAGTGTAATCACAGCCGATTTGTTAATCCAACAATACGTAACAGAGGCTAGATGGTGGTTGCAGAGCAGTAGTGTGTGAGGCTAGAAAGGAAGATGGAGTGACAAGGGAACACACTAAGTGGCGCTCATAGGTATTGATGCAATAAAATTCCCAAAACACTTTGAAACAATGTTTTAAATCAAGAGGTTAGTGACTCAGGTTGCATTCATCATCAATACTATTACAATTAGGTATTGTTTGTAGGCAGTGTTGCGATGGATAATCAAATATAATAATATTATACCTATCCAAAATTAGAATATGCTTCTTGTATAATCTTAGCATCACAAGGAGTCATGCATAAACTGTTTATTAAAATTGATCATTCGATTATACAATAACATCTATGGAAACACTTCCAGGTTTGCTCATTTCGGCTAAGATTTCTGTATGGAAGGTAAACAGATTGAATTGAGCTCTTACTATTGCAATAAGTTTTCTCAAAAAACATTGTGGCAGTTTTTACAAAGTTTTCAAATTTCTTATAGATTTAGTAACTTTTTTAGCAACGAGGGGTAAGAAACGATAAACTGCTTATACTTATCTGCCATAAACAAAACAATTTTAGATGAAGGTAATAATAATAATAAATTAAAAGTGAATTAGTTAATGAACCAGATTTTTATTTGTAACCTTTAGTTCATTAATTGTCTGCATATTGCCTCTGGTCAAGTGGAACAGCAATATCTTGATTACAAACCAGAATCTCTGCGACAAACAGCTACATTTTGGGCTGCTCCAACCATATCATTCATCATTGCCACCCCAATCTCTTACCAACCACACAAACTGTAGGTGTTGTGACAGATAAAAGATGGTTGAAATTGAAAAATTAGTTTGTATTGTTTGTACCAAAAGCTGAAAATCTTTGAAAGCAAATGAATGGATCTTTGTGTGCTGGTTACAAAACTTACCAGCTTAAATACAGTTTAAAGGCTGGTAAAACTTTCACTGTATAATATTCTTTTCAGTGCCAACCTCGAAGTATCTCCGAATTTTAAAAGAACAAACCTGAGGTAAGTGTTAGAAAACTCCTTAGTGTATATAAGCTATTGTCATAAATGGATTACGGGACAGAAATATTACATTTAATTTAGTGCGATTATGTTTTATTGCTTTAAAAAGTGACTGAATTAAAAAATGCATGTAAGCTTTCTGTGAATAGAAGCTAGTTACAACAACTTTTAGTGGCTGCAACACGAATACGCCAATTTAAAAACTGGCTGAATATCAACCAACATTCACTACGACTGTTGTTCCAGATTTTAAGGATTCCAGCATTCCGTATTTTATCTTTCAGCAAAACTAACAAAGACGATGATGGATGATTCTACAGGGAGTCACTTATCCTGAAAGTATGTCACATATTTTATTGCTCAAAACTTAGAGCAACAGCTTTTAGCCACAAAATAATTACAAATAATTAAAAAAGATGCATCCTTCTCTGAAAGTTCACATGTAAATTTTAAGCACAAAATAATTACAAATTTTTATTTTCTGTGCAAAAATTGCATATGAACTTTCGGAGAAAGAAGTATTTTTTTAAACATGTTTTCGCCATATTTATCACGCTCTCCAGCAAAAGCACCCACTGAGCATCAACAATTTTCTATCAATCTGTTACTCTAGTTGACACCCTTTCATGCTGGCTTGATTTTATCAGTGACTTGCATTTTATTTTTCCTTATCGGTGGACCAGTACTATATCAGCCATTTTTGACGCTTTAATAAAACTAAAAACATTCGTCTAGTCAGCCAATAAACGTTGCTGTTCTTAAAATATTCTCTCGATGGTTGGATGCATTGAACTATACTACCCCTGGAATGGCCAAGGTCGTTTGAAAACGGCAAATAGGGCGGCCATATTCTTACATTGATTTGTCACGTGACTTTTATATAAACAATGGTTTTTCCACTGTTTACTTGCTATCTTTCTTCAAGAATTTTGTGAAATTAGTCAAGTTGGAAAAATAATTTTTGCATGCATAACATTCTAGACATTCTGTGCTATCACAGTTCATAGGAAAAAACAGCACATACAATGCAGAAAGGCATAAAACTGATGATTGTACATATCCATGTCAGATATGGATTATTATGTATAATAATAATAATACCAATGGCAATTTATTCCATCAATGGACAATAGTGCTGCTAATTAGTATTCCAATCCAAAAAAAATTTATTTATATTTACAAATAATGAAGCAAAATTATTGATAACATCAAACAATGTCCACAAAAATAATTGATTCCAAAAGGCAAAAACTTATGAGTACACAACTGATAACTTTGACAGACTAGTATTAGTAACAAAACTGAACATAACAGGCGCGCCAAAGAAATATGAATTAGTGAAAAGCCACCGTATGGCATGATAATGTAGGAAAGCTAGAGACAACGGTTTGGAGTGCTTTTAAAACAGGATGAAGTGTAACTTTGAATTCTTTATCGTTAATGGAGCCTGTTGCTCCATCCGACTGCAGATCCCTTGATGCAAACAGCTCCTGCAAAAACAGAGAATGAATAAAAATCTATGATGAAAAATACATATACCACAATCTACAGGCATGGAATACTGACATGTACGCATATGCTAACTGTCAAAGCCTAAAGTTCAGACTGGTGCATGCAACAAAGGACAACTCCAACTGTGTTGAATACAGTTTCTGCATACATTGCCTACTAGCAACTAATACCCGTAGCAGAGGAAGCTATAAACAAATTTTTGCTCAGTACTAGCAGAAAACTCCGAAAACAGTCTCTCATATGAGTGAAGAGGGCTTTTTAATAGCAGTTAGCTCCAGAAAAATTATGCGCATAATTAGCATTAAATTTCAGACAGTTTTGTATTGCAATCATGCCAACCTCACGGACAACATATGGACGTTGATGACATACTTTGAAGAATTGAGCAATGCATCTATATATCTTACTCATTACAAAAACTGAATGTGTGATTGCATGGCGAAAAGTAAAACTTGCCAATGGTATGAGCAACTGATGCAAAAGATTATTTTAATAAAAAAAATGTTTATAGTTCAAACCCTACGATTACATCATTTATCGATTATAATCTAGTGTCTTCAGTACCAAGCTCCTATTTTTTATTATCGGTTAAAGCTTCATAACAAACAATTATCGTAAGTACTGATAATGATATAAGTATAAACTTTGAATTTACTTGTTGTAAATAATTATTTATAGAATATTTGAGAACCTAATCGAACAAATAGTTAATAATTAAGTTTTTTTCAAGTAATAAATAATATAAAGTTTTGTCCAGTAATAAATAAAATATATTTGCAGACTGCTTACTTATATTTTTTAGTATATTAGCAAATGACTATAAAATAATAAAATAAACAGTAATAAACTAATAATAAATAATAATAATAGAGAGAAAAATAATAAATATGCTAATATTATAATAATTATTATAATAAAAATAATCAATAAAAAATCACTAATAACCGTGTGTCTGTTACTTACTAATGAATGAATAATAATTATAATAGTGATTAAATAAATTTTTATTATTATTCATTTATTTATTATAAATATTATCATAATAATATTAAATACAATAATAATTATAATATTACTATTGTAGTAGTAGTGTTAGGAAAGTTGGTAGTTAGTGGTAGTCTTAGTCTAATATTATATTAGACTAAGACTAGCACTACTACCACTACTGCTACAGTAGTAATAATAATATTAACTATATATATATACATTATTAAATTTATTTTAGTAATATATTATTATTTATTATTATTGCATGATAAATAATATAATAATAATACTTAGACGACTCTAAGTATTATTATAGTATGCAATATATTACTAAAGTAAATTTAATAATATATATATATATATATATATATATATATATATATATATATATATATATATATATATATATATATATATATATATATATATATATATATATATATATATATATATATATATATATATATATATATATAATTAATAAATAATAATAATTAATTAATATAAATAATATCATTAATTATACAGTAATAATAAATAACAATAATTATAAAAAGGTAATAATAATGATCTGATGAATGATGATGATGTTGTTGCTGTTGTAGTAATAGTAAGTAGCAAAAAATAAATAATAATAATTTATTAATAAATTAATAATAATAAATTAATTATTATTATTGTTGTTTAATAACCAACCACTCCTCCTAAGCTAAGGCTACTACTATAATAATATTATTATCAGACTGTACCAGACTTCCAGAGCATCTGCTAGTACGCAGTATTTGGGGGCATAGCATCGTAAGTTGACTTATTTGTTAGTCAATTTCCTCAGGTTGCCAACTGCTGCAGAATAATATCGTTTTGGCAAATGTTTTGGGTCATTTGCTGATAGCAGGAAATGCATTAAAAACGTCATATGAGTCGTTAACTTGCTTTAACAGCGAGTCCAAGTGACAGGGGGGATTAATCTCAGTGTTTGCAAATGGCCGCTCGGCTTTGCCATAGAACTACCCAGTGCTCAATGTAAATTTTATATAGCGTATTTTTATTGTCCATTCCAGGGGTAGTATAGTTCAATGGTTGGATGTATATTAACTTCCCCAAAGCTGACTGGTATTTAAATGAATGTGCTGATAGTAAACAGTTCATTCACTGCCAGCAGCTGCGGCAGCAAGCTGCCAAAATGGCTAAATTTACACGAGTTTGGTTTGTAGTCTGCTTGATGTATCTGGTTAGTGTCTCTGTAGAGAGAAGTTACCAGACAATTTCCTATATGGTATCTAAGGAAGCAAGAGGAAAGAGGTTGCGCCATGCAATTGGAGTAATGCTGTCAAACAATGCACCGACAGCCCGGGTTGGGAATAGCCGTTTGTAAACGCTAACCGCTGGTGCTACTCGCTAGTCATGTATCAGCGATTGTAGCACACCCCCTAGGTTGATTAGACATTCAGGGAATAGCCCAATGGCTCCGGTCATTTCTATATTTATCTGATATGTCATTGCTATATCCTTATGAAGTGCTTCAAATACCAACCCATTCAAAATTTAATTGATTTTCATTGTACCAATGATGTAGTGTAATTTTTTATACTTCAGTGATTTCATGATCCAAAAATTGTCCAATCAAAATCTAAAACATAAGTTTAGCGTTCGATAAAACATTTGCGCACGTCATAGGTTTTCCCTGGAATATTTCTAAGATGTTGGAATGGGGAGACAACACTGATAACATGCATATTATTAATGGTGTTATGAAAATATAGAAATCAATTAGATTTTGACGAGATTAGTATTTGAAGCACCTGGTAAGGACATATCAATGACATATTAGATAAATATAGAAATGATTAGAGGCATTTTTTAAGTACTAGTAATCGCTGAAGCAAATCGCTGATTTATCTGCTAACAAAGCCCAAGTCTCTCATGCGTGCAAAATTACAGTCATCTTGGAAGAGTTGCATTTGCCTGTTTGATCAGTTTATTATATCATGGAAGCATATGTAACGCGTATAACTTTGAAGCATTATTGATGCTGGCTACCTCACACCTAGGAGTGGATATATAGACTATTGTTTACCCAATCAGCATTGCCATTATTTACCTGCGATTAAAAGTTTCTATGGTTTTAGTGAAGTTTGCATGCCCTGTTTGCTGTGTAATAAAACATGTGGTTTGTGTTTATATAAGTCTTCAGTGTTATAAGATTATATGCAAAGTTACCAAAAACTTTAAAATTGTTATCAGTGGAAATGATGGTATCCCTTGTTTGAAATAAATTAGCATGGACACCGGCGGGAAGCCCTATTCCCTAGTTTGTAACAGCATTAGCGAAAGCGATCTAATCGGACATCTAGCAACGAACATCTAGCAACAGGCATTTAACAATGGACATCTAGTGATGAAAAAAAAACCAATAAAAACTGCATTCCTTAAATGGAATTACAAAATTATCCAACTTTCATGTAATGTCTAAATAAATCTTCCTTAACAAAGACAAATGAAATTTACAGAAGTGGCTCTCATATCCAGTTACCAATCAGCTGCCTAGCTCCTATCACCACAATAATAGCCTCAGTGCCTGGGTTTAAATGTTTAATGAAATGCAATTTTTATTATTCTAATTTTTGTTGTTGAAGGCTGTAATGTTGTCATCACTTTAGGGCATGTTCAATATTGTAATGAATTTCGGGCTTGTTTCTATGAAAGTCCACTATTCTCGAGTATTATGCCTCTGTCCAGAGGGGACACTGTGCTGCCCGACAGTGACAACTAGGTAAACACTGCCGCATCATTTGGCATAGGCAGAGCCCAAGGCTCGAACAAACTACAGAGTGTAGTTTGAATATTGGCTTTATTCCTCAACAACCAAAGTCCTAGCTAGGTTGGCTATCCACTATGGTGATCGGCAAGACATGAGTGAATGAATGCAACGAGTAGGTACAATTCCAGCCCTTTTATAGGCGGCTAGCAGGAAGTAATTAGTATAAAATCATTTAAGAGTAAAGGCACAGGAAGTGATTAGACCAATGATATTACATATATAAATAACAGACAAATCATGCAATGAATAAAGGTTAAATGTAATAGGCGCCAAGTGGCAAGAGGCGGAGTCCTATCTCCTACTATCCAATCAGAGATCTCTGCAGGGTCCCAAGGCTCTGGTTAGCTTGTGATCTTGATATTCGTCAACATGAGGAAGGGTGTTTCCTTTTCCTGTTCTAGAGTAGGATCCTAGATGGTTCCGAAGGTCCTCTGCTATGGCGGCCATCTTTGACCGGCCCGGTGTCACCATACCGGGTCGGTAGGGGTCAATACTGACCCTGCAGGGGTCAATACCGGCCCTGCATACTGCGCTACCGGCACAGTAAGACGTTTCACTGACACAGTATCTTATAAGGGTAGTAAGCAACCAGTCTACTACTGTCATACATCAAAATCTACCACAATATTGACAAATATTTAATTGATATAGAAATATGACTCGGTGTAACTTGCATGTCTCTGGTTGTTTTTGTTACACATCATGTTTACATGATTATAAAAACGACTTTAGTGGATGAAATGAAAGAGTTTCATTCATAAAGCATACGAGAGAAGAATGCTTCAATTACTATTGCGCTGCCCTCAAATAAATGGTTGAATGTTTAAGAAATAGCTCATTATTTATTTTCTGATTATTAATTGCTGTTTATAGTATTTTTTATTTTTATCCAATAACAATTACAGGCCGCTACAACAAAACAGATAAGTCTTCCAGTTATAGTAATACTATTGTAGCTACCACCATACAGTACAATGTAATCATATTGCTTGAAACAGGCAAAATTCCCATGAACAAGCCTGTAGTGTGCAATTTATTTGTACTGACCAAGTTCTATTGATAAATCTATCAAATTGTACTTCTTCAGTCAAACCATCTATTACCAAGTTTATTTAGAAGCTGGCTGCCCATCAGTTGTCAAGTTTATCTAGGAGTTGTCAATCAGGGATTGTCAAGAATGTTTAGAAGTTGCCGGGCATCAGCTGACAAGTTTATTTAAGAGTTGTCAGACACCAAGTGACAGGCTTATTTAGGAGTTGTCAGACATCAGTTGTCAAGTTTATTTAGAAGTTGTCTGACCATTATTCAGTCTATAAGAAGAAATCCTCCTGCATTACTTATCAAATCATCTGGTTCAACTGTGAATTTACTTGTGCCCGTGAAGTAACCCTTGCCTGAGACTTCTACTCTTACTGATTGTGTGGAGTTGTCTTCTCCTGGTAGAAATATTTCACTTTCTTCTACTACACGGCCTCTACAATGATCAGTAATACCTATGAATGATTTTTAAATTTCATTTTTAATTTTGCACATATTTTCAAGTACATGTAATGTATAATCAATCCCCAACTAATCTATACCTAATATACAGTAAGTCCATATTTTAATATATAACGATATGAAATACTTCGGCTAACAATTTTTCAGCATCAACATTAAGCTTAAGAAATAGAAATAATATGTTTTATCAGTTTTGTTAAGAAGAAATCTGGGATCATAGTCTATATGAATGCAATTGCCACTGTTTCCCTCCAAAGCCTTTGGTTTTAGGAAATATCTTTTGGAGCTTTTGGAGCATGATAGCATTACTTTTAATATATAAAAGTTGAATGGTTTTATTCAATAAATTCCTTTGGAGTCTTTGTAATTTTTTGTTGGAAACAACGGTTTGTTTTCATTACTGCAACAAACATCTCTTTTTAGAAAGTTTGTGTTTCTTTTTACAGAAAATTATTAAATAACAAATTGGATTTGTTTTCTTTTGGAAAAACAGTTCTATGGTTTAATTCATCTGCCCCTGCAAGTGCATGCATTCTTTTGCAGCTGTGAAATTATCTGACATCGAACACATAACAGTTATGCTATTGAAAATTGTAAACAATCGTGAATTGACAGAAAACTATAAAATGTTTGTGCAACTATTGTAGTATTAAGTGAAATAGTGCTAACCGTTAATCCGAAAACTTACACAAATGTAGAGTGTGGTACTTTACTGTTATGTATCGCCTTGGGCACTAGAATATCCAGTTTCTTTTTGTAGAACTCTAAGGCTAACCTTGCTGTAGTTCCAGAACCACAGGGTGACCTGTCCACCTGTATAATAATGGAACATTTCCATTGAATCTATGTCAGCATCAAGCACCGTGTAATAAAAATTCACAAAAAATTTGATGTCGCTGGAGCAAATTAGAGAATTAGAGAAAAACGCGCAGCCTGTGCAAAAAATTTATTACCGGGGAAACACAAAAAATGATTATTGCGAGCTTATATGAAACAAAGGACAAAATCTGAAAATCCTCGTAATTATTTGGGGTTTCCCCACTGTTTGAAAACTTTCTCAGATTGCGCGTTTTTTTCTACTATGTATATTTTCAGTTTAGTTTATTTATTCATTGCGTGCATATAAATGCAAAAAATTATTTAAAAACACGATGTTTTGAGCTCTGTTTTTGTGGCTCTGTTAAAGAAAGGTAACTCCGGCTCACCAAATAAATGCTCAACCAAAACATCTTATACTGACCTGTCTGTCAGCGAATATGACCAAATTCTTTGAGTCAGCGGCTGCTGCTACCCCATCAGTGAGGATGGTTCCATAAATGAAGCACAAGTCAGCAGATTCTGGGTGTTTTACAGTGACAGCTTTCATGGTCAGTTTCTAGTAACAAGTAACAGTCCAGTTGGTTAGGTACATTGGGGAGAGAGGACAACTATCAAGTTTTTATCAATTCTAGTAAAAATGTTGTTAGTAACTTTTCTCTCAATAGCGAGCACATAAAGATATACAGTATTGTTTATTTATGGTGTAGGAGCTGATCTTGGCGGGTCCAGGTCACGGTCACTCGAATTTAGGAATCCGCTTCACCTACAGACACCAACTTGAAATCTAACAGAAAGAAAATTTAATTTTGATTGTGCAATAAATTGATGTCTTCACTATTGCAATGGTCCCAATCTCCCAATATTTTTCAAACTTGATACAAATAAAACCAATTTATTTCTGCATCCTGATAAAAATTGTGTTAGAAAAATGATGTAGAGAAAAATTTATAGGTTTACATATTATTATTTTGCTCAATTGTTAAAGAAGTAGTGTTTTCAGAAAAACTTGTCTCTCCAGTATAAATACAAGTATTGCAATATAAAATTGAGCTTTTGGACTTATTCTCTCAGACCTATTGCAATGCTTTAGCCTTACACTTGACTATGTGGAGACAACTCATTATGGTGTGGCACATGTCTAATAGCACCAGTAGCGGATGCAGTAGCTTGCTGGCATCATAAAAGTATAAATATAGGCTTAGGTCAATATGCCATTATTGGTGTTTTTGGTTCCCCAGGATCACGGTGGAGTATATAAAACACACAATAGCAGCCAACGGCGTCAATTTTGTTGGCTTTACTGTACAGATATAGCCCCACCCCTCTTGTTATAAAAATTGCTTCTATACTTGACCAGCATTTAAGGATAACAATGAAGAAACAAATTGTGCTAATGAACCACTTTTTAATAGAATGAAACAGCAGCTGATAAATTTATGTTGGTGAAAATCATAGTGAAGTACTACTGATCAGTAATTAAACTGTAATTGAAAAATCATGATTGCAATAATTAATTGGTAAAACAATGGTGTGGTTTTAAAAGTCTTATTATTGTGTTCTGGTTCTGCAGGGTAAATAAGGTGACCAGAAAAAGCGCTTAAATCTACTTCTAGTCAAAAAAGGTGTAAATTTGATAAAACCAGTTTTAGAAATATTTTTAAAAGTATTTTTCAAATTAATAATTTTTCTATGTTAATCCTTGTAAGTGCCAAACTGGTACCTAGAGCAGGTGTTTCATCGCTGCACCTAGGCTTCTTCCTCCAATTCTATGGCTGCCATTTTACAACATGCACTGTGAGTCAGCATGTAACTTTATCCAGTACACCTCTACTAACCTTGACCTCATCACCCAGGCTGATCAGTTTGTCAACGGGTTCCGTGGAGATGTCAATGTCTAGCTGCGTGCAGTCTAAGATGGCATAGAATGCTCCACCATAACATACATCTATCTGGAAGTACGTGTCTATGAATAACTCTATGTATAATATTATATAAAGCTATTTGTGTAAATCTTAAATGTGACAAAATATGAGAAAAATTTAATTGTTTAACACTATTTTTTGTCGTTTTCAAACAAAACTGTGTCATTAGGAGTTGTCTACCCCTGGGAAAAGACAACAGCTACACTAATACCTTGTGATTAGCAAACTTCACATTATGGTAAGAGACCAATATAGAATTCCATAAGCACCCACATACACAAAGCTGTCACCGTACCAACCTTGACTGATTTATTGTTGCTTAGTCTGAGAACCACATCTGGAGCCGCAACAAAAGCGGGCACCGACGTAAAAGCTACTACATTATCTGGCTGAACTCGGGCCTCCACTAAACCACATGGACAATGAATATTTACTTTAGTGATGACTTTGTCACATCTCTTAACAATGCCTTTTTCCACTGCATACCTTACAATTATATAGCATGAATGTAACTTCACTTTCCTGATGTTACAACAGCAAAAATTGCTTTTGAAATTCAAAAGTAAATGATAGATGAAGAATTGAATATTACTATTTGTGAAAAAATTACCTTGCTAAGCACACTACTGCATGGCCACACATTGTGCTTAGTCCTTCATTGTGCGTAAACAAGGCTGCTAAATCAGCATTTTCTAGTTCACTGTTACAGAGTACAGCTCCTGCAACGATTAAGTTTTATCTTCTGTGCGAAAAGTTTCAGAGGTGGAAAACTGAAAACTATTGCAACTAATTCTTCTTGTGAGACACAAATTTACGAATCGATGCTTACAAAAAAAATTGAAAATACATCGAACAGCTACGAAAGCTCACCATACATTCCTGCATGCCCTCTCGGTTCAGCCATGAGATAACTCCTAATATGGTCAAACTTTTCCAGCACCTCCCTGAGATACACAAAATATTATGCAATAAATTCTCAACCTTTCATGTATTCAATATTAGTTTTACTGTTTTAACTTACTCTACAATGCAATATTGATTATACTGTTAGCATCAATCCATATGTGTTATAAACAGAGTTTTTGTTTTGTAATAATACAAAATGAAAGTATTCGCGACCTCTATTCACCGAACACACTGCAATAAAAATAATCTGACCGGCAATAAATTCAATCAATAAATTCAATCAATAAATAACCATTTTGTTTGGAACTCTTGGGTCAGCAAAAATTATCTCACTGAAGAAAAAAAAATAATCCCTACTATTTATTTTATAATAACGGGGGAGTTGATTTTTTCATTTTCTTAGATCGGTTTTATATCCTTGAAAAATAATTCAAAATAGTTGCAAGCGTTCAAAATTTAATAAATTAAAGATCAGCTTTACAAACTATCCCAGTTTGCAGCAGGTCAATTTTTTATTATTTTCTTGATAATTTTGAAAATTGGGAGTTATCTTCTTTATTATTTGTTCAGTAAACTATAGCATTGCATCGAATATTTATGTTGCTCTAAACTAAGGCCCCGTTTCCACTGGTGTGCTATGCGCACTTTGTACAAGTGTGAACACTGAAGTTCGCAGCGAAAATGCCAGCTATTCAGATAAGCTCACACCAATACCGGTTCCAGTATCGCCTCAAAACTGAAACAGGGCCCAAAGTGTTTTCATACGGATACGAAACAAATGCGCTAGACAAACAATCGTCTAAACAAGCACTTTGGTGCGGACCAGTACCGAACTGTAGCTGTTACGTTTTTTTACCGTGTTTTGTAGCGTAATAGTGTAAACCGAGCATAATGTTCCGTCGCATATGCTACATATTGAATTACAAATACCTATTATTTATTGTATTTTGTTCGCCGAACGGGTCGTGACTACTCATACGTATGACATACCTTCTTTTACCGAGTAGAGTTGGAGCAGAAAGCTCAGGGAATCCGCTTTCTATTATTCTAACAGGCATTCCTCCGGTGTGCATTTCTGTAGCAACTATCTCCATTTTGTCTGCTGAATCGTCGAACCACAACACAAAGCACTAGCCTTGGGGTGAAGCTGTTGCTGTTCACAGGTCTCGCTCCTAGTATGCTATGTGACTAATTGCTGTGGAGATGTTAATGGCTCAGGACACAGCAAGTGAGCAGTAGTAAGCACTGAATCTACACACAGAATGATAAACTAATAAGCAGTAGACAGTTTTCTAGTGTTCTGTTTGTTTAGAAAGATAAATGATGGCCAAGAAACAATGAATACTGGTGACTACTAGTGAGCTATCGAACAATGTGTGCTTTATTAGCAACCTAATCGTAACAAGTGTAGTGTCTGGCATGTGTAGTTGACATTGTCTATAAAACACTTGACCTTGATAGTGTGAAATGTCGTTTAGTAGGTTAGTTCACAATGTTACTTGTTAAAGATTTAATACAAAAGCAAACCGCTACTTTTTCACATAAATTACTGCTATTCCATATTTGGTTGTCAAGCCATTCACAATACTCTAAAATGATCTGATTAGCATCTGACGTACAAAATCAGAAATGCATCACCTCATAAGCTAGTCTGGTTAATCTACAAAGTTTGTGATATCAATAATCAATCTTTGTCTAAACCAGTGAAGAGCTGGAAAACTGATCTTTTATGTAAACTTTTACATTCACCGATCAGTATTTCCCTTAGTTGTTGGAGTTGTATTCTCTATTCCTAAAATTGTGGGCAATTAGTCTAACAAAAATTGAAATTAAATCACCAGGCTTCAATTTCTAAGAGTGGTATAGCTAAATTTATCTTTTTTTGTGTTGTTGCGCTTGCATCAAGTTTTTTGTACATTCAATCATTTGAGAGATGTAACATTCCTTGAAATTATGCAAGTAGTGATTATTTATGGACATGTGGTACTTAGCAACTCTAATCTGCATTATTATGCAAAACTCTGAATTAGAATGACCATGTTGAAATAAGTAATTTTTTATAATCTTTGAGATTCAGAGAGATCTAAAGAAATTGTTCAACAGTTTTTTTAGAAAACTGTTGAGTGATTACAGCTTCACAAGCTTCTGAAAGTCAAAAATATATGTTTTAGCTTTTCAACTGAAACTACTACCAATTATGCTGATATGATGAAATAACTAGTTGTGGTCAAACAACTATATCATGAGCCTTTGAGGGTTTTGCAACTGCTTTTTCAGCTGAACATCAACTACAATTATAACGGCTAGGTTGTAGCCCAATACAGAAAGCTTTCGCAACTATTTCTCACTTTTCTGTCAGCTTCCACTTTGTTTGCTAAACTGTCAGTTATTTGGGAGATTCATGTTGAGAATATCTCATTGGAATATTATTGTGTAGCACAAAAGCTGATGATTGCTAGCAGCTCTAATATCATCAATGAAAGACTTTACCGACTAACCTTGAGAGTTCTATGTGTGCCACTTACGGAAACTATCTTTTGACCTATGACAATTAACAGTCATCGGCTCAACAAAAAAACTATCAATAAACCAACTAATTAATCAACTAAACAATCAATTGACCGATCAACCAACCAATCAATCAATCAATCGATCAATAAGCTAAGTAGCCATTTTTATTTGTTTATTTTATTGAAACAATATTCCCTGTACAATCAATGAACGAAAAAATAAACAACAACTAAAAGTAGCATCACAAGATATTTCTATTGTATCTCAAACTCTTCTGGTGTATGGTGGTTGAATTTTATAGAAAACGTCTGTAAACACTTGCTCCTAACTAGAGCCTCTCTCTGTGGGCCAGAGACGTCTTCTGCCACTGACTAAACACAAGCAACCGGCCACTGGTTGTTTCTGTTGTGATTACTAGAGGTCGGTGCTGCCTTCACTATGAGACAGGGCCAGTAGTGACCCCGGCAGGGCTGTCAGCGACCTTGTAGGGCTGGATAACTTAGCTGTGAAGCTTCAAGAACTCAGGTTTAGGTCTTACTACCTCCAGATGTAAAGAAAGGTTGACGCCATTTTAACAGGTGGCACCGGCCATACTGGCTGTGTCCCTTTTGCACAGAGGTAGAGAACTTGAGAATAGTAGCATTTCTTGGCAACAAGACCAAAATCCACTACATTATTGGCACCTTTCATGACTAGATTTAATGGCATGCTAATATTTAAATAGCATAAACACTGATGAAGGATACAACATCCCTTAGCTACAAGCAATACAATTGAGGAATCTGGTTAGGTCTTTTCGAATAATTCTATTCAAGCGGGGTAATTTAAATGCAACATCCTCCGAAGTGTACTGTCATCAATTCATCTTTCGCCAGTGCCTATCCCAACAGGAAATAGAAACACTGCCAGCTTCACCTAGTGCCAAACAAATGCTGGAAACTCACCGCTTATAAATAATTCCTCCTGTCATTTTAACCACAGGTGAGTGTGGTCCCTGGGGCCAAAAATTTGATAACGACATTAAAAGTAGGTATACAGTTGGCATAATCACTTCACTTAGAATAGCAGCATATCAAATGCTCTAATTTGAAACTATGGTTGTTTCACCATTTTTGTTAGCGCTCTTTCAGTAACGCACCAATTTTTCAAAAGGACACTTTCAAATTATCTTTGATCATATCTAAGTAGAACGTTCTTATGCACTTGTGTACCAGAAGCTCAAGCATATATCCATGAATGTTGTTATAAATTAATAATGAGGTGAAACACAAATGAGGAAAATGGCTTTTAGAAATATGAAAGTAAATGCAGTCAACAACAACATGAAATGAGCTTAGTCTGGAAGTTGGAGGTTGATGGTAGCTGCAGATGAAGGAAAAGTGACAACAGGTGCCATCTTAACATAGACACTAGAGAACACTAATGCTCCGTGATATGTTGGCTTCCACACGTTTTTTGACTCATTGCACTGGTGCTAATAGTCAGTAGATACTACCAGGCACTTTTTTTTAAAGACGCAGTAAGAGGGTTACAAAACAGCTGAGTATATCATTATGAATAGCCACATGTTGGTATTACCACAATGTGAGTTACCACTTTACGAGGTCAGTTGCACAATGAAAATTAATAAAATTTCTTCCCTGAACTAAATTTCTTTTTCTCTTGTCTTATGCAAACTTATTTGATTGGAATTTGTTTGAAGACTTTAAAGAATGGAATAAAAGATGCATCAGACCACATTTTGCAAAAAGGCTAAATAGCAATGCTACATGACCTAATAATTTTGTTGTAACCTTCTGACACTAATAGTGCAAGTCATTCCCAGTGTATTCAAGGATAAACCATGAGTAACTAGTAAAAATGAGACGGATTTCTGCCATAAATAGAAACCGTTATTCAAATAGAAATAAAAATAAACCTGCTGACACTTGCGAGCACTTGCAGTATGTATCAAATGATTGTATTCAACCTAAGTAATGGTAAAACCTCACATATCACCCAGCAACCACCGAAAGGATGTATGACAGGTTTGACTAAATCTAGGCCCGGTACGTGTAGTAGTCCTGTTACATTTTACCTCAGAATAACACAAGTATATCAGAGTTTTACAAAACCTGTTGGCACAGACTGAATCATCTTACAGATCAGGACAGTATGGTGATTTATTGCACCACCAATAATGTAGGTCTGAGGAAATATATAATACTCGACTTGCAGTGACAGGTTAAACTCTACACAGCCTATAGTAAGTGCAATGCTGATCCTAAATGTCACAATTAAGATTATTCATGTCATAAAATTAAATCGAAAGATTCTGAGGTGATAAAATTGTAAGCTTTCTCACAATTTTGTTTAAAATAATTATCAACATCACACAGGTAAGTATGCGAGGTTAATTGTTAGGTTTTTTCTTGTTGTACATTGAGTAAGTTTCATTAAATGATAAGCAGAGATGATCATGTGTTTAAAAATTTTAATTGTATTTGGCACAAAAGGAGTACAAATGTAAACACAAACTCAATAATACAAGCAAAAATCACAATAAATTAAATTATATATAACGTGTTTATACACAGAAATAAATAGAGTTATAACGCTTTGCTCTCTGGTGAAAAAAGGAACTAATAAATCCAATCATTAGTGAGAAAGGACATAAGTTTCTGCAAAGAAGACATAGCACAATCAATTCTTTAAAAGGATGCCTCAAGTTTCAAGACAAGTTTGGAATTTTGAAAACACTGAACTTGAATCTTGAAAAACTTTTAGTCTCTTTGAGCATCGGTTAACAAAACAACATTACAAAGCCAAACAACGGTGCTGGATAAAGCTTTATATCCGTTGTTTATTATGTCTCTCAGCTTTATAAATTGATGCAAAAAGCTGACATAAAGCTATTAAAAGCTAAAGCTGTCAAATGAGCATTGGGATTTTCTTTGTGAGAAGATGATTGTTAGAAGAGTTGATCACCACACTCTGTGGTAAGAACCTCTGGAAGTAATGCGTTTTCTCCATGCGTTGTGGTCTACTGGGATGTTTACTGCTCCACCACTTCTGCCTTCACCATTGTTTCCGTTTCCATTTCCTGTAAATAAAACGGACAGTTGTTATCCAATTTTAATTAGACAAAAAACTGAAAAAATAAGTAACAAACTTGAAAATTACTTAAAACAGTGAATACTTACCACTTCCATTGTTGGATCCGATGTTGCCATTGCCATTGTTGACACCGTTACCATCTCCAATGTTTCCATTTCCGTTTCCTTGACCATTTCCATTACCATCATTGTTGTTGCCATTTCCGACCCCATTGTTTGATCCTCCATTTGCATTTCCATTGTCTGGAAAACAAAGTTAGAGAGTTAAACTAAAGTTTTGTGTGAAACTTGACCGACAAGTGATATTGAAAGTTAAAAGATTTTGAGTTGCTTTGAGCCAAAAATATTTACCATTGCCATTACTGCTTCCATCATTAGCGACTCCATTGTTACTTCCATTACCATCTCCATCATTAACATTGCCATTACCTGTAGAACATGAAAAGCAATAATTTATTGACTAGAACTTTGCAGAAAATGATTGTAACCGGGTTAATTACATTACTCCTGCTTGTACTTCATTGAATAGAATAGTATTAAATCTCTTACCTCCACCATTGTTGGAACCATTGTTCTCATTTCCATTGTCTTGGCCATTGCTGCTACCGTCATTCACATTACCATTGAACTGTCCGTTGTTGCTGCCATTATTGTTGTTACCTGAATAAAAAAATAATACACATTTACAGCCTAGTTGAAGGGAAGTTAAAGTGATGGATTCGTGTAAAGTACATGTATTATAAAGTTGTTTTATGACTAAACTAAATTCTTACCGTTTCTGACTCCGTTTTCATCTCCAATGTTGGCATTCCCATTTTGAACACCATTGCTGTCTCCAATATTTTCATTCCCATTTTCTCTACCATTACCACTGCCAATATTGACATTACCATTATCTACGCCGTTGCCATTTCCAAGGTTATCGTTTCCATTGTCAACACCATTGCCATTGCCGCTGTTGTCATTTCCTGCAATGGAAAAGTTTTAGAACATTTGATAATAAGTACCATGACTGATTTAAAATCTTTCCACTATTATGGTAAGTACGACAGTAAAGAATTTGAGCAGTTTTTTGTTTTCAAAAATTAAATTTTTCACCATTTGCCTGTCCATTTAAGCTTCCATCATTGAGGTTTCCGTTATCTTGACCATTTCCGCTGCCCTCATTGAAATTACCGTTGTTTACTCCATTTCCCGATCCGCTGTTGTCGCTTCCATTGTCCATACCTGGAACAGAAATATATTCTTATTACTATGCTGGAACAAAACAAACAAATACTTTCTCGGTTTTCTTGATGAAATTGCTCTAGTATTTAACTAGAGTAAAAAAAATTGGATTAGGCTTTTAGTAGACTTACCATTTGCATTTCCTTCATTTCCGCTGCCATTTTCGTTCCCATTTCTGTCACCAGAGTTTCCATTGCCGTTGATTTGACCATTGGAGCTACCAGAGTTTCCAACACCATTGAAACCTCCATTATCATTACCAGCATTGCCATTGCCATTGATTGCTCCATTACCATTACCAATGTTGTCATTACCTGATAGTTAAGAAAGTAGTCAATTAGCTTGGGCTTCTTGACAAAAAATCACTGAGCAGACGATAATTGACTGAGCATATAGTTTACCATTGCCAATACCATTCCCATTTCCAGGGTTGCCATTCCCATTCTCTCCACCATTTCCATTACCCTCATTGTTGTTACCATTTCCGACACCATTTCCACTACCTGAGTTGGAGTTTCCTACATCATTGGCATTGTTTCGACCAGTGTTATCATTACCGTTCTCCACACCATTGAAGTCTCCGTTGTTATTGTTACCAACATTGTTGGCGTTGTTGTCTCCATTGTTGCTGTTGCCGCTGGTTTGCCCATTGTTACTTCCTGTGTTGCCTGAAACAGAAATGTTCAGTTTTTTAAGTCGGGAGCTTAAAGTAAGTGTTGAAACAACTTAACAAATAATGAAGACACTCACTGTTTCCAGCAGCATTTCCATTGTCAGATCCAGCATTTCCATTTCCAACAATGACACCGTTGGCATCACCAATGTTTGAGTTACCGACACCATTTCCATTTCCATCTCCTGCATTAGAATTACCATTGTTTGAGCCATTTTCGTTCCCAGCGTTGGTGCCACCATTTCCGTTTCCTGAGCAAGAGAAGCAACAATTATTACAAAATTGAACCGCACAGAAATTTAAACACAAACTTTTAGAACATACAACAACATCAGGAGCCGATTTCTTCTCTTACCGTTATTGCTGCCTTCATTTCCGTTTCCATTTGCTTGACCGTTGTTGTTTCCAGTATTTGAGCCTCCATTGCCATTTCCATTTTCCTCACCAGTGTTGCTGTTGCCATTAACTGAACCATTACCATCTCCAGCATTGTCTGAGCCATTACCATTGCCATTAGCGCTGCCAGAGTTTCCATTTCCATTCTCTTCACCATTGTTGTTACCAGAGTTGGAGTTACCATTGTTGTTGCCATTTGAGCTGCCACTGTTTGAGTTACCGTTGTTACCACCGTTTGAGTCGCCCAAATTGAACAGTCCATTAACATTTCCATTACCATCTCCATTGTTGCTGTTTCCACTACCCACACCATTATCATGTCCGTTGTTACCGTCTCCATTTACGTTACCATTGCTGGTGCCGTTGTTTTCTGAAACACGAAACCAGAAATAGAGCTAGAGTTAAGGGCATCTAAATTTTTCGTTTTGTAACTCTCACCACTTGCTTGGTGAAGGTAAAATTTTTTTAGTGCCTCTCATCATATCAAAAAGATCTGAACTGTCACAGCTGGCTTTGGTGTTTACTTGTTCAATTTTCACCCAATAAACACTTACTGTTTCCATTGTCATTTCCGTTTGAAGATCCAGTGTTTATAACACCGTTGAAGTTACCATTCCCACCTCCATTGTTCAAGTTTCCATTACCGTTACCATTCTTTTCACCATTGTTGTCATTTCCATTAGAGTTACCGCTGCCGTCTCCATTGTTGTCATTGCCATTGGCATTTCCATTGGCATCACCCTTGTTTTCATTACCATTGCTGCTACCATGTTGTTTTCCTTCATTATCTGATCACAAATAATAAAGAAATGGAATCAAATAATTAAAAGAATTTTTAGTTAGCTTAGTTATACATAGCATAAAGTTATGCTGAATGTATAAGACAAGTGGATGCGCGTTAGTAACAACGTAACAGAAGTAGTTAGATTATTATTTAGTGAAATCACTTTTTCGTTGCATCACAATTATTAAGTCTATTACACCGGCAGGCACATGAAACTATTGAACTCACAAAGTGCCACTGCATCGTGCCACTACCACTTGCTAATCATCGCAAGGGTTTCATGATTATTAAAGGATTAAGTTTTTGTATTACTATGTATCATGTTATACCATAATTCTCTCTTGAATCAATACAGTTTTCCAAATAATTCTCACCAGTTATTTCCTCAAGTTGGAGAGATAGATGTTTTTGTGTTTCCAGTAAAAATTCTGTATTGCTAGCTGTTTGCCTTCACTTACCATTGCCGTTTGCATTTCCATTAAGATCTCCTTCGTTCATGTTACCGTTGTTGTTTCCATTTTTGTCTCCAACATTAAGGTTGCCATTTTCGTTACCATTTTCAATTCCATCAACTTTATTGCCATTGAAATTACCATTGTAGGTTCCGTTGTTGGAGTTACCATTTCGGTTTCCTATGTCTTCACCATTATTTCTGCAAAACCGCAATAAATTTGTTATAAATATTTCTTGAAACAAGAGCAATTAAGAACTCAAGGAAGTTTGAAGGTAACTTACTAAAATCACGATAAGCTGACTTCTTGGAACCAATATTGCACCAGCAATAAGATTTTACGACTTACCCGTTGCCGTTTGCATTGCCATTGTCTTCGCCAACATTTCCGTTTCCATTTACATTACCAATATCTGTCCCATTATTACTGCAAAATACGGTCATGAATATTCATATTGCTGCAGCAGCTTTCCCATAAGTCTCTTATTTTTTCACAAAAAAATGCAATTTATTTGCTGATACGACCCACATAAGTTTTAAGCTATTTAATGGTTACTCCTCTCACCTGTTTCCATTGACATTCCCATTAGCGGGACCATTGTTAGCATTTCCATTAGTTGTACCTCTGGAGTGACCTGTAATTTATTAGCAATGTTGGTTAAACAACTACCGAAATCTCTAGTTAAACTAAGAGCCAGCACAGTTCCCAATAACAAGCTTGACCAAAGACTGGGACATTCCACCAATTCTGGAAAGTTCAGGAACAAAAAAGTAAAACTACTGGTACAATTGAAACTAACTCAAATTAAACTCTTACCTATTCCGTTATTATTTCCATTGTGAGATCCAGTTTCATTTCTCATCCAGACTCTGTAATCACTTTGTATGAGCTCTGCTCTATCTCTCCATCCACCAATGGACCTGGCTTGAGATGCCACTAACATGACAGCCACTATACACAAAACCTTAACAAGACGTGCCATGTTTGTTGAATCTAAGTTAGTTGGTTTGAGTAAATGTAACTTCTGTATGTATCTCTGTCAGATCTCTAATTTCTATATTATTAGCGATCCACTCTATTTGGTTGTTTGTCACTGAATGATATCTTCTCACTCTGTGGCCCTGTTTATAAGAGAGGTCATAGCAATACGGTTGGTCGTTCTAATTCATGTAGCAGATGATGTGTCACACCAACTGCCGCAGGTACACTCTGGAGGAGATGAGTAACTAATGGTGTAGCCTGCTCTAAATAGTACGCGCATTAGGCTAATTGTTGCTATTAATAAACATCAAAGCTTTATAATACATGTAAAGGAATAATGCATTACAAAAAGTATATAAGCCGTCTCCATGGCAACAAATCAACTTTTCCCTCATCTACATTAAATAATCAACAATAGTGTCACTGTGCAAGGATGCTGGTTGGCTCTCTATGAACCTTGAACAAATTGCATTTTATGGTTTAAGATATCAACATTATAACTGTTGTAACTACCAAGTATAGGTTACTCATTCATATGTATACAAAAACTCAATTTACCATACAAGTTGCTGCTATCTGGTTTTTGCTGAGTAGGTTTTGCTGATTATTGGAGTAAAACAGTTGCAATAATTTGCAATAAAAGCGATTATTTTTAATTGGCATACCCACCGATGCACCAATAGACGTATTGTGGATACGAGAGGTGTTTTGCAAGTCATAAGACAATCTATTAATAGTATTTTAGGGAATATAAAATACTATTGTTCTGCCTGCTTTTATTTTTTATCCATATTTTGTTTTTTATTCTTTTATCGCAAATAGGTCACATCTCTCCAAACACCATCATAAATACAGCCACAAAGTTTCTGGCTCTGTACGGACAATGCATAACATTGAAAAACAAACTTCTATAACATTTCAAATTACAGGAATTCAAGAGTAATTAGGTATTCACAATCAGTAATTTTCAGGATTAAAAAAATAACACTATTGACGAAACGGACAAAACTTTGTGGGGGATTATTTTTTTAACAATCAATTGTTGCTTTTATAAGAACAAAAATCTCAAGCTCAATGCGGAAGCATTTATTTTCGTTTTACATAAAAAATCAACTATTTTTGACGTAAAAATGGCTTCTCGTTTGAGAACGGAGTGATTGATCTGGGTAAAATTTGCAAAGTAGATAGTCTGTCAATCCACCTTTGTGGAACTCAAAGCAACTGATTGCAAGGGCTTCAAGTTTTTTTGTTTTTGTATTATCAAAAGACAGCTTTTCAAAATGCTCTTCCGAAACATGACGAAACAAATTAAAAACAAAAAAAAAAAACACTTGTCACACAGCCACTTGTATTCTCTTTAAACAACTTTCCGAATTTCTCTTGACGCTGACAACACAGCTATTCCATTTCTAAAAAATATCTTTAAAACCAAAGGCCAAAACTCAAGGACTGCTACTCCTAAATACATAATTTATGAGCAGTTGAAATTGCATTGTACTTGTCTTTAGGTACCCATCCATATTGGTTTAGCTCTTTCAAAAGGGAGGCAAAACCCACAATTGAAGAAACATGTTAGGCAAATGTCCATTGTTGATAATTCGATGGGCAAAGAAATTGTTAGTCAAAATAACATAGGAAACAGTGTTACTCAAATTGTGTCCTAGTTAAGATAATAAATTTTTGTGTGCAGACCAAATAGACTGCTTTTTATTATCAGCCCTTCATGAAAAGCTGTTGTCATTGCTTGGTGGGTGGTAAGAGCAGGGATCAGCTGCTCAGTATGTTGGGGTTTGATCATGGCATGGGCATTTCTGTTTGTTATTTGGTTTTGTTAGATTTCTAACCAATCACCCTGAACTGTTTCCAAGTTTTCCCATTTTCAATTCTTGTTTGTCTTTACAGGGAACTCAACTTTCTAAAAAAGTATATTTCTAGAGTTAAATGTGATAAACATCATTGGAAAGCATTAGCATTATTGGCCTTAACCCAAAGAAGCTTCTAGGTGCCCGCAAAAAGCTGCTCATTTTAAAAAAAACCGCTATTGGTCCGCATATACTCAACTGAGTATTAATGTTGCTAAAGTGCTTGGTAGCCTAATTGTACGATCTGTGACTGCAGATGAAATGTTTGGGATTCCGCGGAACACAAAAGAAATATTTTTAATTTGGTAAAGTTTTTGGGGATTCATATTTCATGAACTAAAAAATTGTACCGTGACAATAAAATAATTCGACTCCTCTTTTCCGTAGAAAGGTGAAAGTTTGATGGGTTGAGAGTCAGGTTTCTTATTCCCCCATATAGGGGCTTCAAATCTCACTTAGAAGTAAACTTAATTTATGTATATTCTGCAAAATACTTTAGTTTTTTAATACTTGTGAGCACAAGTTAATATCTAGTAAGAGTTATCTTTCCATTTTCAATAAATATTGGTGAGACAACTCTCCTTTTCACCATAAGTATTCCCCAATTGACATGGTAGATTGGTCTATGCTGATGCATTGTTAATTATTTATTTTAATAGTTATAACTAAATGATAATTTACTATTGTATGCCATCGAGGGCTGTTTGTTCGATTTAATCTATTGTTATTTATTTATGATTATGAGAAGCTTTACTATTTTTTTTTATTATCTGTTTTCTTTGAAATGAATTTCTGTAATGTTCTTGCCAGCCACATTGATAAATTGTGTCATTGCTCATAAAGTACAGTATGTGTGGTGCGGTGCTCTGCATAAGTATTAAATATTGTCTATATTTCATAAAATAACTGCTACTATTCTGCCTGTAAATATTTGTATTCAGAAGTGTTAGATTTATCATAGAAATGACCGAGTTGACACAGGAGAAGACAAAGCTCCACCACACAATAGTAGCTAGCCGCTCTATCCTATTCAAGTCTTGCATCAATGGATTATATCCTGCTAAATTTGATTTAATCTTAACTTTCATACAAGACATCACCATTGCGTAGCACGAGCTAGGTCTACAAAAATTAAGTACTAAACCTGGTTTTTTCCATACCTTGACAATCAACAAAAAATTAATAACCAATAATTCTTCAGAAGCCTGTTTAAGATATAATGAAAGTGCTGGAAGGCTACCAAAACTCAAAACTAAATCTAAAAAGTTTGATGTTAGATCAATCTAAGAATAATACCAAAGTAAACGACAACAAATTTGGTGGCTTCTTTGCTAAATCCTTCAATTTCCTTTCTTCCACAAACTAGTGACTTTTGTTAAAACAATTACTTTTATATCTTTGCGTGCCACTCAACCTACTCTATGATAAATGTGAAATGTGGTTACACTGTCGCTGACTTGCCCTCATGTGGTGAAAGGTAAATGCAGAAAGTAACAGCAACACACAAAGATACAAGATTATCTTAAGGTCATAAATAATACCTTTCCTTTGCTTTCTCCTCTTTTTCCCCCCTGAACTCCACAAACGCAAACCAAAAAATGCAGCGATATGTAATTATATATGTAAAAATCGATAAATTGGGCAATGGTGTCAAGCAGTCTGTAGATTACACTACCCTTAAAACACCTATCTGCCTAAAAAATTCTGTTTAATCTCCCATACCATCTCCCCCAAGGAACTGCTGACAAGACCAGAGAAGGGAAGTATTGTAGTGGATTTTTCAGCACCACTATGGACACAATGACACTCTCTGTATGTAAACACCCCGTCTCTTTCATCGGTCCATACTGAATACTCTCTCCACGGGGTCACTTAGCCTCACTTATCTCCACGGATTCTAGCAAGTATTAATGGGCCCACCGCTCCAACTGATCAGACACAGGCTCGGTATAGCAACTGTATTATATCACCAATGTGTTTAGCGATATAACTGTAGTAAATAGTACACTACCCACAATACTTCTAATGATTCGTGGTAAGGTTGTTTTTTTTATAGGCCAAGACGAGGAAGTAACAGTCCCTTGTTTGGTCTAACCCAAAGCATACAGCATTACATAATTCAATAAAAAATACACACTATAGCAATAAAGTGTAACAAGATAGTCCAATAATACATAATGCACAAAGTAAAGTTTCGGTTTGGCAAGTGGTCCATCCAATCAATCCTTGGGGAAATTAGTAGCCCTTATTTGGAGGTGTCTCTTCCTTAGTCTGTGTTCTTTGAACAGATGTTTTCTCCCAATGGCTGATATAGTTAGGCTGGCGCATGGTTACTTTCCTGCAGGCTGGGTTCTGTTGGCTAGCACTGTCACTTACTAACTGGTGATGTTAGCCTGGCTGCATTATACTGCCCAAGCTTGTCTGCACAGCGCATTAGTCAATCGTATTGGGTTGACACGTCCATTACTTCAACTATGTGCAAGTATTTTAAGACCGAGACTGGTTCAATTTGTAGATTTATCTACTTTTGGTTAGCGCCAAGGGACAACAAGTTCATGAGACCAGTGAAGAGTTGTAGCAGCTAAGTAGTGTGGGGCGGGGAAGAGTAGATAGTAGGGGAACGGTTGTAATCAGCATGGGCGGGGGGGGGGGGGGATTTGCGCTATGCATCACCAAAATCTACCACAGTATTCTATGTTTTTGTGGCATCATTGAGCATGTAAACAAAAGTTGGCTTAGACTTGTAAAAAAAAACCTAGAAAAACCTGTAAGGGTCATCTCTAGACTCATAGACATTAAAAGCATTTGGGACATGTTCATCAAACAAAAGACAAAAATTGATAGATATTCATGAGTCATACGCCGTTTAGAGAACAGAATTTTAGTTTAAGAAATTATTCAATAGATTCTTATATATTGCCAAACAAATCCTAAAGAAGATAACTCCCAATTTTTAAATGAATCGGAAAAAGGATGAAGAGCATTGCTATAAACTAATGCTGTTTATGAAGTTACCTTTTTTATTTGTTTTATTTTACACAATCATAGTTATTTCACAATGCTTTTAAATAGATAAAACCGGCCTAATAAAATTAACAAATTAGATTCACTAGTTATAAAACTTTAGTGCTCAGTTTCATTCCCGATCTATGAACAATATAAATAAATGCTCGTTGGTTATTTTTTATTGAGTGAACTAATTTTTGGTGACCCAAGACTTCTGAGCAAAATTTTTTTTTTGAACCTGTTGGTGATCTGTTTATTTTTTTGCACTCTGTTCGGCAAACTTAGGTGGCAAATACTCCTAGTTTGTTGGTTATTTACAGCTTTAGTTTGGTTGTAGATTCACCCAAAAATCCAAGACAGCTGTAGCTAAGACAGTGCACCAAAATGGAGGAATTTTATAAGTAGTATAACAATCCATATACATAAGCAGGAAAGAACCCTAGGTGTGTTTGTTCAAACTCATGAATGCCTTTTGTAAGCCGCTGAGAAAAGTGAAAGCACCAACAAATGATCTGTTACACCACTTAGGTGTGAGGTCAGAACTTGGTTGTGTCGCTTGTTCTCAAACATGAGGTTGGAACAAAAACATGGAAAAAAGAGGGCAATTCCAACTAATAGGAGCAGACAACTCTACATTAGAACTTTCGATGCATTGATGCAGTGTTGCTGTCCATGTCAACAGGCTGGAAATAGAGAGCTTAGGGGTATTTTATTGTTATAAATAGTAATGCTAGTACATATGTCAATGGGTGCATCAGATCAATATCTGTACCAGAGTTTACCAGTAGAATAATCATATTCCGAAGCATATTATACTGTCTCATTTTGGGTTTGCACATTCACCTACATGTTGTGATAGACTCGCATGAATAGATAAGTGGAATAGATACCCACACATGGCAGCTCAAGGAGGCAGTCTCTGAGGCTCAGAGATCCTTCTCTCAATTATAATCGCTGCCAAAGAACAGCTGGTTGTGGGCTATCCACAGCTATTGGCTGTGAAATAGAAATCCCAGCTCGGCGAAAAATAACAGGGCCGGTACTGGACCGGAAATGGGTCGGTATACACCCATGCAAAGCTGGTGTGACATGTATCATGAAAATAGGACTTACCTGCCCCCTGTTCATAAGAAAGATAGATTTTAGGCTACAAAAAGCCTGAGGACTTACTAGGAGATGGGACAGTTACCATACAGACATTCAGCCTATTAACTCCTCCCACTTGCCACTAGGCTGCTACTTCTATTTAATTCTTTGCATTGCCATATGATTCGTCGTTATTTATATCTATGCCTTTCTATTGGTTGTATTTACTTCCTGTGTACCTGATTGGTTATCTTGTCATATAAGATGTATATTTCTTGTGCTCCATCCTATAAAAAGTGAGATTTTCATCGTACACATTGCACTTGTTCTTGTATTGCCTACCTACTCTTGCCGCCATCCCCCCTAGAGGATAGCCACCTTAGAGCATGCATATAACAAATACGTGTTGTCAAAACTCAATAACCGAGCTGCTATGCTTTAGGCAAGGGATCTATTTGGTTGTTGAAGTAGTTGTACAATTGGCGCTGACCATATCGGCAGCGTCCCTTCTGAAGAAAAATACCATGCTCGAGACTAGTAGCCTTTTGTGGTTAACAATACTAAACTATACTACGGTATTCACTGTTTGCCGATATTTCACTATCTTACCTTAGGGCACTGGAATTGCATCTATTTGCACTGATGTTTTTTTTAGAAATTTGCAGCTGTTTCTTGAGGATTTCCCTTGCACGATATAATCAGTTAGTTACCATATTCATTTTAAAATTTCAAATCAAAAAATATTTATGGTTATATACCTATCACTTAGAGCTTCACTTGAAACTTTTTTTTAATTATTAAACAAACAATTTTTGCACAATTTAAAGATGATTAAAAAATATTTATTTCTCAGGAATTCAAAATTGATAGATGTCATTTCATCACCCATTTCCAAGTTTCCATAACCATAAAAACATTCAACTTCTTTTTGCGGAGTTTCCATATTATTTATATTCAATTCCATCAAAAATATCTATTTTCACTAAAATCATCGATATTTTTGATGTTTATTCCTGCTTAATGGATACAACAAAACGTGATGATTTTATGTTTAGTCTTTGAACTACTGGAAAGCTATTGTACCATCCCTACTGCGATTTATTTTTCTATCAATTTTTCAATCCATGTTCTTTCTTTCTCGGGAAAGAAAGAATATTGTGACGTGAATGCCTTGTTTTCTTTTGTGCTATCGTGAAGGAAATGCATGGTCAGTAGTTTTGCTTGAGCTCCTGTATCCACCACTAGATCTTTTTGTTTATTACCCATTACTCACTATTTACCTCCTACCTAGACCTCTCAACTTATCCTCAACCGCTACGCACATGCAGAAACCCCAAATGGAAATGACGTGACTGTTGCTGCTGAGAAATAATCAAATTAAAATAATACACATAGATACACCCTCATTTACCTCAACCCCCTCACCCCACCCTCAGCTTCCCCAGCTTGTACTCAAGTACCTCATCTACCCTTCCTGAAAATTGGCGATTTCTCCCAAACAGTCTCCACTATCCTGCAAGTCTATTTTACAGTGATTTAAAATTGTCAATGCGGGAGTTGCCTTCTCTTCTGGTAAGCAAAGAAGACAACTACACAAGGACAGTGGAGTTGACAAAAACGGTTACAGATAGCAAACAAAATGTTACTAAATGACCAAAATATTAACTCCTGATTGGCTAATATCAGCCAGATGATGACTTTGTAAATTAGCTTGCATACCTTGTTGAACTGAAAGCTTGCACTGTCTCAGTCATAACAGAGTGTAAGAAAAGGCAACTCATCTATAATCTATTGTAAAATAACCAAAATTTGTGTATAGTTATTCGAGCAATACTACTTACGGCCTTTTGGTAGTTTCCTGTCTATTAATATATGTTCTATTAGTCTATTAGAAAATTTGTTTTTTTCATATACACTTTTGGTCATGTACAGACTATTTTATCATATACACTTTTGGTCATGTACAGACTATTTTATCATATACACTTTTGGTCATGTACAGACTATTTTACCATATACACTTTTGGTCATGTACAGACTATTTTATCATATACACTTTTGGTCATGTACAGACTATTTTATCATATACACTTTTGGTCATGTACAGACTATTTTATCATATACACTTTTGGTCATGTACAGACTATTTTATCATATACACTTTTGGTCATGTACAGACTATTTTATCATATACACTTTTGGTCATGTACAGACTATTTTGTCAAGTCCACTATGAAGAAGCTGGTGCTTATAATATGCCATTGTTTAGACTTCTCTCGCCCATTCTTCAACTTGCATCACAGCATGTTCTTGCTTGTTGTTTTTGATTTGAAATGTATTTGTATTCACTTATAGTCGAGTGGTTATACTTTGTGACGTAATTATACATGATTAATGCTACATACTTTAATGCCCTGGTCACACGAGACCGAATTTCTGACGAAACTATAACGAAACTATTTTTTTCAGGCCCAGCGAATTCGTTGCTCAGCAAACCGAGCGAATAATTCAGTTTCGTCGTGATCAAGCAATGCTAGGTTTGGGAAAATGTTCGGTTGCGATGCTTGCATGTGATTGGACCATTCGACCAGATAAGCTCATTAATAGGTTTATTTTTTATGTTCTGTTATTGGCTGGTCTCCAATGTCAGGGTCATTCACAACGAACGCATGGTTTCCATAGTAGTAGCACATTTGTTTTTGAATAAATAATTATTTATTATATTATATTCATAATGAGTTTTAAATAAATGAAAGATAATAATAATAAAATATAATCAAACAATTGGAATAGTACTGGCTGGTCAAACTTAGTTATTTATTAAAATAATCTATTCCAAACATCAAAAATAATAATAATTCTTCCATGCTTTTACATCACGCAGTAAAGTATGACTAGGCCGGCGCACAAAACACAATCCTCTGTCATTGGATGAAACTAGTGATCGCTAGGCGTAACGAACTAATTATAGTTCTCGTGTGACCAGTACAACGAAACTATTATAGTCGCACCTCGGCGATTTTCTAAAATAGTTTCGTTATAGTTTCGTTTATCAGTCTCGTGTGACCAGGGCTTTACACTCACTTTTGACTGTGTAGTTCAACAGAGAGCTTGAAGTGCTTGCTTGTGTAATGTTATTTTATATAAACCACACAATGTTAAACAGAGACCAATATACCACATACTTAGTTACTTGCATAACTTCTCATTTAAAATAGAGTAGACCAAAGATGAGTGTTCATCTGAAACAACCAAATACAACGTTGAGCTTTGAAATTATTCTGAAATCTCATCATGTTTATTTTATTCAGTATTTTTTTAAATAAACCCTTTGTTTTATAGCCCCATAGTGACTGAAACAAAATGTGTTGAAATGAAATATACATTAAGTTGCACAAAGCGGTAATGCACCAAATATCAGCTTCTTTTCAAATTTTTCCAAACTTGATAACTTTACTGCAACAAGCTCTGCTTGCAAGTTCTAAGCTAAGTTTTTATGTAACAAAAACAAAATGGTGTCAAAGAGTTTTTCTAAGAAGCCCTACATGTAGGAATATAAAGTGGGAACAAATGAACACACTTGAAAGTCCCATCATTGAGTGCTAAATACAAGGCGGTAATGAACACTTTGAGGTAAGCGATGCAAAGGGAAAAATGACTTAAAGAGATTCATTGATAAACAAATGTTACTTGACCCAGAGCGCAAACAAGCAGCAATGAACAAATTGACCCAAGCTATTTATCTTTACTCATTGGTTTTTAATGGTCAGAATACATTATAGCAAATATAAACGAGGAAATGGGCGGAAAAATGATTTTTTTATGCGGAACAATAAACCCGATTCATTGTAGCTATAGCATTGCCTTAGACACTGTGTAAGTAATATGTCTTTGGCATGAATGGAAAAACAACTTCTGTTAGACATCACTCAATGCTGAGACCTCCACAACTGTCAGAGACTACTCTAATGCAAGGTGTATCTACAAGCATCCTTGGAGCACAAAGTGACAAAAAAAGATTAAAGTGCTAAATGCTCTCTCTCGGTTTTAAAAACTGTATTTGTTTTGAAAAGACATTTGTGAATTATGACTCTTCAGCAGTAATGGTTGAAACTGTAATCTTTTTTAAATAATATTGTAACCAATTTACGTGTAGTTTGTGGTACATGCTCTCCTCTCCCCCTGTAATGCCCCTTACCACGTCAACCCTTCTCGCTTCATGCACTTGACCCACCCTAATGGAAATTTCACCATATTTACTCTCATAAAAAAATCCACGGATCTCCAGCAGCATTGATACTGTCTTTGGGTGTAGTGGACAAATAGTTGCCTCCCCCTATTCACACCTGGCTACCTACTGCCCCTCTGTCATAGTTAACCCTTCTCTATGCCCCTCCAGTACTCCACCACTCGATGGCGGCCCCATTTCCTCCATCCTTAGATAATAGCAAATGAGGTGTCTGAGACAATCTTGTGCATAATACAGCTACTTGCATCCCTCCCTACCAGGCCACCACCTCACCAACAAACCCCCAGATTCTTTCAGGCTATCCCCCAGTCTAACCTCTAGGTCTTTTCTATCCCTTCTCCGTTGTAAGTTTTAAACCTGTATCATAAACCAGACGACTCTGATTCAAATAACAGCATGGCCCTAAGAAAGATTATTATTTCCGAGGAGTTACCTTCTCTTCTCATCAAAAAGAGCGCAACTCCTAAAAAATAATAAAACGGACAGGAACCTTGTATTAGATGTACTTATGGCAAAAATACTGCCAAGATTTGAAAAAAGACAGACAAGCTGAAGCTTTAGTGATGGATGTGAAGATTACTGCTACGCCTGCTTATGGTGGACCAATAAGAAAACTTTGTTTGACTGCGCCTATTCTCTATATAAGTAGGCTTAAATCATGTGTGTAGTTAGTCTTTAGATACATAAACTCTCTCCTTTTTATTATGAGTAATTAAAGGCTGGTTAACTTTTCTTCTGTTGTAGTATGTGTGGTTGGTTGCAATTGCTCACTTCTGGTGTTGGTTAATGAGTTGAGTTGGAAATTGGTGGAATTAACTTTGATTTTGATGGAGTTAACTTGGATTTGGATTGAGAAAAAAACAGTAAATGTCATTTAGACCAAGACAAGTCCCTCCTGCACAGACTTACTCATCCCTGCCCTTAATATAGTTGCATAAGAAACTAAAAGAACTATAAGATTCTTTACAATACAATCTACAAAAATGGTTAAAACTGTAAGATTACAAGTTGCTTCCTCTTGCTTTTATCTGAACAGTTGACTAGATACTGGCAAGGTGTATTATAAGACCTCTGATTGGATATAAACCAGCCAATACATTGTAAACTTATCAAACTGGCACTAATTAATTGGTTTTTTAACATTTACGTGACAGCTCAATTCACCTCCTTGATAAACCAGTTTGTGTATTATGATAATTTATATTTTGAACACCTCACTTCTTACAAAATATGTAGCAGTTGTGTTTATTATAGATAAAGCTTGCTTTGCTCTCATGTAGTGTTAGTTGAGAGATAGTCATGCATCAGGAAGCTGTATTTAATTTTTTTGTAGGTTATTTTGTGAACCCTGGTGTACAGAGTAGGTATGCCTATGTGTCAGGTAGGTTGTCTCTGAAGGTCACCTCTGCACTGGAGAAGTTGTCTAGAACAAATTATGACTAAAAAGCTGGAATTTATTATCAGAGCTGGTAACTCTCTACTCGGAAAGATTTGGAGGTAGCAGCTACACTATTGGCTAGTGTTTGCCTAACTTCAAGAGATTCAAAGAGGGATAAAAAAGTTTGCAAAGTGGGAATAGCGACAGCAAAGCTCAAGCACCTCTTGCTCTCAGAACAGGCATCCACTCCTTCAGTTCTACAAGAGTTACTAGCTTACTAGTTGTGTCAACAAGTAAAAGCAGGCTCAAATCCGTATGAGTACTTCGTTTGAATACTTGGAAATCGTGGAAAACAGTTTAGGCGTACTCAACAAAAATATGAAGCCAACCAAGGACACCAAAGTAACAAGTAGACTTTGTTAACTCTTAGATTTTTTTCTTTGCCCTAGTTACTCACATGTCTTGCACGATGTACTCTGTGTATTTCCACTCACCATCTACACCCTGACAGCGTGGGAGTGGGCAGAGTTCTTGAAAGTGATGACTGGTATTTTTGAAATTAGATTTGGTGTGGTCTGTCTACGAACCAGTCAGAAGTAGTGATTCCAACCTGTAAATATTACCGAGCAGCTGAAAATCTGCTGAGAAGGTGCTGAGAAGTTGCTGAGAAGTTGTTGAGAAGTTGCTGAGAAATTGTTGAGAAGTTACTGAGTAGGGTACAGAGACTTGATTCAGAGGCAGTTGTGATCCACCCAATAGAGTTATTGTTGAGCACTCCATAGGTCCACAGTTTCAAAAGAAACAATTGTCATTATCACTAGGTTTTTTTCTGCACAACTTCTTATGTTTCTCACAAACGAAGATGCAAATCCATTACAATATCTCCTGCTGTCTTCTTCCTCCAACCTGCTAATTAACCTGAGCATTAAACATAAAACAAACTGGTAACCCACATGCAGGATGTTTAGCAGATGTGATAATTTTAGGTCCATCACCGGTAGTAATCCTGTTACTTGTTACCTCAGGAGTGCACACTCATGCTACAGTTTCACAATACCTGTCAGTGTCACTGACAGGTATTGTGAAACTGGATGTGGATTTATTGCACAACCGATGTTGTTGGTATCAAGAAATGGATAAGCCCTGATAATCTATGAGAAGTTAAGTTTTGCTCAGCATAAATTGCAGCATAATCTTTAGATTTTTTAGTAGTAATTTTTTTACACAGCTCCATTTGAAATCGAATAATATTTTATCATTACAGTTGTTTATCAGATTGGGACTTGCAGTAAATAAGTTTTTTCACGATGAGGATAATTTTGAATGATTGCATTAATACTTTACTTTAGTGGTTCTGATTTATCTTTTCTGCTTTATCGGGCTATTTTAATCAGTTTTCATGGCATACAATGATGGAGTTCTGTAAAGATAAGATGGCAAACTGTTTTCATATTTACAAACATTTTAAGTGTATTTGGCACAAAAGGAATACATAAATAAACACACATTAGCTAATAACAATCAAAAGCACAATAAAAAAAATAAAATAAACAACAAGAAATAAAGCTATAACACTTGGCTTTCTAGGTTAACAGGGGATAATAAATTCAGTATTTCTTATAAAATAGCCTCAGTTTCTGGTGCGAGGTCAAAGCCAACTCTACTATTCAGAAAAAAAAAGATAAAGCGTTGGTTAGATTGTCTAGTCTGAAAGTAAAAAGTATTAAACTCAACCTTGAATAATTTTTGTCTCTTTGAGAATCAATTGACAACACAACAACAGTACAAAGATAACAATGATGCTGGATAAAGCTTTATATCCATTGTTTATTGTCTCTCTCAGCTTTTTAAATTGATGCAAAAACCTGATGTAAAGCTATCGAAAGCTAAAGCTGTCAAAAGAGCATTGAGGTTTTCTTTGTGAGAAGATGATTCTTAGAAGAGTTGATTACCAAACTCTGCGGTAAGAGCCTCCGGAAGGGATGTATTTTCTCCATGCGTTGGGGTCTACTGTGAAGGTTACTGCACCACCGCTTCCACCTTCACCATTATTTCCATTTCCATTTCCTGTAAATGAAATGGACAGTTATTATTTGAGTTTAGTAAGGCAACAATAAGCTGACAAAGTAGGTGATGAACTAAAAAAATTACTTGAAACAGTAAGTACTTACCACTTCCATTGTTGGATCCGATGTTGCCATTGCCATTGTTGACACCGTTACCATCTCCAATGTTTCCATTTCCGTTTCCTTGACCGTTTCCATTACCATCATTGTCGTTGCCATTTCTGACACCATTATTTGATCCGTCGTTCGCATTTCCATTGTCTGGAAAACAAAGTAAAAGAGTTAAAACATGACTTTGTAAAACTTATCCAATTAGCTGTTACTGAAATCAAAAAGACTTATTGGTTGGTTGAAATTGAAAATATTTACCATTGCCATTGTTGCTTCCATCATTAGAAACCCCATTGTTACTTCCATTACCATCTCCATTGTTAGCATTTCCGTTACCTGCAAAACGTCAAGATTTTATTATTCAATCTTGAAAACATATTATTTTTAAGTGTTAAATATATGACTGTTGCCGTACAACATTAAGTATAACAGTATTAAATTTCTTACCTCCACCGTTGTTGGAACCATCGTTCTTATTTCCATTGTCTTGGCCATTGTTACTACCATCATTCACATTACCATTGAACTGTCCGTTGTTGCTTCCATCATTGTTGTTACCTAAAACGAAAATTTATAAGTAGATATGGCAAAGAAACATAAATACTACGTGGATAATGTTTATACCAACCAGTTAGTTTATAATAAAATTATTTCTTACCATTTCCAACTCCGTTTCCATCTCCAATGTTGGCATTCCCATTTTCAACACCATTGTTGTCTCCAACATTTTCATTTCCATTTTCTCCACCATTACCACTGCCAATGTTAACATTACCATTATCAACTCCGTTGTCATTTCCAAGGTTATCGTTTCCATTGTCAACACCATTGCCATTGCCACTGTTGTCATTTCCTGTAAAAAATTATCGTTTTTAAACATTTAATAATAAATACATATTTGATTTGTAATCTTTTCACTATAATTATGAGTATAAAAGTAAATGACTGGAATATTTTAGTCTAAAAGTATTAATTCCTCACCATTTGCTTGTCCATTGAAGCTTCCATCATTGAGGTTTCCGTTATCTTGACCATTGCCGCTGCCATCATTGAAATTACCATTGTTTCCTCCGTTTCCAGATCCACCGTTGTCATTTCCATTGCCAACACCTGAAACACAAATCAAATATTATTGCAATTCTGTTCCAGAACAAAACAAATGGGGATGTTTGACACCTTCTTGAAATGGCCCCGCATTGTTTGAAAAGAAACAAGTTGCTTGAAATGTGCTTTTAGTAAACTTACCATTTGCATTTCCTTCATTTCCGCTGCCATTTTCGTTCCCATTTCTGTCACCAGAGTTACCATTGCCGTTGATTTGACCATTGGAGCTACCAGAGTTTCCAACACCATTGAAACCTCCATTGTCATTTCCAGCATTGGCATTACCATTGATTGCTCCATTACCATTACCAATGTTGTCATTACCTGATAGTTGAGAAAGTAGTCAATTAGTTTGGGAGTTTTACACAAATTTTACTAAGCGACGAAAATTGATTGAGCATATAATTTACCAAACAAATTTCACTACCATTGCCAACACCATTTTCATTTCCGGAGTTGCCATTCCCGTTCTCTCCACCATTTCCATTACCCTCATTGTTGTTACCATTTCCACCACCATTTCCGCTTCCTGAGTTGGAGTTTCCTACATCATTGGCATTGTTGCTACCAGTGTTGCCATTACCGTTCTCCACACCATTGAAGTCTCCGTTGTTATTGTTACCAATATTGTTGGCGTTGTTGTCTCCATTGTTGCTGTTGCCGCTGGATTGCCCATTGCTACTTCCAGTGTTGCCTGAAACAAAATTATTCAGTTTTTTTTCAAATTGGAAGCTTAAGGTAAGCGTTTAAACAACTTAGCAAACAATGAAGACACTCACTGTTTCCAGCAGCATTTCCGTTGTCAGATCCAGCATTTCCATTTCCAACACTGACGCCATTGGCATCACCAACGTTTGAGTTACCAACACCATTTCCATTTCCATCTCCTCTATTAGAATTACCGTTGTTGGAACCATTTGCGTCTCCAACATTGGTGCCACCATTTCCGTTTCCTGAACAAGACAAGTGACAATTATTACAAATATGAAGCCTTCAGAAATGTCAAGTTAAACTTTCAGAACATGCAAAGAATAATTGTGGTTTCAATTTCTACTCTTACCGTTATTGCTGCCTTCATTTCCATTTCCATTTGCTTGACCGTTGTTGTTTCCAGTGTTTGAGCCTCCATTGCCATTTCCATTCTCCTCACCAGTGTTGCTGTTGCCATTAACTGAACCATTACCATCTCCAGCATTGTCTGAGCCATTACCATTGCCATTAGCGCTGCCAGAGTTTCCATTTCCATTCTCTACACCATTGTTGTTACCAGAGTTGGAGTTACCATTGTTGTTGCCATTTGAGCTGCCACTGTTTGAGTTACCGTTGTTACCACCATTTGAGTCGCCCAAGTTGGACAGTCCATTGGCATTTCCATTACCATCTCCATTGTTGCTGTTTCCGTTACCTGCACCATTATCATTTCCAGCGTTCCCATCACCGTTTACGTTACCATTGCTGGTACCGTTGTTTTCTGAAATACAACATAACAATTAGAGCTTGGCTGAACAAAGTGTAAATTGTTGTTGCTACTTTAATTTTCTGAGTGTTTTGAAGTGCTAAGCATAACATGGACAAGTTTTGTCTCATAAACACTTACTGTTTCCGTTGTCATTTCCGTTTGAAGATCCTGTGTTTTCAACACCGTTGAAGTTACCGTTGTCACTTCCATTGTTCAAGTTTCCACTACCGTTACCATTCTTGTCACCATTGTTGTCATTTCCATTAGAGTTACCGCTGCCGACACCATTGTTGTCATTGCCATTGGCATTTCCATTGGCATCACCCTTGTTTCCATTACCATTGCTGCTACCTTGCTGTATTCCTTCGTTGCCTGACAAAAGTAATAAAAAAATAAAGCATGTGCTTGATCCAAACTAGTCAAGCTTGTGGGTCTCCTGATAACGTGTTCCAAATCTGAGTTCCGATCATCATACTAGCTTGTGTTGTAGCTAAAGCTACTTGAGTTGCTTTGCTATCAACATTGTGAAAATAATCCTCAGATTCATCATTACTTATTAGGATTAAATCTCGCTATTGCTTTTTATAAGCTTATTTCATAGTTCGCAATTATATTTTGTGTAACTGGTCTTTTATTACGCAGTTTCCTTAATACAAGGAACTCAACATTTTCATATTTCAAGTCTGAATCATGTTTTTTTGTTTGCATTTGCTTACCATTGCCATTAGCATTTCCGTTAAGATCTCCTTCATTCATGTTACCGTTGTTGTTTCCATTTTTGTCTCCAACATTGAGGTTGCCGTTCTCGTTACCATTTTCACTTCCATCAACTTTATTGCCATTGAAATTACCATTGTAGGTTCCGTTGTTGGAGTTACCATTTCGGTTTCCTATGTCTTCACCATTATTTCTGCAAAGAAAACAACAATTTTGTTATACACACTACTAAAAAAAAGATCACAAAAAAACTCCTAAATACTGATTAAAAAGTAAGGAATTGAAGCAAAAAACTAGCAAGTTTTATTGAATCATTGTAACTTACTCATTGCCATTTGCGTTGCCATTGTCTCCGCCGTTATTTCCATTTCCATTTACATTACCAATGTTTGTTCCATTATTGCTGTAAAATAAACATACAATAAGTTAGTTTTACCAGCAAGTACTTCGAGAAAAAAAATTATTTTTACTTGAAATATTTTACAACTTATTTGCTAGTACACCGACACGATTTTCAGCTACTTGATGGAAATCTTTCTTACCTGTTTCCATTGACATTTCCATTAGCGGGACCATTGTTACCATTTCCATTAGTTGTTCCCCTGGAGTGACCTATAATACACAAGTACTGTTGGTTAAACAACTACTTAAAACTTTAGTTAAATTATGAACCAACAGAAGTTTTAATAGCAAACTTGGTCAAAGTTTTTAAAATTCAACCAATTTTATGGGATCCTTAAAGGACTTGTAAACAGTATTGTCACTCTTGGAAACAACACAATTGAGTATTCCATCTTTAAACAACTAGTAGTCTATGAATGGCATACTACACTTACCAACTCCATTATTATTTCCGTTGTGAGATCCAGTTTCATTTCTCATCCAGACTCTGTGACCACGTTGTATGAGGTCTGCTCTATCTCTCCATCCACCGATGGACCTGGCTTGAGTTGCCACTAACATGACAGCCACTATAAACAAAACTTTAACAAGATGTGCCATGTTTGTTAAATCTAAGTTAGTTGGTATGAGTAAATGTAACTTCTGTATGTATCTTTGTCGGTTCAACTGACTGTGATGTGTCTATAATTTCTTTGTTCTTTGCGATCTACGCTCTTTAGTTCTCTATCGCTGAATGATACTTTATCACTCTGTAGCCCTGCTTATAAGAAAAATTGTACCGGAAAGTTTGCACATTCTGATTCATGTCACAGCTGATGCGTCACAGCAACTACCACAGATGCGCACTGAGTGACGTGAGTAACTAATAGCATAGCCTGCTCTTAGTGGCCAAAGCTTCAGGCGCAGTATTTCTATTTTAAGATACCTGCACACCATGATACGTATACAGGAAGGGTTTATTGCACAAAATTAATCAGTCATCTCCATGGCAACAGATTAGTTCTGTGTCTTGCCTACAGTAAGTACCCAACTACTGTTCTGTTTTCTGAGGATGCCATTTGATTATTTACAAGCCTGCAAAGGTTCAATTTTTTGGTGCTCTTTGACAATGGAGCTAAGAAAAATATTGCTTGACTATCGTACTATAATATTATAACAATCTAACGAGTGTATTAGAGGAAGTTTATAAACCATCTCCAAGGCTACACATTGCTTTTTTTCGCAGCTACGGTAAATATTCAACAATAGCTTTACTGTTCAAGGATGCCAGTTGATTATCTTTTAACGCTGAGCAAATTACATTTCTGATTTAAGATATCAAAATTATAAATGTTATAATTACCAAGCATAGGTCAGTCATTCATATGTATAAAAACTCAATCTACCATTCATACAAGTTGCTGCAATCTGGTTATGCTGAGGCTATGCTGATTATTGGAGCGACATAGTTGTTGACTGCAATAAAAGCAGTTATGGTTAATCGTAGCAGACAAGCCTTAAGGCGGCCTAAACACTGGAGTTAGACTTTTTAAATGTAGGAGTACAGAAAACAATCACTTGCTGGTTAAGATAAGACAACCAATGAAGTTATCTCTCCATTTCTAATAAATTTTGGTGAGGAAACCCACATTTTTACCAAAATTATTCCTCAAATGACATGTTACATTGATCTATGTTTAATGCATTATCAGTTCTTTATTACAAAAATTCTAAATAAATGATAATAAATATATATTTAGTTCCGTAAATCATAATTTATCATTGCATACCATTGAGGGCAGCGATCTTATGCAATCTATGGCTATTAATTAATGATTATTAAAAGTTTGGTTATTTTGTATTATTTATCAATCAAATTTTTTATTTATTGTGTGATATTTATTACTTTTTTTGAAATGAAATTCTGTAATGTTCTTGCCAGCCTTATTGATAAATTGTGTCATTACTCATAAAGTACAGTATGTGTGGTGCCAAGTTTTGCATGATTATTTCATAGTCTTTATATTAAATAAAATAATTGCAACTGCTCTAAATGTAAAGATTTGTATTAAAGACTGCTAGATTCATGTAATGACACAGTTAAAATGGGAGGACACAACTCTTCACCACACAACAGTAGACAACCACCCTACTCTACTATATTCAAGTCATGCATCAATGACTGATATCTTGCTGGATAGTTTTACTGGCCACACACATCAGAATTTTTCTCACTTGACCTACAGTGAAGTGACATTGCCACACACAGCCGAGGGTGCAACTAGCACTACCACTACTAGTGATAAAACTAGATGCATGCTTATGTGGTAGATGCAGACAATAGCAGCCACATGCAATTGGTTTAGCTGATAGCACTACTTGTTAAATTTGTTAAATTTGGTGCCGTTATTCAATGTTTTTATGCCAGCAGACGTCACACACCTGTCTCTCACCAGAGCTATACCAAGGCTGGTGTCATGCTCAGCGTAGTGGTCAGTTGAGCAAATCTGATGTGTGTGTGGCCAGTCCTTTGGTCTTGCATACAAAACAATATCGTTACATAGCACAAGCTATACTTATAACAATTTACTATAAAACCCATCTTCTTCATTAATCAGTTTTCAAACTAATTGACAGGCAGCAAAAATTAATAAATAATAATTTTTCGGACATTTATTTGAGATATAATGAATGTGCTGAAAGGCTACCAAAATTCAAATTCAAATCTAAAAAGTTTGGTATTAGATCAATCTTAGAATAATACCAAAGTAAATGACAGCAAATTTGGTGGCTTTGTTGTTAAATGGGTCCGTTTTTCTCTTACACAAACTAGTGACTTTTGTTGAAACAACTATTTTCATATTTTTGCATAAAACTCTGCTTACACTATGCTAGAGGTGAAATGTGGTTACATAGTAACGAACACGTGTAGTCAATTGTGGCGGTAGGAATCCCACAACTAGCCCCGACCTGGCATGGTACTGCAGGGCCAGTGAGGAATATTGCTGCAGGGCCAGCAGAGGTTACTGCAGAGCCAACAGAGATTACTGCAGCAGCGATAGAGGTTGCTGCAAGGCTGGTGAGCTTACCGCAAGGCCTATAAAAACTGCAGCTGTGTTGGTAAGGTTTCTGAACACTATTTTACCCCCAAGACCCTCTTTCCTCTCTTGCGAGTTTAAATCCTCTATCAGAAAGCAAAAAATTTTCAAGTCAACATCGCCATAAGGTTACTCCGAGGAGTTGCCCTCTGTTCTCCATAAAAAGAGCACAAATCTGTAACAAATGTCAAGAAAAAATTGGAACCTCGCTTGAACTGGTCCTATGGCCAAAAGACAGCCATTATTTGAAAAGAGAGAGACAAACTGATAGTTTAGTGACGGATGTAAAGACTTCTAATACAACAGCTTATGATGAACCAATAGGAAAGCTAGATTTCAAAGAAATCTATTCTCAATATAAGTGGTACCAAGTTTTGCTTATAGTTCGTCTCGTTTCAAGTTAGCTGCGCTAGTAAATTCAAAGATTCTGTTTTTTTTTGCGAACAATGAAAGTTTGGATAACTTTACTCTTATTGTAATGCGTCTGTTTAGTTGTCATTGTTTACTCCGGGTGTCAGTTTGTGAATCGACTCCAAAGTTGGTTGAGTTGCAAGTTGGTTGAGTTGACTCAGAAGTTGCTGGAATTGACTTGAGGTTGTTTCAAGTGATAGACAATCAATAAATCAATAAGTTTGATCAATACGAAGACCTCCTGCAAAGTACTAGACATCCAACAGCAACCTAAAAGAACTAAAAGAATCCTTTACAATACCATACACAGAAAAAAAAACTTCAGGATACAGCTTGCTTTCCTTGTTCCTGTTTGAGCATTTCTCATGATACCTGGGAAAATGTGAAAAGACAAGTAAATGGATAAAAACCAGCCAATGGATGGTGAATCTGGCAAGCTGGCACTGACAGATTGAGGTTTTAGCACTAATGGGGCAGTTATCTTCTTGATAACCTAGTTTTGTGTATTGTGATAAGCTATATTTTAAACACCTCATTCGTATACACCTTACAATGTATATAGCAGTTGTAATTATAATGGATAGAGCTTGCTTTGCTCTCATGTAGTGTTAGTTGAGAGATAGTCCTGCATCAGGAAGTTGTATTTAATTTTTTTGTAGGTTATTTTGTGAACCCTGGTATACAGAGCAGGTATGCCTATGTGTCAGGTAGTTTGTCTCTGAAGGTCACCTCTGCACTGGAGAGGTTGTCTAGAACAAATTATGACTCAGAAGCTGGAAGTTCCTCTCAGAGCTGGTAATTCCCAACTCAGAAAGAGTTGGAGGTAGCAGCTACACTATTGGCTAGTGTCTGCCTAACTTGGAGAGATTCAAAGAGGGATAAAAAGTTGGTAAAGTGGCAATAGAGACAACAAAGCTCAAGCACCTCTTGCTCTCAGAACAGGCATCCACTCCTTTAGTTCTACAAGAGTTACTAGCTTACTAGTTGTGTCAACAAGTAAAAGCAGGCTCAAATCCATATGAGCATTTCCTTTAAATACTTGGACAACATGGAAAACAGTTTACGCACAACGGAAATGTGAAGCCAGCCATCCAACCGAAAGTGACATGTAAACAATCTTACATGTTTAATTTTCTCTTTTGTCATAGCTACCCCGACTGTTATACACTGTATATTCTGTATTATATCCCATCATCTACCCCTGACTGCTTGGGAGTAAGCAGAGTTTTTGAAAGTGATGATTGGAATTTTTGAAATTAGATTTGGTGAGATCCATCTACAAACCCGTCAGAAGTAAAGATTCCAGCTCATGAAATTCAGCGAGTTGCTGAGAAGTTGCGGATAAGTGTAAAGGGAACTAGTTCAAAGGCAATTGAGATCCACCAAATGTTATTGTTGACCACTCCATAGGTGCACAGTATCAAGAGACACAATTGTCATTGTCACTAGTTTCTTTCTGCACAACTACTAGTGTTGCTGGCAAAAGGAAGATGCAAATCCTTTACAATATCTCCTGCTGTACTCTTTCTCCAACCTGTTAATTGAGCTGAGCGTTCAACTGGTAACCAACAGGCAGGATGTTTAGCAGGTAGGATAATTTTAGGCACATCACTGGTAGTAATCCTGTCATTTGTCACCTCAGGAGTGCACACTCATGCCACAGTTTCACATTATCTCTCGATGAACCTAATGACTTCACAGATCAGTACAGGATGTGGATTTATTGCACAACCGATGTTGTTGGTGTCAAGAAATGGATAAGCCCTGATAATCTATGAGAAATATCACTTTGCTCAGCATAACTTGCAGCATAGCGCTTAGAATTTTTAGTAATAGTTTGTTACACAGCACCATTTGAAAATGAAATAATATTTTATCATTACAATTGTTTATCAGATACAAACTTTGAGTAAAGAATCTTTTGCACGACATGGGTAGTTTTAAATGATTGCATTAATACTTAATTTTTGTGGTTCCGATTTATCTCTGCTGCTTCATCTGGCTATTTCAATCAGTTTGCATGGCATATAATGATGAAGTTTTGTTAAAATAAGATACATAACTGTTTTCATATTTACAAACATTTCAAGTGTATTTGGCACAAAAGGAATACAAAAATAAACAAGCATTCACTAATAACAATCAAAAGCACAATAAAAAGTTAAATACACAACAAGAAATAAAACTATAACACCTGGCTTTCTAGCTTAGCAAGGGCTAGTGAATCTAGTAATTTGCCTAAAATAGCACCAGTTTCTGAAGGGAAGACAAAGCCAACTCTACTATTCAGAAACAAGGCTAAAATTTTGGTAAGATTGGCGAGTCTAAAAGCAAGAAATATCAAACTCAAACCTTGAATAATTTTTGTCTTCTTAAGTATCAATGGACAAAATATTGACACAAAGCCAAATAAATATGCTGGATAAAGCTTCATATCCATTGTTTATTACGCCTCTCAGCTTTCTAAATTGATGCAAAAAGCTGACATAAAGCTATCGAAAGCTAAAGCTGTCAAAAGAGCATTGAGATTTTCTTCGGGAGAAGATGATTGTTAGAAGAGTTGATTACCACACTCTGCGGTAAGAGCCTCCGGAAGGAACGTATTTTCTCCATGCGTTGGGGTCTACTGTGAAGGTTACTGCACCACCACTTCCGCCTTCACCATTGTTTCCATTTCCATTTCCTGTAAATAAAATGGGCAGTTATTATCTGACTATTATAAAAAAAATATGCTGACAAAATCGGAAACAAACTAAAAAATCACTTAAAACAGTGAATACTTACCACTTCCATTGTTGGATCCAATGTTGCCATTGCCATTGTTGACACCGTTACCATCTCCAATGTTTCCATTTCCGTTTCCTTGACCATTTCCATTACCATCATTGTTGTTGCCATTTCCGACTCCATTGTTTGATCCATCGTTTGCATTTCCATTGTCTGGAAAACAAAGTAAAAGAGTTAAAATACAACATTGTGAATTTTAACCAATTCACTGTTACTGAAATCAAAAAACCTTCTAGGTTGGTCGAAATTAAAAATATTTACCATTGCCATTGTTGCTTCCATCATTAGAACCCCCGTTGTCACTTCCATTACCATCTCCGTTGTTTACGTTTCCGTTACCTGCAAAAGATAGAGATATATTTAAGTAATGATTTCGATCTTGAAAATACTATTTCAAAATTTTATTTACATTACTCTTACTCGTACTTCAGTGAATAGAACAGTATTAAATCTCTTACCTCCACCGTTGTTGGAACCAATGTTATCATTTCCATTGTCTTGGCCATTGTTGCTACCGTCATTCACATTACCATTGAACTGTCCATTGTTGCTTCCATCATTGTTGTTACCTAAAACAAAAATTTATAAGTAGATATGGCAAAGAAATACTATGTGAATAATAGTTCTATACCAACCAGTTAGTTTATAATAAAATTATTTCTTACCATTTCCAACTCCATTTCCATCTCCAATGTTGGCATTCCCATTTTCAACACCATTGTTGTCTCCAACATTTTCGTTTCCATTTTCTCCACCATTACCACTGCCAATGTTAACATTACCATTATCTGCGCCATTGCCATTTCCAAGGTTATCATTTCCATTGTCAACACCATTGCCATTGCCACTGTTGTCATTTCCTGTAAAAAAAATTATTGTTTTTAAACATTTGATAATAAATACATATTTGATTTGTAATCTTTTCACTATAATTATGAGTATAAAAGTAAACGACTGGAATATTTGTTGTTTTAAAGATTTAATTTCTCACCATTTGCCTGTCCATTGAAGTTTCCATCATTGAGGTTTCCGTTATCTTGACCATTTCCGCTGCCATCATTAAAATTACCATTGTTTCCTCCGTTTCCAGATCCACCATTGTCATTTCCATTGCCAACACCTGAAACACGAATCAAATAATATTGCAATGCTGTTCCAGAACAAAACAAATGGGGATGTTTGACACTTTCTTGAAATGGCTCCGCACTATTTGGAAAGAAACAAATTGTTTGAAATGTGCTTTTAGTAAACTTACCATTTGCATTTCCTTCATTTCCGCTGCCATTTTCATTCCCATTTCTGTCACCAGAGTTACCATTGCCGTTTATTTGACCATTGGAGCTACCAGAGTTTCCAACACCATTAAGACCTCCGTTGTCATTTCCAGCATTGCCATTGCCATTGATTGCTCCATTGTCATTACCAATGTTGTCATTACCTGATAGTTAAGAAAGTAGTAAATTAGTTTGGGCTTTTTACAAAAATTTTACTGAGCTGATTATAATTGACTGAGCATAAAGCTTACCATTGCCAAAACCATTTCCATTTCCGGAGTTGCCATTCCCGTTCTCTCCACCATTTCCATTACCCTCATTGTTGTTACCATTTCCGACACCATTTCCGCTACCTGAGTTGGAGTTTCCTACATCATTGGCATTGTTGCTACCAGTGTTATCATTACCGTTCTCCACACCATTGAAGTCTCCGTTGTTATTGTTACCAACATTGTTGGCGTTGTTGTTTCCATTGTTGCTGTTGCCGCTGGTTTGCCCATTGTTACTTCCTGTGTTGCCTGAAACAAAAATATTCAGTTCTTTTAGAAGTTGGAAGCTTTAGATAAATGCTGAAACAACTTAATGGACAGTACACTCACTGTTTCCAGCAGCATTTCCATTGTCAGATCCAGCATTTCCATTTCCAACACTGACACCGTTGGCATCACCAATGTTTGAGTTACCGACACCATTTCCATTTCCATCTCCTCTATTAGAATTACCGTTGTTGGAGCCATTTGCGTCTCCAACATTGGTGCCACCATTTCCGTTTCCTGAACAAGACAAGTGACAATTATTACAAATATGAAACCTTCAGAAATGTCAACTTAAATTTTCAGAACATGCAAAGAATAATTGTGGTTTCAATTTCTACTCTTACCGTTATTGCTGCCTTCATTTCCATTTCCATTTGCTCCACCGTTGTTGTTTCCAGTATTTGAACCTCCATTGCCATTTCCATTCTCCTCACCAGTGTTGCTGTTGCCATTAACTGAACCATTACCATCTCCAGCATTGTCTGAGCCATTACCATTGCCATTAGCGCTGCCAGAGTTTCCATTTCCATTCTCTTCACCATTGTTGTTACCAGAGTTGGAGTTACCATTGTTGTTGCCATTTGAGCTGCCACTGTTTGAGTTACCGTTGTTACCACCATTTGAGTCGCCCAAGTTGGACAGTCCGTTAGCATTTCCATTACCATCTCCATTGTTGCTGTTTCCGTTACCTACACCATTATCATTTCCAGCGTTTCCATCACCGTTTACGTTACCATTGCTGGTACCGTTGTTTTCTAAAACAAAATATCACAATTAGAGCTAGAGTAAACAAAGTGTGTAAGAGTTTTTTGTTACTTTGATTTTCTGAACGTTTTGAGATGTTACTCATAAAGCAACATGAACAAGTTTCGTCTCATAAACACTTACTGTTTCCGTTGTCATTTCCGTTTGAAGATCCAGTGTTTTCAACGCCGTTGAAGTTACCGTTGTCACTTCCATTGTTCAAGTTTCCACTGCCGTTACCATTCTTGTCACCATTGTTGTCATTTCCATTAGAGTTACCGCTGCCGACACCATTGTTGTCATTGCCATTGGCATTTCCATTGGCATCACCCTTGTTTCCATTACCATTGCTGCTACCTTGCTGTATTCCTTCGTTGCCTGATGACAATAATGGAAAAAAATATGTGTTTGTTTCAAAATAATAAAACTTGTAGTATGTCATAAGCAACTGGAGCTGTTTTGTAAAAAAGCATTGAGAAATAATTAAATTATTTTTCACTGAAATCTTTGTTACATATCATCACAATGGTTTAATTTTCTGCACCAGCGGGCAACTAAGGTGATTCACACTCTCAGGATAGCAATGCAAGGTGCCCTTACCACTTCTTAATCAAATCCGCAGATTCATCATTACTTATTAGGATTAAGTGGCTGGATTGCTTTTTGTAAGCTTATTTCGTAGTTCCCCATTAAATTTTGTTCAACTGGTCTTTTATTACGCAGTTTCCTTAATACAAAAGACTCAACATTTTCATATTTCAAGTATGAATCCTGTATTTTTGTTTGCTTTTGCTTACCATTGCCATTTGCATTTCCGTTAAGATCTCCTTCGTTCATGTTACCGTTGTTGTTTCCATTTTTGTCTCCAGCATTGAGATTGCCGTTCTCGTTACCGTTTTCATTTCCATCAACTTTATTGCCATTGAAATTACCATTGTAAGTTCCATTGTTGGAGTTACCATTTCGGTTTCCTATGTCTTCACCATTATTTCTGCAAAGAAAACAACAATTTTGTTATACGCATAAATAGACCACACAGAAACCCCCAAATACTGGTTAAAAAGTAAGGAATTGAAACAAAACACTAGCAAGTTTCATTGAATCATTGTAACTTACTCATTGCCATTTGCATTGCCATTGTCTCCACCGTTATTTCCATTTCCATTTACATTACCAATGTTGGTTCCATTATTGCTGTAAAATAAACATACAATAGGTTAGTTTTACCAACAATTATTTCAAGAGAAAAAATTATTTTTACTTGAAACATTTTACAACTTATTTGCTAGTACACCGACACAATTTTCAGCTACTTGATGGAAACTTTTCTTACCTGTTTCCATTGACATTTCCATTAGCGGGACCATTGTTACCATTTCCATTAGTTGTTCCCCTGGAGTGACCTATAATACATAAGTACTGTTGGTTAAACAACTACTTAAAACTTTAGTTAAATTATGAATCAACAGAAGTTTTAATAGCAAACTTGATCAAAGTTTGTAAAATTCAACCAACTTTGAGGAATCCTTAAAGGACTTGTAAACAGTATTATCACTCTTGGAAACAACACAATTGAGTATTCCATCTTTAAACACTTAATAGTTTATGAATGGCGTATTACACTTACCAACTCCGTTATTATTTCCATTGTGAGATCCAGTTTCATTTCTCATCCAGACTCTGTGACCACTTTGTATGAGCTCTGCTCTATCTCTCCATCCACCAATGGACCTGGCTTGAGTTGCCACTAACATGACAGCCACTATACACAAAGCTTTAACAAGATGTGCCATGTTTGTTGAATTTAAGTTAGTTGGTTTGAGTAAATGTAACTTCTGTATGTATCTTTGTCAGATCAACTGACTGTGATGTGTCTATAATTTCTTTGTTCTTTGCGATCTACGCTCTTTGCTTCTCTTTCACTGAATGATACCTTATCACTCTGCAGCCCTGCTTATAAGAGAACTCGTACCGGAACGGATGCACACTCTGATTCATTTCGCAAGTTATGAGTCAAACCATTTACCGCAGGTGCGCTTGATGGACAAGAGTAATTAATGGTATAGCCCACTCTAAATAACCAAGGCTTGAGGGGAGGTAAATGTATTGCTATTTTTAGAAATGCGCACACCATAATACGGCACAGGAGATATGCATCGCTCAAAATTTATAAATCATTTCCATGGCAACATATGAATTCTCTCCCAGCTACAGTAAGTGCCCAACAACTGCTTTACTTATTGAGATTGCAAGCTGATTACTTTTTAACTCTGCAAAGATAAAGGTTTTGGTGCTCCTTGACAATAGAGCCAGAAAATGAAACATTGTTAGACTATCACCTGTTTGATTGCCAATCAAAACTTCGCAATTTAAGTATAAATCATTTCTGAGAACACATGTGGTACTTAACATATATGTTGCTTGGTTAACGAAACTGAAAATTTGGAAAACTGGCAAAAGCTCTGCAGAGAAAATATACTAAAGCTGGTTTACTACATGAATTAAAATGTTAGCTAAAACACTAGGAATATTGTCGTAACCAATTGCATAACCAAACTGGCAATTGTCATTGCATTGTTTTGAATTCAGTCGACAACTGTTCATCACGTAACAATAATTTAGAAGTGTTTGGTTTGTGAGAAATACTTCTGGAGCAAATCAACCGTAAGTTTATGTAAGAAATCAAAACTTTGAACACAATGCCGAAACAAAAGAAGTTGTTGCATGAGCAAGTCTTTTTTCTTACAACACGCATGTTTCCTCTTGAGCAAGGTTGGTCATACTCATGCATGACACTGCTAGCACTACTAAACTGAGTTTGTTAGAGACGATATAACTAGTTTGATAAACATGATAATCATTTATGCCACCTAAAATGACTGTATCTCATCACGTTTTCTTTGGTGCTTTGTGGCTACTTGGTTGATAACATGTCCATGTTCCAATTCAGTGCCAATTGAAGCATTTTTATTAATAGGAGAAATACAGGGAAGTTACTGTACCATCACTGCTCATCTCTTCAGCTTACTCAGCTGAACATAAAACATCCGCAGAAGTGATTAATGACTTTCTTGTACCAGCCTATCCATTTCTCTTTGGATATGCTTTGGAACAGATTCATGACACTTGTTGTGAAATGTCAGGTTGCAGCCTAAGCGTGATCTACGTAAGACATTTATGCCACAGTGGTGGATTCAGGAAAATGGTTTGAAAAGATTATAAATGTATCGATTTTGTGAAACTCAAATTTCTTTGTAGCAATCAATTGTGTGCGCAACATTAAAATTGAACATTGAACGTTGAACATTCAACAACTGTTGAAATAAAATTCCAGAGAATATAATATTTTGGTCCCTGTTTGACCAACATTTTAATCCACCACTGTGCCAATCAATAATACTGTGCCAGGGAAGTGACAATTATATATACGAAACAGGTTGAGAATAATTGATACCCAATATAATTAGATTTGATCAAAAGGCGTACCAGAACAATTAGTTACACTGCCTTGTTGTGACTAGTGCCGACAAGTTATCTTACGCCAACGCAAAGTTTCTCCCTGTTTCCGTAATTTTGAGGCATGCATAAAACCTGTGGACACAACGTTATCTTCAAAAAAACATGGTTGAAGAAAGAAGTGCATGTATAAACTTAACAACATTTAATATGGTTAAAAATCTATAACCAATTTTATGGGTTCTAATCAAGTAATAGCAGCATCAGATTATGTTAAACAATCTCTTTGGACGCTCTAATAAAAAACCAAACAATTATTCTAATGATGATCTAAGTTAATTGATAGAAAGTTTGTGAAACACATTTCTCTTCTTTAAACTTTGCTGTTGATAAAAAGACCCACGTTTGAAAGTTTGATTTTTATAAAAAGTTGTTAATTTTATTTCAGATTTACATGTGAATTTGTATCATTGTGTTTAGTGAGTTGATTCATCTGATACCCCATCAGTGCCGTGGATACAGGTACCGATATGTTAAACGGCACACGAATCAAACAAGAGATTATTGACTTTTGTCTATAACAAAGAGATTAAATGGGTTTGAATCACAAGCAGTTGGCAGTAATTTGCTGATATCCTTAATTAAACTGTTTGGTTTTACCTTTTTCTCCGTTTCTTCCGAGTGAATCAGTTTGTTATGTACATAATGTTTGAAGCTCATGGCGAGGGAGCACTAGGCTGTGGCTAGAACAGAAATGGTGATATATTTAACAATTCCTTATACATGACAGTTTAATTGGTCAGCTTGCTAAAACTCAGGTGGAAAAACGGAATTTCCTCATTTTGTGTGTAACAATTTGTAACTTGTATTTTTATAATTATGGCACAGCTCACTTTGGTTTTGAGTCTGTGCCAAATCTAGCATAGGCACATGTGGACTGTGTGGAAGTGTGTCCATGGCATTCTTGGCGTCATCCGCCCAATGATATTTAACAAGCATTTGGCATCAAAACGTACCGAAGTTGTAGAGCACGCTGTAGAACAGTGATAAATAGACATTTAACAGATAAAATTTATCATGCATGGTATAAGAAAAGTTCTTACAAGCTCTTAAGCTAATCTCATATATGTTTTTCTTCTTTGTGTTTTCAGCTACTTTTAGTGAAAAACAAATTTTTTTGCAGTCTCAAGGATTCATCTTTTGGTTCCATACCAAGAACATTATCATCATGTTGCAAACTATGCATAAAGTAGGCGTCGCCACTTCCTTTTGAATTGTGCGCTGCAGCATATTATTTTGCATAATTTTAGCACAGGTCCAAACTGTGCCAATAGCTATTTATATATCCATATACATTTTCTGCTTCATTACTGGTCTCTATAAAGATAATTATGTAAAACGACATAACAATTGTTGTCATTACATAACAATTGTTGTCATTACATAACAATTGTTGTCATTACATAACAATTGTTGTCATTACATAACAATTGTTGTCATTACATAACAATTGTTGTCATTACATAACAATTGTTGTCATTCTAGTATTTGAGTGGTCGATAAAATAGAGCGTTTCATCAACCAAAGACCAACCACGGTTCAGTTAACAAGCTTTGTGCTAATTCGCTCACAGTTTGACGTGTTTATATATTCAGTGTTTAGAAGAGAAGGAAATGGTGCCAGTCGGTGTGCAGTCCATGCACGACCACTTATTTTTACTCATCTGATGATTAATGGATGAATGGTACTTGTTTAGGTTAATCCTGCATTGCATTAGGTTTTGAGAGACAAGCGATGGCCGGCTTTGCTTCATCATGTCATATATTGCCACATTTTTACTGTCTTTGAATGTCAGAGTTTCAACTTTCTGATAATATGAGTTCTATTTACTGGAAAAGGAAATCTTCCCCTGTATATTGTGATACCCGTTCAATCTTTATCAATTGGTTATTGATCAATATGTGCCAGGTTTGTGTGGCTGAGTGATTGGCCATTTTGGATCAGGTTTTACTGTAGTACAATTATATGGAGAGATGTTGATAGAGATTTAATGGCTGCACAACTATGTGTGCCAGCAAGTGAATTCTTTCAAAAAATAATAAACTTGCCCAGCTCTTTCAAGCATTCCTGTCAAGTAGGTTTGTGAATAAGAGGGAGATACTCTGGACCTATTGCTTCCTGTGACCACAAATGGGTTTGAGGGTATTGCGTAGATGCCAGATAAAATAATAAGTCATTTATTATTTCAGAAAACCGATTGCTGAGGTGAATGTTGCAAGATAAATATGAGTTGCAGTACAAAAAATTACCATGTCATACAAACTAATGCTTTGTATATGAGGAGAGTGTGAAAACAATACAAACCCTGAGCATCTCCAAGTTCACTTCTCGCTCAATGAAAAGAAGAAAAAAAATTTGGCGAAAGGCTACTGCTAGAATGATAAAGTTTCAGGAGTTTTCAGGGAGCTCAGCAGTTTCCATGAGTAGCGGAAATTTACACCTAAAAATCAGGCAGGTCCCTGGCACATCAGGATACATGACCAGTAGGCTTTCAAGTTTATTAGAAAGAGTCAACCTCCACTCTTACGTTAAGCCTGCACGTACTTTCCAAATGCTTAAAATGCATGATTCAAGTCCATTCATCTTCAACTTTCTGTGAGGCGTTACGAGAGCAATGAATATATTGTTGACAAAGTCAAAGAAATTAAATTACTTATATAAATTGATCATAAGAAATCAAGTAGCTTTTCACAATATTGATAAAGTAAATTCCCATGAAACGCAATTGCTTGACACTGTCATTGTCACTGTAGCAGGTTTTTGTGCATCTCATACCAAATTGTCATAAACAAAAAAGTGGCAGCATAGTAAATGGCCATTTATCTTAAATCTGAAAGAGTTTGCATCAAGAAATGAAGAGCTTCTCTAACTACGAAGAGCCCTGATTAGATGACCGCTACACCGTAGGATTATAAACAATGTATGGTAGTTGTAATTCATATTTCCTTTTTCAGCTGCACGTTGCATTTTGGTGAGTTGCTGTTTTAAAACACTAAAATAGTAAAAATAATAGAAGCAAGTTATGGATAAGTTTACAATAAAAATTGTGGTTTTCTGCACTAAAAAGTACTTCAATTATCCAGAGTAACCCTTAATGGAATCTTTCTTTATATAAATGGGTTCTGTCAGAGGCATGATCTGGAAAAATACTTCTGCCAAGCTAGCTTCATTCTTCCTTCTACGCATCCGCTTATTATCACTGACAACAAGGAAGCTGAGACAATATTTACTCCATCATCTTCATCATAAACTGCTAAACTATTATTATTATGGGCTATCACATCGCTAGTCTTTTAGTTGATGAGGAAGGTTATGGGGAAACTGTTTATTAGGGTGAGTTGGTGAAGGCCTCAATCAACTTGTCTGAAGTTCCCTTTAAAGTTGGGCTTTAAGTATGAAAAGCAACTTGGTTCTCTTGTTTGCATCACCATAATAACAAGTTCCAAATCAGGAGTCAAACATTTAATGACTTTGCCCGCTCACCGACAAACCCACACTCGTATTACATCATCAGAGACTTTAGCAACTATTTACTTGTTTTTGGGAAAGAAGTTGATTATCACTTTATCATTGCATATGACACTAAAAGAATCCATAAAGTTTGAACTACACGACTCTATTTCGCAATGTCACTCGCATAGCTCAAACTTGAAATTTTCTTATTGTTTTTAGTAGAAGAGATTAACTCTGTGAACAAGTTTGAGTCACAAATTTGCATGGTACTACTTTGATATTCTACCAAACCTACCTTTTGGCAAATATTGGTGAGAAAACTCGATCTGTTGGAATGAGCAGTAATTAAAATTCTACTCTTGTGTACCTGACATAAATCACTCTGGTAACTGCTACCATTATTGGTCGTGAATCAACGTATGAATTATTTATGCTGATTCCGATTACGCAAATTTGGCCTGATTGTTCTTTCAGCTGTATCATCGCAAGTTTAAGAATCCATATGTGTATCAGACCTTATCTTCTAAATTCCAATGAAACTAGGTCTATTTTTTTATTTTCTGGTGGAAGTATTTCTGATGTAAGAAGCTAAAAGTTGCTCCACCCTTCATCTACTCCTCACGGATCTGAGTAACATTACATATTTTAAATATAGCATACTGGAGATGTAACAACTTTTTTTGCTCTGCTCTGTGACTCAACAACGCTAACCATAGACGTTTGCTGTCTGCAAGGATTTGTGTGAGCAGTTCACCACTAATCTTTTAATCTCTATATGGATTTCCTTCTTCCTTGTTCATCACTCTATCGACAGAAAAAAGTTATCCAACATACATTTTATAAAAAAAAATGGTAATTGTATTTCTTCCAGCACAGCAGTGTGCGGGAAGAAGTTGTGTAAAAGGCCAATATGAAAAGCTAAGCTAGAGTGATAGCTAGGATTAATTATGTTATAAACCCCTGGTCGGTCGCCAAAGCCAACTGTGATGACACAAATAGCATTTGTATGAGGTCTTTTGCACCTGACGTGCCAATGTATGATATCGCCAATGTAGATTGTAGAAACTATTTGTTGCAAAGCATAATAGGAAAATTGGCGCAAACATTTAGTGTGAGTGCATTCAATGCCATGCTGTACCTTATGCGTGAACCCTGCCTGAAGATTCATTCGCATAAAATGCAGTTCAATGACAGGCAAAGTATCTGTGACGTAATTGGCCTATACTTCCGATGTTTATTCATTAGCACAGATTGAGCAATGTTGTTCACTTGTTTTAAAACATATTTGTGATAATTTTGTCATAAACTTGTATGTTACCAGAAAAATGTGAAACATAACGCAGTGATGAACTTATTAATTATTGGGAAAACTGTTTAGACCTACATGGTGTGATAATAATGGTAATTTATCACCAGATGTAGGGACTAGATGCACTACCAAAACAAAAACGTCTCCATTTCTGTTGTATAGCTTATTGCGTATATTACATTTGTACAAGAAATAACACATGTAGAACAAGTTGACTCATGCTGTTATTGAGCCTTTAGCATCAGTCAACTTGAAAGAGATCTAAATCCTGTCTCAAAGGTTGAGCTGGTTTGATTTATATCAGTAACCTAGTCAGAGCTACAGTAATTGTCTAACTGAGAGAAGATTTGTTGTTGCTACGTCAACTATAAGGGTCAACGAGGCATGAGTGTTTCTGCAACTGCAAATAAACACAACATATCTGACTGTGAGTTGAACCTGAGACTCTACTGCAACACGGCCCAGTCTGGCCAAACACATTAACAGTTTCATCAACTAGGAACGCCTAGTGGTGAAATGCTTAGTCAGAGAAATGTGTCTGACCAGTGAGCTAGGCAATGTTGCTGTAGAGTCTCAGGTTAAAAACTACAGTCAGGTATGTTATGTTTTTTTGCATTTGTAAAAATTGACCTAGCAAAAAATATCTTGATCTAGAAACAATGGCCAACAAAAATACCAGATGTTAGCATGAAAGATTGACAAAAGAAACTTATTACAACACAATATTGGTTGCCAATAAAATGATTGCTAAATAGTTGGGATACTCCTTCAGTCTCTATTTCACCCCATGCCATACATCTACTGTATAGATCCAGGGTAAATTTTGATTTTGAAACTGCTGAAACGATAAAAGTTTTTGTGACACTTTAAAGGGCTTAACTTGGAAGCAAATTGACAAGACTTTGAGCTTTGAACTTTAAAGAAAAGGAAAAAGTAGCCTAAGCATGAGAGGACCCCCATTGGAAACGAATGGTCTTGTGAACAAACCCAATAAAGGTCATATTTTGGTTAGAAATAAGCACGCATTCACAAGTTCTTTGGCACCAAAAACACTTTCTGTGCCCTCCACTCCGGGGATCGTTTCTTAGCTCCTAAATTGATCAACAAACTACAAGTTAACAATATAAAATGTAATATAAATCGATTGAGTAAGGATTGAGGTCATATCACTTACTAAAGGCCCTATACTCAAACAAAGGCTTAGATTCGGTCCTCGAATACAATAACAAATACAGTAATATTCAAAGTTCAACTTGTGTTAAGGACTATGCCTAGGTTAAATTATTCTAATTAAAGTTGTATGCAATCACATTTGCATCACATAATTTCAGACATGACTCAACTCAGCTGTCCACCCACGAACTTCAAGCTAATAATAAATACTGTACATATCTCTGCGAGATCCTGTTTAATGATAATAATAATAATAATAATGGAGTCAACAAGAACTGTTTTTAAATGACCTAACACTGTAGATCATTTTGGTTACTGCTCAGTTTATCTTCACAACCGTACCGTTCTGTATGATACCATCCAGGGAATGCTTGCTTTAGGAAAGATTATGTCTACAAATATCTAGAAATATTATTTTCGAATTTTTGAACAACTCGACATAAATCCGAGTCTGCTCGACCACAACCGGCTCCACTCAACAAACTATCAAGCTCATTGACCAACCTCCGATACACTTGACCTCGAACTTTAACTCAGGAACTTGACTTTGACCTACTCATGGCTCCTCACACCAACTGATACCAGAAGCAGACTATGGCAACTGCAGCTAGACACACCACAGCTGACATAAAATTAACTAAACTCTGATTGCTTGTAATAAGAAGTACAGAATACATTTTTTCACTAGCTCAACTGACTCAAGATCAGTCTATGTACAATATACTCACATAGAGGATAAAGATGGTTGAAATAAAGTGCTCTTATTTGTTCACAATAAGCAGGCAAATCGCTCAGGCAGTCATCTTTGTAAAGCGTCGGCTCGTTCGTATGTCTGCCATATGGGAGATCCTCAGTACACCCATACTTACTTACTTTAGTTCAAGTTTTTTGTTAACTATAAATGACTTGAAGAGTTTTACTCCCGAGGAAAGACAACTCTGGTAAAATACTAGCCTAAGTGGAGATAATATAGATATGAAATTGTGGGCCGTCTATTCATGCTAGTAACTTGAAACTTGCAGGGTATGGAGTGAAGGGAGAGAGGCGTAGACTAGGGATCGTTGGGAGGGCTTGGTAAAAGAGTGCTGTAACATTATAAGTAGAGATTAATTACCTAATATTTTTTGGGACAGTTGGAGGGAAGAGGACAACAAGGATGGGTAATAAGTGAGTGGTGCAGCCCTGGGAAAAGGGAAGGGATGGTAAGAGTGACTAGGACAGGGAGGGGGAGGCAAAGGTAGTTCCAAGGGAAGCGGAGGGTAAGTGATTATTTAGGGTCCGATTTATTTGTAATGTTTGATTGTTGTGAACCTAACCAGTAACATTAAGCCGTTGATAAAATTTTTTCATGAAAATAATCGAGAAGTATACCCAAAAAAATGTTTGTCACTTGAGAACATCATAATTATGCAATGAACTGTTATAGATTACCGAACAAATCATGAAGTAGACAACTCTTAATTTTCAAAATAACCAAGAAAAAAAAAGTTGAATTGCTATAAACTGAAGTAGTTTGTAAAGCTGCTCTTTTAATTTAGGAAATTTTGCATATTATACTGAGGTGGAATTATTTTCTAATGATATAAAACCGGTCTATAAAAATTAAAAAAATAAACTGGCTCTTTATAATTTGTTTAGTGTTCAGTTTCATTCGCGACCTACAAACAATATAAATAAATACTCATTAATTATTTTTTTTTATTCAGTGTGCCACTTTTTGTTGACCCACGAGTTCCAAACAAAATGATTATTTATTGAATAAATTTATTGCTGGTCTATTTATTTTTATTGCAATTTGTTCGGTGAACAGAGGTCGCAAATACTCTAATAGAATTATTAGCAGAATAAAATTAATAGTTTATTAGTATTGAATACAAAACTTAACAAATTTGCATATTAGGTACTTAAAGACTGAGTCACCAAAAAAGTGGCTTTTGTCTTTCTTCCCTCAATATGCATTCACTTATGCATCACTGGCGCACACTCACTAACGCATGTCTGCTGGGTGCTTGAATTTGAAACTTAAAAACACATCTGCAGAGGACAGCATAGACTTGAGTCTCAGAAAATAATCCAGCGAGAGCTATAGACACCCCCACCCATTCCAGAGAGAATGCAGTACTCAATCACTGAAGTTTGTCTGTGACCACAGAATGTTGTTATGTGACCTAATGACGTAGTTCTGTTTTTCAACTATCATAAGGTGAGTATGCCTTCTCCTAAGTGGACAATTATCTTGCACGTAAATTCGTCTCTATCCATGATTCCATGATTTTGGCATGTTAACCAATTAGTAGTTTAGTTAGTGTCTAGTCACAGAATGAACTCCTGTGGTCATCGCCACGCTTCAGTGACTGGCTATTGCGTTCCTTCGTGAATGCGCGCGCCCCACTCTCTGGCACTCGTATGCTCTCGGCACGCACCCCACACTCTGGCACTCTCTTCCGTACACTACTCGTACGCTCGGCGCGTGCCCCACACTCGCGCCCCACACTCGCGCCCCACACTCGCGCCCCACACTCTGACACTCTGTGGGTGCCTCTACAGTCTGCAATTTATAATCATATCATGTTTTTTTTTGTATAATATTAAACAAAACAAATATTCTTTATTTATAGTATTTGTATTAATACATATTATCAGGATATTTATTATTACGATAATAAATTGTTGTTTTAACTTTATGTAAGGTCATCAAATTTTCACACCACACAGGTGTCATGTTTTTCCATAACAATACCTATCATTGTATTGTGTGTAGCCAAATAACAACTTTACTGTGATACTGCCGCAACTACTTTTATTACTGCCTGGTAGTAAAGATACACAAAATTATTATAACAAACTGTTATCAATAAAATTACACGGAGTTGTCTCCTCTTTTTTATTCAAAATCTAAATGAACTACTTTGAAATAAGCGTCACCTTTGACTGCAGCTCTTTCATAGGTTTTAAATGGGTACATAGGCAGAGTCATAGCCCTTCGTGCCCATGTGTCAGTAAGTAGGCAACTGTGGTGTCTTATGAACACATACCAAGGGGAGAAAGACAAAAACTGAAAAATAAATTTGCATAATGATCGCCAAATATTGTAGCGATCTTTACACCCTACGACTTGTCCGCTAGGCGTTGTCACCGCACAAACTGCTGTTTGCCAGCACAACAAGACAGTCAGCCTCTCTAGGCCTGACAATGAGCAGTCAATCTCTCCCCAGAGATGACCCGGTGCCGGGATGGCACAAACAACTGGTTATAAAGAGAATATTCTACTTTATCACCTGTGGTGAGCCCTCGGCTCAGACATATACTCGGTGCTTTCGAGGGATATAACATTTATTCATTCCAGAGCAAAAATGTGGCAATTCAAGTACAATCTACTGTGAAGGCATACTGTAGGTAAGTGCTGTCAGGTAATGCAAAGATATACACAAAAGCTCTGCCTTTTATAGGCAGAGTCACAGGAAGTGGCAGGAAGTGTTTGACCTAGTTTGCCAAACACTCCAATCACATACAAGAATACTATAAGTACACCAATAAAACGATACATAAATATGGCAGCCAATGAAAGGTAAGCAAATGAATTAAAGGTAACTGGTGCCCAGAAGTGAGGGGTGGAGTCTATAGGCATTCTAGCCAATAATAGTTAAGTATTCCTTTCTCCACAGGTTCTTGGTCTTTCTTGGCCTTTGATCATACTTTCTGGACTTCTGAGGGTAGTTAGCTCTTGGATACTGGTAATATAAGGTCTTAGACTAATTTTCCTCTCTCAGGCTATGTCAGCCATCTTGCTGCCAGCCCGGGATAGCTACCCAGGGCCAGGGTAGTAAATACCTTGTGCCGGTATATTATTATAATGGCTCTAGTGCATGTAATTTAGCAACTAGGTTAACCGCAATTAATCCTAGGCTTTGTTAATTGCTTTCTAAAGGCCTGGCTACACGATCGCAAATTCCGTGCGCTATGCTTTGTGCAATTTCAACGCACTAAAAGCTAGATGTTACACGAACGCAAGTTCTGTGCATTGAACTACGTTGCGCTGAGGAGTTGTATTATCTTAGCTGAAGTAATAACCAATAGTAGTAGTGTAGCTAGTTAGCCGCGGTCTTGTTAGTAGTTTTTATTACTAGCGGTTGAATCAAAATCACTGAAGCGCGCCTAACTGGATTCACTGTAGACTGCTTTAGCCAATCACAATCAATATTGCACGGCCCATCGGACAAAGCACAACGCATAATTTAAACATGTTAAAAGTTTGCAAAACGACTAAAGCCAGGGCAATAAGCAAAATGCGTTGACCTTTCGGAACTCTTGTGCAATAACGCACGGAATTTGCGATCGTGTAGCCAGGCCTTTAGGCTTGCCTGATGTCTGCAAACTATCAGGAGACTTTTAATAAGTTGTGGTCACAGCTGGTGACCAATAAAATCCACTACAATTATTAACTTCCTGTAGAAACTGCTTTTACTGTAAACATATATTTTTTGGTGTACTAAAACTTTAACAATTTCATTGACAGCTTAGAAAAAGTTAGTTTACAATTACTTTTTGTTTTATGGGTATTTTGTGGAGCCAATAACAAGCGAATCATTGTAGTTCTTCCGGCTTCACTCCCCTCTCTCTCCCTTGTAGTTATTGCACCTGTTCACTAGCTGTACAGCTAGGCTCAGGTTGAGCTGAGAGCTGCACATTCGGTCAAAATATTGATAATTCCGATGTGCGCATTTACGTAACAAAAAAACGAAACAAAAGATAGGAATTTAATCCTGTCTGACTTTGCTTGTATTGACTTAAGCTTTTCTGTCAGCTATTTTATTTGATGCGTTTTTGCACTTTGCGTCAAATAAGTTTTTGTTTCAAAGAAATTTTAGTGACCAGAGCACTGTTACTTGGATTTGTCTTCTCTAAAGTGGAAAAGACTCGAAATCAAAGCTACTTTGCTTCAAAACAGTTATCGCTGTTTGCTAATATGGAAACTTGCTGTCAATGAAGGGGATGGTGAAATAAAAATTACGTTATTTTAGCTTTTCCAGTTCATTTGAATGCTAGTACTAAAAGTAGATTGATGTTAAAACGTTGTATTCTGCTAAAAAAACCAAAATTAACAATTTGATTTAATAAGTGAGTGCATAAAATGATGGATAGGTTTAAGTTATAAATGTCTCAAATATGCATACAAAGTGCCTATTTGATTTGTCTTGTTTGCTTTCAATATTACATAAATCACTTGAGGACCTTACTGTGATAACTTTAGGAGTTATTTGTCCTGCATTGTGCAGCTAACTCCTGTTTCATTTACAAGAACAATAATTTTAGTCATCTCCAAGCATTTTATTATTCAATTGAATAAAAAACTATTAAATCTGAGGTAGCTCTTTTTTGGGAGTCATTTTCACTAAAACCATAACTGTCATTCATTGCGTTATAAACTTGATGCACCGTTTTAATGATACGCTATTAAAATATTTGAGTTTTATTTTATGTTTTGAAACGAAATACAGCTAAAATTTAATACTTGTTTAGATAATGCATGCAGCATGACAGAAAACAAGAGATTCATTATGATTGTACAATTGGTGTCTCAAATAATTTAACGCACGAGAACAAAAAGTTGGAAAAATTCATTAAGCTTTATAAAATTACTGCTTTTCATGACTTTGGTAAAACATCAAAATCCAAAGAGCAAACTATTCATATTGAAAAAATTGGTCATTTCGCCTTCTTTCCCTTAGTTACAAGTTCACAGCTTCTTCTTCAGATTCATCAAGTTTGTTTATCAACTTGAGCTTCATCAAAAATATTAAAAGTAACAAGCCCTCTATCTTTCATGGCTGAAGCAAAAAGAATTTCAACAGTTGCTTAATAATTTCTGGAATGCAAGTGAACAATCACTGAGAGGTTTTAACAATCGGCAGTAAGTTTTGCTGCAGAAGTCAACTCAATGAGGTAAAATAAAAATTATACTGTTGTTTGAACTTTCATAATCTGTTACCTCAATTAAACCAGAAATAAAAATATTATAAGCAGGGTTTTTATTTTTTTAGCATCATTTGATGAAAAAAAACTGAAAAATGAATGCGGTGAATTAATAATTAATCTTAGATTTTTGTGTTGATGATGTAGCAAAAGTTGACCTTGAAGAATAGGCAACTCCAAGTTTAAGGGATTTGATGAATTGAACATTAGAATTTTTTACAAGTAAGCAAAAACAGCAAAATATATTCATCCAAGAAACAGACTTACTGTGAATAGTGTAATAGATTTGCGTCCTTTATTACCAACACAACGGCATCCAATCTCCTATTTTCCAACACTTTGGGGTCTACCCCGAATAGGGGTTAGCAACTCCACGGGGTTCATGACCCAGACACACTACACCAGGGCTTGCATGCATACATACTTTGTAATCCAATTCTATTTAGCAATACATAAGGGTACTTAAACACAATCTACAAGACTTATGCCTGTAAAGCAGCACAGGAGCTCCTTTTACAAGAGAAAAGGAGGAACATTCCCCCTCTTATTAGGGGTGAACCAATCACACATAACAAGAGAAATAATACACAAATTGAAACATACGATACAATTCAAGTAAACAATACAAACCAATGGCAAGGGTGAGCACATGGAAAACTACTCTGGGCTACTTTCCTGCCCTTTCTAGAGTCATGGAAAGTTTCCGCTCCTTATAAGGGCGTTCACTTCCTTGATCTCTGTTCTTATAGTCTGTAACTTTTTAAGTTCTCCTCTGGTTGTGGGCAGCCAGCTCCTTCTGTCTCAGGCTGTATTTTTCAGCCATCTTTGTTGGTTGACTTGGGGTATTGACCTCGGGTGACCCGGGGTAGGTGCTATAGGTATATAGAGCAGATCCAGGGTCAGTACAGGCCCAGTATGACCCGGTATAGCTGGTATCCTCTACCTAGTACAGATTATACATGTTATAAAGGGGCGAACCCCAGAACCACTTATAATTGGTGTTGCGAGAGATAGGTGAAGGAGTATGGGGGAGATCTAAGATAAGGGGAAGGTGGGGGTAAGTGTCGGAATGTGCATTTATTGCAAAAATCTCCCACTATAGGTGTATTTGATAACAGCAGGGTTACCCTCAAGTCACTGAAATCTCCCAAGTACTTAGTTTTGTTTTAATACATGCTGAATTGTTATCGAGACAATTGAATGACATCCTGTGATAGATTAGTGATAGATTAGTGATAGATTATAGCTTAAGCTCAGCGACATGTTACCTGGAATTTTTTTATCACAAAACTAATTCTTTGCTATTGATCTTTTAGGCATCTGTCCAGTTGTACCATCTCTCTTTACTGTTCGCCACACTTATGCTAGTCCTTGCAGTCCACAGCATCTCAACTCATTTTGTTTGCTACAAATGGAGTTGTCCCTTTAAACGGCCTAGCACGCCTAATTTCAAGAGGATTTGATGTATAATATGAACTTCTTGAGTTTGAAACGTGTTCAGAAAAATTATCTGGAGTTGTCCTCTCACCAGTAAAACGATTCCTATGGACACAGTAAACACTCGCCACGACGCAATTTTTTCCCGGAGACGCAACAAGCTATATAGAGCTACATAGCGAGTTTTCAAAATTTTGGCTTGTTTGCATGGAAGTTGGGCCTCCCAAATATTGGCATTGTGCAGAGACTCTTTTGATTGCAAGAAGTGATATTGCAATAAATTTTAATTTTTTTGGAGCTGTTTTTCTCAAGCCGTCAATTTGTTTCATCTTTGATAAGCTCTCTATTATGTATACACAGGCGCTCACGTGATAGTGTTTGTGATCAAAATCGAAAGAATTAATGAAAATTTTTTATCAAAACAATAATTTTCAAGTTAAAGATTAATCAAACAATAACATTAGTATAATTTTATAATAATACTAGGTGAAAAAAAACATTGCCAAAATTGTATTTCCGACATTGTTTTTTTGTAACAACGATAATGGTTAAATCTGAAGTACTGGCTATTTCCAAGAAAAAAATTAAAAAGCACTAAATAATAATAATTAAGATTTTTAAAAAGTAGTTTTGAACTAAAAAAGCAACAAGAATGGTACAAACTGCTTGCTGGAATATAACATATAATATCATAATGCAGGTATTTCCTTCTGTCTAACTCGTTGTCATAGACTTCCATAGACCTCTACATAATTATTGCACGTTTGTTGCCTCAAGTGAGTTTTCTCAATAGTTTTACAATACTTGACGAGAAAACAACTCTACACGCAAAGTGCATCTTAAAAACCCCGTCCTAAGCCCTTTAAAGTTATATATACCTTCCCTTGAAATAGCACTGTCCTTAGAACTTGTTTAAAATTGCCCTTTTTCTTTTCTAGGTGCGAGATTTAAGTCTATAGTATTGTCGGCAGTTTTGATAGAGATGTTTATATACAAGTTTATAGCACTAAGCCTAACAACACAGCCTACTTACATTGACACACAGTTATACTCCAATCTAACTCTGTGAAACTGACACACTGGTCTCAGCTCCTGTTCTGGATATACTAAAATAGTAACTGACATGAAAATTATCAAGTGTGGCTTAAGACAGGCCTCAGCTCTGCACTTATCGACTGATTAAAAAGATTATTATTTCAATACATAAACGATCAAATCATCTCTGGCCAATTGGTCAAACACCACTGCAGGAGCTGATTGGACAGTGTACAATAAAAGCTCAATGTAATTGATTGCCATTGGCTCATCATGACGTTAAAGAATTGGTTGACTACTGGTTACTTGTATCTTATTGGTTATCGGTCATTTAATCACCAACACCGCCCGCTTATGTTTGTATAAATGACCAAACCATGCTCTTTTTCTGTTGTGAATGTGCACAACTTGTGCCAATCATAGAGTATATATATGACTCAATGAAGTTCCTGTTTATATACTGGAGCAGTGCATTGCTTCAGATAGGGCAACCTTAAGAAGGTTTTACTGCGCCTGAAGGCATTTGAAAGTTATAGTAAATAAATCAGTTATTAAATTTCTGTTAGCAAATCTTGAACAATCTTGAGATGCGCAAACAACCAGGTTTGGGTGGACTTAGCGTGTGTAATAACCAGGTTTGGGTGGACTTAGCGTGTGTAATAACCAGGTTTGGGTGGACTTAGCGTGTGTAATAACCAGGTTTGGGTGGACTTAGCATGTGTAATAACCAGGTTTGGGTGGACTTAGCGTGTGTAATAACCAGGTTTGGGTGGACTTAGCGTGTGTAATAACCAGGTTTGGGTGGACTTAGCGTGTGTAATAACCAGGTTTGGGTGGACTTAGCATGTGTAATAACCAGGTTTGGGTGGACTTAGCATGTGTAATAACCAGGTTTGGGTGGACTTAGCATGTGTAATAACCAGGTTTGGGTGGACTTAGCATGTGTAATAACCAAAATAAATCAAAAAATTGTGTGAAGTTGTATTGTTGTAGTAAAGGGGTTCTGTACAAATTACTATGTCTGGGTGGACAGCTTTGCTGCTAAAATGTTGACTCATCGTAGTGGATTTTGGGAGCCTTCTAACCCACTAACTGGGCACTGTAACCAGCTGAGCTCCTCGTTCGCTGGCACAGGAAGGTAGATAGCATTCCGATGGCGTGCTGCCACCAATTACCTCTCTCCTAGAGGCAATACCAGGTCGGTATAACACTGAATCAGAAGTGAAGGAATGTTCTCTACTCCACAACTAGTATAGAGCCCTCGGCTCAGACACATCACTCAGTGCTTTAGAGTAAGGTGCATTTATTCTTTTCCAACAAATACGAGTAAGTATAAGATCCAATACAGTAATGATTATGTATGGCAAAAGCTCTGTCTTTTATAGGCAGAGCACAGGAAATTGAACAGGGAAACAACCAGTGATACATAAGTAGGTTATAATGCAGTATTTGGCTTTTTTATAAATACTAGAAAATGAAATCAAGCATATGAGATTGAATTTAATTGGGGCCCAAAAGTGGTGGACAGAGTTCTGGGCTCTCTAGCCAATCATAGACAGTCCTACTTCCTGTAGTTAGTATCTTGGTCGTTCTAGGCTTGGTTATTTTACTTTTTTTAGATATACGGGTAGGTATCTTGCAGGTACAGCTTTCTGGCTTCTTAAGGGCTATTTCCAGATCCCAGGCTATGGTAACTCACTTCCTGCCGGCCCGTTATGGCTCCCACAGGGTTGGTACTGATTCATGCAGGGTCGGTACAAAGTCGATATAGTACCGATGCAGGGTCGGTATCTTACCGACTCAAAATTAGTCATTTCAGTATGGATTAATACTGGTGTTCTGGTCATCAAATTGCCATGTGACTGATCCCAAACAGTTTGTAGACATATGTGCACATGTGAATGCTATAAATATCCGCCACAATAATACCTGATAGTTTTTTATTCTTTTTTGGTAAGTGTGTTTTCTTTTGACGTTTTATTTTTAAACTTTAACCTGGATTTATAACAGTCTGGTTAGTTGATTAACATCATAACATTGATAATACTCTGAGTGCTTTCTCATTTATGATGGAAGCAAACAACAGCATACTGGTTTGTGGTTGTTAATGGCAAAAATGATAGTAAATCAATGATGAAATTTTTTGTTATAAAACATTTTTACCATAATATATAAAATATTACATGTTTCTGACCACTATGCTGTACAATAAAAATATTATGTTATATATTTCATGATGAATAACTTTGCAAAAAACCTAGCTGCAGTAACTTTATAATAATAATATTATGGTGCCCATGTTCAACTGTAGCATTAATATAAGTATTCTGTCAGTGAGCCCTTCACTGGTTCACCATTACTTGTCTAACAAACATGGCTTCTACGTTTGATTGACAAAGTTTACTGTTAAACTTCGCAGCAAAATTTAGAATTTGAAAAGACTGTTTAGTCATATTTTTTTGTGGTTACTAGAAGTTATTAATAATATTTTGCTGTTTCAAGCTTGTTAAATATTTAAAACAAAGCAAGCAAACGGTGCTTTCTAACCGCTAGATTGAATTCTGAGATTAAACTCAACTTCCTAAATATTATTTTCATGTGCATATTTGTGTTACATCACTTTGAATTGGAGTTTCATTCTAATGTTAGATACTTCTTTGCAGACTTTAGCATGCCAATCTAATATGTTCAAACATTTTCTGAATATAAGCTCAAATAACTTGATATTAATAAGATTACAGGAGGTTACCTTAACCATTGCTGTATATTTTCTTCATTATAAAACAAAACTAAAGAAACACAAACACAAATTCAAAAAGATGGCTCGACACATTGAAGCAAATTTAGCAGAAATTCTATTTGCATTAGATTATTAGAAAAATTTGTAGTCGTCAAAGTTAGATAAGAGTTTTTGCAAAATTAAATATTTTGTTTGAAACTTGAATTTCAAATGTAGAACGGATGTTTCAAGAATTGAAAATTTTAACAGAATAGATTTTCTCATAATCTAATGCAAATGTTGTCAGTTTATGAAGCTCTATAACTGTATCAGGTCTGAGGCAAAATCGAGTCGAAACTTTAACAAATTGGTTTCGAAAGATTTTCTAAAAGTAGTTGCTACCGAAAAATGAAAGTTGTAGACTCAATCGCTTTAAACTCTAAACCTTCATTTCATTATAGAAAGAGAATAGATATGGTTTAAAAAATTCTTTCAATTTGTTTTAAAAATATAATAAAATCTTATTATATTTTGAATACAAGTTGAAAGTTAAAGTAGAACATCACATCAAAAATGTGATTCTGTCGGTTGGTTTCATGCAGTCGCAATTGTCACTGTTTAACATGTTTAATTTAAGAACAAGTTCACTTCACTTCAATTGTCCAGCCAACTGTGAATACAAAGAAAAATTACAAAAAAGCTAGCTATTGAGAGAATTTAGTGACTTGGTGCACAATTAACGGTAGCCTTTGCCAGGTACAGGTGCATATTTCCTCCATGCGTCAGGATCAATCTTAACCTTTGTGGCTTTTCCAGTTCCAGAATTGTTGTTGCCATTACCATTTCCTGCAAAACAGAGTTTGAAATTTTCATGACTACAACTATGATGTTTAGCTGCTTGAAAGGCAATTGAATAACGAGTCGTTTTCTATTGTTGAAATATTTTTGCATACCAATTCCGTTGTTTGATCCAATGTTACCATTTCCATTACCACTGCCATTGCCGGAGCCAACATTTCCATTTCCGTTGTTTTTACCGTTGTTATCTCCTATGTTACCATTGCCGTTGCCTGCACCATTTCCATCACCAACGTTTGCATTACCATTGCCTACAATCAAATCATATAACCATTGTATAATATGACCATCATTAAAGCTTTTGAAAATACAAGAAGTTATACAAGCAATAATTGAGTCATTTTTTACCAATAAATTTTCCACATAAAATCAGTTGTTCAATGGCTAGAATAAATAGCAAAGCTCAAAGCCAATTGAGAGTTTTTGTTAGCTAACAAAATATAATTACCATCATCAGTTTTGTTTTTATAACACAATTAATTTGTGAGTTGAGTAAGAAATTACTTTAAATGAATCAAAACTACACATGACGTGACAGACAATTCTTCAGACCCTATTTTACCTTGTCCGTTTCCATCGCCCTTATTGTAGTTTCCATTACCAACACCGTTTTTGTCTCCTTTGTTAAGGTTACCATTTGCACCACCATTTTTGTCTCCTTTGTTGCCATTGCCTACATATAAATAACAGAAATATCAACAAATGCTTCAACTTGAAGGTGGTTGAAATGATCATATTACGGTAAAAACTTAGTCTGCGATGACCAAAACCGTGTATTCTCACCATTTCCAGCTCCATTTTCATCACCTTTGTTTCCATTGCCATTGGCATTTCCATTTTTGTCTCCTTCATTGTTGTTACCGTTATATCCACCATTATGGTCACCATCATTGAGGTTTCCATTTGCTACGCCTGTAATTAAAAGTAAAAATTGTTATATTCTTTTTTATATCTTAGAAATCAACAATCTCAGTAAATTGCTTTGAAAGTTGTTTATCGTTAACAAAAAGTGTATTTAAAAGGAAACCTACCATTGTTATTTCCGTGGTTGTTGTTTCCATTTCCACCACCATTGCCATTTCCATCGTTGATGTTACCATTGGCTCTACCATTACCATCTCCATTATTTTCGTTTCCGTTATAAACTCCATTGTGGTCTCCGTTGTTGTCATTTCCATTCTTTTGTCCATTTTTGTCTCCACGGTTTCCATTTCCATTAACTGCACCGTTACCATCTCCGTCATTGTGATTTCCATTTCCAACTCCATTCTCACTTCCATCATTTTCATTTCCGTTAACTTTTCCATTGCCGTCTCCGATATTTGAGTTGCCATTGAGTTCTCCATTGCGATCACCATAGTTGTCATTTCCATTCACTTTACCATTATCATCTCCAGCATTGTTGTTTCCATTTGCACCACCATTTGCATTGCCGGAGTTGTAGTTTCCATTGTTGACTCCATTACTGTCACCGTCATTAAAGTTACCGTTGACTTGTCCGTTCTTGTTGCCATCATTGTAGTTGCCATTGTTGACACCGTTTTCATCTCCAGCATTGTTATTACCATTGAACACACCATTGTCACTTCCATTGTTGTCATTTCCATTCTTTCCTCCATTTTTGCTGCCGACGTTTCTGTTGCCATTCTTCACTCCATTGCGGTTACCATGGTTTCTGCTGCCATTGTCATTGCCATTCAAGTCTCCTTTATTGTTGCTTCCGTTCTCGCCACCATTTCCATTTCCCTTATTGGTGTTACCATTGAACTTTCCATTGTTGTCACCACGATTGTGGTTGCCATTCTTTTGTCCATTTCTGTTACCATTATTGAAGTTTCCATTAGCACCACCATTTAGGTCACCATCATTGTTGTTTCCATTTTTGACCCCGTTATCATTTCCGTGGTTGTTGTTACCATTGACAATTCCATTGCTGTTACCTTTGTTAGCGTTTCCATTGCCGGCTCCATTTCTGTTTCCTTTGTTTCTGCTTCCATTTGAATTACCATTACCATCTCCCTTATTTTTGTTGCCATTCTCTCCACCGTTGTCATTACCATGGTTGTTACTGCCATTGTTATTGCCATTGCGGTCTCCTTTGTTCTTGTTTCCGCTATTATTGCCATTTCTGTTTCCAACATTTTGGTTTCCATTGTTTACTCCATTATCATTTCCTTTGTTCACATTCCCGTTACCTCCTCCATTTTGGTTTCCTTTGTTTTGATTTCCGTTATCTCTTCCATTTCCATTACCATCATTAACATTGCCATTGCCTCCTCCATTTTTGTGTCCCTTGTTCTTGTTACCTGCAAAAGATTATTTTGCAAGTACTTATAATATTTTAGTTATTTATTCATTAGAACATTTTCTTCCCTACAATCTTAACAATCAAACAAGTTAAAACTACCAAAAAAGCAAGAGCAAAAATTTAAAAAAAGGGTGCTATAAGCTTACCATTTCCTTGTCCATTTTGGTCTCCATTGTTGTAATTACCATTTCCGGAGCCATTCAAATCGCCATTATTCTCATTTCCATTCTTCACACCATTTTTGTCTCCATTATTTTCATTTCCATTGCCGGAACCTGCTCAAAAGATTGGTTGATTAATAATTCGCACAGTTACCTTTTCTTGCAGGTTTTTTTTGTGAAATCAAATCTAAATAACGTTTGTTCAAAGTAATTTTTTCACATTTTTTCTGTGAAATTGTGATCCACAAAGCATCTAATCAAACCTTTACAGATACAACATACCATTCTCATCTCCTTTGTTTTCGTTTCCATTCTTTGCTCCATTGTAGTCTCCATTGTTATCATTCCCATTGTACACTCCATTGTTGTTACCTTTGTTCCAGTTTCCATTGATGTACCCATTGTCATCACCTGTGTTTCCATTTCCATTGATTCGACCGTTACCATTGCCACGATTGTAGTTGCCTGAAAACATGGAACAAGTTCAATACTTTTTTCCAAATTATCATTGATTAAAAGTTCATGGTTTAGATATGTACCATGAAGCAAGAGACTGCTGAGCTAAAAAAAGGTTGTATAATTGAATAATTTGCTATTTTTAGTTGAGCAAAAAACAACCACAGTTTTCTTGCATAATAAATAATCTTCCAATTTTCTCCCAGATTTCGTACCATTGATAACGCCGTTTCCATTTCCCTTATTGTCATTGCCATTATCACCACCATTTCTGTTTCCATGGTTGTAGTTGCCACCACCTACACCATTTCCATCACCACGGTTTCCATTTCCAACATTTCTGCCATTGTCATTTCCGGCATTCTTGTTTCCATTGGAAACACCATTGTTGTCACCAACATTACCGTTTCCTACATTGCCTCCATTGCCATCTCCGTGGTTTTCATTGCCATTGTGGGCACCATTGTAGTCTCCAATATTTGCTATAATTTAACAAAACAAAGTTATGCAATATGTTTTTCCTCTGGTGTTAATTTAAGAACATTTTTGGGAACCATTTTGATAATAATGACCGTTACCAGCAACCCAACTCACAGTTTAAATAATTACTTATGATTTTAGCAACCAGCTTTAAATTGAAATAGCCAACTTGAGTAAAAACAAATATATCACTTGCCATTTCCAACACCATTTCCATTGTTGTCACCGGTGTTATCATTTCCGTTAGCCTGACCATTTCTGTCTCCTCTGTTAGCGTTACCAACACCATTGCCATTGGAATCTCCTTTGTTACCATTTCCATTAAGCACACCATTGTTGTCACCAACATTGGCGTTGCCAGCACCGTTTCCTGTTTGATACATTTATTATTAAACATAGTTATAGACTAAGAGCAAAGTTATATTTTGAAATATGTTATAGCTTTTCACAAAATGTTTTATATGATATGCATAATTAATATGATGATATACATTTTTGTAGGTTGAGTGACCTGAGAAACAAATTTTAATAATAAACTCTCATTCATGAGGGCTGCATTGCCACTTTTATTGATCAGTGAAAAGTTTAAATTCCTTGACTGAAGTACTTGCCATTGTGACTTCCTTTGTTCCTGTTGCCATTTTTACGTCCGTTACCATTGCCATAATTGTAACCTCCATTTCCATTTCCATTTTCAGAACCAACATTCCTATAATAACACAGAAATCTTGCACCAACGAAGCTAAATTTGAGCTGGTTAAAAAATGTTTCAAACCAGCCATGCTTACTTCATCCATACATTTATTTCATGGTTTTTAAACAAAGAAATTTATGTAGAAAGCCAAATCGGTTGCTTAAAATAAACTTATTCATAGGTGTATCCATTACAATGCTTTTCAACTTTTAAAAGTTATTGAATACTTACTTGTTGCCGTTTTCTCCGCCATTGTTATCTCCAACATTGTCTGAGCCATTTCCATTGCCGTTTCCATCACCCTTATTCTTGTTTCCATTGTGACCACCATTGTTATCTCCGTGGTTTCGTCCACCGTTGCTGTTTCCATTGGAGTCACCTTTGTTGCCTGAAGTTAATTAAAGTTACTTATTATAAAGCATAAAATTCCATAATTGACAAAGAAACATGAGAAAAAGATGAAGTTGATGCTTACTGTTGCCATTGTAGACTCCATTTTTGTCTCCAACATTCTGAAGGCCATTGGCATTACCGTTTCCGCTACCTTTGTTTTCATTTCCATTGCCACTTCCATTTCCATCACCATGATTACCATCTCCATTGACATTACCATTGTCATCACCCTTGTTTTCTAAACACGAAAACTCAAGTTCATCAGATTTTCTCAAACAATAGATTTCACAATCACCCATGTTCTATAGCTGAGTGCTCATGTCTATAAACTTTAAATTCATTTGCATACTTTTTATAATTCTTAGAGTTATAAAAAGTGAGTTTTAATTTTTCTCCTGTAATAACATTTTTTATTATTAATGATTTTTCGCTCTTTTTATACTTACTGTTGCCATTTCCGTTTCCATTCTTGTTTCCAACGTTTTCTACACCATTGAGATTTCCGTTATCATTTCCGTGATTTTCATTTCCGTTACCGTTACCATTGTCATAACCTTTGTTGTCATTTCCATTAGCGTTACCGTTACCATTTCCATGGTTGGCGTTTCCTCCAGCATTTCCATTTCCGCTGCCTTTGTTTCCATTTCCAGAAGAGTTTCCATTTCCATGTCCCTTGTTATCTGAAATTATTATAGAATAGTTTTAAGGATCAAATAAATTTAAAAATGGCACTTGATATTTTATTAGTTTATTTAGTTTTATTTATTTATTTGTTTGAGTTAAATGATTCTGCTCAGTGTTTTTCATAAAATGCAAAATATAGTTTTTGTTAAACTATAAACTTCTCTGTTTAAATAAGTCTGACAAGTCAGACTTTTTTGTGAAAGTCTTTTTTCATATTTTCTTTGTGAAAGAGCCATTAAACAGCTTGTTACAACCAATACCATAGTTGGACAGGCAGTCACATATTTATGACAATGATATTCTACAAAGTGATTGATTGTTAGTTAATTATTTAGTGGCACGAGTGGATATCATGATTTTCAGCCAAACTTAGTTGTGATATCAAGAATATAGAAGCTAATCCGTGCCAGGCAGTATCTCGTGGGTAGTATTTTATATCAAAATAGCTTTTGAGAAGGAAACTGAATTTATTGATTTTTGATTAACACCATCAGATCAGTTTTGCGCAGATTCGGCACTCTTGTCTTTTTCACAATTTGGTATTAGTTATTTTTCTATCAAAATGAGTAGTTTGTTTCATGGAATACTTACTGTTTCCACCTCCATTTCCATTGCCAGATCCTTTGTTGGCATTTCCGTTGTTGTTACCATTCTTGGTTCCCTTGTTTTCATTGCCATTAGCGTTACCATTTTTGTGTCCTTCATTGATGTTCCCATTGTAGTTACCATTGAATGTGCCTTCGTTGTTGTTGCCATTCACGTTACCACTTCCAGAACCTTTGTTGCTACGGAAGTACATTACTTTAAATGTTTTATTTCGGTGGTAACTTTAGTAAAATGTTATGGAGTCTTATCAGAAAAACACAATTTTGTGCGATACCAAATGACGACAAGATTTCTTCATCAAAACTTGAGTATTAAACTTAGCTTACCCATTTCCGTTAGCGTTTCCATTATGGCCGCCTTCATTGCCATTTCCGTTAAGGTTGCCATGATCGCTTCCTTTGTTTCTAAAAAGTAGAAACACAAATACTTATTGCTACGATTTGCTAGTGTGGTAAAAAAAATTTAGAAAGAAATATAAAAAATAATTGCCTTCAAAAGATAAAATTTGCAGAGCAGAGAAAGGAAGTCACTTACTTGTTTCCATTAATGTTTCCATTAGCTGGTCCGTTATTTCCATTTCCATTCAAGTTACCATTTAGTTCACCTGTAAGATAGAAATATATGGTAAGATCACAAACAAAACTGGCAGGTATAGCACTTACAAAACAATTGCTTGTTCAAATTTTAGAATTTTTAAGTATGAGCAAAAAAACAATCGATGAGGCAAATTCTTTTTGTCAGAAAATGAATAAAATGTTTAGGGACAGTTAACAATCTTGTTTTTATTAAAAACCAAAAATTTCCACAAGCTTAAAGGGAAAAAACTACAAAGGCTATCATTATAAGTCATTTAACTTGCGTTAGAGTTTTCTACATTTAAAGTGAACTTTACAACAACAAGAAATTAAAGTATTGAGCAAATACAAATACCAACCGTGTGTATTGTTGTTTCCGTTGTAACTTCCAGATTTTGTTTTATCCCAAACTGTGTGACTTTTAGCATCTTTACCTACAAAGTCATTTCCTTTCTTCTTCCAATCACCAACAGGAACAGCATGGACAGCAATAACCACTACAGCTACTGTGCCTACCAGTAAGACTACTCCGTTCATAGTGGTGCTTAATCTAAAATAAAGAAAAAAAAATGGTGATGGCTATCGGCTAAAAGAAAATTTGATTGATAAAAGAGGTAGCTGGAACTTAAAAACAATTGCTGCTAGCACACATTAAACCTTCCAAATTAAACAACTACAACATATGCTTTTCCAGCAAAAGATTTTTGAGAAATAATGAAGTTTCTCACTTCGCCAATTGCTTTCTATCAAGTATATATGAAAATCTACCTGTTTGTTTTACTGTCTGTGTAGTTTGCTTGTCCAACTGAAGCTGGTATGCTGAGCTGAGGAGTGGATCTCTCTTATATACAAATCTAAGACTCTCAAGGATATATTAAAACCTCATTCATTTAGAAAATCCTCATGTAACTGAATAATAATAGTTTCCTGTGTGTTGCCTGTTACATGTCGGTGATTGGTAGAAACGTGCACACAATGGTATGACAGACACACTTAGGTAAGTGCTCTCACCAATGTTCCCATTGTAGCACATTATCACATCATCACGTTCTCACTCTCTATATCAAGTTCTCTGGCTTTGACTTTCCTGGGATGAATCTATATGACATCAAAGTGGCACAATAGAAAATTTACACTTTTGTCACCGAGGCACAATAAGAAATGTTCAAGTCTATTGCTTGACTAGTTAGACTTTTGATAATACTTTAGCATCCTGTGCGATGACTCATTTGAAAAAAACAACTCACAGTTGCTCTATAATAAATTGATATTCTAGACAAAACTTGAGTTGCTAGATAATAATTTTTTTTTATGTTCACACAAATATTTAGTGTCACAAAATCTGGCAAAGTTGAAGTATAGGTCATGCTGTTTGCTTTATTTCATGCAAGCCTCTATCTATATTTTTACTTCAATCCTATGATAGTCCATTAGGAAGCGATTTTTTTAGTGGTATGTGGCTAACCTGCAACCTTGTCCAGTACTGGATGTTTGGCACTGATATGGTTTTAGTACTGGAATGCTTAGTGATTCTGTCCAGGTCATGCAAAAAAATCAAAACATTGATTATGAACTCACAATTTGGGATGAGAAAATGAGTGTTAGTTTAAACAATATCAGAGTGATATCGAAACTAATTTAAACTGATCATTTATTCAAACCAAAGATTTTGATTTTGAATGCAAATAAGAAACTGAAACCAATTGTTTCCTGACACCACTTGCTAGATTGGTCAAGTTACTTCAAACTTCAATAAACTTTACCATACAGCTCATAGCTTTTCTTTTCCAAACCAATAGGGTCTTTCTTTATGATATATATATCATCAGATTGACACTGAGTGGCTTAGCCTCTATCAGTAAAGCAATTAATATCATCAGCTGATTGACAACAGGCGTGTGCAACGACCACTTATTTGATAGATGACGCCTCGTGCAGCTTAATCCATAGACCTCTAGCTTATCTAGACATTGACACACGGCGATGTTAAATATATTATATTGTCGCCATTTGTCATTTTTACTTGAATAAGTATAGGCCTGCAAGATGGAGCTACAAGTTTGTGTTCCATAGAAAGTAGTGATATGGAAAGCTGCGAGAAGTCCTTGCTGACTTGTACAGTGTGAGCCCTCTACACAATTTCGTTTAAGGAGCCTGTTAGATACATTTTGGAAAAACTATAAGGATGCAAAATGTCTGTTGATGATTAGGGGTTAGCAAATTAAAGAAACTCCAGCTTTTCACATACAACAATGTTACACTAGGACAGCTTTCCTCCTAAGTTGTTTGGTCAAATTTTAGCTCATGAAGCCTATTCAAATTTATTAAAAGTTACCAGCATATTTTGAAATTTTAGACATGCAAAAGATGAAAATCTAAAGCAAATCGAGCAGAACTCCTTAAAAACCAAATTTAAAAAGTAGATTTACTCCAGTGATTGATCATCAGCGGTCTTTGTACAGGCGAAAGCATTTGTTGAAACGTCTACCTGCTGTTTCTTTTATAGCATTTTTAGCAAATACTAAACAATCTCGATACAAGACCAGTTTGTCTGATTTTTAACTTGAAAATATTAGCTACTAAAAACATCTTATAAACATTGAAGGACTTTTAAGTTTTTGTAAAAATAGGAATTTTTGTTTTACAAAGAAAATTCAGTATAAATAGTTTATTGAATATCTATTATACTATTATTCATACGGCAGTTTTATTTACAACTGAAAGGTCTACAAATATTTTTGTGCCAAACAGAAGAACTATTAGATTAGCATTGATATTTTATTGGTTATCATTTATGATCATTGATGCATGAGAATGCAAAATCAAATGAGCAAGGTTGAGTTCAACAAAACATTGTTTGCCTAGCATGTATTCATATTTTTTGTTATTAATGGTAAATGTTACCACATAGCTGGTGGTCAACTGGTGCTATTTGCTATGTATATAATATAGGAGGCCGTGCCAGTAGCAAGAATATACGGTAATATATCTGTGACATATTAAAATAATAGGAAGTATTTATAACCTAAAAGATTGCTTGGAAAAAGTTTTTTGTGATTACTGTAACCTCTTTCAACACAATAAAACATGGGGAGAACTGAGATTTTGTAAAACGAAATCGCTTTGTCTATGGGTCTGACAATTTAGTGATGTTTGTATTACTGAAAATAAATTTATGGAAAAGTTTTCTGTCATAAGAAAATCTTTTTTGAAATCAGCATGAGTCTTTCGACAACTGCCAAAACAACAATTGTTATTTGGCTGGGAGATAAGACTGATTCACCAACTAGACATACCCTAAATATTAAGGCACAAAAAGTATACATTAAAAACAAATGTGAAATTTCCGCAAGAAATTTACTTCCTGTAGATAAATTTTGACATCAAGTGGAACATCTTGATGTAATTGCAACATTGGTCATTGAATCATTTTACAAGTGACCTAGGTTGAAAAAAAAAATTTATTTTTAGAGCACAAGCACATTCTTCAATAGCATATTGCTGTCGGCCAATTCCATCCAATGAATTACTGAAACCACAATATTGCTCTGTGGCTTATTTTTGCTGTGACTTTCTGACTCCATTCAAAGCTAATTTGCACATTTTCACTAAAGGCTAAAAACAGACATTATAACTACACAGGATTGGTACACTAACATTCTTCAGAGCTTTCCGTGGAAGAAATCTCTAAGCAATAATACCTTTGCAACAGTAATTGTTATTTCTGTTTGACTTGATCCATATAAATGGTAAAATAGTGGCTCCTTAACTAATAACAAGAAAAGATTAGCATTGCTTGCCTTGACATTATTCTCGCTACACAAGTTTAGAGGCACACGACACAGTAATAATCTTGCCATCTTTTTGTCATCAGCTTTGGATTATACTTCCTTATAAAAGTATCAATTCGGAGATATTTTGTCAAGCTTTTAGAAAGCAAAGGTATAGGAAGGGCTGAATGTTTTGTGGTCGGGAAAAAATAAAGAAATAATCCTTCCAGATTTTTTACTGCAAATTGTTTCGGTATTCAAAGCATTATACAAGTTTGGGCCAGCATGTTAGTATATGTTAGTATATATTATCCTATACATTAGTATGTGCTAGTATATATTATCCTATACCTTAGTATATGCAGTATATATTATCCTATACATTAGTATATGTTAATATATATTATCCTATACATTAGTATATGTTAATATATATTATCCTATACATTAGTATATGTTAATATATATCATCCTATACCTTAGTATATGTTAATATATATTATCCTATACATTAGTATATGCTAGTATATATTATCCTATACATTAGTATATGTTAATATATATTATCCTATACCTTAGTATATGTTAATATATATTATCCTATACATTAGTATATGTTAATATAATTATCCTATACATTAGTATATGCTAGTATATATTATCCTATACATTAGTATATGCTAGTATATATTATCCTATACATTAGTATATGCTAGTATATATTATCCTATATATTAGTATATGCTAGTATATATTATCCTATACATTAGTATATGCTAGTATATATTATCCTATATATTAGTATATGCTAGTATATATTATCCTATATATTAGTATATGTTGATATATATTATCATATACATTAGTATATGCTAGTATATATTATCCTATACATTAGTATATGTTAATATATATTATCCTATACATTAGTATTGTAAAGGATTTTGTCGCACCTTTACCAAACAGCTACTAGAGAAGTGTACTTGTTTAGCAATGTAACAGCAATTGCTAATGAGAGCTACTTGTTGCTAGTAGTGGCTCTATGTATAGATGAGCTATGAGTCAATAAGCTCCGTGTTGTGCCGTGTGCAAGTATACTAATACTATTTGGCTATCTGCCAACTGAACACACCGTGTTGTTGTGCCGTGTGCAAGTATCCTAATACTATTTGGCCAACTGCCAACTGAACACACCGGGTTACAATAGCTAACACTTTATTGCTTCAAGAGACAAAAGCTTACTCAGAGTACCTCTCTTTGTAAGCGCACAATCCAATCTGCCCACTGGGCCACATGTTGACAAAGTTATGCAGTAGATATGCTAACGAATCAGTTGAAAAATAGCATAAGATGATTGGTTCATAACAATAATATAGGTCAACAAAAATAACAGATAAACAGGCGCAATGCAAACATATACTTATCAATAGGTAACAACAATAAAGCGCCAGTCCAGTTCTTCAGTAAGGCGGGAAATCCCCTGCTTGAATTCTTGACTCATCCATCCTTGCGGTAGGCACGCATACACCTCTGTACTGAGGGCAGTCAGGCGGAGCTGAGTCTAGTATGGCTAATGAGTGTTTACACACTGCATACTGGCTAGCTTGGCATCAATGAGAGAGGCCACCTATACTAAATTCCATTACATAGGCCGCTTCAACTATTAGTATCGCCGTACTCATAGTTAACTAGTCATGAGGTGGCCGCGAATCACAGGGCCGACTCAGGAGAGGAGAGAGATCTACGCTTACAGGGCAAACCCTTTGCACAAGTCCATGTGCGTTTAAAGTAGGGGGAATCACGCCCTGCATAGTTGGCAGAGGGAGTGAAGGGGGCCCACAACCAGTGGGCTAATAAAAGGGGGGTGAGAAGGATAACACATCACCCGGTGGTTAATACGGTAGAAGGTACACACAACCAGTATGACCGACTGAGAGAGTTGCACACAACCAGTGTGACTAACGGAGGGAGGGGTGCACACAACCCGTGTGACTGACGAAGGGAGCGGTGGGACACCTTTCCTAGAACAGCTGGCCTCGCACTGTCTGTGCGGCTTGCTTTAGTTCAACTATCTCTCCCTTCAGGAGTTCTGCTTGCGCCTTTAGCCTGGCGACTTCTACCTCTGAGAGGGTGCCCGTGACCACCTTCATCCGAAGGCCCTGCAACTGAGAGTCCAGTTCAGCGGCACCCTGCTCTATCGCAGCAGCCCATCGCGCCCTGTTCTGCATAAACCGTACTGGCAGATCTACCTCAACGACTGGAGGTTCTACTGGTGAGAGCACGGAAGGAACACTGGGTGCTGAGGTCCGGCATACTGCAAGGGGAGCAGGGGGTGGAGAAGGAGGGGGCCCAGGGGAGACAATCATGGCCTCAGGACTTGGTACAACCACCGTGTGCGGCTTCTTTGGTATCTTGTACCCGGTTAGGGGTAACGCCATCAGCGGCACAATGCCAGGTGGTGTAGAGGAGGGTCCTGGGAGGGGAGCCATGACTGCATCACACCTCGAAGGTGCTGGGGGAGGAGACTGGATCTTTCCAGTCTGGGTAGGTTGGCAGGTACCGAAAGGCGCTGGATTAGTCCATTTCTGGTACCTGCAGAAAGCCGAGTAACTCTCTCGGTCTACAGCATAAATATAGCCAAGGCGTTGGTGGTGATCAGTATCTTCTGAACCTCCACGCGCCCTCTGGTGACAGTATATGCTGTCTCTGCTGCTACTCGAGTATCTACAGCGGCAAAAGTAGCGTACGTGGTGCTGGTGGACATGCACCGACAGTTGTCTCATGTTCTTTGCTGCGAACTTACAACTTGGGCAGGTACTGCGTCGTGCCCTTCTCAAATCTCTCTGGATGGCTTTCTCCGTATTGGGGGCAACCCACTGTAAGAGCCGCCGGGCAATAGGAGGTTTCTTGCCTACCAGGTGAGGTGCTACCACCTCTTCCTCCACGGTTGGTGAGGAAGGGCAGGAGGCAGCAATGTCAACTAACTTGACTACAGGCGTAGACACCGAAAGAGGCGGTTCGTCTACTGGCAAAGGGGAGGTGGGTACAGGTGGTGGGGGCACAGCAGGAGTCCTCGCCTTCCTCCGTGTGGGAATCAGGTCGAGGAGCGGGATCTGTCCACTGGACGCCGTGCAGCCAGGCAAGGTGGCAATGGCTCGCACGGTCAGTGGAGGAGAACCTAGTGTAGAGGAGGGGGTGGCTGTAAGGGGGGAGTTACCCCGCTTAGAAGGTCCAGCCAAGAGCTCTGCTCCTCTCCTCTTACTAGGGATGATCTTCCCCAGCGTCTGCATACGCTCCCTGGTGACAGCGTGAGGCAGTCTAGTACCTATAGGTGGCTTTTCCTGTACCACTACTGTACTCAGACTCAGCCCCGGGTCATCCCGGGTCGGGGGAGAACTGGCAGAAAGTTTCGCAACACTCTGGCTACAGGGGAGAGTGTTCGCTGCCGGCACCGTGGGTACACTGGAGGGTGTGGGGGCAGCTGGGAGTGGTGGAGACTCCGTGGACTGCCACTGAAGAGGAGGTGTCTGCTTGAGTGCCAAGGGGTCACGGGAGGAGCTATGGCGGCGAACCCAATTGTCCATCAGCTCACTCTGACTAGTGACTCCTAAGAGCTCGTTCTCTCTCTCTATCTCTTTCTTCCTTCCCTCTGCGCAGGGTACCCGGTAGGTGGCAGCAATCTTCTGTGCAGAAGGGGTGGACTGAGAAGTGGGACAGTCCCGTGAAGAAGGGGAGGGAGGCAGCTGTGCAGCAGCAGAGGTGATCTCGTCCTCGAACTCTTCTTCGACTTGCAGTTGAAGGCATTCATCTCCTTCTTGAGGCAAAACACTGGTAGAGAAATCCATGTAGTGGTTGGCACGTCCAGTCACTTTGGGTACTTGTTTAGAAATGCCTGTTCCCGCGCGGCAGGTTTGTTTGATCTTGACTAGAAGCAGTGCAAACAACAGGCAGTGGTGGATCCGCAAAGGCTGACTGGTGGTTCAACTCAGAATTTGACCGGCCGTAGTTCCCTGATGGAGAAGAATATTCTCCTGGATTTTTTCTGGCATCTTTGCTAGAGTGTCCTCTTTCCAACGACACCCAGTATGGGGGTGTGGCTACATCTCGTCTGGAGCTATTCTTCTTTCCGGGCGGCACTAAACGTTTTTGGAAATCATTACCCCTAGGTGGAAAACGGGTCAACTTTGGGGCCTCAGCGCTTGATGGGTTTTGCTGCCAGCACTCTAAATCTTGGCAGACAGCAGCGCTAGAACCTGGTCTTCCTCTAGATACCCAGTTTATGGGAGTTTCCGTAAGAACTCCATCCAGGAGAGCCGTTTTAATCTCAGGCATTTTGGCATTTTCGGACATTCTATCCACTTCTTTTGCAGTTGCAATCAGATGGCATAGCGGCTGTCCATAGTGCCTGGGTGGGCCGACGTTCCTTCGTGTCCGTTGTGATGACACAAGTGGTGGTTGACTCTCAGTCTCTGCAGGAGGTGAGGGTGTCTCAGCTACTGGGGGAGACAACTCCTGCACGTTTTGGCCATTTCTAGCTGAACCGCGCGTCCGATCTTCACCAGATTTGCTGTCAACAACTGGGGGAGTGGCAGGCCTTCTTGCAACTGGCCGCTCCAAATTTGACACTGTCCTTTCTGGTGGAAGAGGCAATTCAGTCTTCAATGGCGGTGGTTCAAACAAATGGGACGCAGGGAGGGGAGACAGGGGTGGAGAAGATTGAGCAGGAGGGGTGGAGGCAGGCATGGCAACCGCCTCGGTCGGCTCAACCTCTCCAGGGCCCGCTCCTCTGTAGTGGTCTCTCGTGCTTCCCGCCTTCAGTTCTACTGGCTGAGCAGTCGGGTTCACACACCTCACTACTTCATGTCCTTTGCTATCTGGTTTGTTCAGACTAGCAGCAATTGGAGGACATCCGTGTCGAGGCTCTACTAACCCAGGGGGTAGGCAACTCTGTGTGGTGTCCTTACACAGGATGGTAGACTCCTCGCCTGGAGGTAGCTGCGTGGTACGTAGGACCTGAACATTGTTCATTAGCAGTGTACCGTCCTTGTCAGTACAGCGCATCTCTTTTCCTGCTACGACAATGGCACACTCGTTGAACCTCATTCGGCAATCATGGTCGGTGAGGAAGGGCATCCCCAAAATAGCGTCTTCGTTTATGCGACTGACAACAAATGTGGCTTCAGTTTTCACACCACGGAGACGAAGGGTAGCTCTCACCGTGCCATAGAAGGGGATCTGAGTACTGTCGGCTAGGATACCATGTGGCTCACTCTCCTGTACTGACTGTCTTACTGACTCAGGTAACTGGTTAAAGACGTGCTTGGATAGGAGATTTGTGGTGCAGCCGGTATCGACTAGAAGGGTGACTGACTTGCCTTCAAGCTTCCCTGGGAGGAAGTAACTTGCCCGGTATGGCCGTTCTATCTCAGTGTTAGACAGGCAGTTAGGTTGAACCTTTGCAGCTCGGGAGGGGGGAGACGACGCTCTATTTCTAGGTCGTGAAAGGCACTCCACTGACGGGCTGACTGGTGCAACTACTGGTTCGTGTCTCTGAGTTGAGGCCAGTTGGTCGTTTCTCGACATGGGTTTTGCTCTGGGTACGGTGGTTGTCTTAGGTTTAGACGGACAGCCTCTACTGTAGTGGCCTGTCTGTCCACAGCCCCAACACTGAGGGGGAACCAACTGAGCGGTAGCGGGTTCTGACACCGTGTGTGGAGAGATCTGTTCCATGACAGGGATGACAGGTATAGCTGGTGAAAGGTTTTGCACCACATTAGGAGTGTAGTGGGGAACCCGGGCAGGAGGTTGCATCACTGCAGGAGCAGGGTACACACCAACAGGGGGTGCATGCACCGGTTGTGGCCACTGCTTCATTTGTTGCAACTCTATAGCCATGTTCTGCACTGCCTGGAGTAAATGAGTCATCACGCCTTCCGACACGGGCGCTGGCTGCTGGGGTGGAGAGGAGTAGCTCACTGTGGGGTAGTTGTTAGTAACTGGACACGGGTGAGCCATCTCTCCTGGAGCCTGCGACACCATGGCAGAAGTCTGATAATGATGGAATGGTTTCATGGAAGGCTTACAGGTTTCTTCTTCTTCTTCATCACTTTCTACAACTCGTACCCTGAATGGTTTCGAGTCAGGAACTGCCTTGATGTGGAGGAACTCGCTTCCAGCACGAACTGCGTCTTCCAGGCTCTGTGGGTCCACTGCTAACAAATGGCGTTGCAGAAATGGGTTACCCAGGGTGGAGGAAAACGTCTCTAGTATCATGCGTTCTACGTGTCTGTCTGGCAAATCTTCATAGGCTATTCGAACTAGTTTTTCCACCTCGCTAGCATGTTCTTGGAGGGAAGTCTTCGATGCCTTCTTCAAGTGTGCTACACTCTGTAGCGCCTCACGGCGTGTAAGGCCAAAGCGAGCACGGAGTGCTGTGAACACTGCTTGCAGGGTGTTGGGTCTACCACAATCCAGTGCTTCATCACGAAGTGCCTCTCTCACATGGAGCAGGGTTTGGCGAGCATTCCACTCATTTGCTTCAGCGACTTCTAGAAACCGTGTGATGAAGTACTCTACATCACCTTGTCCATTGAACTTAGGAGGTTTGAAGTCCCGTGTAGGAGCAACGGGTGGTGCAGGGTGTTGCAACACTCCTCGCAGGGTCTGTGTGAGTCTGTCTAACGCCTCAGCTTCCGCCGTGCCCACTGGCAACCGCCCAGTGCTCCTGGCTCTCTGTGTGGTCATCAACGTGGAGTATAGTCTTCACAATCAGCAGGGTTTGTCAGCACGGGAGAAGACAACTCCGTGTACCAGATGAACAGTGGAAGACTGACAGCACACTGCGTCAATGCCGTGTCAACACTAGGTGAGAAACTCTGGCCGTATATAGGCAGGACAGTTTCTTAATCACTCGGTACAGCGCATGCAGGGTACACTGCAGAGCTGAGAGGGGTACCCTGCAGAACTGAGAGGGGTACCCAGGGTTCGAAAGAGATGCCTGTACGATCTCGCGTGAGCAGTACAGCGACTACCGAGTTCACCGCGCAGGGTGACTGTAGTTCTCTTATCAAACACAGCAAGGAGAGGGGGGTGTTCTGCCGGGTGGGGGGTACCACCGGGTCAGAGCAAGGGGTGTAACAGTGTCCCTGGGTGGTAGTTTGGCTGCTACCAGGCAACTATTACGTTATAGGAAACACCAATACTCGGGGAATGAGTAGGGGTGGTGTTTGGCCGTGTACAGCTTCTCTAGTAGTGTCTAACGTTCACTAGTATCCCACCGCTGCCACCAATGTAAAGGAGTTTGTCGCACCTTTACCAAACAGCTACTAGAGAAGTGTACTTGTTTAGCAATGTAACAGCAATTGCTAATGAGAGCTACTTGTTGCTAGTAGTGGCTCTATGTATAGATGAGCTATGAGTCAATAAGCTCCGTGTTGTGCCATGTGCAAGTATACTAATACTATTTGGCTATCTGCCAACTGAACACACCGTGTTGTTGTGCCGTGTGCAAGTATCCTAATACTATTTGGCCAACTGCCAACTGAACACACCGGGTTACAATAGCTAACACTTTATTGCTTCAAGAGACAAAAGCTTACTCAGAGTACCTCTCTTTGTAAGCGCACAATCCAATCTGCCCACTGGGCCACATGTTGACAAAGTTATGCAGTAGATATGCTAATGAATCAGTTGAAAAATAGCATAAGATGATTGGTTCATAACAATAATATAGGTCAACAAAAATAACAGATAAACAGGCGCAATGCAAACATTTACTTATCAATAGGTAACAACAATAAAGCGCCAGTCCAGTTCTTCAGTAAGGCGGGAAATCCCCTGCTTGAATTCTTGACTCATCCATCCTTGCGGTAGGCACGCATACACCTCTGTACTGAGGGCAGTCAGGCGGAGCTGAGTCTAGTATGGCTAATGAGTGTTTACACACTGCATACTGGCTAGCTTGGCATCAATGAGAGAGGCCACCTATACTAAATTCCATTACAGTATATGCTAGTATATATTATCCTATATATTAGTATATGCTAGTATATATTATCCTATACATTAGTATATGCTAGTATATATTATCCTATATATTAGTATATGCTAGTATATATTATCCTATATATTAGTATATGCTAGTATATATTATCCTATATATTAGTATATGCTAGTATATATTATCCTATACATTAGTATATGCTAGTATATATTATCCTATACATTAGTATATGCTAGTATATATTATCCTATATATTAGTATATGCTAGTATATATTATCCTATACATTAGTATATGCTAGTATATATTATCCTATATATTAGTATATGCTAGTATATATTATCCTATACATTAGTATATGCTAGTATATATTATCCTATATATTAGTATATGCTAGTATATATTATCCTATACATTAGTATATGATAGTATATATTATCCTATACATTAGTATATGTTAATATATATTATCCTATACATTAGTATATGCTAGTATATATTATCCTATATATTAGTATATGCTAGTATATATTATCCTATACATTAGTATATGCTAGTATATATTATCCTATACATTAGTATATGCTAGTATATATTATCATATACATTAGCATATGTTAATATATATTATCCTATACATTAGTATATGTTAATATATATTATCCTATACATTAGTATATGCTAGTATATATTATCCTATATATTAGTATATGTTAATATATATTATCCTATACCTTAGTATATGTTAATATATATTATCCTATACATTAGTATATGCTAGTATATATTATCCTATACATTAGTATATGCTAGTATATGTTATCCTATATATTAGTATATGCTAGTATATATTATCCTATATATTAGTATATGCTAGTATATATTATCCTATACATTAGCATATGTTAGTATATATTATCCTATACATTAGCATATGTTAGAAAATAATATCAGCAACAATTGCAACTGATTGGAGAATCTTTATTCATCTTGAACGTGTGCAAGCAAAACATCGGTGGTGAAGCAAGTCAGTTAAATCAGATCAACTTATGTCTTCATGTTGGAGATTTGAATCATTTAACTCTTTAGTTCACTGCTCAATAAAAACAAGCTGTCCACATTTACCTTCAATAGTCTGGAAAACTTTATTTCCTCCGCAGTGCAATAAGCGCTTTAGAGGAATAACTTGCATGTGCTATACATGTAACTTGCTGCCAACCCGACTGATGTACCTTTATTCCCTGAATCATTACTGCTGACTGACCCCTCAATAAACATACCCCTAGGATGTGGTTGGCTAACATAAAGGTCTATTCAATGATCATGCTTGTTGTGGCACCAAACCAAAATCAATGACACTAATAAAACTTTAATAATGGTAAATGTAACATTTTGGACAAACACCCCAAGTGATATACATATTATTAATCAGAAAGAGATAATGATAATCAAAGTTGAAATATTGAGTATCCACTTTGTTTTGCCTTCGGATCAACGCAAAAATTTTTCCTTTATTAAGCAGAGCTATCTCCAAAGTAAAGAATTTTTGAAATCCATTTTGGTTTTAACAACAAAATTTTGAAGATCATGAGTAGTAATATATGAGCAGATCTCCCTACCAAGTGTTTTTTTGTGGATTAGGTCTTGGGGGTTATGCAATGAGTTACGACGTTGGATGATTTCGCCGAGTTTATATTGTATTTCATTTGAGAGGCATTTGAGTGGCATTTGAGTGGCATTTAAGTGGCATTTGAGTTTTGATTATTTTTTTACTTAATTTGAACTCATATGGCAGCTAGATTTTGAATGTATGGCATTTAAGTTTTGATAATTTTTTTACATAATTCGAACTCATATGGCATCTTGAGAGAGAGGAGAGAGAAGAGAGAGAGGAGAGAGGAGTTTTATCTACATTGAATAAATATATTGATCAAAAATGAAACATTATAAGATTATATACATCGATTACATAATAAGTAGGGAAAATCTTCCTATATAATATAGCTAGAGTCAGTAAATACTAAGTAATACAAAGCACTACAACCTGTAACGACAATCAATACATACATACATACATACATACATACATATGGTATCTTGAGAGAAAGAAAGAGATAGAGGAGAGAGGGAGAGAGAGAGGAGAGGGAGATTCTTTAGTTTTCTATACATTCATATATATATGGTTAATTATGTACATATTTATGGGTATATTTATATCTACATAGAGAGAGAGGAGATATATCTACATTGAATAAATATATTGATCAAAAATGAAACATTATCTGATTATATACCTGATTACATAATAAGTAGGGAAAATCTTCCTATATAATATAGCTAGAGTCAGTAAATACTAAGTAATACAAAGCACCACAACTCGTAATGACAATCAATGCATACATACATACATATGGTATCATGAGAGAAAGAAAGAGAGAGAGGAGAGAGAGAGGAGAGAGATTTTTTAGTTTTCTATACATTCATGTATATATGGTTAATTATGTACATATTTATGGCTATATTTATATCTACATAGAGAGAGGAGAGAGGAGATCTATCTACATTGAATAAATATATTGATCAAAAATGAATCATTGTATGATTATATACATTTATTACATAATAAGTAGGGAAACTCTTCCTATATAATATAGCTAGAGTCAGTAAATACGCACATGTCCATATTCATGTACATGTGCATAAATGGACATGAATAGGTACATGTCCATATTCATGTCCATATTCATGTCCATATTCATGTCCATTTATGTACATGTCCATATTCATGTCCATTTATGTACATACCTATGTTCATATTTATGTACATGCGCATGTCCAAATTCATGTCCATATTAACATTTTATAGCTATGTACAGAGGAGAGAGAAGAGAGGAGAGAGAGAGATTTTTTAGTTTTTTATACAACCATGTATATATGGATAATTATGTACATATTTATGGATATTTTTATATCTAGATTGAATAATATACATTTATGACATAATAACTATATTGAATGCTATAAAATATGTTGGAAAATCACCAAATTAGTCCTCTAGATGGTTAAAATTTACAGTATTTGGGAAATAACTGCAAGAGAGGAGAGAGGAGTATTTGGTAGAGGAGAGAGGAGGCTTCAAAAAAGAGCTACAAAAAACTAATCAGTACACAACTTAGTTTATTAGGTAGTAGCGCTTCAAGGAGGTACAAACACTGATTGCTGACAAACAACAAATTTTAATGCAGATTGGGAGAGGTAGCTTTTTTTAGACCCTATAATCATCCTGATTGCACAGGTTTTAATATCAATACAAAATGAATCTTCCTGAATATGGTGAACGTTATTTTGCTATACCAGAAGAGGAGTATCATAGTTTGATGGAAAAGATCAGTGAGGCTAAATCAACCGACCAAGACAAGTTTGCGTCATCATTGTATGACAACCCGACAAAAGACAAAATGGTGAGAGATATCGAGAAAATCCAGAATATTTTGGTTGAAACGAATGAAATAGTGATGGGAATCAAAAACGAGTTGCTTGAGCGCAAAAAGACAAATGAAAATGTTCAAAGCACAAAAACCTATCGGAGTGATGTTGGAAAGATTAGGGGAGAGTACAAGCAACCAAAGAGCTGGAGCTCTGCTAAAACACCAAAGCTCTCACCATCATCGTTTGATAGAAACACAATTGACGATGATAGCAATAGAGATTCGGAGAGAATGATGCAACAATTAGAAGAGTTTAAAAAGAAAGTATCCGACATGACAGCTAGTAAAGACAATCAAGCGTTAGGTGTAAAAATATTGTATCAATTGAGAGATTCTGGAAAATACGATCCGGATACTGACAGGATAAAACTCAAGGGAAGATGGCTTAGGGCTAAGCTATCAAAGAATTTGTTGCAAGATGTACTAACTGATAAAGACTCAATAAGATCAACAAAAGATAACTACAGTAGATTTAAAAGTCTGCTCACCACTCAAGGAATCACAACTGTCAGGAGATCCTCATGAAAAACTTATTTTAGCTACCTAGTTGTTAATTCAAACATCTTAGCAACAACTTATTAGCTCAAACATGACTTTGTTATACTATTTTTTTTGGTTAATGTCATTGTTGAAAAGTCTATGTTTATTGCTAACGCTTGCTAATACATTACTGCTTAATCCTTTATCCAACACCTACAATAATTCTTAGTAATAGTAGTGTAATGAGACTGAGTAATAATCTACACACACCTTGTTCACTCTGTATGCCGTAGTACATGTTATTCCTTTAGTTATCTGCAATTACTTCAATTGGATCTGATCCAGATGTTTTATAGTCTTTACTGCTGCTGCCTTTTGTCTCAAACAAGAGTCCAAAGTAGGCATCGTGTCTACAAAATACAAAAATTGCCATCTTAACTATCCAATCTAAAAAGACAAAAAATAAGAAATATTTTAAAAAATGTGAGCTATTTATTATTATTTAATCATAATACAAAGAAGATAACATTTTTATCAATATCCAAAGACAGGGTTTGTAACACAAACGGATTTGGTTGTAGGAGGCTATTTTCTCCATAGTGCAAGTAGGTAAGTTTTTCAACTAGTGGTAAATAAATATTTATCATTCTTTTATTATTTAGATCACAAGACTTGAACAAAATTCAATAAAGTAACAATGAAAACCAAATGAAATCACAATAATATTAACAATAGTAATAATAAGAATAATAATCATCATCAGTAAAAATTATTTTTCATATTAAATACAATGAATAATAACTGTTATATGTTGATAATAAAGTAAAACAATACAATAATGAAAGTTGTAATCATTTTTTGGCTGTAAAGTTCTAAATCAACCTGTTGTTCAAGATGTCATTTAAGGCTAACCTATTTTTTCTCTCGGACCTACGACAATTCTGTCAATCAATGCCAAAAGACTGCGATCTTGAGCGGAAACAGGATAGGTTCTATGAGCATAAAATTATCTAGGAGAGATACTTCTATGGTCAAGAGAACGACTCCATATCGTAATATGAGGATAACTCCATAGTGCAACTAGTTGAGTTCCTCAATTAGTGTTAAATAGTTATTTATTATTCCTTACCTTAATACAGAAAGTCTCCTAGTAGTTGTAGTAGATGTTGATCCTTCAGTCACTGTTGTTGAAGTGGATGCTTTCCGTGTAAAAGCGGTGCTTCTTATATAGCTAGGTTGTACTAGGTACCGATTGACACGAGTTGATTCCAATGAAAAGCCTCTATAATATATAAACAGGTCTTTACGCGGAAAACTCACGCGAAAACCGAAACTAAAAAAAATTCTTCGCGGGAGTTTTCCTTCTTATAAGTCATAAAGGTTTTACGCGGAAAACTCACGCGAAAAGTTAAACAGTAAAAAAATTCTCTTCGCGGGAGTTTTCCTTCTATATACTATAAAAGCTTTACACGGAAAACTCACGCGAAAACGGGAAATACAAAACAATTCTTTCGCGGGAGTTTTCCTTCTTTTATGTTATAAAGGCTTTATGCAGAAAACTCACGGAATTTTTTTCCGTTAGTTTTCCGCGTAAGGCCTTTATAGTACATAGAAGGAAAACTCCCGCGTAGAAGTTTTTTTTATTTTTCCGTTTTCGCGTGAGTTTTTTGCATAAAGCTGTCATAACGCATAAGAAGGAAAACTCCCGCGAAGAAGTTTTTATATAGTTTTGGTTTTCGCGTGAGTTTTTTGCGTAAAGCCTTTATAACATATAAGACGGAAAACTCCCGCAAAGAATGTTTTTTTTTTTTTTAGTTTTTGCGTGAGTTTTCCGCGTAAAGACCTTATATATTATAAAGGCTTTTCATTGGAATCAGCTCGTGTCAATTGGTACCTAGTACAACCTAGTACAACCTAGCTATATAAGAAGCATCGCTTTTACACGGAAAGCATCCACTCCAACAACAGTGACTGAAGTATCAACATCTACTACAACTACTAGGAGACTTTCTGTATTAAGGTAAGTGATTAAAATTATTATTTAACACTAGTTGAAGAACTCAACTAGTTGCACTATGGAGTTATCCTCCTATTACGATATGGAGTCGTTCTCTTGACCATAGAAGTATCTCTCCTAGATAATTTTATGCTCGTGGAACCTATCCTGTTTCCGCTCAAGATCACAGTTTTTTGACATTGATCGACAGAATTGTCGTATGTCCGAGAGAATTAATAGGTTAACATATTAAATGATGTCTTGAACTACAGGTCGATTTTGAACTTTACAACCAAAAAATGATTAAAACGTTCAATATTGTATTATTTTACTTCATTATCAGCATAAAACAGTTATTATTCATTGTAAAAATAAATAATTAGAGCCTTTTTACCTTAACTCTACTTAGAGTCCTCCTAGTGGTTGTAGTGATCTAAATAATAAAATAATAATGAAAAACTAGTTCCAAACAACTAGATGATTTAAATAACTACAGACAAATAATTATTTTAGCACTTCTTACCTTGATGCTGGTTGCTCTCCTAGTAGCAGATATGTGAATGAAGTAAAATCTTGTTGGGATTCCGGTTCATCAACCACCAATTGACTTTCTGGCATATCAAAGATAGGAGAAGGCCTTGAGTATTCATTCTGAAAAAAAACAAATATTTTGTTTAATTTTTTGTAATTAATTTTAAAGATCATAAAGTTATCTAGTAAAGATAAATTACCTAGGAGTGAATTCCAGTTGAGAGTTCATATTTTTATTAATAAATAATTGAAATCGCTTGGACAAACAGACAGATTTGTCAATGACACAGCTTGCGTTCTTGCGAGCGAACAGCTTAGACACTATGGGTATAAAATTATCTAGTAAAGTTAAATTTATGTCTAGAGGCTAAAATGGAGGACAACTCCGTATCGCAACTAGTTGAGGTTTTCAACTAGTGTTAAATAATTGTCTATTATTTATTTTAAAAATAAATAATTAGAGCTTTCTACTAGTGTTAAATAATTATCAAATATTTTTTACCTTATCACCACTTAGAGCCAGATGATTTAATTAACTAAAGACAAATAATTATTTTAGCATTTCTTACCTTGATGCTGGATGGTCTCCTAGTAGCTTTAGTAGATGATACTTCTCCGCTTGCCGTTGAAGAACTGGATGCTTTCTGTGTGAAAACAGTGGCTCTTAAATAGCTAAAGTTGCACTGATTAAACCCTATGAATCAGAAATTTTCCCAATGCTTTCGCGGGAATAAATAAGTTATTTTCACGCGAATGGAAACCGTTGCTTTCGCGGGAACAAATAAGTTATTTTCACGCGAATAGAAACCGTTGCTTTCGCGGGAATAAATAATTTATTTTCACGCGAATGGAAACTGTTGCTTTCGCGGGAATAAATAGTTTATTTTCACGCGAATAAAAACTGTTGCTTTCGCGGGAGTAAATAGTTTATTTTCACGCGAATAGAAACTGTTGCTTTCGCGGGAATAAATAAGTTATTTTCACGCGAATAGAAACTGTTGCTTTCGCGGGAATAAATAGTTTATTTTCACGCGAATAGAAACCGCTGCTTTCGCGGGAATAAATAATTTATTTTCACGCGAATAGAAACTGTTGCTTTCGCGGGAATGAATAGTTTATTTTCACGCGAATAGAAACCGTTGCTTTCGCGGGAATAAATAATTTATTTTCACGCGAATGGAAACTGTTGCTTTCGCGGGAATAAATAGTTTATTTTCCCGCGAATAGAAACTGTTGCTTTCGCGGGAATAAATAATTTATTTTCACGCGAATGGAAACTGTTGCTTTCGCGGGAATAAATAGTTTATTTTCACGCGAATAGAAACTGTTGCTTTCGCGGGAATAAATAGTTTATTTTCACGCGAATAGAAACCGTTGCTTTCGCGGGAATAAATAATTTATTTTCACGCGAATGGAAACCCTTGCTTTCGCGGGAATAAACAGTTTTTATTCCCGCGAAAGCATTGGAAAAAATGCTGATTCATAAGGTTTAATCAGTGCGACTTTAGCTATTTAAGAGCCACTGTTTTCACACAGAAAGCATCCAGTTCTTCAATAGCAAGCGGAGAAGCATCATCTACTACACAAGATCTACCACCTACTTAGATGATACCAAACCAATGAAGACTCAAACTACATGAATTTTGAAGACAGCATACTTCTCCAACACAGCAAAAATTCATTTCAAGATCTACCACCTACTTAAATGATACCAAACCAATGAAGACTCAAACTACATGAATTTTGAAGACAGCATACTTCTCCAACACAGCAAGAATTCCTTTCAAGATCTACGACTTACTTAGATGATACCAAATCAATGAAGACTCAAACTACATCGATTTTGAAGACAGCGCACTTCTCCAACACAGCAAGAATTCATTTCAAGATCTACCACCTACTTAGATGATACCAAACCAATGAAGACTCAAACTACATGAATTTTGAAGACAGCATACTTCTCCAACACAGCAAAAATTCATTTCAAGATCTACCACCTACTTAAATGATACCAAACCAATGAAGACTCGAACTACATGAATTTTGAAGACAGCATACTTCTCCAACACAGCAAGAATTTCTTTCAAGATCTACGACTTAATTAGATGATACCAAATCAATGAAGACTCAAACTACATTGATTTTTAAGACAGCGCACTTCTCCAACCCAGCAAGAATTCATTTCAAGATCTACCACCTACTTAGATGATACCAAACCAATGAAGACTCAAACTACATCAATTTTGAAGACAGTCGACTTCTCCAACACAGCAAGAATTCCTTTCAAGATCTACGACTTACTTAGATGATACCAAATCAATGAAGACTCAAACTACATGGATTTGAAGACAGCATACTTCTCCAACACAGAAAAAATTCTTTTCAAGATCTACCACCTACTTAGATGATACCAAACCAATGAAGACTCAAACTACATGAATTTTGAAGACAGCATACTTCTCCAACACAGCAAAAATTCATTTCAAGATCTACCACCTACTTAAATGATACCAAACCAATGAAGACTCAAACTACATGAATTTTGAAGACAGTCTACTTCTCCAACACAGCAAGAATTCCTTTCAAGATCTACGACTTACTTAGATGATACCAAATCAATGAAGACTCAAACTACATGGATTCTGAAGACAGCACACTTCTCCAACACAGCAAGAATTTCTTTCAAGATCTATCACCTACTTAGATGATACCAAACCAATGAATACTCTAAAAATTACTTATATTATATTTCGATGATGCTGAAAAAAACTGTCCAGAACAAGAGTTCAAAAAGCTAATCTATAACTCAAGGCAATCATATCACTATAGGTGAGTTTTACTAATTTTTACCATAAATTAAACAAAATGCTGAATATATACGTTTTCTAGGTGAAAAAAGGACTTTTTTGATGTAATTAGTGTATTTTTTACAACAAAATGCTGAATATATACATTTTCATGGTAAAGAAAAGGACTTTTTGGGTGTAATTAGCGTAGTTTTTACAACAAAATGTTGAACATATACATTTTTTCAGGTAAAAAAAAAGCACTTTTTTGGTGTAATTAGTGTATTTTTTTACAACATATTTATAAAGCAAGTATTTTTTGTTTTGTTTTAGATAGATGAAAGAGAATCAAAAGCACTTGGTGAAAATAATACTCAAGAAAGAACAAGTTGAACAATGTAACTTGGTGAGTTATTTCCCTTTTCTAATAATGTAAACTATCCAATGTAACTAGAACTATAATTCAAATTCATGTAATTATTTTACATTTTTGCTTAATCATTCTATACTAATACATAATTTTTTTATTTTAGTTCATTACGAAATTAAAAGCACATAGAACAGAAGTCTTCCTTCCTAACATATAACATCACTACATCAAAGACATCATTGTAAAGGAACAAACTATGCATTAACTGTTATTACTTTGTATTTATTACAAGTTGTAGTGCTTTGTATTACGTAGTATTTACTGACTCTAGTTTTATTATGTGGGGAGATTTTCCTTACTTATTATGTAATAAATGTATATAATCATATAATGATTCATTTTTAATTAATGTATTTATTCAATTTAGATATATCTCCTCTCTTCTCTCTCTATGTAGATATAAGTTTACCCATAAATATGTTCATAATTGACCATATATACATTAATTGCTAGAAAACTAAAAGATCTCTCTCCTCTCTCTCTTTCTCTCTCTCAAGATACCATATGTATGTATGTATGAATGCATTGATTGTCATTACAAGTTGTATTGCTTTGTATAACTTAGTATTTACTGACTCCAGCTATATTATATAGGAAGATTTTCCTTTACTTATCATGTAATCAGGTATATAATCATAGAATTTTCATTTTTGATCAATATATTTATTCAATGTAGATATATCTCCTCTCTCTATGTAGATATAAATATATCCATAAATACGTCCATAATTAACCATATATACATGAATGTATAGAAAACTAAAAAATCTCTCTCTCCTCTCTCTCTCCCTCTCTCCTCCCTCTCTCTCCTCTATCTCTTTCTTTCTCTCAAGTATGTATATAATTATGTAAAAAAATTATCAAAACTTGAATGCCATACATTCAAAATCTATATGTCATATAAGTTCAAATCAAGTAAAAAACTAATCAAAACTCAAATGCCACTTAAATGCCACTCAAATACCCCTCAAATGAAATACAATATAAACTCTATATGACATATAAGTTCAAATTAAGTAAAAAAATAATCAAAACTCAAATGCCACTTAAATGCCACTCAAATGCCCCTCAAATGCCCCTCAAATGAAAAACAATATTAACTCGGCGAATCCATCTAACGCCGTAACCCATTGCTTTCACCCCTAGGTGTAATCCACAAAAAAACACTTGGTAGGGAGATCTGCTCATATATTACTACTATCATGGCAATGTATTGAAATGCCTTCATTTAACATATGCAAATTCCATTTGATGCTTGACGCGTGAAGGATCAAAGGTTATGTGTGTAAATTATTTTTAAGGGGCGAATGAGCTAGTTAATGAGTGAACGGGTGAGTGAACGGGTGAGTGAACGGGTGAGTGAACGGGTGAGTGAACGGGTGAGTGAACGGGTGAGTGAACGGGTGAGTGAACGGGTGAGTGAACGGGTGAGTGAACGATTGAGTGAACGATTGAGTGAACGGGTGCAGCGGGTGCAGCGGGTGCAGCGGGTGCAGCGGGTGCAGCGGGTGCAGCGGGTGCAGCGAGTGAGTGCAAAACAGTGACCTTAAAAATATTTTTGAGCTCTAAAAAGGTGGCAAAGCTAAACATAATTTTCTGTTGGCAGATTCGTTGAAAAGGCATAGAACAAGCTTTGCTAGACCTACTCTTGGTGTAGAGTTGTTCTCTCATTAAGCAGTGTAAAACTATTTAGAAAATTAACTTGCAACAACAAAAGTGCAATAAATTTATTGACATCCCTGGAAGTCTATAACTGCATGGTTGACAGAACGGACTATCTGCAAGTGGCAGTTCCATTATAATATTATATAGTACATTTGAACAAGTAATTGTAACATTTTCGATGAGTTTTCAGTTTGAAATAACTACTGAAACTCCTCATTATTATCATTTAGTGCTTATGTATTTTTTTCTCAAGAAGACACCAAAAATTTCAGATTTGGTTATTACTGTTGCCGTGAAAAAAATGCCGAGAATATAAATTTGACGATGTAAATTTTTTTTATCTTCATTTATTATAAAATTGAAATAATTATTGTTTAATAAATTTTCAAACTAAATAAATTTCTTTGGTGAAAGTTATCCATTATTTTCTTTGATTTCATCACCTGAAAGCCAGTGCGTACATAATAGTGACTTCACCAAAGATGGCAAAGTTGTTGACTTCAAAAAACCTGCTGCAATCTCATTTTTTTGCAATCACAAAAGTCTCCGCTCAATGCCAATATTAGGAAGGCCCTACTTCTATATGAACAACCCAAAATTTGGAAAACTCGCTTTATAGCTCTATATAACTTGTTGCGTCTTTGTGAAAAAAGTGTTTTGTCGAGGTCAGTATTGACTGAATTTATTGGAATTGCCTCATGGATGAGAGGGCAACTCCTTATAAATTTTAAGCAAAAAAAATTTAAATTAAATCAAATCAAACAAAAGTTTGCATCCTAAGTCTTTGAGTAGAGTAGTGGATATTCAGGGAGCCTGTTGTAAACCACTAGATTGCAATGTTATAGGTCAAACACCTCGTTTGCTGCACAGTATTAAGGCAGCGACTGCTGGCCTACCTATCAATCCCAACCTTCCTCCCAAAGATTATCCCAACCTCTCAAAAGTTATCCAATATCTGTATACACCGGGAGTTCTACGGAGAAGTCTTCCTCGACTCGACGACTATGATGAGCCCGCAGCTCAAACTCTAGACTTACTGCTTCAGAGTTCTATATATTTATTATTCTACAATACTTCCTTATAAAAATAAGAAGTGGGGCAGTTTCTTACTAACTAGGCAAATGCACAAATATTGATACAGTACAATGTTACATGGCAAAAGCGCTATCTTTTATAGGCAAAGGCACAGGAACTAATAGCCCTAGATATACATGTAAAAACATATAAGGCATATTTGTACAAATGAGCAAAACGATTATTAATCATACCAAGCAATCAAATACAAGAATTAAATTGAAAAGTACAAAGTGACCAGAAGTAAAAGGCAGAGTTTATGGGCTGAGTAGCCACTCCTACTTCGATTGCCTCGTATCACTTCCTGTTATTAGCCATAGGGCTTTGCTAGCTTGTGGTCCATGTTTAGGTAAATTTGTGGGTGGATATTTTGCAGATGAACTACTATTTTTTCGATTTTCTATTAGTATTTTGGGTCCTCAGGCTATGAGAGTCATTTTGATACAGGAGTGGTATAGATGGCTGCTGGGCCAGTATAGATGGCTGCAGGGCCAGTATAGATGGCTACTGGGCCAGTATAGATGGCTACTGGGCCGGTATAGATGGCTGCTGGGCCGGTACTTGATCATTGTTATTTCTTACCATCTGTATATTTACTCATGATGATGTCAGACTTGTGAGAAGGCGTCTCTGACATGCAACAGTTACCAGAGGGACCTCTGTAGTCACTGATATGTCTCAGCAAAATCCACTAGAATAGGTCAACCTTGATTCAATTTGGATGTTTTTTTTAAATCATTGTCAAATGTTACTATGAATACATCAATAGCTATAATTACTAACAATACACAATTTAGAATGCAAATGAAATTTTGCACATTCCTCAGATGGTGTACTACTGGCTCATTAGTATTTGATTTTGAACTTTTACAATGAACTTAATGGTCTTGCTTTGGTAAAATACTCTTGAATAATAAAACTGGTTACGATAAGAACACGCAAACAGGTTTTGCTGTTTGTTTATGGAGTTGTGCACTCATGTTCATCATGCGAGTTCGTTGTTATTAGCTCAATGGTTGATTATTGCATGTAAAAACTATGTGATTAAGCCATACAACTAAATAACCCTATTTTTTGCAAAAGTTCAATTAGAAAGTCATTAATTAACAGTTCGATAAGCAAAGTCAATAATATATATCAAAAAATATAATTCAATAAATGCATTCGCAACAGCATTATTAAAATTGTTTAAGTTTCATAAAAAACACCACACAACACCTAATTTTAGCATTGAGGGGCAGCTTTGCCATTTCTAGTTTTTAGTAGATAACAATGCTTGACATTTCCTTAAGAGATTTTAGTCTGAAGCGGTAAAATACCTAATAATTGCTAATTTACAAAAAAAACCTACAGTCAAATGTCAAATAGCTATGTATGTAGCTTCTTGATTATATTTTAAAAATCAAATAAAGCAGTATGGCAGCTTGTCTTGTCAATGGTGCATTTTTTTATTATTAAGTTTTTTGACGAAGTAAAAGCCATCAGTTTTTGGTTACCTATGTGAAGGCTTCGATTGCATTAGCATTAAAGTTTATTAAAATATGTAATCTTGCTTGAGAAAACCATAGAGATTAATCATGTAGAACAAAACTCATAGGGAGACTAGCAGTACTACACGTCGGAGTCAAATACCTTTATGCCAGCCAACTGTAGTCTCGCCCCATTCTCCCCCTTTTCCCTCTCCTTACAACTCACCCTTTGGCCACCCTGGTCTACTTTTCACCCTCTACCTTGCTCTACCCTCACCGTTTCACTCATTCTCACCTCCGTCACCCTTTTTTTTCTCTCTCTTTTTCTGCTGAATTTAAAAACAATGACACAGATATGCGGCTTGCTGCTAATAACCGTAGTAGGTACTGAGCTAGCTAGCTAACTTGCAAAAACAATAATACAAAATATATTTGCAATCTGTGCATATTGCAAGGAAGCAATGTGAGACATCAACCAACACAGGGATGTTTGATTGGTACTCCAACCAGCATATATTGTCAATATGTAACTACTTGTGATTAGTCTCCACCTTCATAAGTGAAAAAAATTGATTTTAAATTTACAAATATTTCTGGTTTGAGAGTAAATGGCTAATTTAAACCCAAACCATACATCACGCTAGTCCAATAAAATGCTTTTTTGCAGCGGTTTTAATTTCTTCCAGTAGAATAGATTAAGTGTATTTACTCACTTGACACAAAAATTAGTGTGATTATCTCCACTTACATTACAAATTTAAATCAGTCATCTTGAAGATGTATAAATAATTTATGGACATTTGGAGTAGTTTTTTATTTAATTCTATTCCAAAAGACTTATGGCAGGCTTTCTCTTTTTACTCAGAGTAGTTACTTCAAAGTAGTTAGACAGCATTTGATGCCTAAAAAGTATTTTAGGCGCTTGAGAGGCGATTTGTTTAAACTTACACCTGTTATGGTTATATGTTATTTGAAACTGAACCATTCCAACTCAAAGTTTTTAGTTATACCAAAGTGAGACATGTTACACTTGTGGCGCTATGCTGATTCTTTATATAAAGTCTGTTCTAATTGACTATTTGTAATTTAATATTTTGTTAGAAAGTTTAAGAAACAAAAATTATTTAAAATATCGAATTTTGGTGTAGTTTTTCCCTTTTTGTAACTGATTTCTTTAATAAATTTATCTGCAAACAAAAAGTTGTATGAATAACTCTAAGGAACTTTGCTTTTTCGGGAAATCTTCTGATTTCTCTCAGAGCTATTTGTTGTTTTTCTCTCTAACCAAAAGGCAACAGATACTAGAATGCTAGAAGAATAGGAGATGAGACTATGGCCACACTTATGGTTTAGTTGTTTACCAATACTTGTGTGCTATACTGAAGGTTGTGGAGTTCATACCACAAAAATAATAAAGTCAATAAACACTTTAAAAAGTAATTATTAAAACTGAAATATTTGAGTTTAAACTGCCAACTCCTAGTCACCATTAGGTTTTCTCTGGCGGTAAAACTTTGTTGAAATACAATTGTTCAAATTTTGGTTTTTCGGCATTTGGAATTATAAATGCAGTGAGTTGCCAGTTACTGTAGAGCTTAGTAGTATTTTTTTCAGTGTTTAGAGTAGAAGAAAGGCAAGTATAGATGCTTTTTGGTTGCCACTCATTTATTTAAACAAGACAAAAATAGAAATGAAACTGTGTGAGAGTAAACACAGCTATTTCTAACATTCCTACACATTAACACAAACTAGTTAGCTTTAGATAGAGGACTTGAGACTTGAAACAGAGACTTTAGTAGTACTTGGAGTAACCTTTGTTACCATTACCATTTCCTGTAACAATAAACATATATTATAAAGCAATGTAAGCTACAAGGAGTAAATCTGATAACAAACTGCAGAATCCGTTACTGCATTCATAGATCTAATTCAGTTCTGAACTAAAAAAACAATTATTTTTATTTACCGTTTCCATTACCAGATCCGCGATTTCCATTTCCATTGCCACTGCCATTTCCACTCCCCTTGTTACCATTTCCATTGTTGTTACCATTTCCGCTTCCATGGTTACCATTTCCATTGTTGTTACCATTTCCGTTGCCGTGGTTACCATTTCCGTTGTTGTTACCATTTCCATTACCTTTGTTTCTGTAGTAAAAGTCACCAATTCACCAATTAAATTTCTACTTCGTCAAGGAAACAACAAAAGGTAATGAAAATGTTGCCAATGGGCAATCTCTTTCCACACTTGCTTGTTTTAATGCGTGGCCTACAAATAAACAAGAAAGGAATATTTCTCACCCATTTCCATTATGGTTTCCATTATAGCTTCCCGAGTTTCCATTTCCATTACCATTACCATTATAGCTTCCAGAATTTCTAAAGCAATCAGTAAAAACAAGTAAGAAAATATTTTTTATTTTAATTATCAAAACGAATGTATTTATTCTTTAAACGGATTTGAATACTTTAAATGTAATCTTCATGAAAGCACAAAAACTACATACGAAACTCACCCATTTTCGTTTATATTTCCATTTTGGTCTCCATTGTTACCATTGCCATTGTATCCACCATTGTTGTTACCTGAAAGTTGTGAGTAGTAATATATGAGCAGATCTCCCTACCAAGTGTTTTTTTGTGGATTACACCTTGGGGTTGAGACAATGGGTTACGGCGTTGGATGAATTCGCCGAGTTTATATTGTATTTTACTTGAGGGGTACTTGAGTGGCATTTGAATGGCATTTAAGTGGCATTTGAGTTTTGATTAGTTTTTTACTTAATTTGAACTTATATGGCATATAGATTTTGAATGTATGGCATTCAAGTTTTGATAACTTTTTTACATAACTCGAACTCATATGGTATCTTGAGAGAGAGGGGAGAGGAGAGAGGAGAGAGGAGAGATGGGAGATGAGAGAGGAGAGAGATTTTTTAGTTTTCTATACATTCATGTATATATGGTTAGTTATGTACATATTTATGGCTATATTTATATCTACATAGAGAGAGGGGTACTTGAGTGGCATTTGAATGGCATTTAAGTGGCATTCGAGTTTTGATTATTTTTTTACTTAATTTGAACTTATATGGTATCTAAATTTTGAATGTATGGCATTTAGGTTATGATAATTATTACATAACTGTATACATAATTATAACTCATAGGGTATCTAGATTTTGAATGTAAGGCATTTAAGGTTTGATAATTTTCTGTAATTCCGACTCATATGATATCTTGAGAGAGAGGAGATATATCTACATTGAATAAATACAGTGATTAAAAATGAAAGAATATGTGAATATATACATTTATTGTGTAATAAGTAGGGAAAATCTCATATAATATAGCTAGAGTCAGTAAATACTAAGTAATAACAATTAATACATAGTCTTTTTTTCATTTCATTCAATTTTTCATAAATTTTTTTGCAAAAAGAAATCATTCTCTAAATGGTTAAATTTCATCTAATTGTACAAATTTACAAAAAAGGAGAATGTGATAAAATAGATATCATAATAGAGTGTAATAAGTTGAATATATAGAGTTAAAGTCTATAAAAACTTTTTAATCTGTAAAGTATTTGATGACTTTACAAGAAATATCATCACATTCAGGTTCAATGATGATGAGAAGATTTTCTTCAAGCTTAAGTTTACTATTTTCCGATATAGACAGAGAAAGTTTTGAAAAACCCTCCAAATCATTATAAATAAAAACTCTATAAATCGACGGTGTTGAATTTGTAATTGATACTGAATTGTTTTCGCATATGATGTATCTATCACACACACAATCAGTAGTAGTTTGGATTTCTTCAGAATTGTATATAGTAGAGTTTGTAGGGCTTGGTTGTTCCAAAATTAAATCGACTAAACCCAGAGCTTGTGGAAGAGATGGAATTGATGGTGATAAAGCCGGAACTACTGGCTTGTTTGTAGTGGTTGTCGTCGGGGTTGTTGTCGTCGTTGTCTGTGGAGTTGTGGTGATTGTTGTCGTTGTATGTGGAGTTGCAGTGGTTGTTGTTGGAGTTGTTCTTCGAGTCGTAGTTAGTAATCCTTCATCGTATAAACGAATGTAATTTAAAGCTTCGTCGGTTTTGCAAACAAAGTAGTGTTGAGGCCACATATCATAATTGTCACAGCTTCTACGTAGGTGAGTAGGTTCCATGAAACATATGAGTCTACGCATACGATATTTTAAGTTTTTTCTTAAAATACGAGTTACTGAATCAACCGCTTCCATATTAAGAATTCCCCGAAAACATCCAGACGCTCTATGAGATAAAGTGAATGGTGTAAACTCTGTTACAAGACAATAACCGCTTAGGATTGGGAATAATAGGAGATAGATGCAATATCTCATTTTTTTTTTTATTCAGAGAGAGAGACTTTTAACCTAGTTTATGCTTTCATCATCTAGAGTTAACTGTCTTGCATTTCGGTGGTCTTTGGTTAATATGCTTCAACTAAAGCTCTATATTTATAACCTTGGGATTGCATTTGTCTTTGGTATCTCCTTGACATGTGATACTGATGATAATCTTGTTTTGAACAGACTTCAAACTTTCAAAACTCGAAAATGACAAATTTACACCTTCAATACCATTGATGTTAGTGATGATAGTAGCTATTTTCGGCTCCCTGTTGGTCAAACGATTGCATTCCACACATGCAAAGTTGGTTGTCTCAAACTCTTCTGTTGGTGGACAAATCAAACGTGAGGTGTTGTATTCAAATACACATAATTCATCATTCCAAAATAGTTTTGTATTTTGAGTAAGACCTTCCGTATTATTTTTAACCCCTATTGCGCATTCCTCCTGATTCAGAGTGTATTTTGTTGGTGTATCACAAGACACAGAATCTGTAGAAGTTATTTCCTTGCAGATCCAAGAAGCGCTTTGAGGGATGAAAAAACCACAATATAATAAGTCGGGAGGGTAGAGTCGCACACAGTTTTTTCCATTTTCATCTTTATATCGTATAGTCCTTTCGAAAGGTGAAAAAAACAAGACATCATTTTTATCCATAGCTCCGGCTATACATTCATCAATTTCGTTGGTATAGAATACTCCACTAACATTGGGAAATGTTAGTGCCAGTAGCAAGATAAATACACAGCTCATTTTTTAAAATGTTTTCGCTTTCAGTGTTGAAAGTTGAATACTTTCTTTCTTGATGTTTTTTTCTATTTATATGTAAGAGGCTAGCGGCTTGTTCAGCTCTCTCAACCGATTTTGAAGATTTGAAACAATCTCATCAAAGTGGTTACCAAAATGTAAGTATGGTTCCAATCGAGATTGAGACAAAAGAACATGTGTTTCTGTCCAGCGAAATGAAGTCAAACCTCTTAAAATCGAAATATCTATCAAATCACCCAGTTCAGCATCTTTCAAACATTGCTTTATATCAACCAGTTCGATCGCTCTTTTGAGATCTTCAAAATCTATCAACTTGTCTTGCGGACAGCATACTTTTGGATCAAAGCTCCTAGAACAGTTTAAGCATTCGAGAGGATTTGCTCTTGAAATACAATTACAGCTCAAAAGCATGCTTTGTATTGATTTACGAACTAGATTGAATCCTAACACAAAATAAAATACTTCTTCGGTGATGAGTTGAACAAAAAGAGGATTCGAACGCTCTAAAGGAATGTGTTCAAAATGAGTCCTTATGAACTTAGGAACAAAATCAGCCAATGTACCAATTGACTTGAATCCTTGAGTTTTTCCACTCATGTTTCTGCTGTAGTTCAGAGATAAATGAAGCAACTTTTTTTGTAGCAGTTCTTTTATGAGTCTTCAGATATATTTGTCGAATCAATAGTTATTATCGGGTTGACTGAGTCTTCTTTTTCATCAAGAGTGTAAGCGTATGGATATCCTTCTGCTATCGCAAGTAATTTATCCTTTAGCCGTTGATAAGCCAGTTTGCTCTGACTAGTAGGTAATAGGTAGGGATTTAATCGTGCTCTCAAATTTGTTAACAAAAAGGGAGACTTCAAATCATCAGTGGAAAGATCCAAAAAAGCATTAATCCATTCATCATGCACCAAAAAACCCATTTTAGCATTTTTCAAAACTTGTCTTCTATCAATCCAGTCGATAGCATCACCCAATTCTTTTTTGGTAGGTGTAGCGCCTTCAACCATTTCAGCATATCTTTTACAAGTGATACATTTGTCATCAACGTGTGAACAGTAACAGTTTAGTAGCGATAGATTGGTTGCTTGCTTGTAAAAACTTCCTCCTAGTACACAGTATACACATTCCTCCGTAAAATAAATCCTCAACATTTCATCAGAAACCTCAGCCAAAAAAGTCTTAGGACCTATAGCATCGGAAGCTTCTTGGTGAGCAAAGTCTTCAACACGTAACATATTTGTTGTTATTCCGTTAAATTACAAAACGCGAATGATACGTTTTCAAATTGAAACATCTATTTAATCATTCATTACTTTTTCTTTTTTTGAGGTTAATTGTTATGCTAGCTCATGTAGATCTTCATAAATGCTTTAATTTCAACCTGACAACCATCGATTGGGCAAGGTTTTACTTCTGATGAGCATTCAGTAAGCGCTTTTTCCTTACACTCACTACAGTAAATGAGATGACCACACGGAAGAGAGATATGATTTGCAATTACTTTTTTTTCATGCGTCTCAGACACACATTGAGCGAGTTTGCTTTGCTTAGTCTGATCTTTATCTTTTTTTAACGAATCAATTGATTTAGCATCATTTTTTAACAGTGGATCTTTATCTTTTTTTAACGAATCAATTGATTTAGCATCATTTTTTAACAGTGTTGACGAATTCTCAACAGTTGTAAAATCATTTTCAAAAATATGTAAGGCTTCAATCATAAAACCTATTCGCTCAAAAGGTTTTCCATTTAACACTAAAACTTGTTCGATATCGTTTTGACTGTATCCTAGTTTTTTGCAAATAAGTTTCATTTCTTCGGTGTCATTGTTGCGCGTTATTTGTTTTACTTTTTCTCGATATTTTTCAACCCGTCGCTTACACCTTTTGCCTTTTTCCGTTCGCATGTAAACATCCTCAACATACTCTTCACCTTTACTCCCGAGTAAAAAATAACAGTCTGGGAACCATCGACAGTGTTCCTCCCATGGTAGATCACTCTCTTTCCATTCTTTAAGTTCACCTGAGCAAAAGAAGCATTTTACACTATCCCCGAACTTAGTATAGTAGAAACCTGCATTGGAAAGGAGTTTCATGGAGACTTTACCCTTCCATTGTTTGAAACTGTCTTCTCTAGATGTTTCAGTAGCAAAACGTGGTGTATCAGCACGATCAATTGATATACCTAGAGGTAATACTTCTGCAGTTAAATCTCCTCTTCTGATCTTTTGTTCTTCCATCGTATAACTTTTGACAATTGAGATGTTTTTCATTTCATCTGCAAGTAGTTTCCTAGGTCTATACGGACGATTGTGAGTGTTAAATCCTCTAACAAATCGACAAAACGGAAAACTTTTAGCGTGTTCTTTCATCGGATGTTCATCTTCATCCTTCCAGTTTAGTAATACCCCTTGGCAAAAAACACATCGAACAGCGTTGTCTTTTTCAAGGTTATAGAAACCAGCTGCAGCCATGTTTTCACCACAATGTTTACCTACTCGTCTCCAATTTGTAAGAAATGATTTTCTTCGATAACTTTCATCAAGCATTAAAGCCTCTCTTTCATAAAAAGAGAGTTCATTGTAAATGAACTTGAAAAAGTCCGATGGGGAAAGTTGCGCAATAGTTTTTTGTAATTTTAATGACAAAAGACTACAGTGATTATCCGGATAAGTTGCGACGACATAAGTTATTGCAGTGGTATCAGGAAAAGTTCGTTGTAAAAACAACGATGAAGTAAGGAGTAAACTATCATCTATCCATTCAGCGCAGTCTTTAGTATTTTCAAAACAATTTCGAGTTTTTTGCATTTCTCTTTTTTCATTATAAATAGTGTTTGCTACATATCTGTTGTTTGTTACTCGACACATTTTTTATATATAATATAAGTAGTAGCTTCAGTTATTACTCAAGTTGAAGTTTTGTTGGAAAGTTCTTTTCCTTTGATCTAGTTCGTTGTTATTCTAAAAAAAATAATAATGCTTTATAGCAAAAAAATAAAAAAAGACTAAGGTTTCAATTTTTTTTTAATATACTTGAATTGATTACTATTATAATAGATCGTAAATACTTACATCAGAAATGAAGACTTGTCTTTTCTTTTGAATTAAAATGAATGATATTCCTAGTAGTTTGAACTTGAGAGCTGCTTTCTATAAAATTCGGATGAAGAAGGAGTACATTTTTCATTTTGAAGTCCTGAAATAATAAGAATAAACATAATTAAAACTTACATACAGCATTTTTTTGATATCTTAAATAGTGAATAATCTTGTTTTTTATTCAGAAAATGTCTTCACGCTTAAATCGATTACAATTAAAACAAAATATAAATACTTACATCACAAATGAAGACTTGTTTTTCTTTAATGAATTATATACATAGTTGTTTGAACTTCAGCTGTTTCCTATGTAACTCAAATGATGAAGAAGGAGGGCTGTAGTAGATGATGATGTAGTAGATCTTCTTCCTTCAGTTACTAACGATGAAGTGAATGCTTTCTGTATGAAAACAGTGCTTCTTATATAGCTTAAGTTGCACTGCTATGAATCAGCATTATTTTCACATGAATGGAAACCGTTGCTTTCGCGGGAATAACAAAATTATTTTCACGCGAATACAAACCAATGCTTTCGCGGGAATAAATAATTTATTTTCACACGAATGGTAACCGTTGCTTTCGCGGGAATAAATATTTTATTTTCACGCGAATACAAACCAATGTTTTCGCGGGAATAGATAATTTATTTTCACGCGAATGGAAAGCGTTGCTTTCGCGGGAATAAAAATTTTATTTTCACGCGAATACAAAGCAATGCTTTCGCGGGAATCAATATTTTATTTTCACACGAATGGAAACCGATGCTTTCGCGGGAATAAATATTTTATTTTCACGCGAATACAAACCAATGTTTTCGCGGGAATAAATAATTTATTTTCACACGGATAGAAACCGTTGTTTTCGCGGGAATTGAAATTTTATTTTCCCGCGAATACAAACCAACGCTTTCGCGGGAATCAATACTTCATTTTCACGCGAATGGAAACCGTTGCTTTCGCGGGAATAAATATTTTATTTTCACGCGAATACAAACCAATGTTTTCGCGGGAATAAATAATTTATTTTCACACGGATGGAAACCGTTGCTTTCGCGGGAATAGAAATTTTATTTTCCCGCGAATACAAACCAAAGCTTTCGCGGGAATCAATACTTCATTTTCACGCGAATGGAAAGCGTTGCTTTCGCGGGAATAAATATTTTATTTTCACACGAATACAAACCAATGTTTTCGCGGGAATAAATAGTTTATTTTCACGCGAATGGAAACCGTTGCTTTCGCGGGAATAAATATTTTATTTTCACGCGAATACAAACCAATGTTTTCGCGGGAATAAATAGTTTATTTTCACGCGAATACAAACCAATGTTTTCGCGGGAATAAATAATTTATTTTCACACAGATGGAAACCGTTGCTTTCGCGGGAATAAATATTTTATTTTCACGCGAATACAAACCAATGTTTTCGCGGGAATAAATAGTTTATTTTCACGCGAATGGAAACCGTTGCTTTCGCGGGAATAAATATTTTATTTTCACGCGAATACAAACCAATTTTTTCGCGGGAATAAATAGTTTATTTTCACGCGAATACAAACCAATGTTTTCGCGGGAATAAATAATTTATTTTCACACGGATGGAAACCGTTGCTTTCGCGGGAATAGAAATTTTATTTTCCCGCGAATACAAACCAAAGTTTTCGCGGGAATCAATACTTCATTTTCACGCGAATGGAAACCGTTGCTTTCGCGGGAATAAATATTTTATTTTCACGCGAATACAAACCAATGTTTTCGCGGGAATAAATAGTTTATTTTCACGCGAATGGAAACCGTTGCTTTCGCGGGAATAAATATTTTATTTTCACGCGAATACAAACCAATGTTTTCGCGGGAATAAATAGTTTATTTTCACGCGAATAGAAACCATTGCTTTCGCGGGAGTAAAAAAAATAATTTTCACGCGAATAAAAAACCAAAGCTTTCGCGGGAATATCGCGTGAAAAAACTGCTGAGTCATAGATATATTATAAAGGTTTCATAGGGTTAATTAGTACAGCTTTAGCTATTTAAGAACCAGTGTTTTCACACAGAAAGCATCCAGTTCTACAATAGCTAGCAAGGAAGCAACATCTACACACCAACTACTACATTTACTTGAAACTCAATAAGGTGAGAATCACTAAATAATTCTTTAACATATACTGATAAAAAACTTCAACTAGTTTTGCTATAATACTTCAGAAAGTTAATTTTATGTTTTAATATTTTGTTCTTATTAATAAAAGATCAAATAGTTTCACCATAATGTATCAGAAAAATTATTATGGTTTTGATTATGTGTTTATTTTATAAATATCTAGTTAGTTTATTCTTTTCAAAATATTTTTCAAATTCCACCCATTTGTTACATATTTTTTACTCTCTTTTCAGTTCCAACTTCCGACTGAACGCTCTGAATATGAATGAAGACCGTAATACCTCATTTCTCTCAACATTCGAACCATACTCTGATGATAAAGAAAATATCCCTCCTGATTCACATTTAATAAGAAGGAAACTGAACACAATTCGACCAAAGCCATGGGATTCGGATAGAAATAAAACGATTGACTATACTTGGACTTTGAAAGCACCATCTCCTTCTCATCTTTCCTGCTTGTCAAAAAATGCCGCTAGTTTGCTCAATTCTTGCGATACCAATGACAGAGTAATGATTGGAAGGTTTCAACCACTTCACTTAAATCAAACGCCATCACTTCTCGAGATAGTCTCCATCGAACAACCAACTGAGGATGTATATAAAAACTTATGCATTATCCGCTACAATATCGAAACATTTGGCAACAGACGACAAGTGAGGTCTATGGTGAGAAATGAGGATTACAACAAATTAGCTCCAACACAACCGGATGTTCCAAAACTGGTGGTTTTTATGGGATTCGATTCAGACAAGCATCCAATCTTTCACCCTATCAACTTCCCATCCAATATTTCCCTTGAGGAAGCTAAACAGCTAAGTAGATTAATAAAAAAAAAAACACCTACTCAGTTGATCAGTATGGTTCGTATCGCAACGCTCTCGCAATTTGCTGTTGGAAGTGTAATCAGTTTTGAATCTCCTCAAATATCAACTCAGTTAACATTACCTAATGGAGATGTGGTGATGAATGCGCTACTGGTAAACTACAGATGTTTGCAATATGATGGTTTGATGATGGGAGTTCTATATATACCTGAAAAACACGCTAGCAACATCAAACAAATTGGAACAGGAGTCATACTTGTAAGAAATCGTGAAGTTAGTAGATTTGGTTATCATCGACATGATATAATCACATTCACAGCATTACAAGCGATAGAAACGGCTCAAAACCTATCCAACAAACTTGATAATTCCAACCAGATGAAGTACTTTACTACAGATGAGGTTGTTGAGAACAAGGTCTTAGTGCTTTCAATGGGAGTGGGAAACACATCTTCTACATCTTTGAGAGAACCAGCACCCCCCGGTGAAAACTATATTCAAAAAGAGCATGTCAGACAAGACAACATAGTGAGTATTTTTTATTTAATGTAAACTAACTGATATAAGTAATACTTCCAATTAGATAATATTTATTTATAAAGCAATTATTTTTTGTTTTGCTTTAGATAGAAGAGAGAGAATCAAAAACACTTGATGAAAATTATGCTCAAGAAAAAACAAACTGAACAATATAACTTGGTGAGGTGAGTTACTTCCCTTTACTATATAATGTTAACTAACCAATGTAAAAAGAACTATAATTCAAATTCATGTAATTATTTTACATTTTTGTTTAATCATCCTATACTAATACATAACTTTTGATTTTAGTTCCTTATGGAATCAAAAGTACATAGAACAGAAGTCTTCCTTCCTAGTTATAACATCAGTACAACAATGACAACATTGTAAAGAAAAAGACTATCAACCATTGATTGTCATTACAAGTTGTAGTGCTTTGAATTACTTAGTATTTACTAACTCTAGCTATATTATACAAGAATATTTTGCTACTTATTATGTAATAAATGTATATAATCATATATTGATTCAATGTAGTCTCCTCATTCTTCTCTTCTCTCTCAAAATATCATATGAGTTCGAGTTATGTAAAAAAATTATCAAAACTTGAATGTCATGCATTCAAAATGTATATGCTATAAGTTCAAATTAAGTAAAAAAATAATCAAAACTCAAATGCCACTTAAATGCCACTCAAATGCCACTCAAGTACCACTCAAGTACCCCTCAAATGAAATACAATATAAACTCGGTGAATCCATCCAACGTCGTAACTCATTGCATAACCTTCAAGATCTGATCCACAAAAAAACACTTGGTAGGGAGATCTGCTCATATATTACTACTGTTGTGTAATAGTAGTTCAATTAGTTTTAAAGTGAGCCTAAAATATTTTAGCATATAAAATACAGCTGACACAGGAGTAGCATTGCGGCAGCGAGCTATTTTGTAACATTTTGATATCGGCGTTGTTTTTATCATGGCATGTGTCGCATGCTGTTTTGTTTACATACTCTTAACCAATCAAATTATTATACGCATCCTTGATTTTGTGCCTTGTTTATATAGACTTGCTTCAGCCCAGCAGGGCAGTTAGAGTTAGTGTTTTGTTGTGCTCAGACATTGTTTGTGAGATACTGTCTAGGAGTAGTGCGTGCTCAGCTAGTGGGATACTAGCCAGCTATAGCCAAGACAGCTGAGGATTCGTTCAGGACGACAGAGGAGAGGTTCCCAATATCACTATTTAAAATTCATTTATTCAAAATTTTGGAATTAGCTTCCAACCCTTCAACATTTTTATAGAAGATTTATTTAATCCACTTCAAGTTTCACTTAAAATTTGCAGGTTTTTCACCTTCCTGTTTATAAAAGCGCAAGTTGTGCAAAAGATACCTAAGAGAGAGGGAGAGAGAAAGTTGGAGCATTAACTATACATTTTGTAAAAATTTACGATGGTTAGCATATATCCAAATACTGATCCAAACAATAGTTTCAAAATGTACCTTAGATCAATATACATACATTAAGCTATTGTTTATGAGATTAACTTCTTATAGAAAATAAACTTTTAAGTTCATTGGTCGTAGGTTATAAGTCTACTTACCCCCATAATAACCATAGAGTCCATAGCTTTTAGACTGCACACTGACAGCAGCTGCCAACAAAACTGCTGTACCAAGTAGGATGGTGATTCCGTTCATGTTGACTGTGGTTGTGAATTCTATGAAATAATGACAAGAAATGAAATGTAAATTTCTTATTATAATATGGTGAAAGAGCATTCAGGCTTTTTGTTGTTCAAAGCATTTTTGCTTATTTATCTGATTATAAACCAGTATAAGAAAAGCAAAGCAGAATACTAAAATAGTTTAAACTAAAAAATAACTTAGAACATTTGTGTTGTATGATATTTATTGATAAATTGGTTTTTTTAAAAGCATAAAAGTGCTGTCAAAAACCAAAATTGGAACTTTTTGCTCATGAAAATGCCTTTTACTCCTCAAGTTAAAAGTAGATAAAATAATTACCACTGAAACGTTGATTTACCAAAACACTTACATGTAAGAAGAAATGAGGATCTGCTGTAGATGTTGAAGTTGATATCAACTAAAATATTTTCTCCTTTATATACATTTTTCTCCACGCTTCAGGATATATTATTTTCTCATTATTTTTTATAATTTTCTGTAACTGCTACTGGCAGGTTCCTATTTCCGTTTTCTGCACTTTAGGTTGAGGCACAAACGCCTTCTTTTGAACTTGCTGATGAATCATAGCAATGATCGACGTTGCAAATCAATTCCACGCCATGTTTTGACAAGGCATATAATTGACATGGAAAATGGTTTGACACCAAATAAATGTTGTCTTTAACAAGATAAAGGACAAAAAATGTTTTCTCCACTTTTGTGTGTGGGCAAATTTTTTTGGCAGATGCAGTGCTAGATGGTACCAGTCACAAGTTTAATTTCACATGGCCTTGTGCATGCTTTAGTTATAAAAAACTGTTTTGTAATATTCATTTACAACCTGCTACTGTAAAAATTATGATAAAGATTCTGAAGTAAAGTAATAACAGAAACAAAGTGCATTTTATTAAGTAATATCAAAGGACCAAAGATCCTTTATTCACAAAAAGGTTGCTAGCTTGAATTGAGATATTTCATTGGTGAAATCTTGAGTATGTCTATCTCTCAGAAGCTTGGCTCTAACAGATGACTTTGGGATAAAGTTAAACCATTGTAACTTTTTCAACTATTTTGAAATACTCTCATTTTTTATTTTCAACTATCTAAATAGTACTGTGAAAAAATTTGCTGCTGTATTAGTATTTTTACATTTGGTATCTTTACATCCTAAGCCACCATTTTGAAAAAGGAGATGGCTCAAAACTATTGTGTCAACAGTTCTTGCAATCAATTATTTTTTAAAAACAGTTCCAATTAGCTTTCTTCTGAAACTGAAAATTTCCAGTTTTAATTTAATGATCTAAAAAATTCTGCTTAAAAACAATGCTTTGTTGTTTCATTTGTGTTGAAAATATAAGACTACACTACACTTGGGACATTCAAGTTGAGGAGAAATAGTGTAATGGATTCCGGTCTGTTACCACGGACATCCACTAGTCTCGAGTATTCTACCTCTCTCCAGAGGGGACACTGTACTGACCGACAGTGACAACTGTATAGGGCAACCGAATTACCCGGTAAGGCAAGAGCCCATGGCTCAGACAAACAGTACCGAGTAGTGTTTGCTATAATGGCTTTATTACAAAGCTGTCCTGAGGGTAACTATTCCTCTAGGTATTTAGCAGTATAAGAATACATGCCATGGCTCATTGTAATGAATGCACTGAGTAACAGTAGGAGCTCTCCTTTTATAGGAGAGCTAAGGAACACAAAACATATAAGAGACAATGCACAGGAAGTAATTCAACCAATGACATTAATTATATAAATACTTAACCAATCACAATGCAATGCAAGATAATACAAGGAGGTGCCAAGTGGCTAAGGGCGGAGTCTTTTCTCCTAACTGTCCAATGACGGCTCCTACAGGGTTCCCAGGCTGTATATAGAATCAGGTCCACTAAGTTGGTACTTTAGGGGTAGGCACTTCCTGTTTATGACCTTGACTAAGTTCCTGGACATCTTTACAGATCCTCGTCTAAGTCGGCCATCTTGTGCCGGCCCAGTACAGCTGTACCGGGTCGGTAGAGGTCACTACCGACCCTGCAGGGGTCAATACCGGCCCTGCTTACTATGCTACCGGCACAGTATGACTTCCTACCCAACAGCTATTAACCAAAGGCTGCGGGCAGAAGCCTAGCGCATTGCTTCACAAGGTTTCTAGTGTAAACTACCTGTTTACTCCTAGAGTGCACTGAAATCTACCACATACCTCTCTCCATTAAAGTCATAGCCTGGCTTTAATAACAAAATATCAAGAGCAGATATGTGTGGGGGTAACACCCGTACCCAGATTATATATTTGATTATATATAAAGTCAGGTACTATGTCATGAGATGACATAGCACCTCTCTCCAGAGAAGGTCGCCCTTGCAGGTGACCTCCCATAACCCAACTCCTCCTGGATCATAGGGGAAGCTAGTAATCAGCTCCTTTTCTTCCTCCACGGGAGGGCTTGATGCTTGTACCAATCGTATGGTAAGCATGGGCGTCACGTTCATTTGTGAGCGCGCGTCTACAGCAACATGTGCATTACCAGTTTTATGCAACATGTCAATGGGCTGCCTATAGTGCAGCGGGGCTTGCTGTACCATAGCGTCATGTATGGGTGCGAGCAGTGGCCCTGGAAGTTCTAGTGCTGGCAGAACCTTCCTTATCTCAACTTTAGGAGACCGCCGTTCCTTTTCTAAGGAAAGCCAGCGCCTTCTCTCCTCTTCCCACTGTACCGTGGGGGTGCAAACAACATCCCGTGCCGGGGTGTGGTGCACTGTGCTGTGTGGCACTAAGGTTGGTGGTGAAGACGTCGTGGGACGTTCACCCTTAGCTGCCACCACAGGCTTTCTCTTTCGGTAAGCTTTACAAGGGTAACTACCGCCTTGTAACTTCTCAGTCTTCCCTGACTGAATCTCTGGAGGGCCCCGGGCCGGTAGGGAGTCATCCCGGGCCGGCAGGCAAGCAGCATCAAGTGGTGAGCACTTGATCTCCCGCTCTTTCTTATCTACTGCCCTTATGAGGGTGTCAGCAGTCCCAACTTGTGGGAGAGCGCATACTCTACTGTCACCAGCGCATGGTGAGTCTAGAGGTACAGGTTTAGCATAGCTAGGTGGGCTGCCACTCCGTAGTGCTAACGGATCTCGTGGTGTGCAGTTCTCAAATAACCATTTTGAAAACGCTGCATTTAATTGCTCACCCTCCTTCTCTTTCTCTGCTAGCTTGACCTTCTCTACCTTGGTATACAGCTCTGCCGTTGGCATCGCTTCCAGTACTTCTGTGTCTGCACAGTTGGCTGATGGACAATTATCAAGGCCTGCATCCTGCAGCAAATCTGCCTTTTGGTCCTCGAGCTCTATGCATTGATCAGCCGCCATGGCTAGTTGGAGGATGGTCCTGTCACTGTCACTGCTAGGTACGAGTGGCTGGTCTGTGCTGCAGAGTTGTTTACAACTTTGTCTCACTCTGCCCGGCTTAACAGGAAGGGTTCGAGTACTGGGAGGTTTTGGCCACTTCTCCAACATCTTTAGACGGTCAGCTACAGTGATTCTGTTCACTGGAAGTTGTCGGGGAGCTCCTCGGGGTAGTCCACTTTTCTTTGTAGGGGTTGGATGGCTGGAGGGTGGCTGCCTCTTTCCAGCGGTGGGGGTCTCCTCTCTCCATCGCATGGGTGTAGCCAACGGGGGGGAAAACACTGTTTTGCCTATAGCTCCTACAGTTGTTGTCCGATCCGGCTCAAATCTTCTGCCATCTACCTGTGGCGGGGGGTTCTTCACAGCCTGATACATTCCACCTGTAGTTCTCTCTACAGCGGGTGGTTGTGTGGGGACGTCCTCTTCTTCAGGGGTGTAAGGGGTGTTCTCCGTCAGCTCTGCCTGTGTTAGACGGACACTATCATCAAGTGGCCGCCCGTGCTTGTCTGTGCAAGGTAACACATGTCCGTCAATGATGACATGGGAGTCTGGAAACCGTAGGGCACACTCGTGTAAGGTGAGGAACGGCATGCCAATTATGGCATCTTCATTGATGTCACTAATGACGAAGTTTACGCTCGTTCTCAGTTTACGAAGCTGCAAGCTTACTTGCAGGGTACCGTAAAAGGGAATCCTCGACCCGTCAGCCATGAGTCCATGTGCCTCGCTGCGTTGCAGCGTGTCTTTCACTGACTGTGGCAATTGCTGGTACAGATGCCTCGACAGCAAGTTGGTTGTGCAGCCTGTGTCAATCAACAGGGAGGCTGGTCTACCGGCTAACCTTCCAGCCAGGAAGTAGCTGGCCTGGTAAGGTCGCTCCAGCGGTGGCGCTGCCATTTGTGTTCTCCTGGGGGGTTGTCCACTCTTCTTCAGAGTTACAGGACTGTAAGGGGGTTGACGAGCAATCCGGCTACTGTCAGTCTGTGTTCTCCTGGGGGGTTGTCCACTCTTCTTCAGAGTTACAGGACTAATGGGGGCTTGTCGAGCTGTCCGGCTGTCCTCAGCGGGCGTCTGTGCTCTCTTGGGGGGTTGTCCACTCTTCTTCAGAGTTCCAGGACTGTACGGGGTGTCAGGAGTTGTCCAGCTGCAGTCAGCGGGTATTGACGCTCTCTTGGGGGGTTGTCCACTCTTCTTCAGAGTTCCAGGACTGTACGGGGCATCAGGAGTTGTTTGGCTTGTCCAGCTGTGGTTGGTTGCTGTCGGTTGTACCTTGGGAGGTTGTCCACTCTTCTTCAGAGTTCCAGGACTATAAGGGGTTGTGGGTGTGGTCCGGCTTGCCCAGCTGCAGTCAGCTGCCGGTGGCGCTACTGCGGGCGCCGGCCGTTTCCCGTCTGTCTGGGGTTGTTTGCAAAGTGAGCTGCGCGCCGAGTTCGGGGGCAGGTACTCATCATGTGACCTGGTTGTCCGCAGCCCCAGCAGCGTGTTGCAGGCTCTGCCTCCAACTGTGGAGCGGGAGCTGCTTGCCTGGCTGCTCTCAGCGACCGTAGTTCTTCTGTCAAGAGCTTTAGGCTGTCCATGACTGTTGTCATAGGATCCGGTATGGCAGGTGTAGGGGTGTGGTGTGTCTGCTGTACGGCAGTAGCGGTGGAGACACGTTGAGACGGGCCCTTGGCAATCGTCCTCATCCATTCCTCTTCCTCCTCGTCGGCATCCTCTTCCAACATCCGTACATGAGCCTGGCGCTCCTCAAACGGTGTTTTTATCTGCATATACTCGTTGCCGGCCCGGACTGCTTCAGCAATGTCCATGGGCTGCATGGCCAACAAGTGCCTTTGCAGGTAAGCATTCCCAACTGTGGTGCTGAAGATATCCAGCATCATCCTCTGCATGGGTCGGTGAGGTAGATCTGCGTAAGCAATGCGCACTAGGCGCTCTACTTCACTTGCATGCTCTTGGAGCGACGTCTTGTGTTGGCGGCGTAGGCTGGTCAGCCGGGACATAGCTTCCCTTTGTGTTAGCCCAAAACGTGCTCGTAGTGCAGCAAAGATACCCTGCAGATGTGGAGGCTTTCCACAGTCCAATGCTTTACCTCGTAATGCATCCCTCAGGTATAACATGGCCGTGTTCTCTGGCCACTCATTCATTTCGGCTACCTCAATGAATCGGCTGATGAAGTACTCAACGTCTCCTTCGCCGTCGAACTTCGGAGCCTTTAGCCTAGCTGGTGCATTGTCTTGGTTGGGCCTCATCATAGCCGTCAATGCTTCGGTCAATCTATCAATGGCTGTAGCTTCTGGGTTGCCAGCGGGTGCTCGACCAGCGCTGCGTGCTCTCTGGGTGGCCATTCTTTGCAGATAGAGGAGTGATCTCAACTCAAATCTAAGAAATGGTCAGTACAACTGGATCCCGGGCCGGTATAGGTTAGATCCGGGTCGGTAGCTGTGTTTCCAGTGGCTCTAGCAGATCTAGGGGTTGGTCCAATGGATACTGTGGCAGTATCTGGCACTCCGTCGCTTGTAACAACCGTTACGAAACTTCTTGTACTGCTGCAGGGCGGAGCGAAGCTCTACGGGCCTACAGGCAGTAGTGTAGGGACACTGTAAATGGATACAGTGCCGGGGTCACTGTTACCAGCTGAGTAGCACTCCAAGCTGAATAACCTCTGGTAGCTGAGTCTGTATAGCTGATACACGACTCTTTCTTCTTTTCGCACAGTGCCGGTATCTCTATGTCCAGGTCGGAGCGAACTCTACGAGCCTGTAGGAGACACGGTAGCGTCTGTACTGGACTGCTGCAAACGGAGCAAGCTCTACGGTTGATGCAGACAGCCTTTAGTAGTGGATACTGTGCCGGGATAGCTGCTGCAGTTCGGAGCGCACTCAAACGAACCTGCAGAGAAATCCGGTAGTATCTTGTGTCAATTGCTTCTTCAGATCTACTACTTCGGTAGATCAATTTCTCCTCCTCTCTCCAGATCTACACCCGGTAGATCACTTCTCCTTCCTCAGTGGTAGCTGGCCTGCAGTGCATTCGCAGGGCCAGAGGGTAGCGTGAAAGAGCACAGCGTGGGAAGGTACCGTTTATCCCACCGCTGCCACCAATGTAATGGATTCCGGTCCGTTACCACGGACATCCACTAGTCTCGAGTATTCTACCTCTCTCCAGAGGGGACACTGTACTGACCGACAGTGACAACTGTATAGGGCAACCGAATTACCCGGTAAGGCAAGAGCCCATGGCTCAGACAAACAGTACCGAGTAGTGTTTGCTATAATGGCTTTATTACAAAGCTGTCCTGAGGGTAACTATTCCTCTAGGTATTTAGCAGTATAAGAATACATGCCATGGCTCATTGTAATGAATGCACTGAGTAACAGTAGGAGCTCTCCTTTTATAGGAGAGCTAAGGAACACAAAACATATAAGAGACAATGCACAGGAAGTAATTCAACCAATGACATTAATTATATAAATACTTAACCAATCACAATGCAATGCAAGATAATACAAGGAGGTGCCAAGTGGCTAAGGGCGGAGTCTTTTCTCCTAACTGTCCAATGACGGCTCCTACAGGGTTCCCAGGCTGTATATAGAATCAGGTCCACTAAGTTGGTACTTTAGGGGTAGGCACTTCCTGTTTATGACCTTGACTAAGTTCCTGGACATCTTTACAGATCCTCGTCTAAGGCGGCCATCTTGTGCCGGCCCAGTACAGCTGTACCGGGTCGGTAGAGGTCACTACCGACCCTGCAGGGGTCAATACCGGCCCTGCTTACTATGCTACCGGCACAGTATGACTTCCTACCCAACAGCTATTAACCAAAGGCTGCGGGCAGAAGCCTAGCGCATTGCTTCACAAGGTTGCTAGTGTAAACTACCTGTTTACTCCTAGAGTGCACTGAAATCTACCACAATAGCCAACTAAATTACTTAAACTGGCTAGTTCTTTTAAATGAGTTGGAAAATTACGTACTAAATTTTGATACAAAATTAAAATTTTCCCAAACTGCACTAGCATCACATGCACATCAGTCTGACATCTGGTGCAAAACGGTGCCTGATGTTTTAATTCACAATTAACCTGACAGACAAATTTGGAATTTCAAAGATTTAATGAATGATGCTTATGTGAAGCTGCAATTTAAATGTTTTGCTCGTGCCAAAAGCGCATTAACATCTGATGGTGTTTCAAACTTTTAGTGACGTAGGTGTCAGTTATCAAAATTGTGTCACACAACAATACATCATTTCCAGAGAATAATAATAGATATCCGACTTCCTTTGAAATTTCAGTTTTCTGTTCCTATCGTTACATTTAGGATCAGGCCTTTAGATGCAGGTGTGAATATATGCCATGTTGAGCATTTTCCAACTATTATGTAATCTTTTCTAGTTTCAGGGAGGATGTGGCTCCTGATGGGTAGTTTTTTTGCCATTATACTAAATAAAGTTTACACTCATGGATCTCATAGTCGGTGAATCTAATAATTAACAATCATTTCAAAAATTGAAATGATTAGTTAGAGCAGAACTGTTCTGTAAAACTTTAGATTTCAGGTTATTGCCATAAAAGGAATTATTTACTTTGCAAGAACACATGCTATGATTTTAAAAAACATACTTAAATGTTATTGCTGTTTTTGGCATTATAATACTTTTGGGTGTTGCATATTGTGGTGGATTTTACTGACTACATACAGTGACCACTACTGCACAGAGGTCCCCCTGTTGGTGGTTACCACAGGCATGCCTCCCCTGATTATGACAGACGAAGGCCAGCATCTGTTACAGCAATTATATTGCTCTTATAAGCAATTATTATTACTTCGGCACTAAGTATTTACTATACCGACCCTGGGTTGCTATCCCGAGTCGGCAACAAGATGGCCGCCATGGCCAGGATGATGAAATCTAGCCTAAGAGTCTCCAGATGCCACCTCCCAAAGCTAACTATCCTTGAATGTAGAGGAAAGTGGACCCAAGGCCGTGTAACGCCCAAGAACTATACCAACCAATCACTGGCCAAGTTGCCTATGGACTCCTCCCCTTACTTATGGGCACCAGTGCTCTTTAACTTGTCTAGCTTATCTTATTGGACAATATCATTTACTATGTATTCTATTGTTGCTATATATCATATAACTTCCTGCCATGCTTCCTGTGCATGGCTGGTATTTTTCCACAACTCTGCCTATAAAAGGGAGAAGTTTGCCCATACTCATTGCACTTACTGATATGGCAAGAGTGTGTTCTTTTGTCTTGTATTGCCAGCATTACCTGTTATTCTGTGATGAATAAATGGTTTATTTACACAGTACCATGCTGTGTATGTCTGAGCCGAGGGCTCCTTGCTACCGTTGTTAAAGTCAGCCACTCGCTTTACAACACTGTGTTTGTACCGATTTGGTACAGGGTCACCTCTGGGTTTGAGGTAGACTGTTACTTGTCAGGCCTGAAGAGGCTGACTGCCTTGTGGTGGCTGCACAGGCGGCGCGTCTGCCAGCACAACCCCCTAGCGGAAGGTAGTGGACGTCAAAATCTGCTACAATATTGTAGAGAATTCCAGTGGGTTCTCTTCTCTAACTGTGTCAACTCACAGTTGTATAGGTACAGTTACTAGAATCATGCAGCTTAGATAAAAGTGGATTTGAGGTTCTAAATAAAGGACCGGAGCCTATTTCTTATATAAGCTATAATAGAGAAATTTTTTAGAGCCTACAAAAAACTTATCCGACAAAAAACTAGCATAGAAGTTGGGTTTTCATTGATTACAAAATATTGAAGAAAACTTTTTAAGCTCCAAAAGCATACCAATTTCAAGTTTTCTATGGGCAGCCTAAGCAAAGATAATCACATCTGAGTGTCAATTTTTCATAAAATTTCTCATTTTTGATGAAAATGACCTCTATAAGTTGAAATCATTTTATTGAATAGTTGCATAAGCAACAAATTCTCCATTGAAATACCATACCAAAGACCTGGCTTGCTGGTAACATGAAACAATTTTTCAAAATAATAGGGCAGCCAAACACCCATTATTCATATTGCTCATGTTCACAATGTCAGTTAGTCCTGTTCAAAGTAGATAATTTTCTGTATTAGCTACCAAAATTTATATAATTGGCTATTGGGTGTGTTAAATAGGCTCTTTAGCACATACTTTTGTAAAAGAGTACAAGATATAACAGGTAATTTGTATGGTAAAACAATATTTTTTCATAGCATGTCAACCATTTTTGGTGGTAAGTTATACGATTGGCATTTATTGTTAGGACTTTGTTTCCTTGGTAACCAATTCCGCTTGTGCAACTGTATGTATACTTCTGTGCGTCAACTGTACCAGGGAAGGAATGAGGGTGCTGTACGATGGAGATACTGTAAAGGATTTTGTCACACCTTCACCGAACAGCTACTAGAGAAGTGTACCTGGTTAGTAATGCAACAATGATTGCTATAGAGCGCTACTGGTTTAGTAGTAATGGATCTGTTTACTAATGAGCTATGTGTCACTTAGCTCCGTGCTCTGCCGTGTGCAGGTATACTAACAATACTTGGCTACCTGCCAAACTGAATACACCGGGTTATAGCAATGAATACTTTATTCACTCAAGAAACAAAAGCTTACTCAGAGGTGTTCTCTCAGCAAGCGCACAATCAACTCTGCCCACTGGGCCACATGTCACCACAGTTATGCACTAAAATATGTAAACAAGCAGTTGAAATATAATATAATATGATTGGTTACAAGAATATCAGGTCATACAAAAATAAGGCAAACAAACAGGCGCAATAAAAACATATACATACAGTAAGCAATGAACAACAGCGCCAGTTAATTTCTCTAGTAAGGCGGGGAATCCCCTGCTTGAGTTCCTAGGCGTCTTCCAAGCAGGCACTGCGGCACGCATATGTACTTGTGCTGAGGGCAGCCAGGCGTAGCTAAGTCTATTCTCCTATGCGTGTGTGGCTAATGTATTGAGCAAACATACATTGGCTAGCATAGCATTAATCAATGAGTGGCCACCTATGTTAAAATCCATTACATAGGCCGCTTCAACTATAAGTATCGCCGTACTTGATAATTAACTAATCATAAGGTGGCCGCTAATCACAGGGGCCGAACCAGGTAGGGAGAGCAAAGGTATACGCTCACTGCGCAACCCTTTGCACAAGTCCATGTGCATTTAAAGGAGGAGGAATCACGCCCTGCATAGTTGGCAGAGGGAGTGAAGGGGGCCCACAACCAGTGGGCTAATAAAAGAGGGGTGGGAAAGATAGCACATCAGCCGGATGGTTAATAAGGTAGAAGGTGCACACAACCAGTGTGACCGACTAAAGGAGGAGAGAGTTGCACACAACCAGTGTGACTGACGGAGGGAAGGGTGCACACAACCCGTGTGACTGACGAAGGGAGGTGAGGAACACCTTTCCTTGAACAGTTGGCCTCGCACTGTCTGTGCGGCTTGTTTTAGCTCAACTATCTCTCCCTTCAGGAGTTCTGCTTGCGCCTTGACCTTGGCGACTTCCGTCTCAGAGAGGGTGCCCGTGACCATCTTCATCCGAAGGCCCTGCAACTGGGAGTCTAGTTCAGCGGCGCCCTGCTCGATGGCAGCAGCCCATCGCGCCCTGTTCTGCATAAACCGTACTGGCAGATCTACCTCACAGAGTGGAGACTCCGCTGGTGAGAGTACGGGGGGAACATTGGGCGCTGAGGTCTGGTATACCGCAAGGGGAGCAAGGAGTGGAGAAGAAGGGGGCCCGGGGGAGACAATCATGGCCTCAGGACTTGGTACAACCACTGTGTGTGGTTTCTTTGGTATCTTGTACCCGGTTAGGGGTAAAGCCATCAGAGGCACAATGCCAAGTGGTGTAGAGGATGGTCCTGGGAGGGGGGAGCTGTGACTGCATCACACCGAGGAGGTGCTGTGGGAGGAGACTGGATCTCTCCAGTCTGGGTGGGTTGGCAGATACCGAAAGGCGCTGGATTAGACCATTTCTGGTACCTGCAGAAAGCTGAGTAACTCTCTCGGTCTACAGCATAAATATAGCCGAGGCGCTGGTGGTGATCAGGGTCTTCTGGACCTCCACGCGCCCTCTGGTGACAGTATATACTGTCTCTGCTGCTACCCGAGTATCTACAGCGGCAAAAGTAGCGTACGTGATGCTGGTGAATATTCACCGACAGTTGTCTCATGTTCTTTGCCGCGAACTCACAACTTGGGCAGGTACTGCGCCGTGCCCTTTTCAGGTCTCTTTGGATGGCTTTCTCTGTATTGGGGGCGACCCATTGAAGGAGCCGCCGGGCAATAGGAGGTTTCCTTCCTACTAGGTGAGGAGCTACTACCTCTTCCTCTACGGTTGGTGAGGAAGGGCAAGAGGCAGCAATGTCAACTAGCTGGACTACGGGTGTAGAGACCGAAAGAGGTGATTCGTCTACTGGCAAGGAAGGGGTGGGTACAGGTGCGCGGGGCACAGCAGGGGTCCTCGCTTTTCTCCGTGTGGGATTCAGGTCGAGGAGGGGGATCTGTCCACTGGACGCCGTGTGGCCAGGCAAGGTGGAGACGGCTCTCACGATCAGTGGAGGAGAAACTAGTGTAGAGGAGGGGTGGCTGTAAGGAGGGGGGGTTGCCCCGCTTAGAGGGTCCAGCCAAGAGCTCTGCTCCTCTCCTCTTACTAGGGATGATCTTCCCCAGCGTCTGCATATGCTCTCTGGTGACCGCGTGAGGTAGTCTAGTACCTACAGATGGCTTTTCCTGCACCACCACTGTACTCAGTCTCAGCCCCGGGTCATCCCGGGTCGGGGGAGGGGGGCCCCGGGTTGGGGGTGAAGTGTTCAACACCCGGGAGGGGGTGGGGGGCCCACGGGAGGGAGGAGAAGCGGCAGAAAGCTTGGAAACACTTTGGCTGTAGGTGAGAGTGTTTGCTGCCGGTACAGTGAGTACACTGAAGGGTGGGGAGGCAGTAGGGAGGGGAAACTCTGTGGACTGCCACAGAAGAGGGGGTGGCTGCTTGAGTGCCAGGGGGTCACTAGAGGAGCTATGGCAACGAATCCAATTGTCCATCAGCTCTGTCTGACTAGCAACTCCTAAAAGGTTGTTCTCTCTCTTCATCTCTTCTGTGCAGGGTACCCGGGGGGTAACAGCAATCATCTGTGCAGAAGGGGTGGACTGAGAAGGAGGAAGGCCCGGTGAAGAAGGGGGAGAAGGCGGCTGTACAGCAGCAGAGGTGATCTCGTCCTCGAACTGTTCTTCGACTCGTAGTTGAAGGTAGCCATCTCCTGCTTGAGGTAAAACACTGGTAGAGGAATCCATGTAGTGGTTAGAACGTCCAGTCACTTTGGGTAGTTGTTTAGAAATGCCTGTTCCCGCACGCGGCAGGCTTGTTTGATCTTGTCTAGAAGCGGTGTAAACAACAGGCAGGGGTGGATGCGCAAAGGCTGACTGGTGGTTAAACTCAGATTTTGACCGGCCGTATTTCTCTAGTGGAGAAGAATATTCTCCTGAATTTTTTCTAACATCTTTGCTAGAGTGTCTCCTTTCTAGCGACACCCAGTATGAGGGGGTGGCTACATCCCGTCCGGAGTTATTCCTCTTTCTGGACGAAATATGTACAAGAAGCCTTTGAACAAGCGACGGAAAAACCGTACTTTTTTTCTACGAGTAGACACTACTCAACAATCAAATGATCATCACAGACTATTGGGAAACTTTACACCAAATCAACCCATAATATTATATGCACCAAATTAAAAGCATATCAATACAATTACAATTTGATTTACCTCACACGTATATTGTTAGTCATTAGTGTAAAACGTTGTTAATATAATGACTAAAGCTCTGCAACAAAAATTAAGAAGAAATGCGGTGCTGTTGTTATCACTCAACACTGCATCCGCTTTAATTCAAAGTCTGTAATAGCTAATGTGAAAAAAGATCTTATTATGACTGTAATTGAATGTGCTAAAGCTATTACAAATGGAACAATACCATTGTCGACTGCTCAGTATAATCAGTTGCAACAAAACGCGAAGGATATTGCTAGTCTGGTTAGGAAATCAACGGTAGACAATAAAAAGCTGTTCTGCAAAAAGGAGAATTTCTAGCTTCTCTACTAGGTCCTATCATCAGCACAGTAGTTCCCGGTATACTGAAAACTGTATTAAGAGGGGGACAAAAATGAGTATCTCCACAAGAATGATGGGGAATAGGATGACTATTTTAGCTCTGGATGACTTGAGTAAGAGAGGAAAAATTGCTATAGTCAAAAAAGCCAACTCGAATCTCTTTCAATTGTTGATAGAAACTGTCAAAAACCTTATATTAGGCAATGTTCCTCTAGAATCGGAACAGTTTATTGAGTTGCATTGCTACAAGAAAGAGCTGCCCAAACTAATTGGCAAAGAAGTAGTTGGTGATAAGCATAAAACTTTGACTCAGACTGGTAGAGGCAATCTTTTGGGCGCTATAATAACACCTATTGTACCTGTTTTATCATCAATAAAACCAATAAAGCTATGAGCCCTCAGCCTTTAACGTTTTCTAGACATTACTTTTTAGTGTCTGAAGTGAGTACGATAGATTAATGAGAAAGGTGGCAATGATAAAGCGACAGAGAAAAAGAAAAACTCTCCTTCTCCGTATTACAACTCTATGGAAGATATAACGGTGAGAGATATGAAGAGAGATGCTTTGTTGGAAATGTAGCGTGAACCCGATTTGTCCGAGTAGGAAAATTTGAGTGATGTCAGAAGAATTAAAAGTAGTCACCATAGAATGGATAACTGGTCTCCTGAAACCAAAGAAACCGAAGCCATAACCTAAATCACCCTTAGCTAATAGTATAATTATCGATGACAGGTCCGACTTCCTTACACCAACCGAACCTACTCATCCACCGTGTTAGATGCTACTGAGAAACAGTTGATAAGGAAAAAGTTCTTTGATACCAATAACTTGTCTATGATCGATACCGAGAAGGTTGATGGTGGAGAAGGGGATGACGAGGGTATAAAGGAGCGTTTCAATGAGTTTGAGCAAAACTATTCAGTATGGCAAGGAGAAAAGGCAATCAAGTGATTGGTGTCAGAATGTTGAAACACTTGAGCAAAATTGGCAAGTATGATTCCAATAAGGACACGCTCAAAATCAGAGACAGGCTGGTGAGTCCTAGGATTTCTAAAACTTTGTTGCAAAACATTCTAACTGATACAGTCCCGATAAAATTGGGAAACACAACTACAGAAAATTTAGAAGTTTGATATCCAAACAAGGGATCATAACTGTCAGGAGATCACCATGACAAACTCGTAAGAGAAGATCTTTGATCACTCCGGGAACTGGAAAATGGATGTGGACGTGTTAAAAGAGTTTTATTCTAATCCTGCGTTGCACTCGTCTCTGCGAGGAGCTAGAGCTTTGCTGTAACCTTGTTGAAAATGAGAGGGAGAAAAAAGAATTCGCAAATGGCTGAGCGGAGAGGATGCTTACACATTGCATAAAAAAGTGACGACCAAATTTAAGCACCCTCCCCCCCCCCCCACAAGTGTAGCTGGAATAGGAGAGCAGCTTCAAATAGATTTGATGGATATGCGTTCTTGAAAAGAAGAATACTATGACACAGCATTCTTACTAACAGCTGTCGATTCTCTATCCAGAAAAGGTTGGGCTGTTCCACTCATCTCCAAAGCAGGTCAAAATGTATCCAAAGGCTTCAGAAAGATACTGGATGGAGAAAACTGTAAGGCTTTGCAATCGGATAAAGATAAAGAGTTTGACAATCATCATGTCAAGAGCCTGCTGGCTGAGAAAAAGATCAAGCGTTTTACAACCGAAAACAAGACAATAAAGGCTTAAATGGTGAAGCGTTTCAACAGGACTTTAAAAGACAAAATTTACTGGTATCTGACATACAAAGATGATGACAGATATATCGATGTTTTACCACAGATGGTTAGCGCGTACAATGACACTATTCACACCGTTGTAAATATGGGACTGAACGACGTAAATTTGCAAAACCAGGCACTCATGTAGAATTGAGTGCATGAAGGAGGTGCGCACAGCACGGCTAAAGAACCGAAGTTGATCGTTGGAGATTATGTGAGAGTTAGCAAGGCGAGAGGGACCTTTGAGAGAGGATACGCTCTGAATTGGACCATCGAGGTCTTTATAATCACCGACTCGCTTACTCACACAAAACCTATTGTATACAAGGTGAAAGATCTGGCTGAAGAGAGGATCGAGGGACCTTTTATGAAAAAAAATTCAAAAAATAAAAAATCGACAATTTACAGAATCAAAAATATATTGGGAACAAGAATGCGGAGAGGTAAGAGGCAGATACTGGTCAAGTGGTTGGGCTACAGAGAAAATTTCAACAAGTGGGTGGATGAGTAGCTTATAAGGGATGAACTCTTGCTGTCTCCACCATATGACTGCAAAGTGTCGATGCTGATAACCTTGCCCTGAAACTCTAATAGTGAAGAGCTTTCCAACAACACCAACTCCGATTTTACAGTGAGACTATATAAATATCCGTACATCATCAGAGCTAAATATGAGGTGGCTCTGCTAGATATGTATTCTAATAATTGGAAAAATGTGACCGAGGGTAAAATATATCTGGAAAAGACGAATGTCTCCAACAGAAAGGAAAAGTCATTCATCCTAATCGGTAACGGGAAATACGATAGTGTGGAAGAGTTGGGAGAGATTATACGAAAGAGAATGCGTAAAATGAGGTTGGACAAAAACTTCGCCATCTTCTATGACAAAGTAACCAACATGAATTTACTAACCAGCAGTGATCCCAATTCAAGGCTGAGTTTTTCCAAAGACTTAGCCTACATATTTGGATTCAAACCTTGTGGAAAAACTACGTATCCCTGTGGTAGATACAATGTCACATCACCCGATATAAACTTCATTCTAACCTCTTTATACGTCTATTGCAACATTGCCGACAATAGGATGGTAGGTGATACAAATGTGCCTTTGCTAAGAGTAGTACTGGTGCAAGGAAAAAAGAATACCGTTGTGTACCAAGAGTTTAAAAACCTGCACTATGTCAACGCGGCATCGCTGAATAGCGATCTCATATAAGTGTTTATGACGAGTGCCAACGGTGAGCGAATATCATTTGATGGTGGAAAGGTCGTGCTGAAGGTTCACTTTGAAGAAAGAAAGGCACAATGAGTTTGCTAAAATGCATCCCCAAAGACTGGAATGATTTTCTCAGAGAGTTCTGCAAAATGCATGCTGGGAATGGAATCGGAGTGTACAGTGGGCGCTGAGTGATGCCTGGTATGAGGGCCAACAGACTCGGTAGTATTTTTTCAACTATTCTCAAATTGGCAACGCCTTTGCTGAAGAAAGGATCAATAAGCCTGGCTAAAAGATTGCTGTCTGTAGGCAGCAATGTAGCGCATGACTTCGTTGTCGGACACAATTTTTCATCTTCTGCAAAGAAGAGAGGATTGGCGGAGCTCAATGATCTTGGAGGGGATGTCTTGGCTCAGTGCATCCAGAGAGTGTCAAGAGGAGAGAGAAATTGGCCCCAAGGAAGATGAAAGGTCCAGGCAAATGCAAATACTCCATTTTTTAGCAAACAGGGGATCTATAAAGACAGCGGAGGGTGACATTTAACTTCATTTTGTGACACAGCTTCGAGCAATCATCAGTGGCAAAAAGATGGCTTGCCTAAATGGAACTATGGTTAACAAGTTGGAAGGTCCTCCTTACACCATAAATCCTGCGCTGGATGTGCTTGAGACGGAGCCCACAAACATTTCGGTTGAAAGATCAGAATATGTTGTCATCAGACCCGACAGGTTGGATCCTTACGGCTGGATCGAGTTCACCTTTGCAGTGTGTAACGAACATTACATGAATCTTTACAACTCATTGCTGCAAATCAAAGCCACAATTGTACAAGATGGCGGAGGTGATATTACGGGCACCAATGAAAATGCACCCGTGAGGATGGGAGACTCACTCCATTCCATGTTCAAGGAGATGAAAATGTCTATGGAAGGTAATACTGTCGAATATGTCAACAATTATGGTTTGCGCTCTTACTTTCCCAGCAACTCAAAACTAGTGCCACTGCAAAGAAGTACCAGGGAGAGTTGGAGGGTTGGGTGTATGACAATTTGATGTGTAAAGATGCCGCTAGACAAAGCATAGCAGACAAAAAAAGACGAGAGGGTTAATCAGGGGGTTGGAAAACATTGGAGTTTTCCGGCAAAACCCACTTCGCGCTTTTCCAACAGAGAAAACTTATAGTTCCCTGTCCGACTATGCAGCTGGAGTATGAACTGGCTTTCAGCAAACTGTCTTTGTTTGACAGTGACGAGTCACTAACTGGAAGAGCAAAGGTCAGAATCAACAAGATTGAATTGTATCTTTCCAAGGTCAAGGTAAGCAGTACGATACAAAACTCTCAACTCAGTTTGGCATTGGAAGGACAACTACATTTATCCGATTGAGCGAAAGCGGTTAAAGTTGTACGGGATTCGCAGTGGAGTGGGACAGCTGTATATAACATTGGAAGAGAACAAACAAGAACCCAAACAGATTTATTTAAGTTTGTTCGATCACAATGCTCTGAGCGGACGTTTCACCAAGAAACCATTTAGGATGCAACATGCCAATGTCAAGAGCATCGTATTGAGAGTCGGCAATTGTTCGATTGGAAGGAGATACGAGCAAAACTATACCAAAGAAATTTTTGGACGGGAATATCATCAATTTCTACACACTATTGAGTCTTTGCTCGATGGTGAAAGTATAGGTATTATGAAACAATAATATCTAAACTGCACTACAATTTACGGATTCGACTTGACAGGTGATTTTCTCAAAGAAAGTTCTCACTCAATGAAAAATGTCATTACGAGTGTGCGGATTCAGTTTAGCACCAACACAACGGAAGGTTTGTCCCTGGTCGCCTACTTTGTAAAAGATGGTGTGATGGAGATGGATAACGTTCTGCAATTAACTGTCTCAAGTGGAGTAGTGCTCCAAATGACAAACAAGAGATGAACACCATACAAATTTGATCAATATCATCTTCAGATATCTGTCACTCCGAGGGTGTCCACATCGGGGCTAGAGATCAGTTTTGGACGCAAGTTTGCCATTTTCCAACAAGATGCTTCATATTCAACACTCATTATTCCCATCAACCCGGAGAGCGTTGGTTGGCAGTGTAACCTGATGATTCCAGCATGGATTTTTTCGACTCATTGGGACGACTCGTAAATTTTTACCCTGACGTAAGCGAGGTGCTGAGGAGACAGAGAGGAAAAGATTTGATACAATGTAATGAGAAACGGGTGCAAAACTTTTTGTCAACGGTATGTGGCAACTATGGCATATACTTTTGTTTACTGAGAACCAGAGGACGGAGCATGGATGAAATTATGAGAAGCTTGTGAGAAATAGGAGACCATGAGATGAGAGATCACTCGATTTGAGGATTTTTGCTACAGACTTATCCTAACTATGAGTTTGCACGAGACAATGAACTAGAAGTAATGGAGGAGCTCATATCTTACAAGCCATAAGTAAGAGTCTCTCTTTCTCTCTCAGGAATCATTCTGTAGTTAGATCTAAAAGACATAGTAGCTAATGAGACTAGCATATATTGTCGTAGGACTTATCTTAAAAATTACTTTTGACTTTGTGGTAAAACAAATAAAACTTACCAGCAAAGATAGTTGAGCGCCTCCCACGTCTTGATAACCAAATAGTCGAATTGTTTTTTCTCACATTGTTCTTTTTTTCATCATCAAAGTAGGAGAGAAAGTCATGATGCCCTGTAGCATCTAGCAGATGGGAGGTTTGAATGAATGCTTGAAGAGGTGTGAGCCTGACGAGGTTGTAGGAAATTGTGTTGTCTGCAGTTTGAATCATTCCTTTGAATAGAATAATTCCATATTTTTCTGATACAACTGCCCAAGCTATTTCAGGGGGGATGTACATAACTCAGCAGCTCTCCATCTATCGAGCATTTGTACTGAGCCACACGATTCTCAGCACTCTTGTTCCATCGACTGTTGGATTTTTTTATCATTCCCGGGTTTTCATAGCTTATAACACTATCTGGTGGAAATCATACAGGTGAGCTACACAGAGGAAAGCCTTGATCTGTCTCATACTTTGCCTGTCAACTCGTCGAATGCATCCTTTGACTTTAAACATCTACCATATCCATCAGCGGAGCAGAATATTTCTTTTCCAATCTTTCCCTCTTCCATGTAGATCAAAATCACTGGAGATGATTGCTTAGCTTTATTAACAAGCAATCCTACATCACTTGAAACATCAATCCTCATTTGAATTGTCTTCATACCCTTTTGATAGTTGTAGATGATGGTGCATATCAATTCATCATGCAATTCAATGGTAAACACCTGCATAACTGTTGGTATTGATAGATCTCAAATTGGTGCTGTTTTTTCAATGCTGTTTTGTCGATGTGGGGTCACAGTATTTAGCAAAAAGGCACACTTGTGAGTGTGGGCAATCAGGTTGTTGATGCTGACGCTCTAAAAATCGATCTTGCTGTGATGCAGGAGTATGTCGTTTTCAACACCCCCTCACAACTCTTCTTTTGCAGTTCGAGTCTTCAACATTATCCATAGTCTCATCAGCTTGTCTTTGCTCTTCAAAATCAACAGCACAGCAGTTCATCACTTGAGATAGTGGAGTTCTGTTTGGTGGGGATTCGCATTTTTCTTTTTGCCGATTGGAGATGATGGTGGAGAAAGAAATTCCTGGATCTCTGACTCTTAAATAATCAATTGACTTTCAGCGTTTTGACTATTCATTCAAAAAATTAAAAAAATAAAAAAATGTCAGTTGGTTATCATTATTCAATCATAATTAATTCAAAGATAGTTACTCCACAGTGCAGCTAGTTGAGGATTTCAAATAGTGTTGAATAATTATTTATTATTTCTTACCTTAATGCAGAGAGTTATCCTAGTAGTTGTGGTAGATGTTGTTGCTTCAGTCACTGTTGTTGACGAGGATGCTTTTTGTGTAAAAACAGTGGCTCTCAAATAGCTAAAGTTGCACCGATTGACCTGAACTCAGTCGTCCGACAATCTCTTAATAATATATAAAGATTTTTGCGCGAAGAAAAATTTTTCCCGTGTGAAAATCCTTATATATCATAAAGAGATTTTCACGCAAAGTAAACAAAATTTTGGCAGACAAGTAGGATTTCTGCTTGGGTCAATCAGTGCAACTTTGACTATATAAGAAGCACTGTCTCTACACAGAAATCATCCACTCTATCAACATCCTCTGAAGAAGCAACATCTACTACAGCATCTACTACAACTACTAGAAAGACTATTAGCAACAAGGTAAGAATTAATAAATAATTATTAAACACTAGTTAAAAAATCTAAACCAGTTTTAATTATTATCATTATTTTACTTCAATGTTTATTATCCTTTACAGTTATTCTTTTTGTTTCATTTTAGATCAACATGTCAGCAAAGACAAAGACATCACATGTAAAAGATGTTGTTCCAGAGATATATCATAAATACGTAAAAGACAATATGGTTGCTCGAGAGGCATCAATATACCTAGTTAAATTTCAAACAATGATATTTTGCATTACACAACGTATGTTGAATGTGGGAGAATTACACAAAGAAATCTCCATAGATTAGTACAATCGTAGTATGTGTCTGCAGGACAATGCAGTAGAATTGTTAATGGAGACTAACAAAAACAATTTTGAATCTATTCTACGCATGATAGATGTTGTAGATGTTAATAACTATTTAAAGCAATTGAAAGGCTGCTTGGGATAAAATACTTTTTCAAGATGTAATTCAATGGAGGTGAACTAAAATGTTTTTGTGTAAAATCCATCCTCATGTCAGCAGACACCTACAGATAAATTGTGAGGTAAATACTTCTTTATTTTCTCTTGAAATAATGGTAGAACTATTCAATGCATATCTACGATGTTTTTTTTATATAATATAGTCATACAATAATACAACACTTCATTTTTATACAATACTCAATCACCACAATTTAAATCATCATACAAACCCTAATAAAAACAACCTCTGCACCATAAATACTTAGTTAATTATACAATTACAAAAGAAACTAAAACCAATAAATTGGTGTACAAAAAAATACCTTCCAGGTTCTCGTGGTAACTGGTGCCAACGAAAAGGCACTTGGAACCAGGAGAGCTTCCTTATCCTTAGACACCATGACAGAGATCTGCTCCTACATTACTAAAAAATACTAGAGAGGATCATGTGCCAAGAAAAAAGATTTAAAAAGTAATGAACAAGTCATGTGTCAACAGTGGGAAGGATTGAGGCATAACCGCTACCTGATCCTCAAATATCTTCACTATTTTTGACCGAGATCTGCTTCTACATTACCACTGTTAATCATACAATCACAAACACAGTTAAAACCAATTAATTGGTGCATAAAAAAGTACCTTTCAGGTTCTCATGGTAGCTGGTGCCAAGAAAAAGGCACTAAAAACCAGGAAAACCTTCTTGTTTTTAGACACCATGACAGAGATGTACTCCTACTTTACTACTGTTATTCTGTTTGATTATTATATACAACCTAATTCATTTTCTCACATGCTCACAAATTTGTTTCATAATTGCACAAATTTAATTGCTAACAACATGACATGATGTTCTACTAATTCTTATAGTGCAGCAGACCTGTAGTAAGAGTGCCAGCCAAAAACAAAAAGTTTTAATTGAAATTCCAGTTTATTCTTGTACTAGTAAATACCTACAGAGCATAAATCATTCAGCTTGTGTCCACCGTCCAAAATAAATACACCTTTAAAAATATTCTTCGTAAAACTAAAACAATAGGACATATCAAAGTTATAATTTGTGACTGTTTTATGAGAACTTTCTGACACTGAGCATAACTGTTCTTGTGAACTGAGTTGACCACAAAGGTCATGGTTTCTGGGAGGTTGATACATTCTTCAGCAATCATTGTAAAATGACAGGTACGTGTGAATGTAGTCTATGCATGTTGTGTCAGGAAGCTATTCAAGAGAACTTTGGAGCAGCTGATGCCATCAGGGACTAAGATTGTGTAATATTGCAAGACCGTTTATAAAATGGAGGTTATCGTAGATTTTCAACAGATAGCAGCTCTGACTGATGATCAGACAACAGTTCTCTATAAACTCAGTTTAACATATTTTTGTAGTTTCACAGCAGAGCAGAGCTATGTCTCAATAACATAAATTTTATTTCCAAGTCGCAAAATCTTAAATAGTGCAGTGATCTGGACTCTTTGTTTCGTGTGTTTACCACTTCAACTACAAAATAAGAAAATAGTTTTCAACATTCTAACTCAATGTGTTAACTATTTACTTGTGGTCTTTTTTGGTTTAGTACAAATAAAGAATGATAGAACACAAGACATAGTATGGCCACTTGCTCTTACATTGGAGACTCAGGAATTACATAGAAACAACAAGCTATCTCTCAATAATCATAAAAATCGTGTTGCCCCATGCAATAAAAATTGTTTAAAGTTGTAGTTATCAGCAAACTGGCTATTGTCTCAGTCCCAGGTGCCAAATGATTGATTGTTATATTTTTCTTTAGCAATCAATGAATGCTAGGAGTAGTAGTAGTGATAGCAGTAGCCGATTAAATATGTATGTATATATCTGGTCCAAGTAGTGGAGTGGTATTTGCAGTGTACAAACAGTAGATTATCAGAGGCAACTAACTGTGTGAAGTTTATCACTCTTTCATTCCTGTGTTTTTATCATTGTTAATTGAAACGATGCCTAATGAAAACGCCACTAATCATTTCTCAGAAAAGTTGAAATGGAAGGTTATTTTAGAGCTGCGGTTAGTTACAATCCACAAGTTACAAACACATAGTATTTTAAAGTAGCAGCGATAGTAGCAACGACCAACATCAAGCAAATCACCAACAATTAAATTAAGTTCACTGATATACAAACTGAAACAATATTAGCATTTCAAAAGTAATAATGAAGGGCTGAAATATGATTTATATTATTATTGATAGTACACTAAAGATGTAAAAGATGTTTATGAAAGTAATTATTATATGTGGGTGAAATAATAAACAGAACTGCAAGGAATTATTATTTGTTGTATCCTCAAAAAAGTTATGATTATAAGTACTATGAGTAATTAATCATTGCAAAATTATTTATAATACAAGCAATAGGATTATAATAGTAAAAGTATTAATAACTGGTAAGAAATTATAAGAAATAAAAATAATGTTTTTATGACTGATGATAATATTTATTAGACTATTAGACTTACTTAATGGGCTGCTGGCTTTTATTTATTGTTTGCAAATAGTTGTATAGATTGAGACAACCAACAAACAATAATAATCAAATTATAGAACATAACTACTATGGTTGATATATAATAATAAATGAAAAAATTATTCATTTTATTATTATGGTAATTAATATTAGTACAATAATTAGTATTATTATTATTCACTTATACAGGTTTGTTTCATTCAACAAAAATTTGTTGTTGTGGTTGCTGGGCCATTATTATTATTATTTTTGAAATGAGCCCATATGGAGAGACACAAGGGGCAGACAACTCTCGACCGATGTCAATCAAATATTCTTGAGGAATAGGATTGTGTTCACAGACTACCATGATCTTCAACCACTGACAGGCTAGTAGACTCACTATGGCAAGCCGAACATTGACAGCTGCCCACCTCATGACACGGCTACACTTTGCAGCTACCTGTATCACAGCTCCAGGTCACTTGGCTGGAAACTCCACTATAGAGCTGAACACAAACGAACTGTACTATGAGTCAGACAGCTACACTTGAATAGCTACCATAAGATCTCGGTCTCCGAATCACAGGCTAGCAAACCTAAGCAGAAAGGTCAGGCACTGAGACTCCCGTAAGGGTAGGTGGTTATACTTTTTGGCTACCACACATTCTCAATATATGTCACTGAGCTAGCAGACTCCCCCTATGGAGAGCCGAAAATCAAGTGACCGAGCACCTCAGATACTGGCTACATCTACAACTGGCTAGCAGACTCGTTATCGAGCCAATCGCAGTAGCCATCTGCAATATAGACACGACTGTACTTATTCAGCTACCAGTGTTCATGTAATGAAGTACTAGTGGCTATGCTTATACAGCTACTGACTAGACACTAACAAATCTAACTTTTCAAATGAATAGTAAAGCAACAGCAGATCTGCTCTTCATATACTACTGAGCGTACCCTCTTCAGTTTAAATCAGTCTTAGATATATACTGAGTTCCACCGCAAACATTAATCCCACTACCCCTTAGTGGAGGATACAGCAGATCTACAAAGAAATGCAATCAGGATGTCAAGCTGACAATAACTCAAGATAGTTAAACTATTTTACTAATAATAAATAATTAATTATTAACACCAAGTAAATAATTATTTGGCAAAGAAGGAGTTTCACTCCAGCAGCATGCCGTTGTACAATACAAGTTTAATAATTTGGCTACTATCAACCAGATTACCCCAGACTAGCCTTCTAGTGATGTTGCTAACACTAGTTAACTGCCTTTGATGTGTTGATCTGTTGATAGAGCAAGTCAAAGAAGTGGAAGATGTAAACATATCCAGCTCCAAGTTCTAATTGATTTATGTACAACAGAAGGTGGGTATTTATGCGCCACAAAGAGACGCCTTGGAGACCCAAGAATAAAATATACTATTGTTGCCCTGGAGCACTCATGAGCGGCAGTTGAAATATGACCTCGTGATTGGCTAAAAATAAACTAGGTAACCCACAGCATGGATAAAAAATAATAACATGTGTAATTATTACCAATTAAGTATAGAAAATGATGTGAAATATACAACACAATATTGCATGCATACAAATATGGCTTAACTAAGTCTGTTTACTTTAGTATTTTACTTAACCCACAGATGTTGTATTAGCAAATGAAGTATCAACATGGTTTTGTTCGTGGTAGAAAATGTCCTTATTTCCGTGTAATTGTCTACTTTGGCTGCAGCCTATTTATCCTTGTTGTTGTAGATAGATGGAAATTTTCTTCTCCTACCGATCAGAGGTATTACGGTGTTCCTAGGGCAATCCAGCTAAGAATAATTCAAGAAAGGAAACTAGCAGATGGTATCCTTCTACTGCATTAGTTGGTCACTTGGGCCTTTTCCATATTAAAAAATAAAGCTTCTCACTGATTGGTGCGTTTCAACTATCCTTTGTTCGTTGATGCTATCCAAATTGCTCACACTGCCTAAACAAGCAAACATAGGAGTTGTCTACTCTATGACGGAATAGCTGCCAAACCTCGCTGTTTCGCATATTTACTCTCGTGCACCTGTTTAGGTGAGTCGGTTAGAGATCTTTGTACGAGGTTCACGTCATTATTTATTATTGACTGAGTTACATTTTTCAATGAACTCTTAAAACTTACGACACTGAAATGCTTAAATGTGCAATGAGTAGGTAAAGGCAATCATTACAGCTCACACAATGCATAAATGCACAATGGCAGTTATTAGAGTTTAACTTATTTGCACTTCATCTCAGCAGTAACAAAATAAATACTACCACTGAAAAATTTTAACGGAAGCGTTATTGTTGTTGTTGAAAATGTACTGAAAGAAATATAGTTTCTTACTTACTAGTAAGGGGAAGGCAACAATCAAAAGTAGTGTATTCTCATATAAGTGAACGCATTTTGTTGGTAACTCTCAGGCCATAACAAAATATTGCATAAGAAAAAAATAATTCTTTTGCGCGTACCGTTGCAATAACAATCCTATTAAAGTCAACAGGCACCTGCTGACTTTTCAAAACAGCATTGAAAAATAGAATAAATTGTGCAAACTCATTCTTTTGCATCCAGCATAGTGCTTGCAGAGTGAGTTACTTTAGCTTCACCCACAACTACCCAAGCGAGCTGACTTTTGGATCCTTGTCTTTATAGCTCTAGATGACTTGCGCTGTCTTTGTAAAAAGAGTCATCTAGGTCAGCAGAGATTGCGTTTATGCGATAGACTGTGGTGAGGAGAACACAACTCTGCAAGAATAATAAGCTAATGTCCAGGCCTGAATTGGCAGCAGCTGCTAAATAAGCTATTGATTGGTGTAATAACTCTTGTTAAAACTTTGTTGAAACTATTGGTATGGTTATATACCCAGAAGCAATAAATAACCATTTATTTTCGATTTCACCTTTTTCATTTTTGTTTTTATGAAATGGAACTAAAAAAACTGAGATTGGAAAAACGCTAGAAACTCGTTTCACAAATGATTAATAACTTTTTATTATGGCAATAATTTAGATAATTAAAACTCATGGCTATTCTGAATGGATAACTCAACTCTGTGACACGGATAAAGCATCTACTGGCAGTTTTGTTTTAAAGATGTCCAAGTTTCAGTGAAACAATATTCAAATGAAACTAAATAAGTTCGTGGAAGCATTTATTGTTCTCTCATTCAGAAGTGATATGATGTATTTTAGAGCCTGGTTCACATTGGTCACTAACAGTCCCTGATGCATCACAGAAATTATGTTCAAATTATCATAATTCAATGCCAAATGCAGCCCATTGACAATTCGGAGCAGTCAGTGATGCTATCAGTGACAATGCCGTGCGCTCACAATAAGCTTGACCTATAAATCATAACAACCAATAGAATCGTAGTTGAGTAGTAGCGACTAGCAGTCAGTGATTGATAGCATCAGCATTGCAGAGAGCAAAGATGTAAGAGATAGGTGCAGAACTGGCTATTTTGCGAGGTCACCCATGTTATTTTCCTATCTAACTAACAAAAATTGTCTACTTTTTGTCCCCAAAGAGTAGTATTATCGCTATAAATTGCCAGTTCTGCCCTAATTAACATCACACAGTGATTGATGATAGTCACAGAGAGATTTCTTGCAAATGTGGTAAAAGCTGAATCAAGTTGAGCAGATAGATGAATATGATATATAGACTCATTGATTTGGCCAGTGCTTTTCTTCACTTAAAACCAAAATAATAATGACATTGACTGCAAGGAGTGTTAATAATAAATATTAGTACAATAATAATTAATAACGTTGTTGTTACTTATTTTTTATTATTTTCTTAACCAGCCTTTCACCAATAGTGAATCTCAATGACTTAAATATTAAAAAAGGGTCACAATTGGGTGTCATTATTATACTTACTTCGTACTTCGTACTTCTAGGATAATCGCCAACTTCACTGCTGAAGTTGGTCTTTAGGCAGAGTGCAGAGGTACTTGTGCCGGGCTGTTATATAATTGTGTGGTTTAAAGGCATCCGCCATTTTGTGTTTTACATCTGATTGACATAAATCAATTTTTTTATGTAGTAACTGCCTAAACTTTGAAAAACTAATTGTGTATGCTTTTACTGGTTGCAAACTACTTCCTGCTACTTAAACATCGAACAAAAAATTGTGTTCGCCGTTCTGCTTTCAATCTAACACTTGGTGAATTAAGCGTTTTTTTGTAGAAAAGCAATGTTTTCTTTAGACATGATCTAATCAAGCAGAGCAAGGTAAAATCTGAGAATTATTTATTATAAGATAAGGTCATAGGAGTGCATTTATCGTAAAAGAGTTGTCAACAAAACATATTGAAAATGAGAAATCGAAAACAACAACAAAAAAATACAGGAATGTCCACATACAAATAAATTACTATATTCTTACACTACATATCCAATAAATAGTTATACATCAATGTAGTCCAGTTATAGTGACTTGAGACTTGAGACAGTGACTTAGTAGTACTTGAAATATCCTTTGTTATTATTACCTAATCCTACAATAACAAACACTTAAGTGAATAAACAAGCTATAAAACAAACAAACAAACAAGATATTCACACAAGGGAAAGCACAACTCAATGCTTTCTACCACTATATACCTCAAGAAAAAATATACATGCGCTTTACTCACCATTTCCATTGCCGGATCAAAGATTTCCATTTCCATTGTTGTTCCCATTTCCGCTGCCATAGTTACCATTTCCATTGTTGCTACCATTTCCGTTGCCATGGTTACCATTGCCATTGTTGTTACCATTTCCGCTGCCATAGTTACCATTTCCATTGTTGTTACCATTTCCGTTACCATAGTTACTGTTTCCATTGTATCCACCATTTCCACTACCATGGTTGTTATTTCCATTGTATCCACCATTTCCACTACCATGGTTACCGTTTCCATTGTATCCACCATTTCCACTACCATGGTCGTTATTTCCATTGTATCCACCATTTCCACTACCATGGTTGTTATTTCCATTGTGACCACCATTTCCACTGCCATAATTACTATTTCCGTTGTATCCACCATTTCCATTCCCATGGTTGTTATTTCCGTTGTATCCACCATTTCCACTGCCATAGTTATTATTTCCGTTGTATCCACCATTGCCATATCCTTCATTCCTGTAAAGTTTCACAGACATTTTGCACAACATGTCTTTACATTTCAATGCAAGTGAAAAAAAATAGAAAAAAAAGGTGTAACTGTTTTAAACTGGAAAGTTCACAAAAGTGAGCTGCATTCATTTGGCAGTTCGTTTTTCAAACGGAGGATTATTTTCAGTTTTGAAAATGTGTGTTTTCACTGAACAAGATACCCATTTCAGTAAACATTAGCAGAGTGCAGTTACATTTAAATTGTTTCCTCATAAACTATGATGTGTGGAGTAGGTTAGTGAAAGCATAAAGACAGACTTACCCATTTCCATTTACATTTCCATTATAACTTCCTTTGTTGTCGTTTCCATTCTCATTACCGTTATAACTTCCTTTGTTGTCGTTTCCATTCTCATTACCATTATAACTTCCATAGTTATCATTTCCATTCTGATTACCGTTATAACTTCCGGAGTTTCTGATAAAATAACAAACTAATTAAGTCTATCAAATTTATTTTAAATAGAAACGTGATATATTCATTAGACACCTTTAATCTATTCTTTTTAGTCTTTTGCATGATTGATTCAAGTTGATGTAAAAAAAATACCAACAAAACTAACAAACAAAACTAAATAAAACATACCCGTTTCCATTTACATTTCCATTCTCATTTCCATGGTTACCATTTCCATTATCGTTACCATTATAGTCACCTGAAAACAATGATACTACATCTTAGTACAAGTAGATGAATGCACTATACAAGGTACATGAGGAAATTTAGGTATTCACAGGTTTGGGTAGCTAACTAACTTTAAACTGTAAAAGAGATTTGTTTCAGGTTATGCCAAACTTTTTCGCTGCAACAAACACCATAGGAAAATTTTTTATTGAATACAGTTTGGTTGGAGTAAAAGATATTTTTTGCATTCACTGGTTCAATTTAGTTTTTTGACTCCACCTACTTTCATATCGGCCATAGAGTCCATAGCTCTTGGAATGCGCACTGACAGCAGCTGCCAACAACACTGCTACACTGAGGAGGATGGCGATTCGGTTCATGTTAATTTTCTTTTCTCTACAATAAGAAACTAAGAGTATGCATTAAAAATGAACAGCCAAGGCACTTTGTGTTTGGATTTAAAAGGTTAGTTACCTTATCGTTAAACAACATCATCAAACTTTCTTCAATTAGAACTTGTAAGTTTTCTATCCAAGCAACAAATAGCTTGTTGCATAAAACAGAAAAGTTACGTTTGAAACCAATTTTAGAAGCGAAAATTTTGTTTGACCACAGTTGATGTAGATGTATGAGCCTTGGAACCTATTTGAAGTTACATGAGCAGTAAGACTTGTGGTGAAATAAAAAATTAGTCCATAGTGTTAAAAAATGGTTGTAGACAGGAAAACAGAAAGTCACTTTATACTTTAAAAAGAAAAGATCATTTAATAAAATCCTCACCACTAGGTAGACACTAGAATCTTCTCTAGAAGTTGAAGTTGTATGAACCAAAATATTTGTTTCTCCCTCTATATTGTCTCCAAAATTCAGCTTTAATTATTTCCTCATTAATTATTATTCGTACGTAACTACTTGACGTACTCTACACAGTGGAGCGTGTGGAGGTTAATTGTTAGCACATGCCTAGTAGTTTTGGAACTTTTAAATGAGCCAATCATCTTTGTGATTGCATAGATGGCAAAATGTTAGATTTTCTCCAATTTTTTCATCGTTTAACACGTTCTAGTCGAAATTCTGTGGTTTTGTAGATTGTTGAATGTTGAGATTATGGAGAGTCCATCGTTGTTGAAAATGGCTCAACACAGAGTGCTTGCGTAAAAGCTATGCTTGACATTAACCAACAAACTCTGATGTATTTCACTTAGAGCACCAAGCATTCACATGCATTGGTAAAGAGGGTAAAGTTATTTTATTCTGTTTCAAAGACTCCATTTTAACATAAATACAAATTTTATTACATTTTGATTTCTTTTATAAACTATCAACCATGTCATCCTCCAGATATATAACAGAATTTTATTTTTTACATTTATCTATTTGTTCAGTTTAATGTTGCATTTAAAAAACATTGTTTGTTCACATTCAAGTCCTCTTACATAAAAAACTCATTACTCCGAGTTTTTATGAAAAATTATATATTTGATATGAGGATGACGGTAGAGTTGGTGCCCTGTGTTCCTCTAAATATCTTAATGAAACATGTTCTCATAAAAAGTATTCAAAAGTTTTTGAAACGAGTATAATATACTATTTATTGAATACTATTGCAGATGAATATTTCTAATCTTGCTTATCAGCAACAAGCAATGCCTGAGTTTAAATCAGGTAAATTTCATAATGAGTTGTAACTGGTACCAAATAGCTCTATGCCATTGAAGTATCAGTTAGTTGTCAATGACAATAAACGACAACAACTGATTATTTTAGTCAGCTACGTTTTAAAATTTCTTTGTCCGCTTCCAAAGCATACCAAGCTTTTCCATTTTCATTAAGTGAACAGCTCTATGTATATTTTTTTAGCGGGTAATGTTACTTAATCTTTTTTTGTATTACTATGCGTATTCAAAAATAATTGATGTGTTGGCCTAATAACATCAGAAAAAGTATTGCAATGATACCCAATAGCATGAAATAAATTGTATGATAATTATTTTGCATAGATGCTGAAAAACATAAAATGTGGTGCTAACACTTATCAACATTATAGTCATTTTATGGGAGTATAAACAAAGTTGTTCTTGTTGGTGATGAAATATTATGAAAAATTTAATTTAATGATGACTTGATTAACTTATATATTAATAAATAAATAATACTATTAATAATTAATACTAATACTAAGTTTGATCAAACCATGTAATAATGACCCTACATGATGATAAAAATAATATTATTACTACAGTCGTCACTTACAAAGGTATGACACAGAACTGTTTCTTGCTGTTTTTGATGCATTTAAACCTGTTTGGTGACCATGAAAACTTCAGGAGTTAAACGACATGCTGTGTCACTATCGCTGCAGTCACAGTTATTAAGCACATGGGCTCCACTGCGCACAACAAAAAACCTACACACATGCCTCATCAGTCAAACATCATCCTTGAAATCTTTTAAAATGTATGTTTTAAATTGTATTTGTTGTTGCTGAATGTTACAATGTATTACTGTTTACCATAAATACTGATAATGTTGTTAAATGCATGCATATTATCAATTGCCTTTGAACTTAACATTATTTACTATTAGTTTATTATCATTTATTATTATTATACACTTTTATTTCATTAATTATTATTAATTACAAATCATCCTCGCCATAAAACATTAGGTTTAAAAAATTATAAATAACCACTCGCTGTCAAATTTCGTGTTCCTCATAATATATATTAACACAAATAAAACTACTAATTGGTTAACATGCAACTTCCTGGAATTTGAATTCATGTTCGAGACAACAGATTTTTTGAGGAGAAGAAATATTCACCATAATATATCTTATTGAAAAAAAATTGTGACATTGATACACATGATGACCATATGCGATCACGGACAAGCTTCAGTGACAGTTTACTTGAGTTCTTTCATGAATGCATTGATGTGCCCACAGCACACACTAAACTTTTTTTATGGCTCAAGTCTATGCTGCCTTTGACCGCAGTGGCGTAGGTTTAAATGTGTGCATAGGCAGGGTTATTGCACCACGTACACATGCATGAGTGAGTGCGTCTGTGGTGTCATATGAACACACACTGAGGGAAGAAAGACAAAAGCCAAAACGCTTTTCAAATACAAGTATGTATGAGAACAGTGAGTTATTAATCTGCCAAGTAAAAGATAGGATTCAGCTGTTGTTTAATCATTGTATCCAATTAGAAATATTTTACCATTCCATATATGAGTTTTTAATGGAGTCACTAATTTTTTAGCATCGATATTTCAAGCAAATACACCTAAAAATATTTCTACAGAATTTTGTTTTAGAACAATTTTGTAATAGCACTTTTCATTATCTATGTTTTTACAGGTGTTATTAATTGGCCAATCAAAGACAGAGATCACCTATAATTGGCTGTTTGTCACATTTGTGGGACGTTCCGTATGTCAGTTATACAATATATGGCAATAGATGGATGAATAACTGAATAATGTCTGAGACAAGTTGTTCCTGGTACCGATGTCAAATCTTTTAAAAATAGCTTGAGCTTCCAAATTTTACAGGATAGGACATATAGGCTGGCGTAACTTGGTTATTCTCTAAAATTTTGCTACAAGTTTCCATCAGTTTCAGCGAATATATGGTTTGAGTGTCACCGATGATGTAAAGCGTGACTAATTATTACAAGTTTTCCATTAATGACTGTTTTATTCAAAGTATTCCGACTATTGCATGTGAGGCCAAATTCATTTACATGCCGTATGTTGATACTGGCATATCAATCTAGTTAATGCTCAAACTGTACGTGGAATAAGTAATAACATCACGGCTATGCCTTGCAAAGTTGTGTCATGGTTTGACGAAAGTTGTCAAAAGGGCACCAATCAAAATTGTCCATTCGCCACATCATCGGTCACAGCTAACAGTTTGAGTAGTCATTAGTGTATAATAGTTACTAGATAGTCACTAATTGTAGTCTTCAGCTGTTGTTTAAGATCAGAGTACTTGAGAATATCTGTGGAAAGTAAAATTTGGTTTCGTTGCTTACAATTCTAACACAACTTTTCAATTTTTCTTCTTATTGCAATTCTCAAATGACACCAGTAAAACCTGTTTTTAAACTAAAATTTGTTTTGTCAGTTCCCAATAATGGCAGAGCATATCCTGATGCTGTTAAACTTTTCTGATGCTTAACAATTTACACAATACCAACAGCACAGCCTGTTGATGGTAAATGGTAAATGATTGTGTTTTTACATATTGTAATAGATTTCTGTCCTCTACCACCGACACAACGGAATCCTCTCCTTCTCTTCTCACACTTTGAGGTCTAACCCAAATAGACTTTAACAACTTGCACCGAGTCCACGACCCAGACACACTACACAGAGACTTGTCGAGTAAATACTTTATTCCATCATCTATTTAGCAATACAATAAAAGAGTATTTAGCACTATCCACACAACTACTGACTCTCACAGTGCACAGCTGCTCCTTTTATAGGAGATAAGGGGGCAAACTCATTACCTTATTAGGAGTAGCCAATAACACAAGACGATGTAAGATATTCACAAATAGTAAGACATAATACAAAGTACAATAATAAAATGAGCCAATCAAAATGTATGCACATGGTGAAATAGCACTGGACTATGCTTCCCGCTCTTTTTAGTGTGGTGGAACCTTTCCACTCCTTATTAGGAAGCTCCACTTCCTAGTCTCTGTTCCTGGTAGGTGCGAGGCTCCGGTCTCCATACAGTTAAAGCTTTCGGACTCCTAGGGGGCACAGGCTCTCTGAATCCGTCATCTTGGATACTGGGCCGGGGTCCTGACCCGGAGTAGACCCGGGGTAGCTACTATATGTTTAAATAGAGTGATACTGGGTTGATACCGGGTACCCGGTATCCCTTTTTTAGGGAGATTTAGGTACCTACCGAGCGAGAAGAGTTCTTGCGGTTCTGCAAACTCTGCTACTGAGGGTGCAAGGGGTGTATGGGGGTTTTTAGGGAGGGGAAGAGTGGGGAAGGGGGTCCGACGTGACTCAGTTACCATGCAAATCTCCCACAATATGATAATTGTGGTGTAGCCTTTTAATAACAAAATTTTGTTGATAGGTTGATATGTTTACTGCTATACATTAATTGTTAACCAAAACGATTAAATATTTTTTTCAGTTGATGGTATAATGTAGATGACAAGTGGCAATATGTGTAGAGGTCTCAGGTCAGCATTATAATTTCTGATTTCCATAGAGTTATGGTTAATTACATCGTAGTTAGCTTGATACATTCTATTAATATCTGGATGAAATGGTTTGAATGGAAACAGTTATAATTCAAAGCAAAAGCGTCTCAAGTAGAACCATGGAAACTACACAAAAGCGTTATATATAGTAAATAAGAGTTATAAAACACCTCAGGTTGCAAAGCCAATAGTTCTTAAGCCTGAATACTTGATTATAGTAAAAGGTAGTTGTTGTTGTGTAAACTTGTTTGTTTGCTTACCTTAACAAAAGCTAAACCTTAAATAACCTCAAAGATAAAAAAAAATCCAAGTAGAAGTCTCCCAAAATATTAAATGGGAAAAGTTTAAGTATAAATACTGTTTTTTAAAGTTGAGATGAAAAAAGTATAGCACTTGAAGGATATAGTGTAGTGGTGCAGTGGTATATTCGTGTCCCACCAACTTCCACTAAAACCTACTTGCCTAGTCAAACCTATCGTTTAATGGCAGAACAGTGCAGGTTAGGTTCAACAGCTTTACTGGCGTTCACCACCTATCACTAGAGGTGATCCTGTGTCAGTGTAACGCAGAAATCATTTGGTCTGCCCCGCACTCACTTCAATGAAAGCTCATAAAGAAATGGCAAAGTGATAATCCTGTGATGTTACAGCTATGAAATAAGCCGCAAGGTAACTTTAGACACATGTATAGTGAGAGTGGCTGCTCTTACAAGAAGACAGTTTTACACGTAAGCTCATCACCTTTATATCAATCAATCTGTCAAATTTAAATCTTCATCAATACCCATGCACAAGACCTTTAACATTCAGACTCACATATTTTGTGACTTTGCATACAATAAATTAAGTGAAAAGTCCAAGACATCTCTCTATTTCTGCAAGCGATCTAAGCATTTAATCATACTTCCTAACATGTTTAGTGTTTACTCAAAAATTTACCATCAGTAACTGTAAAAAATGCCAAAAGATTTTGAAGACTGGTTGAAATCTATGCTGGTAAAGAAATCTTTCTGCATCGGAGTAATAGCATTCTCTCCTAGTGCAAATAAGCATCGACTGTTCATTTTGTTGAGACAAAACAACTTGTTATGATAAAAATCATATGAGAATGCATTAAAATAGTTGTCTTCAGTGGCTACCATTGGTAACCTATCACAGTTACTATAAATTTCAGCGCAATATTATTGTTATTTCGAGTCTCAGTAAATTTGCTTTATGAACATCATAACTTGTGAAAATAAACCAATAAGAAATCATTGATGAACTGTTTATTTTTTCACTCATGCGTAGTTGGGTGAAGAATGGAAGGTTAAGACAAATAGAGCTGTTAAATTTTTATAAGTCAACTGAGACCTATCGCTGACAAACGGTGTTCATTGGTTCTGATTGCAATAATGCATCGTCGCAGTTCTGCTGTCATTGGAAAATATTGGCATTGCCAAACTTATCCGATCATACGGCGTTGCTACGGCAACAATGGTACTCAATGATAACATTAGCGGGAAGCCATCAACGGTAAGACAATTCCAACTATCGCCGTAGCAATTACTATGTTTCCACATCATGACAAATTGGCGATACTGCCGGCGATAAAGGGAAATTCCAGTTGGAAACAGCATTGTCAACAAATTTGTCGTGAGACTTGTCGACAAACATTTGTCGCTCTCTGAAAGCGAAAAATTGGAGATAAGCAGAATTCCAGATGTTTATTGCTATTGGAAACGCTAATGTCGCCAAAGGCGATAAAACCAGACATGCGTAAGAAAACAGGAAGCCACAAATTATCCATTGTAACCGCATGGCATTGTTAGCTAGTGTGTGTTTATATTTAACTAACGAGGATCGTTTGTGGTTTATTATACCGTTATTTATGAAACAATACAACTGATTTGAAACGAACGAATCTTAGCTGCTGGTAATTTATTATTGCAGTGGTAAAAAACAAATGGTAGTATTTTTTTTAGCAAAAATTTACTTGGTTCTTTATTATTATTATTATTTATTTATTACTAATTAATAATATTAAATAATATAATTTATTGAATCATAGCCAGTGTGCTACTAAAATTCTTTGTCACCACACAGCTTCCTTAGCTAGCCAACAACTCAGTGATGATTTATTCATATATTTCACAATATAGGAAAATAATAATAAAAACAGCCTGCAACGCTAGTCGGCTAAATTGGACTCAACAGCACACTGACTGCAACTGCCTCTGTGGGCGTGGTTTAACCAATGGCGATAAACTTTGAGTCGTGGAAATATATGCCCTTGTCGCTAATTATTTGTGGTAGCAAACCACAGAGATTTAGCAATATTTTGTCATGATGTGGAAACATAGTAAATGTTAACCAGCCTTTAAGCAGAGTGCAGAGGTACTTGTGCCAGGCTGTTATATAATTGTGTGGTTTAAAGGCATCCGCCATTTTGTGTTTTACATCTGATTGACGTTAATCAAATCTTTTTTATGTAGTAACTGCCTCAACTTTGAAAAACTAATTGCTTATGCTTTTACTGGTTGCAAACTAATTCTTGCTGCTTAAAAATTGAACAAGAAATTGTGTTCGCTGTTCTGCTTGCAACCTAACACTTGGTGAATTAAGCGTCTTTATGTAGAAAAGCAATGCTTTTTAGGCATGAGCAAATCAAACAGGGCAAGATAAAATCTGAGAATCATCTATTACAAGATAAGGTCATAGAAGTGCATTTATCGTAAAAGAGTTGTCAACAAAACATACTGAAAATGAGAAATAGAAAACAACAACAACAAAAAATCCAGGAAGAACCACATGCAAATAAATTACTATATTTTTACACTACATATCCAATGAATAGTTATACATCAACGTAGTGCAGTTGTAGTGACTTGAGACGAGACAGTGACTTAGTAGTACTTGAAATATCCTTTGTTATTATTACCTAATCCTACAATAACAAACACTTAAGTGAATAAACAAGCTATAAAACAAACAAACAAACAAGATAATCACACAAGGGGAAAGCACAATTCAATGCTCTCTCCCATTTTATACCTCAAGAAAAAATATACATGCACTTTACTCACCGTTTACATTGCCGGATCAAACATTTCCATTTCCATTGTTGTTACCATTTCCGCTGCCATGGTTACCATTGCCATTGTTGCTACCATTTCCACTACCATGGTTACCATTTCCATTGTTGTTACCATTTCCGCTGCCATAGTTACCATTTCCATTGTTGTTACCATTTCCGTTACCATAGTTACCGTTTCCGTTGTATCCACCATTTCCACTACCATGGTTGTTATTTCCATTGTGTCCACCATTTCCACTACCATGGTTGTTATTTCCATTGTATCCACCATTTCCACTGCCATAGTTACTATTTCCATTGTATCCACCATTTCCACTGCCATGGTTGTTATTTCCATTGTATCCACCATTTCCACTGCCATGGTTGTTATTTCCATTGTATCCACCATTTCCACTGCCATGGTTGTTATTTCCATTGTATCCACCATTTCCACTACCATGGTTGTTATTTCCATTGTATCCACCATTTCCACTACCATGGTTGTTATTTCCATTGTATCCACCATTTCCACTACCATGGTTGTTATTTCCATTGTATCCACCATTTCCACTGCCATAGTTACTGTTTCCGTTGTATCCACCATTTCCACTACCATGGTTGTTATTTCCATTGTATCCACCATTTCCACTGCCATAGTTACTGTTTCCGTTGTATCCACCATTTCCACTACCATGGTTGTTATTTCCATTGTATCCACCATTTCCATCCCCATGGTTATTATTTCCGTTATGTCCACCATTGCCATATCCTTCATTTCTGTAAATTTTCAAAGATATTTTGCACGACATGTTTTTACCTTTCAGTACAAGTAAAAAAAAATGAAACAAACAAGCTTTAACTGTTTTAAATTTAAAAGCTCAGAAAATGAATCAACAGCAGCAACAGTGAACTGCATTTATTTGGTGGTTCGTTTCTCAAACGAAAAGTTATTTTCAGTTTCAAAAAATATGTGTTTTTATTGATCAAGATACTTATTTCAGTAAACATTAGCAGCAGTTCAATTACATTTAAATTGTTTCTTCATAAACTGTAATGTGTGGAGGAGGTTAGTGAAACCATAAAGATACGACTTACCCATTTCCATTTACATTTCCATTATAACTTCCTTTGTTGTCATTTCCATTCTCATTACCGTTATAACTTCCTTTGTTGTCGTTTCCATTCTCATTACCGTTATAACTTCCGGAGTTTCTAATAAAATAATAAAATAAAAAGGTCTAACAAATGTATTTTAAATAGAAATGCGATGTATTTGTTAGACACCTTTAATTCTTTTTTTTAGTCGTTCGTATGATTGATTCAAGTTCATGTAAAAAGCTTTATCAACACAACTAACAAACAAAACTAAATAAAACATACCCGTTTCCATTTACATTTCCATTTTCATTTCCATGATTACCATTTCCATTATCATTACCATTATAGTCACCTGAAAACAATGATACTACATGTTAGTACAAGTAGATGAATGCACTATACAAGGTACATGAGGAAATGTAGGTCTTCACAGGTTTGAGTAGTTAACTAGCTTTAAATTGTAAAAGAGATTTGTTTCAGGTTATGTTAAACGGTTTCGCTGCAACAATTACCATCGGAAAATTTTTTATTGAATGCAGTTTGGTTGGAGTAAAAGATATTTTATGCGTTAACTGGTTCGATTTAGTTTTTTGACTCCACCTACTTTCATATCGGCCATAGAGTCCATAGCTCTTGGAATGCGCACTGACAGCAGCTGCCAACAACACTGCTACACCGAGGAGGATGGCGATTCGGTTCATGTTAATTTTCTTTTCTCTACAATAAAAAACTAAGAGTATGCAGGAAAAATGAACAGCCAAGGCACTTTGTGTTTGGATTTAAAAGGTTAGTTACCTTATCGTTAAACAACATCATCAAACTTTTTTCTATTAGAACTTGTAAGTTTTCTATCCAAGCAACAAATAGCTTGTTGCATAAAACAGAAAAGTTTCGTTTGAAACCAATTTTACGAGCAAAAATCTTATTTGACCACAGTTGATGTCGATGTATGAGCCTTGGAACCTATTTGAAGTTACATGAGCAGTAAGACTTGTGGTGAAATAAAAAATTAGTCCATAGTGTTAAAAAATGGTTGTAGACAGGAAAACAGAAAGTCACTTTACTACTTTAAAAAGGAAAAAATCTTTTAGTAAAATCCTCACCTCTAGGTAGACACTAGAATCTTCTCTAGAAGTTGAAGTTGTATGAACCAAAATATTTGTTTCTCCCTTTATATATGTTTGTCTCCACACTTCAGCATTAATTTTTTCCTCATTAATTATTATTCGTACGTAACTACTTGACGTACTCTACACAGTGGAGCGTGTGGAGGTTAATTGTTAGCACATGCCTAGTAATTTTGAAGCTTTTAAATGAGCCAATGATCTTTGTGATTGCATAGATGGCAAAATGTTAGATTTTCTCCAATTTTTTTCATCGTTTAACACGTTCTAGTCGAAATTCTGTTTGTTGTAGATTGTTGAATGTTGAGATTATGGAGAGTCCATCGTTGTTGAAAATGGCTCAACACAGAGTGCTTGCGTAAAAGCTATGCTTGACATTAACCAACAAACTCTGATGTATTTCACTTAGAACACCAAGCATCCACATGCATTGGTAAAGAGGGTAAAGTTATTTTATTCTGTTTCAAAGACTCCATTTTAACGTAAATACAAATTTTATTACATTTTGATTTCTTTTATAAACTATCAACCATGTCATCCTCCAGATATATAACAGAATTTTATTTTTTACATTTATCTATTTGTTTAGTTTAATGTTGCATTTAAAAAACATGTTTGTTCACATTCTAGTCCTCTTACATAAAAAACTCATTACTCCGAGTTTTTATGAAAAATTATATATTTGATATGAGGATGACGGTAGAGTTGGTGCCCTGTGTTTCTCTAAATATGTTAATGAAACACGTTCTCATAAAAAGTATTCAAAAGTTTTTGAAACGAGTATAATATACTATTTATTGAATACTATTGCAGGTGAATATTTCTAACCTTGCTTATCAGCAACAAGCAATGCCTGAGTTTAAATCAGGTAAATTTCATAATGAGTTGTAACTGGTACCTAATAGTTCTATGCCGTTGAAGTATCAGTTAGTTGTCAATGGCAATAAACAACAACAACTAATTATTTTAGTCAGCTACGTTTTATAATTTCTTTGTCCGCTTCCAAAGCATACCAAGCTTTTCCATTTTCATTAAGTGAACAGCTCTATGTATATTTTTTTAGCGGATAATGTTACTTAATCTTTTTTTGTATTACTATGCGTAATCAAAAATAATTGATGTGTTGGCCTAATAACATCAGAAAAAGCATTGCAATGATACCCAATAGCATGAAGTAAATTGTATGATAATTATTTTGCATAGATGCTGAAAAACATAAAATGTGGTGCTAACACTTATCAACATTATAGTCATTTTATGGGAGTATAAACCAAGTTGTTCTTGTTGGTGATGAAATATTATGAAAAAATTAATTTAATGATGACTTGATTAACTTATATATTAATAAATAAATAATAAAAATAAGTAAATAATAACTAATACTATTAATAATTAATACTAATACTAAGTTTGATCAAACCATGTAATAATGACCCTACATGATGATAAAAATAATATTATTACCACAGTCATCACTTACAAAGGTATGACACAGAACTGTTTCTCGCTGCTTTTGATGCATTTAAACCTGTTTGGTGACCTCGAAAACTTCAGGAGTTAAACGACATGCTGTGTCACTATCGCTGGGGTCACAGTTATTAAGCACATGGGCTCCACTGTGCACGACACAACAAAAAACCTACACACATGCCTCATCAGTCAAACATCATCCTTGAAATCTTTTAAAATGTATGTTTTAAATTGTATTTGTTGTTGCTGAATGTTACAATGTATTACTGTTTACCATAAATACTGATAATGTTGTTAAATGCATGCATATTATCAATTGCCTTTGAACTTAACATTATTTACTATTAGTTTATTATCATTTATTATTATTATAAACTTTTATTTCATTAATTATTATTAATTACAAATCATCCTCGCCATAAAACATTAGGTTTAAAAAATTATAAATAACCACTCGCTGTCAAATTTCGTGTTCTTCATAATATATATTAACACAAATAAAACTACTGATTGGTTAACATGCAACTTCCTGGAATTTGAATTCATGCTCGAGACAACAGATTTTTGAGGAGAAGAAATATTCACCATATATCTTATTGAAAAAAAATTATGACATTGGTACACATGATGACCATATGCGATCACGGACAAGCTTCAGTGACTGTTTACTTGAGTTCTTTCATGAATGCTTTAGTGTGCCCACAGCACACACTAAACTATTTTTTATGGCTCAAGTCTATGCTGCCTTTGATCGCAGTGGCGTAGGTTTAAATGTGTGCGTAGGCAGGGTCATTGCAACCCATACACATGCATGAGTGTGTGCGTCTGTGGTGTCATATGAACACACACTGAGAGGAGAAAGACAAAAGCCAAAACGCTTTTCAAATACAAGTATGTATGAGAACAGTGAGTTATTACCCTGCCAAGTAAAAGATAGGATTCAGCTGTTGTTTAATCATTTTATCCAATTAGAAAAATTTTACCATTCCATATACGAGTTTTTAATGGAGTCAGTACTTTTTTAGCATCGATATTTCAAGCAAATACACCTAAAAATATTTCTACAGAATTTTGTTTTAGAACAATTTTGTAATAGCACTTTTCATTATCTATGTTTTTAAAGGTGTTATTACTTGGCCAATCAAAAACAGAGATCACCTATAATTGGCCGTTTGTCACATTTGTGGCAAGTTCCATGTGTCAGTTATACAATATATGGCAATAGATGGCTGAATAACTGAATAATGGCTGAGACAAGTTGTTCCTGGTACCGATGTCAAGTCTTTCAAAAATAGCTCGAGCTTCCAAATTTTACAGGATAGGACATACATGCTGGCGTAATTTGGTTATTCTCTAGAATGTTGCTACAAGTTTCCATCAGTTTCAACGAATATATGATTTGAGCGTCACCGATGATGTAAAGCGTGACTAATTATTACAAGTTTTCCATTAATGAATGTTTTATTCAAAGTATTCCGACTATTGTATGTGAGCCCAAATTCATTTACATGTCGCATGCTGATAGTGACATCTCAATCTAGTTAATGCTAAAACTGTACGTGGAATAAGTAATAACATCACGGCTATGCCTTGCAGAGTTGTGTCATGGTTTGACGAAAGTTGTCAAAAAGGGCACCAATCAAAATTGTCCATTCACCACATTATCAGTCACAGCTAACAGTTTGAGTAGCCATTAGTGTATAATAGTTACTAGATAGTCACTAATTGCAGTCTTCAGGGGTTGTTTAAGATCAGAGTACTTGAGAATATCTGTGGAAAGTAAAATTTGGCTTTGTTGCTCACAATTCTAACACTACTTTTCAATTTTTGTTCTTATAGCAATTCTCAAATGACACCAGCAAAACACCTTTTTTTAAACTAAAGTTTGTTTTGTCAGTTCACAATAATGGCGGAGCATATCCTGATGCTGTTAAACTTTTTTGATACTCAACCAGTTACACAACACCAACAGCACAGCCTGTTGATGCTAAATGGCAAATGGTTGTGCTTTTACATAAGATAATTGTGGTGTAGCCTAAAATGTTTGTGGATAAGTTGAAATGTTTACTGCTATACATTAATTATTAACCAAAAAAAAATTAAATATTTTTTCAGTTGATGTTATAATGTAGATGATAAGTGGCAATAAGTGTAGAGGTCTTAGGTCAGCACTACGACTTCTGATTTCTATAGAGTTATGGTTAATTACATGGTAGTTAGTTTGATACATTCTATTAATATCTTGATGATATGGTTTAAACGGAAACAGTTATAATTCAAAGTTAAAGCATCTCAAGTAGGACCATGAAAACTACACAAAACAGTGACATGTAATAAATAAGAATTATAAAACATCTCGGGTTGCAAAGCCGTGAGTTTTTAAGCCTGAATACTTAAATATAATAACAGGTAATTGTTGTTGTTTAAAAATTTGTTTGTTTGCCTACCTTATCAAAAGCACAACTTCAATTAACCTGCAAAGATAAAAACAAAAAATCCAAATAAAAATCTCCCAAAATATTGAATGGCAAAAGTTTAAGTATAAATATTGTTTTTAAAGCTGAGATGAAAAAGGTTTAGCACTTGAAGGATATAGTGTAGTGGTGCAGTGGTTTTTCCGTGTCCCACCAACTTCCACTAAAACCTACTTGCCCACTAAAACCTATCGTTTAATGGCAGAACAGTGCAGGTTAGGTTCAACAGCTTTACTGGCGTTCACCACCTATCACTAGAGGTGATTCTGTGCCAGTGTGACGCAGAAATCATTTGGTCTGCCCTGCACTCGCTTCTATGAAAGCGCATAAAGAAATGGCAAAGTGATATCCCTGTGATCTTACAGCTATGAAATCACCCACAAGACATTGAAGTTACCTTTAGACATCTGCATAGTGAGAGTGACTGCTCTTACAGGAACACAAGTTTATAAGTGAACTTATCACCTTTATATCCATCAATCTGTCGAATTTAACTCTTCATCAATACTTTTGCACAAGAGCTTTCACAGTCAGACTCACATGTTTTGTTACTTTGCATAAAATAAATTATCTGAAATTCCAAGACATTTCTCTATTTCTGCAAGCGATCTAAGCATTTAATCATACTTCCTAACATGTTGAGTGTTTACTCAAAAAGTTACCATCAGTAACTGTGAAAATGTCAGGAAATTTTAAAGATGGGTTGAGATATATACTGGTAAATAAATCTTTCTGCATCTGAGTAACAGCATTCTCTCCAAGTGCAAATAAGCAACGAATTTCCATTTTGATGAGGCAAAACAGTTTTTTCTGATAAAATTCATCTAAAAATGCATTAAAATAGTCGCTTTCAGATTTGTATTGGGAATAGTTTTTATGTTGCACTTGTGTCTAATACTATCATGTTGAATTATTGAATTTGAGAGTAATGGCAAAACAACACATTGTCTTATTTACATTTAAAAAATTGACAAGTAAATGAGGCACCATCTTAAATAAATCAAATACCACCATCACATGAGCAACAGTCTTCATGTGATTGTTCAGTCCACCTAGTGACTAAATAGATGAGGTAAAAAAACTAATCATTACGTATTTAACGCTACATACAACATTTATTATCTTTTGCTCAAAACATCAACTTAGTACTGTGTAGATGTATGATGTAGTTACTCTCTAGGCAAAAAGTCGACTTAGTACAATCGATTGTCTATTTTGTAACGGAGGTTTTATCCAACTTAAATGTATGCAATATACTCAGTATGTGTAAGATGGTTCTTCTCAGTATAGTAAAGTACTAGTGGCGAAGTTCTAATTGTTAGTTCAAGCATACCAACTTTTCTTTTCTAAAACTTGATTTTCTGACAAAAGACTCAAGTGACTGTGACAAACCACACAAGGAAACCACTCCAGTGGTGCCATCTAGTTCTATCCATTTACAGTATTTCATTAACTAGTTTGTGATGGAGTTGTGTTGAACACACTTCATCTCCTTTGGATTTCCCTTCTGTCCCTTTCACTCCTTTTGTGCTTTGACTCCTTCCTCTTCACCCCTCCTCACCCACTGCCTACCTCCACCAACCTACTCACCAAACCCTCATTTATAACTTGTTTTCATTTTCAAAAGTCTCCTTTTAAACCACAGAACATCCTTGAATCCCTATCAAGTAACTAAGCAAAAGATAATCATGGAGTCCCTAGTGTTGCTGAAGTTGTCCTCTCTTTGGACCTCTCCCCACTAGCGAAAAACACCAACCCAGTTTGGAAAAGTTTACACCTCACTCGTCAATCTTCTACCTTTTTCAACTTGTTACTAGGAACCCATTATTCCATAGGCAATTATATTACGTAGCCTGCAACGCAGGTTTTTTGCATCACCAATAAACTTAGGCTAAATGCAACATTGCTAAAATTGAACTTACAAAGTTACTCATTGAAAATTGTAATGGATATAGTCGGAGATAAGATGCAACTGAAGGAAATGTAGGCAAACCTAGAATGAATACTAACTTGCAAAAAAAAAACAGAAATATTTGGACAACCAACATATATTTCACTAGTCGATAAACTAGTTGTCTACCCTTAAAAAAGTTCTGATTTATGCAACCCCAGAATTTTTTATCAAAATATTTTTATTACAGCGCAGCAAGCGTTAGACCAAGTTTTTATGATATTTTTGATTGGGAGTGAGTACATTTTTTTCAGTTGTTCCATGTAAGCTTCTGTTGATATCTATTCCTGCATACATTCATTTTGAGCTCTATCTCACCATTTTGAACTAAATAAAAATACTCTTTTCTTACTTCAGTTATAAATGAACAACTATTTTATAGCTTCATAATCTAATCAAGTTTTGTCAAGTTTTCAATTATTTAATAAATTTTATAAAAGAAATTTCACACACTTTTTTGTGTTGTGTCTTTTTAAAACCCTAAACTGTTTTAACAGAAAGTTCAGGTCAAATTGTATTGGCCTCAATTTTTCTTAGAAATTTTTGTTCCAAATGATAACCTATCAAGTTCTGTAACCAGAAACATGCTTTACAGATGCCATGAATCCGTTAGCAGTCTCACTCAGTTTCAGATGAAATTTGTCCATTTTAATTTGGGCATCTTCATGTCAGCACACAGAAATGACAGCAGTGACATACATATTAGTGATCAGGATAAAATATAACTCAAGGACAAAATGTTTAAACAGACAACAAACTGAAATCAGTTGGTGCTACGCAAAAAGGGACGTAAAATGACGTAGATTTAGCAACCTTGATTATGCAAATTTTTTATGCAATTTTTTGAGGCAAGCATGTATGTAGCCAACTAAAAACTAACTAACCAATTTCATCACCACTAATAAGGCACTTGTGAAACAATCTCTGTATTGGAATAGTAATTCATGCTGAATAGACTGAGGGCATCAACTCATAGCCTAAAAAACAAGCAAAAAGCAGGTAGGAAGAAATTGATGAAAAAGATTGAGAGAAACTTTTGATTTATAACTGGCTCACCTGAATGTAAATAAAATGACTCTATTGTAAGATCTTTAATTAACCATGTCTTGTTTATCAGACATAGCAGTAACGTACGAGTGAGAATATGTCATTTCAACATTCAGTCTTATGAAATGATGTTGTGGACTTTGATGGAGCCCTGCCATGACCAGTGTGTCAAGAACGTGTCTCTGATGGTCACACCGCATCAGGCACACTCGCACTGGCACAGGCCACAAAATGAGCCCATGGAACTCCCACTTATACCACATATATATATATCAGTACCAGCAAAGTACCGGCACAGTACCTGCCCTGGAAAGGTATCACGGGCTGGCATCAAGATGGCTGCCATAGCCAGAGGATCAAAATATAGCCTAAGGACCTCATCCTATCCACTTGGTTGATGGTTCCATATGCAGGAGATTCAAAACTTTCTAATGCCTGAGAGTCTATCAAAAGATAGAGAGTATTCTAGCCTCGCTTTGCGTTGGATATTGACTCAGCAACTCTGCCCGTTACCTCTGTATGCCACCTGTATTTAACCTTATAAATGACATATTTTCTGATTGTATTATAGCTTGTTATTGCATCCTTTTACCTATATTGTATACAATGTATGATTGGTCGACTCATGAAGTAGGATGAGAAATTCCTGTGAGCTTCCTGTGCCTTGGCCTAGAAAAAGCCGAGCTTTTGCCTTGTTCCTTGCTCATTTACTGTCATTGCTGTTGGGTGCCAATTGCTTTAGTGCTCTGACTTGCATGAGAAAAATACATGTACAGACTTGACAGCACCGAGTTATACATCTGAGCTAAGAGCTAACCATTGGTTGTGGAGTTGAGTACCTCCTTCATAGCATTTGCTGTAGCTGTACCGGCCCAGAGTTCTCTCTGGTGAGAGGAGATAGGTGGTAGTCAGGCCTGTAGAGGCAGACTGAGTCATTGTGCCCGCAGACAGGATGACTTCCTGGTTCGGCCATTTAGTTGATAGCTAGTGAGTATGACAGAATCCATTAATATACTACCAGCTAACTTCATTACAAAATGGCACTATGTGTAATTTCAACCTGCACAGCCTGAAATGTATGTCACCACTTCAGCATTTTTCAAAACGGTTCGATATCACACATTTCGTCAAGTTTTCGATTCGATTTCGATTCGATTTTCAATATCCAGCCTTGTATATATTATCCGCATTTGTAAAAATAACGATAATGATATATATGTTATATTTAAATATATCCATTCCGTGCTATATCAAAACCTGACAAAAGTAACCAAATATAACACCATTTTTGTGGGCTTTTCATCCGATTTGTACCTAACTTGTAGCGGTACGTCTATATTTCGTTTTGCATTATCTTTTTTCTATGATAATGTTGTGCTACATGACACTCCTCATTATTATCTGTGCTTCTCTAAATGCAGGTGCTACCTTGGATTCTTATTGTTATCTGGTATCAGTTGAACTCAACTTCTGCAGGTGCTCCCTTACGCTGAATCACTGAGACGTGACTGCTAGCTAGTTAGTTGATTGATTAGTAATTACTAGTTTATTATGCATTTAGCTAAACAAGGTTTTCACAGACACAAAATTAAAACATGCATTTCAGTTTACTCTAAGTTTTCTTTCCCAATTTAATTTATAAAAAAAAACATAAAACATGCCATCTACTACATGCTATCTACTACATGCTATCTACTACATGCTATATACTACATGCTATCTACTACATGCCATCTAATACATGCTATCTACTACATGCCATCTACTACATGTTATCTACTACATGTTATCTGCTACATGTTATCTACTACAGAGTTTTTTCTTTTTTAAAATTTACTTACAATTTTTGTGCTTCCATTTTTTTTAAGGGAAGACAACTCCTAGAGAAAAATAGTTATCCAGCAACAGTAAATCGTTTGCTAACGTTGTTGGGCAAACGTTGAATTGAACCGTGAACCGCAATATTGTCGCAGCCTTAGTTACCACTGGTTATGCTTTGAAAAACTATCTTTTATCTTAGTATTGCTAATGATATGAATATTTTGTTTCTGTCAATTTGTGTTTCAACCAATATTGCAATGCAGACAGAATTGAATGAAAATTCTCATCCAAGTCTACGTAATTATTAATACTGGAGACACAAAACCTATAAGGTTTAGCATTATTGATAAAAGTTGGCACAAATGAATCCTGTATCAGACCAGCAGACTGCTTGAGAATTTCTAACTGGAAGCAAGGCCAAAAATGTTAATATTGCACAACATAAGTTATGGTGAATGGCAGTAGTAATGAGGTAGTACTTTTCTACAGCAATGTGCAAAAAAAAATGAGTATCTACCAACATACATCAGAGAAAACAATTTCGTTTTTGTTGTGACCCCAGTGAAGCAACCTCTTTCGTTGCCAACATTTACAAACCTGTTTGGGCAGTACTATTTTAAAAGCCCTCAAAAATTACAAGGTCCACTGTGTAATTCTGTTGCATAGTTTACTGAACAAACTGGGTGCATAGAAGCTCAAAAAAAGCTGATGAACCCAGAGTTTTTATAAGTTTTCGCGATCAGTAAATGTAAAATGGACATTTGAAACAAAAAGCTTTTAAAAATACTAGGATAGCTATATATCACCTAAAGAACCACAGGTGTTCCACAAACTCTAAACAATAACACAAAAATATTGTAGTGGATTTTGGAGGCTGAAACCCACTAGCTGAGGCTGGTAGCGAGCTGCCACCAGTTGTTAGTTTAACCTGCTACAACAACAGGGTCGGTAGTGTACCGAACAAATACAAGATAGAGTATCTCCACTTTACAACCAGTAAGGAGCCCTCGGCTCAGACGCTTAACTCAGTGCTGTTGAGTAACTATGCATTTATTCATCAAGAATAAAACGAGAAGTAAAAGGCACATTTCAACTGACTACTTAGGGCAAAATTTCTGCCTTTTATAGTCGATTCACAGGAAGTGATTAAGCACTTTATCCAATCACATAACAAGATTACACAAGGAACGAATGAATACAGATATATAAATAGATAACTAATGAGATAAGGTATATGGGGCTAAAGGTAAATGGCGCCCTGTAGTGGTAGGTGGAGTTAGAGGTTAATGCATTAATTACAGTCATTTATACTTCCTACATTTAGTCCTCAGCCTTTCTAGCTTCTGTACTCTCTCTCTCTTTAGGTTTAGGGGTGGTTATCTCCGGTAGGTGGCTCTCTGCTTCTCTCAGGCTACTTTTGGGTCCTTAGTCTATAGTGACTCACTTCCTGTCGGCCCAGTGAGGTCGGTACTGCTCCATGCAGGGTCGGTACTGCTCCATGCAGGGTCGGTACTGCTCCATGCAGGGTCGGTACTGCTCCATGCAGGGTCGGTATAGCTCCATACAGGGTCGGTATAGCTCCATACAGGGCCGGTACAACTTTATACATAGTTTCGGTCAGTTCGGTATGACCAGTTTCGGTCATCTGGTCATCTAATGGCTAGTATAAAGATGCCAGAATGTGGTACAATGTGTGCGCAGACTTAGTGAACATCAAAATCCACAACAATATGGCCCAGTTACCAGTAAACTATACTAGGAGATGAACATTAAAATTGGTTTGAGTTTTCTTACAACTTCTGATGTATTTAGAAGCTTGAAAAGATAGATGATTACCTCTTTCTGAATTAATTTTTTCATTTTGTTCATTTATATGATAGAACTATAAAAAAATTTAATTTCAAAAAAGTTAGAAATGTCTTACAAAAAACGACAAGTCTTCATTATATTAACATGTAGATACTTGAGACTCGTGGTTAACCTGATGGGATAAGTCAGCTCTGTGACACAGTAAAATTATCAGCAGGTATTTTTATTTTGAACTACACAAATTTTACTTATACTAACTTCCTATGAAACTAATTAAATTCCTCTCTCATTTATTGTTTTCGTCCCAGAATGATTTACATTAGCATCACTCAAATTGCAGTGGGGTTTGTGAGGGGTTGTCATATAAATATGTGGAGTATAATGATATTTGCCATTTTGTCTTTTAGGAATGAGCACGTTTGGTTAAAAATTAATGCTTGGTGCATTCCAATTTGTGATGTGAAAAGTGCTGCTTTGTCCCAGACAGAAGAAGTTTAAACACAACAAGATAGAAAATGAAGATAATTTTTTGCTAGATAAATTATAGGAGCATATTTATTTGATATGAATGGTGTCAAAAAGCATGATTGTGGAAAAAATGAGAAACAATCAGAGAAAAAAACAGAGAAAAAACAGTAATGTCCACCTACATACTTACACTACATATAAATTAAATATGTATACATCAATGTATTCCAGTTACGGTGACTTGAGACTTGAGATAGTGACTTAGAAGTACTTAAAGTATCCTTTGTTTCCATTACCGTTTCCTATAATGATAAATTGGGGGGTGAAAAACATTTTACAAAATGAGCAAAAAAAAGCAGCTCAATGTTTTCGTAGTAAATTCTACCTAGAAACCGAATACATAAAAACTTCACTCACCGTTTCCATTGCCATGTCCAACATTTCCGTTGCCGTTACCATTCCCATTCCCAGATCCTGTGTTACCATTTCCATTGTTGTTACCATTTCCACTGCCATTGTTATTATTTCCATTGTTGTTACCATTTTTACTGCCATTGTTATTATTTCCATTGTAGCCACCATTGTTGTTGCCATGGTTATTATTTCCATTGTTGTTACCATTTCCACTGCCATTGTTATCATTTCCGTTGTATCCACCATTTTCGTTGCCATTGTTATCATTTCCGTTGTGTCCACCATTCTCACTGCCATTGTTATCATTTCCATTGTGTCCACCATTTCCATGGCCATGGTTATTATTTCCGTTGTATCCACCATTTTCGTTGCCATTGTTATCATTTCCGTTGTGTCCACCATTCTCACTGCCATTGTTATCATTTCCATTGTGTCCACCATTTCCATGGCCATGGTTATTATTTCCGTTGTATCCACCATTTTCGTTGCCATTGTTATCATTTCCGTTGTATCCACCATTTTCGTTGCCATTGTTATCATTTCCGTTGTATCCACCATTTTCGTTGCCATTGTTATCATTTCCGTTGTGTCCACCATTCTCACTGCCATTGTTATCATTTCCATTGTGTCCACCATTTCCATGGCCATGGTTATTATTTCCGTTGTATCCACCATTTCCATTGCCATTGTTATCATTTCCGTTGTATCCACCATTTTCGTTGCCATTGTTATCATTTCCGTTGTATCCACCATTTTCGTTGCCATTGTTATCATTTCCGTTGTGTCCACCATTCTCACTGCCATTGTTATCATTTCCATTGTGTCCACCATTTCCATGGCCATGGTTATTATTTCCGTTGTGTCCGCCATTTCTGTTTCCATTGTTTTCGTTTCCATTGTGTCCGCCATTTCCGCTGCCATAGTTATCATTTCCGTTATATCCACCATTCCTGCTGCCATTGTTATAATTTCCATTGTATACACCATTTCCGTTGCCATGGTTATCATTTCCATTGTGTCCGCCATTTGTCCTGCCGTAGTTGTAATTTCCGTTGTATTCACCATTTCCACTGCCATTGTTAGCATTTCCGTTGTGACCACCATTTTCATTGCCATTGTTAGCATTTCCATTGTATCCACCATTTCTGCTGCCGTAGTTATAATTTCCATTGTATCCACCATTTCTGCTGCCATAGTTATAATTTCCATTGTATCCACCATTTCTGCTGCCGTAGTTATAATTTCCATTATATCCGCCATTTCTGCTGCCGTAGTTATAATTTCCATTGTAGTTACCATTGTTGTTGCCGCTTCCATCCCCTAGATTTCTGTAAAATATCAAAGAAATTTTATAAAGAGTATCTCTGCATGAAAATGCATGTAAAAGTAACCAAACGTAAAGAAAGAGTTTCAACTTTTTGGAGAACCAAACGGAAATGGGTCAACTGCACGAACAAGTAAATTCATTGAAATGAATGGTCCTTTAATAAAAGAGATCATTATTTCATTTAAAAGTGTGCGCCTGAATTGAACAAAATGTATTATATTAAGCACTATCAGCAGTTCAGTTATAGTGGATCTGCCATCTCAACTATTGGAATTAGCAGCCGAGACTTGTGAGACTGTAAAGTCAACACTCACCCATTTCCATACTGATTTCCATGATAACTTCCATAGTTATTGTTTCCATTCTTATTACCGTTGTAACTTCCAGTGTTATTGTTTCCATTCTCATTACCGTTGTAACTTCCAGTGTTATTGTTTCCATTCTCATTACCATTGTAACTTCCAGTGTTATTGTTTCCATTCTTATTACCGTTATAACTTCCCGAGTTTCTGATAAAATGATAAAATGAATACGTTTATCAAACATCTCTAATAGAAATGCTCTATATACATTAAACATTGTTTAGTTGCCTTGTACCAGTATATCGCAGGCCCGATAAACATTCACGTAAGATAAATAAAAAACGCAGCCAACAAACAAACCTAACCAAAACTTACTCATTTCCATTTACGTTTCCATTCTTACTTCCATAGTTACCATTTCCATTATCGTTACCATTATAGTCACCTGAAAATGAATAAATCGTTTCGTAATACATTTACGTGATAGCACTACACAAGGTACATGAAAGAAAGAGAAAGAGAAAGAGGTACATGAGAAAGTTTTCACATGTACAGTTGCTTACCGGTAAACTGTAAAAGACATTTATTCCAGGTTATGGCAAACTGTTTTGCTGCACCAAAATACCACTAAAAACGGTTTACTAAACGCTGTTTAATTAAGAGCAGAGGAGATTTGTTTGTGTCCAGTAGTATCTAATTCACCTACTTTCATATCGGCCATAGAGTCCATATCTCTTAGACTGCACACTGACAGCTGCTGCCAACAAAACTGCTGTACCAAGTACAATGGTGAATCTGTTCATCTCGATTTTTTCTCTCTACGATAAAAATATGAGTATGCAGTAAAAATAAACAGAAAATACAGTTTTGTGTTTTCATTTGGAAAATTGTTTAATTTATTGTTGAATATGTAGCAATAGCTAATTTTATTTTGTGTTAGAACATATGAATTTTCTCACCAAATAATGTAAAGCCTGCTGCATAAAATATAAATGAACAACTTTTAAATTTTTTTTACTAGCAACAATATTATTCTACCCCATTTAATGTCAACTTGAGCCTTGAGACCTATTTGAAGTTACATAAGCAGTAAGACTTGAGGTGAAATAAAAAATTAGTCCATAGAGTTAAAAAATAGTTGTAGACAGGAAAGCAGAAAGTTATTTTACTACTTTAAAAAGAAAAAATCATTTAATAAAATCCTCACCTTTAGGTAGACACTAGAATCTTCTCTAGAAGTTGAAGTTGTATGAACCAAAGTATTTGTTTCTCCCTTTATATATGTTTGTCTCCACACTTGAGCATTAATTATTTCCTCATTAATTATTATTCGTACGTAACTACTTGACGTACTCTACACAGTGGAGCGTGTGGAGGTTAATTGTTAGCACATGCCTAGTAGTTTTGAAACTTTTAAATGAGCCAATCATCTTTGTGATTGCGTTAGACTTTCTCATGTTTCCTCATATTTTAACATCTTCTACTCCAAATCCTGCAGTGTCATAGGCTGTTGAGACTATGGAGGGTCCATGGTTACTAAAAATGGTTCGATGCAGATTGTTTGAAGCTGCATAAAAGTTATGTTTGATGTTAACGAACAAACTCTAATGTATTCCATTGGATGGTCGAGGTTTGAGCACCAAGCATCCACATACATTGGTAAAGACGCTAAAGTTATTTTGTTTCGTTTCGAGGATGTTATTTTAACGTAAATTTAAAAATTTATCACATTTTGATCGTTTTTTGTAAATTAGAAAACGTGTCATTCTCAAAACTACTAATAAAATTTTCTTTTTTCACATTCATCTATTTGTTTAGTTTAATGTTGCATTTAAGAAAAATTATTTGTTCTCACACTCAATTGATCTCACAAAAAGCTATTACAATGCGTTTTTAAAAAAAAACCTAAACATTTGATATGAGGATGTCTGTAAAGTTGCTGTTTTGTGTTTTTCTAAATATACTAATAAAACTTGTTCTTGAGAGAAATCCATAATTTTTTTTTAAAAAAGACTTTATATATCTATATATCAATGTAAGTTAACATTTTTCAACTTGTTGATCACAGTCAAAAACTTACTGAAAATTTGATTAGGGTTAATCTGGTAACTTTTATAAGGAAGTCTTTGAACTGCTGAAAAAACATTCTACTGGACCAAATTGATGTGTGACAGGGTTTAAATTGAACATCTGTTTTCAATCTGGAGATATTTTTAAATTTAACGTTTTTCAATAATCTAGGTGAAGACAAGTCACCTACAGTTACATATTGTTAGTGTGAGGTGGTTCGAGTGTCACTAAAGCAGTTCCTTGTTGGGTTATGACTCACCGTATGTCCTTCCAATACATACAGATAGCAACTTTGATTTTGCAAGTTAGTTGTATCTGTATTGCATGCAGTGTGTAAGCACGAAGCATGCCTCGGCCCTTTTTCAATTTGAGAAGAGATAGAAATGGAGATGGGAAAGCGGGTCAGGAGGAAAAAGTGGATAGAGGTTGAGAAAGGTAAAGGGTGAAAAGTAGAGAGGGGAAGGCAAAGGACGAAGTGAGAGGGATGTGGGGGGAGAATAGAGTCTGCTGGCATCATGATATTTGAATACAATACTACTACTGCTAGTGATGTATAAGTGATAACACTAGTTGTTCATTTTTTTGAGATAAAAAGATGTCAAGTTGTCAATGATGAATTTGTAACGGAGTCACGATGCTTTTTGGCATCAATATTTTAAGCAAACACACCGAAAAATAACTGTATATTTCTCTGTGGAATAGCAGTTTTTTCAAAAACACTCTTCAATATATACATTTTTAATGATGATATGAACTAGCCTATCAGAGACTGAGATATTGTTGTGGATTTTCATGTCACATACATGTGCGCAGATGTGTTAGTACTTGTTCTGACACCACTATATAGCCATTTGATGGCCAGAACCATAATATTTAATTACACCGAACTGACCGACCCTGCATCGATCAGGCATCTACCCTGCATTGGAGCCATACCGACCTTGCACGACTCAGTACTAACCCTGTGGGTGCCATCCCGGGCCGGCAGGAAGTGATTCACCATAGCCTGAGACCTGAAGATAGCCTTAGAGCAAGTAGAAGGACATATCCACCAGATACCTACCCGTACTTATGAAAAAAGTCAAGGAACCAAGCCTACAAAGCCTGAGACACTTACCATAGGAAGTAGAAGTTCCTGTGATTGGCTAAGAAGTCTATAGCTCCTTCTACTACTTCTGGGCGCCATTTACCTTTAAGCCCATATACCTTACCTCATTTGTTGACTGTTTTTATATGCTTATCTACTCGGTGTGACATGTTCTACTTTTGTGCTGTTGATTATTGTCTCATTTTGCTTCCTGTGCTCTGCCTATAAAAGACAAAACCTGCACCATATCTAATAAGTTTGTAATGTAGTTTTGCATTGTGACTTTTACCTATTCATATTCCTTGGATAAGAATAAATGCATATTACTTTAAAACTCTGAGTTATGTGTCTGAGCCGAGGGCTCTGTCCTAGCAGAAGAGTCGAGTATACTACTTCACATCTGATTAGGTGAATAACGACCTGTTGTTACCTCTAGGAGAAAGGTAACTGGTGGCAGCATACCGCTGGAACACTACCGACTTCTCTGTGCCGGCGAGCTAGGAGTTCATTGGACCACAAACACTCAGCTAGTGGTTTTACGCCCCCAAAATCCACTGCAATGTGATATAATTGGCCATCAATCATATTTTAGCACATTCCAAGCGTTAGTCACACAGTGAATGGCATCAAATAGATGAATAATTGATTAGCAGTAAAATGTTGAGTTTTTTTATTAAAAGAAGTTTAGCATTAACATTTTACAGCTCAGGACCCCTGCACCGGAGTTCCGATTTTTTTTTAAATGTTACGGAAAGTTTTTATCAGTTCGGTGAATTTATAATTTAACCGTCACCGATGATGTAAAGAATAAATTATGATCATTAGTTTTCCATTAAGGACTTTTTTATTCAAAACATTCAAATATTGCGCATGAGCCCAAATTCATTTACATGTCGTATGCCGATAATGACATCTCAATAGCAGTATCTGGATCTGGGTAATGCTAAAACTGTACGTGGAATAAGTAATAACATCACGGCTATGCCTTGCAGAGTTGTGTCATGGTTTGACGAAAGTTGTGGAAAGGCACCAATCAAAATTGTCCATTCACCACATTATCAGTCACAGCTAACCTTTTGAGTAGCCATTAGTTTATGATAGTTACTAGATAGTCACTAATTGTAGTCTTCAACGGTTGTTTAGGATCAGAGTACTTGAGAATAGTTGTGGAAAGTACAATTCTGAGTGCACAATTAAGCTTGGTTGCTCACAGTTCCAAGGCTATCACCATTAAGCTTGGTTGCTCACAATTCTAAGGCTATCACAATTAAGCTTCCTTGCACACAGTTCTAAGGCTATCAAAATTTAGCTTGGTTTGCTCAGAATTCTAAGGCCATTACAATTAAGCTTGGTTGCTCACAATTCTAAGGTTCTAAGGCTATTTTCCGAATGATTAGTTTCTGACAATTCCGAAATAGCACCACAAAATTTCCTGAGATTCGAGCTTTTTTGTTGTTGATTGACAATATTTGCACAGCATATCCTGCAGTGGTAAAGTGTTTCTGATACTAAACCAACTGCATAACATCAACAGCCAAGCTGGTTGATGTTAAATGGTAAATTATTACACTTGTTACATGAGATAACTGCGATGTAACTTACTAATATCAAAGTTTCCATAGTTACTGTTATATGTTCATTTCCTGCAGAATAATTCAATTTAGACAAGTTATTTTTGGTTGATGTTTTTATAGTTTGAATGTCAAGTGGTAAAACTTTTAGAGGCCTCAAGTCAGCATCGGTAATTTTTAAAGGCTGCCATCTTTCCACAGTGGTATGATTGTTCACAACTTAGTTAAAACACTAATTAACTGCTTACATTGAGAATAGGGTAAATTTACTTGGTTATGTGTTGAATATGCTACCTATGTGTACTGTAAACACCAAAGGTTACATCAGTTTTTTACTTATTATCTTAATACATATATTTTTATAAGTTAGCAGGTGTTTTCTTCTAAAGATATATATAATAGCAATTTATCATTGTTCACTTTAATTTGTTTGTTCAGTTTGACATTGTATAAAAAAATAATGTAGATAGTTATTCTCACACGTAGCTGTTTTATAGAAAAAAAATGTAATGATTTTGTAAAAACCTGAATCCGTGAAAGAAAGACATGTTTAGAACTGGTTCTCAGTATTGTCGTTTTAAAATTTATTAGTTAAAGGTGAACAATCACCAAAGAATTGCATCTGATAACACAGTATGAGCAACTTTTATTCATACTTGATTCAATTTTTTGTTCAAGTTCTTTGCTTAAGTGAATATTTGCATTATTGTCAAAGTTTATTGCCCATTATATGTTGTAGGTAACTTATGGCTCGTCAGCTGAATAACTAAATGACATTTATCTAATGAGGAGCAGAAAGGTTCGGAAAGAATGCTAAAAGTGGACTCGAGATAAATTGGAAAGGTAAAACTCGTTAGTGAAGAGAAACACTTTGTCAATAAAGCATAGGAATAAAGACTTTTAACAGTATTCAGTATTTTTTATATTCAATTTCTATAAATAATCTTTCATTAGACTAGAAAAAACACAATTCCGTATTATACAGTTTTTTATGTTTATTTTAGCAAAGAACTTTCTCTCTCAAGATGTACAAGTTTCTAAAGGAGCATTTCATTTTCCTGGTGTAAGGCCACGTGTATGGTAAGTGGTTGACCATAATTACATTTTTAGATGTGAATTCTCATGGTTTCAGTGTAAGCTAATTTCTAAATGTAACGCGCAGCTAAGGTTCAGTCACAACGAAAAGTTACATTTCTTGTTATTCCATTTGCTTAGTAAAACTGCTGGTAAATCAATCGAGCTATTTATTATTTCAAAATACAACATAATTATTGCTGGTAGGGTGGTTTTTGGCAAACAGTTGGAATGCATTAAAAGCAAGCCTTGTATTACCGCTTGTGCAATATATTGTTTTACGGGAAGGAAAAATAGAAATGCTGGCGATACGCGCAGTAAGTACAACAAATCTCTCATTTACGTTTACTACCTTTTTGCATCTGCCAGCTGTTATTGTTTCTGTGGATTAAAACATAACTTTTCTAATGAGCAGTTCCAGAAAATATTTTGATGGTTTTCGCGACAACACTCTACATATTTTCCACTCATAGACATTAGATATTCAAATGACTCAGTGGTTTGTTTGAAACTGAAAACTAGAACCTTGATTCCACATTTCTGGTTGATTAATTAGAGATTCTACTTGTTTTGTATGGATATATTCTATGCATGTTTCAAAGTTTTGGAATTAAAATGTAATTAAAACTGCATGTTGTAACATTACGTAACAATTACTAACATTAAGTAAACGATAGTATTGTTCTTTCTCTATTAGTCAAATTATCAAAGAGAAGCTCAATGAAGATGTTGAGCTTTAGTTTATTCTGGTAAGGTATTAGGCAACAATTCATTTCGACAAAACACTCCAAAGCTCTTTGAAGATTGACAGTGTTGCTATGGTGAACTTGTAAGCAAGGTACCAGTAACACCGAGCAAGATGGCACTAAAATGAGTATTTTTATAACCTTTAACCTTGCAGAAGACAGCAATTAGAGATATTTTGTTAGCTATAAATAATTATCTACTGAAATAAGATTGGTTATTTACCTAACGTAATTTTATGGGAAAATGATTGGTTGGAAAATAAACAAGCGGATTAAAACTTTCTCTCATCAACAGTTTCTGCTTTTGTTGAATAAAAATCTCTTTATTTGGAGCTAGTCTCAGTTTGATGGTATGGTTAGTAGTAACTTTTCTCAACACCAACATGTCAATGTGTGTTAAAGTAAAATAAAGCTGAGATCTTGCATTTTTTTTTGAAACTCCAAACGTCATTGTAGAAGAATATTTCTTACAACATTGTAAGTTTTTGGCTTGGCAAACTTACACAACTGGTATCAAACAAGTTTGCAGAAAGATTTTGTGTAAGTTTACGTATTAGCAATTGGAACAAACTAAAATTTGTCAGAGGTCAAACATTTAAAAATGAAAAAAAATAAAATCCAAGTTTATTGCAGTTTTGGATACTGTCCAGTTTGAAGTTTTATTGCTGGAAATTTAGGTTTGTGATGTTAAAAACTGTTGTTAGTTCCTTGACAGAATTGATCTTAACACAGTAAGATTGAAACAAAAAGGGAGAAAACCAAAATTGAAATCAACAAGCCCATTTATTTGATAATAAAAGTGACAGCAAAACAAATTTGAGAACAGAAAAGAAACAAAACAGTCATTTCCACACACAAATAAGTTATTATATTATTACACAACATATCCACTAAATATTTATAGATCAATGTGGTCCAGTTATAATGAATTGAGACTTGAGAGAATGACTTTAGTAATATTTGGAGTATCCCTTGTTACCATTACCGTTTCCTATAATAATAAACGCCGAGTGAAAAATATTAAATAAAAAGAATACAGAGGGATATTACAACAACAACAACAACAACAACAACAACAACAACAACAACAACAACAACAACAACAACAACAACAACATAGCTCGATGCTTTCGGAAAACAGTCTACCAAGAGATCGAATACATAAAAACTTCACTCACCGTTTCCGTTGCCATGTCCAACATTTCCATTGCCATTTCCATTTCCGTTACCAGATCCATAGTTACCGTTTCCATTGTTGTTACCATTTCCGCTGCCATAGTTACCATTGCCATTGTGTCCACCATTTCCGCTGCCATGGTTACCGTTGCCATTATATCCACCATTTCCGTTGCCATAGTTACCATTTCCGTTGTAGTTACCATTGCCGCTGCCATGGTTGCCATTTCCATTGTATCCTCCATTTCCGTTTCCTTTGTTGTAGTTACCATTGTGGTTTCCATTTCCATCTCCTTTGTTTCTACAAAAGTTCAAGACATTTTGTCTAATTTATTTTCACACTCTCATACACGTAAAAATAACTTGAAACCAGAAATATTTTTCGCGAGTTAAATTTCACAAAATGAATCAACTGTGACAGCAAACAAACTCATCTACTTGTAAATCACTCAATGGATTGAACAGATGTGAATTCTTTATATATATATTGCTGCTTTCAACACTGACAGAAGTTGATTTAAATGGAGTTGTTTGCTCACGAAACTGGAATGAACAAAAAGCTAATTTTGAAGTAATGGATTTGCGAAACAGTAAAAAAAAGGTAAAGTTTGTACTCACCCATTTCCATTCTGATTACCATTATAACTTCCATAGTTACCGTTTCCATTCTTATTACCATTATAACTTCCAGAGTTTCTGATAAAATAATGAAGTCAATACATGTATCAAACATATCTTAAATAGAAATGCATCGTATACATAAACTTTGTTTAATGCTCTCTTTTAGTTGCTTGCAATGCAAGCCGTATGCAAATTTATGTAAATATATTTAACAAAAACAGCAGAAAGAAAAGCTTACCCATTTCCATTTACATTTCCATTCTGATTTCCATAGTTACCATTTCCATTATCATTACCGTTGTAACCGCCTGAAAATAATATTTTCATTTTGATACACATACATGCGTGCAATACACAATGTACACAAAGTGATGCAAATTTTTGCGTGCGCAGTTACATGTATGCAGCTAGCTGTAAATTTTAGGGATAATTTAGTTCAGTTTACAGCAAACCGTTTTGTCGCAAAAATCACAAGTGCAAAAGGTTTGTTGAAATCAATTTGAGTAGAAGAAGAAAAGATCCCCTGCATTCAGTGGTTTGAGTTTATTCTGAGTGATTAATGGCTTATTCTACTTACCACCATATCGGCCATAGAGTCCATAGCTCTTAGACTGCACGCTGACAGTTGCTGCCAACAAAACTGCTGTACCAAGAAGGATAGTGATTCCGTTCATGATGAATGTTTTTTTTTCTACAAGATAATAAATATAAATTTACAATGAAAAAGACAACAAAAGATGTAACTTCAGTTTTTGATTTTGAAACTAACATAACTTATTACTGAATAACTATATCAAACTTTCTTCCATTATAGCATTTATATTTTAACTGAGCAACTTACAGCTTAATGCATTAAATTTTAAAATAAAGATTTAAAATTTATTTTGCTAGTAAAATATTGTTTCACTACCACTTGGAGTAGAAGTGAACTTTAAGAGCATATGGAGTAGTATAAGCAGCCAGACTTGTTATACAAAAAATGCGACTTGAGTCCAAAGTATCGAAGGCTAATTCTAGCTAGAAACGTAAAATGCCAATAACCAACTTCAACCAAAAATTATGATTTAACAGAACACTTACTTGTATGTAGAGATATAAATCCACTGTAAAAAGTTGAGGTTGATTTGATTTAAAATGTTTGACTCTCTCTTTATATATGTTTCTCTTTGCATGTCAGGATATATCATTTTCTCATTAATTACTATTTGCATGTTACTCATACTGCAGCCTCCTGTTTCTATCGGACGTAATCTAGACAGAGACGCAAGTGTCAAGTGACGAGGTTTTGGTTGAATCATTAAAACATGCTCTCTGTCAAGTTATACTGTTAAATAAAACTCAATACCTTGTTGTTACTTTATGATTGCAAAATCATGATAGAACTTTTTCCTGTTTCCTCAGTTTTAACATCTTCTACTCTAAGCTCTGCTCTGCTCATTGAGGTTATGGAGGGTCAATGGTTGCTGGGATAAGTTTGACCAATATCCCTTCAGGCTGTCTAAAGATTGTGCTTTGCATTAGCAAACAAACTCTAATGTATTCCATTTAGAGCACTAGAAATTCAAATTCATTGACAAAGAGTGAAAGTTGTTTTTATTGTGTTTCAAAGATGCTACTTTAATGTAAACATCACAAGTCATCACATCTGCTCTAAACCAGCAGGTGTGTCGTTCTTAACATTTATACAAAAATGGTTGATTTTTCATATTCAACTGTCTCTTATATTGGTCATTTTATTTAAAAAAGAAGGATTTATTTATTCGCATGCTTATTTTTTTTATCGAAAAATGACTATTACATGCTTTTTCTGTGAACACCTTAATGAGTTATTCATAAGGGTGTACTTAGAGTTGGCAATAATTGCATTAGTAATAATTCTTTTTCCTGGTAAAAAAAATTCATGAAATTAGAAATATATTGTTAATTACAATTAAAACAATTCTTTGAAATCTGTTTATTTTTATTTTGATAACCTTCATAAGAAATTTTTTGGCTGGTACCAATTAGCTATGTGCAATGAGCTCTTCATATATTTGGAAATAGATGAAAATTTAGAAGGTAATGTTACAAATTAAGTTTGCTTTTAAATAATAACTATCAATAGTTGATATACTTAATAATGGTAAACTACGCACCTTATGTAACTAGACTTATTATGTAATTCCTAACTTGGGCAAAATAAAACACTTTATATTTATGCATTCTAACACTATATTTTTTCATGTCTAAAGAGCCTCTGAACATTCAGGAGTTTTATCCCATTCTTCAGTAAAGGTTTCTTTTGAACTAACCTGTTCCACATTCTTTAGAATCACCAATAACAGCTCCAGTTCTTACGAAGAATAATAGTTGCAGTTGATTATTTTAACGGTTTTTTAACATTTTATTTGTCTGCTCCCAAATCAAATCAATTTTTTTCATGCCATCGCCTATTTGATTATTGGTAGAGTAAGAGTCATTTCAAAACTATCAACTCAAAAACTCATTTCCTTAGATACATTTAAGCGTTTACTTGACAGGTGTACAATAGTATTCAGCTGTTTTTGAATCATTTTATTGAACTAGAAAGGTGTCAACCAGCAATTATGAGTTTGTAATAGTTTCACTACTTTTTGGCATCGGTATGTTTCATGCAAATTCACTTAAAAACATCTATACAGTTTTATGTGGCAGAGAAGTTCAATAATAACACTATTGGTCAGGATATGCATTTTTAAAGATGTAAATAATTGACCAATCAGAGACTGAGATCACAGGTAATTGGTCATTTATCACATTTGTGGCACGTTCCATGTGTCAGTCATACAATATATGGCAATAGATGGGTGAATAAATGAATAATGGCTGAGACAAGCTGTTCCTGGTACCGATGTCAAGTCTTTTAAAAATAGCTTTAGCTTCCACATTTGACAGGATGTGACATAGGCACTGGAGTTTTTAATTTTTATAGAATATTGTTCTAACTTCACATCAGTCTCACTAAATTTGTAGTCTGAGTTTTACTGTTGACCTCATGTACAACTCATCACCTCAAGTTTTTCTTTATTACTTACTTTTTTATTCACAACATACAAATATTGAGAGTAAGTTTATTAACAAGCCGTAATTGGAGATTGAAATTTGAGTTTGGTTTGTGCTAAAACTTATCGTATTATAGCATAAATCATAATAAAACCTACAAATCTAGGGCATTCATGTCATGGTTTAATAAAAGTTGTCATTGAACACACCCTCCAGAATTGCCTCATCACCATATAATGATTAAAAGCATAAGTTTTTTACAATAAATACTTGACAGTTGTCGATTTTCATACTTTCAGACTTTCCTGTAACAGTGTGAGATTGGAGTACCTGAGATTGTTTGTGCAAAACAGAAATTTGAATGATTAAATGGTCTTGGCTGCTCACATTTTAATGGCACTTTTCACTTTCCATAGCGATTCTTAACTGAGGTCAGCAAAATTTACTTGACCCGCATTTATTTTGTTGTTTGATGTTAGTTGCAAAGCGTTTCCTGCAGCTATTAAACATTTCTGATACTCATCCACCAATGCAGCATCCACAACACAGCTGGTTGATGTTGAATGGTAAATAATTTTCTTTGTTACATTAGATAATCGTGATGTGAATTTTTAATACCAAACTTTTTGGTTATAGATTTGTCAGAATTGCTGCTGCATCTCAATTGCTAACAAAGCAGACACAAATAGCAGAAAATTGTTCTTTTAGTAGATTTTGTAATGGTGTACGTATCTAATAGTAAAACTTAAAGCTGTTTAAAGTCAGTATCAGTGTTTGTGTACTGCTGGCGTCTTTTTTAGTGCTACAAATATTTATAGGTAAATGCAAGTCAGCTAAAACTGTAAAACTATAGATACTCTTACTAAAAATACTTAAAACTTATACAACATCTCAAGTTAGTCAAGTTTTATATCTGAACATTTACTAAGAAGCTTTTGTCTGTGAGTTAATATTGTTGTTTGTTTGCTCACCTTAACAGGAACAAAAGTCGGATAAACATATACAGTAACAAATTGCTAATTAAAGTCTTCCAAGAGATGCATAGCAAAGGTTTAGGATATAATTATGTGGCTAGAAGCTGAGGTAAAAGATTTTACCTTATTTATTTTATCAGCCAACAAACAACATGAAAGTTAACTGTACTTGAAGGAATAGCGTAATGGTAAGTACAGTGAACTTTGGCATAGCTTCTGTACAGGAAGCATCAGTTAGAAATTCACATTAAAATTTGTGTTTTTTAGTATGAAGTCTCCCATATTCCGTACTGCTGACACGTTACTATGCAAATACAGCAAGCTCACATATATTTTATATTTTAGCTTTGGCTATCGCAGGTATTTCATTGTCAGACTCTGGTGGAATGTAAACAAATGTCTAATTTAAAATGCATTCTAATGTTTTACTGTTCTGGAAAGGTAGTGGTATAATTGTTGTCAAGCGTGTAGATTCTTCAGGAGAGGCGATAACCATTAAATCAGTATTGCTTATTGTACAAACACAAAGTCCAGAGACACTTACGGGAGATGGTAAAGTTGGTTGAAGAGTGATGAGATATAGCATTGTGAAATATATAGTCTATAGCTACTTGCATTCTCGTTGGCTGAGTTAGTTTATGCTTTTGGAGTGATAGTTTAAAAACATTCAGAACTGTTGCTTGACTTTTACTTGTAATTAAAGTTGTCATCCCATCCTTACTTCGCACATTTAATGGAACGCTTAAAAATTCTAGTTTGAAAAACTATTCCTCAGAAGCAACTCCAGAGTACGTGTGAGGAAGCAAATGTAGCAGAAATAGCTGAGAATTTCTTTAACCCAAGTGAATGAATCACTGACATACATATTTCACAATACTTCCATAATTTGATCTTTAATCACTAAAGTAGATGCTAGCTGTGTTTGTGCACATCGTACCAGGTCCTGTTAGAGTTCCACATGCACAAGGAAAGGTTCCATCCACTACACGCTGATTCACTAACGTGGATTACCATTGTTCCTTTTTTGCAGCAAAGACAGAGCAATAGAGCTACACACTATATGATAATATATATTGTCAAAATGGTTCAATAGAAAACAAAGGAAAAGTTAGCTGTCACTGTTATCAATACATAAGAGGTTATAACTAGTTGGTGCACCTTGTAGATGATGGCAGTATATAATAAACAGGATATATATAAACCACCGCAAAGTGACATACAGATGCTTCCAGTAGCTACAGATTATTGCTATTTCATTTCACTACCGTTTCCTTGTTAAGATTTGATCACTGATACAGTGTTTTATAACTGCACCCATTTATAGCATTTATAGATAGAAAAGGAGGCCATTGCTAGGTGACTAAGATTTTTCATGAGTTGTAATGATAATTAATGAGAAAATAATATCTCCTTAAACGTGCAATCATTCGTATATAAATGGAGAACTTGATCCTTTATTCCACATCATCATTGATACGTATTGAAGAATCTCCAAATAACCAACAGGTATAGTTCAATAAAAAATGATATTTGTCCTTCTATCTCAAAAAACATCTGGATCATTTGACAAAATAGTTTACCTCGTTTCAAGTTTTTACGTTAATAACCTTGTTATGATATTTTGTTCATTTTCAGAGTACTCCCTCCTAGCTTTTTAACACTACAGTATCACACATTTAAAAAAATAGTTATTTTACAATTATAATGTGTTCTTTATATGTTTTAAGTTCTTGAATTGTAGAAACAAATTTTTTTCATATTTTTTCTTACTTTTTAGACAATACCTTGAAAAGTATATTGTTATTTTTTACTCAAGCATTACATACATTCTTTTGACAATAAAGTATTTTTGTTAAGTGGCAATTATTAGTTGTTGCAACTTGTTTTTTTTTTCAGAAGCTATAAAAAAAATGATGGGTGCCAGAGTTATATTATGTGCAGTTGTAGTAGTAGCAGCAATTGCTTGTGTACAATCAAGGCCTCATAAAGGTGGTGAGTATAGCTATATATTGTTAAGAATTGAAAAGATGGTTCTCTTTTGTAAAATATATTTGTTGATATGTCTATATTTATTAAGTTCGTGCAAGTTCGCTGTTTGAGATTTTGTAACACTGCTAAAAAAAAATCGTTGAGCCCAAAAATATTTGTTTTATAAAATTGTAATTCACTTTTACTATTTTACAAACTTGCTTTGGGTTGTATAATAATAGTATGATTCAGCATTAACTAAAGTGTTCCGCTGTCTATCAGAACTATGATTTGTTTTAGTTGTTTACCTTGAATAACGCTGGCTCAAATTAGTTCATTCTTCCTGAACTACTTGTCACAAACAAGATGGCATTTTCAATTTTTTTTGCAGGCAAAGAAAATGGTAATGCTAACGGAAATGGAAACAAAGGATACGCCAATGGAAACAGCAATGGTAACACAAACACTGGAACTGAGAATGGTAACGCTAATGGCATTGAAAACACTGGCAACCATAACGGAAATGAGAATGGAAATGGTTAGTGGACAATTGTAAAATCCTTCTTAAGCATGGTTTGAGGAATCTTCTAAACTTATGGGTGGTGTTTTATAGCAAATGTAAATAAACAGATCAACATGGGCTGAAAATATTTTGTACATTGCTAAAATTTTCATATACAGGTAACTATGGCAACGTTAACGGTAACGTCAATGGATACAGAAACTATGGAAGATCTAATGGAAATGTCAATGGAAATGAAAACAAAGGAGATGGAAATGGCAATGCCAATGGGGGCTATAATCTAGGCTCTGGAAATGGAAACTACAACGGAAATAGTAAGAATTGCTACAGCTATTTACTAGTTGAAGATGGAAACTGCTGAGAGGAAAACATTTTGTACCTCTTAACTGTAGGTTGTCTCCAACATTTTGGTGTCATGATGTATTTACAGAAAACTGGGGCTCATCCAATGGTAACTACAATGGTGGCCAGAACACAGGCAATCACAATGGTAATGTAAATGGAAATGCTAACAAGGGAGGTGCTAATGGTAACTCTAATGGTAGAGACAACTTTGGAAGCTACAACGGTGGTGTAAATGGAAATGGGTAAGTTTGCACAGGTTCCTTTAGATCAATTTCAATAAGATGTTTGGCTTATTGTTTTTAAATGATATTCGATTGAAATTTTCCTGTTTCAAATTGCAGTAACAATGGTTATGAGAATGGCAATGGTAATGGTGGATACAATGCTGGCAGCGGTAATGGAAATGTGAACGGTAACTTTAACTATGGAAGCAATAACGGTAAGGCATTCTATAGTTAGAAACTAGATGATTATGTAATAACATGATATTGGCTGTTTATTACTAACGACTGTTAAAAGTTTCGATATGACCAACCTTTAGTTTATAAAAAAGAGGCTGAAAAAACATATTATACCAATATTTTTCGGAGTCGTTTCTAAAGTTCCTCTTACTTATTAGCAGAACTAATTATGGTTTATTAATAGTATATATTAGTTTTCATTATTATATATTGCTAAATATTTATCATAGTGTTTTTCAAGTCAACGACAGGCAGTAGAAAGAATTATTTGATTATAAACTTCCTGAATTTGTGTCAAACAGGAAATGGAGCAGGAAATTCAAACAGTGGCCACAGCAATGGAAATTACAACGGAAATAAAAACTACGGTAGCGGAAATGGTAACGGAGCCGGTAACGGTAATGCTGGTTCTTACAATGGTCAAGGAAACGGAAACTTCAACCATGGACATAATAATGGCAATGCTAGTGGAAATGGTAAGTTTTATCAAAATAATATCAACTTTATAGATCGGTACTACAAACGGTTATATTTTAGATAGTATTGCACACCTTAACATTAACCTATTCAATTTCAGGCAACTACGGAGATAATAATGGTTCTGGCAACGGAAATGGAAATCTCGGCAGTGGAAATGGTAACAACAACGGAAATGGAAATGTTGGATATGGCAATGGGTCTGGCAATGGAAACAACAACGTTGGCAAAAAACACTGATTGGTGCCTTAAAACTGATATTAAAAATGGTAAAAATTAAATTTTTTCAAGTTTCATGAAAATATAAACTTTTTAGGGTCTTTTGTTTCATTTCAAGTTTTGATAGAATGCTGCAAGAAAATTGAACCATTACCAGCTTGAATATGCACATGAAGTGTTTTAAGAATGCTTTCAAGTTGAGTTTGACTTTTCTGTCATATCATACTGTTTCAAGACTCCATGTTTAACACTCCATTATTTGTGTTTTAGGACAAACAACAATAAAACTCCATCCACAGAACTGAAACTGACAAAAAAAAGAGCAGCGAATGTAACTCACAAGAACATTTCAAGTTTCAACCAGCAGCCATTGAAACTAGCCAGTTTTAGTAATAAAGTTATTTATGTTTTGTTTAATCATTTTTTTGAACTTAATTTGTTACAATATTTTACATGTTGAGCTTCTGTTATTTATCATTGTAAAATTTTCAAAATAACTTTTTTTAACACGAACCTAGCAATTTTCCTTATTTCACTTCACTTTGATATTGTTGATGCTTAGATTTCACTGCATACATAACGTGGTGGTAAAATATGAGCTATGCTAATAAAATGGTTAGAGACTTCTCGAAATATACAGAAATTATTTTTGCGTAAAACTTACTTTGTATTTGCCTGTATGCAAACTGTGGGTCTATTTTAAATTGTTCCTGTGATAAAAAACTAAGGCTTTAAGGCATTAAAATGTTTTGTACCAGAAAAGTTGAAAAAAGTTTCAAACAATGTTTTGTGAACATCTGTATATAGTTTTTCAGTGAATGATAGTGTATTTGATATCTAAAAACATCTGTTAATACTTAATTTCTATAAATCATTTAATTATATTTCTTTGAGTGGCTTAAAAAGTTACCTTAGGTATCATCAAAAATGAAAATTGGGTTTCTCAACTTGTAAGTTTCCATGTTTTCCTAACAGCAGCACATTTGATTTAGTGCAAAAGTTCAAACATGATGAGAAGAAAATTCAAGCATTGTTTAAAGTCTACCTTCAACACACAATGAACCTTGGCAGATATAATGTGGAAATGAAAGAAACACTGATGATATTTATCTTTAGGTGGGCGTTTACTCTTTCACAGAATATAACGTAATTGAAATGGCATATACTTCATTTGAAACAATAAGAGTGTTCACGAACTCTGTTCGCCGAACACATTGCAATAAAAATAATCAGACCGGTAATAAATTTAATCAGTAAATAATCATTTTGTTTGGAGCTCGTGGGTCAACAAAAAGTAGCTCACTGAATAAAAAAATAATCGATGAGTATTTATTTATATTGTCCGTAGGTTGTGAATGAAACTGAACACTGAATAAATAATAACGAGCGAGTTGATTTTTTTCAGTTTCATAGACCGGTTTTTATCCTTGAAAAATAATTCAAAAATAATTGCAAGCGTTCAAAATTTACTAAATTAAAGGGCAGCTTTACAAACTATCCCAGTTTATAGCAGTGCAAATTTTACTATTTTCTTGAATATTTTAAAAACTGGGAGTTATCTTCTTTATGATTTGATCGGTAAACTATAACATTGCATCGAATATTTATGTTGTTCTAAACTAATGTTTCGTTGCGTACGCGACATATTGAATTATGAACACCTATTACTCTGTGTATTTTGTTCGAAAAACAGGTCGTGAATACTCTTATTAGCACATCAGATAATCCCTCTTACGGAGTGCTTATAAACAATACATGTTGTGTTGGGTTCTCAATTTCGCTACGAGCATAACTTTACAGTTTTGCGTTCTGTATTATGTTTGCCACATACACTGCTCCAGTAGTTTGCAAAACAACCACTATGTCATTGATCAGTACGGTATCTGCCTGACCACCATTATTGAAGGAGTGAATTGCTTTACTGTAAATGGTTAGTCCAACGCGTTAACAGCAAACAGTAAAAACCAAATCATACCTACAGTCAATACCTGAAATCGCTTTTTGAGCTGTAGTGTCATGGTTGTTCCTAAATACATGCATTTTTTCTGACTATTAGATGAGGGAGCTATCTGAGAGCTGTAAATCTAGCGAAGACTATGTAGCTGGGGTTTTCAGTAAGTTAGAGGCTTTGTAATGCCTTCCCCTATTGAAACCTAATGAGAAGATGGTTAGCTGATACACCTGTGACAATACATCTATGACATAACACAAAAAAGTGTTGAAATCATCTTTGAATATCAGTATGCTCAGTGTCTAGCCTTATGTGCACAAAGTTTTGCATGTTTAATTGTCACCCTTATTTCTAATCGACATTTATGCTCAAGGGTTTTAATGTTTTCTGCATTAATTGTTACCACTATCTTTTACATTTAAAACTCAAAGTACTGGTGTTTCTCATAAGTTGGATGTTGAGCGCTTATTGTACTTCCAGTAGTCAACATGTATTAAATATATAACATGAAAATCAGATGTCATAAAATTAGAGTTATTTTTCCAGAAAATTTTCAACTTCATACTTTGTAACAAAAAAAATAGCATGTATTTGTCGTGTTTTGATATTGGTGGGCTCTTGCAAAAGCATTATTTTATATCCAACATATTCTAGTGGATTTTCATGACCACTAAGTGTGTGCAAAGTCCTCCTGACAACTTCAGAGTGTCAGGCATGCCTGAATTGAGCCTGGCACTGCCTGAAACTTTGTAGCAAGGAAAGATATTGACACCACCGGCCCGGCAGAATCACTACCGGCCCGGCAGAATCACCACCAGCCCTGCAGCAGTCACTACCGGCCCTGCAGCAGTCACTACCGGCCCTGCAGCAGTCACTACCGGCCCTGCAGCAGTCACTACCGGCCCTGCAGCAGTCAATGCTGGCCCTATACCTGGTCGGGGAAGAAAGAATGGTCATAGCTTGAGGAACCAAACTAGTACCAAGAGATGCAACCGCCAGATCATCAGAAGACATGGACCACAAGCTGTAGCAGTCAGTAACCTGAACTATGTTACACCATCGCTTCCTGGGCTGTGACTCAGTATAATTACTCTTGAAGCTCCGCCCTCCACTTCTGGGCGCCTTGTATATTTAACCTTATCTTATCCAATCTAATGTTTTATTATTTATATCTTGTTCACTCATTCGTGCATTTACTTCCTGTTGCTTGTGATTTGCCATACCCATACTAGGTCATCTATTTTTTGTACCTCTGCCTATAAAAGGCAAAGCTTTACTTATATACATTGTGCTTGTATCAGAATTCTGTTTGTGATTACACCAAGCAGCGAGATACTTTGCCACTATTATACTATACTGGATCATTGTGGAATAACATATGATGATTATTACTCTGAGCACTGAGTAGTGAGTCTGTGCCGTGGTCTCTGTTACAGTTGTGGAGTTGGGATACTCCTCCGTTGAAGGAGATTGAGAGATAACCTCTGGAAAAGAGAGGTTTTGTTGGTGGTATTTTGGTAGGCCCCTCAAAATCCACTACAATATTCCTTGACAGTCCTTCCCTCAAAAGCATAACAGGAAATAATTATGATGCGCAAATTTTGTAATGCGATATTTCTAGAAAACAAGCTGAGTATCAGCTGTACTGAAAATGTTTGTCATTTTTATGGGCACTTTAGTTTATTTTACAGTTTATCCTCCTTTGTTTCCGTTTCCATTGCCAGAACCATTGCTGCTTCCTAAATTACCTAAAACAAAAATACCAAACTTCACATCAGCGCTAAAATAAAAAATTAAAGACAAATTGTATAGTTTTGCAATATTCAAAGAGTAAGGGAGACGTGGTCACCAAAACACAAGTTAACCTCGCGTAGGTCTTTGGCTTGGTATCCTTCACAAACATAGATATTAGCAAATGATAATTCATGTCGCCATTATGCAAAAAACGTAGCATTTGTCTAATTTTTTTATTTTTGCGATGAATCTAAGCACCCGTCGCAATTTACAAGACGGCCAAGTCTAATAAAAATGTATCGGTATCTCCCACTTTTTGGGCTCTCTTTAGCTGGTGTTTCCAAATAATATATAACTATTTGGATTGTTGCATGGAGCTGAGGGAAAAAAATTTTCACACTATGATTAAATTACGTGTAGGTGTACATCTTGTGCCTAATTCACTGTTGCAGAAGATGCAGATATCAAATTACTTTTCATGAGGCACTGTGGTCTCACTGACTACAATAATGGCTCAGAAATATCATCAACGATCAAGAAACAATTTCGGATATTCTGTTTTCATATTATGGCAACTTCAATGATTATTTACCCATAGCTATGTTTGTGAATGATACTGAGCCAAATAAGCAGCAGAGTTTAACTGCAAATATTATTTTAGGTGTGTTTGAAGCCTTTGTTGGTGTTTGATGAACATGTGTTATGGAGGTTTTCAAGCTGGTAAATGATTCTTTTGACTTCTCCTACCATTTCCATTAGAGTTGCCATTGTTGTGCCCGTAGTTGTTATTTCCATTTCCTTGTCCATTATATGACCCGTAGTTTCCGTTTCCAGAACCGTTCCCATTGCTGTTCCCATAATTGTTATTTCCATTGTAGCTTCCATTTTTATAGCCCGTGTTTGAGTTTCCTGATCCGTTTCCTGTGAAATAAACAGCAGGAAAACTTGAGTAAATACATTAGAATACCGAAAATTCAATAAAAAGAAATTATTTAAAGACTTTTAAAAATTTTGCTTAAAAATTTAAAAGTTTATAAACTTTCAGTTTTTAAGCTGATTTGTTTGCACATTGAGATGATAACTCTTAGAGATTCTCACCATTGTGGCTGCCTTTGTTAGTATTGCCATTGCCATTTCCGTTTCCACCACCGTAGTTGTATCCACCATTTCCATTACCATTCTGGTAACCTTTGTTTCTGTAGACAATGCATTGAAATATTTTATTTATTTATATATTTATTTACCAATTAAATTTTTCAGTGAGAAAAAACTAGTAGTTACTTTGAGCAGTTTACTTTTGGTGAAAGTTTAGTTTTAGTTGTTTTGCAAAAATATTTTTACAAAGTCACAACTGTGCCAAATGTTCTATTTTGCTGTGTCGGTAAGGATTACGCAATTTAAACATTGGCGTTTATAATTAATTCTATTTTACTCAGAGATTCTTTCTGTCAGCGGTGATACAGAACTATAGTGAAAAAAAAATTACCACCGTCAATAAATAACATAGTAAAACAAATAAATAATGACAGAAACCAAAAAGATTTAATAGGTTTTACTTCAATTTACTTTTGTACCACCTTGTATAATAATAAATATATGATTTGCTATAAGAGACATAATTGATAACCAAATGCTTAGTTTTCAATAACTAATAATAATAAATTAATAGCAGCGGTAAATTATTTTAATAACAATAAATAATAAAGAATGATGTCGGATATTGAATGCGTATAAACCAAAATTTCAAATAATCTTGGATGCAAAATATCTCTGTAGATGTGCTACTACCTCTTTTATAATTAAAAAATGAATATAACTACCTTTACATGTAACAGTATGGCTCAGTTTTGCTTCATCGCCAAGCATCATTTACTTTTGGTTCAATGTTCACAATTTGGGTTTACTGAGAATTGTCTCCATGCCAAAGAAAAAAAAACTGCTATTTTTGAGTTGCTCGTTTAAATTATACTGCTCGTAAGCTAGAAATTCAGGATATTGTTTGAAAACTCACCCATTTCCATTCTCACCCCCATTGTAACTGCCATAGTTGCCTCTACCATTAGCATTACCATTAGCACCTCCCTTGTTAGCATTTCCATTTACATTACCATTGTAGTTGCCAGTGTTCTGTCCACCATTATAGTTACCATTTGAGGAGCAATAGTTTTCTATGAAAACATTCAAATATTTTAGGAGATAAAAACCAGGACACTGCAAAATTTATAAGTGCAATTAAAAAAGGTGAGTTTTAACTACCTGGATTTACATAGGTACAAGTTTTGCTGTATGAAGAAAAAACATAACTGATACCACTAACAGTTTGAAGCAATAAAATATTTACTATTTCCGTTGTAATTTCCATTTCCATTGCCATAGTTTTTTCCACCATTGGCATTGCCATTTCCACTTCCTTTGTTTGTATTTCCATTAATGCTACCATTATTATTTCCTTTGTTATTGTTGCCGTTGGAATTGCCGTTGGTTTTCCCTGCAAAATAAAATATTCAAAAACGTGTAATGGGGTTTGAGTGCTTGATCACAGCTGATTTTCGCACTATAATCTACTATTTGTGTACAATATAAACAACATATAATATAACGTTTTCTTTTTTTATGCAAGTTAAGTATTCAAACTTAATTTTGTCACTAAAAACGCATTGAAGCAACTTTTACCAAATCTTACATTGAAAACATTCAAGTTCTACTTGTCAGCCACGTTAGCCTAAACAAACGTCAGTGTAACTTTTTGAAAAGAGATAACAAAAGTCATGTCTATTGTAACTAAAACATTGCAAGAAAACTCGGATCAATGAACTTTCTACTAGCTTGTGTGCAGACGACCAGAGATCTGCTCCTACATTACTACTCACAGGAGCTTTAAAACCTCTGGTTTTACAAAACACTGCACGTCATCACAGAATGTCTTCTAAGCTCTTACAAACGGTTATGCAATAGCATTCTTTAAGATTTGCCTGCAGTTTCATTTCAAGAGACTAATATATGTTAAGACTTTGCTTACCACTACGGCGGCGAGGTCTGGACTGCACCGAAGCTACTGCTGCCAGAACTAACACAGTGCATATCAAAATGCTGACTTCTTTCATGTTGTGTCTGTGAATTCTAAAACATTAACACAATTAGTGGTACTCGATAAAAAAAACTTTGACATCAAGTATCTTGGTTTGATTTTGACAGAGTGTTTTCTCAAAAATTTGTTGTTTTTTGTTTTGTAAAAGATACAATATCTGTTAGCGTTTTGTTAGTCAACAAGTTTCAGCTAACTATATGAATTTTAGTAAAAACTAAAAGTGTTTGTTAACAAATACAAAATTTAATGAAAACTATAAGTTTGACCATTTGAAGTTTTTAATTTGAACTGTAATTTTCATTGAAAGAATGAGTTTAATCCAGCAAAGTTTAGTTAGCAAATTTTTACCTTGTTTCACCTCGTAGTTTATCTATTGTTAAGGACGAGTAGCTGCAGTTGCTGAACTTGATGTGAATCAAAACATTTTCCTTTAAGTTTATACATTGTATATATATATGTTGTTTGACAATTCATTTTAGGATATAACATAATCTTTTTGCAATCTCTCATTACTTGGCAAAAAAAAATCATTAACTTCCCTGTTTTTCTTTTATTGACACGAAAATCTACTTGGAATACAAAGTGACACCTCATCTTGAGTTATAAAACCCAACAAGGAAGATGTCATAGATTTTGAAAGTATAATGAGCCATTGTAAAAGAATATATCAAGGCATTATCTACATCCTGCTTTTGTTTAAAAGCACTCGTTAGACGACTTTCAATTCTAGCTGTAATTTTTTTATTATTCAGAGTTATCTCTCATTGATCGTTCATTTTTTTCACTGTTTTTAAAAAAAAAATAATGGTGCAAAAACCAGTCTGTTCCAATTAGCACAAAAATCTTTCATATTAAAATTCAGACAACATCTTTTCTAAAATACTTAGTTCAACTACTTCATGGTTCTAGCACACCTTCTCATCTTTGAAAAAAATAATTGGTTTTACTGAATGACAGCTTTTATTTACCTACAAAAATTGGTTCCATTGAAGGAACAAAATAAATCAAATATCGATATTGTGGTAGATTTTGGTGAACATTCATGGTAAACTGGGAGTTTGCTGCACCATATCCCCACGCAATGTGCTAGCAATCCACCTACAGCCATCGGTAAGTTGCTGTGCCGGTGGCAAAGCTATACTGTGCCGGTAGCACAGTGTACAGGGTCAATAGTGACCTCTACAGGGCTGGTATGATGGCTCAGGGCCGGTCAAAGATGGCTGTCACAGTTGACAGCTCCCAAAACCAGGTAGGACTTTACACCAAGCCAGGAGCCAAAGCTACCTACCTCAACATTCGCGGTAACCAGGACCACAAGCTATCCAGAGCCTTGGGACCCTGTAGGACACTCTGATTGGACAGTAGGAGACAGGATTCCACCCTTAGCCACTTGGCGCCTTATCTCATCATCATCATCATCAGCTGTCCTTCGTATCCAAAAATGACCTCCGGTGAACCACACTTTTCCATTGGTTTTGGTTTTTGCTGAGAGATTGCCAGCTTCCAACCCGGATCTTCTTGTCCTTGAGGTTCCGTTTTACAGTGTTTTTGAATCTCAGACTCGGTCTGCCAATACCTCGGGCCCCTTCTTTGAGTTGTGAATAAAGGATCTGTTATGGTAGCCTAGTTTTCTCCATTCTGTGCTTATGTCCAACCCATCTCAGGTTTCTTTTGATGAGGAGTTCATACATACTTGGTGGTCGGCCTGGGCTAGAATCTCCTCATTCGAGAGGAAGTCCCACCATTTCACATTTAGAACCTGACGCAGGTGTCTCATCATATAGGTTTTGAGTTTGTGAGCAGCTAACCTGTATACCGGCCAGGTCTCAGCTCCGTATAACAGAGATGAAAAAACAATGGCCCGATAAATCAAACATTTTGTTTTGAATGTCAGATCATTGTTGTACCACACCTTTGACTTGAGTAGGCCAAAGTAGATTGAAGCATTGGACATCCTGGTATTTATCTTGTCATCCATTTTGTTGTTACTCATAACTGTCGATCCGAGATATTTGAACTTCGTGACACTGGCCAGTTCTTCATTGTTGATATGAATACTCTGACCTATATCATGTACTCCAGGGGTGGGCCGGTACAACATTTCTGTCTTCTTGATGTTAATTTTCAGCCCGAAGGCTCTGGCAGATCCAGCAAAATTTCTGGCTATTTCCTGTGCATCCTGATGGCTGTGTGCAACAAAGGCAGTGTCATCAGCAAACATGAGTTCTCTGACCAGAATCTTCCGTGTTCTTGTTGCAGACTTGAATTGATTAACACTGAACAGATCAGCTCCAGGCCTACTTTGTATCCAGACGCCTTTGTCACAGGGCTCAAAAGCATGTCGAAGAACAACTGCGAGATAAATGGAAAAAAGCATCAGAGCCAGCACACAACTCTGTTTTACACCGTTGTTGACCTGGAATGGTTTCGATAGTTCACCCTTCAGCTTAACTGAGGCCTTCATGCCAGTGTGGAGAGCACTGATGAGGTTGGTAAAGTGACCGGGAAAACCAAGTTTCTGTAGGATCTTCCAGAGAGTTGGTCGGTCGACAGTATTGAACGCTTTGGTGAAGTCGATAAAGAGCATATACAGAGGCATCGATGCACTTTTCTTGGATTTGCTTCAGTGAAAATATCATGTCTGCTGTTCCCCTTCCAATACGGAATACACACTGAGTCTCAGGCAAGAAGCTAACTGCATATGATGTCAATCTATTGAGAAGGGCACGTACGTAAACTTTACCAGGTATAGATAGCAATGAAATTCCTCTGTAGTAGTCACACACTTTGCTATCACCTTTTTTTGAAGATGGTTACAAGCTGGGAATTTTTCCAGTCCTGAGGGACTACAGCAGTTTTCCATGCTTCCTCTATTATCTCATGAAGAGCACTTAGTAGTTTGGGCCCTCCTCGTTTGATAACTTCAGGGTGGATGCATCAGAGCCAGGAGATTTCCCTTCACTTAGCATCTCAATTGCCTCACTGATCTCATCTATTTCAGGGCATTTGCCCATCCAGTTTTGGATTGGGGCTTGTCTCAGATATTCACTAACGTCCTTGTCAATCTCTGGTGTCTCATTGAGTAGGTTGCTGAAGTGCTCAGTCCATCTTGCTAGCAGGTCTTGTTTTCCTGTCAAGAACGTTACTGTCACAGGTCAATAACTGATCAGGATGGCTCACACGTGAACTCCAGATGGTCTTCATACTTTGATAGGATGCTTTCATATCATTGGTGTCAGCAAACAGTTGTAGTTCAGCAGCTTTTGCAAGCTACCATTCGTTCTTGAGTTCCCGACATCTACTTGTAAGCTTTCTGCTGGGCACTCGGTATCTCAAATTGCTGGAACAGGTATTTCTGGAGAGCACAACTGCCCTTGTCTGGTTTCTGTTCTCAATGAGTTCTTGCAGTTGAGTGTTGTTCTCATTAAACCAGTCTTCATGCTTTCTGCTGACAGTGCAGAGGTGTTCCTTCGCTGCGTCAAGAACAGTCTCTTTGAAAACTTTCCATTTGTTCTCCACACCCTCTAGGGTTGTACAGTCTAGTTTCTCAGTGACGGCAGTCTCTAGTTCCTGTTGCATTTTATCTCTCTTGAGTCGTGAGACATCCAGTCTCCGACACAGTGTTCTTCCTTTTCTGAGCTTTCTTCTCACTTTGAGCTTGACTTTAGTTCTTATCATGATGTGGTCGGTACTACGGTTTGCCCCTCTCATGGCCTTTGTATCCCAGATGTCTGGGAGATCACGTTGTCGTGTGATGACAAAGTCAATGAGGTGCCAGTTCTTACTTCTCGAATGCATCCACAAGTATTTGTGAGCTAGTCTGTGCGTAAAGAAGGTATTGGTAATGCAGAGCTGGTGTTCACTGCAGACTGAGAGGAGAAGCTCTCCATTGGAATTTAGCTCCTCACAACCACACTTGCCTATCACACCGGGCCAGGTTGCATGATCGTGTCCAACTCCGGCATTGAAATCACCCATGAGCATGATCTTATCAGGTGCAGGGACTGATCTTAGAGTCTGGTTCAGCTGGTGGTAGAAATGATTGATGTTATCTTGGCTGTTCGTCATCGTGGGAGCGTAGACTGCTATTACGGTACACTACCGCTCATCGGACGGAGATACCCTGAGTGACATCAGCCTGTCGCTTATTGCCTTAGGCTCTTCTAACAATTTTGAAACGAGTTCATTATTGACAGCACTTGTATTGGTTCAATTACTTCCTGTGCTCTTAATGTTATACAAATTATGCTAAGTACTTCCTGTGAGCTCTCCTATAAAAGGAGAGACTTTTCATACACTCATTGCATTCATTCTCATGCCTTGCCACAAATACCCTAGATGAATAATTACCCTTTAGGACGTTGTCTTATGAGAATACAGCCATTATACAAGCACTACTCTGTATTGTTTGTGTGAACCATGGGCTCTTGCTATACCGGGTAATTCGGTTGCCTGATACACAGTTGTCACTGTCGCACAGTACAGTGTCCCCTCTGGAGAGAGGTGTAATACTTGAGCTTAGTGGATGTCTGTGGTTACCAAACCAGCATCCTTTACAATATGTAGTGTTTTGTATTTTTGTTATTGCATTGAAACGAAGTTTTTTACAATCAATTTTGGCAACACTGACGACCTGGTAGTTGGAGAAACAATTAAACAAAAGTTAAAGCTGTAAACTTGGCTCATTTGCATGGAAGTGGAAGCTTAAAGACTTACAATGATTTATATTCGCGCAAGCAACATTATGTTTTTACGATTAATCATTTTCAATTACTTATTTGAGATCATAGGGACACACAACATGCCGGAGATATGATAAAATACTTTTTTATGTTTCCTGAACAATGGTTGTTTATTTCTATAGAAGCGTGCCTGGTGACAAAAGTTTGATCACTTAGCACTTAGAATATTAAAGGATCGATATTAAAGTAAAGATTAAAGTTATACATGAGAAACTAGCTTTTTTTAATCATAAAACTACTGAAATATCTTTATTGCTGTAAAGTTGGTGAGCAAACTAGTCAAGTTCTAAAATCTACTCACAGAATTTAATTTGGTTCATAAAAAGTTGACGATAAAGCTTTCAACTAAATTATTTATTAGGACGTTAAAGACAATTTCTTATGCGCCTAAACATGGCACAAAATAATTGAAATGCTTTTTTGTAACAATTTTTTGTAATAGTGTATTTGAAACTACTAACTTGGTCCTACAAAAAACAGCCACAAAGGAAACCTGAATTTTAAATGTTAAGCAAGAATGCCAGGTTTTTCGAAGTTATATAATCATTTATTTGTCATATTATTTTATGGTTGCTTAGTCGTCAACAGCTAATGGTGGTTGGAACTATCTGGCTCCTTTTTAAGGATAAGTGTGTCCTAAATGATTTTTTCACTAATTAGAACACTGTCAGCCTTTTATGGGCTATAGATAAATTACAATATTGAATGAGATATTGAATTTTTATTAGGAAAAAAGTTCAATTTGGCAATCTGACTTCAACTTGATAGTTTAACTCGGGAATGAAACACTTTCAACATTCCAACACCAATTTTTCAATTTTCATGTAAAACTAAAACATTCAATAGTTACAGACTTTATGTTTGATGTTACAAAAAATATGTTTTTAAAAACTCGTTGGAGGACAAAAGATGTGGTTGTTAATAAAATCTGGCCTTTCAAATGACGCTCATTAAGTTACCAAAAGACCTACCAATATCTGTATTCATTCAAGTATACATTACCAGGTGTTTTTCAGTAGCTGTTGGTAAAAATCAGCTATCCATCAAATTGTTTCCAAGCATAAAAGCAATGCTGCTAACACATACTAAGTTAGCTTATTCGCAAAACGAAACCGGTCAATTACCTAAGACTGCTGTTAGAACTTTCAAATGTTACGAATTATCTCACTCCAGCAGCCTTAAAGCTGTTGTTAGTGAAAGAAAACAACATCTAAGATGATTTAACCTCAACCTATGATCTCGTACAATAATACACCACTCAGCTCTCCAATGAATCAGAGTTATTTTCATCCCATCAGTCAAATCTGTGACAATAGTTCAGTTTGACAAAAAAATATCTTATCAGTCGATTCATCAAGATGGTCGTTAACATTTCTTAAGCAATCTCTTTTCATCTCAAGGCACCTTATTTTGGTTGTTGTTCAATAGTTCTGATGATATGGCAGAAACGACATTACTTGAGACATTAAGCTTTAACCAGGGAACTACAGACCTTAACAGGAAGCTACTGTAACCAGTTACATAAAGTCATTGTTATAAATGAGAAAATAATGTATCCTGACATGTAGAGAGAAACGTATATAAAGGAGAGATAAATGTTTGACATCATTGCAACCACACCATCCACAGCCAGTTCTCATCTCAACTTAAAAGTAAGTTTTTTTCATCTCCATATAAAATATACTAAGATACATCTAGCTGTAGAAGTAAAAATTAATTTCTAAAAGTTGCATCATGTTTTAATTATTAAGCATTATTCTGTTTAGTTTGTATGTTTAAAAACTGGACTTTGCTTTGCACCAGAGTTAGATTAAATTTTTCAATAAATGAGCAGCAGATCAATGCAAATTATGATAGTATGGTAGAGGTGTTTAGTGACAAACAATAATTGTATGTGCTTTGTGCTGTCATGCAAAGATTTTCTACCAACAATGCCAATGTTTTGTAGTTGCTGAAAGTTAACTTGATTATGTGCAGAAAAGTTATAAAATATATTTTCTAAAATGATAAATTTCTATAATATACTGAGAGTTTATTGACCTCTTACACGGAGTATTCCATTTTATAGAAGTCTCTACCACATTCAACATGAACAGAGTCACCATCCTACTTGTTACCGCAGTTTTGTTGGCAGCTGCTGTCAGCGTGCAGTCTTACAAACCCAAGAGATTTGGTGGTAAGTACACCAGGTACAATACCTCATACATTCATTACTTCTTCAAACTCTCATCCCAATTGAATTTTGATTGCTACTTTTTGGTCATTACGCATTAATTAAAGAGCAAAGTTTGTAAAATATCTAAAAACTGTCATGATTGCTTGCATTGGGTAAAAATCAAATCATGTGGTTTGAAAAGCAATAAAACAAAATAAGTTTGCGATTAAATAGGTTGAAATCGCGTAAATTTTTTATAATGCACAGGAAAGAACAATGGCGGCTACAATGGAAATGGTAACTATGGAAGCCAAAATGGAAATGTAAATGGAAACGGGTGAGTTTTGGTGACAGACTTTGGTCAAATGATTATCTAATGTGTTTATATACACACAATGCTTTCGCACTTTTGTTTTACCGTGGTTTAATTAGAAATATCATTGCTTAATTCTTTATGTAGAAACTATGGCAGTTACAATGGTAATGGAAATGGAAACAACAATTATGGTGGCTATAATGGAAATCAAAATGGAAATGGGTGAGTAACAACAATTTTGATTCTTTTTTAACAAGACAGATAATAAACCGAGTGAGCTATTTACAAGCTGGTAAATGCAGAGATTGGATTCACTGTGAAAGGTTCACTAATGAGAATCAAAGCTGGGTGTGTTAATGAAATAGATCAACAACTGCTGGCATTGGGTCGTAGCTGTTATACAACTTGGGAACTAGTAGTGTACTGAGTGAGCCTCCGACTTGTCATTGTAGAAACAAAGGTGATGGAAATGGTAACAACAATGGTAACTACAACACCGGATATGGAAATGGTAACAACAATGGTAACTACAACACCGGACATGGAAATGGTAACAACAATGGAAATGGTAACTATGGCAGCGGAAATGGTAACCACAACGGAAATGGTAACTATGGCAGCGGAAATGGTAACAACAATGGAAATGGAAATGTTGGATCCGGCAATGGAAACGGTTAGTATAAAAATACTTGCTACTTATTTAGTCTAATAGTCATTGATGACTAAACTGTGTGTATATTTACCAATACGCTTGATGCAATACTCACTAACGCATTGTTGTAGGAAATGGTAACGGTAACAGTGGATACAAGCACCACTAAAGACATTGTATCAAATCTCCTCCAAGCACAAATAATTTAGAGTTGGTAACACTATTTTGATGTATGGGAATATTATTATAGCATTTTTTTATGGAAATAAGTGTTATTGCTAAAGTTTTTGTCACTGTCTCGTCACCATGTTTGTCTTGCATTCAGTTTAATAATAAAGAATATTGGTAAAATGTAACCCATCTTGTTTTAATTTTTCAAGTATTCAAAAACCTTCGAAACTTGAAAAGTTGTGGTGGAGTCATTATTAACTATCATGTAATAGCTACAACTTTTAGCAGATATTGTAATAGATTTGTGTCCTCTATTAACTGCCACAACGGATTCTCCTCTCTCCACCTTCCACTCCTTCCTATCTCTATCTCCAACGACGCTAATAACTCACAGAGTCCTCGACTCAAACGTAATAGAAGTGTGTTTCTCAATACATATACTTTATTATTAACAAGTAAAAGGGGTGCTTACACTATAACAACTGCCTGCCCAAGGCACAGCAGCTCTATTTATAGAGAAAAAGGTTACAACTTCATTACCATATAAGGCATGACCAATGACAATAGATAATACAAGAATGCGCCAATCATAACATAAAACACAGCAAACAATAACAAGGTGATCCAATCATGGAGCGAGCACATGGTAGCTTGGGGACTAGACTTCAGTTCCCGCTCTTTTCTACCACACAAATCTTCCACTCCTTATAAGGGTAGCCCACATCCTAGTCTGGGATCTTGGGAGAAGGAAGGCTCCGGTCTCCATTCTGTGAAGCGTATCCCCTTCAGGGAGGCACAGGCTCTTAGGATCGATGTAGTTGGATCCCGGATCGGGATGGTTCGGGGTGGTTCGGGGTAGGTTCGGGATAGCCAAAGTTTGATATTTATAGGGGGATAGCGACCCGAGGCCGCCGGTATCCCTTTCTCAGGGGATTCGGAGTAACCCCGGGGGAGGTAGGGCTCTGGCCGGGTAATGACTCATTACTAAGGGCACCAGGGGTGTAAAGGGGGGGGCTGGGGGGGTTAGCACTATTTATCACACAAATCTCCCACAATATTCTAGTGACAAGCTTTGTTTGGTCAAAAGTGGATTTGAAATAAAAAGGTCAACAGTATAACTACATTATCCATATAATCAATATGGAGTCACGCTAGACATATTTGCTTTTGTTAAAAGAGTAGCTGTTAAACTCAGGTGTGATATGCTGCTACAACACAATATTAGAGTTATACAAGTCTAGTTGATAGTTAGAATAAAAATGCAGCGGAAGGAACCAATATACATTCTACAGTTCTTGTGCTTTATTTAAACTCAATTCTACAAAAACAGCATTTTGGAATAACTTCTAAAATCTCTTCTCACCACATCCTAAAGTATCAACAGCCAGGTAGATCAAAAAAGTATGTTATCTGTCTTGTTAATTTGGGTTAAAATAGTTAGTCCAAGTTATTTGTGTTTCATTGAGTGTATTGTAAATGAATTTTGTCTCGAATGTTCTCTAGGTGCAACTGCTTTCCATAAAATTTTACCTCCATAAATGTACCGTGATCCAGGTTAAACTGCTGGCAGTCGAACCTTCCTTAGAGATGCATGGCACGCCAGCAGCTCACATTCCTGGATTAGATGGGAAGTTATACACACATATCTATATAAATCTATACACAAGACTTATTGTTAACTATTAACGAAAATACTTGTATGGATATGTAGAATCTTCTGTGAAAAATATAATGTATCTAATTACAAAATAAGGTAGGACCTGCACTCCCGAGTAACCTCTGCCCAACTGTACAATTTTTTAACTATTTATACAAAAAGACAAAACGTTAAATATATACAAGAACAGAATACTAATAAGACATATTCGGTTGATATATTGAGAAATAAGTTAGTTTCAAAAACATAGAGTTATAAAATAATAGATTTAGTTTATTCAATAAATAATGTTGTTGAATATTCGAGCGTGATCTCAAGCTACTTCAACTGTGTTCTAAAGAGAAGGTTGCACTACACAGTGGAAAACGATTTATTAGAATTAATAACAAACTTTTGCTTCAATTGCTGATAATATGCTATATAAATACATTGATCTCGACTTGACCTTGACTCGACCTTGACTCGACCTAGGCTCGACCTTGGTTCAACCTTGAGTCTACCGGAACTTGACTTTAACTCCACCTTTAACACTCCCATCAACCAACTACCAGATACAGTCACTGCCACTGACAAGAGAAACTGATGAATGATGAAATTCAATACGTTTATATAAGTTTAAATGACACAAAGTTACAAAGTAAGATACTTCTACTACTTGTCACCGCTAACAACTTATTGATGATAACAATATGTGTTTCTCTATTGATAAATTTCAGTAGTAGTTGAAATTCTGTCATTCTATTGGCTCTCAAACAACGAGGTTGAATGTAACCAGTCTCCTTGCTTTCCTCTAGTCCATCGGCTTGTATAGGGTATTCTACTTTTTACTCTCTAGTACATCTGAGCTGGGCATATAGGTTCCGGTACTGGATATCTTTAGTGTCTCTGGAAGTTGTGTCTCCAAGGGAAGACAACTCAGGTAGAAGGTGTAACTATCTCTGACAATGTTTAACAGAGAATGGGGGGACTTCTATTTACACTAGGAAACTGTAATTTGGGGAGCTGGAAGGGAAAGAGTGGAGGTATAGACTGGGTGAGTTTCAATTGTCTATGGTGGAGGGGGTCTAAGGAAGAGGGGGGGGGGGGTAGGGCTAAATATCTAAGAATATTGGTTACTAGGGCAGATAAAGATGTGAGAATGACACTTGATGAGCCAGTTCCATGGGGTTAGGATGTCTAGGGAAGGGGGAGAGGACGAAACAGACATAGGACAAGAGGAGGGCAGCAGGGATGAATACAGGGAGTAGGAATGGATTCAAAAACTAATTGATCACACAAGTTCACTACTTCATTAACGATGGTTTAAGATCTGCCTTCCTCAGTTCTTGCAGCTTATATAACTTTTATAGCATTGGCTCTTGGCTGTGTCGTCTAACTACTTCAGCCTGATATATGATACATACATACTTATACCATCTCCATGTGAATTGACCACTTTTGATTGATAGACAACTTTCTCACCAACTAGAAAGCAGTTTAGCAGTTTAACTTTCTCTCTCACTTCCAAACTTTCACAGAGCACGGCTGTAGATAGGCTACTGCTTCCTGCAGTCAGGGTGTTCGTTTTCTAACCCTTACCACCTTTCATAAATACCTTATTACTTGGTTGTTTAGTTCTTGTCATGTCACCTACTAGATGCCACCAAAATTCCTCACAAGACTACTGCTAGTCATCTTGACAGCCTGTTTGCCACAGATACTGTGATTCAAGATGTTTACTACAGCAGGAACAATGGCCACAGACTCTACCGGTCAGTCACAACTCTGAACCAGAAGAATAAAACGAAATGCTGTTTTTCATACACATTTTTACCAAAACAAAGTTTCTGTACAAAAGTATTTGAATTTTTGTAAAATTTTGGAGTTCACAACTTTGCCTTCAACCAATCAAGATGGAGGGAGGGTCTTTATCTCCTAGTAGCTTCGGTTCTTTGACTTTCCCATTAACTTACTTGAGTTAAATCACAAAATACATTGGTAAAAGCATTTCTCAAATTAACAACTGCTTTTCGGTATAAACCTTGTACCCTTTCTGGTGGCGAGAACCTCACAGGTTGGCAGTGTGACATTTATCTTATAGATAGATGTAATGAGCCTTGAGTTAGTTTTTTCCAAGAAATATTACTTCGGTCTTTTTTTATGCTTAGGGTTTTTCCGTTGGAAGAGTTGTTTGCTCCAGATGTTGTCTATTTTAAATTTTTATCCTGATTGATATTTGTGCCGGCAAAGCGTATTGTGTTTTTGTCATCACTAACATGTTTATTGCTCATTTGAGATCATTGTGGGCAATTAACATGCTGGTGATATGATAAATGACTGCTTTATGTCATCTTAACAATGATTTGCTCATTTCTCGAGTGTGTCCGCTGACAAAAGTTTGATGAGCTATGATACAGCATAAAAAAATGAGTGTTGTGTTACATTATGGGACACGCACTTACTGTATCAAAGATTTGAGATTAAAACTTAGATCAAAGTTATATGAGGTATTAGCTCTTTTTAATCATAAAACTGCTGAAATATCTTTGCTGTTGTAAATTAGTAAACTAGTGTAATTAATGTTGCAGACTATTACCACAAAAATTAATCACTCCAACTAAAAATTCCAAGAAATATCATTCAACTAAATTATTTGTTATAATGTTCAACATTATTTCACTTGAGCTTAGACACGGCAAAAATCATTTGTAAAATTGCTTAACAATGATTTGTTTAGTGATGTACCTGGTACAAGGTCAGGGAAGTTTTGTAGTATTGACATCAATAATTAACTTGATTTGGCAGAATAGCAATCGAACAAAAACTTGAATTACAAATGCTGAAAAAGAAAGACATGATTTTTTAAGTTGCATAAGCATACATTTGTCATATTATTTTTTTGATGTGCTAAATTGTCAACTGTTGACAGTGGTGGGACTAAGTTGTCAACAGTTGACAGTGGTTGGAACTATCTGGTACCTTTGTATAGGCATGTTTTTCCTAAACGGAGTTTGTCAATTTTTAGAAAACTATCAATTTTTATGTAGAAAGTCGGTAAATAGCAGTAAAAAATTAAAAAAACAAACTATTATTTAAGGAAAAACTAATACATTTCAGAAAAGAAATTCAAATTGAAAATCAGGTTGAAACCCGATAACTTAACACAGGAAATGACACACCATCACCATTCCAACAGCAGGTTTATCTGTTTTCAAATAGCTTGGAAACAAATGGAATAGGTATTTTACATTTCAAGGTAAAAATAATTTATTTTTAGAAATTTGAGTGCTGGCGCTGTTAAGGAGCCCTGGACTACGATATGATAATTTTTAAGCTAACAAACAACTTTACCAATATCGATATTTGTTTACCAGTAGCTGTTTGTAAGAGGCAGCTCTGATTAGTGTGCGAGCACATTTTTTAAGTCAGGACCACCCATAACTACAATTTTATACATGAGAACAATGCTGTTAAAGCTTGGTTCCCACTGAGCCAGTTTTGCCAAATAATTGTGGCAATTGCTTGAGAATGAACTATACTTCAAGGGTAACCGAGCGGTAGTTGAGCAGCTGTCGAGTCAAGTTGAAAATTTTTAACATTTCTATGCTTCGTATAGTGCCTGTTTGAGTGTGAATTAATTTCTGGTGAGAATGAAGCTTTTTATATCGTATGGAATTTCACACTGGCATTTGAGACACGCATCGTGTTATTGTCATCATTTGGAACGTTTCTGTTTTATTAGCGTTTACTACTTTTTTATTGCCTTTCCTGGTCAAGGAAATATACTTGAATTTGATAATGGTGCACTTTTATTTTATTGCGCACCTCCCCACGCATCATCATCTACTACTTCACTATGATAGCTGCCATTATAATTAAAATCAATTCATCATAATAGCAGTTTCAAATATGAAAATGAACCCTGCAATATTATTACAAATTATTATTACTTTTTATTACAATAAACTAGTATGATGATATCACTAGTTTAATTATTATGGTTGCTACATACCAACAATTAATGATTTAGTAGATATACTTACTTATGTTTGTTTGTATGGAAAGTATGCCTATTTCCTCATGCTGACAAGTTACTGTAAGAAGTAGTATATTGTAATTTAATCAATTTGTTCAATTGGCTTATAATTTTTTAACTGTTTTTTTTATATCTTTCAGCTTAACCAGTGGTTCTGTTTTTATTAAAAAGTTTGAAGAATACTATATTACTTATTGGGTCATGATTCTATTACTTGACTGTTGACTTGAAAGTTTTCATTCAGCCATGGCATTTGCCTTATAACATAGTTTGGCTGTAACTTTTTGACTATTATTTTTTTGACTAAGACTAAACTACCTCTAGCCAATACTGCATGTATCTTTTTTCTTTCAACATATATATGGTATGGGTAGCTCTGTGAATTATACCTTGAAAATTAAATCACTTTTTCATGAAAAACATTATTAATGTTAGTAACAATGTTTCATTTGAAGCTGCGTATGAGTTGTTTTTTTGTGACATGACGGTAGGCAGCAAGATTAACTCAAGGTAGCCTTGAAGTTCACTCAAGTCAGCCAGCTAGCAGATCACCTTCTGAGTGTGAACCATACAAAGATACACCATACCAAAAGATAGTCTCATGGGTATCTTGAGGTGGGTGCCTGCAAAAGTGGAACAACACCTTAAAATTATCATTTACCTTTGTTCAGTACATAGATAAAACTTTTACTTGTCACCAATTATATTAAGTCAGAGAGCTAGAAGCTGTTAGTATTGACAAAGCTCAATATGTAATATGTTTAAACCTCCGCCTTTGCTCTAGGAAAATACTTTACTAACAAAAACACACCCACAATTCTCTAGTGAAATAGAAATTTTTTCACTTGCAGGCAAAACTTTTGGTAGTTGCCCATTCAAACACAAACATCTCATTGAATAAGCCATCAATTTTATTGTTGATACTTCCACATCACGCTTTCTAATCTCAAGGCACCCCGACGTTACTTGAGACATTAAGTTTTAACCAGAAAACTACAGACCTTAACAGGAAGCTACTGTAACCAGTTACATAAAGTCATTGTTATAAATGAGAAAATAATGTATCCTGAAATGCAGAGAGAAACATATATAAAGGGAGAATCAAATATTCTACATCAAATCAGTTTCAACAACTACAGTAGATTCACATCTCTACTTACAAGTAAGTTGGCTGCAGTTTTATATAAAATGTACCGACATATGTCTAACACTAGACATAAGCATTGCTATATTCACTTGTTATATACTAACAACTGAAGTTGTATGGACAACAAAGCTTGAGGACTTCCATTAATCAATAAGCAAGCAGATTTTATGTTGATAATTAATTAACACTTTTAGTATTAATTAATTGTTGCATATAATTTATCTTTTATTAAAGCTAAAAGATTTTCTACATTGAATATGTGCAGAAAAATTAGAAAAGGCATTTTCTAAAATGATAAATTTTCTTAATACGCTGAGAGTTTATTGACCTCTTACATGCAGTATACCATTTTATAGAAGACCCACCACATTCAACATGAACAGAGTCACCATCCTGCTTGTTACCGCAGTTTTGTTGGCAGCAGCTGTCAGCGTGCAGTCCACAGGCTACAAACCCAAGAGATTTGGTGGTAAGTATACCAAATACACTACCCCATACAAACTCTCATCCCAGCTCCATCCTGATTGGCACTTTTTTATTACACATTAATTAAAACAAACTGTTAGGAATACTTGTATTGAAAATGGATCAAATCGTATGGTTTGAAAAGCAATAACACAAAAGCATTTTAAAATTAAATGGCTTGAAATCATGCACATTTTTTTATAATTCGTAGGTAAGAACAATGGCGGACACAATGGAAATGGTAACTATGGAAGCCAAAATGGAAATGTGAATGGGAACGAGTAAGTTTTAGTGACAGGGTTCGGTCTAATGGTTATCTAATGCTTTTATATATATGATTATTTCTAATAGTTGTTTGACTGTGGTTTGATATGAAATATCATTTCTTGTTCTGCTTTTGTTATGTAGAAATTATGGCAGCTACAACGGTAATGGAAATGGAAATAATAACTATGGGGGCTATAACGGAAATCAAAACGGAAATGGGTGAGCAATAATAGCTTAGATTTTTCCTAAAGAAAATAAATGATAAACTGAGTGATTAATATTTACGTTGACGAATAAAAAAATTATTTGGATTTAATGTAAATGATTCTGTAATGAGAAAAAAGGTTGGGAATCAACAACTGGTGGCGCTGGCTTGTCGCAATGTAATCTGTATGTAACTAGAGAAATAGTTACACAATAAGCAAAGTACAAACATTTGGTTGTAGAAACAAAGGCAGTGGAAATGGCAACAACAATGGTAACTACAACACCGGATATGGAAATGGTAACAACAATGGTAACTACAACACCGGATATGGAAATGGTAACAACAATGGAAATGGTAACTATGGCAGCGGAAATGGTAACAACAACGGAAATGGAAATGTTGGATCCGGCAATGGTAACGGTTAGTATAGACATACTTGCTAGTTACTTACAGTCTAATAGTCATTGATGACTAGACTAAACTATGTGTATAATTACCAATACGCCTGATGCAATACTCACTAACGCGTTGTTGTAGGAAACGGTAACGGTAACAGTGGATACAAACACCACTAAAGATATTGTACCAAATCTCCTCCAAGCACAAATAATCTAGTGTTGGTAACACTATTTTGATGTATGGGAATATTATTATAGCATTTGTTTTATGGAAATAAGTGTTATTGCTAAAGTTTTTGTCACTGTCTCGTCATCATGTTTGTCTTGCATTCAGTTTAATAATAAAGAATATTGGTAAAATGCAACCCAACTTGTCTTAAATTTTTTTCAACTTGCCAAAGAACTTGAGAACTAGGAACACTTGTGACGAAGCCGTTATTATTTCTCATGTAATATGTGGAGATAATCTTCAGCGCACAAGGTGCTCAAAATCTTTCTGCAAGCTTCGTTTGGTCAAACGTAGGTATAAATTGAAGTGGTCTACAGCATAGCTAAATTATTCATGAAGCCTAGAATAGTGCTGAGAAAAGTTGCTCTCTTCAGAAGAGTAGCTGTGATATAAGTGCAATGTCCAACAGCTGCAAACTTGAAACTACTTGTACCTGATAGGCAGTTATTACTGGTGGCAGAGCAAAATGAAAGACTTTTTGACCTACTCTTGCTGTACTATATCTTATACACAACCCCACAGCAGCATAGTTTTCAAACAACATCTAAAAGCAGTGCTCATCAACTTGCTAAAATGTCAGTCCTACAACTATTCCTTTTTTCCGCGTACCTTTTACCAATTTTGAAAGTCAAGACCTCAGCTAGACCTGCTCTAGATCAGAACAAAGGTCATAGACTTTAGCTACTCAACTATAGCTCTGAACACAGGCGTATAAAATAAAGCACGTAATTGAAGTTGCTATATCGAGTTTAACTTTTTGTATAAGTTTGCAGTGATGAAATTTGTCTCCAACTAGTCAAGGAGAGGGAAGGGTTTTTATCCCCATACGGCCCCAGCTCTTTGAGTTACAAACTAACTTGTCCTTATTTGTTCACAAAATACATGGATAAAAGCAACTCTAAAACTAAAAGATTTTTTTGGTATTCCTTTTACATCCCCGTCTAGTGGTGAGAATCTCATAGGTGGCAATGTATCATTTGTATATTATAATATATATATAAAATACTTGGCTGAGAAAAACGGGAATTGCTGTAAAATTGAAAATAGGACTGCTGAACCAAATTGTTGGTTTGCAGGGAGTATAATTTGCCATTTGTTTTCAAACTAGGGATATTTGTAGATTTAACATTTTCAATAATGTAGGTGGAGTCAAATCACAAACAGTTTCATTTTGCTATTATATTGTAGTTGGAGTGACAATCAAACAATTATATTGTTGTTTTATGTCCCACATTACTTTTTTCCTGTGCACATAGATCGCAATATTTTCATAAAATAATTTTTGAAAGTTATCTCAATAGTTAATTTAGCGTACCAGTGCACAGCACACCTGTGTCATCTCTTGAATTGGTCAAGGAGAGAGAGATATGAAAGGAGAGATGGAGAGGGTAGAGTGGAAAAGGGCTGAAACAGGACATGGGTAGAGCAAGATAGAAAGGGAGAAGTAGCGTGAGTTAGGCAAAGGGTGAGGTCTTGGCCGGTGGGAGGAGCCAGATGAGAATAGAGTCAGCTAGAATAACAATATTTGAATACAATGGGTAGTACAGCTAGTGTCTTATACAGCAACTGCATGTGTAAATTTCTTACGAATCTGTTTTGTAACTGTGTCACAGTTTTTGACTTCTTATGGTTTGGCTTTACATAAGAGCCATTTTTTTACTATTTTAAAGTTAAGCTTGAATGACTGCATTTGACAGTGGTTAGCGCTGAATGGTACCAGTTTGAAAGACATGTGTTTCCTTAATGATACTTGTCAAGCTTATAGACACGCTCAGTTCTTGATGGATGATAAATAAATTACAATGTCAAAATAACAGAAAACAAACTTCAGTAATCAATATGTTTACAAAAAAAAGTTTCAGTATCATTTAATTGAGAGTTTATTATCTCAAATTGTTACCAAGACTTCACAAAAAAGTGCAAAGTGGCAAGTATGAGCGCCGACCCTGTGGATCAAAGAAATCATTGTATCAATAATTTTACTTTGATAAATGTCAGCTATGTTGTAACGAGTTGCAAAACTTTTTAGTTTGGCAAAGAATTTGGTTGGATTAAAACTACTTGAGTAAGAAACATGGGAAATAATTGCATATCTAGCTGGAGAGCTAATCAATTTAGATAGATTTACAACTTTTGTGATTCCTATAACAGTACAAATGTTGTAATTATGAAGTCAGGCTATAAATTTTGTTTACTTTAATTGCTATTTTGTTACAAACACCTAGTATAGCTAATTTAAGTGTTGTTCGACTAATTTTCTATAAATGCAAGTATGATTTATTATCTCTCCAGAGGTGACATGGTGCCAGCATGGCCATTGATTAATTTTGCAAAAAATAAAATGGCACAAAAGGATTCCTCAGCTCAGACAAATCAGTCAGTGTTGCTAGTGTAACAATAAACCTAGAAGGAAATTTGCAAGTGAGCTGTGCGACTGCATGAAAGAAAGAGCGCTGAATACAGCAAAGGTACCGGTTTTAATAGGCTGATGTAACGAGAACAATTGACCTAGTTCTAAGCATATCTGCAAGTAAAGAGGCTAAAGGCTGTAGTGGCACACACTTGGAGTTTGTGACAATCTTTTTGACACCAAACATGAGACATCAAAGGCTACTTGCACAGAATTTTCAGCTTTTTGAACCTGTCTCCAGGCTTTTCCAACTATTATGTCATGAAAATTTCTGTCTCTTTTGTTTTTGTGCATTATGGAGTAGCGCTCCACTGGCACGCACAAGAGGTTGTAATTGGTCTATGAATGTTGTCGTTTCTACCTGAATAAAAAAGCTCCCTCCCTCTGGTAGGGTTTTTGCCAGCAGGGTGAGCTAACTGACATTTTTTGCCCTCTTTATGGCACAATTTTTGTCCAGTTGTGTTAAAGCTTTCTGCAGACCTGTGGTCTGGCTTTCTTTACGGCTTTTGAGAATTTTAAAACAATTATTGTCTATGCTGGGACCCTTCACAGGGTTAAACCGATGACACACCCCAATGTTACGGATAGGTTTTGGTGGAAATGATTGTCTCTGCCAGATTTTCCAGTAACAGTCTAAAGTTATCCTGCAGCAGCCTTCCATGCTTCTCTATGTATGGAAAATTTTTCCAATCATTTAAGAGCGTGTAATCTTAAAACCTTATTGCGAATTAGGGTAACTACGTAAATGGCATATCGAGAATGACATTTTTGTTAATTTAGCTGATAATGATGGTTACGTTTATTTGAATCCATGCAGTCACAATGTAACTTGCACAATGCCAATAAAGACAATCCTAGATCCATCGGCAATCGGAGATATCCTGTCTTGCAGAGTCTTAGCTGATTGTGGCAGCTACCAGTGTGTATGACTAGACAGCAAGTTAGTAATGCAGCCAGTGTGAATTAATATTGGTTCTGGTCTTTCTCCATTCTTCCAGCCAAACACAAGCTGATATGAGTGCTCCAGTAGTGGGGTTAGCTGCATCGGCACTCTGCACTTTGATGGGGAGTTGTGTGCTCAGTTTTCAACTGGAGTGCTTTACTCTTTGTTTAGTAAATCTGTGGTCTGTCCAACTGTAGTTAATTGTCGTAAGGCTACCTCATGTAACAGCTGTTTCCTGTCTGGTTAGTAGGGTTAATACATTTGGCTGTCTGTCATGTCCAGGGCAAGGTATTTTACATCTATCCAACCAGGCTGCAGCTCCAACACCAACTTGCAGGCACAATCTCTAACAGTGATGGGTTACAGCAGGCCTGTTAATTTTTCAGAGACCTCACTTTTTCCATCAGCATCTGCGAAGTCTTGATCATTGCTACAAAGGGATCATAGGTAGCCAGTAGAGGTGCACTTTGCACTTGCTAAACAAGAGAGTGGTAAATGCACTTCTAGGGCTAGCTCTCTTCCACTGTTCTTTTTCATCTGTCTCACGTCTGTGGTTCTCATGTGAGTGAGTTTCTCCTCTTGAGATATTTTGTTTTGCAGATATTCATCTACTACACTGATGTCGTCTGCTAGATTTTCAGGCTGCATGCCTAGGAGATCCCTGTGTGGATAGGCATTGCCATTTGTGGTATCTAAAATATTCAGCGTCATACACTGCATAAAACCTGAGGAGAGGTCAGGATATGCAACAATTACAAAGAGCTTTACCGTTTTTGTATTGCCTGGTCAGTTGGGATATAGCTTCCCTGGGCATCAGGCCAAAATGAGCTTTTATAAGAATACCCCTTATGTGTAGTTTAGGAGGTTTATTCATATTCGAAGGCGCTCTGCAGCTGCTCATCAATTCATTACCTTTAGGTATCTCAATGGCTCTTATGATGAAGGATGCTACATTACTGGTACCATTAACTTGCAGAGCTTTGAACACTGCAAGAGCATTGTGGGGATGGCCACATGATGGCTTGTAATATTTCACTAGGAGGTCCATTTCTGTGATTTCAGGTTTGTCAAGAAGTGCTCTATTGCATTGTGAGCTCTCAAGTTTGCCAGAACGACTGAGTCCTAGTCAAACAAATGGTATTCTGAACTGTATCTAGTGTTGTGATTATTGCTTTTAGTGGCTCTAGCAGCTTTAAGAGCTGGTATTGTTCATAATAGACCAGTAATTAAAAGCTCAAGGCTGTAGCAATTGTTGCTGGGCCTGTATAGAGAGATACAAGTCTGGGGGTCAAGGCTGTTCATTAAATAACCCTCCAAGCCAGATAGCTAATGGTAGCTGAGTCTGAGTTACACCTGCAATGCCAGAATTGAAGGTAGCCGTGGTTAGTGATTCAGGGTGAAGTTTGTCCTATGAAAATGTTGTTAATTGTATACAGTGCCAGGATCAAAGCTCCAGGTGGAGTTGACTTTACAATCATGTAGAGTTGTCCTGTATTGAACGGTAATGGAGTGCTCCCGCAAGTGGAGTGAACTTTATGACAAGGCAGTTAATCTTGTTACTTACACAATGCAGGAATCAATGTTGCTGGCAAAGTGCAGTCTAAAACTATGCAGGTTTATTTGGTGTTCGCCTGTGTTGTCAGCACATGGAGCAGCTTTTTTCACTCTGCAGAGTCGGAATCTATGGTAGCTAGCTTGTGGTACACATTTACGGCCAGCATAAACACAGTGTAACAAATAGAACTTCACTGCTACCACCAATGTAGTGGAATTTGATACGGTCCACAAACTTCTACTAAATCATCAACTATTATGCCTCACACTAAAGTTGACACTGTGCATGCAGTGATAAACTCAACAGTACTAATGCAGCACAGTATTAGCCTTTGTCTTAGACAAACCCGTCAGGGTTGTTAATAAGATAACACTTTGTTGACTCAATCGTTCTCTAGGGAGGCAATCAACAGATACACAAAAGTGGGCAGTACAAGTGTACAAAAAAATTCTTGAATGCCGCAAAAAACCACCATTTTATAGGCTCGTGTACGTGAAAAAATTGAGCTGATCGCATGCATAACCCATACAGGAAGTAACACATAATGTTCAATGATAGTTATTGCTGTGTATCCAAGCAAACCATATGACAATAATGTATTCAAATAACGAAAGTGCAAGGTGGCTAGGGACGGAGTCATAAGTAGAGAATCTAGTCAGCTTGTCTCCTAAGCTCTCTACATGATCTTTTGTCCTTCTATAGCCTGATGTCCACAAATCTTGGTATCTAGAGGCAGTATTGTTCTGCATACTGATGGTGGAACGTTTTCAGTTCTTTTTTGAGTCCTCTACTATGGTGATCATATTAGTGCCTGCCCAGTATGGCACCCTGTGTGGGAATATCCTGCATTGTTCTGTGCCAGTATCATCTACCCTGTACTGGTGTAGCTACACTAGCTATTACGCCTGTACCAGCTGTAAACAGTTACTTTTGTTTTTTATTTGAGTTACCTATACTAATTTATATACTTTTGCATTTTTATATCTAACCTTATTTGAGATGGGACCAAAAGGCAGCTGCTTAATTTCATGTAACTGCTCAGTTTCAATTTCAACATTTACTATGAAACCAAATGCAGTATTTGTCTTGTAACTTTTTCCATGCTTCTATCACATTGTGTGCTCTTATATGGAAACATTTGCTCTTTTAAGCATTCCTTTCAATTCATAAACGAAACACTGTTCTACGACAAAGTTATTTTTCCTACTTGAGATTGATTCAAATACAGTATTTTACAAATAGAGAGGAAAACAGCGCAGCTTAATGGAAGACAAAAGCTTATTAAGCTCACATACTCTTTCTGGCCTTGACCATTTGACACTCATTGAAACCATCAACTGCTCACCACAGTGTAAGCACTTTAATCACTAGGACATGGTACTTTGTACTATAATTGATTATTTCCTTGTAACAGCCAGCCTAATATTTTATTGCTTGAGGCACACATAACCATCAGCCAACCAAAGAACAGAACCGTAGAAGGATTTACGAAATAAAGGAGCAGGATATTATTAATATGCTATTGTATGAGCAAATAATAATTAATGAGCTCATAATGTGCACTAATAATGAAGACAAATATATATAAAGACTGACCAAATATATCATATCATTTCAAAATCGACCTTCACTTCTCTTCCACCAAAAAGTAAGTACTGAAGTCAACAAGTCTATTTTACTGTCATGGCTTGTCTCAAAAGTTCAGGTTTTCTCATGCGTTTGTGGATGCTTCATTTTAACTTTTAGACTACAAAAATATATAAGATGATTAAGTTATCTGTTAAATAGATAAAAAAAAAAAACTAACTAAGGGTTACTGGACAAAAGCGATTTGTACAATATTGAATCAATGTGTTATAGAATTGGTAAAATGAGCAGAATCACCATCATGTTTGGAGTAGCAGTTTCGGTGGCAGTGGCTCTCAGCAGGCAGCCTGAAAGCTACATGTCTTATAAGTATTATGGCGGTAAGTGAATGTAGTTTTGTTTTTATTATTTTTGTTTTTAAAGCAAACATATCATTTTTAGATAGCAATAGTTTAAATTGAGACTTTAATAGCAGCCATGATGGTTTAGTGTAATAGCAAGAAAGTATTGGGATGATATTCATGAGTATTGAAATGATAAAAATATATAAAAAATTTTGAAGATTTTTAACAACTTTCATATTGTAGTGGATTTTCATGACCACTAAGTGTGCGCAAGGTCCCCCTGACAACTGCAGAGTGTCAGGTACGCCAGAATTGAGTCTGGCACTGCCAGAAACGTTGTGGAAAGTAAAAATACAGGCACTACCGGGCGCATTGCGTACTTAGCCTCCTTTTATCCAATCTAATGTTTTATTATTTACATCTTGTTCACTTATTCGTGCATTTACTTCCTGTTGCTTGTGATTTGCCATACCCATACTAGGTCATCTATTTTTTGTACCTCTGCCTATAAAAGGCAAAGCTTTACTTATATACATTGTGCTTGTATCAGAATTCTGTTTGTGATTACACCAAGCAGCGAGATACTTTGCCACTATTATACTACACTGGATCATTGTGGAATAATGTATGATGATTATTACTCTGAAGCACTGAGTAGTGAGTCTGTGCCGTGGTCTCTGTTACAGTTGTGGAGTTGGGATACTCCTCCGTTGAAGGAGATTGAGAGATAACCTCTGGAAAAGAGAGGTTTTGTTGATGGTATTTTGGCAGGCCCTCAAAATCTATTACAATACAAATTGGAAAATATTTGAATCGGTCAAAAGATTTATAATGAAATAATGGTAAAGTTCTGTATTTTACCGCAAATGCTGGGAAAACTTTATTAAAAATTCTTCTAGGGTTCCTTAAGATTTTAGGGCCAATAAGTGTTATCTATACTGAGCTGTACAACAAAATTTGAAAACCACAGCTTCACATTCTGCTTACTACAGTTTCTGAAAATATTTTTTTACTCACTCATCTCGTTTATCCATACTATATTGTGACCATTTCACATATGACAAGTCATGTATTTTCCTTGTTGTATCTCTTTTGTAGTGTCAGGTCTTTACAACATTCACAAGTCCGTAGATGAAAATGGAAGGGAACTCAGAAATAGGTAACTTTTGTTCTACGAAGAGGTTTTCAGTTCTGTAATTTTGTATAAACGCGTGCTAACATTCACATCCTCTCCCAATTGTTGCTGTAAATGATATTGTTTGTTGTAGAAATAATGGCAGCCATGACGGTAACAGAAATTGGTAAGAGTTGTTGTTTTGTTGAAAAAAATTGCCGAGTAGCAATGGGGTAATTCAAACATTAATTATACATAGATAAACGTTAGTTATTTTAAATTTACTAATTCGAACTCGGTTGTATTTTGTCACATATGCTAATGTATTATGGATGTCTATGGTTATAGGGCCCAACTTTGCACCTTATAGATGAATCTTGTTCTCTGCTTCAATCGTGTAGCGGATTGGACATGTTATGAATTCATTGTTTTAGGAACAGCAAAGGGAATAACGACAATAATAACAACACAAATGGAAATGGTAGCAATTTTTATTATGGAAATAATTGCCATGTAAATGGAAACGTCAGCAAAAATAATTTTGGCAATGGTAACCACACCAATAGGAGCTACAGAAAAGGTAATGGCCACTTTGGCAGCAATTGTAGCAGCTACAGCAAAGCTAACCACAGCGACTTTAATGGAAACAGTACACCTAATGGCAGGATCAAAACAAAATATGACAATAGAAATGGTAACAGCAATATAAATGGTAACAGCAATAGAAATGGTAGCGGCAATAGAAATGGTAACAGCAATAGAAATAGTAACAGAGAAAATGGTATCAAACAAAATGGTCACAGCAGTAGCACTGGAAACAGAAATAATGGTATCGAAAATGGAAACAGCAACAGAAACCAAAATGGTAAATACTAGACACCTTTTTAGTAAATTCTAATAATATCTTTCTACGAATTAAATGTTCTTTAAGAGCACTGCATTGAAACCGTAAACATAGAACTCAGCATTTTTGCTGATAAAATTCACTCGTCCATTTTTTTCAGGTCACACCTGTATACATGTACATTTGCTGTTGTAGGTAATGGTAAGGGTAACAGAGGATATTCCAAATATTACTAAAATCACTGTATCCAATCTCAAGTCTGATCACAACTTGGATGCATGGAGTTTACAGTTATATAACATTATGTCAAGGACTGTGTTTTTGTTACAGAACACAACTTGTTCTTGTTTATGGTTTTTTAATCTTTACTTATACATGTAAGTCCCTGAGAAAATTTATCTTTGTAAATCACATTGCCACTAACCATTGTCTAACAGAAGTTGGTGATTGTTTTTATATGAACAAAGTTTATCGCAAAAAACAAACAAGAGAACTATATAGTATTTCTTTGCAAGTCATTTTGTTTGCTAATTCTTTGGCCAGCTCATTGTCAGTTGGCCAAGTTTCTCTTCGAAGTTAACTATACTTGACCAGTTCCTCCAGTGCTGTCAAGCTGGTTCTCTCCACAGATAGGCAACTCCAAGAACTAAAGGTACAAGAAAGTGTTTCATTCAAGCTTTGTAAATGCATAATATAAAACTATTTTTTATGAAAACCCAACAACTCATTTGATAAAACCAATCAACTTTTAGAAAGCAGCAGAATAGTCCAGCTTTTATAAGAAGCAACACAAAAACAGCGCTGAGAAAATATTAAGAAATCTAACAACAGAAGACATATAACAATTAGCAGAAGCATTACCATTTAAAAACAGCAGCACATGTTTTACCTAACCAAAGAAAAAAATTTTTCATGCAAAAGATTAGAGCTAAAGTACAACTGTTTTCATGTCAACATTTCTGAAATCTTGTCTCAAATGCTGGCTCTACATTAGTAAAGTTTCCCAGGATAAATTGTTAAACTGTTGATCAATAACTGCTTGCAAAAATGCAACAATAAGGGTGTAGCGGATTTTAGCGATCCACTATTTATCCACTAGCGTTGTCCCGATGAAAACTGCTGTCTGCTGGCACAACCAGACAGTCAGCCTCTCAAAGCCTGACAATAAACAGTCAACCTCTCCCAGAGGTGACCCTGTGCTGGGATGGTACTTGCAACTAGTTGTAAAGGAGAACCCTCAACTTTAACAGCTGTGGTGAGCCCTCTGCTCAGACATATACTCAGTACTTTTAAGTAGAATAACATTTATTTCTACCCAGAAAAACTAGTGGTAACACAATAGGGACATGTAATACATAACGTTGTAATGAAATGAAAAAAGGTCTGCCTTTTACAGGCATAGTCACAGGAAGTGACAGGAAGTGTTTGGCCTAGTTTGCCAAACACTCCAATCACACACAAGAAAAAGAAGATTACACCAATAATACAAGGAATAGAAATTGAGGCCAATGATATGTCAATAAATAAATTAAAAGGAGCTGGTGCCCAGAAGTAAGGGGCGGAGTGATGGGTAACTCAGTCAGTGGTAGCTGTGGGTTCCTTTCTCTTGGAGACCTTAGTCTTCTGTGGCCTTGGTTCTTGATATTGCAATGTTTGAGGTTGGTAATGGCCTGGATATGGGTTCTAGAGGTCTTTGGGCGAGGTTTTGTCTCCCAGGCTATGGCAACCATTTTGTTGCCAGCCTGGGATAGCTACTCAGAGCCAGTATAGTAATGATGCAGGGGCGGCATAGTTAAATAGTGATCCTGTCCTTATATATTAGCAAATAGGTCAAGTGCAATCAATGCTGGTCTTGTCAATTGCTTTCAGGAGGCATACCTGATGCCTACAGGCTAACAGGGGGACCTTATAGAGTAGTGGTCACTTATGGTGAGTGGTAAAATCCCTCACAAATGTAACACATAGTAATTATTGTGAGCCATTCAACTCGGCAACAACTTGTGTGACTCTCTTGGCAGTCTTTATAGGCAGAGCAAGAGTTCATCGGGACAAGGAGGGGATTTGATTTGTTTCTGAAACCGAGTGTAAAAGGTGAAAGAGACTGACACTTTGTCCTTTAAAAGTGATGAGGAGGTTTAAGAGCTGCAATGTTTTCTGTAAGTCACTCTGAGATTTTGAGCTGGTACGATTTCAGTTTTTCAGAACTATCAAATCAGTCCAAGGAAGGCTGTTTACCAACTGCAGAGATGATAAACCTTGTTCTTGTAGTTTGAAAAAGAGAGAAGCACCAGGGCAGTTTTCTAGGCAAAAATAACATTAGTTTAGTGATGTATTTGGAACTACCACACTGGACCATATTCTTTCAATATTTCAGTATTGGTTTTAAAACTAAGCATTTGCTTTTGTAAAAAAAATCTGCCATGCACGATAGTTTGCTTTTGGGAATTTCTAACACTTAGTGGAAAGTAGCTGGGCAAAATCCACTACAGGTGGAAACTTGAAAGCATTTCAGGGAACGATAACTCCAATTTTCACTGAGCAGATGTGTACCATCCGACATATTTCCAGGGCATATGCATGGGAGAGTGAACATCTCAGAGCGACAGAAAACTTGGTCCCATAGAGTAGTCTTTACAAGGAAGCTTTTAAAATTGATGCTTATTTTTAAAAATTTTTTAAAAAAAAGTTTATTATATTATTTTATTTATTAAATTTATTGATTGTATTAAAATTTAAATAAAATAAAATTTTAAAATAAAATAAAATAAAACTTAAATGAAATTTGTTATATCATATTTGAATTTATTTTATTAAAACAATTTATTTCACATTTAATCCCCATTCGTTTGAAAACTGATTTATCAACTAATGCGAAAGCTAGAGAAAACTAATAAACTTGAGACTTCGTGGAGAAAACATGGTGTCAAACTAGGAAACTTGGTTTTTAGAGTCTCTCTGTGGATTTTTTATAGTCTTTGTTCACTCGCTTTTTCTTTAGCTGTTTTAGCAACCTTTGTTAACTTCTGGTGCTTCAGAAAAACCGGTTTCAATTAAGAATGTTATTGCAGATGTGCAAGACCTCTCGAGAAACTTTGTAACTTTATCACAGAACCCTACATGTAGTTTGTCGTTTTATAACTAAATCAATGTGATTTAAGGACTTTTATTTCTTGCGCTAGGGATGTTTGATATTCTTAAATAAACCTATGCCCAGAGTTTAATCACAAGAAAATTTCATAAGTAAAAAATGTATTTAGTGGATTACATGGTTTCATCAGATTCAAGTTTCTTTAAAACTTTTCAACTTTGGCGGAAGGCACAGTTTTGTTTCCACCTGTCAAGCACTCCCACTCACTGCACATTTGCCCACGCGTCACGTGTCAACCAGCAAAGTTTGAATGAGATTCACTAGGACATCCTTTTGGTTCGTAGGAAGTTGTTTTGTTGAGATTTATTCTTCAAATGACACCTACCTCGCGTCATGCAAAATAATGAATATTAATTCCTCTATTTTAGTGCGCTAAAACTTCTTGTAATGATTTGCTAAAATTTTTATTCGATGATGCACATCTGACATAATAGGATGTTATCAGTACCATTGCATTATGATGAATGAGAATATGATATATCCTGAAATGCACCAACATGCATATATAAATTTATAGATAGCAAAGTTATATCACATCAACTTGGTCATCTATAGTGAGTACTCTTTTTTATGAGTTAGTAATACTTGAGTTTTGTTTTTATTTTATGTTGAAACGATGTCAATATATTTTTAAACTAATAATTTTGGCGCAAATTTTTAAACCTTCGCAGTCTCACAGAAAATGTAAAGCCATGATAGTTGATTTATAATTTGTATTCAACATTGTGATTAATAACTAAGCATTGTTATATGCGTACTGTTTTCTTTTTAGCAACGCGAGGTTATCATGCAGGGCATAGCAATCCTAGTTTGTACAGCAGTTCTGTTGGCAACAGCAGTGAATGGTTTAACTAGGAACTACAACCTCCACGGTGGTGAGTGGCACACCTATTATCTATAATCTGGTCTTAACTGCACCCTAGAACTACTCGCAAACCGTTTCACCCTGCAATGATAAATACTTGCTTTAAGAGACAATAAATTATTATGAAATATTTTGAAGTTTATGAGTTTTAATCATCGGTCAAAACTTGGTACAGTGATTCGAGTTTTTTTTCAAGAATAAAATGTGACACATTTATTTTGGTTGCAGCGAATCAAAACAATGGAATGAACAATCAAGGGAATGGAAATGGATATGGGTAGGTTTTTATACATTAGATATTTTATTGTATAGCTCTATTTGATTGCTTTATTGATTTATTTAAAACAGAGTTTGAAAAGAGTTTCAGTCTATTTCTTGCACCAAAATAGATCAATTACACTTTATCACATTATTTGAAATCTCTTACTTCCAACTGTAAAGTCAATATTAGTACGCAAAAGTTTAAATCATGTCTCAATAAACTTTTAGTAAGCCATTTAGTTTCAATGGAAAATTACTATTATCAGACTAGGACCACATTTTTGTAGGTAAAAGAATCGCTATCTTAGTATACGAAAAATGTATAACACCCGATTACACTCATTTAAGGTGGATTCAAACATTAAGCTCAAAGTTTAATGGCTTTGTTAGGTTTGGATGGATTAAAGTATATTCCATTAAAATAGGCCATTTAATTGAACCAAACTAAAACATGCGGATTAAAAGTTTTGTTTTTTTTATTATTGCTGCAACGCTTCTGAGCAATTTTGTAAATAACGTGACTCAAAAATAGTCAGTTTTGGTAACCAAGACTGGTATTCAAATCTTGTAGCATATTTTAAAGTATGCCTCAAGTAGACAATTTTGAAAAGAACCAAACTAAACTGGAATCACATGAAATTTGATACAATAAGTTGGTTTTTACCTTCATTTGTATTGTATGGCTTAAATACAAATCGCTGTTTCACCAATATGCTCTCAGCAATTATTTTTATTGTAGAAATTATGGAAGAAACAATGGAAACAACAATGGACATGATAGCTATGGAAGTTCTGTAAGAAGTGAAAATAGGTAAAGAAAAGTTCAAAGCACTGGAATAGAATATAACATGGCTCTCAATAGTCACATGAGAGGACAACTTACATTATCCAAATTATTTTAGTTTTCTCTCCTTTAAATCTGCCTGTAGGTGATCAAAGTAGCAATGAAGTAATTGATAAATTAAGGTAACAGTTCATGTTTCAGAAATCAAGGTTCTCGCAATGGTGACAGATCTGAAAAGACAGCACGTGAGCATGACTATAATGAAGGTGACAATACATATGGGGAGGCAACTCCAGTAGAGCAAGGTATAATTGCATATTATTTGCATCGGTGAAAACAAAATAATAAGTCAATAAGTGGGATGTTATCTGAAAAACTCTAAGCTCGTGAAGCATCACACTTGAAACTTTTTGTATTCTAGGTAATAGAAATGATGTTGATGTTGGACACGAAAATGGTAATAACGGTCACAGAAACAAGGGAGATAACAATGGACGTAGCAACAGTGGGCGTAACAATGGAAATGAAAATGCAGGAAATGGTAACGGAAATCTAAACACAGGTAATGGAAATGGAAATAACAACAAAGGAAATAACAATGGAAATGGTAACACCGGGAATGGCTATGGAAATGGAAATGCTGGAGATGGTAATGGAAACCGAAACACAGGAAATGGAAACAACAAAAAAGGAAGTAATAACGGAAATGGCAGCACCGGGAATAGCCATGGAAATGGAAATGCTGGAAATGGTAATAGAAATGGTTCTTCTGATGACAACGGTGGAGTTCGAAGAAATAACAATCAGCATGGAAACAGTGGAGATAGCAACAAAAATGGTAATAGGAGAGATAATAATGAGCATGGAAACAAGGGAGGTAATAATGGACACAGATTTGTGAAAGATAACAGTGAGAATGACAACCGGGGAGATAACAGCAGGCAAGACAGGGGAAATGAAAATAACAATGCCAACCGGGGAGATAATAATGGATATGACAACAGAGGGCATGACAATGGACATAATAACAAGGGAAATGGCAACGGAAATCACAACAGTGGAAATGGCAATGGAAATGGCAACACAGGAAGTGGTAATGGAAATCACAACAGAGGAAACAACAACGGAAATGGAAACACTGGAAATGGTTTTGGGAATGGTAACACAGGAAATGGTAATGGAAACAGCAACAGAAATAACAATGGGCGATCTAGTAGAGGTAGCAAAGGAGCTAGTCATAATGAAGGTCACAGTAACAGAGGGAACGGTAATGGCAACGGTAACAAAGGAAGTGGTAACGGCAATGGCAATGGATACGTCAACTATGGTGAGCAAAGTTAACTTGAGTAGTTTGTAGTTGATTTACCTCTTTGTTAGAATGATTCAGCAAATCTAAATGGCAGCAAATAAAGTTGATACTTGATTTGTTTTTATTGCAGGCTATGGCAGCGATCATTACTCCTGGCTCTTCCATTAGACTTCAGCAGGCTGGCCTTTATCTTGGACTGAAATCAATAAGACTGGTTAAGGAGATTAGTACATGAATACTAGTTTTCTACTAACAAATTTTTTTTATTTGCTTGTACTATATTTAGTGTACTTTCATTTGACCTTGACATTGCATATTTATGCTCTTAAGCTTCAAATACAAGGGTGGGTGAGTTTTCGTGCTGCATTTATTCCACCAACAAAAGATTAGTACGAGAATTGACTGATAATTTGGGTAATTAAAGACATCAACTAAAAAACAAAATAATCAGTTAATTGAGTTATTGAAAACTTTAAATCCACCATCTCAAAAACTTAAATTATTTTATGGGATCGTTTTATTTTGTAAATAAAAACTACTTTGAATGCTTTTCTAATTATGGATAATTAGTTTTTTGTTGTTGCAGTTTTCCAATAATGTGAACTTGAGCTAGTCGTAGGAATAAATCACAAAACGGGTTGCAAGGAAACGTTTGCATAAAAGAAACTGCGCAGTTTACACTATTTGCACTCACAGGCTCAAAGGTCATTAGAGCGTAGCAACACTTAATTATCATTTGATAACAAATAAGCATATGTAAAATTTAAAAATGATTTTTAAATTAAATAAAACAATATCCCAATGCGGTGCTCACCTACACCGAATAAGCCAAGAAAACATACTATTAACTGATATCGGAAAACCATAGATTTAAAAACTCACCAAGTTTGTCATGGAATGTTGGTGCTAAAACAATTGAGAAAATTGTTGTTGTAAAGTTTTTGTCAAATAATAATCAGATCCCACAAAGTTGTATAACAAATTAATCTGTGTTCATTGTTGTACCATAAAATGCAGAAAATAAAAGTGCTTTTTATGGTTTATCGCCTTACAGAAACAAAATACATCCTCAAAACATTTTTATCAAATTATATTTAAACCGTTGGTCTTTGAATGGCGGAGTTGTCTTTATTTGAGTAGCATAACTCTTATTTTCTGATGGTTTGTTTCACGTATGAAAAATGCTAAAAGGCTTTCAGTGTTTTTGTGCAAGATTTGTCAAACGTCACTCGTGATAGACAAATAAAAAAGGTTAATCAAAAAGCAGCTGAAAACTTTGGTTGATCAGAGTTTTCATTAATTGTTTGCTTCATCAGAACTACAACCTTTATAATTAGACTATCAAAGTAAATATTCTACTATTTGCCACATTTTGTCCAAGTAGTAATATAGGTGTAGTAGATTCAAAGTTGAAACAATCAATTCGTAAAAACTTAAATTTGCAAAAAAAGATTTTTTGTTACTTTTGCCAAAAAAAATTGAAAGCGAAATTATAATTTAAGCTAAACTCTTAAAAGCACATCTAATTGAAAAGTAATGAAAGTTTACTTTCAATTATCCAAAATACGTAACTTAGGAAAGCTAGGAATAACAGAGAAAAAGTTGTTTATCTTTGAGGACAGCAGTAGAATTTTAGCTAATTACTCGGACAAAAATAGGTTAAATCTCAAAACTTTGGCCGTTAGCTGGAAAAAAATACTTATAGCTGCATCAGCTTTCTATGACATCACTGCATTAGCTTATAATGTTGTGATAAACGAACAACAGAAAAACAAACAAACAAGCAAACCTCAACAGCTGAATGAACCAACCTGTCAGATAACTACAGTGTGCAAAACCGTCCATCCAATCAAGTAAGAAACAAATAAAAATGAAAAAAGATCACTTACACATTTCTGCTGAGCAATATAAGTTTATTGAGATTACATTCAATTCTAAAATAATTTCACAGGATTTAAACTAACGTTTATTATGAAAAAAAAAATTTGGGACAAAAGAATTCTTGACAAACAGAAAGAGAGCGGTGTATGCCTGCTGTAAAGTGTACGTGCTTCAGTTTTACTAAATCTGGTGTCACCCCACTAGGTCTCTCAGCTATACATGAACCTACATGTTTGTAGATGTTTTCAGGTCACCACAAGGCTGCTCTCCAAATCCAGACAAATTCCGAGTAGACATAGTTGAATTTCTTGTCAGAAGTCAGTTTAGACAACTTTCCCAGTGCAAAGGTGACCTCTAAAGGTAATCTGCTCGACAAATAATGATAGATTTAGCAAGAACAAATGGTTTATTATGTACTCTAGGGCTAACAAAAAAGCACAAAAAACTCGCAAAATAGTTCTCTGCCACCAGACTAACTCTGACTACCTCTAAACTGTAACTAAGTACTGTTATGGATTTTGGTCAGGTTGCCACGAAATTCCACTAAGCTCGAGTATTCTACCTCTCTCCAGAGGAGACACTGTGCCAGTATGACAGTGACAACTAATGGTCAGTTACTGCTGGATCAGTTGGCAAGCACAGAGCCCGCAGCTCAGACGAACTACACAGAGTGCTGTTTGAATAATGGCTTTATTCATTAGAAACCCAAGTCCTAGGGTGGCTATCCACTAGGGTGATCGGCAAGACACAACGAATGAACGCAAAGAGTATGAACAATTTCAGCCCTTTCATAGGTAGGCTGGCGGGAAGCTATTTGCATAAAACATATAAAAGTAAGGGCACAGGGAGGGATTAGACCAATTAGAACACATATATAGATAGTGAGCCAATCATGCAATGAATAAAGATTAAAGGTAAATGGTGCCAAGTGGCTAAAGGGCGGAGTCTTATCTCCATTGTCCAATCCTAGGCATCTGCAGGGTTCTAGCTTGTGGTTACCGCATTTGTCGTTACGAGGAAGGGTACTTCCGGTTCTTGCTCTAGAGTAGGATCCTAGGTGGTTTCGCACATCTTCTACTATGGCGGCCATCTTAGACCAGCCCTGTGTCACCATACCGAGTCAGTAAGAGGTCAATACTGGCCCTGCTTTCCACTGATACAGCATCTTTCCGAGGGCTGTGGGTGGAACTTCAGTGCACTGATGTGGATGTTTGAGTGGTAAACCACCAGTTTATCACTGCCATTCACCAAAAGTTATCACAGTATGATAGATATGTTGGCTATTATATATAACATGAAATAAGTAAGCTAGTGGAGCTAAAGATTCTCCAATCGATACACTGTAATAATAGGTATTAACACAAGTTCTGAGTCAGGTGGGAAAGGCCCAAACCGGCTCTTTTAGTAAACACACTTTCCATAATCTAAGTCATCTGTTTATAAGCGTCTTTTTATCCCTCAACCAATCAGAGAGATTAGTCTTCCCTTCATCAGTTCTTCAGAAACTGTTGAGAATAACTCACAAAATATTAACAATTTCCTCAACCTGCTTTCACAAACTAACTTCTGAAGCCATTTTGAAGTAATATTTCAAAAGCAAATTCTTTTAATTTTTCAGTTGCAATCGGATATTTAAAAATTTAAATCAGAACTTTTTTGAGTCAGTGGCACAAAGGAACAATTTCACTTTTTATGCTTCTTTCAGCTTTTACAAGTTAGAAATGTGAGCATAGGGAAGAGTGGTTCTAGCAAGGTGGTTGGGGGGTTGTGACAAGTGGAGGAGGCATATCCAGGGGCAGACTACTCTGGGCTACCGCTGAGGCCGGGTTAGTGCATGTTCTCTTAAATTTGACTGGCTCAGAGGAAAATGTAGCTTACTATAGGAAGACTTGATGTGCTCTTGGGTTGGAGGAAGAAAAGTTGTAGTGATAGAGGTGAATCCAAGAACACAAGTTGCTTGCAAATAAATTACATTCTTGTATAATGTTTTCTGCCTATTTATTATTGAAAAGCTCTGAGAAATACTAAACGCTCCAAAAAAGTCAGATAACCAGGTTTGCTGAGTTTGGCAGTTTCATTCTACTGATGTATAGTTGTAAAAGCAACTTCATAACTGCCTAAAGATGCTGAAATCTTTGAGGTCGAAACAGCTTGTAGATAAAATATTAGTAAAAGTTAGTAATTGCTGAATAGCTATTTCAATTCACTTAAGGATGCAGTTTAACAGCATATACCAACATCTTCTCACAAGAATTTTTGACATATGATAAAAACTTCCAAAGCGTCAAGCACTAGGTACCAGCTCTCTAATGCTTTACATACCTTGGGATTACTTCTTTCTTATGCTGATTTATGAGAAACCCTGGCACACTTTTTAGCGGAAGTGTGGTTGTCTACAATGGGGATTATCTTGGCACGGCAATAAAACAATATTTGTGAGAGAATTCTGTTAAACCTCAGTTAAAGCTACTTGTGGAAATGGATCTATAATTAGTTTGAGCTCCAAGTGAAATGACATGGTAAAGAATGGACTTCCCTTACAGCTCCAACACCCATGTAGAGGGTGATACATGATCGCAAATTTGGTGCCATTTGCATTAAATTTGCAATCGTGTTGTCTTGGCTTAAGAATATTATTTCAACATTTAATTTGCACAATAACATATCATAGATGTTACTGAGCAGTCTTGTTTTATTTACTTGTGCTGTCACATTCTGATTTTTTTACAAGCTATACACATTATACCCTTGCAATTTGGCTGACTCAATTTGGTTTCCAAAATTTCTAATTCTCTGCTTTAAAAGTTCCTGTGGCTGCCAAAAGTTTAATAAAGAACCATAAAACGAAAGTTGCTTTTAGCAATTTTTGAAAGCTAACTGAAACCAATAAGTTTTTTGCAGAATGTTGTAAACTCTAGTTGGATATATCTGCCATCAATAACAGGCACACTTCAGATGTCAACCAGGTGTTTATTTAATTGTCATGTACCTCCTCGTACACTTTAATGTAGGAGTGTGTCTTATAGTTCAGCAAATGAGGAAAAGTGCTAACGTCGATATATTCCAGCTGAGAACGGAATATTCTACCCAAGATTATTGTAATGGACAATTAATTGAAGAGATTTGTAGCTGAGTTTCTATTATTGCAAAAAATATTATGCCTGTTTCTTTAAAGACCTCCCATTTCCTCCATCTGCACAGTAGTTTTTGGTGTCAGTGTTTGCCTGCCACCTTCCGGATGAGAAATGGTCAATCCAGTACCAAGTTTTGTGAAGAGGTATTGACCTAAATGCTCCTTTATTTTAGCTAATGATTGCTGGTTTACTTGAGAGCTTAACTGTGAATTATTGTTTGATAAAAATGGTTAGTTTTTTATAATAAATATTTTTTCAGGAAAACCAGTACTATGTTTTCGGTGAGTTCATACTATTGTCCTTTAGCTACTATTTATCTGAAAGTTGCAAAAACTTCATCAAAAACAAATAGTTTTCCATCAAAGACTTTGGTTTTCTTTTCTTGCTCAAGTACATTACTGTATTAAACTAGCTAACATTATATAACTCCCAATACACAAAAAGTTTATGTGTTTTTTACCTTGAGCTTACATATTTTCCGTAGTATTTCCTCTCTTCTGGTATATTTAAATTTTTTAAATAAGACAGCATCTCTCTGCAATGTTTTTTTTTATATCAAATCTCTTTTTCTCCACAAATTCTGGTGTGTCATTATGCAAATGGGTAGTGAAATAATTATGTTTTATGTTTAATGATTAATTAACCTTTAAGAGACTTCAATATCTACTATTGATTGCTACAATTCATTGATGGAAACCAGTTCTTACAATCTTGTTAGTGCTTGCAATGCATTTTTGCTACAGCAAGGTAGATTTGACTGATTTACTGAAAAGTGACTTTACGTTGTGAAGGTATTTCTTGTCGTTAACCCGAGCAGGAAATGATTAACGCGTTGCTTATAAGAAAGTAGTAATTAATGGGAAAATAATACATCCTAATAAATGGAGACAAAAATATATAAAGAGAAAATAAAACATAATTTGTCAGAGCACCTCCAACTTCTACAGCAAATACACTACACTGTCATCTGGTAAGTTTAGGTAAAGCAATAATGTCTACTGGATAACTTCTTAGCTTTGAAGCGTAAAGTTTAACAGCATCGAAAAATTAAGAGACTCTTGGAGTGTTTAGTTAATTTAATCAATTTATCGTCTCAGATAAATATCTGTTCAAGTGCTGTAGTTTTGTTTTAGAACTTGCAACAACAACATGAAAGGCTCCACTATACTAGTCAGCGCTGTTGTAGTCTTGGCAGTAGCTGCCGGCGTTCAGTCCAGGTCAATAGCATATTATAAAGGTTACAGAGGTCAGTAAAAATTTCAATAGTAGCAGAATAACTTTTGTTCTCAGTTCTCACAGTGTTAGTTTAATGCAATATATTTTAAAACTCGTTGGCGCAGGCAGAGACAATGGAGGAAGAAATGGAAACAGGAACAAAGGATCAGCTAATGGAAATAACAACGGTAACAAGAACAAGGGCTCTGATAATGGTAATGGAAATGGTGTAGAAAACTTTGGACATAGAAATGGAAATGGAAACGGAAATGGTTAGTTGAAACTTCATATGAGACGTGCATTTAGCATTTCAAGAAAAACGGACAAAAGTGTAACATTCTATCAAGTCGGACAATGCACCAATTTTTGTTTATTTTATGCAGGTAACTATGGCTATAACAATGGCAATGTCAATGGATACCTAAATTATGGTGACTTTAATGGAAATGATAATGGAAACGGTAACAAAGGAAATGGAAATGGTAATGCCAACGGAATCAGAAATTACGGCCATTACAACGGAAACTACAACGGAAACTGTGAGTGTTTATAATTTACTAAATAAAAGTGAAATTTAAAAACTTACTGTGTAGTTACAGCTAATTTGTTAGTTTTGATATATACCTGTCTATCAATAAAAGTACCTTTTGAAAATTTTAATCATTATAAAATGAAAGCCGCATTATTCACTGCACAGTTGTTAATTCGAAATCATTTTTTCTTTTCACAGTAAATTACGGTATCTCCAATGGCAACAATAATGGTGGAAAGAACACAGGCAATCACAATGGTAATGTAAATGGAAATGCTAACAAGGGAGGTGCTAATGGTAATGCTAACGGTAGAGGCAACTTTGGCAGTTACAATGGTGGAAAGAACGGAAATGGGTAAGTTTAAATAGCGTTGTATCTTTTTTAGTTTTCATATCAGTGAGATTTCATCAAATTATTAAAGCTTGTTCACAAATTAACACTTTGTCGTTTTTTTTAAAGATGATGCTTTCAAAACATTTGAAACTGTTGATTCTTGACTTCTCTCCTTGGTGACCACTAAACTAAACCAACAGTTTATCGCTTGACATCCTCTAGCACTTTCAACTCTTCCATCCCACTTTTTTCACAGTATTAAATAATACAATGTAACACACAAATTCATGAAAGATTTTAGTTTCACATGAATTTTCCAACAATGCGTGTCATCCTAACGACATTGAAAATTTTCAATTCAATTAATAATTTCGATTCAATAATGTTACAGAAACTTTGGACACGAGAATGGAAATGGAAATGGAGGGTACAACTATGGCAGTGGTAATGGGCGGATCAACGGAAACTTCAATTTTGGAAGTAACAATGGTGAGATAAAGTTTATAGTCAGCTAAAATTAGGGTATAAATGTAAAATAATTTTTCTTTCTTTCATCAAGTATTTTGTCTCAATAGGAAATGGAGTAGGTAACTCCAACAAAGGCCACAACAATGGCGTTTATAACGGAAATAACAACTACGGGGGCAGCAATGGAAATGGTGCAGGAAATAGTAATGTTGGATCTTATAACGGCTATGGAAATGGAAACTGGAACAAGGGATACGAGAATGGCAATGCCAATGGAAACGGTAAATTATAGCTACATTACCACAAGTCATACATTACCAGGTTTTTTAGCTAACAATAATTTATTTCATTACTAATAGCGCTGTTACATTGGGTTTTATTGAGTTTTGATAAAAAAAGCTTTTTTAAATTTCAGGCAACTATGGTAACTTCAATGGAGGCAAGAACGGAAATGGAAATTATGGCAATGTTAATGGTAACAACAACGGAAATGGTAACAAGGGAAAATTTAATGGAGGTTACAACGGAAACGACAATTTCGGACATTCTAATGGAAACGGAAATGGCAACGGGAATTTAGGTGACTTTAATGGAGTAGGAAACGGTAATGGAAACTACGGATCAGGAAATGGAAACGGTAAGTCAAATAAAATTTGGGATGGTTATCGCAAACACATCAAAAAAATTGCAACCAGATAAATTATTTAAAATTAAAAGTGGATCAAAAACCATCACATGATCACATGGTCACATGGTCACATGGTCACATGGTCACATGATCACATGGTCACATGGTTATGCCTTGAGATGTCTTACACTAGAGATCATTTACGTATTTTAGGAAATGGCAACAACAATAGACCTCTGTTCAAGCACTAAGGCTATCACAGTACGGCCAACATATTGGACCTAAAGTGATTAAAATGGAAGTTTTCTTCTCTTGTTTGTTAAACATATTTGTCATGGCGCTTCCTTTCCAGTCAAAGTTAAAATGGCTGCTGAAATTGTTATTAAAAATTATTGTTTTGTTGTTGCTAGTTTGTTTACGCTAGCTGTGTTCGTTGATTTTTGTTTAAGTTGTTTCCATTGAAGCAGTTTGAAAAAAAACACCTGCAAGCTGTGGAATAGGCTAAGTTTTTGATAATTCTCGTTTCTGCAATTATTTGTTGCATTTTTTTATTAAAATTGGTTCTACTATTTTATTTTATTCTACTCTTTTTTCGCAATTTCGTATTTCTTACATTTTATGTTTTTCACAATTGATATTATCAATAAACCAATAAAACATTTATCGATAAAAAGATTATGTTTGGTTCACAGTAGTAATATATGAGCAGATCTCACTACCAAGTGTTTGGTTCACGGTTCACAAAATGATCCAATTTGTATTTCGAGCTTTTTACATGCTTTTAGGAAATACAATGGCTGTTCAATTCGCACTAGCTGAATGTGGTGATTCAAGTTTTGCATAAAATAAGATCGATTAGTTTTTGTTATTTCTTATTCAATTCTATAAGTATAAACTGCGAGCTGAGCCCACTTTGATTTATTATATAAAATGAGCAACTTTTTAACTTCTAATTATCAAGTTTCCGCATTTGAAGCAGCTATCAGCAGTTTCTGCTGTACTCACATGCAGTTCAGAGGTAAAATTATACTGGAGTCAAATTTTAAATGCTCTGACATGTAAACAATAGTGCATTAATCAAAATCTCATCAACAAAACTGCTTATTAACGTAAGTAACGATATGTTAAGGCTGTGACACGTTGTATCAGCCTGTAATTCTTGTATTTAGTGGTAAACGGAGGTGAGTTTCATCATCCCAAATGAAAGAGAGCTTCATATGACAAATGAGAGAACGTCCTGTTGGTACAGGATGCACATGCATGTGGCTTAAAAGTAATCTACAGTAGCAGTACAGAAGTCGCTGACTCATCAGTTTGTTCCATGACTAGGTTTGGGAGTTTTTAACCAAACTAAGTTGTGTTTGGTAGATTTCACATAAGTTCACAAACAATGATGGCATTAGATACTTAGATGGGTTATGTTAGCGGTGAGGAGCAGAAACAAACACCCTACATATCTTGTATCGCAGCCAGTCAGCGCATGCTCTATATGATACCATTTTATTAACCAATAGCAAAATACACCCATAGACATGTAATTTACAAAAGATGGAGAACCATGGATAATACTTATAGAGTAATACACATGTAAATCTAAATCATACTGCGCTGTGTATTGCGACTAAATGTATCGCACTTTCAAAGATCAGATAACTCTAAAAAAAATTGATAAAAAAAAACAGAGTAGATGACTCTAATTTCATAGACAGGAACATAGAGCAGACAACTCTCATCTTTTTAGCTATCAGTGCTACAGCAAATACTGGCACTTTAGACTGCTATAAAAGCATTTAACGAATATCTGACTGAAACCATCTGAATCAGTTCTTGTTATCTGTTTTTATAAGTTATCACTGACTTTAATCTACTGAAGCTGATCCAACAAAGTCTGTACTTTCACTTTGATTAACTCGGTTTGTTTGAGCTAGTGAGAAGGATTAATTGATTAGAAGTTTTGAGCAACAAGTGTGCAACATTTCTTCTCAAAAGACATTCGCTCTTAAAAACAGCTCACAGAATGTGATGGAGCATTTATATATGATAAAACTTTCATCTTTTTTGCTAAAATAAATTCAATCAAAGTCTTTAAACCAATTTGATAAGCCATTGAAACAGAAGTTAAAACACTTGACTCCAAAAGCCAACACCACAATTGCATGCTACTAGTGAAAAGTTTGCAATTTTACAGTCGTAGAAGTTCTCAGTATTTTTTTGTTTTGGCCAATAACCAATATACACTGTAGTTGGGTGGCAATAATTAGCTATAAGAATTGTTTTTTTTTAGAAGCAATTTGGCTATAAGCTTGGAGTTATTTTCTTCTGGGGAGACAATAATTTTGTTTTAAACATCTAGTGGTGGGTGCTACAGCATCCCTCGCATTTGTACTTTTACCAATGCAGAGTCCTTTGAAGAGATATATAGGATTGCACATTTCACCAATAAATCAGTTTTCCAGTTGTCTGCCTAAATAATTAGATCAAGGCTTTGATTACATGGCTCACCAAGAATGATGTTTTTGCCAGATGCCACTGGCTGGTAACATCCCATGTCTGGACAGCCCTCGTGTGAGCTGAGTTGGCAGCAACGCAGATTTGCTGTTGTTTACATCACTGCTTCATATTTTCTACCGAAGCAGTGATAGGACCAGTAAATGATTGCAAATAATGACATGAACATGTCAGAAAGTTGCAGCATAAGTCCTGTTCCGTTTAATGTTCAATCTCAAAAGCCACATTTCATAATCTGGTTTGTCATTTTTGTAATGGAAAAATTTGCAATTCTCAGAAATATGACGCATTGATAATAGTGGAATGAGATTGCAGTGAATAATAGACACAGTTCTACAGTGATGGTAGGTTTGGGATATCACAGCAGTTGCCCACCTACTAGTAGAAACTTTACAAAAATTTAAGCAAACTTTAGAATAAAAATTTGTATTGTAGTTACAGATATTTTGAGCATTTTTTCCCATGATTTTTAAAAACAAAAAATTATCAGAATATAAAATTTTTATGCGCAAATAAAAGAATTTTTTGCTATAAGGTTAAAAAAATAAATATTTTAACACATTCATTTTTTTCAGTAATGGTTCAAAAGTGGGTACTACAAACTACAAGCTACTCATTTCCACAAATCCCAGGTTTACCAAACGTTATTTGAAGGGCTATGTGCAAGAAGTGGTAATGCACAGCTCTCTTATGAATGACTGGCTGGTATGGAAAACTATTTTTTCTTTGTATCCAACCTCTTAGGTACCAACACATCCAAACATAATTTGACAAGTTTAATCTTTTTCAATGTTTCTCGCAGCTGTATTCTGAACATCAATGTAACTCAGGTGACTTTAGATAGCGGAGTTGCTGTCATTTAACAAAATAAAGCAACTAGGCCTGTTGGAAACCCTCGGCAGCCAAGAATATAAAGCTTTTATTTTTTTTTCATAATTCATAGTAACTTGGCGTAAATTTCATCCCATCAAGTTATCAGTTCGCTTCTGCTTACTGAACTCTTTTCTCTCCTGCTTAATAACCTCAATGTTCAATTTTTAAATATCTTCAGAAAGCTGAAATGCAGATTGTAGATTGTACGAGTCCACTTACTCAAATAGGTGTTCTACGTAAGTTTTTCAACTTTTTCTTTTACAATTTTTTGCATATTCACTAATTAGCTGACAAAAGTTAAAATAAAGTTTTTGAAGCATTTTAGTTAGAGAAATGACTTTTGCAGGGCTACCATAAGTATCACAACGAACCTAGGCATCCTCTTGTATCGGTACATCCCTAGATAGATCTCTTGTATAGGTACATCCCTAGATAGATCTCTTGTATAGGTACATCGTTTTGTTTTGTTTTTGTTTTTTGAGCTGTGCCTTGTGGGCAACCCTAAAGACGGGTCTCATAAGCTGCATACCTACATACCTACATCCCTAGGTAGATCTCTTGTATAGGTACATCCCTAGATAGATCTCTTGTATAGGTACATCCCTAGATAGATCTCTTGTATAGGTACATTCCTAGGTGGATCTCTTGTATAGGTACATCCCTAGGTGGATCTCTTGTATAGGCACATCCCTAAATAGATCTCTTGTATAGGTACATCCCTAGATAGATCTCTTGTATAGGTACATCCCTAGGTAGATCTCTTGTATAGGTACATCCCTAGATAGATCTCTTGTATAGGCACATCCCTAGGTAGATCTCTTGTATAGGTACATCCCTAGGTGGATCTCTTGTATAGGCACATCCCTAGGTAGATCTCTTGTATAGGTACATCCCTAGATAGATCTCTTGTATAGGTACATCCCTAGGTAGATCTCTTGTATAGGTACATCCCTAGGTAGATCTCTTGTATAGGCACATCCCTAGGTAGATCTCTTGTATAGGTACATCCCTAGGTAGATCTCTTGTATAGGTACATCCCTAGGTGGATCTCTTGTATAGGCACATCCCTAGGTAGATCTCTTGTATAGGTACATCCCTAGATAGATCTCTTGTATAGGTACATCCCTAGGTAGATCTCTTGTATAGGTACATCCCTAGGTAGATCTCTTGTATAGGCACATCCCTAGGTAGATCTCTTGTATAGGTACATCCCTAGGTAGATCTCTTGTATAGGTACATCCCTAGGTAGATCTCTTGTATAGGTACATCCCTAGGTAGATCTCTTGTATAGGTACATCCCTAGGTAGATCTCTTGTATAGGTACATCCCTAGATGGATCTCTTGTATAGGTACATCCCTAGGTGGATCTCTTGTATAGGCACATCCCTAGGTAGATCTCTTGTATAGGTACATCCCTAGGTAGATCTCTTGTATAGGTACATCCCTAGGTAGATCTCTTGTATAGGTACATCCCTAGGTAGATCTCTTGTATAGGTACATCCCTAGATGGATCTCTTGTATAGGTACATCCCTAGGTGGATCTCTTGTATAGGTACATCCCTAGATAGATCTCTTGTATAGGCACATCCCTAGGTAGATCTCTTGTATAGGTACATCCCTAGGTAGATCTCTTGTATAGGTACATCCCTAGGTAGATCTCTTGTATAGGTACATCCCTAGATAGATCTCTTGTATAGGTACATCCCTAGGTAGATCTCTTGTATAGGTACATCCCTAGGTAGATCTCTTGTATAGGTACATCCCTAGGTAGATCTCTTGTATAGGTACATCCCTAGGTAGATCTCTTGTATAGGTACATTCCTAGGTGGATCTCTTGTATAGGTACGTCCCTAGATAGATCTCTTGTATAGGCACATCCCTAGGTAGATCTCTTGTATAGGCACATCCCTAGGTAGATCTCTTGGATAGGTCAATACTGCCGAGTCACAGACCAGGAAGTGGTGGTGCAATAAAGATAAAGGTCTTAGGCTGCTGTAGCTTGAGGTTCATGCCTTCTGGTAAATCTGATGATAGTTAGATTGCGGACTCAGGCTTCTGCATCTCTTGCCACTCGTCTGGTCTCTCAGGCCACATTTCTTCTTTCCTCCCCGACCCAGTAGTGATAGCTGCAGGGCCGGTAGTGATGCTGCAGGGCCGGAAGTGATGCTTCAGGGCCAGTAGTGATGCTTTAGGGCCAGTAGTGATAGATGCCTGCATTTCTAGTAGATTTCTGGCACCAGACTCAAGGAAGGCATGTCTGACACTCTGCAGTTGTCAGGGAGACCTTGCACACACTTAGTGGCCATAAAAATCCACTACATTATGTACATATCCAAAGAATAATTATAGGCCATTGAAGGGCACTTGGCTCATTGCTCTAGCAGTTGGATAAAAGTGACTAAAACATGCAATCTAATCAATCGATCGGTTGTGGTTAACCTCAGATGACAAATCCGTGATCACGTGATGCCATTTTTGTATGTAAACACGCTTTAGCCTCTAGCCTGCTGACTGCTGATTTTTTTATAATGTCAACATTATGAAAGTTGGCACGATGACAAGTAGAGTAGAATGCATTGGATGGATAGATTGCGTGATAAAAGTTACTGAATAGAAAAGTTATTTCCTGAATCACATCACGCCTTAGTGAGTCACTGTTGGAAGGACAATACAACTACATAGTGTGATATTACAGGCTAGTATTAGTGCTACTGTCACTTTATAACAAGCTTAGTTAGTAACAGATGCTATAGAGACAGTCGGCTTTCCAGGTTAGAGATTAACTAGGTTTGCTAGCCAAGAGTTCATTGTTTGCTTTAGTAGATATTCATCTGTATTACCTAATGGTTTTGGTTGACAGAAAGTTACTTATCGGATGATGCAATCTGTAGAAATTTTAATTCTGAAAAATAATTTTTAGTTTGGATTGAATTTTTACTATCTTGAGATAATTTAGGTGAGTTGACAAACATTTATTTTATTATCTGTATAAAGTAGATGTTTAACCTGCTTAGTACCAAATATTAATAACCACAATGGTACGACACGCTACCCGTGGGTGGTGACTTTGGTACTGTTATTACAGAAGTAGAAGCACATGGAGGAGGTACGTTTGACACTCAGTAATGTAGTCTATGTAGAAAATGCTCAATTAGCTGTGGATTACTCTATTGGGCACACCGGTAAACCAAACAGCAGAGTTGTCTCCCCACCTAGTAAGTATTGCACTTTTCACTTGTTGTTTCATAGTATCACATGTATCCATATATATACCATTGGTGGCAGAAAAATAACAGCTAAATTCAAGTGCATAATTCTTCCTCTCTTATTTCATTCATGAAAGCGTGCTAGCAGCTCATGGTAGTCATGCACTATGACTGACTGTTTGGTGTTATGTTTATCGGAGATGGCAGTGACGCAATAGTCAGTTAGCCTGGTTCACATTCATATCGTAGATGCTCGCAAGTGATCACGGATTCTTTTACGAGCATCTGCGATGTATGTGAACCTGGATTTTCAGTGGCTCGTACGACGTCCCACGCTGTCGTAGAGGCTCGTAGAAAAGTTCAGCTGAACAAACTTTCCTGCGACCGTCGTAGGATAGGGAGTACAATTTTCTTACTTTCCTTCTCAAAAATCACAGTTAGGTCAAGGTTACTCATGTAAACATGACTGTCATCAAAAGATTATAATAAATAATAAAATTATTGTTGTTTAATTATAAATATTGGTGATTATTTATTATTAATTTTTTGAATGAAATTTTATGATAGTTGATTTACATGTATAAGTATAAATATTTTCCGTAAATTTTTTTATATTATAACATAATTAGTATATTACAATAAATTTAAATTCAAAAATTATATATATAGAGATGGTAAAAAACAGTTATAAGTTATAAATTTATTTAAAAAATATGGAATAATATTTAATGATAATATGAGAAACAATGTAATAACTTTTTGAAATTGTTAAAAATAATAAATAGGTCGGTGTAATTGAACAACGATCATTCATTTAGTATTTATATAGTCGTTGGTCAGTGAAGACGTGCTTCGCGATTTTATTACCTCCCAGTCAAGAGAGTGATTACACCTCTTGCGATCGTGGGTTTGCCAAGTTTATGTAGATCATCGTACGAGGATCTGCGATAACTTGCGAGCATCTACGATATGTATGTGAACCAGGCTTTACCGTGCATATGTCGGACCGTTCAGTCAACTAAAATGTCTGCCCTAGAAAATTTGTAGTTTTTGGTTCAAATTGCTGCCAATTATTTGCAAAGTGTTTTTGAGCCAACTTTTGATTACGGCGCATTAATCACTGTTTATATTACATAACGTTGTGTTAGTCATTTTCTATAGTACACGACAACATGCAAACTGCTGCCAATGCTAATACCTGTTGTGTATATGAAATATTTTCTTTGAGAAAACATCAGTTTTCAGCTCGTGCTGCAGAATTCTATATAATATTTCCGGTGACAAAATTTAGAAAATAATAAGCAACACCCAGTTCCGTTTAAGACCGCAACAAAGTTGTTCATATCAAATGCATGTTTGTATTGTGACAGTGACAGTGTCAGCTTTACATTTTGTGTTTTGTTTTAATTTTTGCTAAGAAAATGAAACAAAAAATTTAAGTGTTTTAAAATTAATGTTTACATTTTAATAGCTCCCAAAATATCATACAGATTGTTGTTGAATTTCAAACACCAATTCTTATTGCTATAATTATTCTTTTGTTTCAGCAGTCAATGCCAGAAACAACCATTTGCCGGTCTACCAGAATAAAGAAGAAAGCCAATATTCTCAGGTGACAATTTCACACTTTTTAAGGAAGGTTGAGTGCCATAGCTACACGATGTCTCAACTCATGAGCTGTACATAACTAATTTTTTTACTCAACTTGTTTGGTTAACGAAAGCGAAATATGATTAACATTAGAATACACTTAATTTTTCAGTCACTTTGCAAAACCATTCCAATCCGTCTTCATTTTTTATGACAGTGTAAAATAGAAAAGTATTTGCTACACTTTCAGTAATATTTTATACAAACACACAGCTACTAGATATAATTGAGCATTTTGATTTGTGTTTTTAAATAAAAATTCAAATTTATGAGAATTAGTTATTTCAAATGTTATAAAAATGTCAAATAAAAGAATTAGCTGGAAGAAAAACCAACCGCATTTCTCAGCGTTTGCTTATCGTTATGTGAAAAATGTCATGAATTGTATCATTACAGCATTGGTTTTTTCAATTCAATTTTTGGCGCTAAACTATTTTCTTCAGCTGCACAAATAACAATATAATTAACTAAACTTTAGCATCTACAAAAATTAGAGGAGTTCTTAACATGTTGTCTCTATAAAGACTGGCATAAACTTAGTTGTTAAAGGTAGGTGGCTGTGAGAATGTTAGTTACTTGGTTTAGTTTTCAAGTTGTCTTCTCTTTTAACATTTGAATCCGTTGAAGAAAACTATTTAGTAGAAAATCAAATTATTATGGTTCAAGATAAAAATTTGCTCACAATTGTTATCGTAATAACTTTTGAAACGATCAGCGAGTAATAAGGATTAGTGCTGGCATTTCTAGCAAATAACAGCAGTTATTGAACATATAATTATTATAGATAAAAGTTATTATTTTTTAGAGCTACAGTGAAGCTGATATATACGAAGAACTAGATGATACAAACCTGGACAAACCAGAAGAAACTTGTAATAGTAAACCAACACGATATCCAAACTACTGTCGAATTTGTAGGTCAAACAGTGAGTCCTCTATTTTGTTTACTTTTCCATTAGTAGTAATATATGAGCAGATCTCCCTACCAAGTGTTTTTTTGTGGATCTGGTCTTGGAGTTTAGGCAATGGGTTACGATGTTGGATGAATTCGCCGAGTTTATATTGTATTTCATTTGAGGGGTACTTGAGTGGCATTTGAGTGGCATTTAAGTGGCATTTGAGTTTTGTTAATTTTTTTACCTAATTTGAACTTATATGGCATCTAAATTTTGAATGTATGGCATTTAGGTTATGATAATTTTTTTACATAACTGTATACATAATTATAACTCATAGGGTATCTAGATTTTGAATGTAAGACATTTAAGGTCTGATAATTTTCTGTAATTCCGACTCATATGATATCTTGAGAGAGAGGAGAGAGAGGAGATATATCTACATTGAATAAATACAGTGATTAAAAATGAAACAATATGTGAATATATACATTTATTGTGTAATAAGTAGGGAAAATCTCTCCATATAATATAGCTAGAGTCAGTAAATACTAAGTAATAACAATTAATACATAGTCTTTTTTTACAATGATGTCTTTGATGTAGTGATGTTATATCTTAAGAACGGAGACTTCTGTTTTATGTGCTTTTGAATTCGTAATGAACTAAAATAAAAAGTTATGTATTAGTATAGAATGATTAAACAAAAATTTAAAATAATTACATGAATTTGAATTATAGCTTTAGTTACATTGGATAGTTTACATTATATAGAAATGGCTCACCGAGTCACATTGTCCAACTTGTTTTTTTGAATTAGAGACTAACCATCGCTAAAACAAAAAATTATTGGGGTAGAAATAACTACAACTACATCTAAATCGAGTTGAAGTATTATTTACAATGATTAGAGAAAAACTCTCACCGAGTTTTATCATGTATCTCATCATTTTTTTTCAGCAACATATCCTGTCTCAAAATCATCAAAATCTCCACGTAGAAAATCGTCAAGTTCATCATCATCATCAATTTCTAATATTGTTTTGTTGTGCTTTGCTTGATCACAATATTGTTTCCAATACATTCGACCGAGGCTGTATGGAGAGCAAAATGAAAGATCGTATTCTGTCTTAAATTTTCCGTGGGTTGTTTTTCCTCTGTAGATCATCACACCTGGAGTATATCGGTTAGCTTCTGAAGCATATTTGTCTGGTATGGCAAGCGTCTTCAACAGCGTTTCTCCGCATTGTTCAATGCTATAACGGATACAAATTACATTCGACTGCCCTCCTTTAAATCGATGAGGAACGAATCTATCAACAACATCTTGGTAAGGAAAAATAGCGCCGGGTTGAAAACTATTGAGGGTGTTGATGTTCAAGAAGCGTTTGAGCTGACCTTTAGTCAATGTACTCAAATATAGTGATTCCTCTTCAGCTTTCTTTTTGCTTAGAGGATGTCTGGTAACACGTCTGACATCATACCAAAGAACGCTTTTATTTTTTGGTTTTCCCTTTCTACCCAAATATACAACGTTAAACGGAGGGGGGTAATTATCACAGTTGAAGTTTTTAGCTATTTCAACTGGACAGAGGAGTATTTTGGGTTCGAGTTCATTTATATCTGAAGGATCATGGTAGTGTACTTGAGAATATCTACACTTCTCCTTACTTGATGGATGTATCACACCAGTCACTCGCATAATGCTTGGGATAGGAAGATCTTCAAATGTTTTGCAAATCGGGACTTTTGGTGAGTCAATCACTTGAGAACCTTTAGACTTTTCTAATTTCCTAGCTCTCCTTTCATTGAGACATTCAACTGTTAAATGAGTTATAGCTGCACTCTCCATTGTTTGCTTAGCAACGGAAGTAGTTTGTTTTCTCACTGTTTGTTTTCGTTTCCTTACTATTCGTTTTTTTGGAGCAATTTTCCTTCTCTTAGGACTTGTTTTGCCGTTTTTCATTTTATTTTCTGTTGGATATGGATCTGTGCTAAGGAGCTCTTCAGAAAGAGCATCCATAACATTCTAAAAATAAAAGGGTAATATTTGCATGAGTGGCTAAGAGTGTATTTATTACTTAGAGTGTCTTATATATATATATATGTATTTATGCCAAAAGCAGTTAAAATCATAGAGTTATGGTAGATTGAGAATGTGCTTATTAAACTATTGGGATGTGGAGACAAACAACAAAGGATGCGTTCAAATATATATATATATGTATTTACTTAATATCATACTGCTTTTAACATCTCAATTGGTAAGAAATAAAATATAATAGTTTGAGCAAAATATTGTAAAATAATAAAAAACAACTAAAAATTTTTCATAAATATTGTGGCGGACGGCGTTCGACTGCAACATTTATCTATTTACTCTACTTACTTTTATCCACACAGTTTATTCTATGCACACGCTCTAACGCTACCTTGTTCTATGTACATTCACCCTGCGTTCTACTACACACAATTTTATATGTAACACATGTGCATGCACTCAGCCGTAGCTGCAAGGCCAGCCCTATCTTTTATATACTTATTCTTATTTGTCTAGCCTTTCTTAACAGGCGTGTCTTACAACTTTCCTTTGTCCTTGTTTGTTTACATATTTATCGATTATGTAACCTTTTGTATAAATAGCCGTGTAAAGACAGCAATAAAGCAGAGTCAGATTGCCCCACTCTCAGAAGTTTCTTTGTTCTCTAACAATAATAACTTCACAGCGCTAGTACATGCTCGTACACCGAATGCTCTATTACTCGAGTAGTAATATATAAGCAGATCAGCCTGAACCTCTGCTGGCCGAACCTAGCTCTGACTAGTTTGCCTTCAAAGTTCGGTCACTGAACTGCACTCTGCAGAATAGTGCGAACCTCTGCTGGCCGAACCTAGCTCTGACTAGTTCGCCTTCAAAGTTCGACCTCTGCCTTGCACATTGAAACAAGCTAACGCAGCCGGCAGTTAGACTAGTAAAATAGGAATGGTTACACACCATTCCCAAGGATACTAGTCGACCTGTGGGAGGGTTGTATTGCTCAGCGATAGACACAGTTGCCAACTCAGTTCGGGAAGTTGTGCAGGTAGGCCGAGCTACCAACTCACACAGTGAAATCCTGCACAATATGTATGAAACGCTTCTAACATTAGTTCTAAAATACCTACAGAAGAGGATAGAGCTTTATCTATTTGGATGTAATTATAAATATGCTTTCTGAATTTATAAAAAGTTTTTTTGTTCCATGTCATGTTATATAATTTTTTGAAAACTATTTGATTCCAAGCACTTCTTTCAATTTCTTTTAAAAAATTATTAATATTAACGACTTCCACCATTGACAAAACGATTTCGAAACCGTTTCTTATAATGTCATCAAAACGTTCTGTAGATATATCATGTTTCTTACAACACATCCCCATACTCATCATGTGTTGAGTTATACAGAATATTATAACTTGAAATGTCAAACGTTCTACAGCTTTTTCTTCAACAACATCATTATTTATCACATAGTTATGATACATTTCTGGAAGGAAGTCCTTTAAGTAGATTGGATTTGTTGTTGCATTGTTCTAAAATACAAGCGATAATTAGATAACTAAAATAATTAAAGGTGTTTAACAGGTGTTAAATAGTATTTTTTATTAATTCTTACCTTTTCATCAGGCTGAGATTCCGACTTTAGATACAATGGTTGACTTTCTACGACTTGAGTATTCATTCTGAAAAAACAGAAAAAATTGGTTCAATTCTTTATAATCAATTTAAAGATAGATATGTCATAAAGCCTTCAGATAGTTGTGTTAGCTAACGGAAATAATTGAATTTAAGTTTTACCTTTATGAAGAGAGAACTCTTAGTAGTTGCAATGGAAGATGTAGTAGATAGATGTTGCTCCTTTGCTCACTGTTGTTGAACTGGATGCTTTCTGTCTGAAACCGTTGTCTCTTATATAGGTGAATGTGTGAAAATAAATTTTTTATTCCCGCGAAAGCATTGGTTTGTATTCGCGTGAAAATAAATTGTTTATTCCCGCGAAAGCAACAGTTTCCATTCGCGTGAAAATTAAATGTTTATTCCCGCGAAAGCATTGGTTTGTATCCGCGTGAAAATAAAGTATTCATTCCCGCGAAAGCAACAGTTTCCATTCGCGTGAAAATTAAATGTTTATTCCCGCGAAAGCATTGGTTTGTATTCGCGTGAAAATAAATTATTCATTCCCGCGAAAGCAACAGTTTCCATTCGCGTGAAAATTAAATGTTTATTCCCGCGATAGCATTGGTTTGTATTCGCGTGAAAATAAAGTATTCATTCCCGCGAAAGCAACAGTTTCCATTCGCGTGATAATTAAATGTTTATTCCCGCGAAAGCATTGGTTTGTATTCGCGTGAAAATAAAGTATTCATTCCCGCGAAAGCAACAGTTTTCATTCGCGTGAAAATTAAATGTTTATTCCCGCGAAAGCATTGGTTTGTATTCGCGTGAAAATAAAGTATTCATTCCCGCGAAAGCAACAGTTTCCATTCGCGTGAAAATTAAATGTTTATTCCCGCGAAAGCATTGGTTTGTATTCGCGTGAAAATAAAGTATTCATTCCCGCGAAAGCAACAGTTTCCATTCGCGTGAAAATTAAATGTTTATTCCCGCGAAAGCATTGGTTTGTATTCGCGTGAAAATAAAGTATTCATTCCCGCGAAAGCAACAGTTTCCATTCGCGTGAAAATTAAATGTTTATTCCCGCGAAAGCATTGGTTTGTATTCGCGTGAAAATGAAGTATTCATTCCCGCGAAAGCAACAGTTTCCATTCGCGTGAAAATTAAATGTTTATTCCCGCGAAAGCAATGGTTTGTATTCGCGTGAAAATAAAGTATTCATTCCCGCGAAAGCAACAGTTTCCATTCGCGTGAAAATTAAATGTTTATTCCCGCGAAAGCATTGGTTTGTATTCGCGTGAAAATAAAGTATTCATTCCCGCGAAAGCAACAGTTTCCATTCGCGTGAAAATTAAATGTTTATTCCCGCGAAAGCATTGGTTTGTATTCGCGTGAAAATGAAGTATTCATTCCCGCGAAAGCAACAGTTTCCATTCGCGTGAAAATTAAATGTTTATTCCCGCGAAAGCAATGGTTTGTATTCGCGTGAAAATAAATTATTTATTCCCGCGAAAGCAACGGTTTGTATACACATGAAAATAAAATGTTTATTCCCGCGAAGGCAGTGGGTTCTATTCGCGTGAAAATAAATTATTTATTCCCGCGAAAGCATTGGTGTTCTTCCGTAAAAACAATGTTTCATTAATTTAACCTTATGATAAATGGCATGATTTCAGCTATATAAGAAGCACTGTTTTTACACAGAAAGCAGTCACTTCGACATTAGCAACTGAAGGAGCAAGATCTACTACAACATCATCTACTACAACTGCTAGAAGGACTTTTCTGTTTGGAGGTAAGTCAACTTGATTGAGTATAAATTTAATTTTTATCGATTTAGATACTAACAGCGGTATGATATTGAGTAAATATATATATATATATGTATATATATCTTCAAATTGGTTTGAAAAAGAAATCATAACATGGATTTTTACTTTATCTTTTAGAATGTCGACACAAGTCAATACAAAACAACTGAAGAATAAAGAACCAAAACCTTCACAAGATAAGAAGGTGATTGATGACAATGTACTTCTTCAACGCACTATGATTCCCTTTCAAAGCGCCAGTCTGAATACTCTGGCAACTCTCATCATCAAAAGCGCCTCTCTGTTAAGTACTCTATCTCCAGCTTCCAGAAGAAACATTGAAAACATAGTCAAAGTTGAAGATTTACCAATACCTACAGTTATGCAGGTGTTAACCGTTGAGCTCCATGATGAAACGAACTGCACCATCATATACAACTATAAAAAGGATGGAAAGGTAGTTAGAGTGAAGAGCACTATTCCATTAGCAGCAGGATTACTTGTCAATGAAGCTTCGCAAATAAGACCACTAGTTTTGATCTACATGGGTGTTGAAAAGACTGGAAAAGCAATTTTTCGTGCTGCTACAGAAACAGGAACTACTTTGAGGTGTAAGAATGTGTTTGATGTATTACCAGAAAAAAGTATGCGACAAATCAATGCTTATTTCGAGGTAGCTAATCTTCAGGATTTCCCAACAGATAGTGTCATATGTTTCCAAAACCCTGAAGTTATAACAAAGTCTGACAGGCGATGGAGTGGAAATGAAGAGACTCTTCTAGTTCAATACAGAAGTGTTGTAGATGAAGAATTACTGATCGGAGATATGCGCATTCCTCATCAAATAGCTTCTGCTGTGACATCGGAGAGATTTGGAGTGATTTTGTTCAAGGGTCTGAGTCGAAACGCAGACAATTCAATTTTCTACAACATCAGTGTACTCGCAGCTCATCAAGCCTTCGTCCAAGCCTCGGAACTGGCTGATAATCCAAAATCTGAGGATTTTCTCAACCACTTCGATGATGCTGAAAAAGAAGGCTGTGGAGAACAAACTCTCGAGAAGCTAATCTATAACTCAAGGGATTCATATCACTATAGGTAAGTTTTATTAATTTTTACCATAATTTTAAAAAGTTGATTTGTGAAAATTTTGTGTGTTCTTACAATGAAAAACCCCTTAAAATGATAAATTTGTGAACATTTTTGTAAAACATTTTTAAGTTATATATATATATTTCGAATTAAAAAAGGATTTTGTTGTGTCATCAGTGTATTTTTTTACATAAAAGTTGGAAAAATAACAAAAGGTGATAATTATTTTACAAAAATGTTCAATTTTTCACATAAATGATCAACTCATAACCTTTTTTTTGTAAAACATTTTTAAATTATATATATTTCGGATTAAAAAAAGGATTTTTTTGTGTAATCGGTGTATTTTTTTACATAAAAGTTTAAAAAATAACAAAAGGTTATAATTATTTTGCAAAAATGTTTAGTTTTTCACATAAATGATCAATTCATAAACATTTTTTGTAAAACATTTTTAAATTATATCTATTTCGGATTAAAAAAAGGACTTTTTTGTGCAATCAGTGTATTTTTTTACATAAAAGTTTAAAAAATAACAAAAGGTTATAATTATTTTACAAAAATGTTTAGTTTTTCACATAAATGATCAATTCATAAACATTTTTTGTAAAACATTTTTAAATTATATATATTTCGGATTAAAAAAAGGACTTTTTTGTGTAATCAGTGTATTTTTTTACATAAAAGTTTAAAAAATAACAAAAGGTTATAATTATTTTACAAAAATGTTTAGATTTTCACATAAATGATCAATTGATAAACATTTTTTGTAAAACATTTTTAAATTATATATATTTTGGATTAAAAAAAAGGGTTTTTTTTGTGTAATCAGTGTATTTTTTTAGCTAGAAGTTGAAAAAAATCACAAAAGGTTATAATTATTTTACAAAAATGCTTAATTTTTCACGCAAATAACACGTTTTATCACATAAATGGCTTATTCATGAGTGTTTGTTGTAAAACATTTTTAAAATTATATATATATATATATTTATATTTATACATTCCGAATCCAAATGAAAAAAAGGACTTTTTCGTGTGTAATCAGTGTATTTCTTTTACATAGAAGTTGAAAAAATAACAAAAGTTTATATTTATTTTACATTAATTTTAATCATACTATACTAATACATCATTTTTTATTTTAGTCCATTATATCGTAAAAAGAAAACAGAGTAAAGAACTTTCCCTAAGAAATAATGAGCTGAATGATGTAACTCAGTGAGTTATTTTCCTGTTATATATAATGTAAACTATCTAATGTAGCTAAGAGTAAAATTTAAATTCGGTAAAATTTATTTATATAATGAATAACTTTTGTATTTTAGTCAATTATTGGATCACAGAGAATACGGAATACAAGAGTTCCTCCCTGGGTCTAATAATATACCAGAAGAATATCAAAGAAGATATTGTTCAAGAAAAGCGCTTTGTAACCATTGATATCGTAAGCTATAGTAGTTTGTATTACAGAAAATTTACTATAAAACAGTTTTATGAATGTAAAAACTAGATATGGTATTTTCTATTACAATTATTTACTTGTAAATTTTATTCATCTAGAGAGGTAATTTGGTGATTTTTTGACAGTTTTTTAAAAAAGTTAAAAAGTACAAAAAAATCAAAAAATATCGAAAACTATATATTTCAATGATTATTTTTTAAAAAGTTCAAAAAAATGTAATAAAGCTCTGTTTTGAAACATAAAAAATTTAAAAGGATTGTGTAGGATAAAATTCTCACTCAAAAAATTATTGAAAATTGAATGAAATAAAAGAATATTTTCCCAAATACCAAAGTTTTGTAAATATAAAGTGAAAAACTCTATATATATATATATATATATATTGTTTTTAAAATAATATCGAAAACTATATATTTCAATGATTATTTTTTAAAAAAATAAAAAAAATTTAAAAGGAAGGTGTAGGATAAAATCCTCACTCAAAAAATTATTGAAAATTGAATGGAATAAAAGAATATAAAGTGAAAATCTCTATATATATATATTTATTTTTTTAAAAAAATATCGAAAACTATATATTATAATGATTATTTTATTAAAAAGTTGAAAAACAAAAAACTTTGTAATAAAACCCTGTTTTAAAACATAAAAAATTAAAAAGGAATGTAATAAAAGAATATTTTACCAAAATACCACATTTTTCTTGTAAATATCTAGTAAACATTTCTAAAATATTGTTGGTGAAATTTACTGGAAAATGGTTTTAAGTGTGTCAAAGACTAAATATGATGTTTTCATTGAAATGTTTATTTTCAAAAGATCCAAATAATAACATTGAATCAATTAGTTAAATTTAACAGTCAAATTCTTTTTTATCAAGTAGGTTTAATGTTTCTATTGTGATTAATTCTCAAATATTGTAAACTTGAACTATCTAGAGGGGTAATTTGTCGATTTTGATGTGTTTTTTTCTTTTAAAAAATTATCATGTAATACCACATACTTCAGTTCTAATTCGTTTTGAACAATTTCATGGGAGACAAAGAATAAAAAAGTTACATTGATTTAGTTTTTAGAATTAAAGTTGCTATCGAAAATGGTTTGTTCTTGTTTAAAAAAATTATTACGTAATACCACATACTTCAGTTCTAATTCGTTTTTAGAATTGAAGTCACCATCGAAAATGGTTTGTTCTTAAATGGGTAAATCCATAGCCTCCTCCTCATCATGACAGAAGCTTTCTGATGATTGCATTTTGAAAAACAAATTACATTGTTTTAGTTTTCCGAATTGAAATTGCCATCGAAAATGGTTTGTTCTTAAACGGGAAAATCCATAGCCTTCTCATCATCATGTCTAAGTTTTCTACCCCAATATCTCCAACCTCTCAGAGATAGAAATTGTTCTGTTTAAAAAAATAATGGAAATTGTATATATAAATGATTGTTTTTGAAAAAAATGGTAAATTTTTGAAAAAAATTCAAAAGGAAAATGCAGGATAAAACCCTCACTCAAGAAACTAATTTTGTATGATAGGTTGCTTACCTAATAATAAGAAAATAATGAATAATTTATATTTAAGCAATTATTGAAAAAATTAATGAAAATTGAATAGAATAAAGGAAATATTTTACCAAATAGCCTGTTTTTTTTGTAAAGATATACAAACAGATAAAATTTAACCATTTAAAGGATGATTTTTTTTTTTGCAAAAAAATAATGAAGATTTAATGAAATGAAAGAATATTTTACCAAATACCTTGTTTTTTTTGTAAATTTGTACAATTAGATAAAATTTAACCATTTATAGGATGATTTGTTTTTGTAAAAAATTAATGAAAATTGAATAAAATAAAAAAATATTTCACCAAAATACCTCTTTTTTGTAGATGTAAACAACTAAATGAATATCTAACTTTATCCATTTTTTTCCATTTGGGATCATGTTTTGAAGGTTTTCAAGATAGTTTTAGTAAGAGCTTATGCATTGATTGTCATTACAAGTTGTAGTGTTTGGTATTATTTAATATTTACTGACTCTAGCTATATTATATGAAATTTTCCCTACTTATTACACAATAAATGTATATATTCACATATTGTTTCATTTTTAATCAATGTATTTATTCAATGTAGATATATCTCCTCTCTCTCCTCTCTCAAGATATCATATGAGTCGAATTACAAAAAATTATCAAAACTTAAATGCCATACATTCAAAATCTAGATGCTCTATGAGTTAAAGTTATGTATATAATTATGTAAAAAATTATCAAAACTTGAATGCCATGCATTCAAAATCTATAAGTTCAAATTAAGTAAAAAAATAATCAAAACTCAAATGCCACTTAATTGCCACTCAAATGCCACTCAAATACCCCTCAAATAAAATACAATATAAACTCGGCGAATTCATCCAACGTCGTAACCCATTGCATAACCCCCAAGATCAAATCCACAAAAAAACACTTGGTAGGGAGATCTGCTCATATATTACTACTTCCATTTCGTATTTAGTTTAACCTCTCACCTAGTCTAAAGTCTCACATCACTACATGATGCGCTACTGGTTCCCTAAAGACCGTTTCTACAATCTACAATGAACGCTTCGAGCTCCCGATATTAGTATCGTTGGCACCTCTCTTGAATGGCACTGAGTTTAAACACTGATGTTTGTTGCAGTTGAAACTGCAAAAGATGGTGTTTTATGGTTGGTCGATCATTCCATCTAAATCATATAAACATCTAGCCTCTATTTGCTCAGTTCTTGTGCGTCCGACGAGTCAACCAGGCACAGTTTATTTGATCAGTTTAATGAGCCATTTATTTTTTTTTGGCAGATAAAGCAAAAATTATCTCTTTCGCAGTTTCCTGTGTCATCAGTATCCTCCTTGCAGTGGGAGTGGCCTCTGTGTTTGCTATTTCTGTCATCTCAGGTAAATACAATTAATCAGAATATCTGGATTTGGAGTTATCTACACTTATTTAGGAAAACTGCTATTATTGCTTAAAAAATCAAATTTTACTCTCTTTCAGCAAAAACTCTAAATATAACAACATCAACTGACTCAACAATTAGGAACACAGAAGGACAATTAATTTTTTCCAAACCTACAACAGGTACATTAACAAAGGCAACATCAGCAAAACCAACAACAACAACAACAACAGCAACAGCAACACCAGCAGCAACAACACCAGCAACTACATTGAGAGGGCCAAGCTTCTTATCAACAACGCTGCCGCCAGAACATCCCGACGCAGATCCCGAGGCATCTCCGGAGTGTACTCATGCTACAAACCTCACACAGTCATGGAGACTCGATCATGATGGTAGTAAAATCAAACCAGGCGGAAATCACTCTTTCAGTGGGCAAGCTTGCGATTTCCATGAAAACTTACAGTGGTTTAGATTCACTGGGAGGGCAGGTAAGTTACACAAGATCTGTTTACCTGCAGCATGTGTAATGTTATCTATGAATGAGCAAATGAAAATGAAGACTTGGGACAAATGAAAATTATTTTGAAACACAGTAGTAGTTAAGCATGCTTAATCAAAAGTAAATGTTTTGTTCGAGGTTTCCAGTATTTTGGAAAGTTCAAGGGCTTCCAATATATTCGCAACAATTTAGCAAAATTCCTTTTGTAAACAATAAATGCCAAAATTATGTTTTCCCTTCTGCTTGCTACGAGCTAGTATTCTGCAGATTTACTACAAATTAGAAGTTGTCATATCTCTAGCAACTAAACACACACTGGGGTTTTGTTATTGTATTGTGGTAGATTTGCACCCTTCTACTACGGACACAGCGCCAACTCTCCGTGTGCACCCCTTGTGCACACTTCACTGCTTCTCCTCACACCCGAGGTCCGCCCCGAATGTAGACATTAACAACTTCCATGGGGTCCACAACCCAGACAAACCACACAAATGTTAAAGTAAATGTACTTTATTCGGGCAATCTCCTTAGCAATATAATAGTGTATGGGTCACAATCCAGATGACTTCTGTCCATACACAGTGCAGCAGCTCCTTTTATAGGAGGTAAGGAGAAACATTCACCCCCTTATTGGGGCGAGCCAATTACATATCACAAGACAAACCATGCACCAATACAGATAAATATAACAATAAAACATAAACAAGAACAACCAATCACATAGTCTGCACATGGTCCAGCTCTCTGGGGTGATGCTCTATCCAATCACAGGTAAGGGAAGCTAACTCTCCAATCAATGTAGGCTGGTTTCCTTAGGATAGGCTCCAGCTTTGTAGACGCTCAGTCTCTTTGAGTATGAGTGGGTACCCTGACCTCTGGTCCTCAGGCTGTCCTTCCCTGAGGTTTTCTGCTAACTAGGTCAGAATACTGGCCGGGGATAGCCTCTCTATACTCTTTATGTTGGATACAGGGTCAAGAATGAACCCGGTATGACCCGGGGAAGGGGTGCAGGGGGAAACTAATACAGAGGTGAGAGAAGGGAGGGGGGATTATGGTCAGCATCACCACAAAATTTTCCCACAGTATTATATAAATAAACCTAATTTGGGTCTAACTTCTAAAAATTCAACATTCAACTTTTAAATGGAAATAAAATATTTCTGCCCGGTATTGAACAATAAAATGAAACATAAAATGGCCGGGCAGTTAATACATTCATTACTTTTTAAAACTGGAACCATTTTATATAATTTCATCTAACACTGGTTTTCTTTGCAAATTTATCTAAATTGCTGTTGAATATCTTAAATGGACCAAAATATAGAATTTGGGCTGAAGTATTATATACCATCAATAAAACATTACATCTTTATGTTGATAACTTAAACCAACAAATTACATTTTATGATTTTTCATTAATTTTATCGGCGAAAGTTTTTTGAGACAAGCGCTCAATTAACAAGAGTTTGAAATAATTTTTTGATTTTAAAAAATTTGTTAAATCAACTAATAAATGTTTTATCGGCAAAATTAAAGGTGATCGATTGATTGAAAGCAATAAATAATTTGAAGAAAGGATTGTATATTGCAGGAGTACAAATGCTCAACGAATGCCCCAAGTATGAGAGTTGTGGTACGTCAATACCATATTGGACAGATGAAGAAATGCCCACATCAGTGGGGGAGACAACTCTAGTCAATGTCTATGGAGTATGGCATGGCTGTAAACACGTAACTCGACAGGTGGAAGTAATCAGATGTAGCTGGAACACAGACTATGATCTAATATACAAGTATCACCCTTCCCGAGATGCTTTTGGTTACACTGGTTATTATGATTACTGTGCTTACGCATTTTGTGGTATGAACTAGTAGCTAATAAAAATTTGCAGTCGATTGTACTAGCTATTGTTATAGCATCACATATGCTTTATGGTAATTTGACATATATATCATATATAACTCTGTGCAATGTATTGAGGTATTACAGTACTGCTGTTTTTTATATTATGCTAGCTATGCTTTCTTGATGTTATGTGCTGCCAATACAGTCTTTGTCTAACCACCAGATCTACAAGTCAACTATTCTTCAATACAGATAAATAACAATAGCTTTTTGAAGTTACGAGTTTATCAAAATATTGAGACTTTCAAGGTGAGCAGTTATTGTTTTACAAAATATGGATTGATAAAATGCAGAATTGTCTGCTCACACAAAAACAAGTTTGATAATGCTACTTCAAAAAAATATAATGTAGACTGCGCTCGGAAAAGTACATACCCCAGGAGTCGCTGAAGTTTCCAAGGACCAAATGACTAAATTTTGCAATTATATTCTTAAACGAAGATAACTCTAGTTTTACAATAGAATCGTTTCCTTTGGAAAAGACAACTCAAAAAAAATTTATTTTGCCCGTAATTATAACATAATATTGCTGTTTCCGGTACAGTAATAAAAATTTAGTGTGCACTTCTAGGGCTGTTGAGGTACGAGTTTTTTTCTTAAAACATAAATTTTGGTGTTGATATTTTGAAATTAATTTTAGTTTGATTAAATTATCAAGCTGGTTCATATAGTTTTTGCAGTAAAACCAATTCAACACTATATATATATATTTAATAGTGCTACCTTGACTTGTTAGCCAATTCCAGGACCAATCGACTGTTAAGAAAGACTGTCGTTGTCCCAACTGAATAAAGTGGAATCTGGAGAGATAAAAGTGCCACCCATAGCACTATTTCTCTCCTAGAATGCTAACTATAAGTCAAATAGAACATGAGTGGCTGGTGACAGAGGGCAAGGGTTCTTATATACAGTTTTATAATGCAGGAGTGAAGTGGGACCATACTAAGTGCTCACTCCTTGATTTCACATTTATATCTAAATAAGAGAGCTTGCATAGTCTGGGTTAATATTTTTAAAAGGCTCTAAATTCATCCGTTGGTTAGCATTAGCATTTAGGAGTGGAGATACCTCTATGATGTTATCGCAATGAGCTGCATACTTTTCAAAAACCAAAAGGAGAAAGTAAGTAACTCCCTAAAAGAAAGCAGGTCCAAATTTTTAATGAAGTTAATGTTTTTAGAAAATACAATCCTCAAAACTTAATGGCAATTATAGTCCCCAAACGCTTCAACAATTGATAGCAAATTTTAGAACCACGAATGTATAAATTTAATTAAACTCAGTAGAGCAAGCTGGTTGTCGCAACTTTAATGCAAATATTTCAAGTTTCGTGTTGTGGTTACACCAATCAAAGGAAAAATACTATTTATTAGTACAAAAAAGCAAAAGATGCTACATATGCGTATACTCTATCATGGCCAGTGGACAAACGACTCCTGAGAAAGGCAGTTGCAGTGCCCATTGATTAGCAGATGCTGATACCTACCGGATCATTCAATCAGTTACTGTATCTGGTATACTCAATAATTGAATGTAAGATTAATCTAGCAATAATAATCAACCTCAAGATTAGAACTACGTGTGTAAAAAGTTGGCTGCAGATTCTATACTGTTCAACTTCGTACGATTCTATTAGTTTTGTGATTGAGAGAAGCTGGCAAGATGCCAGGGTAGCCTCAGTGACAGAAATGTGTGCTAAGATCACTATTTACTTAAGCCCTGGTCACACGAGACTGATAAACGAAACCATTTTAGAAAATCGCCGAGGTGCGACTATAATAGTTTCGTTGTACTGGTCACACGAGAACTATAATTAGTTCGTTATGCCTAGCGATCACTAGTTTCATCCAATGACAGAGGATTGTGTTTTGTGCGCGGGCCTAGTCATACTTTACTGCGTGATGTGAAAGCATGGAAGAATTATTATTATTTTTGATGTTTGGAATAGATTATTTTAATAAATAGCTAAGTTTGACTAGCCAGTACTATTCCAATTGTTTGATTATATTTAGCCATACAGATATAATCTGTATGGCTATTGTTTTAGTAGGTTTTATTATTATTTTTCTTTCGCCGCATACTAACCACTAGATTTCAGTTTCTGTCTTCTTCTATAACTACAGATTCGCTGATTAGAACTCTCTAAAAAGTAATTGGTTACGTAGGGGTACATCTGGAGATTAACGAAATATTTTTTTTCAAGTTAAAAAAGTTACCACGTCACAGCTATTCCACTTTTCGCACGCCTCTTCAACAGCCAATTTCGTTCAATAAATGGTGAATAACACTGTCACTTTTCATCTAAACTGCATGATATTTATATGAGGGTGTGCGGCTATGGTAGATGTATACAGGCATCAAAAGTTTTCAATAGCAAGTTTACAAGTTTTTCAAGGAGAGGCAAATTTTAGTGATTTTCAGAAAATTCGAACTTTTTCACTGGAAGAGATTCCGTTCTAAACTGTTGTAATACAAGTAGATATGGCATGTTTTCCCACAGCAGGGGCCTATTACAACGTTATGTCATGACACAACGTTGTTGAGTGAACTGCAGTTTGATCAACGACGTCGCGTCATGACACAACGTCATAGTCTGCTGGAAGAAATTCCAATATAAACTGTTGGAATACAAGTAGATATGGCAGGTTTTCTCACAGGAGGGGCCTATTAGGACGTTATGTCATGACACAACGTTGTTGAGTGAACTGCAGTTTGATCAAGGACCTTATGAAGTGAGCTGCGTCATGACACAACGTCATAGTCTGCTCAAACGAATAGAGGCATTAGCGTTGAGTAACTTGCTTGGAGTGTTGCCAATTGCAGTTGGATCAACAACGTTATGAACTGAGCTGCGTAATGACGCAACGTCATAGTTCATTCAAGTGAATAGAGGCATTAGCATTAACTAGCTTGCTTGGAATGTTGCCAAATGCATGTGTACTTTGACAGGCAATTCAGAGAGTTGCCCGCCATCTCGGAGAAGAAAACTCCTAACAGAACCCTCATATTGCTCTTTAACTTCTGAACCATTTGTTGCAAGTCACTAAAACTTTTTTTAATCAAAGCCATGTGTGCATGTTTTATAGCCAATAATGCCATATACAATGGTTTCACACCACAACACGCTTTTCCATTAAAACTCAAAGCAATAACAGTTTTTATTGGTTCTTACTTACGTTGATCATAACCGATTTTGGAAAACACATTGATTCAGTCACATTGACTAACATTCCGAAGAAAAAATGAACAGTAGTAATATATGAGCAGAACTGTGTTGTTTGTGTGTATTGATGTTAAACATTAAACAGAGAGGACAACTCCTAAGTTATATTAACATATATCATCAAATTGCACAGCTGGTCTCGTCTAATTGCTATGTTCTGTCACTATAGTAACTGCCTAAAAACTTTGAAAGTTTTGTTGAGAGGGTAACTCCTAAAATAATTCAGTACTATTCCAATTGTTTGACTAGAAAAGATTATTTTTTCTGTAGAAAAATTAAAAGCCATACAGATGCTCAGTCTGACGAAAAAAAAATGATCCATTTTCGACTTACGGTTCGAAAGTTATGGAGAAAAATGCGATTTTTGAGGAGTTATCCTCTCGGTATCTGATGGAAAACGCAGCTATCAATGAAATTACAAGATGCAAAACAATTTGGCAGCTTTCCAAGTAAACAGCTCATGGTTTGAATGATTATGAACGCATCCAGTTGTTTTTACACGACTAACTTCCCTTGTCAAGACGGAAACTGGTTTATTTTAGGAGTTACCCTCTCAACAAAACTTTCAAAGTTTCAGGCAGTTACTATAGTGACAGAACATAATATTTTGATGAGAGAAGCTGCGCAATTTGATGATATATTTACATGCAACCTAAGAGTTGTCCTCTCTGTAGAATGTTTAACATTCAAAAACATAAACAACCCTGTTCTGCTCATATATTACTACTGTTCATTATTTTTTCGGAATGTTAGTCAATGTGACTTAATCAATGTGTCTTCCAAGATCGGTTATGATCAACGTAAGAACCAATAAAAACTGGTATTTCTTTGAGTTTAAATGGAAGAGCGTGTTGTGGTGTGAAACCATTGTATGCGGCATTATTGGCTGTAAAACATGCACACATGGCTTTGATTAAAAAAAGTTTTAGTGACTTGCGACAAACGGTTCAAAAGTTAAAGAGCAATATAAGTGTTTTGTTCGGAGTTATCTTCTCCGAGAGGGCAGGCAACTCTCTAAATGGTATGTCAAAGTACTCATGCACTTGGCAACATTCCAAGTAGGTTACTCAATGCTCATGGCTCTATTCGTTTGAGCAGACTATGACGTTGTGTCATTACACAGCTCACTTCACAACGACGTTGATCAAACTGCTGCTTGCTTAAAGACGTCGTGTCATGACTTAAAGTCGTAATAGGCCTCTCCTGTGAGAAAACATGCGATATCTACTTGTATTCCCACAGTTTATATTGGAATTTCTTCCAGCAGACTATGACGGTGTGTCATGACGCAAAGTCCTTGATCAAACTGCAGTTCACTCAACAACGTTGTGTCATGACATAACGTCCTAATAGGCCCCTCCTGTGAGAAAACACGCCATATCTACCTGTAATTTCAACAGTTTAAATTGGAATTTCTTCCAGCAAAAAAGTTCAAATTTTCACAAAATCATTAAAAATTGCCTCTCCTTGAAAAAATTGTAAGCTTACTATTGAAAACTGTTGATGCCTGTGTACATATACCATAGCTGCACACCCCCATATAAAAATCATGCAGTTTTGATGAAAAGTGACAGAGCTATTTAGCATTTACTGAACAAAAATAGCTGTTGAAGAGGCTTGCGGAAAGTGGAATAGCTGTGACACCGTTACTTTCTTAACTCGAGAAAAATACTTTCATAAAATTTCAGATGTGTCCCTACGTAACCAACTATTTTTTAGAGAGTTCCGATCAGCGAATCTGTAGTTATAGAAGAAGAAAGTTCGCGAAAGAAAAATAATAATAATAATAATAATAATAATAATAATAATAATAACTAGACTAAAATGTTTTCTCTGTAGAGAAAATAAAAGCCATACAGATGCATGGTTCTATGAAAAAAAAATTTTTCAAATTCGATTTACGGTTCAAAAGTTATGGAGCAAAATGCATTTTTTGAGGAGTTATCCTCTCGGAATCCATCTGAAAAGGCAACTATTAGTAACTTTACATGGTACAAAGAAAGTTGGCAGCTTTCCAAGTAAGCAGCTCATGGCTTGAATGATTATGAACGCATCAAGTTGTTTTTATACGCCCAAATTGCCTGACCAAGACGGAAATTGAATTATTTTAGGAGTTACCCTCTCAACAAAACTTTCAAAGTTTTTAGGCAGTTACTATAGTGACAGAACATAACAATTAGACGAGACCAGCTGCGCAATTTGATGATATATGTTAATATAACTTAGGAGTTGTCCTCTCTGTTTAATGTTTAACATCAATACACACAAACAACACAGTTCTGCTCATATATTACTACTGTTCATTTTTTCTTCGGAATGTTAGTCAATGTGACTGAATCAATGTGTCTTCCAAAATCGGTTATGATCAACGTAAGTAAGAACCAATAAAAACTGTTATTGCTTTGAGTTTTAATGGAAAAGCGTGTTGTGGTGTGAAACCATTGTATATGGCATTATTGGCTGTAAAACATGCACACATGGCTTTGATTAAAAAAAGTTTTAGTGACTTGCAACAAATGGTTCAGAAGTTAAAAAGCAATATGAGGGTTCTGTTAGGAGTTTTCTTCTCCGAGATGGCAGGCAACTCTCTGAATTGCCTGTCAAGTTACACATGCATTTGGCAACATTCCAAGCAAGCTAGTTAATGCTAATGCCTCTATTCACTTGAATGAACTATGACGTTGCGTCATTATGCAGCTCAGTTCATAACGTTGTTGATCCAACTGCAATTGGCAACATTCCAAGCAAGTTACTCAACGCTAATGCCTCTATTCGTTTGAGCAGACTATGACGTTGTGTCATGACGCAGCTCACTTCATAAGGTCCTTGATCAAACTGCAGTTCACTCAACAACGTTGTGTCATGACATAACGTCCTAATAGGCCCCTCCTGTGAGAAAACACGCCATATCTACTTGTAATTTCAACAGTTTAAAATGGAATTTCTTCCAGCAAAAAAGTTCAAATTTTCTCAAAATCATTAAAAATTGCCTTTCCTTGAAAAACTTGTAAACTTACTATTGAAAACTGTTGATGCCTGTGTACATATACCATAGCTGCACACCCCCATATAAAAATCATGCAGTTTTGATGAAAAGTGACAGAGCTATTTAGCATTTATTGAACAAAAATAGCTGTTGAAGAGGCTTGCGGAAATTGGAATAGCTGTGACACCGTGACTTTCTTAAGTCGAGAAAAATACTTTCATAAAATTTCAGATGTGTCCCTACGTAACCAACTATTTTTTAGAGAGTTCCGATCAGCGAATCTGTAGTTATAGAAGAAGAAAGTTCGCGAAAGAAAAATAATAATAATAATAATAATAACTAGAAAAGGTTATTTTTTCTGTAGAAAAATTAAAAGCCATACAGATGCTCAGTCTGACGAAAAAAAAATGATCCATTTTCGACTTACGGTTCGAAAGTTATGGAGAAAAATGCGATTTTTGAGGAGTTATCCTCTCGGTATCTGATGGAAAACGCAGCTATTAATGAAATTACAAGATGCAAAACAATTTGGCAGCTTTCCAAGTAAACAGCTCATGGTTTGAATGATTATGAACGCATCCAGTTGTTTTTACACGACTAACTTCCCTTGTCAAGACGGAAACTGGTTTATTTTAGGAGTTACCCTCTCAACAAAACTTTCAAAGTTTCAGGCAGTTACTATAGTGACAGAACATAATATTTTGATGAGAGAAGCTGCGCAATTTGATGATATATTTACATGCAACCTAAGAGTTGTCCTCTCTGTAGAATGTTTAACATTCAAAAACATAAACAACCCTGTTCTGCTCATATATTACTACTGTTCATTATTTTTTCGGAATGTTAGTCAATGTGACTTAATCAATGTGTCTTCCAAGATCGGTTATGATCAACGTAAAAACCAATAAAAACTGGTATTTCTTTGAGTTTAAATGGAAGAGCGTGTTGCGGTGTGAAACCATTGTATGCGGCATTATTGGCTGTAAAACATGCACACATGGCTTTGATTAAAAAAGGTTTTAGTGACTTGCGACAAACGGTTCAAAAGTTAAAGAGCAATATAAGTGTTTTGTTCGGAGTTATATTCTCTGAGATGGCAGGCAACTCTCTAAATGGTATGTCAAAGTACTCATGCACTTGGCAACATTCCAAGTAGGTTACTCAATGCTCATGGCTCTATTCGTTTGAGCAGACTATGACGTTGTGTCATTACACAGCTCACTTCACAACGACGTTGATCAAACTGCTGCTTGCTTAAAGACGTAGTGTCTTGACTTAAAGTCCTAATAGGCCTCTCCTGTGAGAAAGCCTGCCATATCTACTTGTATTCCAACAGTTTATATTGGAATTTCTTACAGCAGACTATGACGTTGTGTCATGACGCGACGTTGTTGATCAAACTGCAGTTCACTCAACAACGTCGTGTCATGACATAACGTCCTAATAGGCCCCTCCTGTGAGAAAACACGCCATATCTACTTGTATTTCCACAGTTTAGATTGGAATTTCTTCCAGCAAAAAAATTCAAATTTTCTCAAAATCATTAAAAATTGCCTCTCCTTGAAAAACTTGTAAACTTACTATTGAAAACTTTTGATGCCTGTGTACATCTACCATAGCTGCACACCCTCGTATAAAAATCATGCAGTTTGGATGAACAATGACAGAGCTATTTAGCATTTATTGAACAAAAACGGCTGTTGAAGAGGCTTGCGGAAAGTGGAATAGCTGTGACATGGTGACTTTCGCAACTTGAAAAAAAATATTTCGTTAATCTCGAGATGTGCACCTACGTAACCAATTAATATTTAGAGAGTTCTGATCAGTGAATCTGTAGTTATAGAAGAAGAAACTTCGCGAAAGAAAAATAATAATAATAACTAGAAAAGATTATTTTTTCTGTAGAAAAATTAAAAGCCATACAGATGCTCAGTCTGACGAAAAAAGAATGATCCATTTTCGACTTACGGTTCGAAAGTTATGGAGAAAAATGCGATTTTTGAGGAGTTATCCTCTCGGTATCTGATGGAAAACGCAGCTATTAATGAAATTACATGATGCAAAACAATTTGGCAGCTTTCCAAGTAAACAGCTCATGGTTTGAATGATTATGAACGCATCCAGTTGTTTTTACACGACTAACTTCCCTTGTCAAGACGGAAACTGGTTTATTTTAGGAGTTACCCTCTCAACAAAACTTTCAAAGTTTCAGGCAGTTACTATAGTGACAGAACATAATATTTTGATGAGAGAAGCTGCGCAATTTGATGATATATTTACATGCAACCTAAGAGTTGTCCTCTCTGTAGAATGTTTAACATTCAAAAACATAAACAACCCTGTTCTGCTCATATATTACTACTGTTCATTATTTTTTCGAAATGTTAGTCAATGTGACTTAATCAATGTGTCTTCCAAGATCGGTTATGATCAACGTAAGAACCAATAAAAACTGGTATTTCTTTGAGTTTAAATGGAAGAGCGTGTTGTGGTGTGAAACCATTGTATGCGGCATTATTGGCTGTAAAACATGCACACATGGCTTTGATTAAAAAAAGTTTTAGTGACTTGCGACAAACGGTTCAAAAGTTAAAGAGCAATATAAGTGTTTTGTTCGGAGTTATCTTCTCCGAGATGGCAGGCAACTCTCTAAATGGTATGTCAAAGTACTCATGCACTTGGCAACATTCCAAGTAAGTTACTCAATGCTCATGGCTCTATTCGTTTGAGCAGACTATGACGTTGTGTCATTACACAGCTCACTTCACAACGACGTTGATCAAACTGCTGCTTGCTTAAAGACGTCGTGTCATGACTTAAAGTCCTAATAGGCCTCTCCTGTGAGAAAACCAGCCATATCTACTTGTATTCCAACAGTTTATATTGGAATTTCTTCCAGCAGACTATGACGTTGTGTCATGACGCGACGTTGTTGATCAAACTGCAGTTCACTCAACAACGTCGTGTCATGACATAACGTCCTAATAGGCCCCTCCTGTGAGAAAACACGCCATATCTACTTGTAATTTCAACAGTTTAAATTGGAATTTCTTCCAGCAAAAAAGTTCAAATTTTCTCAAAATCATTAAAAATTGCCTCTCCTTGAAAAACTTGTAAACTTACTATTGAAAACTGTTGATGCCTGTGTACATATACCATAGCTGCACACCCCCATATAAAAATCATGCAGTTTTGATGAAAAGTGACAGAGCTATTTAGCATTTATTGAACAAAAATAGCTGTTGAAGAGGCTTGCGGAAAGTGGAATAGCTGTGACACCGTGACTTTCTTAACTCGAGAAAAATACTTTCATAAAATTTCAGATGTGTCCCTACGTAACCAACTATTTTTCAGAGAGTTCCGATCAGCGAATCTGTAGTTATAGAAGAAGAAAGTTCGCGAAAGAAAAATAATAATAATAATAATAAAACCTACTAAAACAATAGCCATACAGATTATATCTGTATGGCTAATAAAACCAGCAAAAACAATAGCCATACAGATTATATCTGTATGGCTAATAATAATAAAACCTACTAAAACAATAGCCATACAGATTATATCTGTATGGCTAATTATATTTAGCCATACAGATATAATCTGTATGGCTATTGTTTTAGTAGGTTTTATTATTATTTTTCTTTCGCCGCATACTAACCACTAGATTTCAGTTTCTGTCTTCTTCTATAACTACAGATTCGCTGATTAGAACTCTCTAAAAAGTAATTGGTTACGTAGGGGTACATCTGGAGATTAACGAAATATTTTTTTTCAAGTTAAAAAAGTTACCACGTCACAGCTATTCCACTTTTCGCACGCCTCTTCAACAGCCAATTTCGTTCAATAAATGGTGAATAACACTGTCACTTTTCATCTAAACTGCATGATATTTATATGAGGGTGTGCGGCTATGGTAGATGTATACAGGCATCAAAAGTTTTCAATAGCAAGTTTACAAGTTTTTCAAGGAGAGGCAAATTTTAGTGATTTTCAGAAAATTCGAACTTTTTCACTGGAAGAGATTCCGTTCTAAACTGTTGTAATACAAGTAGATATGGCATGTTTTCCCACAGCAGGGGCCTATTACAACGTTATGTCATGACACAACGTTGTTGAGTGAACTGCAGTTTGATCAACGACGTCGCGTCATGACACAACGTCATAGTCTGCTGGAAGAAATTCCAATATAAACTGTTGGAATACAAGTAGATATGGCAGGTTTTCTCACAGGAGGGGCCTATTAGGACGTTATGTCATGACACAACGTTGTTGAGTGAACTGCAGTTTGATCAAGGACCTTATGAAGTGAGCTGCGTCATGACACAACGTCATAGTCTGCTCAAACGAATAGAGGCATTAGCGTTGAGTAACTTGCTTGGAGTGTTGCCAATTGCAGTTGGATCAACAACGTTATGAACTGAGCTGCGTAATGACGCAACGTCATAGTTCATTCAAGTGAATAGAGGCATTAGCATTAACTAGCTTGCTTGGAATGTTGCCAAATGCATGTGTACTTTGACAGGCAATTCAGAGAGTTGCCCGCCATCTCGGAGAAGAAAACTCCTAACAGAACCCTCATATTGCTCTTTAACTTCTGAACCATTTGTTGCAAGTCACTAAAACTTTTTTTAATCAAAGCCATGTGTGCATGTTTTATAGCCAATAATGCCATATACAATGGTTTCACACCACAACACGCTTTTCCATTAAAACTCAAAGCAATAACAGTTTTTATTGGTTCTTACTTACGTTGATCATAACCGATTTTGGAAGACACATTGATTCAGTCACATTGACTAACATTCCGAAGAAAAAATGAACAGTAGTAATATATGAGCAGAACTGTGTTGTTTGTGTGTATTGATGTTAAACATTAAACAGAGAGGACAACTCCTAAGTTATATTAACATATATCATCAAATTGCACAGCTGGTCTCGTCTAATTGCTATGTTCTGTCACTATAGTAACTGCCTAAAAACTTTGAAAGTTTTGTTGAGAGGGTAACTCCTAAAATAATTCAATTTCCGTCTTGGTCAGGCAATTTGGGCGTATAAAAACAACTTGATGCGTTCATAATCATTCAAGCCATGAGCTGCTTACTTGGAAAGCTGCCAACTTTCTTTGTACCATGTAAAGTTACTAATAGTTGCCTTTTCAGATGGATTCCGAGAGGATAACTCATCAAAAAATGCATTTTGCTCCATAACTTTTGAACCGTAAGTCGAATTTGAACAATTTTTTTTTCATCGAACCGCGCATCTGTATGGCTTTTATTTTCTCTACAGAGAAAACATTTTAGTCTAGTTTATTATTATTATCTTTCATTTATTTAAAACTCATTATGAATATAATATAATAAATAATTATTTATTCAAAAACAAATGTGCTACTACTATGGAAACCATGCGTTCGTTGTGAATGACCCTGACATTGGAGACCAGCCAATAACAGAACATAGCAAATAAACCTATTAATGAGCTTATCTGGTCGAATGGTCCAATCAAATGCAAGCATCGCAACCGAAGATTTTCCCAAACCTAGCATTGCTTGATCACGACGAAACTGAATTATTCGCTCGGTTTGCTGAGCAACGAATTCGCTGGGCCTGAAAAAAATAGTTTCGTTATAGTTTCATCAGAAATTCGGTCTCGTGTGACCAGGGCATTAGATGTCAACAAAACCGGAGACCTTAGTTGAGAGATTTGTGCCTGCAATATCATTCGGGAGTCGTCTCTGTACCTCAAACTTATTGACAGAGACTAATAACACTACACTTAGTGGCTTGCCATCAGTTTTACTATACAGACAACATACAGCTCAAAATGACATTAATTTGTTAAGCTAGCCATAAAACTTTCACATAGCTCAGATATGACATTGCAACAATATTTGTGAACCACAAGCTACGTCCAGCTCGCACTAGAACAGATATCAACGGAATATGCACTAGAATACAATGAAATTTGACCAACAGAAATTGTAGCCTTGGGCCGGAAACTTCGATACTTCCACTTTCCACTTTTACGACATATAAAATATTTTAAATACGAAAATAATTAGTAATGTTACAGAATATGTACTTAGAGTAACGGGTATTGCCACATTCGATAGTACACGGGGAGCGAGAAAGTCAAGTTATGACATAGATATGACAGCCAATAATTGATGAGGCATTCCAATAAATGGAGAAGAAATAGCCAATCAACTAGTTGTAAAACTTGAAGAGAGAAACGCTCTAGCGAATGAATGATGATGATGCATAGACATTTACACTTGGTTGTTATACATATAGGCGTCAGCACTCTATGTTTAATATATCTGTTCATAATTATTCTTGCTTGTCTTCTTAGCCAGACAACAAGCCAGCATGGCTCCAACCACCTGCAAACAGATGACAAACTGGAGTTGTTAGCTCTATATAAGAAAGACAACTCGAAACAAAAGTGAATATATTAAAACCAGGCCAACATATATTTTACTAGATTCAGGTGAGGAAAACCTAAATGGAAATTTTGCAACGTTACATCCAATTACTGACAAACAATTTCTGAAAACTGCAAGCAATATTTGACATCTGTTGGAGTGATGCGGGAAAATGGATAAATTAACCTCTTTTTTTCTTTCTATGGCTATTCAAGTAAGTAGCCAATTTCCTTACACTACTTTGGTTCCCATGACCATCTTAAAGAAGATCAAAGGAGGAACTCATGTGAGTTGCCCGCAGAATGCTTTGAGATAACATGCTATTCAAAACAAACAAGTAGAAATAACTAAATAAGAAATGAATTTAGAGGAATCACCTGCAACGCAACAAATCCAATACAAACACCGACGATCACTCCCAGATAATCCTTGACCTTAGTTGTGACCTTTGAATGACATCCCTAAAATAGCAAATGTACTGATATAGCAAGCTAGTTATGCACAAGTAAGGATAATTCTCTCTACAGGAGCTAGCAAACATTGTTGACCACTTCATATCACACCGATTAACAGATGTAAACCTCTAGTAGACATGATGGTACAGTTGATGCTAGTGAAGTAGATACAGTGCTGTGATTGGTGGACAGGAGAGAGGGCTGTGTTAGATAAGTAGATACAGTGATGTGATTGGTGGACAGGAGAGAGGGCTGTGTTAGATAAGTAGATATAGTGATGTGATTGGTGGACAGGAGAGAGGGCTGTGTTAGGTAAGTAGATACAGTGCTGTGATTGGTGGACAGGAGAGAGGGCTGTGTTAGGTAAGTAGATACAGTGCTGTGATTGGTGGACAGGAGAGAGGGCTGTGTTAGATAAGTAGATATAGTGCTGTGATTGGAGGACAGGAGAGAGGGCTGTGTTAGATAAGTAGATACAGTGCTGTGATTGGTGGACAGGAGAGATGGCTGTGTTAGATAAGTAGATACAGTGATGTGATTGGTAGACAGGAGAGAGGGCTGTGTTAGATAAGTAGATACAGTGATGTGATTAGTGGACAGGAGAGAGGGCTGTGTTAGATAAGTAGATACAGTGCTGTGATTGGTGGACAGGAGAGAGAGGGTTGTGTTAGGTAAGTAGATACAGTGCTGTGATTGGTGGACAGGAGAGAGAGACCTGTGTTAGATAAGTAGATACAGTGATGTGATTGGTGGACAGGAGAGAGGGCTGTGTTAGATAAGTAGATACAGTGCTGTGATTGGTAGAACAGTGAGAGGGCGGTGTTTGTCAACCTAAGAGCACAAGTTCCAAGAAGTTATCAGCTGCAGCTGGTCGCTCTGTCCGTATTTACTCGGTGACATTTATTTCGAAGCAGTTTATTTAGGTTGCTAATGAAATAAAGCAGATAACTCCATACCTATATAATAATTATTTGTCAAGTTAATATTAATACTTTACTTTTATTTATTTATTACTATACAAAACGGCCTGCTTTCATATTGTCATAATGGTCAGTTTATTTGTAACATTACTATTATTGCACGTGATCATGATATTTATTATTATCATAATAATAATTATCATTAACTTTAAATTATTATCAACATGAAATTGACGCGTCACACAGCTGTCATACTTTCCATAACAATAAATATCCTTATATTAGGTGTGGCTAAATAAAAGTTAGCATAAATACTGCTGGCATTGCTCTGCTAACTACCTGCTACTAAAAAAACGTGATATTATTATATGTATAATATGGATAATTAACATATATGGAGTTATCTCCTCTTTTTCACTCGAGACCTAGAAGAACTGCTTCAAAATAAATGTCACCCATTCACCCGACAGAATCGCTGGCTGCAGCTAGAGTCTTCGCTAAATGATACATCATGCTGAGCTACCAGCTTTTCCTCGGTCTTAATACATATAAACCTACTAAGACTAAGAGCAATAAATATAACTAGAGCCTCAGGCTACAGAAACTTACATCTTCATACACTGTACTGGAGACTTCACGCTTCTTTCTGCTGCCATTTTTAGGCGTCGTAACCGTCGCAGGAGCAGTCGTAGTCGCAGGAGCAGTCGCAGGAGTAGTCGCAAGACTAGTCGTAGTCGCAGGAGCAGTCGCAGGAGTAGTCGCAGGACCAGTCGTAGTATTACGTAACGTATCATTACTGTTTGGAGCAGAAGTTGTCATCTCAGAGGTGGTTGTTTCTGAAGAGTTATCAGGAGTAGTAGGAGTAGTAACAATGGTGGAGGTAGAGGTGGTAGAGGTGGTAGTTATTGGTGGTTTTAAAGATGTGGTGGTATTGGGCTTAACAGGAAGTTTGCCATCTTCGTAACAAGAAGCAGGCGCATGCCTACCAGCCATGGTCTCCCAATCTGAATAGTTGTTTACACCACAACAGCCCAGCTACAAGACAATACAAGGTCGGCTAGAAAGGATTCAACAGCCCTATATATATGCATACCAGATGTATAGCGGGAATGCAACATGCATGAAAACTTTGCCACTCAGTTTTCTCTGTTTCATTAAAATCATTTTTCTCATCAAGGTGCAAAACTTGTGAGGTAATCAAACATTAGACTGCTACTCAAGGATTAAAACTGTCAGATATAATGAAGATGACCAAGCCTTTTAGTAACTTCACAACTGCATGCCAAATGCTGCCTTGATTACAACCAAGTCAGCATGGTGCAACATCTGGTACAGCACACTAAAGATAAATCACTATTTTGCTACCTTCTGTTTTCATATCATGTGATCAGATTGCTTCATAAAAAGATTGTTCACGGAGAAAGTTGATACAAATTCACCAGACAGCAAACTTCATAACATTGCCAAGTATGTACACATCAAAGTTTTGGCATTTGCAATTTCTTCTCAAAAGTTTTTAACATTGCTCATGCCTTGCGCTCTTTTGCCATCTAAGGCTAACCTAATAACCAATATCTACTGCCAGGTTTCAATCCGTTTCTTTTTTCAAACGTCTTAACTGTATAGTGTATAGAAAAGGCTTCCATATCACGATTTTAGAATACAAAACTGTATGATTTAACCACATTGATCACCATCAGGTTGTTTTAATTGAAAAATTCCAAAATGTATTATGGATGAGATGCAGGCTAGACACAGTGGAAGATTGAGGGGGCTGCCATAGGAGCCATGGCGGTCCCCTCTAGCAGGAAAAGAGGAATTTAATACACTTGGTTCAACGTCTGGCATCATCTTTTATTGCCACGGAAACAGCTCTCGCTTGCGCGATGTTCAGTGATGTTCTCAACTCTGGTTGGCTCCCCCATTATAGATTTTTGAATCCCCCTCAGGGTATACCTGCGTTTAGGATGAGAGTATTCAGAAAATAACTCGTGTATAAGATAAGCATAAACCTTTACGTCACGTTTTAAACCAATTTTGCTCAATTTCTACACGCTATTAATTATTCAGTTTCAAACAAAAGTTACTATGGGTAATTGTCTTCTCCTTAAGACAAACAGTTTTGTTCATAAGCCCAAACTTGTTTCTATGCAATAACCCTGCTGCAGCATTCATATTACATAGCCATAGTTACTGCAAAGACAGAGCAATTAAATAGAAAATGCTAATGCGCACAGGACTTAAATTTATGCACACTACCTGATGCTTGTAGCCTAACACTTGCATATTCATAGATATGAAAGTGTATGGTTTCTAACCGTTTGTTTGTTTATGCTGTGGCTCGTGGGCAAACCTAATGACGGGTCTCATAAGCTTGGAGCTTGTGTGAGCAGCACCCTATACCCATGCCCGCCGTTACACCGGCTACTCTTCCAAAAAAGCATGACTCCATAGTTATTATGGAGAGTGCAATCAAACTAGGGACCACATTGTTGTTATGCCCATATCCGACCAGGCAGAGCATATAGGAAGCCAAATATCTCGCTCACAGATAATCGTTTGAAAAACTCTGGTCAAGAAAGAACAACTCCTAATTCATCATGCACACAAATGAGAAGACAAGACAACTACTTCCAACTCATTTCAATTAGTGCTAGGACGAGTATGTACCCGAACTCGAACCCGCGAGTATGAATGGACGAGTAGAGTACCCGAACCCGGGGGTATGTCAAAGTTATAATTTCGAGTATTGAACTATAATGCCTCTGGAAGGCGCTCTATAATCTTTTCATTTAGCACTGCCTAGTTCTATGACAATGCCGAAAGTATCGGGCGGATAACTCTACATTTATGGCATAGACTAAGAACACCATATACTTCATCCATGTCTATGCCATATACTTATAGGTTATAGGTCTATGGTTTATGCAGTCTGTTCCTTGGATTTGCTGTCAAACCAAATTGGCGACTTAGCAGGCTGGTAATTATTTTAGTCAAACAAGAGAGAGAAACAAAATATGAGCCTAATTATTGTTTATGACCATAAATAATAAAAGCTCAATGCTACACAATAATATATATGTTATGAATTATTGCCTACCGGCGATTGATGTTATACAATTAAATTATCTAGCATTAATAAATTGCTCTTAATTAATTATTTATTTTAACTAATTAATAAATAAAACAGACTGATGTAAATAATAATAACAAACAATATTATGATGATAATTATTTTCGTTATAATTATTATGACATGTCTCATTCTTATTATGATGGTCATCATTAAACTCTCTGTTGGTTTGTCATACTCCGCTAGTATAATCTTTTTTTTTCAAAAGAATCAAGTTTTGAAAAATATTATATACACATGAATAAACCCAGTAATAATAATGTAAATCAATAGTGGTTGATCATAATGATAATAAATAATGATAATCATTGTTCATATCGCAGTGCATCATTACAATATTTATAATAATAATTAATAATGATTAATAATAATAATTAATAATAATAATGATTAATAATAATTAATAAATAATGATGTTGATATTATTATGTGAAACAAAATAATTAATTATTATTATAAATAATAATACAATAATAATGATAAATAATCATCAACTATTATTTATTGATCGTTAATAAATGGTAATAATAATTATAATAATAATAAAACTGTTTTTTTATTCATCATAATTATTATTATTATTATGGTCTTGTAATCATATATATAAGAATCCTGATAGCTAATGAGATTATTGCTCACAACTGTTTTTAATTAATAGCATTTTTATTAATAATTAGAATTATTGTACTAATATCAACCACAATATAGTAATAGCTGTTATTGTGATTATGTAAAAATTGCATAATAATATACGTCATATAATAATATTTGAATAATAATCAATGATTATGATAAGTAAGCATGAAGATAATAAATAACATAATAGTTTTATTAAAGTCTGTAATTAGTTTTTTTCTATATGATGCTGAGTTTTCATAATCATCATTTACTGAAAGTTATTGTTGTATATTATTATTGACCACAATTAAACTGCAAGCGTAAAAATAACATACTTTAGTATTATTGTTGCTATAATGAAAATATTATTAGTATAGTACTACTCGAACTGTACCCGAACTCGACCCGAAATTGGTACCTAATACCCGAACCCTACCCGAACTTGAAATTTCAAGCTCGTCCTAGCACTAATTTCAATGGAGACTGCGACAGTCTTTCTCAAAGGTCGTTTGGTCCTAGACACAGCGACCACGGTAGCGCTAATAAATGTATATAAAAGGCTGATTCCATTTTATTAAAATAAACAGTAATATTTGTCGATGAACCAGTTTGGTATATTATTTCAACTAAAGGTAAACTATTAATTTCAAAATGCCAAAAAAATTGTTTTAGACAAAAAAATGATACTCTTAAACTCTAGAAGTGCTTACTAACTCGTTAATAACTTTACCAAGAACAGTTGTATGTTATAATTGAGTCTGATAATTAAATTAATGGAGTTGTCTGCTTTTGAGGAAACAACTCCATGACTCAATTCATCAGGTCCTGGAATTTCTAGCAACTATTGGGGTATGTACTCTTACAAGCGCAGTCCACATTGCTGCTGTTTATTTTTACTAACTAATTTTTCCTACCGGATCGAACTAGCACGGATACCATATCAATAATCATAGCACATGATCAGCAAATGATGAATCTTTGACTTTCAGTTACTTTTTACCTTCTTTCCCCCACAGGGCAATATTTCTATGTCTATTACTTTACATCTAGAAGTCAAGTGATTTTGCATAGACTCGTTCAACATTTACTATTGTTGACCGTAACTCGCTATTAAAATTAGAGCTAACTTTTCACCACCAATGAAAGGGCAAAGAAATATTGAACTCTGACGTATTATAGACTCACCGTTTCCTGCACCTTATTCCACGCATCCATGTCTGGCGAAGACTCCTTGATAGAATTGGTCAAACCTGCAAACAGAGACCAGTTAATGACCTCACAAAACGGCCACTTTAGGGGACAAATCACAAGTCCTGTCAAATAACGTTAGCAACCAACGCCATTGCAGTGATAGGGTCCCCGTGCTAGTCGTCTCACAATGCAACTAAACTGCATTGTGTAACCCATGACTTGGTACATCAACAACGTCGCTGACACAAGCTGACAGAGATAAACGGTATTGATTTGAGAGAAATATCAAACACTCTTTAGGGAAACATTCATAGTTAGTAAACAAGTCACATGACAAGTATGTGCACCCACTTGTCTACAACTGGCACAAGATAGTGCCCATCTTGAATGTCACTCGATGCATTTGTCTGCCCATATATGATAAGAACTTAATTACCTACCGAGCACTATATGCTGACAGTTCTACTATAATATTCTGTATGGAATCGACAGTGCAACCAATAAACTCACAAGTTACATACCAGTTATCATTAAAAAGCTTTCTTTCGATGGAAACTATTGAAATTAGATAGAGTGGCTGTGCGAATATAAATAATTTGGAGAGCGAAAAATTCATGAAAAATAAAATAATAAAAGCTAGCTTGAATAATAAACTTGTTCGATACTGACAGGAAATGGAGCTTACCCTCGTTGAAGGCGGAATCCAAAGCACCAGCGTAGGCACCTCCGGCAATGCCAGCAGCCAGCTGTACAATTGCCAGCAGGGCGATGAAGATTCCATACTAAATAATAGACATTTTATGAGGTGAGAGACGGTGATGGGGAGACAATAACTAACAAAAAAACCCTCTGCTAAGCTGAATGTACAGTACAGGAGCTTACAGGCACACGCAGGTATGTACTAACATCTTGTGTAACAAACAGCTAGCAGCATGCTAGGTATGTACTAACATCTTGTGTAACAAACAGCTAGCAGCATGTTGAGTGATTGGCCATCATGAGTGGTTAAAGAAGGCATCTTGCAAAAATAGTAACAAAATGCATCAAAGTTGAATGTCACGGCTTTAACAACTAGCTAGCCCATTGCCTTATGTAATCTATTTACTGAAAAGGTTACATGACTAAGCAGAGATAGGAGCTAATGCATTGAATAGCTTGATCAGTACACGGCTAAGTGCAGAAATCAAAGTGTGGCCAACTCCCCTTGTCACGTGACCCTCTGGAGCCAAATGCTCGAGTGATTACACTATAACTTATAGAGAAAAGGCTCTATTTCAACAGCTAATAACTCTGCAAATTGACAAGGTACAGCTTAAAACAACCTCTCATCTGAAAGCTCAGGATGTCTTCTAGCCCACTGGGAATTTTAAACAAAAACATTTCAATGTAAGTTAAGTAATAAGGGCCGAAATATAGTGCTTATATTAGCACTTGTATCATCAAAAAATTATTTTTCTTATACCATTCAACTTTCATATCAAATTTTAAATAAATAAATAACAACTTTAGATATAAGTAATAGCCATAATTTATTCATAGAATTATAATCTCAAAGTAGTTTAAATAATAATAACATTAAATATTCCAAAAAAAATAATCATTTTTTATGGTACCGATGAAATCAATTATTTTTTTTCAAAATGAGCATACTACTTTTTCACATTGTTCATAGTTCACTTTGGAATAGTCTACAACGAGTTTTTGTTATTCAGTCAGATATTGATGAATAATAATAATAATAATAATAATAAATACTAGTTAAAATAAATAACAAACATTGCACTAGTTTTATTATTATTTCGTTTTTTTGCCACAAAACCAAGTGGCACTTCGGTTGTCTCTCATGTGGATGGTAAATAACGCGACTGTGCGCCCTGCATACCATTACAAAAGGTCACGTAAAGTCACTGGGATGAAAGCGAACGTTTTTTTCATTATAGGGCACATAATCATTAGTAAACGTATCGGCAAACTTATCAATATACGGTACCGCTAAATATAGAGTTCTTCATCCGAAGGGGAGATGACTCCTGGCTCCAGTGAAGGCTCAAGTGACGGTTAAAGGTTTTAAACAAAATTTTCCTCCAAAACTCCACTAAACAAAATAATTTTTTTTGCTAGATTGAAACAAAACATGTTCACAGAGGTATTACTGCAAAAAGAAATTCATTTTACGCAATAAATATTGAATAAATGAGTAAAAACTACTTCAGCCAATGATGACTTATATGACCATTTGTGAAATTTGGCTCCAGTGGAGTTGTCCTTATATAAAATAGCGCTGGAAACGGCTGACCACACTTTGATTTCTGCACTTAGGTACACGGTAAAGATATTATCTAAACACTCCAGACACAAGTACAATATCACATATGTTAGTGACAATGAACCCAGTTCAGCTAGTTGTTGGCTCAGGTCGTCTGGCTAATGAATGATACCACAGATTATGATGAGTCAAATTAACTAGCTTATCAACCATTACTAATGGTTGAGTGGCAGCACCATATGGTGGCAGTGTCTTACTAATATTTGTACTAAAACATCGTAAATAAAAAAAAACAATAAGAAGAAAGTCATTTGTCCGTACAATAAATAATGTATAAATATAATCACATATGTATAGTATATATAAACCAATTGAATGTGTTGAAGCAACAATGTGAAGACAACATCAGGAAAGCTGACGATTGGAGTATTTTATGATTGTCTTCTTACTTGAAATCGAAATATATCTTCAACATCGTTTACCATCCAATTCGTAAAGTAATAGATGTGTAGGATAAAGAAAACCATGTATGCATAGTATACATTACATCACGCACGTACAGAGTACATACATAAATAAAACAGAATAGCTTTATAAATTGTTAGTTTCCTCTAGCTGAGATAAAGGTCAGCCACATCACAGTTCCTAATACAAGTGTGACATTTATACGCTGTCACTTCCTGTAATGTGACTTTAAATATAATAATTATTTTTCTCTTTTTTATAAACTTTCAAAAGAAAGAATCCAGTCAATTTAGATTTCCAATTTAATCTATTCGTCTTCCAAATTTAGAAGTTCTAATAACTTTCTCATCTCAATTCTAATTCAGTTATTTAAAATAAATTGACTTGATTTACATTGTCATACCTACTTATTCTCAACAAAACACGATAAAAAGTATTTGGAGTTGTCTTCTTCTATTGGAGTGACCACTTCTACTCAATGTACTGACATGGCCTAACATATACATAACAAACACAGATACCAACTGATCTGTGATAGTTAGTTGCTGTTCTCAATCAAACGCAATCAGAAGACACACAGACAGACAGGAAGTAAATTACCAGATACAGAGGAGCGATCTTATCCTTGGCTGTACAATAAAAGCCACAGACGGCCACCAGAAGTATCATGACCCCCACACCAATCATTACGTAGGCAGAGTTGGCGTAGTACAGTCCCGTTATTTCCATGTACTCTTTCAGCTCTATTTGTGTCCATATTCCCACAGCTAGGATACAGATTCCAATAATCTGCAAAACGGTTAAAATTATTTGATGTTTGCAATAACAATGAGCTGTTGTGGTATCAACGCTCAACACACAAGACAAAATAATTACAAGGGGCAATACTGTTTAAAACTGTTTGTCTGAAAGCTTCTCAGAAGTATTAGGCTTCCAGTTGGCTAGAAACAGATTTCGGTCACTATATATTTGATATTTAAGCTTCTAGATGTTGCATTACTGATAAAAAATAAACAAATTAAAATTCAAACACTCGCTGAAGAACTCGATTCAAATCAAAAACAATTTTGCAAAACCCAACAGTCTGCAAAGCTCGAAGTTAGACCGATCGGTTGAAGTTTCTATCAAACATTTATTGCCGATTAACCTTTATTCACATACCAACAAATCACCGGTGTGAGTAACTAAATATTGACTCCTACTTAGGAATGGAGAGAGTGAAAGGAATCGGAGTCAAAAGACGAAACCATTCATATCTTACACCCCATAGTTCTCCACACAGTGTAAGTGATGTGCTCATACAACTCAAGGTGTATGAGGTAAAATGAAACACAATAAGAGTATTCGCGACCTCTGTTCGCCGAACACATTGCAATAAAAATAATCAGATCGGCAATAAATTTAATCAATAAATATTCATTTTGTTCGGAACTTGTGGGTCAACAAAAAGTAGCTCACTGAATAAAAAAATAATCAACGAGTATTTATTTATATTGTTCGTGGGTCGCGAATGAAACTGAACACTAAATAAACAATAATGAGCGAGTTGATTTTTTTCATTTTTACAGACCGGTTTTACATCCTTGAAAAAATAATTCAAAATAATTGCAAGCATCCAAAATTTACTAAATTGAAGGGCAGCTTGACAAACTATTCCAGTTTGTAGCAGTTCAAGTTTTATTATTTTTGTAATTATTTAGAAAATTGGGAGTTATCTTATTTATGAATTGTTCGGTAAACTATAACATTTCATTGAATATTATGTTGTTCTAAACTAATGTTCCGTTGCATACGTGACATTGTGAATTACGAACACCTATTATTTTTTGTATTTTGTTCGATGAACAGGTCGTGAATACTCTCAATGTAGTCAACGATTAGTGGACAAAGGCTGGATCAAAGAAAGAGAGAGGTAGTCTAAAACAGCAAACACTGAAGGTCAAGATTGAAAAATACTTTGTACAGTCACATAAGACTGTTAGTTGAATTCAATTTTTAGTTGCTCCAAAGTATATATTATTTTTCTGCCATCAAGAAGAGTGTGACCTTCAACATATGCAATTGATTAGCAAAGCTAGATCCCTCTGGAAAAGTCTTCAGCAAAACACAAACGGTTAAATATACTTGAGTGCCAAAACCTTTATGATTCTGTGATGGTTTTAGCAACGATGACAATGCAGCCCTTGACACGCCAGTATGTCACAAAACATTAGATCCTTTGGGAATACTACCAACAGAGACTATTCTATAGCTAGACAGTCTCACAGCTCACAACTATTCATTGAGGGATTGACTAACATATAATGTTGTAATTATATTGTCCATACAAAAGGTCCATTGAGTGATGATGATTATGATGATCAAAACAAGCACACAATTATAAACCCACATACTGTCAGACTTTTTGAATCATTACAACCAATTTTTATCTAATTTACTCGCTAACTACATGGCTTGAGAAGGTTTTTCGCTAGTGTTTCTAATTTTGAAAATATGAAAACGCCATTCTTCTTTTTTTACAAAATTGTCAAAAAACAGTTATCAAAATTATATTGAATTTTTGTTTCAAAGAAACACGAATTACTCAGATATGAAAGAAATGTTCACAACGCATACATAGGTATCAGCAACACAGATGATGGCGGAAACTGATAAATGTGAAATGAAATAATCCAACGAATAAAACTTTTGAAAAAATTCAGTTTACAACATGAAATCTCCAACATTTTTTATAAAAAAAAAATAGTGTACATAAATAATAATCTTAGAAGAAGTCGCAGGAGCAAATGTAAGGATTTTAAACAATAGGCATTTTCGGATCGAGAACGTTCATGCCAAAATGGGCAAAATTTTCGTTTTTCGGCGAGTACAAAACCTGATTTTTGGAACTTTATGCTGAACGGTGGTTTTACCGTTCAGGGGGTCGTCCACCCTAAGACGTTCTTGATCCGAATGCATAGAGTTCTCCTATAATAAACATTTTTGCAAATAATGAGCCCTTTTACGTTAGTTACAATAACAAGACAAGAGTGATGAAGCCTCAAGTTTCATTTCTAACAATAATAATAAAATAAATAATAACAAGTCTTGAAGCATGTTGATGTTGAAATTATTTTTGGACACATTTACTGAGTGAATTAAAATAAAATTGTAATAAATAATTATAATATAACAAAAATGTATGATAATCATTATTAATATTACTGTTATTTAAATGATATCATCATTAATATTAGTATAAGTTTTTATAGTTTTTTTAATTATTTTATTATACTTTCTTTAGTTGTAAAAAATAAACAATTATTCAAATAGCCAAACATCACCAACTGATAATAAACATTGTTAAAAATGAAAAATAGTAATTAGTAAGACACATAAGTAGCTGGTAATAATTATCAAAATTATTATTTAATTTTTTATAATATATAACCAAAAAGCTGTCACCTCAGCAGGATGCGTCTTTTACTATTCACTGCGACACTAGAAAAAAAGAAGATAACTCTGATGAAGTGAACTTTTGATTTTGAACGTTCATGCATAGAAATTATGCCAGGAACGAACGTCAAATATGCATTCGGAAGCGCTTTCCAGTGCCAATTTTATCAAGGCATGGACGTTCTTGATCCGAAAATGCCTAATATGGATAGGAACCAGGATAGACAAAACAACATTAGTAGAGGAGAAAGGTTAGTGACTCAAATAGACAGTTATTGATTGTAACAAAATCAATGCAACAGCAAGCATGAAGAATAAATGATGAAGCTCCACATCCTGTTGACTGAAGCGATGAAGACACCAAGGGTAACAATTTGGCTCAATACATGAAAACAGAAGTGGCAGATCAATTTGGCCAGTCAGTTAAGAGCTAATTGTGTCAAGGTTGAACTCTTACAACGACCATTTTGCACTGCGTGACCTTTCTGCTGAAAATATTTTCAACTTATAAGGTTTATTCTCTAGGAGGCAAATAAGAAGCAGTCAACGTGATGATGACATGATTTTTGATTGACATCACTCAATGATAGGAGGTTCTTGTGATTTGCCAAAACTCATTTGAATTGTCAAACTGAAATACGTACATCTAATTTGAACCATGATGGCTGTGCCAAAATCAAAATTGTGATTCCTTTAACACTACCCAGCTGATAACCTTGCGATGGCTGCCATGTCACAACTTTTGATATACCACTTCGGTATCAGCTACTCAGTACAAATGACTAGCAGCTACCTTCAGTAGTAGTACAAGCAATAAAGGCCAGCAGTGAATTGCGTAAAATAGAAACTAGATTGATTTCCGAATGTAATTAAGAGCAGTGAGTGACATAAGCACAGCCAGTTCAACTAGGGACACTCAACTAACTGTTCACAGAGAGATCATATTTCTGAGTGCTTATGGTAATCCAACCACACTCTGACGCTTCAATCCCACTGACAATGACATAAGAGCTAAGAACATTTATCTATGGCTTGCCGGCTGGTGAAGAAGAATGGGAAAAATAATATACCACTTTTTAAATCAAACAGGTAGTCACAGACCAGTTAATATAGCAACTCAGATGAAAGCTAAAAAGCAGTTTCTATGAAGAGTTCAGACACAATAAATCGAGCCGCTTTCACTCCCAATACCGACTAAATAAAACGAATAAATTAATTCCGCAAAAGACAATCGATCTAAATTTTCAATGTAGTTCTCTCCATTGCAATCGCACTCTGTCAACTGTTTCTGGGACCAAACATATTTTAACAAAGTTGATTACATTATCCATAACTGAGTAACACCAGTTGTGACAAACCAGAAAAACTGAAGTCTGATCTTCATACATGTCATGGAAATCGCAGATCATGAATGATATTTGACTATCCTCGAGGGGTTTACGACCTATGGAGATGCCTGAATGTAGATACAGTGAGAATCGTAGTTGATTGTCGTAGTTGATTGTCGAGAGTCGCGGTAGGGACGCAGACACAGACGCAAACAACAATTCAATACTAGTGCTTATTTGTAAACAAATTTTGGTCCACCCTCCACTGGAAAACATCAAATAATCGTAAAATGAGAAACTATAGGCCACAACTAGTGCGGACGTAAACCACAAAGGTTTGTTGAACTTTGAAAGCAACGGCGCTTATCTATTTCTGGAAAGATGCTTCATATATTTCAGATGGCAGCATGATGACAAAAGCAGTAACATGTTACATGTTAGTTTCATTGAGCGTGAAATGACATAACAACAGCAGATAAACAAGAAAAATTCACTGGCAACAAACAAGCAGTAGATCATCCCATATCCACTGAACTCAGTCTTCAAGGTACTCACCTAATATTTGTAAGTAAGCACACCAAAAACAATGATGTATAAAATGCTGCTATTATCAGAGGAAAGGTTGAGATAAAGGTACAAAGTTCAGATCAGAGATGAAAGGTAATACTCTGATGATGAATGTTATCGTACTGTTGAAGCATCACAAACTCTTGATGAGTGTTGTTGTGATTGTACAACTAGTGCAAACCTTGTGACGATGAAACGCAATCAAAAAAATACAAAAATTTAGTGAAACTGGAAAAAATCAGTGATTCTGGGCTCACTATTTTCAAAAACTGTCACAAATCATAACTTGAACTGGGGAACACATGAAAAAAGTTTAAACTGGCCCAAATTAAAAGAGGAGATGATTGGTTAGGACAAATGAGCAGAGGACCAGGAGAGATTTATTGGAGAGGATATATAAATTATCATTTTGATTTACTAGATCTCTGTGTAGCGATATTCAGTTGGACCAATGTTTAGTCCTATAGTTCAATGTACTTGATAAACGAGCACGTTTTCTTTTCCCATGGGCCAATGCTAATGGTCATGGTAGCAACTGGCATGCCTATGACAACTTCGATCAAAAAGTTAGAATGAAACATGATAAAAAAAGAACAGAACATTCTGGTGTGAGACACTTTCATATAGTTATACCAAATACTTATGCTCTATTAATGTTGAGAAAAAATATAATTAAAAGTAATGGTCGCTAATTATTTATGCCTGTAACCTTTGATTAATTGGTAAATAACAAAAAAGCAACAAAAACTTGAATCGCCAAACTGGTATGACTTGCTACTGACTGATTACAATTTTTTTAAATTGTAACAGAGGTTAATCGCTGTTTAACGTCGAAACTGAGCAATGCCAATCATCTACACCTAAATCTTTCCTCTACTGAATAACTGGCACTGATGGGACTAATTGTGACACGACGCAAGAAATTACTAAACACTCTCAATCATCCTAAAACCCCATGAGGTGGTTTAATCACATGCAGAGATGAAAGCTACACAAGGAAAGAGTGATTAGCATAGGACCTGTAGGTATAGTTTCAACACTGTATGAGTGGAACTAGTGTTACTTGCTGGTCAAAATAGCTAACTAATCATACGTAACATGCTGGTTAGTTATGGCAGGAAAGACAGATGAGGGTAGGTTGGAATTCTCACCAAATAAATTATCATAATCTAAGGATGGTAGGTACACCCACTGCTTACAAAAGTCAACATAATGTCTGTTAAAGACATTATTTGACTTTCTACTAAATTTTCCATTGTTGAAATTGATGGAATATATAAATGCATTAATTGCTTTTTAATTGTTAAATGCACAAATAAGACAGATCTGGTGTGTCAATAGCACGCACCTTGCAGTTTTTAGCATTCCAACTCCGAGTCAGACGTTAGGAGAATTATGCCCCCAATAATAAATGACACAAACTAACCAATCAGTGCATGTATGTTTAATAACAGTTGTTATCAATGCCATTTAATTTGGGATATAATAAGAGTACTCCCGACCCACGGTCACCAACAAATTGCAATAAAAATAAATAGATCGGCAATAAATTTGATCAATTAATAATCATTTTGTTCGGAACTCAAGGGGTCAACAAAAAGCAGCTCACCGAATAAAAAAAAATAATCAACGAGCATTTATTTATATTGTTCGTAGGTCGCGAATGAAACTGAACACTTAGTAAATTATAACAAACGAGTTTATTTTTTTTATTTTCATAGACCGGTTTTATATCCTTGAAAATAATTCAAAACCATTACAAAGGTTCAAAATTTACTAAATTAAAAGCGCCGTTTTACAACCTATCTCAGTTTAGCGATTCAATTTTTTATTTTTTTCTTGGTTATTTTGAAAATTGAGAGTTATTTTCTTTATGGTTTGCTGGGTAATGTTCTAAACTAGTTTTCAATTTCATTCGCGACGTATTGAATAACGAACACCACTTATTTTTTTAACTTCATTCGACAAACAGATCACGAATACTCTTATTGAAACGATTGACAAATAAAGTACATCAGTTTACCATGTAGAGGAAATTGAAGATGTGGAGAAGAAGCTTGATGCACGTTGTCGCAGCAGTTGATTTAGATCTGCTCTTTCTTTGTGAATCCATTTTGATTTGAGGTGATTAGCGAAAACTGTAAATGAAAACAGCAGCTAGTTAATATCGATACATGCTAGATAACCTAAGAAAAATAGCTATAGACTGAAATAATTTCAGCCGCTATACAACAATCTCTTTTGATACACTCACTGCTCATCTCAAATGTGACACTTTATGTATAACAATACTATTTACAGCATGATGTAAAAATGTGAAACAATAAACAAGGTACACTCAATTTCTGATAGCAATTGTTGGGCAATAATAAGAGATGGATTTATGACACTTTTTGTAGTGTTCTAATAAAAATATGTTGTCCAGTGTGCTCTTTCGAGAAATAGTTCAACTCTTCATCTCTCAACCATTAAAATTATTCAACAAAAGTTAATAAGATTTGTGACAAAAATGCAAATTCAGAAGTTATGCTAAAAAATCAAATAATTAAAATGACAATTATTCAATACTTCAAGGTTATACAGTATAGTTCTTCAAAAATGAAATTTTTGTCATATTGGAAATCTGCTAATTTATACTTCACAGAGCCAACTTTCTTGTGAAAAAACATATATGTAAACACCAAAAACTATCAAGTTTTTCTTCTTAAATTCATTGCCACTAGAAGAAACGTTGCGCGATAAAGAGCTGAATGGATTACACATTCATTATGCAAGCCACTGAATAGCCAATGGCAGTCAATATTAACAACCACATTTTTAGAGATGGAATTAGATATAAGCATTTCTCTCAAGCGTTATTGCTGAGGCCTACATGGGAATAAGTCAGAACTTTTTCCATAGTTTTTTTTACGAGAAACATTGAAATTTTTCAGCTTTGAGAATAAAATATTGAGTTTGTGCATTTCCGGGTCAATTTAAAAAATGTGCCTGTATAATGTGAAGGTCACAATGAAAATGATGATGTTGTAGCACTGATTGTTTGTTTACAAATTGCGGAAGTTATATGGATTGATCAACGTAGCCAACCACTATTTACTCTTCACAAATAGTAGTTTATTTAAGTAGCTCTATGCGAAACAAGCCTAATATCCTAGTGTGCAACGGGAAAACAACGAGTTCACCTGTTATAAATAAAGTGCTCCGGTTAACCACATACCCAGGATAGCTTCAGCAGATTGTCTATGCGAAAAATTGGTGTCATATTTCAAGCGGCTTTCATAAACAAATCTATCTTTTGTCCACAATTTGACTTACACTGATGGATACACCAAGTTTACATTTCGGAATTAAAAAAATGCAAATTTTAAATATGACATGGAAATTTTTTTTGAAAAAACGTACTCCACAATATTTCATAATACGGGTGGGTTGGGGTAGTTATCGCATGGCAAAAATCATTTTTATAAGCTAAATAAAATAGTTGAAAAATAGCTATATAATATTATTGATAACAATAATACCTATCATTTATAAGAATGTTTGTCTCAATAAATGATGATAATAAACCATTCAAATACTTAAATAATTAATCACTAATCATTTTCCTATAATTAATTAAGAATGATCATCCTAAATAAATCATAATAATATCAGCAGCTAAAGATCATCATCATTATTATATAATAATAAGAATGAATTGATGTGAATAATAACAATAGTACTATTATCAGCGATTATTATTATAGTATATGGATCATCAATTATGTATATATAACGACATATATAATATACATTAATTATTATTTATCATTTGAATGACAATATTTATTTATTATATTTATCGTCATCTAATCATTGTTATTAATTATAATAATGAATAAAAAATAATCAATCATCAGCACAATAATAATAATAATCATAAATATAACAATATTATATAACAATATTATTATTTGTTCACAAATAATAATACTGATTATTTTTATACTATGAATAATAATAATTATAATAGCACTACTATTATCATTATCATAAACTTTGTAGTTATAATATTTATATAAAGTTATTATTAATGATTACCACTAATTATAGTAATATTCATGATGATGAGCCATCATCATCATGATGAGGCAACGTACACATTGTCATTGGACAACATACCATTAATCCAAGCATCAGAGTTTAAATATCTAGCAGTCAATATATGCGAAAATTTCCACTGGGATTCATACATAGACATGATGACCAGTAAGGCCTCCCAAAAATTGGGAATGATCAAGAGAGCCCTCCATGACGCTCCTATGAAAGTGAGACTTGTGGCATACCTCTCCTTTTGTCTGCCAGTCCTGGGTTATGCTTCCGAGGCTTGGGATACATACTTGGTAAAGCGTGTGGAACAGTTGGAGAGAGTGCAGAGGCAGGCAATCCAATTCACAGGTGGCCTAAGAGGAGTCGTTAGTGTCACAAAGGCTAGCGTGGCTCTGGGATTGCCCTCATTAGAAGAGAGATGGACCGATGCCCGTCACAAATTGTTCAGTCCAGTTGTCGGCAACAAACATTATTCCTTTCTATGGGCTGAATTTGAAAACCGCCTGAATTCTTCCCAATCCAGACATCTTACGAGATCAGTGGTTAGTTCAGGCAGTCACCGGAGGCAATGACTCAGTGCCTCTGGTGCAAGTTTCCAATACAAGTTTTATGCAGCAAGGCTTTTTCTGTCGCACTTCCAGAGAGTTGAGAGCTCAGCCCAAAAGATGGTGGTGCTTGCTGGTTGTCGAGCTTTCCTTCGTTCTTCTACGATTTTAGTTTTGATAACTAACATGACATCTCTAGTTTCCCCTCACCCATGGGCATAGGTCTACTGCAGGAAATTTGGTGGATTTTGGACCATTTTTCAGAATTTTATGTTGTGTTTTGTTGTTGGTGTTTGGAAGGTAAGTCATGATTTGACACACTTGTCTTCACATGCTGGCCTGCTGAATCAAAAATAATTTGGGCAGCACCCCACTAAGAAATTACTAAAAAGTAAACCCTCTGGGCTGTCGATACTGACCTCTTTTTATTCCAATCAGATGACTACCTGAGAAGCAGCAACAGCATGTTTCCAAAACTTGTGCTTGCAAATGGCGTGTCACGCAAAATTTCTTCAAATCACCTGAGCCTCCTAAACTAGCAAAGCTAACCCACGGGGGTGACGAAAAGTCCTCATCTCAGCTGTAACATTGTGGGTAACTCAAAACAGCCCGCGAAAATTTTGTGAGGATACACAAGAGGGGCTTCGAAAGTTTGCCAAAAAAAGTAAAGACGGTGCAGCCTTTGGCTACTGATTGTACTGGCCGAGCGCTCTCGTCGAACAGTTGGAAAGCGGTAAAGTGATCAATTATTACCGGGCGCATCGTCACAATTTATTCCTAATGTACTGTGGATCCTCACAACAATAATACGGGTTAATACGAGTGCCCGCAGTTTCAAAGCTGAGATGAGGACTTTTCGTCACCCTTGCGGGTTAGGATTTGCTAGTTTAGGAGACTCGGGTGATTTGAAGAAATTTTGCGTGACGTGCCATTTGCAAGCACAAATTTTGGAAACATGCTGTTGCTGCTCAGGTATTCATCTGATTTGAATAAAAAAGTCAGTATCAACAGCCCGAAGGATTTACTTTTTGATAATCTCCTGGTGGGGTGCTGCCCAAATTACTTTCGAATCAGCAGGCCAGCACGTGAAGACAAGTGTGTCAAATCATGACTTACTTTCCGAACACCAACAACAAAACACAACCTAAAATTCCCAAAAATGGTCCAAAATCCACCAAATTTTCAGCAGTAGACCTGTGCCCAAAGGGGGGGGGGGGGGTCTAGGAGATCTAGACAAACAACATAACATAACAACATGATCATTTATTTAATTAACAACAATAATCAATATAATTATAATAATATATAATAATTGTTATTTTTTTTATTACAATAATTAATAATTAATAATCTAATGATTTTTTTCATCATTATCAAATCAATTAATTTAATAATTTAACCTCGTCATTATTTTTAATTTATTTAGTCAACAAATAACCATAATAGTAATTAATAATAATATAATTTATCATCTTTTTACTAACAACTTGTTATTTATTTATTACCAATAATAATAATAATAACAACAATATTATATAATTATAATAATATTTGTTTTAAATTTATTTATTCATTTATTATCATCATTATTATTGCAACAAACAACTACTAACTTTTAACTAATAAATAAACTATAAAATAATAATAAATATATATTTAATAATAATAATTATTATAACAAATAATAATAATTATTATATCATTATTATTATAATAATAATTATTATTATTATTAAATTAAATTATTATTAAATTATATTATTTCAACTAAAAAATGTAATAAAAAAGAAATCTTAAATCACAAAAAAACATAAAGAACTCTATCGTAATAATTATAATGAAAATACCAGCAATATAAACAAAAGGCAGGCAGAATGGCGTATGTATCAATAAAGGGAGTCGCTTGCAGTGTTTATCTCAAATGATGACGATTGCCATCGTGAGCTGTTAGAGATGAAGAGACACGCCTTTTTCTTGTGCTTTTGCCCCTTATACCACAATGATGCAAAAATACGACTATGTGACGGGTTATAGGAAACCTCTACATCGCGCTTCCTACGCTGAATAGCCTTTTCGGAATGAGGGCCGCATCTACAACCACACCCCATCTGTTATAAAGCTCACGGTGTACTCTCGGCAGATTGATACAGTTAGCGTCGTGAGCGTAGATTGCTATTTTGGACATGTGACTTTGTACTTTCGTTTTACCATTTCAGCTTAAAAATAATAGTCATAATTATAATACTACTTACTGTTCAGATTATAGTGATTGATAGGTTAGTGGTAGATAATGCCCTGAACTACAGGTCGATTTTGCACTTTACAGCTCATAATGTATGTTAACAACCCAAAAATAATTACAATATATATTGTATTATTTTAATTATTTATCTGCATAAAATTATAATAATAATAACTACTACTAACTATGATAAATAAATAAGAGACTTATTTGAATCTTTGTGTTTGATTTTGATATGAACTTTCTTTTAAAAATACTTTTGAAAGTTCTGACTGATAATAATAATTATTATTATAATAATGAATTTAAATGATTTTATTTGCTTTTCAATATCATTATTATCTTATTGAATTTGGATTAAATTTTAAAGTTTATTAGTAGTAGTTACAGTACGACTCTTTATCAGTTTATGATTGTTATAATAATAAACACTACTACTACTATTAAAATATTATTATTTATTTATAATATCATAATAATAATCATCACGTGTGCAACTGTTTTTGGGCTGACAGCAAGGATAACTAAGCACAAAGCTTAAACTTTCGAATTTTGGTTTTACTACTGGGAATTTTCCATTTTTACACGGCCTTCACTTTATCATGGTCTGTGGCAATACGGTGTTTGCCGACCTCATGTCTTAGGTACCGAACCTCAATGTGTAGCAAGCAATTCACATTTAAGATGGCTTGAGTTTCAATTTGGCATTTCTAAAGCGCTGAAGTACCATCGCCAATTTTTTTAAATGCTAGTCAAAGTCTGGTGAGTATATTATAACATCTCCCAAATACAACAATAGTCTCTTCCATGGCAAACCTTTCAAAACTTCTTCCATTAGTCTTTCAAAAGTTGGTGGATCTGATGTCAATCCACATGGCAAAGATCGCCATTTCTACGATCCACCATTAGCTGCAAAGGCAGATTTCTACTATACATTGGCATCAAGTGGTACTTGTTAGTATCCACTTATCAAAACAAGGGTGCTGAAATACATACTGCCTGCTAGGGCATCCAAGCTATCGTTGATCCTTAGCAGCAGATCTGCATCTTTTGTGTTGATGGCATTTTGTGACGAATAGTCAATACACAATCTCCAGCTGTTATCCTTTTTCTTTACCAGCACTGCTGGCATATCAGGCTACTGTCTGAGTGGGTTGGAATGTTGTGTGACACAAAATTTGTCAAGATGACATCTCCATCTCTATTACTGAGTACATCAGGGATTTTTTGTCATAGATTCCCAAGTTGTTGCCTTTAAAGTTCTGCCTTACAATTCTGGGTCACGCTATGGTATTAAGCAGTCAAGTGCGGTTGGAAAGCTGCTGTTGTAGTATCTGTGATGAGTCGTGTAACCTGTTCAGAGCCTTTGAAGATTTGATCATCTTTTATTAGTGAGTATAAACCTAATATTTTTCCAGACTTATGGTGACAGACTGATAAGGTGTTCACACGCCTAAGTAGGACTCTTTCTCTGGGATCATGGTTTCACAGGTGTGGCTGCTGTGATGATGCCTTGGTGGTTCTCTGAAACATGTTCTATCAATTTATCCGATAGGGTGAGCAGGTGTAGGAATTAATGGACATGCGATTTGTATTTCACTTTTCCGTAGGAGTTGCCTGTACCTGATTTACCGGCAGGCACCCTTTCCTGTCTATACAAAATAACAGCTGCTCGTTGAGGGCAAGTATATCACGATTGATGAATAAAGAATATTGTTTTTGTTGAGGAATTTTATTCCAAGTATCGCATCATCAGTGATGTTGGCCACCTTAAATGAAACTTGGGTTCGTACAGTACAAACACAACATTGAAGTTGTATAGTACTGCATAAGATCAAGAAAGTTCTGTCTGCGATGAGAGCAGTCAGTTCTTCAGTTGCAAGGAGATCTTTGATCCTTGTGGGCAGCTATTTCAAGGCGCTCTGTGATGGAATGTTGTCACTATTGCCTGTATCTAGCAGATAATGTAGGACTCTTCCTTTTACGTTTCCAGGTATGTACACGCACTCGTGTGGTACTTCCTTCTATGTGACTGATTGGGCTCCCAACTTTTCAAGCTTCTTTTGGGGTAGCCCTATATACATGCTCTAATCCTGGCTGCTGGAGGCTATTAGCTGAACCGGACCACAAAGCTTTAGCTGTGTTAGCAGTTTATTTTCTTATTTTAGGACAATATCTGTGTAAGTGAGGCCTCCCATATTCATAGCATGTGAGGGGTTTCCTGTCTGCAGCTACAGACTTACCTTTCAGCTCTGACTGAGTCGTCCAGGTTTCAAAGTTTATTCAAGTTTGCAATATACCTACAGAGTTCATTCTTCTGAATCAGTTGAGAGCTTTGGCTCAAGATAGACAAATCTCACCCCCTACCTGTAAGTATTCCTCAATTATACTGATGGCCTCAGTAATATTTTGAGGTCTAGCAAGTAAGTGGCATTGTAGAAGATTTTTGTTCATGTTGTTTGAGAATGTATCAAGAGCCATTTCATTCCTATCGTATTGGTCCATGCTTGGATAAGTGAGGTTGACCAAATTATTAATTTTTAGTCCCAACTCGTAAATATCTTTTTTGTGAGTTTTGTGTATTGACTTCAGTGTATCCCTGGCTTTTTATGGAAATCCCAAACCTTTTTTGGGGGGATCTAGAATGTGTTTAATCGTTTCTCCTCTTCCACAATCGGTAGCTTTGCCAGTCAAGAGCAACCATAAGTGTCGTAAACTTTCGTTGTTGTTGTTCCAGTTATTTGCTTCGCAAGTATCATGGAATTGACTGGTATATGTGTTAGTGTCTCCTTTCCCATTATAAGACGGTAGTTCAAAAATTTAACTCTGCTGCAGCCATGATTGTGTCATGTAGGTCTTCTACTACGTTATTTCTGTCTTTTCTACTCCTAGATCCATGCCTTGGTACTATGGTCTGATAAAGAGTTATCCCACTGCTGCTACCAAAATGTACTGGTCTGAATTAGTCGTCTTACAATAGTACCTGGGAACTTGGCCTAATCAGAATTTTAATGCTTTGCTAAACCTCCATGTTTTTAGAGAAGCCACTAGCCCTGGAGTACTTCTACCGAAAAACAAGCTCCTACTTAGGAGCCTCGAACAGCCTAGTGCATACACTTGATTAAAGTCCTTGATACTTTGATGTGTTACTTGATACTTATGGAAAGCCCAGGCGTCATGCGAATTGTAAATCGCAAAAAGTAAAATGTTGTGATTTGCAAATTCTCAAAATGTCAATTTTCGCTTTTAAATATTTTTCATGTTCATTTGATAAAAACTTTGAGAAAATGAATTTCCAGTAATGAACTTTCAGAAATCTAAAAAGTTAAAATGTGAAAGATGTGTTTCTTTTTGAGGTTATAGTCATGTGATACATGCTGCCAAGGCAGACCGTTTTATACCTAAATATCGCAAAAGATATCTCATGTTATGTTTGGTCATCGAGTCAGTCAGTCAGTACATTTATTTATCATCAACAATCAACACCCTACTCATCATTGTCATGTCAGCAGCGTGGTCAAGCGTTCTCGGATGGTCCTGTTCACAATATATTGTGGATGCTTTTGAAGGTAAGTGAGTGAAAGAAACTACAACTACTAACTAACAACTTGAATAACTCAAAAAACAAATAATAATATTATAATATAAAAATTATTATTATTAATTATAATAATAATTATATTAATTAATTAATATTTATATCTATATTATATTATTATTATAATAATTATTATAATAATAATTATAATATAAATATTAATTAATTTAATTAATAAATAATAATAATTATTATTATTATAATAATAATTTATTATTATATATATATATAATATATATATATATAATAATAATAATAATAATTAATAATATAATATTAATTATATATTATAATATATAATTAATAATCATATAGTAATTATTATTATTTATTAAATTATATATTATTGTCATCATGTTTTATGATAATTGTCATAATAATAGATATAATATTTATATATGAATAATATATATATATTTATATATGTATGTATTAAATTTATTATTATCATTAAATTAATTATGTATAATAATTATAATAAGATCATTGGCTGACTTGAAGTTGAATGTGTGAAATTTCCTGTGATCCATAATGACATAATATTATATATATGGATAATAATAAAATAGTTGAAAACTATATAATATATTATTATTATTATTACTATATTTATATATATAATCATATTGTTCGTACGCATAAAAAAAGTATATCATATTTAAAACTATCCATAGATATAATATGTGTGTACCAAGTATTTATAATTACATCATAATAATCATAATATAAAAATATCTGATTATAATATTAAATAATCTAATTATATAGGCTTATCGAATAATAATCATGTCTATGATTAATATTTATACTGTATCGTGTCACACTTTTCTTGAGGCCTGCTCAATTACAGGCGTGAAAGCTAAACTAATCATAATTTAACTACTCCATCCTTGATGATTTATTATTATAACAATATATGTATATACATGTATATCCATTTTTGCTTTTGTAATATTAGCAATTCACTTGAGACTGAATACAGATTTTGCAATGCCGTAATGCCTCCCCAACCAGCTGATAGACTAACTCCACTTTTAATTTTTTCAGTTTTTCCCATCATAGTTCTATTCTGCATGTACATGGCTCCCTAATATTCTTTAACGTACCAAACCTGTCAATTGTGAGTTTCAACCATACCCACTTTCTTACTTCAGTTGGTTGTGTTTATGTGCATATTGTATTAGCAAGCTTTGTTTATTATTATTATTATATTTGATATTACTGCAGCTGGTGAACAAATTGAGTTAAATAAACTTGTCATAAAACTGGTCAGAGTCAACATAACTGTTATTTATAATGCAGCTAGTGCGCTCCGTTTATTGACCTTGCTCCCTGACACTCACTGTCATGTACAGCCATGCAAGTAATACCTTTTTAAATACTGTGCAATTTTTAAGAAGTTAAAAAATAGTCAGCACTCGATGCTTTGTATCCTTAAAAACAGGGTACAAGGAAGTTTGCTGTCATTTTGTTGTTGTCGTGCTATCGGAAAATTGATTCCAACACTAAATTATGCTATCTGATTTTTATCATAAGTGTTTCAGCGAGAAACTGCTGTATAACTTTAGGTAACAGACCCTTGCTGATAGTTACAGACTCTCTCTAATTATGTGCATCGCTTTTAATTTGGTGCGATGATGCTTCTTTTAAATTGTCTGGTTTTGTCATTTTAACAAAAACACAGCTACTTTACAAAAATGCATGTTTAAAAATCAACTTTTTAATTATCTACGGTGTGAAAACCATCATCATTATTTATGCTCATTTTTTTATGTTGGCTCTAACATGAAAAAAAATTGCTTTTCATTCTTGGTTATTGATTTCTAATAATACTTTGCTTTTTTGTTATAAACAAACCATATTTGTAATGAGATTTTATAAAAAATGTATGCTTTATGACATTTTATTATTGACACGAAGTATGGGTTTGGTAATTTAATGTATAAGTAGTATGAATTGATTTGTTATGTTTCATTAATTATGTCCAGGTTATTAGTAAAATGGGTTTTTCAAAAATTATGGTTTCAATGGGGTCACAATACGAGCCCCTTTGTCAATAAAAATATCCATTTTTCAGTTGATTATTTTTTTAGGAGCCTTGGTGTTCAAACCAAATTTTTTAGATGTGTGTAACCTGTAGGCAGAGACTGAAATTGAAATTTTTGCCCCCCTCCCCCTCTGCCCACATACCTATCTCATTCTACACAGTTGCATTCATTTGTTTTCACTAGCTCCTTAGTTACTGTATTTCATCCACAAATGTTTGCACTATATTTTAGTCATCAGGTACACTTTGGTACTAGTTAGCTATGATATCATGTGAACAAACAGTTCCACCCATGTAATATCTACATTCTGTAAATGCTAGCATACACTAGTGTATCTTACAGCCACCATATTTTCTGCACTAAAATGTTGGTCATTACTAGTACAGCATCCCCAATTAGTTGACCTTAATGTATCAATCATTTCAATAATGAACTTGCAAATGACGAGATTCACTTCAAGATGCATTACACTCTTCCAAATTTAGATATTTAGACACCCGTTAATAGTTCGATGCACTTACCATTACTACTATGCACCCACCACTGTACTGATGTTATCGCTAACACAGCAATTAAATTGACCACAAATAAGACTCATTTAGTATTTTTGGGTTCCACTATCGATGTGAGTATTGAAAACAAAAGCAAACGGACACAATTTAATGAAACTACATTTTAACACACACACTACATTTAAATACATAGAAATAATTCTGCAGCCTTACGATGTGCAATGAACAGTGTATCTAGGAAAATGGTACATGTAGATTTGTCTAATAACTTCCAGTATTTTGGCCATGTTTTATTTATTTCAGTATATAAATGTTTATAATTGTAAAACATGAGACAGGTGAAAATTTTAGATGATTCTTCATTGCAGTTCATTTCAATGGGGTCCCGGCAGATTTTTGTGCGGAGCTATTATAAAAGAAACCGGAAGCCTGCTTTCCACCAACAATACTATCAAAACGAAAGTCTGTTCATTTTAACAATTATTGAAGAAACATTTTTTTATTCACTGCGGCTGACAAGTTTGGGGTCTATAATACTGACAATGCGCCATCAACATAAATTGTAAAACTACATCGGCACTGTGAAAGCAAACCATGGTAATTGTTCAAGGGCACGCTTTCATAGTTTACGTTGGCAAGCTCAATTAAACCCGAAATACGAAACTATGGTTCTACCCGTGAACATGATATTTAATTCTTTTTTTTTAACTGAATAAATTAATTTTTTTTTCAAAGAAGAACTTCCAAAGGATTTATTGATTCTTTGAGCTTTCTCAACAACATAATTTTTATCATATTATTTGCTCAAATTTCCTCACATCAGAATAATAGTCAAGCAAGTCGTGATTTCTAATGATAAGTTCAACGATCGATTAAGCTACTATCGGCTGCATCGCTAAAGTGAAACTACTCTGCCGGGACCCCATTAATAATATGCAATTCAAATTGGTTGATATACGTACATAATTATTTACTGCGTTATCATAATATTTTTATTGCTTTTATTTGATTACTACTGGTGATGTGATCGCTCAAAAAATCGGTTAAAAAAGAACAACACTCTGTGAACTCTAGCAGTAGTGGAACGTCATCAACTTCTATTCAGCCTATTGTCAATAGATAGTATTGTCAACAGGTATAGTCATTATGTTTTTTTCATTTAGTTTTTTATTGACTTGTATGTTAAGAATTATTATGATGATTGTTTATGATCAATTCATGAGTTTATGTGACATGCTTGGTAAATAATAATGAAGCTAAATTGTTGAAAAAATCTTAATAGTGAAGATGGTGACTAGCATCATCATGACCAAGTGGTTGTTTCCATCTTTCAAAAATTAAGGAAGTGTTGAGTCGGATTGAAAAAATGAAAGAACCAGAATAATGGCCAGTAAGAAAAATAATAAAAAAATTTGGATAATAAAGTAGCTTAATACCACCAAAAATATGTATGTCATATGCAGTATATGCTAATATAATAAAACGGTTGTTATAGTTGGCACACTTGAAAAATTCAGCAGTCATGGCATAGTACATTTTGTACTACTGCTTGGCATACTAGTCAAGTAACAGTCATACTTGTTAATCCTTTCTTAGTAGGCAGATGAATTTTTTGGTGAGACAGTTATCACTGCCAATAAGATTATTGTCAAATAATGAGGGTTTCCAGTTTTTCCAGTTGAGTTTAAACTTCAGATATATTGTCAATTGTAGCTGTGCTGCTGTTGTTTTGTTGTATTGCGTGAAAAAATTTGTTGTTACGTAATTAAGATTAAAACTCCAAGAAGTTTCTTAATGAAAGAAGCTCTTCAGCATTTGTAAATTTAAGCATAATTAAAATTTTACAGGACTTTGCATAGTGTTTGAATAAATGTATAAATTCATAAAATTTTTGGGCGTGTTTGCAATCAAAATATAATGTAATAAAATTAACCTGGTGTTAATCGTTACATCGCAGCTTTCTCACTGTCTCAATTAATCTATAAATTAGTGTGTACAAGGAATGGTTTTCTTGCTCTAAAAATTTACTTTGGTGCAAAGTAAATGGTTCATATAGTTATAAATCTTCTACTTTTTATTTACCCCAGAGCAAGATATAACAGACGTTCACCAGATAAAACTTCTGACGATCGATGAGCTCAATGCATTTATGGCGGAGAAAGACTTTAAGCTGGGTCACAGAATTTCGCTGAGGAACTGGATTGAGGTGAGTTACAATGGACAAACTATGTCACTCAGAACCCGTCCAATTTTTATTGCGTTGTGGCACAGTTTGGTTGAAAACTGTGGACTAGGTGGACCACACCAACGTTCATTCATAGCTATACTTGTATTTTGCTATCTCCTAGCTGCACAACAACATGTGAACCCCAACATTTCAAGCTGATAAATTTCCATTTATTTTTAAGTCAATCAATTCATTTGATTAGTGAAATGAGTAATACAGGTACAGCATAAAATGTATTCACTTTGTTTATTTCATGTTTAACTTAACATTCAAATTATATATATATTTAAAGATTTATGAATCGTCATGTGGAAAAACTTATGATGGTGATTCGTATGTTGACAGTAAAAACTTTGCGCATGATGAAGATGTAATTTTGCAACTGCGCTTCTCTTCATTTCTTGTTTAATTAGTTATCAATATTTCATCATATACTCTACTTTATTGTAGTAACACCCAACTGTACGATCCAATTTTTTGACTAAGTGGTCTGCTAATACCACTATTTATTTTTAATAACATGAGATGTATATTTTGAGGATGACTTTTTAGGCCGAGAAACAGAAACAAAGTGTTGAACAGGAGAAAGAAGTGCCTGAGGCAAAAGAGAGCATATCTGGTGAGTTTCATTGAAATAGCTTTATCCCTGTCTTTGATCACGATGAAAATTAGATGACTACTCACAGCAGCACAAGCACTAAAATTATCTCAAAAATGATATCAATTTGGGTATATTTGAGTTTCACAGTTGCTTTGCTTATCATACCACCTATCCATTTGATTTTTAAATAATAGCTCCTATACTCAACTCTGTAGTGTTTATAAAAACAGTCTCACCAGTTTTTACCCTATCTGTTGATAAATCATTTTCAGAACTGGCTCTGAAAATTAGAACTAATAAACAATTAGACATGAAATTCCCATTGTGTAATTCTTTGGTTTGGAGGCTTTATGGTTTTTCAGTTCTTCAGAACAGTTTCTTAAAAAGCTGTACTTGAAGATGCACAGTCACAGATTTCAAATGCAATTCACGAGTCAAAGTTGTTTTTTTAGTGTCAAAAAGTGTTAAATAGTCTCAATCAAAATACTAAAAATAATACAAACTAGCTCATATTTATTTATTTCATGTGAAAGTTATCATTTATTCACATTCTATATTGTCTAATTTTTTCAGTCAATGGCTGAGGTTTGAGTTGGGGTCTAAAAATTATTGTTGTTGTTGATTCAAACTATGATAATTAGGAATTTATTTGCGAAGACAAAAAAAATGTCAGATTTGGATTTTTGGCATCGTTGATTACAACAACGAGGCCAAAACTGAAAGTTGGGTGTTTTTTGTCTTCACAAATAAGTTATAAATAATCATAATTTGAATCTTTTACTAGCATTTGATTAAAAATAATTTTTTCAACTGATAATGCTTCAGTTTTTGAGATATTTGCCAGGCAATTTATCACATGGACACCAGTGTGTACAATATAGTAGATTTACTACTGATAAATAGAAATTCTGACTAAACTAACAGATCTTCAAAAGATCTGAATATAGTTGCAAACGTAGTTTTTTATGCTCTTGAAAGTTGGTGCATAATGACTATTACTCGGATGCCCTGTTTATACGTAAACAAGTCAAATTAATGCAACTCCACTTCATAGCCTTATATTAGCTGTTGCGCGTCGAATAAAAAATGAGTACAAGTCAGCGTCTATCGCGCTTATACTATAAATTGAGCCCAACGCTGCATAAAGTTTTTTATCAAAAAATAAATTATGTTTAATTTAGCCCAAGGTCTATGAGAAAGCACCTTTAATACTTGTGCTGTTCATTTCTTGGCAGATATTCAAGCCCGTTTGCAGCAGGTGATCGATAGCAGAAGAAAAAAAACAACGAAAACAAGAGAAAATGTGGTGGAAAAAGGAAAGGTGCGTACTATTATTAGTAGCCAAAGCGTTAGTTTCGAGTTGATTGCATAATGTGAAGTACGTCAGATGAACTGCGCCACACATTTCAGTGCCTCAGACAATTTAACTTGAGGCTGCGTGAACGAATTTTGTGCGTCAAAGTGTCAAGATGAGTCAGAGAAATTTTTAATTGATCTATGATATTCACTACATTGGAACTATGGTTGAAGTTTTTAACAGGATTGCCAGCTGATCTCGCGTAATATAACTTTCGTCACGATTGAAATGTAGCAGATTATGGAAGTCACCATGATTAATGGCCGCTAAAAGGTCACTAGCCATAGTAGTAAAATTTTAAGCCATATCCGGTAAACATATGTAAATAGGTCAAAACAGCATTGAATTGTCTTCTCGTTAGAAAAGACAACTACGCAAATCTACATAGTAAATGTTACGTCTTTTCAGTACATACATTGCAAATCGTTAAAACAGCACTGAGTTGTTTTCTTATTTGAAAAGACAAACTATGCAGAAAAGTTGTGTAAGTTGCGATTACAGTTTCTATCTGGTGTGGATTTGGCATTCAAAATTGGACACACTTGCATCGAACATCTGGCAATAGTGTTATATGTCATCCATTGTTGCACCTTAAAATCTTACAGTTATTTTTCTAAAAATTATTGTTTCTTCCACTCTTCACCTTCAAAAGTTATAATTATTTTGAGATATGCTTGTTTACCTCTCCTGAATCCAAAACAGATTATACAAACTTTATATTTTCTGCAGTTGTGCTACATCATAGTACTTGCATATTGAATAATTTAAATTTAAAATATAGATTTTGTAGGAGTCATCAAAAGCCAAAATTTTGGCCAAAACAAGAGAAACTGATCATAAAACTGCAAAATGTGCTTTCTCACTCAATTCTAACTAACATTATGTATGATTTACAAACTTTATTGTAATAAGAGTCATTTACACTTAGTTTTAGTGATCAAAAGTAAGTGTTTGTTCAACCTATATTTTGTAGAAAAGCTATGTCATACACTGCGGAGTTAAAAGGCGACAAAATGAAGAGTGGTGCAGAGATATCCGCTATTCAGTGAAAAAAATTGTTCTCGGCAGTAAATGTGGTTTTGCCGCAACAACAAAGGCTTTAAAGGAGGAACATGAAGTTCAGAGTGATTGTTTACTACTGGACGGTAGCAATAGAGAGCTGACAAGTGACTCTTTTGATTTAAAAACTATTGTGAGAGAAAAAAAGAACATTGGCAATACTAGAATTTACTTAGGCATCAATCCTGCACAAGCGGTTGAGCAATTGCCAGAGGTACCTATCAATATTAACTCTGAAGTAGCAGGTGGTTCAGTCTGCACATTTACTAGCCGTGATGCTCCCTCTGAGCTATCTTCAAGGGTGAGGAAGCCGTCCATCAAAATAGTCACTATTGACGACTTCAAAGAAGACATCCAGAAAATGGCCAGGAAGCAAATGGATGGAGCTCTGACCTTGGAGGATGTCAAGTTAGAAATTCAAGCTATGGAGGAAGAGAGAGCTGAGCCAAATGACCCTCATCACCCACCTTTGTGTGACCCTAATAATTTCATTGCTTATGGTGATGCTCCCAAGCTTAGGGTGTTTATGCACCAGAACAATGTGACATTCACAAGAGTGACATCAAAATGGGGCCTATTCCACGTTGTCCCAATTGGACCAATGCTTGACGCACTCTCTGCATTTTCACGGGATGTGTCATGCTGCTGGATAAGAGATAAGGCTGTTCAATATTTTATGACCCAACATTCAAAAGGTCAGCCGCTGTGGGCTAAAGAGATTGTGCCAAACGTAATAGAGATGGACAAAGTCTATTTTGATAGATTCATCAACTGGAGAGAACAGCTTATGAATTTTTAAATGCATTAGAAATGTTCAAATCTTGATAAACTCTCTAATAAGCTTTACCTCATGTTATGTTTGTGAGACATACTAATAAAAAAAAATACAAACAGTGTCATAACATTTCGTACAAAACAACAAATGTGTTAAAAACTGAATAAACTATATAATGATACAATGAGCCAATTACAACTTATAAGTTAGAATAGGGTCAACTTCCTCATAGCTTTTAAACTATGTACCTCTTTAAAAATATTTCATTCAATGAAAGTCTAAAAATGGCAAACTTCAGTCTATCTCATGGGAGCATGAATATTTGACTTCCATGGTGTAGATATACCTATTGGAAAACATATTACTGTCCAACATAATGAATACAAAACAAATCAAGGTTGCAGTTTCTCATGGACTACATAAACATGAAGCATATTCATGATACAGATGATTCATGAAGTTTGCTAAGCAGTTTGTTAAATAACTCACAAGCGCTATCAATACAAGTTGGAGAAGACACATTAGAGTCGTCCATAAACTGTTGTGCCCATTCTTTAAATGAGGGATCGATATCCACCACTCCGTGATTCGTATACGATTCAGTACAATGCTGAAATATTTCCCTTTCTATGGGAACACCTTGCTGATCAGCGCCACGGATTTCTGGATGCGCAAATAAAACCCCAGGAATAATCCCACTGGGGCATCCAGCACTTTTCATGCGCCTTACTTCATGACTGTTATTCCAGATATGGTAAATCTCATATAACTCGGAGCGCAACAGTGGTAGGAAGCAAAATGCTATGCATTCTATGTGCACAGCATTGGAGAAATCCACCAGACCTGTACTAAGGTAATCTTTGAAAACATTCATGTAATCTTGCAATAGTGCAGACCGCAAATAAGACCAAAATCTTTCTATACGCTGATTGTGATTGGAGGAGCCTAACATCACACTGACACCTACTAGTGAATCATTGTGTGAGGCTCTGAGTAATTTCTAGCATGTGGAAACATGAACATTCTCTGTGCCGTGGTCAAGACGAATAACACGTGGCAGCAGTGATAAGTCATCAACCGAGCGTAAAAAATATGAGCAAATTAACGATGGATTTTTGTTGCTTCTAGAAACTTCCAACCATATTAATCGACGGCTAAAGCCATCAATGCATGCACTGATACATAGTCCGTATGGTTTCAATTTGTCATTTCCATCAGCGTGCCACATGTGATTAGGGCCCTTCACAGAGTAAACTCTTCTGTGTAAACGCTGACGTTTCATAGCTTCACCACGACCAGGTTGCACAGCTTCGACTATATCTCTGATGATTTGCCTGAAAGACACAATATATAAGTTTGTACTAGCAAGAAAACATGATTTACTTGCTGAAAGATGTGGTAATAAAAATGCATTCAAACTCTAATATTGTAATAACTGCAATGAGACGACTACAAATAAAAGTGAATGGCAAGTTTCACAACAACTACCACGGGTGCTAAAGAATGCATGTCTACATCAGTAAATGACTATGACTACATTTTAGCAATACAGTGAACCATATGAACCCCAAGTCAGCGCTAGCCAAGTGTTTGGTATGATCACTATATATCACACCTCTTTTTACCGCTGAGTTAATTATAAAGTGAGATGATCTTATTACTTAAGACACAATTTTTTAATTTTAGAAGAGTGCTATGCCATTGTCAAATGCCTCTAATGATTTCTACCTACAAATGACTATCCTGAATATAATTGTTTTCCCTGTAGTTTCACTGTCTTTAAATTTATGATATGTAGAAGGCAGGCTGGTGAATTATTGTTTATAAGCTAGCTAATGTCATAAACCCCACCACATTTACACATTGTATTGCAATGGTGATGAACAAGCTAAAAAACGTACATGCTATGGAGGAAAGCATTTTGTTTGCTAATGAAAGCTAACACTTTCAATCCTACAAATACATTAAATGAAAAAGAAAATAGCTTCACCAGACAAAATAAGGAAGTACCTGAGTTTTCCAGGATATCCCTGTGTACAATGTATATGAACCTGCCCTACAACAATATACTTCGCTGTAAATAACACACCTCCTTGTTTTGATTTTATACTTTCTTTGTATAACTCGCCACAAGGCATCACAGCCCATGCCTTGACCAACTCCTTTCAGTTCTTCTTGGACTAAAGGTATCAAAATCTCTGTGTCGGTGACCACACTTTCCTCTCCCAATTGAAGGCTTTGTACGTGACGTTGGGCTGTTCTTAGACTGAAAAAAGAGTAATAACTTATTACCCTAGTATGCATGCTCATAACGCCATATGCTGCAACTGGGATTAGATTACGTTAACATTCTAAATGAAATACAGATTGGGACTTAAGAATAGAGAATTAAAGCAAACTTATAAAGATGATAACCAGGTCAACTTGAATCAGTCTAATCTTGCTGGCATTGATCATTGTTTGAGAATAGGTACCCATAAACACATACATGTTTCAGAACTGTGAAACGTGGTTTAGCATACCTTCGCCAAACACCGTGTTTCTTGCCAATAACTTGCACAGCTTCCTTCACCTTCAAACCTTCCTGCAGATACTTGGCTATCAATTCAGAATCTACAATATATATGAAACCACAATAATGAAAGCTAAACTTATTTGAATAAATACAGATTATTGAAAGCACAACGCTCATTCCCCTTTACTCCAGGCAAAACATGTGTCATTTTTTATGATACAGACAATCTGGGTATAAATGTGAGCATGACTACTCTCACATTTTTGAAAAACTCTCATGATGATACACCATCCATCAATGTATTAATAAGCAAACAGGTGGGTGGGTGAGTGAGTGATGGAGTAAGTGACGGAGTGAGCAAATGAGTGAATGAGTAGATGAACGAATGCGGGACAAACATACAGCATCAAGTGATCAGATTAGAAATATATAATTATAAACTAGGAGAAATAAATAAATAAGAAACTTTATTATATATGAATTATGATATAGTTATATGTTATGATAGACAACTGTCCTATTATACCGATTATTACAATATTGCTGAACAATGATAATACCTTTATAGTCAAAAGCAGAAATTATAATGTCCTGTATTGTTGCAGCAAACATTGTAGTGGTTCAGGTTGAACAACAAAATTAGTAAATAAATAATATGTTATTGCAGTTGTCTGTTGAATTCTCTCGCGCCTTCTGCTAGCAGGGGTCTCAGGAAAAAAACCACTGAACTGAGCTAAAAATAAACAACAATTCATTATTATTGTTGTTTAAAATATACAAGAAGCAGTTCATTATTATTATCATTATTATTATTAGTTGATAGTAGTAGGCTAACAGTTGTGATGATGGAAGTACTTCAGTTATTTTATGTGAAACGAACATCACAATATTATATTATTATTATCATTATTCAATAACATAATTAATATGACATTATTATAATTATTATTGTAAAATTATTTTTATCAGTCCATGTGTGCCGGCAGAACTTCGAACGCTACAACTCCACTTATTACATTTATTCATACCATGTGCTACTGTTTATAGTCTCAATATTATTAGTACACTTTCACTCATTTTACTTATTTTATAACGAGGCTATTTTTATCAAGCACCGCCTCCTCTGTATAAATTGTGCTACAGAGCTCTGGATAATCAGTGTTCTGAGGAAACTCACTGTATACCTTTCCTTGTGAAATATAGACAGTATTTACACTCAAATCAAGCTTATTACTTGATCTCTACTGGACAACAGCACTGACATACGATAACGGCTCAGACAACCTCATAGGTTCTGACTGCACTTAGTGTTATCATACCAAAGCCGACGACGACGATAACGACAGGCCTATCAGGCAGACGATAACATCGGTGCTCCCCCTTAGCAAGTATGCTGCTGGGCGGATACCTATGAGCTGCTGACTGATAGACTGTCGGTACCCGGCAGACGATTCCTTGACTTAGGGGTAGTGAACTGTGTAGGTGGCTACCGGACTAACTCACATTAGTCATAAGAATAAATTCCTGCACATTGGTGGCAGCGGCGGGATCTGCGAATCCCCTGACAAGAACCCCTAGGAAGAGAGGAAGGAAAGACAAGCCATGGCTAACAGACGAGCCATGAGTGTGGACAGGGATCCGACCACTAGGATCATGGGTCAGCTGACCAACATATTGGAAAAGCTGACGGACGCCCCCCCCCCCCCCCCCCCCCCCCCCCAAGGCGTCGCCCTTCAAGGCCCCAGCATACGACGGCTCCGGCGACGTGCAGTACTTCTTACAACAATTCCAGGAAGTCTCAGAAGCCAATGACTGGGCCCCAGCCACGGCTATTATCCACCTGAGACAGGCATTGCAAGGAAAGGCACAACAATGCGGACGAGGAGAGACGATCCGGGCGATCATGGACTCCCTAAAGGCGAGCTTTGGACTCACCCGCCGAGAAGCACGAGCACGATTGTCTGGCTACCGCAAGGAGCCACGACACTCACTCAGGGAGCATGCCCTCGCCATCGAGGCACTGGTGGAGACAGCCCACGACGACTCTCCCCGGATACAGAGGAACGAGTACGCTCTGGAACATTTCCAGAACACGTTGGGGAACGCATACCTCCAGAGACATCTCTTGGCAATCCAGCCGACCTCCCTAGAGGCGGCCGTGAAAGCCGGAAACGAATATATGCAGATACAGCCGGCCTATGCCGGCCCCAAGATACGGACGATAGAGGCAGGAGAGGAGCAGGAATGCCCGCAGGTGAAAGCGACAAGAACGACTCCTGAAGTGGAAACCCACCTGGAGACGCTGGCGAAGGCACTCAGCGCCCTAACCCAAGAAGTAGCCGCCCTCAAAACTACCCAATCAGACGGCGCCCCAGCGAGATTACCAAAAAGGGTGGTTAAGTGCTGGAGGTGTCAGCGGTTGGGGCACACCCAGAGGGAGTGCCGCCAGGAGGCCTGGACTCCCAACCAGGGAAACGCAACAGGCCCGCAGCAGTAGGGAAACCTACTGGCTGCAGATGGGCCCCTAGAAGCAAGAAGCCAGACAGGTCGGGAAGACAGACCCAGGATGGGTGGCAGGAGGTGAGGCGTCCGGCCTACACCCCACCCATACCACAGCCAGTACCGGTTCAGACCCGGAACAGGTTTGCCAACCTGTCTGCCTTAGAAGGAGACTCCTCAGATGACGAGGAACCACCATCAGTTCTCACTGGAGCACACCCCAAAAGAAAGAGGCCGGCCAAGCAGTGGCGAAGACAAGTGCAGACTCCTGCCCAGCACAGGAGAGAGCCCCAAATAACGCCTGGACTGCTAACAGAGGCCACCCCCCTCACATCGTGCGTGAATCAGATGGAACGACCGCATAAGTCCAGCTATTACCTGCCGGGCAAGGTGGAAGGGAAGACCGTAACCTACCTGATAGATACAGGTTGCAACACCAACCTGCTATCAAAAAGCGTGTACGACAAACTGTCAGACAGCCGGAAAGCCACACTGCAAGAGTACGACTCCCATGGTTTAATGGCAGATGGGACTAAACTCCCATTCTACGGTCTACTCAGTGTGTCAGGACGGGTACGGTCTGTAGCATATACAGAGACGTTCGTCGTCACGCAGATTAGCGAAGATGTCATCCTCGGGATGCCGTTCTTGGCTAATCAGAAGTGCCGTATGGGCTTTGATCAACCAGTACTGGTCATGCAGGACCAGGAGCTGGTGTGCACCGACCGTTATGGAAGGGCACTGATCTCCAAAGTCCAAGTACTTCGGAAGACAGAGATCCCCCCTCAGACAGAGGCTACCATACCGTGTCATCTTGCCGCACGGAGCTACTGTCCACAGGGCGTGATCCAGAGTTTATCAGGGCGCCTACCCTTGGCTACAAGTGTAAACTCGCCGGACGAACAAGGACGGGTGTTGGTCAGATGCCTCAACCCTACCTCGAATGTGATAAGCCTGCCAGCCGGCAAGGTTATCGGAACGTTCACGGGGGTAGCGGCCGATGAGGTGCAGCAGACCACACCCGGGGTCCCAACCGGGTCGGACCCGACAGGTTCACCAGTACCTGACCACTTGGTGGAACTGTATGAGCAGGCGAGTAGAGGGTGCAAGGACGAGCAACAGATGGAGCAGTTGAGGGGATTGCTTAGGAAGTACGAGGCCGTGTTTAGCAAAAATAGCGGAGACATCGGCCGTACTGACCTTGTAGAGCATGCCATTCCAGTTGCCAAAGGCACCAGACCAGTGCGGTTGCCTCCTCACAGGCTGGGGCCTGAGAAAGAGGCTGAAGCCGAGCGGCAAGTAAAAGACCTGCTAGAGAAGGGACTGATCGAGCCCGCAGATGGGGCCTGGAGTTCCCCGGTAGTGCTAGTACGCAAGAAGGACAGCACGTGGCGGTTCTGCATCGACTACCGGAGGCTAAATGACGTCACTAGGCAGGACGCCTATCCTATACCTAGGATAGACGAGTCCCTTGACGCCCTAGCTGGCAGCAAGTATTTTAGCACATTGGACCTGACCAGTGGGTACTGGCAGGTACCGCTCGATGCAGACGCCAAGGAGAAGTCGGCATTCATCACCAGGAGTGGATTATGGCGTTGGAAGGTGCTGCCCTTCGGGCTGACCTCAGCCCCCGCCACGTTCCAGCGTTTGATGGAACGAGTGCTGCAAGGGCTGCACCGGAAGACGCTGCTGCTCTACCTGGATGATGTGATTGTGATCGCACCCGACTTCAAGACACACCTGCAGAGGCTGGGAGAGGTGTTGAGTAGACTACAACAGGCCAACCTTAAGGTCAAGCCGTCCAAGTGCGAGCTATTGCAGCAACGGGTCAAGTACCTGGGGCACATAGTGAGTGCGGAGGGCGTTGCCACTGACCCGGAGAAGGTGAAAGCCGTAGCCGAATGGACACCTCCCCGAGACATCAAAGGACTGTAAGCCTTCCTCGGTACAGCAGGGTACTACAGGCAGTATCTGCCTGGGTACGCCACCACTGCTAAGCCCTTGACTGTTTTGACCAGCAAGGACACCCCCTGGAGATGGGGAGAGGAGGAGCAAGTGGCCTTTGAGCGCCTGAAGCAGGGACTTGTGCAAGCACCAGTACTAGGCTATCCAGACCCTGCCAAGACCTATATCCTGGACACGGACGCCAGCGCCGTTGGATTAGGGGCAGTGCTGTCACAGGTACAGAACGGACAGGAGAGGGTCATTGCGTACTATAGCAAGACCCTAGCACCCGCCGAACGGAACTACTGCGTGACTCGGCGCGAGCTACTGGCTGTCGTAAAGGCAGTCAAACACTTTCGACCGTACCTCTACGGTCGAGAGTTCAAGCTTCGCACCGACCATGCGTCCTTAAGGTGGCTGTGCCGGCGGAAGGAGCCGTCCAACCAGATTGCGAGGTGGCTGGAGATTCTCGCCGAGTTTGTATACAAACTCGAGCACAGGGCTGGCAAACAGCATGGGAATGCTGATGGGTTGAGCAGGCGCGAACCTTGTATGGACTGCCGTCAGTGCAGTGCCATAGAGCAGCGTGATGGTGGGCCGACCCATGCTGAACTTGCCAGGGCCCCTGGACCAGAACTCCAGTTAGCGAGGCCTCCTATCTCAGAGGACGTGCTACCCCAAAGCCGACAGGACGATCCAGTACCACTACGAAGCCAAGAGGCAAAGGCAGACATGCCAGAGCTGTGTGTGGTCACCAGTACAGAACTGGTTGAACAACAGCGCACCGGCCAGAACCCAGTGGCCAGGATGTACCAGGAGATCAGCGGTGGCAGGCCAGTGACCAAGAGAGAGTTGGAAGAGGGGAGTAGAGAGCTGCGGGCGCTCTACAGTCGCAGAGAGGCCATGGCGGTACAGCCAGACGGTACTCTAACTATGCAAATAGCCCCCAAAGGCCGGACTAGGCTATGTGCAGTCTGTCCGTCATCCCGACGCCGACAGGTAATATGGGATACGCATGGGCTGTCCCATGCTGGTGTAAATCGCACCAGAAATCGGATCCAGCTCAACTGGTACTGGCCAGGGATGTCCGCTGAGGTACGCAGACTGGTCAAGTCCTGCGAGGTCTGCCAAGTAGCCAAGAGAGGGGGAGTACAGCCAGTCCAGGGGAGACAGAGGTTGTTCGCCGGCAGGCCTTTTCAAAAGGTAGCCGTGGACCTGGTTGGACCTCTCCCAGAGACCAGGCGGAAGAATAAGTGGGCCTTGGTGCTATCCGACCACTTCACACGATGGCACGATGCCATTGCCATTCCGGACGCCACCGCCCCTACGGTCGCCACGGCTCTTGATGAAAGGGTATTCTGCTACTGGGGACTGCCAGAGGAACTCCACACGGACCAGGGAGCGCAGTTCGAGTCACGACTCATGGCTGAACTCTGTGTCCTGTGGAATGTCGACAAGACACGTACCACACCCTACCACCCACAGGGCAACGGGGTAGTGGAAAGGCAGAACCGGACGCTGGGCGACTCCCTGCGGACACTCCTGCTCAGGCGCGGACAAGAGGAGTGGGATTTGCTGTTGCCTCAGATAATGAGGGCTTTCCGCGGCACCCCACACTCCGCAACGGGAGAGACGCCCAACTACCTTATGTTGGGTCGGGAGGTCAGACTTCCCGACCAGCTGGATGGTAGGCCCCCAGACACGGACAAACAGCTGGTGACTGAGTACGCTCTTCAGATGCAAGAGGACCTGAAAGCGGCTCACGACCTGCTCAGGGAGCAACAAGCAGAGGTCAGGCAGGATGACACGGAAGAGCCATTACTCTTTATGCCCGATGACCTAGTTGTATTAGAGAATAAACGGCGGGTGAAGGGTAGCAACCCCAAGTTACAGCCCAGCTTTGTTGGGCCGTACCGAGTGGTGGAAGCCTACCAGAACCACACATATAAGATAGAAAAGGATGGCCAAACATCGGTGCAGAACGAGCGGCATCTGAAAGAATACCGGCCCTGCCATGAGCCCCTCGGTCGGGCACCCGCCAACCGAGAAGCCGCCCTACGCCCTAACATGAAAGGGGCAGTTAGGAAAAGGGGCCGCCCCCCTGGACCTACCACCAGGCAACCCCCAGAACCAGGTGCACAACCTACAGAGACGAGGAGGGACCCTGGCAATGGAGAAGCCTCCCAGACGGACCTGCCAGTCCTGGAGCGCCAGCTCACACGGTTACCCGCCCTCATGGAGCAGGCCACCAGACAACCCGACACCCAGCAACAACGAAACAGGAACTGGGAGTTAGAGTCCAGTCGCCAGCCAAGGCAAAGCCGACACGAACAAGGGGAGAGGGAGAGGGAGTGGCCAGCGTTGCCAACCCATAGGACAACCAACACCACTCCCCTTCAAACCCCCATCGCAATGGAAAGCAATGCTGGCGACCAGGCAACAGAACCAGTGGCAAATACGGACACAGAGAGCCATCAGGCGGTAGTAGAAAGGCCAGTCATTGGTGAAGAGCGAATAGAGACGAGCAGGCCTAAGAGAGCAACTAGGCCGCCGTCAAAATTGGCTGATTACCAATGCTATCAGATAGAGAATAAGGAATTAACACCTCAAGACAACCTCTCATTATTACCAGCGGTAATAAAGCAATGCCTGGAACCTTCAGAGTACAGTGACAACCAAAAAAATATGTTACTGAAACAGTACTCTGAAGAAAAGGCATTGCCAAATTCATTAGAAAGTGCAAAAATTTATTGGAAGCAAATGGCTGCACAACGAAATGAATTAATAAATAGTAAACTTACCTCTCACGATAAAATCTTGGCTCGCAGTGACGAACGAGTGGCAGGGGAGAACAACACCCACTACAACTTTAACGATGGAGAAAAAAATGACGGCTCTATGTACCATAGATCGATCGCAGGACAAGGATCCACAACTAAACTATCGAGCGATGACGTAGGAGAGGTGACCACGTGGGGAGATGACGTAGAGATAGTACCCACCAATCCAGGCGAAGCTGACATAACGCAGCGGCAATTTAACACACAACAAGGCAAAAAACTTTCACTTGACAGCAAGAGCTCCAGCAGCAAACTACTCACACCCTCTACTTACGAATTAATTAGAATAGCGACAGCAGCAGCAAACGACATGAAACAAAAAAGGCAGCTGGACGTATCCCTCGAGGAAGACGCCGCCGTAGCCGAGGAAATAGTGGGGGAAGAGTGCTTGATGGAGGTGGCAAGCGAGTTGGAGAAAAGGCAGGCTCCCTGTCCGAATCGAGTAGCTACTAAAGACGACGTCCACGCACGAAGAGGAGGGCAATTAGGACGAGAAACCCTGCACATTAACAAGGTATCTATCACAACCATGCCACAGCAGCAGCCGAGCGAAAGTACCGTAACACGTACTACGTGGCTATCTGCTGATACCATCTCTGCATTAAAAGATATGGTGGAGAAAGTTGATGGCACAGAAGACACATGGAGATGTAATAGATGCAACTACACCAACGGACGGAAGAGGGTAGTGTACCATACCCATCAGCACTACGCCTACTATTTCTGCACATGTGGAAAAAAGTCGGCCTCCAGAGACGCTTTGAGGAAGCATGTCACCAAGCAAAATAAGGCGACGGCACACGGAGGGCCCCAAGCTCCACTGTATGAAGTGGATGCCAAGTCGTACTCCGACTTCGTGCAGTTCATGACATGGCCACAGCCACCGCCGTTTGGACATCCCCAGCCGATATCGGAGAAGAAAGAAAACATTGCACCAGTTCCTAAACGTGCTCCCCCTATCTTAGATCGACTGGGGGCCCCCAGGCACTCCAGCAGCCCCATCAGGAAGCTACCACGGGAAGTGTCGCCATTGTACAAGCCAAGGAAGGTCGAAACCACGGCCGAACAAATAAAACGGACAGTACTACTGAGCCAACAGCTGGATAACAAGACTGAGAGGCATCGGAAGATGCATCGACAGACAGAAGGAGCTACGGCAGCTCGACATCCCAGAGAGCCTTCCCCACTAGCATTGCGATGTCGAATTGTGCACACCTCACCACCCAGGGAGGAGGAACGACGCAGAGAATGTCGAGAGCGGGAGAGAAGGCTGGTACGTAAAAGAGCAGAACTAGATGGACTAACATCAGACGCATATAAATTATTACGCCAGGCGCAAGACGTAAAGGACCAGATCAGGATTATAGAGAGTCAGTTGGACAAATAAAACCCTACGGCACTTGCCACCCTTACCTAATATGCTTACCCTTTTTCATACTACTACTTATGTCTATGTATCCGTCTATCCTATGTGCTATTTACACGGTTCTATGTCTATTTTTATTATCATTATAACCTTGGTACGCATGTTTGTAGCATTTGCATGTGCCTTCTCGTTCTACTTTTTATATTGGTCCCCTACGACGACCAATGGAGGGGGCTGTGTGCCGGCAGAACTTCGAACGCTACAACTCCACTTATTACATTTATTCATACCATGTGCTACTGTTTATAGTCTCAATATTATTAGTACACTTTCACTCATTTTACTTATTTTATAACGAGGCTATTTTTATCAAGCACCGCCTCCTCTGTATAAATTGTGCTGCAGAGCTCTGGATAATCAGTGTTCTGAGGAAACTCACTGTATACCTTTCCTTGTGAAATATAGACAGTATTTACACTCAAATCAAGCTTATTACTTGATCTCTACTGGACAACAGCACTGACATACGATAACGGCTCAGACAACCTCATAGGTTCTGACTGCACTTAGTGTTATCATACCAAAGCCGACGACGACGATAACGACAGGCCTATCAGGCAGACGATAACATCGGTGCTCCCCCTTAGCAAGTATGCTGCTGGGCGGATACCTATGAGCTGCTGACTGATAGACTGTCGGTACCGGCAGACGATTCCTTGACTTAGGGGTAGTGAACTGTGTAGGTGGCTACCGGACTAACTCACATTAGTCATAAGAATAAATTCCTGCACACATGGACTACTGTTGCTTGTCCATCCCTCACTCAATGGAGTGCATGAAATTATGATGTTGTGGTGGTTTGTATGTTTGAGTGTTTTTTTTATAAGTAAGTAGCTCATCATTTTTTATTATCATTTAACTTATATAATAAAAACAATCATAAATAATAATAATAGAATAATAATGATGCAAATAAATTTAATAACAAATTTAAAACATAATAGTAGTAATAACAATTATATATTATTTTGTTATTAAATGACATACTGTAAAATTATCATCATAACATCATAATGATAATTAAAATAATAAAGACTTACTAACTACTACTAACTAATCATCATCATCATCATTACACATAAAAGTTAAAACTAAATAGTAATAATTAAAATGATAATGATCACCGTCATGGATTATCATGATTTTTATTTATTATCATTAAAATTGATTCAATTCATCCGATCAACACACTCACTGTTACTTACAATCGCGTGAGGATGTTGATGTTGCTGCTCCTGCTCCTTCTTGGTTGTCCATAATAATAATTAATATATTATTATTGTTATTATAATTATATTCCAGTATCTACTAGTTGGTACAACAAGATTATCTACTAATGTAAATAAAACTTTTATCAGTAATAATCTCTTGCCAGCATGGGTCAAGTCAACGGTTACCAGCACGGATCAAGTATATAACTTCATACATTGTTGTCATAGTTATAATACTTCATCCATGGTTGCCAGTGTACCACTATAATACCTCGCAAACAAAAGAGCTGCTTTTTGCAATTCACATTTTACAGTTTCATGGTAATCGCATTTCGCATGGCGCCGGGGCTTTCCATAGATACTCAATACTAGCACTAGTAGATAAGCACGCTACATCAATATGTGTAGCTACGGGTACATCGTGACGATCTATCATATAGATACATCGCCTCCCAAAAATCGGTGCACTGTTGCAAAGCCTATAAAAGAATATTAATAAATAAGGAAAATTTATTATTACAAGAAAACACTAATGTTGAACATTATTGATAAGCAAATGAAGTTTAAATTATATTTTATGTTTGTAACATAATAAAAATATGCAAATTTGGTATCGGATCAGACTCCGCTTGAACTCTACGGTAGATATATTGAATAGTGATGCTCCAATTCAGATTCACTAAATCGAAATCGCCAGATTTTATCAACGGTTCCCTGAATGTTTGTTTGGATTGTGGTTTCTTTTTCTTTTCACCAACAATGAATGTCAAGCAGATTAGCTTCAATTACCCGTGTTGTTACTGCACTGGCCTCATATTAGCGCAATCCCAATTAGTACCAATGTGGCTAGGTTGCTCTTGCAACCCATAATATCATGAAGAAAAACCTAATAGCTTGTAATCATAGAAAACTCTACAATGATTGATCTGTGATTTAGCTGTATTTAAGTGAATAAGTACGCTGAGGTTTGTTAAAAATTTACCCTCAAATATTTTGTAAATCATACCGGTTTGAATCGAATCAGTTTGGTGGCAAAATTGGTAGAATTGGAATCGAATCGGTGAAAATTTTGTGAGTTGAAAAATCTATAATTTAGAACCCATAAATGCTGTGTTATTGATGAGAATTAAAATGGGACAAGTCGGAAAAATGCAATTCACTACCACGTCTGTCTGCAAGATCAAGGTGTAAACTGATGTAATTTAAAATGCCTTGTACCATGAATGCAGCAGCTAAATATATCAATATGGGACCATGTCTGATTAACAAAAGCTTGTGAAAAATAACTGTGCACTGCCAGTTTTATTCGTTTGTGCTTTTGTGAGTTGGATACTATATACAGGGCTGTGGAGTTGAGAGCAAATCACTGTTTGACCAAATCAAATCGGCAGCCAAGTCAATGAAGCATTATCCAATCAAGCAGCTTGGCCAGCTCTATGAAACAAGTCAAATCAAGTCAAACTACAAGAATGGTCAAATCAGAGTTTTGCACATTTGACTTGAAATATTCCTCAATTCATTGTTCAAATCATTTAACTGTATGATAGTTAGTGTAGTTCAACAATACAATTTCCATGAAAGGGGCAGGATAACTCACTAACAATAATTTAAGTATTTCACTCATGTGAAATTTTGTTTGAGTGGAGGATTAATTAGGACTATTTGATTACATCAATGAGATGAGACTTTTCACAGATGCCTGAACGATCATGAGTCTAAATACATTGTTCATTTATTGAGTGCGACTGACTTTTACGCACAATATGGCGTTGGAAGCACGCCAGGAATTTAGGCTGACTAGGGAAGATCACGGTTTCTTCTTTAGTGTTGTTAAGTTATATAATTATATATAATATTCAAAAGAAATTTTCTTTAATGATATTTCTCTGCTGTCATTCTAATGTTTTAAAATTAACTCCAATTCATTTTCAATTTATTGCTGATTAACTGGAAAGAAATAAAGTCTTTATACCTAAATGATATGGACAAATCTTTGTCTCAAGTCATCGAATTATCAACAGTCAGTGATTTGCAAATAACACCAATCTCAAATCGCTATTGATTCGTCCTTACTCTGCTGCTGGCCACATCCATTACTTTTGTAGTTCCTGAAAAAGGAGATATCATAATGAGTCGTTGGAAGTCACTTCTTTCTTCTCGCGTGCGTCCTTTGCTCCTGGGCATGATTCATGTGCAAGCCTTACCAGGTAGTCCTATATCAGTACTCTCAATGTGTATCAGTGCCATGCCATTTGGACCATATCGCTTTATCTGCGTGGTCATAGATTATGTACGTGTTGATAACCTTTTGCACATCTTGATTTTGCGTTTTTGCAACCTGTTCACTTTTCACATCTGCCCGCTTTATCTTTTACCACCAACATCATTGTATATTATTTATTATTATTTATATTATCATTGTATATTATTCACTACGGGGTACACTGGGGTATTTCAATAAACTTAGCAGTGTTTGTTGAATCACATATCAAAAACTGGGAGACCTGCCATTTGCATCCTTTTATATTTTAAAAATTGATAGTATTAGTTGTTATGGTGTCTAAAAGTTATGAGCTCCCTGTTGTCTTAGAGTGTTGGGTTGGTTGATTTTTCTCTGGGTCAATTCTCAATTTTTACAGTTGCAATTTTTAATGTTTTATAAAAATTCTTCAGGTGTAAACAAGTTATAAATGCTTTTACCGTTGCACAGGTACACCCCGTCACTCATTAAAAATGGCGGATATCATCACAAAAGCCGTCAATGAGGCCAATATATATAGCAATCACAAACTGGTAGGTCTTTATTTGTCCTACCCATTTCCTTTTCTCTCTTCTCTAAAATGATCGAACACCTGGAGAAATATCCGGTACCATCTCCTCTATTAGTCCATGAATACGGCGTGTTTTTCTTTGTCATTAGTATCATGAGGTAGATTTTCTATGAAAAAATTGCCAATATCATCTTTTTTTATGTTGAGCTATATTTTTTCTTGTACATCATTAAAAAAATTTCACTCTTTGTAAATAAAACTTGAAATATCTTTCATGTTGTGTCATTGTCCAAATTGACTGAATCTCATTCATTTAGGTTACATGAAGATTTATGGTAATTTTTCAGCTTTATTAATAAAAGTTCAACACTCGTCAACCAACAGTATTAATTAGCCTTGTCAAAATTTCCTTGTCCTGTCCTTGCCCCATATGTTTGGGTGGGTTTGGCTGTTGTCTTGACCATTTCATTATAACATCCAAATGTCACCCCCTCTGTGTTATCGGCAAATCTCACCACGCAAGCTCTTAGTATTGTATGCCTAACAAAACTTGACCAGGTATTTCTTATTATAAACTTGGCCAGGCATTGCTTACTATAAACTGTAGCTTTTACACTTTTATCTTTCCTCACTGTAGCTTTATAAGTATCGATTTATTTACTGAGATTATTATTTATGATCTTTTTGTTTAACTTTATTTATTCAATTTTTATTTAATTTTTACCTATTTATGTTATTTGTAGTTTTTTTTTTGGTTATTGTAAACTACAAATGTGAGCTAATCGAATCAAATTTAGATTATTGGAAGCAAATTGTTTATTTCTAACGTTACCATCTACTGTATGTAAGCTGTATGTATCTACTGCACATTCTATGTGGAGCCTTTGATCTTTACTCACATTACAGGATGGGCTGATGATAGAGAACATGCATGATATCCCGTATGTATGCAATAGTAGCCTTGGACCTGAGGTTGTAGCTGGTATGACTGCTGTATGTAGTAGAGTTAGACAGAGTTGTCCCCGCCTTCCTCTGGGTGTACAAGTACTCGCTGCTTGTAACAAGGAGGCCTTAGCCGTGGCTCTTGCTACAGGTCAGTGAATGGGGTGGAGGAGGCTAGGTGTATATTGTCATCAACATTTGTTTTCGGCACACTGTTTTTTGCCGAAAAATATCAGGTCTGGTAAAAATATTTCTTTATTGATAGAATGTACTTATTTGAGGGGACTCACTGCAGGATCGCGTTGTGAATAAAGCCCTACTATTTTAAATCATTTGAAAAAATTGAACATGAAAGTTTCAAGGTCACAGACTTTACTCTGTTGGTAAACTCAGTATTTTGTGTTCAACAACATACTGCAATTGTAAATGCTTGAACTTCTCGCAATGTTAGACATTAATTAATAAAAATTAGCAATCGTGTCCTCTCTCTCAGTTCAGTTGTCTCCTACTTATTTAAATATTGAGGAGACAACTTGCCAATTCTCACATTTTTATTTACTTCTCATTATTGAAGGTCGTTTTTGTTGATTCAATAAAGTGTTTTTATGAGTCACTTTGCACTAGCTAAAGGCATTAAAATTAAATTGTCCTTGGTGAGTTATCTCCCATGTTTGTTTGACAGATTTTGATTTCATCCGAGCAGAGAGCTTCATCTACTCCCATGTGGCTGATGAGGGTCTGATGAATGGATGTGCTGGCGATCTTCTCAGATATAGGTCAGCTATAGGAGCCAATCACATTGCAGTACTCACTGACATAAAGAAAAAACACAGGTAATTGATGTATTTTTTACTTGAACACTTTCGGTGGCTGTATTACTGGTTTGAGCCTGTCTTCACTCTTCAGATATGAGAGCAATATTCAATGGGGACTGCAACGTCTTTCTCAAATATCATTTGGTCTTAGAAACTACCAGCAGCCACAGTAGCTATGTTATATAAATACATATAAAAAGCCGATTTTACTTTATTGAAATAACCAGTAATATTTGTTAACAAACCAGTTTGATGAGCTATCTCACCTCAGGTTAAATGCTTCGTATCAAAATCACAATACCAAAAAATTTGTTTCGCGGAAAAAAATTATGCTTTCTTAGCCCTAGACGTCCTAACCAACTTCATAATGTTTTACTGGAAGCAACTATATGTTATAGTACCGGCTTTATTAATTATTTTGTCTGAGATGTCGGCTTTTGAGGAGACAACTCCACAGGTTTAGTCATTTGGTCCTGGAAACTCTAGTGACTCCTGGCATATGTACTCTTACGACCCCATTGATCATAAGATGCTGGGACTGAAATGCATTGCTCTTTATATTTGGGAGTTGTCTGTTCAAAAAAATTGTTAACGAAAAGCAACTCTGCAAATGTATCTAATGTTGTATGTTTTTATTTATTGCTACAGATAATGGTTTAATCCATTAACCTTAAGCAAGTAGTTTTTTCTCGCTTTGATACAGTTACTCTATGTATTTCAGTGTTTATGCCGCGTTGTGATAACTCTATGTATAATTATAGCTCCCACGCTATCACATCAGATATCAAGATAGAACAAATGGCAAGAGATGCAGAGTTCTTTTTATCTGATGGAGTTATAGTGACAGGGGACGCTACAGGCATGTCCACCGACACACAACAACTTAAAGGTTCTAAAGCTCACTTTACTGATGCATTGTGGGTGGCTAGTACTCGTAGGTGGTGATTGGCTCACTTTACTGGTGCATTGTGGGTGGCTAGTACTCGTAGGTGGTGATTGACTGTGGTATCATCAGATGCTGCAGTTTAGAAAGTCCAAAGCTTTGTAAAGCAAAAACGGGCCTCAGAGAAATGCAGCCTTTTCATGTTTATTGTTCAGTTTCTCTTTTTGTTAGTGATGCCAATGACTTTCCTGGGTCACATGATCAAGTGTTTTATGATGTTGTCTGTATGCTGAGACTTCCTCCTAGCATTTGCTCTACTGATAAAGACTACCCGGGTTACCTTACTGCTGAGCAGTCATCAATTGCTAAGGCTATCAGTGTTATTATCTACATCCTATGTTATATATTGAGTCCTTCAATTGTCAGCACTTGAAATTTTAACAAACGAAAGTCTCCGAAGTACTGGCTGACAATTCAAGAGTTGTCTCATCTAAATTTGATTTGTAGCGTTTATTCTGTTAGGCAACCGATTTCACTTTTGTAAACTTTTTGGTTACTCTTAGTGGTTACAGTTTTTTCTCCAAAATTTGCGTTCTGCGAAAGAATGAACGTTGATAATCGGTGGATGTTTGGTTTGTTACGCTGCAGATGTGAAGGAGGCAGTATCCATCCCTGTCCTGGTTGGGTCTGGAGTTACTGCTGCCAATGTCCATGAGTACACAACTGCTGACGCTCTTATTGTGGGCTCTCACTTCAAGAAGGATGGGAATTGGAGCAATGAGTTGGATGAGGAGCGAATAGCCGCTCTCGTATCAGCGCGGAATAAATTGTAGTTCTGAGGTGATAATATATAAAAGTGCAAGGCATTGTAGGATTCATCTTTTATTAATTATTTCACAACAAAAGTTACTCAAACCTTGCCAGTTGTACAGTTTCTAATTGAGTTTGTGATTGTGTAAACAAAGAAAGTCGAAACTCTGGCAGACTTTTTTCACAGTAGATTATCATTATTATTGCAGAATTGTAACTAAGGAGAGCTGGAGAAATGACATTTGCTGGCGTTCCTTCCAAACCAGAGGAGACAACCAAACCTCCCTGACACAGCTATCTCTCTACCAAGGTTTCATCAACGCTCTTTTGCTAAAAAATGTTACATTCAACTCTTTCTATCCGCGATTCGTCGATTTAGCTTCTATCTCAAGGAATGAATCGGATTTATGTCATTTTATCTCAGCGTCAAAACAGAAAAAGTTGAATGTTGTTGACAATTGTGTTATATTATTTATAATTGGCTCAGGTGAAAAATTTGGTTTATCAACGGTTATTCACCGGCAATGGCTCTACGCTGTGCAATGCCGATGTGTTGTTTTTATATTTCAAAGTTCGCTGTTTGCATGTAGCTAAAGTTCACTAAATAAATTGTTTCAGGAAGGGGACAAACTTTTACATTCACTGTATTCCTATTTTTCTGTAATTCATGGTTAATAAGACTTCGGGAAAAATTCTTTTGAATCAAATATGCAAATAGCAGTTTTGTGTTAATCGAATTGTTTTCATTTTTAACATATTCGCTCACTTCACACTAGAGCCTTTCAGGGCAGACTAATCAACAACTTGTTTTCTAGTATTCCTTTATTTCTTTCAGATGTACAATGAATGTCTCACCATAGGAATACCTTTTCGTATACCATAGTGCGTTAAAATGCATTTACCCTCATTTTGGAAAAAGCATAAATGATATACATGTATTTTGATTTATTGTCAATTTTTTTCCCTTGGACTTAATTTTCAATGCTGAAAGGCAATGAACCAACGCCTAACAGACATCCCCTGAATGTTTTTTTTCGTCTGTGTATAGAAAATTTCATGTGGCAAGTGGCATTTTTCTGTTAATTTTGTTGTGTACATATCGTTTGCATGATAGAATAAAATTCCTTCTGGTGTTATCAACACTTGATACTCCGTGGATTGCCCCTGACTATCACTACTAACTGCTGGATTATAACTCTAGGCGTACTGGTAGTAATAGTAGTTAAATACAATGCAAGTCCATCCGACAACGTCCATTTGTTTGATCCTTCAAATATTGTTGCAACTAAAATCCTTCTCATCCAGCTGGACTAATGAGCTCGGTACATATCTTTGAATATCAATGCCTCCTGCGCTATATAGCAGAAATAGGTTTGTCTGGCACAAGATCAAGTGATATAGACGCCATTGAGTACAGTTTTCTATTTTGATATGGAGTGGCCATAAGCGCTAGAGTTTTGTCGCTTTGGCGACCAACCAGCGTGACACGACGCCTGAGCTGAACTCTGTAAAAGGTTTCTATTGGCTTTTGCTCTCTCGTAGTTTGTGATGTAAAAGTATAGATAATAATTGATAATCATCATGAGTCATCTGATGTCACTTATAACTCGAAAACGAGAAAATAATAATTTACGATGTTGTTTGTTATTGGTGTGATAAATATAATTATAAATACATTATAATAAATAATTTTAATAACCACAATTTATTAATTATTATTATTTACTTAGTATTTAGTAAGTAATAAGTAATGAAACGTTATTGGTAATAGTAATTATTAGAATCTACTTATTATTATATTTATCACGCCAATAACAAATCGCAATAGCAACAATTAATAGTGGTTGTCATCACTGTTGTCATTATTGTTTTTGTTATAACAATTTATGGTAATAACAACCCAACGACTATATATGCACACACTATAAACTATGGTTGTTCATAATATTCTTAACTAAACTTTGGCCCAGCGCACATTAATATCAGCCCATCACGTTACGTTCATGACGTCGGAATACTTGAAAACTTCACTGTGTTTAATGTTGTAGCACCGCACTGCTCCGATTGGGCATCAACTGCCATGGCTTTATCAATCCCCACACTTCGTCATCTGCACGTGCCGGAGCAGCACAAACGCCGTGTGTGTGGCTTCTCCATTACTGCAAACCTCGCCAATTCGAGATTTTGATGGTTCATAGATGTGGTTGACCCAGAAGCAAGTAGACTTCATTGGTGGGAAGTGAGATGCCTGCTTAATTTGCATCATTTTTGTTGTAAAGATCTACTTGACCCAGAGCAAGATGTTGAGTGGTGAACAAGGTTCAGACATGACGGTGTTTCATGCATTACATCCTGTTGATTAAAGGTAATCTGGAAAGTTTCACATCACGCAAGCATGTGGTTATGAGTCAGAACCTCTGTAAGGCAGGATGACTTACCGTTAATTACTGATGATAATCAATATGTGTGTATAAATGGTCTTTTCCGTATAAAAATCAAATGAGTTGACGCCTGGTTATGAGATTATCTTGTTTGCTGATCCTTGAAATTAAAAGTAATCTTGTTATGTGAGATTTAGTGCGGCACTAATCCGGATGGACACTCACGACTAATTGTTTAGCTTTGACTTTTGAAGACTACTGAGCCATCTTGATTCATGGATAAAAACCCGGACTATAAGTTTCTATTTTTTAGTACACACAGATCTAGCAGGTATAAAGAAGCATTGAAAGTTGCTACATCATTGAGTAAATAATGAAACGAGTTTCATCCTCGTCAATTTTGATATTGCTGTAATTCCGAAAAAAATCTGAAACCATTTAACGCCAGCATTTTCTCGTTCATTACTCATCATTTACAGTTCAAGTATGTGAAGATTGTTCGTAACTTCTCATCCTCAACATACTAGCCCATCTTCTAGTTCTCACTAGTCTTCAGGTTTTTAGTTGTTTTGCTATCATCCATCACACAACTATGTTTTTGAGCCAAAGTACGCTACTAGCACTTCCTGTCAAGTTATTTATAACGACAACACCAAGTGCACACTTTTGTGTGCTGACACTTCGTTGATGAAGCACATATGTAACCAAGCGATGTTGTTATAGAAACAATGTATATTATATAGTCATGCGTATGAATCAAGAGCATTGAGCAGAAATGCTTGTGTTAGTCTGTACTAACTAGCCATGGTATCACACTTATCATGTTATTCATGATCTTTGAATTGCTTGTATTCTAAACACAGTCGAAAAAAATGAGTAATACAAAAATAATTTGGGAGAAATTTACAACATATATACAATGATAAATAAATAATTAAAGAATAAATTGTTTTTGGCCTCTAACTAGTTCCTGTCCATAAATTCGCCATACATACTGGCTGGGGAGACATGAGTTATACCGGCGCACTATCGCGTGCTAGCAATATGCTTGAGCTGTCTTTGTGGTGCAATTTACCTTTCGACCCTGTGACATCGGTACTTTCAGTTCCATTTTTCCGACTTACACCTCGGTTCGAAGAACTCATTTCAAAGTTCATATTTACTTGCTTGTTAAGGCATTTCTTAACGTCTCTTAAGGTAGCCTGATTGCATATGAACACAATGAATCCAAAGAATCCTTGCAGCGTACATGTCACTATGAATATAAAAGTGATGACTTGTTCTCGGTGTATGGATGCAATCACAGCGAATATCCAATTAAAGCCTAGCACTATCAACAGTTTGATGGCAATAGATATCTTCTCTGAATGGTCGGTTCGAACTAAGTTAGTTTCTTTGGCTAGTTGAACTAATTTGATGACAATGACTATATAGAGAACCACCGCAATCAACAGACAAATGCCTATTGGCGCTACAAAATATAAAGTGAGTCCTATCTCATTCTTCATAAAACAGAGATCTCCTCCATACTTTGGTTGATACTTGTTTCCAGGTATCTGATCAAGAACTATTGCTGGTACAATGACCAGGAAAGGTGCTGATAGTCCTATCATCCATAGCCACAGCGCGGTCCAGGATGTCACATTTGACTCATATTCCATCGAGTCCAGAGAATGTACTATGAATGCGGCGTATATTATGTTGAACGTAAATGAGGCCAGAAAAAAATAGTTGATTAAAATTGCTACAGCTGTGCAACCTGGTGTACCCGGAAGTCCTGGTATTTGCCGCACCAGAAAGAATATGTATGCCAAAAACAAACATACCATGTTCCCTGCTACAACCTTTCCTGGCACATTACGTAAGCGTTTAAACGTGACGTAAGCAGCGAAATAAAGAAGAATACCAAGAATCGAAATGGACAGTAGAAAGTTGGTGATGATCTCCTCCACCTCATTTGCTTTTACTGTTTCGTTTATTTGTAGAATGTCATCTAAACAGGTGTAGAAGGTTACATTGTCGACTTTATAGACAAAATTTGAGTTGATCACGCTTGATTTAAACTTTATTTCACCATCTTTGCTAATGGTGAAATCCTCCTGGTCTCTGGTTATCGCAGTTAAATTGTTACAAGTGTAACATGGTGTATCTAGAAATCCAAGAACCATGAATGTACTCCCATGAAGTTGTTTGGTTTCATTGTTTGTAATCTGCAGCTCCTTGTATCGCCTTTTGTTCAAATATTCCTGGCATGTCTCTTCTAGAAACTCGCACGCTCCATCTCTCAATACAAATCCTTTTGGACAAACATTTACGCAAGTTGACGTTAGGTAGTCCAAATATTCCCCGTGGCCACAGGTAGTCAGTCCTTTCAGAATGTTTCCACAGTCTTCTTGGTTCACCGCTGCAATAAAATTACCAGTTTTACTATGTACCTAAGTTTTGTCATGTTCTTTACAATTTATCAATAAATAATCGTCATTCTTGTAGCATTCTCTTAACGGGCTCCTTTTTTCAATGTTGAATCTAAATTATAGGCCTATATTTACTTCTCAGCTCGCTACTACCAAGAATATACAGAATTTTTATAATGTACTTACTTTTACACTGCACCACTTTTCTGTCATCATACGGCTGTACTAATATCCCAAAAGAACCAAAGAATGCACCTTCACTGTGTATCATCTTATGTTTGCATCCTTCATATTCACAAGATTCACAAATGGCGGAAGCAATCTAAAATCATGCCAAAAGTATTATTTTCTCTGCGATGTAAGGTTTTTTGTAAGGGTCTTGGCACCAAGGTTGTCCGATTTAGTAGCTGGTTTATACAAACACTGTCTGCTAACAATGGTATATCAGTACCACTTGTGCATTCAGACACTGTCGCAACATACAATGGGGATAAATCATTTTTGAACAGACAGTCTGCTTGATTGCAGCTTTTATCGCAGCCAGAAATTTTCAAAAAATAAATTTTGAGAATGAGTGCCAGTATAAAAAAATTAAAATTACCTCATATGAAGTCTGGATTACAAAACTATTCACTAATGTTTTAGGGTGTGGAAAAAATTCTTCAGGTACTTACTGCTGTCGACCCTTCATTACATCTCAAACAATGTTCATTTCTGTAAACTTTTTGGCCATAAGATATTAAAGAGACAGGCTTGTTTTCACAGTCATGTGCTTTGTCTGCTCCAGCAGGGCAGGAAGATACAGGTGGAGACGAGCAGAGAGTAGTATTATCCAAATACACTCCTAAGAATATAAAAAAACACCTCATGAGTTTTGATAGCAAAAGTGATGAGCAATTGGTGAAAATTATGATCATACTGCAAACTTACAAAACATTTACTGATAACTGCCACCAATAATCTTAAAAATCACCGATGCCGATCGTTTTAATTTACAAGTTGAAACACACCCATTTCATTTCTTCATTTTACCAGCACTGCCACATCTAGGGAACCATTTTGCAAAACAGTACGAGCAAGGGATAGACAACAGAAGAAACAGAATAAGTGCTAATGACAAATGATTTGGTATCAAACCCACATGATAGTCAAAACAACATGTTAGTAGGTGTTACATTTTAGTAAAGGGCTGGTGACACGAAATGAAGCTGTGCGTTATTTTAACTCTCACGGTTTTAAAACAGTCATACCGATTTTAGGAGATACAGAGTCAACTCTTTGTTCTATGCCTACAAGTTAAATTTTAAGATGTTGCTGTTTCCTGAGAGTTGCACCATGGTGTGAGATAGTCGGTGTCACAAGGTTCAACAATTAGATGTTACAAGAGGTAGATGAACTTTGAAAAAAAAAAAGTTTTTTCAAAGAATAAGACGTTGATCATTTATACCTAGATCAATCCCAGAGTGTTGAGGGGCGGCTGGGTGGCTACACCGGCCGATGTGCGACAACTAGAGACCTTACAATTAGTCGATTGATGTATTTGGGGATTGGGAGACTTGATCGTAAGCCGAACCAACTTATTTATAATTTATTATTACTAATAAATATGGTAAATAATTATTATTCAGATGATTTATTGAATAACTCCAGAACGATACATAATTGTCGTTATGTAAAAAAGAAAATAATAATAATCAACTATGAAAGTATTTTAAAAGTATTATTATTCAATGAGCCAAACGCAACATGATTGTTATTTTGCTATAATATGATATTTCGCTATTGAGAATAAAACAGGCGTTAAGCCAAACTTTTGTTTCATATGATTGGCTAATTCAATATCAGCTAGCCTATGATCATCAGTACTTAGGGACGCCTAATTGGTCTGTTTAGCCAATGGTACATTGTAATGACTGATTGTATAAGTGCATCAAAATAAGCGCATAGTGTAGCCCAAGCCTTTTCATTTTCATATGAAAAAATGATTTTTTTTTTTATTTTATGCTGTAGTGATTATTCAAACAAAATTTGGTCCGGTTTGGTTATTTAATTAGGTCATCCAATAAGTTTTACTCCGATTGTAAAAATCATGATGTTGGCTACGTTCACTGGTGGAAAGCTTGTTGTATATTCTGTGGTAAATGCAGGTGAGGTTTTAGAATTCTTACCTATAGGTTGGTGAACCTCTGTCATGTTAGGAGGTAATTGCGGAGCAGTTTGGTTCAAGGAGCAGCCATTATTTCTGCAAAAAAGAAGATTGTTGATTGTATGCTGGTTGGGCATACTATAGACTATTGCTTGAACAATGCTTTTTGTCTTTGATTTATGCAGTAAAAAAAGCCTCAGGACTAAGCAAGTAGTATGATTTGTGGTACATACATAGCTTGCTCGTTCACGCTGCCCCCTGCTGGGGGAGTTACTCCTGCTGGGAATGTTTTGATGTAGCAATCATAGCTCCATGACCAAGGCATAAGATTTTCAAACCTCTCTCTGTTACAGAGTCCGCAATAGATGTTCTTGTAGGTTAAAAGAGTAATGCTGCTGGTTACTAGCAGCTCGTATTCTACAACTGTTGAACATAAAATTCAGATTAGAAACAGTGATAGTGTTACACATTCCTGCTGAAATAATCCACATTGCAACTTTTGCGCCAAGCACCAAATAGAGTTTGCTACCAGCTGAAGACTGTAATCAGCTTAGTTTGGGTTTGATTGTTGTGGCTAATTTGTTAGGAGTGGCAAAAGAGATAATCTGTAAGCATACTATCTTATGGTAATTCAGACAACGTGATCAGATACTTTCCTGACTCTGTCGGTACCACCAGGTTTCCCTGCTGGTACTGCTTGGCTCCCACCCATGAAAACTTTTTGCTCAAGAGTATTCATATTTACAAAATTTTACTTATATTAAATAACAATGAGGTTACCAACAAATTTTTTAACATGAAAAATGGAAATCAAAACATGGGTTAGATAAACAACCACCGGCACTGGCGGACATTTTGACAACTTTTACAAATAGATGGATTGGCTAAGAAAGATAAACTGGGCACATACCTTCTGCGCATTTCTGCTTGATCACTGCTTGGGCATCATCTGGACAAGTGTTTACCACAACAGTGTTTCTTTCTAAAGTCTTCTGACATCTATATGAACTGCTATCTGTGCTCAACCGATCTGCCTAAAACGCAATTGGTTTACTACATATCATACAAACTGTACCAAATACACCACACATGAGCGATAAACGCAACCACATATGTTTGGAAACTAGCAGGATTCTCAGTAAAAAAGAGGTCAACCATGAGCCATCTACAGCTGGCTGGAATCTCCAGTAACACTTGTGCTCACAAAACTAGTGATGATTGATTGATGGTGCTTAATTGACCGTTGAACTGTTTTTGTCTTAAGAAACTTTAATATCTTTTACCAGTCCGATCAGAATGGTAGCTACGGACACTGCATTGATGATTATGAGATCAATTAAAAGTCATCTAATACTGGTTGGTATCATGAACAAAAATCTCCGGGTGATTCATGCTCAACCAGAATGTTTGACTGTACACGCCTGAAAATAATGTTCCTGCTGGGACTTGCCAGAAACTATGTAATCCAACAGACACAATGATTGATGCTGAGTGAGTGGGTGTAATAGAACATTAGTTCTAACTGTTGTAACTGATTGACTATGCAAAACCGAATGCCTGCTGACCAGAATAACAGCTAACAATTAATAGTTTGCAAATATTGAGTATAATTGGTTGTAATTAATAACTCAAAAGTTCAACAATCTCACCCCAGGCTTCCACACACGCCATACTGAGAATTAATCAGTTATGAAACCTATGTGAAACCAGCCAGTGATAAACAACATTCTTCTAACCTCGTTGGTCAGTCTAATAGAATCAAGTTATCTAACCTACATATTCCACCAAGCAATAATAATCTAACAGTTCTTGTTGATCTGACATAAGGCGAAACCTATATCCACCATTTGCAATGATTGCACCACCAGATGGACATGGATTATTAGTTGGAACGTATCTACGCATTTACTAGTGGTACCGACCCACACCCAATCATTAGGGTGAGGTGGCTTGTCAACCAGTTAGTAACGTGTACTCACTATTGAGTTCAGCTCTTCTGGCACTTGCACTGCTTTATCCTGGCAGCAAAGATCTAGGTACGCGCATGAATCATGGCAGCTACAGCTTCTCACTATCGTTCGGTTTGTGATGTACTCAATGGCACTATCTTCTGACATGGCAAATGTCATTTTCAAGGCATTGATGGCATTGCTGTCTTCACAGTATTGGGCCGCAATACAGTCCTTGCTGCCGACCTGAATAATATAAAACACCGGGGCTTAGCTTTGTCATGATAACTAAAGGCTTACTCAATTACATAGATTTTTCAAAAAATAAAACATCCGCATATTGAGCTTTGATAGTTTCAGATTACAAGACCAAAAGTCTCCGATAGATGCCTCTAGGACCAGTCTGAAAGTCGGTAGTCAGAAAAATTCCTGATAGAGACTTTTTAGAAATTCCCGTGAACTGAGTCATTTCAAGCTCAGGTTTCATTAGTTAGACTTAGAATTATGAACAATCATCTTGAGAAATGTATATGCCCCTAGTTTTTGGATTGATTCTAGTAATTTGATTACTAGTGAAAGACACACAGGGCATAATATTTGACAGTTGGTTTACAAATAATTAATGCCTAGTATTGTGGTTAGTCTAATAGGTCACCCCAACTTCATATTCTAGTAATTGTTATTCATGGCGTTTGATATGGCAGTAATGACAGACTTGTGCATGGAAGTCTGCCATAATGTGGTAAATATAGCTGCTCTAGTAGTTGTTATACTAGTTTTGTGCATGTACTAATAGTCCATTAGCTCGCTGGTGAGAGCTTGAAAGCTGAGATTGATGTAATCTCAGTCTGAAATTTTACGCCATTTTCATTTAGAAAATCAACTACCAGCAAAATCAACCCCCCAACCAAACCACCAGCCACCCTTAGTTTGCCAATAAATAAGTTCATTCACATTATCTATTGCTCACTTACCAATTTTTTCTGTGCTGTGACATGGTTGCACAGAACTAGTCCCATCACAATTACTAATATCCACCGCGTAGATCTCATGATGCTTGTTACGTTCCTGGACGGATAATGTAGATCTAGATTCTTCTTGTAAGGCGTTTGCTTTGTTTCTTCTACGAAAAAATGTTTGAAATGTAGATTTCTTAACAAGGAAGTGTCACCATATCCTTCTGTCACTAGCCACACCTAAAGGATTTACTTAGTTCTAGGCTCTTTAGCCGTTATGTAACATATTTCTGACAAACCTAGCCACTTGTGAGGTAACACACACAGACCAACAACTGCATAGCAGACTGTTACAGATTACACGGATGGTGGAACAGGCTAGGTAGGCACAAGCTATCATATTTATGGTTTATAGGATTTACATGGTTGGCTGCTCTGAACTCCAAGCCTACCATTCCTGATGAATAGGATAGCCAATATGCTAATGGAGCCTTCAACTTAATTATCTTCATCATTTCCCTACTACTGCCTAGCAATTTCATTAAAAACAACGCCCGGCAAGGGTCACTATTGAAGTAGCAGAACATGTTGAAGCAAAATGGGTGCCGTACTTGCGCATACAGTCCAGAGAACATCAGTTTTTTCGGTATGCAGAAAAATAAAAATATTGCAAGATACCATTGCGTTAATTACATTTTTCACCCAAAGAAGACAGTGAAGAAACATGGGTTTTCATAATAAAGAAGGTTGATTTCTGTCTACTCAATTATCAATTCCAAGTCTAGATTTCAAGTTTCCTTTCAAGCTCTCTAACATTAAATTCAAGGTGTACTATTGTATACTTACATGAGAGTTTTCTGTGTTATTAAATCATATCCCTGGCAGTGTGTCAGTAGTTTCTTGTATACATAGACGCTCACTCACCTCAACTGACTTGTAGTCCTCACAGCTAATGAATGATTAGACTGGAGTATCATCTGTTCTTTGATAGCCATTAATCCCAGTCATTGTCATGGTACCTCATCACGGCGAAACCGCATGTATGATAATACTCAGAACCTAAGGCTATGCCATATATACCCACAGTGTATTGGCATATTTGGTGGACAGTCGGTGCTTGTTTATACATAGGTGTATATATTTAGAAATGAAGTGGGAATGAATACTTGTTGTTTTAGTGGTGCGCAATGCTTGGCTTGAGCTCCAAACAGCTCAAAAGGTTGCGGCTAGGCCAGTGTTGTTTACAAAGTGATTAAACAAAAGATATCAGTGACGTCACTCAACGCGCTTATTGTTGTTTGCTTTGTGCTGATCGTGTCTGCTTGTGGACAACTCTATTGTCTTATCTCTTTTGTTCTATGACAAAGTCAGTAATAATATTTTTTATTTTTTTCATGTAGTTTCTTAGGTCAAGTCCTTAAGGAGTGCATGTAGTATTTATTAATCATTTTATGTTTATGCAAAAAAGTTTGCGTAGGTCACCAGTGACAATTCCTATAGAGGTAGTAAATATGTTTAGGAGGTCGTTATGTAAACACTAGTGACGTAAAGAGTGATTATGGAAAAAATAACTGTATGAGAAATGGAGGGATAAAAATCGGCAAAAAGAAAATTATCCAACAAATTTAAACACAAACAAAATAAAAAGTTTGATTTCCCCATCAATTAATAATTAATTGTTAGTGTGAAATGACTTTGATTGACTCTCAAATGTTTAGCTTTCTTACTTTTTTATTTATTTTTTGTTGAATATGCCGTGTTTTTGTGATTGAGTGTTAGTCATGCAAAATATGTATGTTGTAGCTTTTTCTGCAGTTGATCATTAAACTAGGATGATGCAGCATAAATTTGATGATTTTTGATCAATTTTGCAAGTCAGTACCAGCTCATGTTTATATTACTATTAATGAGTTTAGACCAACTTGTCAAAACTGTTGATTTGTGCTGACCGACCAACATGGCAAGTGATGAGTTGATGCGACTGTTTACAGGTATAGATAAGAGCGTGTGAGCTTGTGTGACCCCACAGCTTGTGTTTGACCTATTAAATGATTAATTATTATTGAAAGTAATATTGTTTTTCAATGCGTGAGCAAGTGTTTGTATTTTGGTCATCATCAGTGATATAATGGAGTAGTGTCATTGATAACACTCATGAGCTCACATATCTTGTGTCATTGTAACTGTTTCACTTCTGTGTTTGGTGATGATATTGAGATTTTGCAACAATAACCTTTCAACTTGAGGGAGGCCTTATGATTACCACAATCGTCATTAATTTTTTTCCATTGTGAAACACGATCTGGATAGTTGTTATTTTTGTGTCTTATTTATATGCTGCTTGAGCATTTCATGAAACTTTCAAGCTTGATTCAACAAAAGTCGCAAGTTAGGCGTTTCTTTTAAATATCCATCTCTGCTTCATATTCACATATTCACATGTAATTCCACATGCATATATAATCATAGATTAATCAGTGTTGTATCACTTACTACAGCTAATTAGTACCAATACAGTATGTAACGTTGGCAGATGTCAAGTAGCCAGTTGATCTGTTAGTAGTTAGTAGCTATCTACTAGCACATTCACTGAGTCCATAACAGACCTTCTGACAATTAGTGACAAGTTCCTCGTTCAGCTGCTGCAATCTCTTTACCGGAGGTATGCACTGCAATCAGTGTCGCTCCATTGGTCTAGCTTCTGTTAACCCATAAAACTCATGCCAACTTTTATTGCAATAACAGACCAATTTTAAGTGTCTCTCAACTCCTGGTACATTCAAATATGGAAATGAAAAAATTTCCCCTTTGTACCTCCCAAGAGTAGAGGAAGGGGGTTTTTGTGGATAACTTCCTAAGTTTGGTTTCATAACATTTCATTCACTTTTTCTTCAACTTGTAACATTTTACATCGTCCGCTGCGCACTTTGTGTCATGTGCATTTGTGTCATGTGACTTCGTGTCATGTGACTTCGTGTCATGTGACTTCAAGTTTATAAAACTTTTTATGCATACAACTATTAGAGCTGCATTGCCCATCACCATACTCGAAGGAGCTTAGTCCAAGAAGTTGTTGAAATGACAATTTTAAGTAGGATGAGTAATTGTTGTTTAATATATATAACCTGAAATGGAAAATTCAATTATTAATTTAGAAAATTTAATTTATGTGCATTAAAAGTGGTAACTTCTTCCTGCAATACATTTTCAATTTTCTTTTTCAAGTAATATAGTATAGTTTGCAATTTATGTTATGAAGTTTCAATACCATAATGCTCACAAATAAACTTTTGTTATGTAATTAATTTGGCTGATCAAAATTCGTGGAGAAAAACAAAACCCTCTTTTTATTATTTCTGGTGTGTAGAAACTCTGTAGAACTTTCTCCGCGGTAAATAGAAAATTCCAGTCACACTTGAAAATCTTTCCAGAAACTTATCCGTGGTGAATTGGTATTCAAGGCAAATGGTAAACAACAATTATATTTACGCTTGATGGATTCCTAAATATTCACTGAGTCAACATCCTGTTAAATTAAACTGTAAAACAATCAGACGTTTTGTTGACAAGCACAAACTAGAGTCACCAAGTCACGTTTCCAGCGCCGGTAACTGACGTCATATCTATCTTCATGTCTCTCTGTTTCTGCAGTTTCCATTAGATTTTGGCTGTTTTATAATGAGAAATAAAACAGTTAGATAAGTTGTGCTGTGTTAAACAGCTGTCAGACTGATGACCTTCGAAGAGGATGTAATAGTTAGTTACAGTTTCTGTGGGTGACCATTCCTTTGTTTCAAGTATTTGAAAAAATTGGCAAAAGTGTAGTTATAGCTTGTGTTAAAATTAATTTTTACACAATTCATTACAAATGCTCCTTCAACTACCGCGCCTCTTATTTTTTTGAGAATATGCGTTTCTTTGACGTGATCGGACTTTGTGAGAGTCTCGATGAGATGATATAATGGCTGCGACAGATTTGTAGATAGAATTGGGTGTAGTAACCAACTTTATGCATAGAAAAAAGTTCATTGGTAAAACTTTTTGCATATTTCCACATCAAATCACCTTTTTATCTGTATTATTCTTTGTTATGTAATAACTGTTTTATTAGGCAACAATTTAACTAGTGGCTTTCCAGTGGATGCTGAACACTGCACAAAATATTGGCACTTGGCCATTACAGCTCAGCAGATAGTTTTGGAACATCTCTGGTAGTCATTCCATTTATAAGCATATTTTATTTCAATGGTAATAAAAACTAGGCTTCACCAGGTGTAGCCTTGTATATACTGCACTGGGTATAATGGTCTCACCTACTAACCAGTTGACTAATTTGGCAGCAGTTTGACTTCATCAGAGGTCAGCGAGTAGAAGTTGCTGACTAAATATGCTTGGCAATCCGCTCTTCTACATGTGATGCTGACTATACAGGAGCTTTCATTAGGCAATGAAACATTCATAGGTTTATGATTCATTGGCATGTAGTTGTGCAAGAAGTTTGGGAGTTGTCTTCTCTGCTAAAGTTTAGAAGTTGTCTTTTCATTGAAATTATTAATCTTACATTATTATGAATAATAGTTAAAACATTTAGTTACATCAAAGAGTTCATATATGATTGTTTTTATTGCCATAAGGAAACCTGATTGTAGAGGTAAAACCATAAACTCTCTGTTTGATGTGGGAGATATCCGGCTAGCACCTGCTATTAAATCTAACTAGCCATCAGAATTGTTACGTTCTCAAGGAAGCTTCCTTAATATGGCGTAGTAAAGTATATTAACTGTTTTCCTCCATTAATATTAATTTTTAATTAAAAATAAAATGATAGTAGTACATGAGGTACTGTACTAATGATTCATTTCACAGGTATCAGGTCTACCTTGGGTTCAATCAATCGCTTTACACTATGTTTACTAGGTTCATTAAATTTTGAAAAATAATTATCTACAAATAGTTTAGTCACCATTATTATGTAAGCAGGTATGGTAGCACGAGAACAGAAGATTTGAGGTAGTAGGTAGGTACGTTGGGAGTGGCCTACTTACTGTTACTATATTGGCTATATTTATTAATGGTTATTTGGCAGGTTACGGCTGGATGGTGCAACGCTGGGATTGCTTGCACAAGGAAATGGTGACAGAGTCATGTAATTGCTATCTGAACCATCTCTAAATAGCATGAATCAGTGTGAGCACGTGCCTCTAGTTTACCTTTCATTGCTATATGTGGTGTGGTGTTGTAAAGACAACACGACCACTTTTGTGTTGTTTTCTCTGTAGAGTTCAGCTCTAACACCAAACCTCTGTACCCAATGCCTATCTTTTGGACTCAAACATAAACCTTTTACTCATAGAGGGAAACATTTGTGTTCACCAACAACCGCCGCACCCACACACATTCTTGTGCTTGTTTACCACCCCCCCCCCCCTCACTTGCCGTTAGGTCCTTTAACTTGCTGTATTACTCAACTTAAAAGACTTGAAATTCATGGCTGCCATTGGTTTTATAGACTTTTCCTATTAGGCTCAATTAGTAAACAAAAACATCTCGTAGTCAGCTAAAAAACATCCGACCAACAGAATCGAGGGATGGTTAATGAGAAACTTACAGATTCAACAGTTTAATGAATTGCTCAAATGATTCATTTAACCAAGGTGAGCACTTTTTAAATGTTTTACTATGGTGGGTGATTTTATCATTTATTTTTTTGCTATGCTGCCGGCATTACGCTGTTCAATGGCCCACAAGCTTTCGCAGCAGCTTGTGAAATAATATATTTATTTACTTGGAAGTCAATTGGACTTTGTCTCATTTCTGGCTATCATTGAAATCATCGCTAAAGCAACCACAGAGAGCAGATTGCCTGAAGCCATCAGCTATGATGAAACGAAAATGTTAAAAAATGTTTAAACTCTTTGGCTCGCTCTCCAAAATACTCCTTGTTTTGACCAAAGTCATTTCTGACATACAATTCAACAATTTCAATTACGAGCGCAGCCAAAAATAACGCATGAAAGTGCAGCAGAAAAACTATCGTAACCTGGACATTTACACTTGATCTATTCTATTTTTCAAAGAAAATTGTAAATCATATAATATCTAACTTGTTTTGTTATGTAAGCAATTTGAAAGTTCTAAAACACTACGCTGGACAGGGTAGATCAAAGTCTTGTATTTATCAAATATTGTCAACAAAATGGTCTGAAAATAAATAATTGTGGTAAAATGGTTTGATGAAAGATTAGCTAGACAACCATGAAAATTGCTGGTGTTGTTGTAAACTCACAAAAAAATAATAACATAACCTTTTAAAATGCAACACCTCCCTAATTAAATATAAATAAATAATAAACTGTTTAATAAAACGCCTATTTAATTATAAAAACCTGTGAGATGAAAGTAGCCTCTTCACAGCAGGTATTTTATTGTTTGCATCAAATGACAAATAAGTTGGTTACATCTTAGTTTTTGGAATGAAAAGAAGACATTCCATTGGAAAAAAATTTATAATAATAATTGCAATGAAAGGAAATGTTTTATGGCAATAATTATTACCAGGTCTCTTTTTTCATACATGATTAATAAACAAATCTTGTTCAAGCCGAAGTTGTCCACGATCAGTTTACCCATCCTCAGCACTGCAATCATGTTGTCATGTTGTGTACTCTTTGTGTCTGCTGGAACTACACCAATAGAGTTCTGTCATTATCTAACCGGAGTTTGAAATAAATTACAAAGTTAAGTTTCAGCGAATGCTACTTCATCCTGTTTTTTTGACGGAGAAAAGCTAAAACTCCATGTGACACTTTCCTTTGACACGTGAAGCTTCATTTCACCCGCTAATATTATGCATTCTCCATTGCAACTGTGTCTGTTGAATCACATTCATTGTGAAATTTCAACAATGCATATACATGGTTATTGAATACATACTAAAAATTTATGATTCTGGATGAATACATTGGCTATTATCAAAATATTTATTCAAGAAAGAATAAAAAAAATAGAAACTCGTATAAATTAGAGATTTTATTGAAAAAGTATGTTTTGTCACAAATTATATGCATGTAAAATGAAACTGGAGTTGGTTAGAAATTCTAAAAAATACCAACACCTCCAGTTTCAAGAGTAAAACTTACATAAAACATCAGGTAGCCAGAGCTACTGAAATATTCTGTCTCATATTTTTTACTCAAGTTTAGGAAAGCACCAAAAGTGTATTGCTTTACTGCGCAATGCAACAAGATAACAACGGAAATGTTATTTTTATTCCGCTGACCGAAGACTGACGCGAACGTTTGTTGACAGCAAGATGGCAAGCGCAACCAAACATTCTTTTTAAACTAAATCACCAGAAGTCATACCACAGAATTTGCAAATGAATAAAATAATGGAGAAATGATAAATTACGTTTTCCGATTGTCAGTTAATTAACACAATGCGTTTATTGTCATCCATCTGCTCTATCAAGTGACGTAAGTTACAGTAAATGGATCTCCGCTTGTCTCATTTCTTAAAACTTTCTCTAGAAACCGGCTGCAGGTTAAATACAAATACTCGTTTAGAAAGTGCAATGCTCCTGTTTGTTTGACAAGTGAGTAATACTTTAATAGTACAATAAATTCACAAAAAGTTTTACTCCAGCAGAATTCAAACAAAAATAAGTGTGCAGCACTTGATTTCCTGACATTCTCACGATCACCCATTGTGTAGTCTCTAGCATTTCAGAGAATTGACATCTGATCTTGATGATAACTGTGTGGAAATGTGTTTAGACTGTACATAGAGCTCTTTGTGACCAAATATTAGCTAGCCTGTCTGTATTGCAAGCCTTATGGTTCTTCTCCGAGTTTAATAGGAAGAGATCTGCATAGATTTCATCTTTTCAATCATAGAAGTTAGTATTAGCAGACTTTTACTTTCTAAGTTATGCACAAGTTCCATAGACAATCACAGACCCGGTAATCGTGAAATTAACTTTGTTATACTTCATTAGATAGTTAATTACTATGTCTAGAATTATTGCTCAGGATTTCCTGCTCATTTCTCAATATGTCAGAGACAATAGTTCAATCAATTAAAGATAATGTTACCAGAGGTTATGCATTATTGTATTTCATAGCAGTTTAGTGATTTATGTTTTGACTTTTGTAAAATTTTAGTGAAACCAGCTTGAAGAGAAGTTCTTGATGATGAGCAACATCATTTTTGTCAACGCAGACTTCATAGAATGATAGTAGTTTGTGGCAAGAGGTTGCGTTGACATAAAATAATTGATATAAATGTCGGCCAGTCAAATTGAACCTACTATTTGTGATTATTAAAACTTCTAGAAGTATGAGTATGAGTAGTCAAAAGTACTATCAAAACACAAATAAAGGTTTCATTCATCATTATAGAGTTGGGAGGTGCCTCCGTTTTTACTATTATAGTCTCAAATTATGACATAACAAGGTGTTGGCGAAGCTGTAAGACAAGTCTTTGTTGCCCCTCCATAGAATGCCTCGACCTTAGCAACAGATAATCCACAGCGTTATAATCTACCAGATGCTTAATCCATCACTAATCTGTTTGGGAGCTAAATGGCTATTATCCTCGCTGAACGTAACAGGAAAAGCTTGCAAACATTCAGCCATGTTAGACGACATAATCTAGATAAATTCAACTTAGTCTTCAGTGCGAACCTGTCACCAAGTTTGTCTAAGCTCCATAACCTTGCGATAATTTGTACATCACTTTTGGCAAATGTTCAATAAAGCTTTTAAGATGCTTTTAGCGGTGTTCGCCATCCTGTATTTAATTAGATCATTTTTTGTTCAGGCAAGAGGTTCAACTTCGGAACAACGTTTACAAAAACAAGAAAGTGGTATTCAAACGGCGTGTTGAGAGTCTGCAATGCTATGAATGAATTAACATTTAGTTCTCAGTTCAATAACGTAAAAATATAACAAAAAATGATACTTCACACAATTTATTATCTATGTTTTATTAACATTTACAATACAGAAAATGCTGACATTTATCTGAAGAATTAACTGTAGATATATCCAATATTCCGTGGCAGCGTTACAAGTAATGTTGATCTTGAATTTCGCTGAAATAAACAAGATTAATACAATTTAATGGCAAAGTATTAATCTCTCTAAGCGAAGATTAAAGTAGTTTACGGTTTCTCTGAGAAGGAAACATTGAAGACACGATATGAAATAGTCCTCTTCTTGTTTGCCTGTAAAACACGTCATGAAAATACAACTGGGAGTACGGTTTAAATTACTTTAAACTTTATTCGTGTTTTTTACGCATTTAGTTAAAGCTACTGTACCCTTTGCAAAATTTTGAGCATCAATTCATAAGCTTCTTCGAATGTTCTTGGAGTTGTCGATACAACATAAACTAAGGTTTTGCATTCATCAACAAGAATCTTATGAATTAACCAGTATTCGTGACTGAATTTTCTCTGCGGGTTTATACAAAATGAACCTTTGACTAATCGCTTGTATATTATGTTACTATGAATGACGCTTTGTATGTATATCTATGGATTCAGTGTGTTGATGATCTATTTGTGACAGTCACATTCAACAATGTGTGTCATACTAACGAAAATTTCAGTCGAATCAGTAGCCAGTCAAATTTGTTATGATATGCATTCTTAATACATCAACCCTACTGAAGAAAAGCAGAATATATAGTTAACTACTTTGACAATATTGCTAATGTATACTATTTTATTTGGTTTCTAGCATACTTTGCTTGTTAGTTTAACCTTTTATTATCATTCGGTTTGCAGTTTCACTTTATATTTTACTAACTTGGCGCGGAATTCAACTTTTTTCTTCTAGTAGTGTTTCAGCGCTTTTTCGCTCATCATAGAAGCTGTTTTCTTATTGGTCAATATCTGACCACAACTCTGATCCTTTCAATTCCCAGCATTCAGTAAACATCATAGTCTACCATATTACGCTGAGATTTTGGAATAATTACAAGACGACTTGTTTGTCAACAACTACTACGTGATTGTTTTATAGCGTAAACATTAGAATTACTGTGTGCTGATATCACTGTGGCACGGATTACTGTTGGCGCACCATCCGCACGATAATCTTCTACTTCTGCGTTTAAATATAGGTTTTTATTTGAAGTTTAAGGGATATTAATCTAAGCTTTCTCGAGTTGATATCATACCGCAAACTCATCTTGGTTGTGGTGGTGTAAGACTCTGCAGCAACATTTAGACATTGGATCGCATTACAGTATGTCGTAGCTGGGAAAGATTGGAAGAAGACACCAACATTCACAAATAACCCGCTAGCTAGTTGTTGCTACTGCTAGTACATCAGGATATACATTGCAATAAAAGATGGCTTCAACACTCAGTAGAAGCTGCTGTGTAGCTCTTCTTTTCCTCTGCTGCTCAGTGCTGTCTGTCACATCCGACCTGCCGGAAAACATTGACTCGGATCGAATGGTTTGTTTAATCTTTACTTCTGTCATCTATAAACTTTAATAAATGAAATCTTTCATCCAGTTTTTAGTAGCGTTATCACATAGTTTTCTGGTCTCTTTACACTTTGTGGCAAAACTTTGTGATCAGTTATGGGATTAGAACTTATATTGCTTTCCAAATCCGCAGCTTACCTCGCAGTCGCTCAGTAAGTTCATCAGAGAATGCCAAATAATGGTTGACTTTTTTTGTCTTTCAGTTATATCTTGTAAACAACTTTGACACAGCTAGCACAACCAGCATTAGTTTAATGTTTAGACACTACAGATACACTGAGGGCCGAGCGGAATCACTCGTTATGATATCTGTTTAGCAGAATGTAGATAACTTTTGATATAATTTCCTTGTAAGCATTGAATGAGTTAGTAAGTTAGTAAAGGCACTTAGCAATCTGAGAGAGGCTGGATATAACCAATTACTAACCACACTTGATAGGGTTACAAAAGGGAGCAAAATTTGTTTTCAACCCGTTAATAATGAGTTACACATATTGGTTATGTCATAAGCTTGTCTGGTGGTCATGTAAACTAACTACTAGTTACTTATTACTAACTACTACTAGCTGGCCTAAAGTGGTTTATCTTCCGTGTCTGCCATTCGTAAACAACACCAATTTCAACCCAATATTCACATTGTGATTCACCGAGAGTTTTTGATACTTATTTGGTTAGTCATTTTTATAGTTTGGTATTGAGTCATAGACAAAGAAACTGCTGCATTGCTCTTTTCGGATATAAAATTTTGTAAATTGATGCTTGAAACAGCAGCTGCCCACTCATAAAAGTCAGAGCATGATCTCATGAAGTGACAGTCACAAATCGTGTGAACTTCTCTTCTCGCTGTTCAGTTAAAAGCAATAATTTATGTACCAAAGCCTGCGGTTATAATTATTTTCAACTTTCGTTAAATTGAATAATCATTACCTTGCAGCAGATAGCCACGTTTCTAATTACCTTACTGCAAAGCACTGAAACATATGATTGCTAGCCATAAACCATTTCTACTGCTGCGTAATGTTGCAAACGAAAACATCTGCGGTGCAAATAACGAGCTAGATTAATCATAGAATTATAGAATTCTTTTGGTAGCTTAAAGTTCTGTAAAATGGATAACGGTGTCAGGTATACACTAGACGAAGAGTCTATCATGAGTGGTGGTTGGTTGGTGAATGGTATCTGGTGTCAGTTGTATCCTTGCTCTGGATTAATGATGCCTGCAGAGACACTAGTAGTCTGTCATTTGGTGCCAAATACTACAACCTACGCACCGCACCGTAAACTTTGATGAATAACGATACATTCAGCAACCATTAGCACGATTTACAATTACATCCGTAGGTGTTAATTGGGGGAGAAAGATTAAATAGGCTGATATGTTTATTTATTTAGAAAAAAAAGCTTCAAGCTTTGTAAACAAAGGCGAGAGTTTCCTTTGATTAAAAGAGTACATCTTCTCCAGCTATCAATAAATTTATATAGCTTCGATTAGATTGTAATCGTAGAATAGTATCAAATAAAACGAAATAGGAGTCGTAGACGGTGTCTTAATTTGATAAGTAGGAGTGGCGGATTCAATAAAACTTCAAAGAGGATTTCTTTATTTTATTGTTTATTAATGGTTAGTGATCTAGCAATTGTAAAGTTTTGTTCTAGCACCCAATTTTGAACATTGCCAAACATAATGTTTTTAGTAGTTTCAAGTAAATCTTGGGGGATTGTATCAAAGCTTTGAAAAAAATGTAATCAATCGTTTTGTTCTATAGCATGAAACAAAAATGAGCTGTTTCCACCCAATCGAACAACAATTTATGATTATAAGGCAGAAATCATTGAGGATGCAACTTATGATTTTCTGGGTGACATTCTCTTTATCTTGATCCAACCACATCCAACTCTCGTATGTCACAATTTCATCAAATTCTAATACAAACATAAAATGGGATTTCAGCATTTGCTTTCAAAAAGGAAATTAAAGCACTATATAGATTGCTCTAATCAGTTATATCAAAGTGTTTGTTTAATCAACTAGATAGACAAAGTTTGGTACAAAATCAATGTAACCCATCTGCTACCGCCTTACTTTTGATGACACTAAACGCTGCGGGTCATCTGTGAGCCCTCACTGTGACTTTGATCACTGTAGTACAATCGCTATAATTAAGTTGTTTGATGTCGTATCACTCTACATGAGTACAAAGAAACTGTGTTATATAACCAGAGTGTTGACTCTTCAATCAATTTTTTTTGTTTTCCTGCCGAGTGAAGAACTTTGATGAGAATCTCTGTTTTATGCTGACAACATTTGGTTGTGACACAATAAATTGTGGAGTGGCCATTATGATTCATTTCTGGTTTCATGGGTCGTCAACAAGATGCAAACAAAGACAATTCAGACATTTAGGGCCACTTCAATGTATTGTTTATTAGTGATTACATCACTACTGCATCATTCCATGATTTGATAGTAAAACAATTCTTTTCAAATGTGATTAATACTGACAAAAGAGTTAGTAAACAAGTCTAACATTTTCTAGTTACTCTGCTTTACACACATACATGTCTGCAAACTGATGCTGATTTTGATGAATTTGCTATGAGTCAAATACTCTTTCCTGTCGTGTTTTATTGATGAATTGCCGCAGGTTTTTTGTTTACACATTTCAGTTGAGTCCTGTAAAAAACTTTAAAATCTTTAGCGACATTGATGGCTTATCTGACACGGTAAATCCAGTCATATAAAAATTGGTCAAAGGTTTACGCCTCTGAACTGCCTTTTTTCAAACACATATTTTACTTGAAGTTCAGCTTCACTTCATCAACAATCTTTTCTTACAGCTCAACTCCTCTGCGTGCATCGTCAGACGTTTCTGTAAGAGCGAGTCAGCCGTGTCAGCCCTGATGACAGAGCTGTCGCTGACAGCTGCAGATGCTGAAGAGGTTGTGGACTACATATATAACACCTCAGGGATAGAATGGAGAAGTTGTAGTTGTGAAGTGAGCTGTGCTTTGAATGACAACTGCTGCTCGGATGCATCTACTCCGCTGACTCTGGTAAAAAATTAATACGATAACAAATTGTATAGGTGTTAATTTTGGAAGTAGATTATTGTTTTTCAAAGTTCAATTGATTGATAGCTCCATAAATTGTAAAAATATATTTTTGTATGATAATTTTTAGGGAGTTTCATTCAATTGGAGTCGATAATTTTTGAGTTATTTAGTCCAAACAGGACTTCGAATTCTGTTTTCAGCTATGCAATAAATTATAAAAACTGACGCAAATTCTTCATCTTTCCTAATCGTGCTACTACTTATTTCGCAACCGATTGAGGCACGCGTTTGGACTATAAATAATAAATAAACTTTTAATAAGTCACTATATAGTCATGCTTTTTGGAATAATCTCTTCTGGCTAGTAGCAACTATTATAAAACGTCACCAGAGTCTACACAAAGGCATTTCAAGTGGTTTGGCTTATACATCACCACAATTGAGATTTACCCTCAAACAAAACTGTTGTCATGCATCAAAGGTTTCTAACAGCTGCTAACTTTCTCTCTGGACCCACATATTGGTTCATTTCATTTAACCACATAACTGTTTTGTGAGTCACCGTTCTGTTCATAATGGGTAACCAACCACAAAATCTCGCTTCATTGTTCATCCTTCAGTGCTCAGCCGGACTTTCGTAATAATGCATTGTCTGGTCTGTTGGATACGAGCGAGCGTGAAAAAACTGAAAGTGGTGAAAAATTTGACCAAATATGGGAGGAAACTTATGTATTTATTACGCACAAACTGAAGACTGCGAAAGAAAACCAACTTTTAGTTTTTTCTTATGGTTTGTTGAATCTGCTAGCATGCTCCCTACCAGCGGGTTATTTTGTGAAATTTGGTTGCAGTCAACTCCGGAGTCCCTTAAGACGGCAAATAGTAAATGTGACTACTTTGAATGGAACATTGTGCCTGTAATAGACTCCTGCCCTGATAAACTACCTAATATGGTCTCAGAGACTGTGAGAACTTGGTGTGTTGAAGGTGAGTGATTACCGTAGTGCACTTAACACCCATTTTAAACTGTATACTGAATAGCTCGGTGGTCCAGGCATCCAAGTTCAACCCTTACCTGAATTCTTTTTAGCAACCAGCTACTAGCGTTTAATGTTTTTTTCAGTTGCGGAACAATTGCAAATAATTTCTGTCTCCAAACCACTGAGTTACTAATATATCGTTCTCTGGGTCACCAAATGTTTTGCTGGTTCATAGTTTAAATTAGTAACTACTCAGCAGCTATTCGAGGAGACTAGAGAGATCAGCCGTGGTGACTTGTCACCAAGCCAAGAGCATTTTATGACATTTGCGTTTTTAATAGCTAGCTTGAAAGTAGATGTATGCTAATATTTTTCACTTTCAGCTCATCTAACGCTAATTTATTCACCGGGTTATACTGCTTGTAATGGTGGGCTGGGTGTGGGCAACTTCTCACTCTAATGATATGACACTAGTAAAAAAATATGTGAATACTTGCTACTAAAATCTACTAGACTCTTCACACGTGTGTTGGACCTAACCTAAACGTAGTTCCCTTTTCTGGTGTCTTTTCTATCAGTTGGTGTTGTATGCATACAATTGTAATCCTATCAAAACTGGCTGTCATGCCATTAATGCAGTCCTGTTAACTAGTTGATTGAACACTGTGACTTGTAACGAGCTGAGATGTTCTGGAACCTTGTTTTGTGCAGCTGTTAGGTGCAGCTGAAGGTTAACGCATTGATTTGTATGATGCCGGCAGGTTTATTTATCTACAGCTTTTGCTGTTTTACCTAAGAAGTCTATTCAAATTCATCTGATGAAAGATGGAGTTTGATTGGATTCACTTTAGTTGGTGTCAGCCAGCTTTTATAACACTACATCTGTAAATACCATTTATGACATTCTAGATTTGTCACTTTTTTGTGATTCATGGTTTCACGTTCTCAATTATATATGTTTTTGATTAGTTGGCCAAACAAAATCTGTCCAGACATTTCCTGTAAAGAGATACCGAACACGTACTTATGTCATCAAGTCAGCGAAACAGCATTCAATGCCAACTATATGTTTTGGTTATCTGGGAGCCCTGCCTACTTTGCATACAAATTATCATTACTGACTCATTAATTTTGGCTGCCGATTCACTAAACATTTGGGAGGATTATTTTAGCCTAAATCTGTTTATCTTTTCAGGAAATGGCAGGAGCACCAGTTAGCGCATGCCATTTCTGTACCAGTACTTGCCATTTATGGAAAGCCTCAGTTCTATTGCAGGCTTATTGCCGTAGCATGGGGTGTTTGAGATGAGCAGATGCGATGTAATTTATTACTTCAATGTTGGCTATGATTGATGGTATTTAGTAGGGAGAGTCGAATATAGATGATACTTGACCAGTCTCAGTTCATCTGTCACTTGGCTATGAGTTTATATTGTGTGCTAGTTAGATTGTGAGCTGCCTGCATTCCTATAAGGCGACCCCGCTTGGATTAATGAGCTTTAGCTGGCTAATCTCTAGTGATACAAGCTTGTGTTCTGATCTGGTGAAGCAATCCCCTTCTGATCTGATTATTTATTGCGAGGAGTAGCTCATCTAGTAGTAGTAGTACTAGTAGTAGCTAGTAGTATAGTAATTACACAGTAACAATCATTTTACAGGAGTTCTACTGCAAGAATCGCTGTGCTGAAATGCCCAGTTTTTAGCATTGGTAGCTTGATAAAAGACCATGCACATTTCCATAGAGATATCATTTGTTAGTGCATTGTCACACCTCTAATTCTTCAATAACCCACCACGTTATCCGCAGAAGAGTTATTTATTCACAAATGTCTCACTCAGACATTCATGGAAGCGCCACCCGTGAACTTGGTGCTATACAACCCATACCTTATATGTCCATAGATATACTCTCCATAAACCGGCCAGGTAAAATGTAGCCCAAAACCTTATGCTACACACAAACAGCCATCTGTCAGACAGTTGACATCTGTCTCCAAGATGCCTCTACTTTCTCCAATGACCCTGACACACTCCATAAGATTTATTGCCTGTTGGACAGCTCTAATCCCCATTCAATTATCAATTTACATCTGTACGAAGTGTGCCACACGCTTCCCTTCACCTGGCACTACCAACTACTTTTACAAAACTCGTATATATGTATAACTTTCTGTCTTCATTTCCTGTAACATTGCGAGACAAATGAGCTACTGGTCGTCTACTGGTTGACTCTGCCGGTGTACGAGTTATTCCGTTGTTATTAATTTGTAGTTATGTTAGCTATCATTTTACGATTGCTCTTAAATGTCACCCTGGCTATTAACTGAAGATGCTTGTTCACCATTTCTTGCTGCTACATCTGGGTCAATAACACTCTAGTGCTTCACCACAGTGTTTGGCTTTGGTCACATCGTGTGGTCAGATCACAAACCTCTACTACTCTTGTAACTACTTGTGTAACTGACTACTAGATGATTGGTTGAAGAGGTCAAACACTCTACAACATCAGGCATAGACATGACTGTGATATATAATATAGCTAACATCATAGGGTTATTGAGTTGTCTTGGTTCTGAGAAGTGTTTTTGTTTAAATTCGAATCAGTCCTTCATTTTTTTTGAAGTGAACAAATAACAGGTTTCCAACTCAAATCTGATTGCATATTTTGGGCCTTAAAGTCTGTAGCAATTAAACAAGTTACATTTTCTATTTTTGCTTGTCTACACTCCATCAATTATTCAATAAGAATTGTTAGTTTCAATAAAGGATCGTCTCCTCTTTTATTGGTGGCACAACTCATCGTATATATTTCCTTAATGTTCTACGATTATTCACTCGGTCTCATTGCCTTTCCAGGTCGCTAGGTATGCAATCTGCAATACTTGTTGAGTTCCAATCTACAGTTATCTTCATTCTTAGATTTCATCAGTAATGTTCAAACTGTTATGAAGCGAGACGAGTTTTTTATTATTAAAAATATGTGCTCCTTGTCGGCTTTAAACGACGAATTGTTGTGTTTTACCTAGAACTTATCATATGTTGAAACGATCAGTGGAAAAATTAGTTTCAACTTTTGGGTTCAAACCCTGATACCGTTATTATTGAAAAATGCTGCCATAAACTTTAAAACAATCCTGTTTGTTTATACATTTATAGATGGACCAAATGATGGTAATTTTGTGAAGATGACAAGCACCAAGTCCTACGCCACCTACTCTAATATTTACTGTGCCATGTGTCACGGCGAGTCTTCTCTTGACTTGAAACCTTGGAGTTTTAAATTGGAATGTTTAAACCTGGCTAGTGAAGGGGTGGAAAGTAACAGCTCTCTCACTGAAGTTGCTAGGTAAGTGTATGACAATTTGCCTGAGCGGGTGTTTAGATACAGGAAAAAAAAATTAATTAGTAGAGAAATACTTATAGCAAATAATTAAATAAACAACCTTCTGTGGCTTGCTTGTCTGAATTTAAAAAGTTTATGTGGTCCTATTTGAACCTAAACTTAATAATAAGTTATTATTTTGTAATTAGCCACGAAGTTATTGTCTTGTTTGGTTCTTGTACATTCGTTTATTGCCTGGAGACTGATTTTGTTCGCCCACTTCAAGCAGGACCATTTCTATCACCGAATAGTGAGTATCAGCCGCCACTGGGCTGTCCTCCCCTCTGACTCATCCATTTCTAATCTCTCTACTCATTACTAATCCTCAGTTAATCTCTCTCTTCAGATTAACGCTCAACCAATATGACATATCATGTCACGAGCAGCTTAATCTCTGCCGTTACGTGCTTATGCAAGCTCGCCCATTAATAGCCTACTTGACTTGCCCCTCAAGCTTTTCGTGCGATACACTCAGAAATATAAAATGGGACTCTACACAGACTTCAAACTGAAACATTTATTTGGGCATATTGTTCAAACAATTTCTAACATGATATAAAAAGCTGCATTGATGCCTTTGTTCCACTGCAGTGCAAGCCAGTGCAAAAAGGATCCAACCTCCCCACAAACACCCCCTACAGATCTTGATGGTGAGATATCCACCATATATGGAGCTGTACTGTACGACGGCTTGGACAGAGAGGACTTGTGTAAAACCTTTACTGACATCGTCAGCATCTGTCCATCTGGTAGGCTTCAATTTATATGTTAGTAGTTGTCTCCTCTTTGTACCAATATAAAGGAGACAACTCCTGTTGCAACAAAAAGTTTGTAACCTTTGGTAGTTTTTACAAGAGCCAGGTGATATTGTATCTTTTAAGCATATGTGAATAATTGCTCTATATAAAAATTTCTTTTTCATAAAAAAATTTTAACGGGCTATTTGAACGTGTTTGCAAATTTTAAAGGGATTGTTGTCATAAAAAAAGCAATTATTGAAGTTTTAATTATTTCGGTCAGTTTAAAATTAATCAGCAGCTACCTAATCAGAAAAAGATTTAAATACAAAAAGAGTATGATTCTAATAATAATTTGTACTGTTTGATTTTATCCAATGACAGCATGCGTAGACAAGACAAGATAGTACAAACAGTGTGCCATTACATCATATGGCTATATTGTGGATATTGTAGGTACAGAAACTAGCCTTAGTGACAAATGTACCCAAGGAGGGACATCTTATGTGACCACCAGCTCAGATTCTCCTACCATTTACAAGAACTCCGACTGCGCTGCGTGTAACAATATAGAAAGAGGTGAGTTAATACTGTAAGACTGTAAGACTACCAGTATGAAGTAAGTGGTAGAATTTGAGGAGTACAATTTGTTTGACAAAGCTCTTTAGCTAAAATTTTTTACAATGTTTTGTTTAACTTTTAACTAATTTTTAAATTATTTTGAAGAGAATAGTCTTTATAAACAAATGACTTGTCTTTGTCTTACAAAATTAAAACTATTGTGGCAAAGTTAAAAGTTGGTGATTAATTATTTATTTATTATTCAATAAAAAACTTTTCAAACTTGTGTTGCTTTGATAATTATATTTCCAACATTTGCTAAATGTGCTTTTGCTTATTGCCTAATAAAGGCCTATTTCTGGGTAATTTGCCTAAACAAGTATAAGCCAGGTGCTTTGATGAATGGTGATGTTGAAGGCAAAACCTATTAACAGCAATCTCACTTACAACTTACAATATATTCATTGTAGATGACCTGGTATGTCAAGCCTGTGGTTCTACAGGCTGCCTGAAAGGAACAGAGAAGGTCCGAGGCTTGTTTGCTCGTTTTTCTATTCTAGTGCAACCGTACCCATCACAGGGTGATAAAGCGTGTCTAGGTAGGATAACTCCATAAAAAACTGATTTTTCAACTCGTTTAGCTTGCTCTTCTAAAACCAAGAATTGTTCATGTATTGACTGAATAATAAACAAAATAATGATTTTACTATAGATGGGAGAGATGGAAGTGATTGTAGTGGGGCCCTAGCAGCTGTTCCTACTTGTCAATACGGTGAGTAATTTCAATCAAGGCTAAAACTATAGCCTTTCTCTCACTTGAGTTAGAACTCTGCCAACATTTATTTTATCAGCAGTATTAAATTTAATAAATCAAATTTATTCCTATGAGAATTTTTTCAAATTTTTTGCTTTATGATATTTTGCATTTGTGGGAAATTTTCTTTCACTAACTGTATACTAAGCACACACATCTGCTTTTTTTCCACATAATAAGACATTTTTTTCTTTGGATGTTTAATTGATTTGTATTTTACGCAGGTGAATATTTGGATACAGAGACAACTAGCTGTGTACCTCTTTGTCCCCCAACTACACTGTACTTCCAGGGTCTATGCGTCATAGAGGACAGTATGAACACTGCCATGTGTGATGAATCGGTAGGCGCAAACCTCTATCAATGTCATTGGTTGTGCGGACATGAAGCAGCAATCCCTTTTGTTTAGAAGTCAACTTATAAATAATTATTAATAAGTATCCTGTTTTAATGTCAACATAGTTTAATTTATTTTACTGAATTTATCGTCTGATCTAGGATTAAAACTTTTTTGTTGACTGGTTTAATCTGTTATTCATTGTACGCCAATAGCGTTTCCACATTTCCTATGCCACACCATTATTCAACAAATTTGTTAAGTAACAGACTTCCTATTTTGCCACTAAGAAATAACAAATTTCTATAATAAGAATAACTGCACATTGGTATCAAACCCAACTGAATTGCGGGAAAGCTAGTCAAGTGTTTTTACCATTGATCCACGCTTTCCCTTTTCTCACTTTAGGTTACTTACGAGGAATATCTGGAGGTTGGAAGACGTACCAGCTATAGAGCTTCAATGTTCAAAAATAACATTTTCTACATGGAGTTGAACAATGGAACTGTAATCTGTCACACGTGTACAATGGCAGTCAAGACCATATACGACGAAGGCCTGGTCACTCACTCTAACGGTTCAGCTAGCTTGAATCAAACGCTAGTCCATTATTTATTTATAACACGAGAAGGTAACTTCACATATTTATGTTTACCCGCCAGCAACAACAATGGCAACAACGACGATAATGACGGTGACAATGGAGAGATATCACAAATACTGCACTATCAGGACATTTTAACTTTCGTTCTCTGCATAATCTCCATCATTTTCATCCTCTTGTTCTTTGTCGCTTTCTTTTTGGTGAAACGGATGAGAAACATTCCCGGTTCGACGATAGCAGGCAATATGTTCATGTTTATGCTTGGCTATATCGTGTTCATAGCTCGAGGACTTGATAAACATTGGCAAGACCCCACTCTATGTTGCATGATGGGTGTACTCGTCAATTATTTCTTTTTATCAGCTTTCATCTTTATGATTATCTACGCTCTATTGATAATCAGGTCTTTGGAGTTTGTAGACTTGGATTCTAGATATACTTCAGTTACTGTGGCACAAATATGGTTGGGAGGTATACTGTTACCCTTTTTGGCTATCATTCCTGCGTTGTTGATGGATGCCTATGCTGAGAATTCTCCTTGGTCTCCAGGCTATGGTGGTGAACACTGCTTTATGAGTAACAGAGAAGGAAACATCATATTCTTCACAGTACCAATAGCTGTGTGTCTGCTGATCACTATGACCATATACGTTATAGTGGTACACAGGCTACGTCAGATTGCCGCAGCTACCAGTCGAGTGAGAGATTCGCACAGAGAAAAAGTTTATCTGTGCATAAAGCTTATTTTCGTGCTTGGATTTAATTGGCTCACCGCCATCTTGGCTGCCGCGGTTAGCAGGGAAAAGTATCCAGTCCCCAGTGAGATAGTGACCACCATATTTATAATCTTGTGCTGCCTTCATGGGTTCTTCGGCTTCATTGTATTTGTGGTCAGCGGCAGCAATGTTCAGCTTCTCAAGGCACGATACACTAAGATTGTCGAGTCAACTTCCACATCGGGGGTAGGAAAAGCCACCCGTACTTACTCAGGACAGCCTCAGAGCACTACTGTAGCCAGTGAACTCTCTACGATGATACACAAACCTTCTCCCAAAGAATCTCCCGCTTCTGTCAAAAAGTTTAGTAAAGAATCTAAGGCTATTCCCAACGACTACAGCTCTACGCAAGATACACTAAATCTAAGTATCGGTGATAGAAGCAACGACTCTCCAATATCTAATCGATCTGTTGGGTCAAAAAAGTGTGACTTTTTCTAGATCATTCCATCAAAGAGAACAACTCCAACGTTGGAGGCATAATTGTATTTTTTTGTAGCATGTCGTCTATCCAACGCATTTGGTTTACATCAATTATTATCTGCTGAAAAATGCATCAAATACATTGTTTATATATTTTTTACGCAATTGGTGCAATTGATACATAAGAAATAATGTACATAAAGTATTTCTAATATTTAAAAGTGTGAGAGATGCTAATAGTCCATCTAGTCCAAGTTTCAGTCACTTTTAAATTATCGGATTACGGGAAGGTTGATTGAATAATGGTATACGAATTGGTTTGTTTTAAAGTGCTAACCAGTTAAATCCAAAAATTTCCATTATGTAGGATTTTTACATTTTTTGGGTAAATTTTATCAATTATGTATGCTCTTAGCATAAATTATCATGTACTACTGTCAGACCACATTACAATTTTTTTTCATAGTTTTTTTGGGTGATTATCACAATAAAGTACATATATACAAAAAACTGTTTGAGTTTTACTGGTTGATAGTGGCAGAAGTTATATACAACTATTCCTCTTGCAAACAAAAATTACAATGACTGTTACCATACATTCTGCTTTTGCTAACATTGTTTTTCTGCACGAAGTTGTGAATCTTGTGAGTTGCAGAAATTTGTGTAGTTTTGTAACAGCCACAATTAAGTCTAAGTCTCCAGTCTAGGTACCATAGAGAATATAGATAGAAGCCAAGGTTTTGCCGAATTTTTGTGCATTGACGATGCACCTGCTCTTGGTTCCAGTTTGGCGCTTACAATGATTGCCATATAAAAAATTTTAGTTTTAAAACGAATTTTAAAAATATTTTTAAAACCGATTTTATTAAAATTATATTTTTATAACAAGAAATAGAGTTGAACAGTTTCACGGGTACCTTGATTACCCTGCAGAACAAAAATATGATAATAAGAATTTAAAACCGTATTATTAATTTACAAATTATTTTTGCAATCAAATTTTTTCACTTGCAGTTTAGTAACTTATCAATAGTATCTCAATAATTTTGATGGACATGAATTCATCAACCGCTGTTTCATTCATTCTCTAGTTTATGAGCACAGTCGTTTTTTATTGTCATTATTCAATGGCAGTCAAGTGTAAGAACAATCGTTTATAAAAAGAGGGGCGGGGCTATTTCTTCATAGTAGGCTCTGTAAGCTGTCGGTAGACCGCTGTTGTGCGTATTATATACTCCACCGCAATCCTGGCGAACCGGAAACACCAATAAAGGCGCCCCGTTGATTTTTGCCTCTATGCTACAACGATTATATATACTCGTTGTATCTAATATATAACCGTTGTATGCTAGGTACTTCATGAAGGAGTTGTCCGCTCGATTTAAACTGGCGCTAGGGTTTGTTTAAAATCAATATTAACCAATTGGCTATAAGATAGCACATATTTATCCAATAGGCACGCGTGACATTTTTTGCTGATGCAGACGTACTACATGAATAGGTACATCAGCAGCATGAGACCAACAACAATAGTTTGTTTACTGGCAAAGAGTGGTTGTTGTTATTGTCCACTGTTTGGTCTGCTAGGTTAATTATCCGTAGTAGTTAGTAATAAATATAAATGTACACCTCGGTGGTAGACGTAGTAATGGTTTGAAATAATATTGTGTAACCTATCCTATAATAATAGCAAATCTTTGTTCGCCGCGATAAATAAAAAAAATTAATAAAAAAACTCGCTGAGTGAGTGACAGTCAGTGAGTGAGTAGTAATAATAATAAACACGGACAGACTAATAATAAAAATTGTTTATTATTATTTATTAATTTAATTATACTTCGTAGTTATCCATCCATGGATAATTAGTCATAAATAAATAATAAATATATATTTATTATAATTATTATAATAATTATAATAATTATACATACAGTAAAATTTTGATATAATATTATAATAATAATAAATTATTATTTATAATACTACTATACTACTACTACTATTACATAATAATAATATTATACTTATTACTGATAAATTAAATAGTATTATTATATTATTATTACATATTTATTTATAATGAATAACTAAATTTATTATTATACATACTACTTACTTATTATTATTATTATTAATTAATTATAATAATAAAATATAATTCGAAATACTAACTAATAAAATTCTATCTTCTTTACATATATATTTTTTTCTACTGTTATCAATCATAATAATATTTATTATTATAATATATTATTCAAAATACTGACTAATTGTGAATTGTATATTACAATAATAAATTTATTTATTATTAATTATGAATAAAAAAATAAATATGTAATAACAATATAATATTATTTAATTTATCAGTAAGTGTAATGTTATGGATTATTAATTAATTACAATCAATCAATAATTATAGTAGTAGCTGCATGAAAATAATTTATAAAAATTATTTTAAATAATGATAAATTGATTGAGTAAAACTGATTATTTATTATTATTGTTACTATTATTATTGAGTTATTATTATTGTGATGGATTTATGCGAGTGTGTGGGAAGACAGATACGCCAGGAGTTGCCCTGCCTTACCTGATGAAGCTGATGTGTATAGTCGCCTAGCAACAGAGACCGACCTGTGGATCATCAACGATGGAGACACTCTAGTCAAGCCTAGGAGGAACCTCGAGCTAAGGAATGTTCTAGTGACTGACCTAGTGACACTCGTTAGCTGCATGATCGTTCAGGCAGGCGCCTTGGATTACTTTTGTCTGTTACACATGATAACCTATTTTCGTACATAGCCAATCATATCTTATATATTTTAACCAATTGCATTCATGTATTTCAATTGTGTGACTTTTCTATAAATACTGAGGCAAATCGCCCAGACCTCCTGAGCTCTGGAGTAGTTATGTTAAAGGGTAGAACTGTGTAATGTGGTGTAACGTTGTGTTCCTCGCAATCATTTACTGGAGTATATTGTAAGTCGTTGTCTAACGTACCAGGATTGTCAATAACGCTTCGAAACATCTCTCACTGTTTGTAAGTTTTGTATCTTGCTCGAGAATATATTTATTGTTATCAACTACAACTCTCTTTATGCTGAACACTTGCGAAATAATTAATTCACTTAGAGAATAACTATACTCTTTGTAATTGTTACAAGTTCTGCATCATTCGCTTGAAAGGCAAAGTGCTGAGTTAACGCTAGTGAAAGTTATCAATTGATGAAATTACGCACGTGCTTAGTCAGCAGAATTGGTTGGATGCAGGATCTAATTATATCGTGTAACAGATCCCCGTATTGTTTGAGGAGTTGTCCTGTGTTGAGAGGGATCGACTAATTAATTAAGTGCCTATTGTGAGCTGAGTTATACTACGGTTAGTAGAAGCCACAACACGGAGTTGTTAGTGCCTGAGGCTAGTCGGCTCACTACCATTTGCCCTAGCTCTCTCTAGAATAGGAAGGCTTGAGTAGACAGTGGTCCGGTGAAGGTCGTATACAAACAAGTGAACACAAATCCTTTACATTATTATTATTAGTGTTAACATTATTATTACTTATCGTTATAATAGTGGGATGGAATTGTGCGAGTAGGTGTGTGAGGACTGATGCGCCAGGAGTTGTCCTGCCTTACCTGATGAGGATAGATGTATCTAATCGCTTAGCAACAGAGCACCGGCCTGTGATCCTACAGTTGATGGAGACGTGCTAGCCAAGTCTAGGAGAGAACCGCAAGCTAGGAATTGTTCCGGTGAACCTGTGACCTTGTGACCCGATTTAATTATTATAGTTGTTAATGCGAGCGGTTATTTTATCTGCATGAATGTTTAGGCAGGCGCATTGGATCTGTTTGTGCGCACTTATATTATATGTATTAACCTCGTTTTGAAATAGCCAATCATATTTTATTATTATTGGCAATTGTATGTATGCATTTTCAACTGTATTGTTTTTTTTATAAATACTGGGGCAGATCGCCCAAGCCTCCAGAGCTCTGGAGTAGTTGTGTTAAGAGTAGAATGTGTCGGCGAATGTAACGTTGGTGTTCCTCGCAATCAGTAACTGGAAGTCTTAAGTCGTTGTTCAACGTGCCAGGATTGTTATACACGCTTTGAAACATCTCTCACTGTTTGTAAGTTTTTGTATCTTGCGCGAGAATATATTTATTATTGTCAACTGCAACTCTCCTTATGCTGAACACTTGCGAAGTAGAAAACACTTGGTAAATAATGAATCCACTTAGAGAATAACTACACTCTTTGTAATTGTTACAAGTTCTGCATCATTTGCTTGAAAGGTAAAGTGCTGAAGTTAGCGTTAGTAAAAGTCTATCGATTGCTGAAATCTGTGGACGTGCTTAGTCAGCAGAATTGATAGTGACACCGGATCTGGCTATATTGTGTAACAGATCACCGTATTGTTAGAGAAAGTCTCCTGTATTGAGACGTATAAAGTAATTAATTGATTAAGTGCCTATTGTGAGCTGGGTTATACTACCGGTTAGTAGAAGCCCCAATACGGAGTTTAGTGCCTGAGGCTAGTCGGCTCGCTACCATTTGCCCTAGCACTCAATAGTATAGGAAGGCTCAAGTAGACAGTGGTCCTGTGAAGGTCCTGAACAAACAAGTTCACGTAAAACCCTTACAATAGTATTATTAGTAATACTAACAACAGTAATGACAATGATGATGATAATAACAGATCCTGTTTCTTAGCATAAAATAATAATAATTATTATTATAGTAGTTTGAGATTGTTTATATTGTTTCTTACACTAATAGTTACATCTTCTCTATATATTTTTTATGATCAAATGAGGTATAATTTATATAATTTATTGAACTGGTTTATTAACAGATAATATTACTGTTTGTTTAACAAAACGAAATCAACTACATAAATATGATACCGTGGTATGTTTCCAGGACCAAATGACATTTCAGGAAGACCGTCGCAGTGCCCATTGGTTTTATTTCAGCAGTATGATTTTCTTTTATTGATACATTTTTAAACTTTGTTACTAGCAGCCTGTGGTCCCAAGTTATTAAAGAATTGATGATGCAACAGTATCAAACAACTTGACTCACCTAGTGGAATATATTTTCATATCTATGCATTGTCTTGATAAAGGTTACGCTCACATGAATTCAGCAAACACCAACTTGTCAATCCCCAACCCATTTCCCGCCATGCTTCTCTACTCACGCTTCAAACTTTCCCTGCTCTTCCAGACCCCACTATACCTCTACCCCCAACTACTCTACTCCTCCTAGCCCTTCCCTGCCCATCTCTTTCCCATCTCCAATTATTGGTTTGGCACAAACAATCAGGTATTAGCATAACGTAACTTTTTATGATATATCACCCAACAGATTCATATAAAAAAGAAAATAGTTTGGTTTGAGAAAAGACACAAAATTTAAATTCTGTGCATATATTGAAATGGTCTAATAGATTGTTTGTAGAACAGTTTTTATTTCTACTAGTGGTTTAGGCATGCATCAGCGAACACATATACAGACAGATGGATGATTTTCATGCCTCTACATGTATGTAAACAGTGCGACCTGACAATTGTGTTTTTAAAATTTGTCCACATTTTTTTGGAACAAATAGAACATTCTGTAGTCCACTAGTAATTCTTTTCCAACTATACTCTTTTATTATTAGCATAATTGCTCCATCATTTTTTTCTTGTTGAGCACTCTTTACTCACCTCAGTTTTGACTGCTTTACCAGCTTTCAGGTATAACAATAATAATTATTTTTATATTCTATGCACCACTGCATAATTTTTAATACCCTCCCCAGTCATACTCTGATTTATATATTAGATATAGATAGCAATCCTGCTAGTCTAAAAAAAAATTGGTTCTCCTTTGATGGCGTTTTGTTACCAAAAACCACGATGAAAAATCCCACTTCTCACAATTATTTTATTCATGGAATGGATGTGCCTCCTACTGGTTTACTATGAGCAGATTTCGTAGACACATTTCAATGGATAGAGAAGTGAGAAAAACAGAAGCTGAATTGAATCGGGCACTAGCTGAGATTGACCAACTTATTGCCAGTGTAAAAGCCAACAGTGTGAAGGTGAATTGTGATTTGAGTGATGCAACTCAGAAGTTTGAAGGTGTGTATCAGTCAGATAATAAGCTTTATTTTCTTATTAACGTGTGCGGAGCTATTTCAAATTATCTGTTCAACTCTGTATTTGCTTTTATTTTTGTTGGATCGGTTAAATTTATTTGAAGGAATTACGATTTGTAGCATATTTTAGCTTCTGAGACAGCTGTCGATGTTTTGACCAAAAATGACAGAGCTATGAACATTGATGAGAGCAATATACTAGCTAAATGTCAAAGGAAAGATAAGGAAATAGCTTCCCTTCAAAATGAGCTGTTAGGCTTGTTTAATTTGGAAAGAGGCCAACACAAAAAAATGTACAGCGGATTGATGGGCTCGATGAAAGAAATGCTGACGCTAAAGAAAGACTTTGATGCCGTTAAATTGTCAATGTCAGATTAGAATACAAATAGACATTGCTCAGCCAAGATATAACTGGTTGTGACTTTTTGTTTGTTCCTAAATCTGGAATCGAACAAGTTGAAACCTTCTGATTTTTTTTATTGCAGATGTCGTTTTTCCAAATTTAATGCATAGAAATACCTCATGTGATTTCTTGTACATTGTCACTTTATTGTTTGCTGGATTGTAGTTTGTTTCATCTGATTAATTGACTACTTATTACGTAGTTATATTTTAAAAAATGTAGCATCTATAAAAAACTATCAAAATAAACTGAACATCAGTATTATGAGTTTGAATTATCACCAACAGCTTTTTTGTTGCCCAAAGCGACAAAAAGAAAGGTGTCAGCTGCTTAAATACTAGTTTAATTGAATCACGTTCACATCTGACTTGTTATTGATGATAAGAAATGGCTTCGAAAGAAAATGACGAACTATACTACCAGTAACAAAATTGTTGCAGGTAGCAGCTTGACATTGTGAAAGACATTCACGTTTGTGTTATGTAATGCATACATTTTAAATCTTGTATATTTTATATGCTTCTACTTGTCCATTTACTATTTTATGTAAAAAATAGAATGTAAAATTAGCGTTTTATTTCTTGTTGTCGCAGCTTGTAATCAAATTGGTGGAGCGTCAGAACAAAATGAACGCTGGCGGTTCGCTATATTTATTTTATACCACAACTAATAACATATCGAAAGGCTCCAATTTTTACCAATTCAATTTTACAAAGGTAATTTTTATTGTCTAGTGCCATCAAAAGTGTTATGTCAAAAGTTACTCTTTTAAAAAAAATACTTTTGGTATTAGCCTCAGCAGTTGACTGCCATTGCCTAAGTGGTTAAAGATCACATATGTATTTGATTGAATGATCATTTACCAAAGCAATTTGAGTAATAAGCAGTCTTTTGTGTGAACCCAACCAATGCACCATACAAAATGACCTTGTGATGATGTTAGCTGGACACAATCCTTTTAATAGTGGCTATAGTTTGTGTAACTGATGCTGAATCTCTGCCCCAGTACCATCTATACTCTGCAAAACAATAAATTTTGATTAACAGTGATGAGAATGACCTTCCTGCCCACCCTGTCCGAAAGATTGCTAATTTACTCCTGAAATTAAATGCAAAATCTTTTTTCTCCGTATGCAAGTCAAAATGAATAATGGTAGGTGGTAACTTAGTTTGTTCAAAAAGATGCTGTAGGATTACCAGAAACATTTAAATGTATGTTAATTCATAACGTCCTTGTGAAGCTCTTGTGTAAGTGATCTTTACACTACGTATGAGAGTTATACCCACTTGTGCAAATTCCCATTATTTCTGTCCAACCAACACAACACCCTCTGGTGGGCTGAGGCTCCAGTTTGATATTACCACGTTGTATTTGAGTACAGAGTAAATCCAATCGAGATTCAGTGTGTTCATGCGTTTTAAAGTATTGAATGCAGCTCGTGATACTTGAGAAACTGGTGGGCTTTGTTATAGAACAGGCTCTGCAACAATAAATAAAGTTCCTACTCGTCAATTGCTGGAATCAAAGAGAGGCTCTTGCGCACTTCATCTGATGCAAAAAAATCTGCAATCACCAGCCGTCAAGCATTGATTTTTTATAATGCAGAATATATGGATAGTAAGCACTTACCCTCCTTCTGCCCGTTCCATCGTCAACCATGTGTACAAAAATGTCTTCAGCTGTGTAAAGTCATCGAGTTTAGATATCATATAGCCTTTGGCTCTCAAGTCAGAAACTTGCTGCTGAAGTGTTAAACTGTGTATTGGTGTCGCTGCACAGTTGACTGGATCAATGGCCACAATCAAGGAGACCAGCATAACTAAGGCATACATAGTGGCAGCCATCTTACACCTGCTGCAACCAAATTGTAGAAAGCCAACATTCGTCAAATGAGGCCTCAGCTGGCTGGTCCCATGATGATAAGCAAACACCTTTGATGTCAATGGTGAATGTTGTCTGTGCGTTGAAGATACTCCTTGACAAGGGCAAAAACTGTTTCAAAATATCACCAATCCGAAGAGAAAATTTGACATTAGTTTTGCTGCATAATGTTACATGCAATTTTTCTAAACAATTATCCACCAAATAAAAATATACCAACCCACAACAGGCAGGTTTGCTGAATTTATCATCAAGCTCGCACCCACTACATTTGTATTGATGCCATGATATGCTTGAGGTATAGTAAAGGTTTCAACAGTTTTAAAATCACACAGTTTCAGTTAGACATCTTTTTATTAATATGGCATTAAAATAACAAGTATTATTTTCCAAAGGTGTCAGCATAAATATTTTTTACTAAATGATATCAATTATTGCTCATTTGCACATCAGATGTCTAATGAAAGCATATTTTTATTGCATTTTACAACACAAATTATTCAATAAAAAATCACATAACGGACAAATGTACACCTAATATTATCAGGGAAAACAGAAAAGACCAAATTGCGGATACCAACCAAGATAAAGATGCACAAAATCAATAACATGCACAGAGAGGATTCGGGTGAGCACTTATTTGAGACGATGTAATAAAAATTACAGAATTCCACAACTGCATATGCTTTTAATACATTAGAATTCTTGTAATGGAAAATAAGCTACATGGAGGCCAACATGCAAAACAGAGAAAATAAAATCTTGACTACTAATCTGGCAACCCACAAAACAAGCAATGGCGAGGCATGATACAATCATTGCACGTTCCCATCCCAAATTAAAAAAGTATTTAGGGAAATAATTATCGAAGGGTGATAAACAAAACTGGATCCTCACTTGTGAAAACATCACAAGTGTGTAATAATAGTAAAATCAATGGAGCTTCTACATCATTGCTAAGATAGGTTGCAGGCTGGAGGTCAAGTATATTGAGCACACCACGTGTTGTCCTGGCACATACTTGAAGGAATGGATTTTAAAAAGTAAATAATATAGCTGCTGCTAAGTTTATGCCAACAGGGAAGGGAGGGATTAACTTGACATATATGTATCGACCAGTGCCAAAAACCAATAACCAAAAACTAGATTCTTATAAAAAACATGCAATAAAGTGGCAAAAAATCTAATTATCTCTAAAAGAAACAGTATGATAATATTCGGCAAACCCTAGCCTGAGATTGGCTCATAGCTCAAGGTCAGCAGCACTCTGCCAATCAAAGGACTCAGAATCTGAATCGCCTTCTTTTCGATCTGTAGTCTTGCCATTGAAAGCACTGCCTGCTGTCAGGGTTTCATCAGCTTTCGGGGCTGGACTTGGGTCTCTAGATCCATGCATTGACCCAGAGCTCTCTTTGATTATCTGCTCAGCACAATCCTGCAGTCCTGAACAGTAGTGTACAAGCAGTACAGCCAGGGCCTACAGTCAAATCAATACCATCATCAATAATGAATATTATAAATAGGATTTAAATTGAGGTTCTCAAAAAAAATAATAATTTTGTAAATAATAACAATAGCATTATTATTTCTTTTGAGATCTATATTATTAAAAGTTTACCATACAAATTATTATGCTTTTCTAGTTCACATTTCTATAAGCTGGATTGAGAATATAAGTGCTAATAAAACTCGCATTTAAGGTAACGACTTGGGCAGTGGCATAGACTATTCAGTGGCATACACTATTCAGATTTTACACAAACGACATGTTTGCAAGCTGACATTTTTACTTAGTGTACAGTATGTAGTACGTAGCGTGTATAGTGTGTAGTATATAGTGTGTATAGTGTGTATAGTATGTAGTATATATAGCGTGTATAGTGTGTAGTACATAGTGTGTATAGTGTGTAGTATATAGTGTGTATAGTGTGTAGTATATATTGTGTATAGTGTGTAGTGTATAGTGTGTAGTACATAGTGTGTGTAGTATATAGTGTGTATAGTGTGTAGTATATATTGTGTATAGTGTGTAGTATATCGTGTGTAGTACATAGTGTGTATAGTGTGTATAGTATGTAGTACGTAGCGTGTATAGTGTGTAGTACATAGCGTGTATAGTATGTAGTATAGTGTATAGTATGTAGTACATAGTGTGTATAGTGTGTAGTACATAGCGTGTATAGTATGTAGTACATAGTGTGTATAGTGTGTAGTACATAGCGTGTATAGTATGTAGTACGTAGCGTGTATAGTATGTAGTATATAGTGTGTATAGTGTGTAGTATATAGTGTGTATAGTGTGTATAGTATGTAGTATATAGTGTGTATAGTATGTAGTACATAGTGTGTATAGTGTGTAGTACATAGAGTGTATAGTGTGTAGTACATAGAGTGTATAGTGTGTAGTACATAGTGTGTATAGTGTGTAGTACATAGTGTGTATAGTATGTAGTATATAGTGTGTATAGTGTGTAGTACATAGTGTGTATAGTGTGTATAGTGTGTAGTACATAGTGTGTATAGTGTGTAGTACATAGTGTGTATAGTATGTAGTATATAGTGTGTATATATAGTGTGTAGTATAGTTTATAGCATGCCCTGATATAAGTTGTCGCGTACAAGTTGGGATCTATTGTGCTTGCACTACAGATGGAAATAACGAGAGCACAACAAAGCTTTTGGCAAAAAACGCCTCATATAGATAAATTAAGTTTAATTCTGTCAAAAATCTCAGACAGAGCAGCTTTAAAGCAAATCCACAAGTTAGGTTTACATGATGTGCTTCACCTGTATTTTTTCGTTAGCTTTGTTTATTCTAGAAGTGATCAGCTCTCGCTGCGGGACGGTCGAACAGTTCTTCAACGATTTCTCATGATCATCTCTTACTAATGAGACCATCTCTATCTCAGCCTGCAGCTTTTCCACCTGCAAGGTCAAGGTTATTTATTGTACTTTGGATTAATACTGAGCCAGTCTGAACATATAAGGTATTTTGCTGCCATCAGATAGCATCAAATATGTTCAATTTTGCCAGCCGACATACTGGGGAGGCTATGAAAGGAATGTAAAGAAACACTGCATGATGTTTATTACTTACCATGATAACAATTTCTACACTTGGAAAACTGATTTAAAAAAAAGTCTTTTGGTATTTACATTCAATACAACAAATTTCTATAACCAATAATAATTAATAACTTATTTGGTTTGGTGTGAAGACAGTTTTTATGATATTTATATTTCAAATGAGAAATTCATAAAATAAATTGTAACTAACAATATATAGAGTATGTATGAAGTGAAAAGTAACCATTTCCATTTGTAGAACGCCCATAAACATGACAACAATGCTTCCGATTTTTGCCATTACTGGCCCAAAAATGTGCACAACGGCATCGCGTGTGGAGAGGCTAGACGAGAGCGACGACAATGATATTATGTAAAACGCAAAAGAACAAAGCTTGAGTTAATAAAAATTCTGTGCAAAAATTAAATGGATCAGAAGCTCAGTTAAAGAAGCAGAACCAAAATATACAAAAGCAGGATGCGCATTACACCAGCATTTACCATGGAGTCGGCATCCGCCGTCAGCAAGCTTTCAGGGGTAACTTGAGATTAATTGCTATCCTCCTGAGGACCTGCTGAAGGTCATATTCAAAATATAACTCATTTTTCACTTCTAGTTTAGGCTCACCAGATTTGAAACATCTATGCAAGTAATAATGACATTATTGATAGATTTGGACTAGAAATAATTTCATCTCAATGGATAAAAAAGGTGACAAAATAAAATATTTTTTTATGTAATTTTGAGAAAAGTTGATCAGCTATAAAGAAAAATAGCCACTACGCAAAGAACAATTTTGACTAGAGGAATCGGGAAACTTGGTTTATATGTTTTATGATTACAATTACTTAAACAATGTATATTTTTATTAACTTATTTAGATGCTGTAAATTCTTCAATATAATTCCAAGTAAACAAACAGGACAAATAGTTTCATGTCTGAAACTAAATGACAAAAACCAGTTATGATGAATAATAAATTCTTGATCAGTATCGGTTGTAATGACACAAGAAATTGTCTGCCCTAGCACTCAAGTGGTAGCGCAAATGAGAGAACTCCCCACAAAAGCTTTCAGCATGATAAGGCAACTCCCCACAAGACTATTGACTCAAAGCTCCATAAAAGCAGGGTATAAATATAAACAAGTTTCCTAAAGTACATGTGGCGATCTGTGCTAGCGATTTTCCTTAGCGATAGGGGAAATCCCTCCGCAAAATTGCACAACTTTTCCTATTATCCATTCTTCAGCGATTTTGGTCAAACGTTGTTACAAAGTATAGCCTGCAATTTATCATATGATTGTTAGTGCATCAGAGCACTGCAGTTAACGAGACAAGAAACAGGGATAAGGCATTTCTGCGTTGGAATTGATCAAGGAATCGGCTAGCGACTTCTTGATCCAGATCAAAACTTGGCGATAACCTCAAATAAAATGCAAGCGATTCCTTAGCAATTTCTCCAGAAACAGAAGTTGCAAAATCTCATAATCGCTTAGTGATCGCTACATGTACATGCCGTTTCATACTCTAATTCTAAACAAATTCCTTAGACTGAAAAAAATTCAATGGAGTCAGACAGACTTGACTTACCATCGACTCTAGTTTAGCCTTTCTTTCCTCCATGTCAAGAGAAGCAAAAAGCTCTTTACCCATCTGCTTGGCGGCTATGATCACTAGTTCATCAGACTCTTCTGCAGCAGACGCCTTACCTACATGCAACATAGAGTACAGTCAACACCTACATACAACAGAGCACAGCCAACACCTACATGCAACATAGAGTACAGTCAACAACTACATACAACATAGCACAGTCAACACCTACATACAACACAGGGTACAGTCAACACCTACATACAACACAGAGTACAGTCAACACCTACATACAACACAGAGTACAGTCAACACCTACATACAACACAGAGTACAGTCAACACCTACATACAACACAGAGTACAGTCAACACCTACATACAACATAGAGTACAGTCAACACCTACATACAACACAGAGTACAGTCAGCATCTACATACAACGCAAAGTACAGTCAACACCTACATACAACACAGGGTACAGTCAACACCTACATACAACACATAGTACAGTCAGCATCTACATACAACGCAGAGTACAGTCAACACCTACATACAACACAGGGTACAGTCAACACCTACATACAACACAGAGCACAGTCAACACCTACATACAACACAGAGCACAGTCAACACCTACATACAACACAGGGTACAGTCAACACCTACATACAACACATAGTACAGTCAACACCTACATACAACACAGAGCACAGTCAACACCTACATACAACACAGGGTACAGTCAACACCTACATACAACACATAGTACAGTCAACACCTACATACAACACAGAGTACAGTCAGCATCTACATACAACGCAGAGTACAGTCAACACCTACATACAACACAGGGTACAGTCAATACCTACATACAACACAGAGTACAGTCAACACCTACATACAACACAGAGTACAGTCAACACCTACATACAACACAGATTACAGTCAACACCTACATACAACACAGAGTACAGTCAACACCTACATACAACACAGGGTACAGCCAACACCTACATACAACACAGAGTACAGTCAACACCTACATACAACACAGAGTACAGTCAACACCTACATACAACACAGGGTACAGTCGACCCACTCTCTAGGATAGGAGAAAACACTCCACAAACTATGACACGTAAAACAAAGAACTATTGGAGCTAACAGCAGGCACACTAGGTATCAGATTGCAGAGTTGAGCAATAACAAAGTTAGTGCATGTAATATATATTAGCACCAGTACTCTAACTGCATGTTTATCCAACAAACAGCTTTTAACTAAACTTTTATTTTATTTTTGTGCAGTTACTTATTTTGCGCTCGAGTATTTCTATTGCAAATTATATTCATAATCATCTGCGCATCAATTAATTCTGGTTAGAAATAAAACTCTAATTAGCAAATTGTTTCTGTTCCTCCTCCTGAACTTCAAATCGTTTACAGTCGCTATAGCAACGCAAAATTATTGGGTAATTGACAATCTGATTTAATTATTTAATATCCACATCCTTCTCCTGATTAACCTACCGACATCTACGGGTGTATTTAGACGCATATACCAAAACTGTTAGATCACATCAGTAGTTGTCTGTCCACAAAAATGTTGGTGAAGAGAAGACAACTTCTTAGCAAATGCCATTGACGCTTTGGTGACATATTTGATGATTATTCACACTCACTTGTGACTTTGTTTCATTTTTAGAACAAACAACATTTATCAAAGATAAATTAAATACCAGTAATAATCAAAAACAAAATATAGTCATTAACCCGTACCCTGTTTGGAGAGATAATCTCCCATAAAAGCAAATGCAGTCTCTTCATCACTGGAGCTGTCGTCGTCATCTCCTAGACTGACTGTATCTCCCAGGCTAGCTGTATCTAATCCTACCCCTCCGTCTACGCTGGCATAGAACTCATCACTTGAGGAGTATTCGCCGCCTGCGGTAGCCTGAACCTGGGATAATCTTTTAGACCGCCGTCTAACGCCGTTGTCCACCACTGTGAGAGAATTCAGTGGTATGCATGACTTAAGATCATACAAGTTGGTCAATGGCAATTGATTGGGTGCCAAAGCACTGAATATAGAGAGTTGAAGAATCTTCCAAAACTTAGAGATGGATTTGTAAAATTCCATCCATTCACAGATATGCAGAGCACACTACGAGCTGCGGCTCACTTCAATTATTGAAAGTCAAATTTGACACTGACATAAATAAATACCAGAATGAGCAAATTTTACAAGATTTAGAAAATAAAAAAATTGACCCAGATGGGACTCGAACCCACAATCTTCTGATTCGAAGTCAGACGCCTTATCCATTAGGCCACTAGGCCAGATGATCAGTATATTAATAACCATTAATCCATCAACTTCGCTAACATTGAGACATATCCAAGGGTGTAAGTAAACTATTCACTAATGAAATTAGGTCATAGGGCAAAGGACATTAGGAGCCTAGGATTATTTCATGTTGTAATGGCAGGGTTAGATGAGTAATGCACAGGGTTGATGCGGTTGGAGGAATGGATGCGATGGTCTAGGTGGTTAGACAGGATAAATGAGAACAAGATGACCTTACCATATCGTATTTTTCGTTTCTCTATAAACAAAGTTTCAGCATGTATTCCGAGACAAGCACAACATCAATTATATCCAAAAACTTCAACTTTACAACCCATATGCGGTGCGATGGTTGTTGAGAAAAAGTTTTTCTAATAATAATACAAGGATCTATTTCTCTTTT